>OX243910.1:12647500-15047500 GCA_945859665.1 Anorthoa munda
TTTTTTTCTTTTTCTGAACTGGAGGTCTTTCACAGCATTATCGATCTTATCATACCAGGCCTTGGATGCCTGTTTAAGTCCATATATTGCTTTATTCAATTTAAATACATGGTTTTCTTTACCATCTATTTTATAGCCATCAGGCTGTTCCATGTGCACAGTCTCCTGTAGTTCTCCATTCAAGAAAGCCGTCTTAACATCCATATGGTCAATGTTCAAGTCTAAATTGACTGCCAGGGCAATTAAAGTACGTATAGTGGAGTATCGTACCACAGGTGAGTAGGTTTCTTTGTAGTCAATGCCATACTCCTGGGTAAATCCTTTGGCCACAAGACGTGCTTTGTAACGAAGTAACTGATCATCTAGTCCAAGTTTCTTCTTAAAAATCCACTTACATTTCACAGCTTTCTTGCCTGCAGGCAGTAGTGTTAAAGTCCAAGCTTTATTCTTTTCAAATGACTTATACTCTTCTTCAATGGCTTCTCTCCATTGGTCTTTATCAGCTTCTGACAACGCTTCCGCTATCGTCTGTGGTTCAAGACCATTAATTGCTGTCATGGCAACCACAATATTAACATTTTCTTCAGTGTCAGCATAATCACTTGATGATTGATCCACAGTCATGTCAGGATTCCATGTGACATCATTGGGATCATCGCCACAATCAGAAGTACTAGTATCAGAGTTATTCAAATCAGTTGAATCTGTAACAGGCAATGGATTAATGTTGTTATTTTCATTAGTACTTACATTGTCCATTTCTTTACTACTCGTAGTAAGCTGCGGCTGGCAATCAGCAGCGCAACTTTCCTGTATTATGTTCAAATCTTTATATATTTTGCTTTCCAAAAATTGCACATCTCTCTTAATTTGAACAATATTTTTCTCTTCAAAATATATTCTATATCCTTTGGTTTCTTCTTCATATCCAACCATTATGCCATGTTCACCTTTAGAATCCCACTTTGCCCTTTTCTCCTGTGGAGTATGAACAAACACAGGTGTACCAAAAATCTTTAAGTCTTGTATATCAAAACGTTTGCCCATCCAAGCTTCATATGGAGTTTTCACTTTATCAGAACTTAAACCTGTTCTATTCAATACATAGCATGCAGTATTTGTAGCTTCTGCCCATAATTTCTTTGGTAGGCTTTTGGCATACAATAGGGATCTAGCTGCTTCAACTAGTGTCCGATTATCACGTTCAGCTTTCCCATTCTGTTCTGGGGTGTAAGTAACCGTAGTCTGATGTAAAATTCCATGGTGTGATAACAAACACTTCATATCCTTGTTAACAAACTCTGAACCATTGTCACTTCGGAAATACAAGATCTTATTACCAGTTATATTTTCGCTCAACTTTACATACTTTTCAACATAGGTCTTGACTTCGTGCTTCCCTTTCAAAAAATAGACACTTCTATAGTTCGAAAAATCATCTTTTAATAGCAAAAAATACCTGGATCCTCCAATGGAAGTCTCTTCCATTGGTCCACATACATCGGCGTGTATTAATTCGCACGTCCTTGAAGTCGCTGATAGACTCGTTTTAAAAGGCAAACGGTGTGCTTTGCCCTCTAAACATCCCAGACATTGACCACCGAAGTCATCAGTTGCCTCAATATTATTGTTCGCAAGCACCTTTTTCACATGTTGAATATTTTGATGTCCGAGTTTTTCGTGCCACTCGCTAAGGTTCAATTTCACTTGAGCTGTATTTGCAGCACTACATTTTAGACGCAAGTCCATTATATAAATATTTCCACATCGATTTGCAACCGCACAAAGCCTTTCGTTTTTGTAAAAATCGCATTTGTTTTGATTGGTCTTCATGACATAACCTTTTTCTGTCACGCGATTCACAGACAGTAAATTAGTTTTGAGTTCTGGTACGAACAAAACTTTTTCTAACGTCGTGTCAATCCACACATGTCCATTAAATACTTGTGCTGCCACCTGTCCGAAACCCAATGCACTAATTGCCGTTCCGTTTCCTACTATCACTGATTTCTTATCAAGAGACGAATATGAAGTAAATAATTGTTTATTACGACACATGTGCTCGCTGGCACCTGTATCTACCACCCACTTTGAAAGCATATACTGTTTGTCCGAATTATCGGCTGCGTCTAACATCACAAATGCATTACTATCTTTATTTAAACGAAATTTACACTCACTTTTGAGATGACCGGGTTTATTACAGTAAAAACACTTTTTACCAAATCTATTCGCCTTATCAGTGTTTTCAACTTTGTTTCTACACTCCGATTGATAATGTCCAAGTTTGTTACAGTTATAGCACTTAACATTCTTTTTATTCTCTGTTTTCTTCACAACAAATGCAGACGCTCCCGGTGTTTCGTTACCTCGTTCTTTCATCCGCTCTTCTTCGACTAACAACCTTGCAACCAAGTTGTCATATGTTTGTTTCTCGTCAGGGGCCGACTCCCAAGCTGATACGAAGTGCCTATAGCGATCAGGCAATGACATCAGTACCTTCGTTATAACAAATCTTTCAGATATTTCCTCTCCCAATTGCTGTAACTGGTTTTGCATTTCTTTTATTTTTGCTAGGAATATCGACATTTGAATTCCTTCTTCGTATTTGAACTGGAAGAAACGTTGCTGGATGATATGTATGTTTGTTTCACTCTTCTGTTCATACACAGCAATCAACTTTTTCCACATTTCAGCAGACGTGCTGCATGATAATATGTGTATCATAACTTCGTCACTAATACGTGTAACTATCAACGATTGTGCTTTAGCATCTTTCGTATCCCACGTTTTATCATTTTCTTTCGTCTTTACCAGTTTTCCTTCGACCACATCCAATAAATCATGGCCTCTTAATACGACTCTTACTTGAAATTTCCAAACATTCCAGTTTGTGGATCCCTCCAACTTAGTGATGCTGAGGTTACCGTCCATCGTTGCTCTTGCCTTCCTTCCTGCTCGTGATCAACAATTCCTTGTCTTTCACACCTTCCCGGTCGCAATTTTCACCTGTCAACCGGTTTTTTTTCACTCGCAGTATTCTTTTGTCTTTTCACTTTATTTTGGAACTTCTTTACATTATTGGGCTGACTTGGTCACTGGGCCCATAACCTGTTGATACGTAAATGAAAAGGTTATGAAGTACTTTAGTATAGCAGTTTTAATAAGTAGTAAAAAGACATGCTTCACAAGAGAACGTTTTACAAAAGACAGACATCATCGAACAGTACAAAACAATAGAGTTTAAAAAGGGTAACCCAACCAAAAATAATAGGTTCATATAAAGAGTCTTCTTGACTCAACTTTGTAAATTGGTTGGTTTACCTACACTATATATTTCTAACATTTTGACCCCATCAATCGACTAATCACGTAGACAGAAATCTATATCGCGTCTTAAATCTTTTTTTTTATAATATGTTGGCTCGCGTTTGATTACTATCTCACCTGATGGTAAGCGATAATAGGAAGAAGAAGAACTACGATGAAGCACGCTTGCCTAGAAGTTACCTATTCACTCGTAACATAAAACCCCTCGTGACTTAATGTTGTAGCTATCAGGGAACAAAGACTCCGGTAGGGAATTCCACTCCTTAGCTGATAATCTCGTAAGTGGTTATTCGATTGATGGGGTCAAAACCATTTGCCTTGCCGATTTCACGTACGCAATTAGGCTTTAGAACTCGCTCTTCATACATTTTATATTAAGCTCTTATGTAAGTAGTATATAAATAATGCCACTAAAAATACATACAACACACTCCACACTTTTCTGCAAACCATACACTAAACACAAACATAAATATCTACCGCTGGTCAGTTTATACAAGAACGAGCCAGTTTCAATGTCAAATCGTTATATTATAGTCGAACTTCCTCACCATTAGGCAGACGAAATTACCGCCTGAAAAATATATTGTAGGTCACTGGACATTTGGCAAAGATTACCTACTTCCGCCACTGAAGAATTTGCGATTATACTCGTGGCTTCTGGTTTAGTTTTCCTAGAACAGTGAGAAAAACAGAAATGTTACATAATATACAGGGCTATAGGTTAAACCAACCTAGATCCTTTAAGAGGTTGTAGTTTCCATCATTCCTGGCTGATTTGGTTATGAAACACCGTACCCCAAACTAAACCGTATTTTAAAACTAGCAATCGTCTACTACGACCCAGTTGGTTCAGTTAACTGCAATTTTAGTGTTGAGAATAATAAAGCAGTTTATCTACTACACAAAACTCGCAAACACATATAAATTGTGCATTAAAAAAACACTTCAAAGTCTTGAAAACGGTTAAGATCGGTGTTTCATAGTCAATTCAGTCAGGCAGAATGGAAACTACAACCTCTTAAAGGATATAGGTTGACTTAACCTATAGCCTTGTATATTAGTAAGTAACCGTAAAGGCTACTGAGGAATGATGTTGAGAAGATTCCACCGTGTACTAAAACCCACCGCACTATTCCCAAACCACTGCAACTCCTGAAAGCCAGAATCAACAGTGGCGACCACCAGAAAAGCGCCCAGGCAATGAAGCTGGTCGAAGTCACGGAGAATGAATTTAACTGTCTGGGATCCCATAACGAAATTAATCAGAAAAGAATAAAGGAGGAGTAGGAAAACAAAAACATAATTTCCACTTCACTCCATATCAAGCAGGAGACAGAGCAAACGCACGCAGTCTAAACGTAGATACTTGGAGAAAGTTTTAAAAATAGACAGATGAAGTTCTGCCCTTATCTAGAGCCCGACCAAGTCAATTAACCTCAAGGAGTTTTTATCCCGAAAGAATTATCAAAGTTTGGTATGTCATAACGAAATTAATCAGAAAAGAATAAAGGAGGAGTAGCCAAAAACATAATTGCCACTTCCCTCCATATCAAGCAGGAGACAGAACAAACAAGGCCAATAGATACAAAGCGTCGTTTACAACTGGGATAAGCCCAGTTGCCTAGCACCACGGATAAAACCATTTGTTTCAATAATACTTTTGACATGTTTGTTGTGTATGTAGGATTTTTCATAGGGCTTCCCTCCCGTGGCATTGCCCGCAGGAAACATGAATTTTCAGCAACAAAAGATGCCTATTGTATTACCAACAATAATGCAGATTTCTATCAGTAAAAGAGGTTTCATAATCGGATCAGTTCTGAGATTTCTTATTATCTCATACAAACAAACTATTTTACAGTGCCCATGTAATGATTCTTCATTGCAGTTGCAGGAAATAAGATTGCCTGCAAAAAACAACTATAATTTAAAAAATTAAAACCTTACAACGCAAAGCTGTTAACTTTGCAGCACTCTTTTATTTATTATCATAAGAGTTCTGAACTTCAAAGGCCAGGCTTTCGAAATACTTTTTAATGTCGGCTATTGGTTTTGGTTTTAATAATATTATTTTTGTTTATTATACTTTAACAATATTGATATTGTTGTGTAATACAGTTAAGAAAATAATTATTTGAATGAAATAAACATCTTCTCATGATATTTTTGTTTTTGATTTTAGTGACAGCAAAGAAGACACTGTAAAAACCGTTGTCATGGTTTGTTTAACTTTTTTTTTTTTTTTTTTTAATTATTTTATTTAATAAAAAAAAAAAAAACTTAAAAACTACAGCTGAAAACTAAATTAAGGTGGAGGTGGTTGGAGGTGGTATTGCTGGTAGTCACTACCACTAGTGGTGATTTAGGTGGTAGTGGTGTACAATAAAGTATATAATAAATAAGGTTAAGAAAATTAACATCCATAGCATCGTTACTGCCAGTGCCAGTATTCAACGCATATGAGCTAAATATTCAAGCCACACATTTCTACATAGAATTAACGGTCAGATAGCTATAAAGTGCAGTGTGGTAAAGAACTCATTCCATTGTACAGTTGCAGCAGGTTTATGAGGCAAATGAAAGATGTTTACTGCTGAAACAAAGACGGTTCATACGTGTGAAATGGTTGCTATATAACAGACTGTAGGGAATGTATTCAACCAACTGGTTGTAAGAAAAGACATCACATGATACCTATTAAAATTATCAATAAAAAACATTTTTAAAAAGAAAAACTAAAAGGACTTCCAAAACAAAACGGGTTATTGGACGATTCGCCCGAATTTAACTCGCCCGAATCGGGCGAATCGACCACTATTAAAAATATTGACTTTTCTGTGTCGATGATTCTAGCCCTGCAAATACTTCTTCATGATTCTAGCCTCCTGGCAGTTTGGGTAATAAAATATCTATTAACTTCGATTAATTCTTCATATTATTTCCGAGACGGTTGAGCACGACTGTACTTTTTTATATTTTGTTCTCTAAAATTAACTTCGGGCGAATCGACACAGAAAAAATAATATTTTTAATAGTGGTCGATTCGCCCGATTCGGGCGAGTTAAATTCAGCCGAATCGTCCAATAACCCAACAAAACACTACAAAGCGAAAAATAGTGTCTTTGGTAGAATAGGTATTCTTTTCCGTTGTTGATACCGACTTCCGAAAACAGATTTATTTTTCGCTTTCGCTTTGTAGTTGTTTTGGAAGTCGGTTTAGTGTTTATTTATTTTTAACCGTCTTTTATCTTTTTAATTTTGGTACCCTATTACTGTGAAAATCATTTATAGCCAGAGGGCTTCTCATAACAATTCCAACAAGCCTAAACACAACTGAGATACATTGTTTATTACGGAGTTCTGGTGCCTATCTTCCAGCTTCATAACCAGAGCAGTTCGATGGTACCATTTTTATTAGACCCATTTATTTAAATTTGTTTAATTACAGTAATTTATCTATTCGGAATATTTTATACCTAAAACATACTTAACATTGAAAAGTTCCAGCGGCCATCTGTGGTCTTCTTCATCAGTTCCACTACACCAAATGATACTTTCTGAATGCAAATGATTGCCATGTAATTATTTATTAACATATATACAATTGAATATTCTAAGAAAAACAAACCTATATACAAATACAAAAAAAAGTTAATTAAAAAAATCAAAATACCCGACTGCTTAAAAAGCGAACTAAAAAGACGTAAACAAGAAGAAAATCATGCTGTGCAGTCGGAGGATACATCTGGTTTTGGTCAGCCAGCTCGCGAATATGTATCCTCCGACTGCACAGCATGATTTTCTTCTTGTTTACGTCTTTTTAGTTCGCTTTTTAAGCAGTCGGGTATTTTGATTTTTTTAATTAACTTTTTTATTTATAACTTTTTAGTTAACATTTTTTTCGAATTAGGTACATTTAAATATATAAGTGTTATATATTTTTGAAATCACCTCTTGAAACCCTTTTTTTTGATACCCCACACGATGGGTTTGGAAGAAAAAATAAAATTGGCCCCCCACAATATGGCGCCCAAAAGCCACCATGTTTCTATTTTCCAATTTTAATGTAGCCTATGACACTCGCAAGGTTAAGACGAATCGATTGACATATGAATCATCAAAATCGGCCAACGCGTTAGGTCTCTGGAACGCCACATAGGAACAAACATACATACATACATACATACATACATACATACATACATACATACATACATACATACATACATACATAGACTGATAAACACATTACCCTCCTTCGGCAGTCGGGTAAAAAGGGAGACAGCAAAAAAGCTCATTGTGCATCAAAAAATTCGTCCACATTGATGTCAATGGGAAACGTGCCCAGAACGCTGGCGGTATTGCCATGTTGATGAAAATATCAAAATTGCTATATGTATGTATATATCCCTTTACAATTTGAGGACTACCCTCGATTTCCATAGGATCTCCTCATCAGATCCTGACTTGGTGAGAATGGAACCACCTCGTGGGTATAACTTTTCAAACCGATTTTATTTTTTAAATCGGTTCTTATTTGACGGAGCAATCGGTGAAAATACATTAAAAAAAACAAACATACAATCGAACATAGAACCTCCTCCTTTTGGAAAGTCGGTTAATAGTTACCTATGTGTGAAAGGCCAAATAAGGAATTCCACTGACATCAGCTGGATGCGAGAAACAGAGGACCGGTGGCATTAGCGACACTTAAGGGTACACTAGTCGAAAATTCTTCCATACAAACGTAGTCTGGCTTTTACTCCACTGTTTGACGATGTACGTTCAAAATAAAAAAAATGATATCAATTTGTCTCATCATTATCTAGCCCTGTATGGAAGCAAAAAAGTAAAAAAAAAAATTGCTTGATAGTTATGAGCTTCGAAAGTTTCATATTTTAACACTCATTTTAATGCAATCTTTGGGCGCAAATAAGTACCATAAGAAGAAGGAAAATTGAAAAACGGCCTCCATACAGGAATAGATTAGTAGTTCAACAATGCAAATAATTTTATTTTGAACAGATACATTCAGTCGTTTTTTCATGATATCCAGACTCCCAAAGGTCTGTTTATAAAATTTCGCGCGCTCGTTTTCGTGCTAAATCATCATCCATTTCGCTACAAATTTGCAAAAGTGTGTATTCGTACGCGTACTAGCTTCTTACTGCTCATAACAGCATCTATGTGTTCCGCACGTGTTGTCGGTTGATATAGCACGCATTTTAACCCCGCCCACAAAATAGTTCGCGCTTTACGAAACACCTTGCCCCACACTAGGAATTTCTTCCTGTATCGTGGGTAAAAAAAATTCTGATAATGTTTATTATTACACGATTTTACAAACAAATACCATATATAATATTGATAAATTGGTTCGGAACCCTAAAAGTGCGAAGTCCGAAATACACTTGGCCGTTTTTTACGCAACTGCAAGGATTTACGAATGGGCTCAATTCAGAGTATTGCCCCTATCACTGTTGACTAGAACAACACATTAATAAACAATAACAAAATACTATAAGCTTTCAAATAAGAAACAAGTACTTCAATAACAACTCCAGCCTTCAGTTTCAGCCAAGGTACAAAGAACTCAAACTAGGACAAGGATGGTTTCAGTGCATTACGGTCGATATTCGTATCATAATAAATATTTTATATGAAATGCTGTTTATCCTTCAGTTTCAGCCAATGAGGAGACGACGAATAGTTCGAACTTGGTAGCTGACAATTATTTTGATTGCTTTTACATAGTTAGAACACATACGTCGATTTAATAATAGAACATAATATTATGGTGAAATAGGTATCTCTCTAGATTTTTTTTTTAAAGATTGCTTTGTTAAACAATACAAATATAGTACCCATCTCCCTCATCATCATCATCATCATATCAGCCGAAAGACGTCCACTGCTGGACATAGGCCTCCCCCAAGCGACGCCACATTTACCGGTCCCGTGCGTCTCGCATCCAGCGGTTACACACAACCTTCACCAGGTCATCGGGCCACCTGATGGGAGGCTTTCCAACGCAACGTCTTCCAGTTCGCGGTCGCCACTCCAGTACCTTTCTGCACCATCGGCCACCCGTTCTGCAAGCAATATGCCCACTGCCACTTAAGTTTGGCAATTCTTCGGGCCATGTCGGTAACCCTGGTTCTCTTGCGGATCTCTACATTTCTGATTCGATCACGCAATGAAACTCCTAGCATAACCCTCTCCATTGCCCTTTGGGTGACTGTAATTTTTCTGATGAAGCCCGTTGTGAGCGACCACGTCTCAGAGCCATATGTCATCACTGGCAACACACACTGGTCAGAAACTTTCGTCTTGAGACACTGTGGTAAGTTGGAAAAAAAGATACCGCGCAACTTTTCGGACGCTGTCCTGCCGAGTCGGATTCGACGGATTGACATCATGTCCCTCACAAGTGTAGTATAAGTCGCACCTCGCAAGCGCTACTGGAGAGTATGAGATTCTGGGTTCCACTCCCTTGTCTGGCAAATTGTAATCCGTTACTTCAATCTGGTATTTCTCAGTGGTAGCCCGGAGTCTAGATAAGTATCCTGTTGATGGCAAAAGACTCATCCCCTTTTATATGGGACAAACATAACTGCGCACATAAACAATTATACATGGCAGCGAAACGTGGCTATATTTATAGACTCACCTCCGGAACCTTCGGCAAATACATCAGAGAAGTTTTGTTATGCAACCCAAGTGTTATGAAAACTCATCTTATTTTTCAGCACTGTAGAGCTTTTCAAACTTGTTACGCCAGTTTACGAAGTATAAAATAAGCTTGATGGACTAATAAAATGGGCTTTAGTAAACTGCCAGAGGCTAAGTATTTTTTTTCTTTTGTTTACCTGTGGAAACTTTCAAAAGGCGCCTGGACTTTTGGGGAGAAGACCAGTAGGGAGTGTGGGATTTTTACCTCACTAAAACCAACCCGGTGATCACCATCAGCAGTGGGGAGACTGAAAAAGCGCCTCCCCTGAGCCTCGCAGTGCACGGCAACACGTAATCACTGTGCCACCGTGTTTCCTGGAGTCACATAAGTACCTTCCTAAGTTTTATGGCGCCACTTGAGAAATGGAAAAACTTTTTTGGCGAGGTAAGCTTTTCTGGTCAGCTTCACAGAAAAAACTCGTAAACTATTTAACAATTGGTATTTTAATGTCACTTTGAGGTTTCATTAAAACACAGTTACTTGTTAAAATACTGTTGGTAAATTGTATTTTCTTAACATTGGTCCGTACTTTCATGAAAGTCTTCAATCTTGTATCCGGAGGGGCCGGTACGCACGTCATTGCGAATTCCTCTTGTGTTTACGTTGTAATTGTTTCTGAACTCGTGCCAAAAATGTACTACACGCTTACACCACTATATTAAGACCCCACACCTTTTTAAAACTGCACTATAAATACTTGGCAAAATAATTTTACAAGAGAAGGCACGGATCGGAGAAAACTGGTCCTAAATACGTCAGACAAGATTTTTATTTTAGTGATTTTGCTAAAAGAAAATAGTAACAACACATTGACATTAACGTGACTTTTTGATTGCGTATGTCAATACCAAACACTGAGCGGACGTCTCCAATTGTCAGAAATAGATTTAGAAATAACTAGCTCTGTCCCACTGCTGCACATTCGTAGTCTACCGCACCCGAACCGCATTTTTTCGGGATAGAAAAATAGCCTATGACACTTACCTAACATTCTAAGTCTACAAATCTTTCTAACAGTGTAC
The DNA here is from genome assembly GCA_945859665.1 of Anorthoa munda. Taxonomy (NCBI): domain Eukaryota; kingdom Metazoa; phylum Arthropoda; class Insecta; order Lepidoptera; family Noctuidae; genus Anorthoa; species Anorthoa munda. The sequence continues at coordinate 12,658,589 of OX243910.1, forward strand.
TTCCAGAAATTTACTTTTAAAACTGCTTACCAAACAAACAATTTTACAGTTTAATTATATTAGTTTAGGACAGAAATAGAGAAAGGCACTTTGTAAAGAGAAGCATTTTCTTTTTTTTAATTTTCTGCTTTTGAATGTCTTTGCCATTACACGTATCATGTTTTCCTGAAAGCTGCTAAAAGGTACTTAAATAGATTTTTACGATGGTAACCGAACAATCGGCGTTAATGTTTTTTTGTATGCGAAGTTTGACGCAAACGTCTGTGAAAAAACTTTTGATGACGTTCACAGAAGATTGACGTTGGTAACGAAGCCAATAATTATTTATTATTCAAGAATTTCAAACAAGACAGATACAGTGCAACTTTTCCACTTTCAAACGTATATTAAGATGACGTTAGTCGACAGAGCTTTAGGCGTTAAGTAACTAATTCAAAAGCGACTTTATTTGTTATCATGATAAGATAAAGATTATAGTTTTGTTTATTGCTTCGTCGAACACTCCCGTTGGTGAAGTCGTGGCCATGTATTGTCTGATTGGTTGGTTGCGGCTTTAGCTAGAATTCTCTATCTCTCATTTTGTTTATTTAGAACTCAATAGAAGCTAAAAACTTCTTTAAAAAATAACAGTGAAAACGGCATCTGTGTACATTCAAAAAACACCCCCGGGCAACGTAGCAATAAAAGTTCATGGCAATATCATTCGACCTTCATGTGTCCCATTTCAGTGCAGGAGATTCGAACTTGGCATCCTGACCCAAATATTACGTTGTCCTTGATCTGGCCCAACCGGGCCAAACGTCTCCCGTACTGTATTAACCCGATAAGGGGATTGTGGACGAAGGCCAACTTTCATACAAATGGAAATGAGACTGACAATCGTGATAAGAAAACTTATCTTATTATGTAGACGGATTATATTTTGTTTGGGTGGCTGATATCGACTTGTGTTTGTCTTGGAATATGTTAAGAAGGTACGGCGATATCGCGGTAGACCCAACCGAAGATGGCGGGACGAGCTCGATACCTATAGACAGAAACGGTTCACACCTAAGGAATGGAAAGAAGAAAGGGAGGACTTTGCTTTGCAGTAGGCATAGGTCTTACACGAGCCCGCTCCATCACCGCTCCCGCACAACACTGTAAACGGGGATGACTGCACGCTGTCCACGCGCTGTCAGCTAGCAGGCAACCAGCTATCCACGTGCTTACAGCTAGCAGTCAACTACACCGTCTACGTGCCGACCGGTTTCACCTTTTCTTTTTCGTACCTACCTACCTACCTACCTACGTGCGTACACCGCGCGGGCCGCCCGCGCTTGAAGCGCGTGTTAAGCAAGTGGTAAGTGAGATGTCACTTCGCTTCGCTCACAGCGAGCTGTCTGCTATTTTTTGTTGTTAATGTAAAGGATGTCTTTAGAGGACGCCACGATGCTCACATTTCAATGAAAATTATTTAGCCGTCTGAGAGTGATGATGTTACAATACAGGCAAAAAAAAAGAAATATATGAATTAGTTACTAGCGAAAACCAAGTATATTTGTAATTATTAATAAATAATTATTTCAATCCATGGGTACATGTTATGGATGAATAACACGACACCTTGGTAATAGACTCCATCAAAAACAATTAAAATATGAATAACAACTTAAGTAATAACATAAAATAATATCCTTAATAGCTTGTAATATGCGTAATTACAAGTAATGCTTAATTACTAACTACGTACAGCACAGCAAACACAACACAGTTACAGCACACGGTTGCACAGTTATGTTGCGCGAAAAGTTCTATAACATGTTTATGCAACATGTTGCGTAGCTCAGGAAAACTGTTTTTAATATTACAACATTTTCTCAAAGGTCACATTCTTGTTGAACACAAATACGGTAATTTAGGCTCGTTACTTGTGATTGTAAGTCTTGATAAAGCTTTCAGTTTGGGTTGTTGTTTTAATATTTAATGAAGTCAGTCTGGGTTTGTCTTTCACGATAACTTTGAATTTCAGAACATTGATAACTTGCTTGATATAAATAAATTATTTATTCTGTGAGGTTATTATTTAGTCTGACGTTGGTATTCTAAAATGATTCTTAGAAAATTATAGTCTTCATTTAGAACAGTCTATGTTACTAATTTAAATTTCTCGTTAATTCAGATCTTAAAATACATAGAAGTTACTGTAATCTTACACATAGTTATCTGACATGTCAATTCATCATAAAAACATCAAATGCTATATTTATAGACTTCCATAGCAATCACCCGAATCGATCGATCCTTCGAAGATGGATTGACACAGACTGGACCAGAGATACTTTTGTTAAATAATGGTCTCGGAAAAAGGAAAAAAAATAAAAGATGGTAACCCCGAAAGTCTCACATCCAGTCCTTACCAAAGAATATCATGTAAGGTCAGATAGGTGATGTATAGTCGCTCCATGAAGTAAACTCATCCAAGGAAAAACTATGCTAATTGATTGAACGCGGAAAATGGTTCACTTTTCATCAATAATTTTATTATTCATCTTCGGAATACTTTAAAATAGTAATTTTCCAGCAGCACTCAAAGGTTCATTAGATATTCAGAGTCTGATTTAATACCTCTTGATGTATTCAGGAGCACGTCTGCGTTGAATATTTTACAGCGAGTGTGTACCAAGGACGCCACTTGAAAAGCAATAACCTAACTGCCAGCTGTTATGATGAATGGTTTGAGAATATTCATGAATTGGTAAATTTTCTAGGAGAATAGTCGGTTCCACCTGGATTGTTGGCTATCTAATGTTTCTTAAGACAAGACCCCCAACAAGTCGAGCAAACAAAGGCACAGCTGTAACATCCTTTTCTCGAATCTACCTTATTTGGTCTAATAAATCTGTCCTGCCATGAACAATCTTATACTGTGATTTTTAATTTCGTGGACTAAACTGACAGCTGCTATTGACTATTATTTTTTTTAAATGTTGCAAGCGCGGAGCATAGTGTTGTAGGTAAGGCTCAATCATAAGTGATTCATCGAATCGATGTGACATGACTCCTGAATTTATTTTTACTAATTGGTGTAAATAAATGTTTTATGAATATAAACGTAATATATTTAAATATAACAGTATTCATACACATAGTACATAAACTTTTCTTGTGTTAAATATGAAATCAACAAACAAAAAAAAATGCTATCGATGAAATTAGGTCTGACATAAATGGGTAGAAACTAAATATGGGCCGCTAGTTTCTGAACAAATTATTTTTTTATGCCGTGAAATAGTTTCATTTTCGATCTACTTCGATTTTCGATTAACTTTCGATAACTCAGGATAGTTAGGGTACGACACTATTTTAATGTAACGATAAAGTGACAACCCCCCAAATGTCAGTTTAGTCCACGAAATAAAAAATCACATTATAGTAATTTTAGCAAAACATTTTTTTTTATATTATCTTTGTGAAATGCTATCATGCATACTGCGCTACCACGGGGAAAAAGCGCAGTTATGTGGGACTTGAACCCACTAAAACTCCACGGTGTCTTCATGTGCCGCTTATGGCGGGAATACGGTTTAAAGCACAATATTTTCCATTATGGCAAAAGGAGCGGGCTCAGCTGATGTTGACCAGTGTGCAGCATGGATACTACGCTGGCCAACGCTGATTTTCAGCCCACCCCCTTTCTTACAGCACTCTATAATAAATCACTTAATAAATACCCAGACCCACGCTTAATAAATACTAAATTATTCATACCCACAATTATAACAACATATACAACAACTATTACATCAATTAAATTCCAATTCATTAAAATAACAAAAATAATAATCCATTATAAATACCAAAAACAATCCCGGTCACGCGTTAGCACTCACCGCGAACCCGCCGCGGCTGTCCGTCACCGACCCTCCTCGGGGTGGTACCCCCCATTACCGGCGCACCAGAACACACTGTACGCCTTGACCACCCCAGGGATCAAATCAGCACATGGGTGCCAGACGACCCCGTGTATGGCACCCTTGGTCCCCCTGTGACGGGTCAGGTCAGTGGCCCCGCCACCTACCACTTTTCGGCCTCAGGGAATAGGAACCTCCCCTGCGGCCCCACCGCGTCTGTCATCAGACGGTGGTGACCCCGTCCAGGTCGCGGAAGGTAGGGAGAGCGGCGCACCGGCATGATCCTAGACGAAACGAGTGGACGACCACGAACTCTAGGACCACAACCACACAGCTTTCAGCTCAAAGATATCGTGCGTGTTCATCAAAATGCTACTTTGTAAGGTATTCGTGTAGGTACCTATGCATATTCCTGTATGGCCCTTAGCCTCGACGCAACTTAGTAACGCTGAAAACAAAAGATTCTTTGTAATGATATCAAGGAAATATGTAATATTCATTTACAAATATGTATATTAAATATTTCCATATAAATACATATTTAGTACTCCCATAGTGATGTGTCATAGAACTAAGAGGAGCGATGACATCAGGGCTGGCAGCTGGAAGGTGCACCCTTCTAAAAGACAAAGAAAGGTAGCCTAATATTAGCCAAACACCTCATTGGATTACCAATATAGTACCTCACACCTGTTATTTCCAACCAATGAAGCATTAAGAGGTTGTAGGCGTATGACGCATAGGTAGCTGTGTGGAGAGATTTAGCTCTCTGATTCACGTGAGCCTGGTGTAAGTGATTCATTATGATTACAGAATACTTAAGACGAAGTAATGGTTAGTTGTAGCACGTGTTTAAGATAATGGTAGAGATGGCGGAATAGTTTGGTTACTAGGTAAACAACGGCACTTTACACACGATCGAAAAGCTGGCCAAGAAGCTCATTGCCGATAAGGCACTGATTAAGTCAAAGCACCTGAGCCGTGAACATCGTCGCCGAGTTGCCAGCTTGGCTTTTTCTCGGTTAAATTTCGGGGAGTGTGCGCCCTAGCCCGTTTCATCATCGGACTACCAGACGTACGGCGATGCGCCTTCGGTACATGATGGACAGCACACCCATACGCACTTAACGTTTTGGAAACACTTTTATTATGCGTACAGCTAAGGAGTGCAATTCCAAAGGGAATTAACTCTTGATTTAAATACCTATATTTGAAACCTATTAAATCTTGATTTAAAGACCCCTTGATTTAAGATTCTTTAATCTAGGGGTCTTTAAATCAAGATTTAATAGGTTTCTTCTAGGCAAACGTGCTTTACCGAGACCACTTCATCGCTTACCATCAGGTGACATAGTGGTCAAGCGCGAGCCTATACACAATAAAAAATAATTAACCCTGTAACACCATCACAGCTGTCCAACACAACTCACCATAACAACACAACACAACTCATCACAACACCCCCATCATCCTCACCATCAACTCTCATACATAACTGGTTCATGAAACCTAAGGAAATTTATAAAGGGTAATTTTGAGCCCTCATGTCTTATGGAAGGGCTATCCTTCCACAAGACATGAAGGAAATAAGAAAGAATCCCAGATAGTATTTTTTTCTTGATGTTTTTAGCAACACCATACAAGGTGTTGGCAATACTTCAAGCTATGTTCAGGATGACTTTGACGGTTGACAGATCAGATCAACAAACAACAATTGTTGTTCTTGATCGATTGATCGGTTGTTGACTTGGCCTAATTCATACTTTTTTGGCAGCTGCAAGAATTTAAACATTTTTATGAAGTTTATTTATTAAATTATACGTATTACTTTATTCCTCTTTAGAACAATAATATGTTTAACGGTTTTACAACACAAACACATGATCTACTAGTATAATAGTTTCATCATCATCATTTCAGCCGAAGGACGTCCATTGCTGGACATAGGCCTCTCCCAAGCGTCGCCACATTGACCGGTCTTCCAACGCATCGTCTTCCGGTTCGTGGTTGCCATTCCAGACTCATTGGCCATCCGTTCTGCGAGGAAAGTGCCCTGCCCACTGCCACTTAAGTTTCGCAATTCTTTGGGTTCTGTCGGTAAGTTTCTACTGCGGATATCCTAATTTATGATGCGATCACGCAAGGAAATTGCATTGACCTTTGGGTGACTATAAGCTTTCTGATAGTGAGCGACCACGTCTTAGTCCCATAGGTAATTACTGGCAATACACACTGGTCGTACACTTTTGTCAAGAGACACTGCGGTAAATTGGACGAGAAAATACTGCGTTACTGCCCAAACGCCAATAATAGTTTAATTAGTCTATAATGATCCCAGTTTCCCACTGCTGGATCACAGTGTGACACAGGCCTTCTCTCTGTGAGAGGGAATGGGCCATAATCTTCCACGCGGGCCCAATGCGGGTTGGTAGATGTCACATGTCTTCGAATGGACCATAATCTTCCACGCCGGCCCAATGCGGGTTGGTAGATGTCACATGTCTTCGAATGGGCCATAATCTTCCACGCAGGCCCATTGCGTGTTGGTAGAAGTCACATGTCTTCGAACGGGCCATAATCTTCCATGCGGGCCCAATGCGGGTTGGTAGATGTCACATATTGTCTTCGAATGGGCCATAATCTTCCACGCGGGACCAATGCTTGTTGGTAGATGTAACATGTCTTCGAATGGGCCATAATTTTCCACGCGGGCCCTATGCTTGTTGGTAGATGTCACATGTCTTCAAATTTTGTCATGCCGGTTTCCTCACGATGTTTGTCGTTTTGAGTTAGGGTCATTCTAAAACAATTCGTCTAGCGCCATTTTCCCAACGTTAATTTCGCACAGTCGCCTTCCGCATCATAGCTCAAAACTCTAGGGAATATGTTTGCCAACAAACACCGTGTTTACGAATTCTATTATTATCTCCTAATAGTACACCGTCGCTATGTTGGTGTGGGAGGGAATAGAGCAATGTATTTGTATCGGCGAGCCTCGAATAGTAACGCGATATGATATCGTCTGAACAACAAATCGTCTGCCAAGAGTTGTGATGGCGTACGTCATCTATTCTATAAAGCAAAGGCCCGATTTAATACATATCTTGCTAATTTAACATGGACATGCTATATGAAATGATGTCTTAAGGATACCTACATCTGTAAAAATCGACTTCGGCTACTGATGATATCGCTGACACCAATTCTTTGGCCTTAATTCTACTTCCTTTTTATCAGTGCTCACTATCATTAGTAATTAGTCGCTTAAATACCTAGTATTTTTTTTTTACTGCCTACTGAACCTAGACTAGCCCTCTAATAGATGCCAATCTCTTTCTGTAAGGTGAGAGCTTGCAATTGAGGCTTGGCGAGATAAGTATAGCTAATGCCATTTTCGAATGGGTTTCCAGAAACTTCTATGCATTTGAAGATCAGCTTAGCTGGCTGACTAGACGGCACCCTTGGACCGGCATCCGGCACCATTGGACCACCTGCTGGACTGACTCCGAAGGCATCACCAACGTCACCGACTGGCACCAAGCAGAAGAGTGCGGTATTGACGGCCTCCTACGTATGCCGACCTTTGACTGACCTTACCTCCTACCCTCTCGTTGTATTTCTTTTTTATCTAGTATAGGCTCGCGCTTGACCACTATCTCACCTGATGGTAAGCTATGATGTGGTCAACGATGGAGCACGCTTGCCTAGTAGTAACCTATTCACTCTTGACTTACAGACCCCTAGATTGTAGCTATCGGGAAACACAGACTCCGGCAGGGAAATCCACTCCTTAGCTGTAATTTTGAAAATATATTGTTGTTAGTTTTAAACATTACCGTTTCCTTTTAAATCCAACCTTCCAGATAAAAAAATACGTGACAGTGGCAATTAATTCCAATTTGGTAATTAATAAAGACGTAACTGCAATGATTTCTGGAATAAAATTGGCAGTTGGGACAGAGGATAAAGACAGAGGGTTTTTCCGGAAATTACGCGAACTATGCTGAAAAGGAAGTGTGTACAATATGATGTATAATCTCTCGAACTGTCTTTTAAACAACATAGCTTTTAGGCGACTATAGTCCTTAAATTGATTCCGTAAATGCAGTATGTATTTGACCACAACAATCAATGGTAAAACCGTTGTTTGTTGTGGTCTATATTCTGCCTAACAATACTGCCATAATCGCTTGGCAAATTACTTAAATTATTATTTTCCTCAAACAACGGAAATCTTCAGAAATTAATACCTACCAGTCTGTCATTATTATTATCGAACAATTGTAATATAAAAGCATATTATTATATAAATGGCTGCAATAGATTACCATAACGCGTTATCATTTTTCCTTGTTCGATGGTCTATGTACTTGAATGATAAGCGGTGTTTTGAATCAACGTTTAATAATGTATGAACTGGCATGGTATAAACCATGTTATTTATAGACAATGTTAGCAAAAATTTTCCTATCAAAAAACCCCATTACATGGTGATTTATCAAGATGATAAGGTGCATTGCTTATTGTGACGTTGCAAAATCATTTTGTAGTTTAGTGGTGACATCTCTGTGCTTTATCTCCCGGTATGTCATTATTGACAACCTATAACCTCAATACCAAAAGACTACAAAATGATTTTGCAACGTCACAATATCATTATTGACCATAGACCAAATAGTACTGATTGGTTAGATTTTAGTCGACTTTATTTTTGCAATTAAATAATGTGTTTATGTTAATTGTGTTATTATTTTTAATTGTTCACAAATTAACATATAATTAAAACAATAGACAACCACTTTTAACATGGTTTCCGATTTTGGTGCCTTCTCTTTGCTTTTATTGAGGTTACTCGTATAGGTTGTCAATAATGACATACCGGGAGACTATTTCAACCTGAAATAGGAACCATCTCGAAAATCAATCTGTGTTTTATAAGGAAAATTCCCAAAGGAAACAGAGAAAACTGAATATACAAACTTTAACATGTAAGAACAGTAAAAAGTGCATAATTATAGAAAAACGAAATTGTTCGCCATTTTTCTACTTCAAAAAGCCTATTTATCTATTTTCATCTGGAAATAGAAACTAGTAAAATGTTAAAATTTGGAACCCAAATAGCCAAACAATAAAACGCCCATATCTTTTGAACGGCTAAACCGACTTTAATCAAACGTAGCTAAGAACACTCCCAATAATGTCACCTAAAACTAAACCAAAATCGGTTCATCCGATTAGGAGCTATGGTGCCACAGACAGATACGCAACTACACAAACACTCAGGTACACACGTAACACACAAAGTTATAACACCCCGCTTTTTTCGTCGGGGGTTAAACGTTAAAAGTTTCGACAATTTATTGAAAAGACTGCTTGCTCTTATGGTTTTTCAGGAAAAACGAAATCAAATCAGCCTATGCTTTCAGTTCAAAGTTGAAAGCTGTACATTGCATTCCGTTCTATATTTAGGAAAAGGTCAGGCAAGAGTTTCTCTGAATACAATCACTGTAGCGAATTGCTTTATCTTAGTCACTGGAAATACCTCTCCCTTACAGCTTTTAAAGGTCAACTTTACACGTTGCTGTTTGAAAGATATTAAAGTTTTAATTGGATGTTTTGTATTGATGGATCGTATATCTATCGTTATACAAAGGCATTTTTTTTAACAAAAAAAAACAACCGAAGTCAGTGTCATTGGTACCTATTAATTTCCTATTTGACATTAACTTCCGAAAAGAGTTTTGTAGTGGTTGGTTTTGGAAGTTGGTTGAATTTTTTGTTATTAAGTTTTCTCTTTTTAGGTTTGGTACCTTTTATTACCATGAAAATCATTTATAGGCAAATGGACGACCACCTGTACCTTACGGGATTTGAACTTAGCGAATGACAGAGCTGTCCGAGTAGCTACATACTGGTCGGACAAAATCTGAATGGTTGACACTATAGTTTGAGTTAATCGACACGAAAGAAGAAGAAGAAGCCAGAGGGCTTCTCATAACAATTCCGACAAGCCTAAACAAGCCTGGTATAAGGTGAAGTGGGGTAAGACTAACATAGTTTCCTACCCAGCAGAAAAAGTCGGGTTTTATGAAGAAGTTGTTTGCCCTACTTTTGAGGTAAAAGTTATACTGATATATGATAAAATAAACTTTAGCGATTATAAAGATTTTTTGTACAAATATTTGGTCTAAACATTATTAACTTTACTGAAAATTAAGTCTCACATAACGCAATACTCAGATATCTATTGAACTGTTTTGATAATACTAACAACACGTTTTACGATTTGTCCAATCTGAAAAAGTTTGGCTTGTCTCTAGAATTCCCTTACCTATAATCATCATCATCATATAAGCCGAATGACGTCCACTGCTGGACATAGGCCTCCCCCAAGCGGCCTATGTTCCCTATAATATTCCACAGATACTAAATTTCTTGCCTGTGTTACGGCTATTTTCAGGGAAAATTATTGAAGTGAGATTTTAAAGAATGCTGAATCTGGATATCAAAACATATTTTTTCTTATTAATTTAAAGAAGTTTTAATCAATTTTAACTTTGAAGTTTCCGACAATTCCTTTAGTTTTTCTCTCTCCCAAGCTCTAAGCCTCAAGTACATATACAAGTACATGGCAACCAAAGTTAGAGGTCGTTGAACCCATTTACCTAAGCGTTACCTTCCTAAAACCTAATTAATTAAAGTCCACCAGTTCATTAACTTTAATTAAATAGATTGGGGTTACAATACCGGTGTGAAAGCTGAGATATTTGTGGTAGAGGCTGACCAAACACATTTAGCTAGAGGCATGGCTTCCGATCGATATACTGTGGCACAAAGGTGGAATTTCAATCCTAAACCAGTGTTAGGTATGGGATGTTCAAAGTTCAAAGCTAGACAATAGGATCTACTGTGAACCCTGTAGCTTTAGTTGAACTTCATTGGCAACTTGATAAGCCTTATTAAATTATACGAGTATCTAAGAGGCCAGAGTGAACTAATTAGAAAAAGATTAGTAGTAGATTAATATTTTAATTCGTTTTTGAGAAAATTATAGAAAGGGAGTTGGCTTTTTTTCCCACCTATTTGAAGTACGGAATATGCGCGTTATGTAATTATTTTTTGGTTTAATTCATACTTTTAATGATTCTACCTACTTATAAGACTTTATAAACTGAAATACGAGTATCATAAAATAATCTACCTACGTTTAAAGCGTTAAACTGAAGAACATGAAAATCAACCTCACTGAAAATCCTCCATCCTCAATTTTCTACATCTACAAACCTATAAAACAGTATTTTTGCAAACACCATGTAATTGCATTATGAATTTCAGACACGCACGAACGCTCCGCTCATAAAACTCTCGTTTTATACGCAGCTATACGGAGAACTTATACATTTTTCCGAGCTCCGGTCGCCTGGTGATTTTCCGTTCGATCTATCAAAATGCTGAGAGGTCGCCGACCCCGCGACGTGACGTCAGACGTTGTCCTAGGGCGCGTATGGGGGACGAACGTTATGTGAAAATTACATGTTATGACGGCTCTTCGTAAATAAAAGCATAGTTTGTTGCCTGTAAACAAATAAAACTAAACAAACAAAAGTAATGCTGTCTGTAAACTTGTTCTGTTTGATTTAGTTTCAGATAAAACCTTTGTGTTGGTTTTGGCTTTTAGGAGTTTGTTTTCTGTAAATAAATACAATACTTTAATTTGCTTTACGTCTTTTTGCCAATATTTTACTTATCGAAACGAAGACAATGTTTCAGTAACCTCAGGAATGTAAAGTAAACTAGAACTTGTTCCAAAACAGCTTTATTGAATGTCATTAGATACACATTATTTATCTAAGAATTACAGTCTGTTTCCATAGAAAGTTACTGTCATACCAGACTGCCGGAACGTATTCGGAATGTGCACTAAAACATGTCTTCGAATGGGCCATAATTTTCCACGCGGGCCCTATGCTTGTTGGTAGATGTCACATGTCTTCAAATTTTGTCATGCCGGTTTCCTCACGATGTTTGTCGTTTTGAGTTAGGGTCATTCTAAAACAATTCGTCTAGCGCCATTTTCCCAACGTTAATTTCGCACAGTCGCCTTCCGCATCATAGCTCAAAACTCTAGGGAATATGTTTGCCAACAAACACCGTGTTTACGAATTCTATTATTATCTCCTAATAGTACACCGTCGCTATGTTGGTGTGGGAGGGAATAGAGCAATGTATTTGTATCGGCGAGCCTCGAATAGTAACGCGATATGATATCGTCTGAACAACAAATCGTCTGCCAAGAGTTGTGATGGCGTACGTCATCTATTCTATAAAGCAAAGGCCCGATTTAATACATATCTTGCTAATTTAACATGGACATGCTATATGAAATGATGTCTTAAGGATACCTACATCTGTAAAAATCGACTTCGGCTACTGATGATATCGCTGACACCAATTCTTTGGCCTTAATTCTACTTCCTTTTTATCAGTGCTCACTATCATTAGTAATTAGTCGCTTAAATACCTAGTATTTTTTTTTTACTGCCTACTGAACCTAGACTAGCCCTCTAATAGATGCCAATCTCTTTCTGTAAGGTGAGAGCTTGCAATTGAGGCTTGGCGAGATAAGTATAGCTAATGCCATTTTCGAATGGGTTTCCAGAAACTTCTATGCATTTGAAGATCAGCTTAGCTGGCTGACTAGACGGCACCCTTGGACCGGCATCCGGCACCATTGGACCACCTGCTGGACTGACTCCGAAGGCATCACCAACGTCACCGACTGGCACCAAGCAGAAGAGTGCGGTATTGACGGCCTCCTACGTATGCCGACCTTTGACTGACCTTACCTCCTACCCTCTCGTTGTATTTCTTTTTTATCTAGTATAGGCTCGCGCTTGACCACTATCTCACCTGATGGTAAGCTATGATGTGGTCAACGATGGAGCACGCTTGCCTAGTAGTAACCTATTCACTCTTGACTTACAGACCCCTAGATTGTAGCTATCGGGAAACACAGACTCCGGCAGGGAAATCCACTCCTTAGCTGTAATTTTGAAAATATATTGTTGTTAGTTTTAAACATTACCGTTTCCTTTTAAATCCAACCTTCCAGATAAAAAAATACGTGACAGTGGCAATTAATTCCAATTTGGTAATTAATAAAGACGTAACTGCAATGATTTCTGGAATAAAATTGGCAGTTGGGACAGAGGATAAAGACAGAGGGTTTTTCCGGAAATTACGCGAACTATGCTGAAAAGGAAGTGTGTACAATATGATGTATAATCTCTCGAACTGTCTTTTAAACAACATAGCTTTTAGGCGACTATAGTCCTTAAATTGATTCCGTAAATGCAGTATGTATTTGACCACAACAATCAATGGTAAAACCGTTGTTTGTTGTGGTCTATATTCTGCCTAACAATACTGCCATAATCGCTTGGCAAATTACTTAAATTATTATTTTCCTCAAACAACGGAAATCTTCAGAAATTAATACCTACCAGTCTGTCATTATTATTATCGAACAATTGTAATATAAAAGCATATTATTATATAAATGGCTGCAATAGATTACCATAACGCGTTATCATTTTTCCTTGTTCGATGGTCTATGTACTTGAATGATAAGCGGTGTTTTGAATCAACGTTTAATAATGTATGAACTGGCATGGTATAAACCATGTTATTTATAGACAATGTTAGCAAAAATTTTCCTATCAAAAAACCCCATTACATGGTGATTTATCAAGATGATAAGGTGCATTGCTTATTGTGACGTTGCAAAATCATTTTGTAGTTTAGTGGTGACATCTCTGTGCTTTATCTCCCGGTATGTCATTATTGACAACCTATAACCTCAATACCAAAAGACTACAAAATGATTTTGCAACGTCACAATATCATTATTGACCATAGACCAAATAGTACTGATTGGTTAGATTTTAGTCGACTTTATTTTTGCAATTAAATAATGTGTTTATGTTAATTGTGTTATTATTTTTAATTGTTCACAAATTAACATATAATTAAAACAATAGACAACCACTTTTAACATGGTTTCCGATTTTGGTGCCTTCTCTTTGCTTTTATTGAGGTTACTCGTATAGGTTGTCAATAATGACATACCGGGAGACTATTTCAACCTGAAATAGGAACCATCTCGAAAATCAATCTGTGTTTTATAAGGAAAATTCCCAAAGGAAACAGAGAAAACTGAATATACAAACTTTAACATGTAAGAACAGTAAAAAGTGCATAATTATAGAAAAACGAAATTGTTCGCCATTTTTCTACTTCAAAAAGCCTATTTATCTATTTTCATCTGGAAATAGAAACTAGTAAAATGTTAAAATTTGGAACCCAAATAGCCAAACAATAAAACGCCCATATCTTTTGAACGGCTAAACCGACTTTAATCAAACGTAGCTAAGAACACTCCCAATAATGTCACCTAAAACTAAACCAAAATCGGTTCATCCGATTAGGAGCTATGGTGCCACAGACAGATACGCAACTACACAAACACTCAGGTACACACGTAACACACAAAGTTATAACACCCCGCTTTTTTCGTCGGGGGTTAAACGTTAAAAGTTTCGACAATTTATTGAAAAGACTGCTTGCTCTTATGGTTTTTCAGGAAAAACGAAATCAAATCAGCCTATGCTTTCAGTTCAAAGTTGAAAGCTGTACATTGCATTCCGTTCTATATTTAGGAAAAGGTCAGGCAAGAGTTTCTCTGAATACAATCACTGTAGCGAATTGCTTTATCTTAGTCACTGGAAATACCTCTCCCTTACAGCTTTTAAAGGTCAACTTTACACGTTGCTGTTTGAAAGATATTAAAGTTTTAATTGGATGTTTTGTATTGATGGATCGTATATCTATCGTTATACAAAGGCATTTTTTTTAACAAAAAAAAACAACCGAAGTCAGTGTCATTGGTACCTATTAATTTCCTATTTGACATTAACTTCCGAAAAGAGTTTTGTAGTGGTTGGTTTTGGAAGTTGGTTGAATTTTTTGTTATTAAGTTTTCTCTTTTTAGGTTTGGTACCTTTTATTACCATGAAAATCATTTATAGGCAAATGGACGACCACCTGTACCTTACGGGATTTGAACTTAGCGAATGACAGAGCTGTCCGAGTAGCTACATACTGGTCGGACAAAATCTGAATGGTTGACACTATAGTTTGAGTTAATCGACACGAAAGAAGAAGAAGAAGCCAGAGGGCTTCTCATAACAATTCCGACAAGCCTAAACAAGCCTGGTATAAGGTGAAGTGGGGTAAGACTAACATAGTTTCCTACCCAGCAGAAAAAGTCGGGTTTTATGAAGAAGTTGTTTGCCCTACTTTTGAGGTAAAAGTTATACTGATATATGATAAAATAAACTTTAGCGATTATAAAGATTTTTTGTACAAATATTTGGTCTAAACATTATTAACTTTACTGAAAATTAAGTCTCACATAACGCAATACTCAGATATCTATTGAACTGTTTTGATAATACTAACAACACGTTTTACGATTTGTCCAATCTGAAAAAGTTTGGCTTGTCTCTAGAATTCCCTTACCTATAATCATCATCATCATATAAGCCGAATGACGTCCACTGCTGGACATAGGCCTCCCCCAAGCGGCCTATGTTCCCTATAATATTCCACAGATACTAAATTTCTTGCCTGTGTTACGGCTATTTTCAGGGAAAATTATTGAAGTGAGATTTTAAAGAATGCTGAATCTGGATATCAAAACATATTTTTTCTTATTAATTTAAAGAAGTTTTAATCAATTTTAACTTTGAAGTTTCCGACAATTCCTTTAGTTTTTCTCTCTCCCAAGCTCTAAGCCTCAAGTACATATACAAGTACATGGCAACCAAAGTTAGAGGTCGTTGAACCCATTTACCTAAGCGTTACCTTCCTAAAACCTAATTAATTAAAGTCCACCAGTTCATTAACTTTAATTAAATAGATTGGGGTTACAATACCGGTGTGAAAGCTGAGATATTTGTGGTAGAGGCTGACCAAACACATTTAGCTAGAGGCATGGCTTCCGATCGATATACTGTGGCACAAAGGTGGAATTTCAATCCTAAACCAGTGTTAGGTATGGGATGTTCAAAGTTCAAAGCTAGACAATAGGATCTACTGTGAACCCTGTAGCTTTAGTTGAACTTCATTGGCAACTTGATAAGCCTTATTAAATTATACGAGTATCTAAGAGGCCAGAGTGAACTAATTAGAAAAAGATTAGTAGTAGATTAATATTTTAATTCGTTTTTGAGAAAATTATAGAAAGGGAGTTGGCTTTTTTTCCCACCTATTTGAAGTACGGAATATGCGCGTTATGTAATTATTTTTTGGTTTAATTCATACTTTTAATGATTCTACCTACTTATAAGACTTTATAAACTGAAATACGAGTATCATAAAATAATCTACCTACGTTTAAAGCGTTAAACTGAAGAACATGAAAATCAACCTCACTGAAAATCCTCCATCCTCAATTTTCTACATCTACAAACCTATAAAACAGTATTTTTGCAAACACCATGTAATTGCATTATGAATTTCAGACACGCACGAACGCTCCGCTCATAAAACTCTCGTTTTATACGCAGCTATACGGAGAACTTATACATTTTTCCGAGCTCCGGTCGCCTGGTGATTTTCCGTTCGATCTATCAAAATGCTGAGAGGTCGCCGACCCCGCGACGTGACGTCAGACGTTGTCCTAGGGCGCGTATGGGGGACGAACGTTATGTGAAAATTACATGTTATGACGGCTCTTCGTAAATAAAAGCATAGTTTGTTGCCTGTAAACAAATAAAACTAAACAAACAAAAGTAATGCTGTCTGTAAACTTGTTCTGTTTGATTTAGTTTCAGATAAAACCTTTGTGTTGGTTTTGGCTTTTAGGAGTTTGTTTTCTGTAAATAAATACAATACTTTAATTTGCTTTACGTCTTTTTGCCAATATTTTACTTATCGAAACGAAGACAATGTTTCAGTAACCTCAGGAATGTAAAGTAAACTAGAACTTGTTCCAAAACAGCTTTATTGAATGTCATTAGATACACATTATTTATCTAAGAATTACAGTCTGTTTCCATAGAAAGTTACTGTCATACCAGACTGCCGGAACGTATTCGGAATGTGCACTAAAAAGGTACCCAATCAATCATTGGTTATATCTTTACATAACTCAGACATTTTTCAATGGAAAATGTTTTTATGAATGATGAATTCGTTGATTACGTCAAGATTAAAAGCACCGAGAAGATCTTGATAAAATTTGAAGTATGTGGGTCATATCTGCTACAATTCACGTGAGGAGACAAATCTTTGGAGATAAGGTCAATATCAATAAAATCGCGCGACTCTTCGGGAATGTTCGATGTTAAAGGTGAGAGTGGATTTTTTTATCGCTCGCCAAGGGGGGGCAGGAGAGATTCTAAAAAAGTTGCCAAATGTAAAGCAACCACAGTCCTAAGTCTTTGACTTGACTTGCTTGATTGATCATTCCCGTACGTCGCGAATGAATATATATAAACCAAACCCAACAGATCGAACCGTTGTTGATATCCTAAAATAGGCAAAAACCTTCTTTCCCGACACGGAAAAGCGTTGAAAATTTTGATCGCTCTTCCGTGTTGAGTTGCGTAGCTTTACACGTTGGACTCTGAATAGTGCTCGCCAAACTTCTGGGCGGCCCTGAAGTTCGCTTTCCGATGCGCAAGGCACGGATCGGTACTGTTTTTGTATGATTTACTACTGCGCAGACATTGCAGCCAACTTCGGGACGGCCAAGAAGTTTGGCGAGAACTATACCGATATTATTACAATCGCTGTAGATGTAAGGCTCGTACCACAAGTGAAAAGCTTCATGTGCTCTCGACTTTACCTACAATTCATACTTTTTTCATTCTCCATATCAACTTGCCCCCCCCCTGGGCCATCGGCTGGCGACGCCCTTGTCGCTCGCCTTTGGACTTTATCTCAACTGATGGTAAAATAAGGTGCTATCGATAATGGCTCACGATTATAGAGACGGGATCTACTTTACGGGGAAGCCGACCCTAACACTAATTTGAAGTGCAAATTTGTAAAACGAAAAGGAGATCAACCAAATTGGTACTGCGTTGTACATAATTTTTCATAACATTCCACTTGCACTATCTTCTTAATTAATTCATGTCTGTCGACAACAATTAGGTTCTGCAGTAAGTTGTTCCCAATAAGTAACGAAATGTATTTTTCAATACAGTTGTTAAACATGGCGTACTTTCAGAGGCTATAATTATGATTCGAAAATTAAATCTTATGCATAGGCATCTTTCTGTTACGCGGTCGTGACTTTTGTTTACGAGCTCGATCATTAGTTTTGCAGTTTAGTTTTAAATTTATAAGTCAATTTAAAAAGTTTAGTAGCAAAGAGTTTTCATACATAGAATAAAATGGGATAGATTTTATACGAGGAAACATGAATGATTCCGTACGTTTTAGCATTGAACTCTCAAAAGTCTTTTTAATGGTTGTTTAATATATTTAATTACCAGTTTTAATTTAATTATTTTCACATCAACATTTGTCTAAAATCGAACAGGCTGTATAGACTGTTTTCGTAGTAAAAAATGTCCAGTTGCAAAAACGCGCCTTTATTTATAAGTCAATTTAAAAAAGTTTAGTAGCAAGGAGTTTTCATACATACTCGTAGAATCAAATGGAATAGATTTTATACGAGGAAAAATTAATGATTCCGTACATTTTAGCATTTAATTCTCAAAAGTATTTTAAATGGTTGTTTAATATATTTAATTACCAGTTTCAATTTAATTATTTTAACATCAACATTAATTGTCAAAAATCGAATAGGCTGTGTAGGCTGTTTTCGTTGTAAAAAAAATATGTCCAGTAGCAAAAAAAAAATTTTTTTGTGAATAAACAAATCTAATTCTTTGATTTGTGTTTACTATTTCCCACAACTGTATTGAAAAATGTCGTGTGATACACGGGTGTGTAGGTTGTTGCTTGTTAATGACAGCTCGTTTGCAATAACCTACTTTCCACCCTTGTATCACAATGTACTATTGTCTTGATATTAATTACAGAAGAGAGCCGTTTTATATCAATATTTGAATCAAGTTATCTAGACAATCCCACTAGACAACACATATCAAACACAAGTTCTGTGATTATTCTTGTTCAATAATTCTTATATTGAAATAAGTTTTGTTGCTATACAACAACGGTACCTGCTGTAAAAAGAAGATCCCAACGCTCAAAAGAAATTGAGCCTCCTGTGTCATCCTATGGTGTTTCCTGTACACTGAGAGTCACATGGGGATACAAGACTGCTCATAGTTTCTAATAAAGCAGGTATAAAATCTAATAATAAATACTATTAATTTTCCGGTCTAGTGCTTGCATAAATACATAACATAAGGCATACAATGTAGAGGTATGATAAATTTGTTCTGGCGCCAATTCTTAAAGGAAAAAAACCACGGCGCCATTTGTAAATGCAACCCAGCTTCAGCCAATTTTGCTAGCCAAATTATTCACGCTTGTTTTATCCGACTGACACAGGCTACACTTTAGTCTAGCCTGAATATCTGAGATACAGTCGCTTCAGGCTAGGTGACCACGTCAATTAATTTTAAGTGGCTCTTTTGTTTTGTTGCCTTGTATTTTTACCCGACTTCAAAATAAAAAAGGAGGTAATCAATTCGATTCGTATGTATGTAATATTTTTGCCATGTTCCCGTTGAGTTACAACATTTTGTGTTACACTGTTACCCATTGGGATAAAAATTACCAACTAGTAACACTGTAACTCAATGCCATGTTCTTTTTTTCATCGATGTACACTGCAAACGAATAGTACGTGTACGTACGTGTATGTATGTTTGTCCAAGCATTTCTCCGAAACTACTTATCGGATCGTGATTATGATTTTTTATTAGTTTATGTAATATTTAAACTTAGGGAATAGTGTAGTTTTCATTGAAATCGGTTCAGCAGTTTTCAAGAAAACTGAGACCCGAACCCGACCCGACCCGACTGTGACCTGAACTGGAGTTTTGTCTCCTTAGCGACTAACAGCACAAATGTGTAAACTGACTTATTATGGGTATTCTGTCAATCCTTATGGTAAGTAGTACCTTACATGCTCACTTTTTAGTGATAGTGTACTAAAATTAAAAAGAGATAAATAATAATATTTTCACGAAAAAAATAAACAGTCTTTAAAAGCAACAACACTTCCGAGTTCCGAAACGAAAGTTACTTTGCACTTTTTTGTGTTCTGATGCTTTTAAAGTCGGTTTATTTTTTTGTGAAAAAGCTTTTACTTTGCAATATAGGTTGGATAGCAGGCTTATATTGTACGTCAAAGAAGGTATACCGTCTTGATTGCAGATACCAGCACCATTGAAATACATATTTACTGTGAGTTACTTTGTATTCCATCGATTGAGATCATGTCTCATGTACTAGTAAATGGTACCAATTCTACTACCAACCTGTGACCAGCATCTTGTAAGGTTTTGTGTTTGTAGATCGTAATCTCTGAAGGTAGTAATGAAAAGTCTTGCAGTAAGAGTAAGCTCTTTAGTTATCTTGGAAAAGTGCACGATTCTGTGGGGTAGGCTACGGGAAAAATCGGCCAAGTGCGTGTCCGACTTCGCATATTTAGGGTTCCGTAAAATAAAAGTTGGTTTTAATAGGAAAAAATAGGAGTTTTCAAAGAAAAATCTGATATATCAATATATTGGTATTTGTGAGTAAAATATACGTAATAATACCCATTATCACCAAAGGAGATGTTTGATTTTGGACCATCACTATGTACACTACATAGTTAAATAGGAAAAAAATAGGGGAATGCCATAAAAACACTAACAAATTAATTTGAAGAAGGGTTGAGGCGTACAAAAATGATCTTTTGAAAAAAAAATAAAACCCTGTTTTTAGGGCAGCCATGAAAGTTGTTTTTGACATGACGTTTGACGATTGTGGTGTTCATTCCACATGTCTTAGTTTACTTACGTTTTATAATATATTTTTCAAATTTCATCCTTATAATTTCTGAAGCCCTCCCACGACGTGAGAAGCCGGACCTTCCTAGTCGCCCAAGTCGTGCGAAGCCGGACCTTAATTTGTTATTTATATCCTTTTCTTAGTTTTAATTTATAGTTACCTTTACTTTTATTAACGTGGCTTCACGATTGACTGTTTTAAGAAGTGACATATTTGAGTCTTTCTTTGCTTTGACTTTGAATTGCATATGTTTCGGCGTTTTTAGTGATTGTTTTAGTTTTGCAACCCAGTTTACTACTTCGGATATTGATTGATTGCTTCTCTGTTGCAATTGAATTCGTGTTGCTTTTTTTAACGACATTTAATTTGATGACACTTCAATCGAATGTCATTGTCAAAATTACATTTTTCGCCTATTGCTCATCTGATTCACCATGTTTAATTTTATATTATGATGCTCTACTAAAGCTGACTTAGCCACCAAAGTCAGCTTTAGTAGAATCCTCTCATTCCATTTTTCGAATATTTTTTCACACAAAAATACAGCATTTATCTGCTTAATGACTTCTGAACAACGATACCCCACTCAATGGGTTGGGTCAACATTTTTTCGCACCCCGTTTAAGCTGTATGAGAGCACCCCTTATAAAAATTTAAAAATACTTTTTAACAATTTGTATGGCTTTGCGTCAACAAGATGCTTATACTGTAAAAAATTTAAGACTGTATCTTCAACCGTTTAGCTGTAAAACCTGTGACATACGACAGACAGACAGACAGACAGACAGACACGCGAGTGATAGCAGTAGGGCTCCGTTTATTTATTTATTTTATTTATGATGGGTTGTGCTCTTACTGTGAGTTACTTTGGACCCTTCGGGTTCGGAACCCGAAAACTATTGTACTAAAACATATTATGAAAGTGTGCAATCGGATAACGGAGGATATTTATAGATAAAAGGATAAAATAAAGTCCCTACTGATTATTCATTGCATGTAGTTACATCGCATGCCTAACGCAACAGATCAAGTACATAACATAAAAAAACAACCGATGATGATTCACAAATGCAACCTTGAAATACCCATAGAAGTACAACTAACAAAGTAATTGTTGCACTTCAATGGGTATTATATCAGTTGACGTAACATATTTAATGATCCTGCGCATCCATTACACCATGCCATATAATGAAGTGACTTCAAGGCTGGTGCCACAGACGCACGTCCTTCAAAGTCAAAGTCAAATGTATTTATTTCAACTAGGCCATTATGAACGTTGAAACATTTAAAATTTAAATATAATAAAAAATTGGTTCTACCGTGCATTCGGAAAAGTAGGTTGTTATGGAGAAGAATGCACAAGAAACTCCATCCATCTGTATGAAAACCAAGCGTGCTACTTTTTCATGCATTTTCTTACCGATGAAAGAAAATGTTTCTATTGTCTCGGCCAATTTTTTTGTAGGGTTTTAACAGCTCATCATAATCTTTCTGTCCTTGTCCCATGTTACTTGGAGTTGGCGCAACGCGTATTTTTCTTCCATACCGTCCTGTCCCCCGTCACGCTATCACTGACTCCCTTATCATTCATATCACTCCTCACACAGTCCATCCATCATTTCTTTGGCCGTCTCCTACCTCTCCATCCATCCACATTTATATTCATAACTCTTTTAGTAACATGCGTTCCATCCCTCCTCATCACATGACCATACCAGGACAAACGGTTTCCTTTCAACTTTTCCGTCACTGGCGCCACTTTCAAACTTCCTCTAATATACTCAATTCTCACTGTATCCATTCTCGTCACTCCGCGCATCCATCTCAACATTCAACGTTTTAACAGCGCAATGCGGCATTATTAGGCATTTTTCTATAAAGAACAATGGCGAAATCTTAGCTGACTTAATTTGAGCGTCTGAAAGTGAGTTATATACGAAAGACATTCTATTAATTGCCTACGTTTTTTAAATTATAATTGGGCTGGTTCAAAACGGATAAAAAAAATCATAATAAATAAAAAGTTATTTGATTTTTTTGTTAATTTCTTTAGCTTAGTGTTGCCATTATAGGTATATTTTATCTCCTAAGTTAGAAGTAGTAACTATATTAAGTAATATTATCATTATTGTATTTATTGCAGTAAATTAATTAAAAATACAGTATACGTCTAAGTGTAGATGTTCCTTGCAGGTAGGTAAGAATATTGTAGTGTAGTAGAAATAAATGAATTATTTTCAATTAATGATTGACAAAAAGACTAGTATCCAAGTCTAAAAAAAATATAGCTTGCTTATTGACGACGACCTTGTATATACCTACACGTCAAAAGTCGCTTAGTTTAAATAAATATACTCTTTCCAAAGAGTTTATTATACATTTCATGCTGAATTAACTAGGTAAGGGAAAAAAATATATATATATAAAAAAGATATATATATATTCCCCTTTTACTTCCACGAAATTGAATAATATTACCTATTATGCACATTATTAAGAGTTACCCAGACATAACCCACAAAAGTTTATGACTGAATATATATTATTCTCGACATTCTCGAACAAAAATTCTTGCACAAACTAATTCAGAACATCAACCTGAGTTAAACCAGATATTTTTCATTTAATGACGTAAGAATTCAATCACAGCTAAAACAATGTATGGGCACCTGCCATTGTTCTTTCGGTTGATGTCCGTTGCCGATAACGCTAAATGAAACAGCTCAAAGTAAGAGCATTTCTCTCACTTTTATTCCTTTTTTAACCCCCGACGGAAAAAAGGGGTATTATAAGTTTGACGTTTGTACCTTTGTATTTGTGTATCTGTCTGTGGCATCATAGCTCCTAAACGGATGAACCGCTTTTGATATAATTTTTTTTTTTGAAATGTGGCTTTATCAAGAGTGTTCTTAGATATGTTTAATGAAAATCGGTTCAGCCGTTTAAAAGTTATGGGCGTTTTACTGTTTGAATCGGGGTATAATCGTAAGATATCGTGTCATAATTACGTATTTGTTAGATTGTTGATCGAAACGTGTCTACTAGTAGATAAATTATGCAGTTTAAAAAGTATGAAATAATAAACTTGTAAAGGTTTTGGAATTTTTTACTTTTTGGTGGTGAAGTACATACATTCTCGTTATCTAGCTAGATGTATGTCTGAGGCTGATGTTCTTTTTGCGACGCAGTTCTCGTAATGCAATTTATTACAAAGGAACGTCGCATCGGAACCAATTGGTATGAAACGTAGTTTTAAATTAGTTATACAACTACATAAGGAGGCGTGGCAGCCTGTAGCTATATATAGGCAATTTTTTTTTGTATTATTGTTTTTTCCTTGGCTGCAGCTTTTCCCGAGTTGAATTTGATGTTTAGTATTTGTGTAACTCTACATACGCCTGAATACCTGTTTAACTTTAGCATTCAAAAGTTAGGTTTAAAAACTCCAAATTATTATTTTTTGGTGTAAAATTTAATCACCTATCAGTCTCAAAATGGCGCTGAAAATCTAACTTTTTCATGAAGAGGTGTTATAATTTTTTTAGCAAGAGAATTTAATATACTAGCAATAATAGAGTTTTATTTACCTACTTCAGTTAACATTGATTGAGTTCTTTTAGGCCTGGTAATCGCAAATTCAAAAATGTTACTTTAATATTCGCTTTTAAAAGCTTGCCCGAGCTCTCCAAGAAAATGGCAAAATATTTCCATAAACTTTTTTTTTATTCTATGATGACATTTGCGATGTGAAATTCCGTTACGCAAAATGAGGTAAAAGTTTTCGAGCATTTATAGGGTTGTACCGAAATATTATTGATCCCAGCCTTTATTTTCCTACTACGTCGAGACTAACGGTGATTGGATCGATTGCCCTAGTTGCTGCGAGCGTCAACCCTAGACAGTTTGTACCTGTATGGACCTGTATGTGTTTTAGATAGAAATAGACAATAGCTGCTGGTCGATGTCTTGTTACCGATAAATCTAGTGTTGATGTTGTTTTGAAATATGGTAGCGACTGATGGCTAAGAGAGTAGATACATCTAGGATAAACCTAAGATTAGTTTGTGAGTTTAGAAGCACGTGGCGACAAAATTCAAAATGGTTAAGCAACGCTTGCCGAGGTTGGTCTGTGGATGGGTGACCACCTTACACAGCGAGAATCCTCCGTGCCTCGGATAGCACATTAAGCCGTTGGTCCCGGCTGTCTTTTGAAGATCTTTGACAGTCGTTACGGGTAGTCAGAACTTCAGAAGGCTGAGATCTGACCCCAGTATAGCAAAAAGGTATCGTGCTACCCAGTTACTGGGTTGTGGAGGTCAGATAGGCAATCGCTTCATGTAAAATACTGGTACTCAGCTGAATCCGGTTAGATCGGAAGCCGACCCCAGCCGGCAAAGTTGAGAAAAGGCTAGGCCGATTGATTGAGTTTGAGACTTTAGGGCAAAGTAATATCACCTGTTTAACGGATAATATACTGAACCGGAAAGTATGGGAAAATCCCACCGCACTATTCCCAAACCACTGCAACTCCTGAAGGCCAGAATCAACAGTGGTGACCACTAGAAAAGCGCCGAGTCAATGGAGCTCGACGAAGTCCCGGCAAATGAATTTAACTGCCTTGGATCCCACCACGAAATTAATCAGAAAATAATAAAGTAGGAGTAGGAAAACAAAAACATAATTGCCGGAAAGTATGGCAGAAACGAAAATTCCTAGAGCTACAGCAGATCATTCCGGGCTGAAATCATGCACAATTTACTCCAATATTTGGTAAAACCAGACAACCCATATCTTAATTACTGCAGTACTTAAACAGACAGATTAACTTTCTAAGTGCTACTCTGCTTGTCTAAGTAGGTACAAAGGAAAAAGCATTCCAAGAAAAAGGACAAGATGCGAAGTCTTCATAGACTAAGAACAAAATGATAATTTTCTCGGAACTGTAAATCAAACGGTAAAAAACATTACCCTCCTTCTGGGGCAGTCAGGTAAAAAATAACAACAAAGGTATATCACGCGCTTTTCCTTCTAATTACTACGTAGGACAGCATGACGATATAAGTTGACGACAAAAGGAGAAAAATTAACACATCCTAAAGAAGTAACTATCGTTGTTTCCACACTGTGCAGTGTGTAGGCACTCAACTCTGAAATATGAAAAGGCCCGTATCCCGGATGCTCACACTCGATTCAAACTAATTTGCCGAGATGACAACCAATCACAACTCTCGGGTTTGGTATATGATTCTTTAGCTTGACATAATTGTACTCAACAGAGCAAGAGCCTAGACGCCCCAGACGTTACTGAATTCTTCCTAAACAAAATGTGTGGCAAGTATTTAATGAAAGTCCAAGTTAGCAAGTACACAAATCGCGTGTGAATATTATAAGCATATTATGGCTGTCTGTACAAGTTCATTTAAGCATTGCCCTTGAACATTTGCGTACTTTTTGTGCATGGGTCAAAGAATATTGACAAACTGGATTTGAAAAATGCTTGTCTGTCTCTCGTCAATTTATTGAGAAAAGCAGATATGATCTACCAGAAGACTTTAAAAATAAAAGGGTAGCCAAAAGGAAAAGGATGTTTGATTCAGGTTAATACAATGGTTGATTCTATAATAAGCAATATGGATTCGAGATTTATGTCGTTAAATGAAAACATTTTGAAAACATTGGTTTTCTCATAGAGAAAGATCTGAGAAAATTAAATAATATACCAAAAAAACAAATATTAAAAAAACTGGCCAAGTGCGAGTCGGACTCGCGCACGAAGGGTTCCGAACCATTATTGCAAATAACGGCCAAAAAATCACGTTTGTTGTATGGGAGCCCCACTTAAATATTTATTTTATTCTGTTTTTAGTAGTTTTTGTTATAGCGGCAACAGAAATACATAATCTGTGAAAATTTCAATTGCCTAGCTATCATGGTTCATGAGATACAGCCTAGTGACAGACAGACAGACAGATAGACAGACAGACAGACAGACGGACCGCGGCGTCTCAGTAATAGGGTCCCGTTTTTACCCTTTGGGTGTGACACAGTACTGCGAGTGGCTGAAAGTAGTGACTTCCTACCTTACGAATTATAAGAAGAATTACAAACTATGATCCTAAATGTACCAAACTTAATGAAAGAACTGCTTCAATACATAATAGAAAAAACCTTGAAAGATATTTATCCAAATATTTACATTGTGTATCGAATTTTGCTAACGATACCGGTAAGTACAGCCTCCGCTGAAACGAGCTTTTCAAAATTAAAAATTTATAAAAAAATATTTGAGAAGTACAATCAGGTCAGGAAAGCAGATATAGCATCTAAGCTTAACTACGGTACAATCATTAAGGAGTTTAGTAAGGATTAACGCAGGAAATGTCTGTTTCCTTAATGTTAGTCTTACAAAATAGTTTAGATTGCATTGTCTTTATTATAATAAAGTATTAAAAATTAAAAAGCCATTTTTCAACTGTTTTTTTTAAATTGAAATCATTGCTTTTTACGCCATCTGCCTGGGCCTCGCTAAATATACTTTGCCCACATTAAATTTTGGTCTAGCCCCGCCACTGGCTACTTCAGTCATTTTCTCTATATTTCAGATACAACGTTTTCCAAGAAAAGGAGAAGATGCGTAGTCTCACAGATTACGCACAACATTATAAATTTCTCAGAACCGTAAATCAAACAGTAAAATAAAACCGGCCAAGTGCATGTCGGGCCACGCGCAGTAATAGGGTTTCGAAGTTCCATAATAATGCGGACTAAAAAGAGGGTTTTGTTGTTGTTACACGAACATTAGAATGGTTTCAGCGGCTCACAAAGTCTAAAAACGGGCCCACATAGGATGATGTTTTTTTTTTAATCTATTTTCTCGCGTTTGACCACTATCTCTCCTGATGGTAAGCGATGATGTGGTCTACGGTGAAGCGCGCTTGCCTAGATGTAATCTATTCACTCTTGACTTAAACTAAATAAGGACTAACTGGTAACTGAAGGAATTATAAAATCCAACAACTGGAGTTAGAAACGTCTATTTGAGTACCACCACGGGTGCGAATTGCGAAAGGAGCCGATACGAGCGCGCGTTAGAGCCACGGGGAATGGTATAGTTCGTTCCTGGATCCTTGCGTGCACGCTCCTTGTTTATTTCTCTTTCGGAATTAGAAAAAAATCGTATGTATTCATCTCTAATCTCCTCTAATACCGCAGATTAGAGGTGAATCCTCTAATCTGCGGTATTCACTATTTCATTCTGGAAAGTTTTACGCTACTCAATTAGTGATGAAATCGGGTCGAATATTAACTTTATAGAAGGATAAAAAAAAGGAAAAGAAAATAAGTAATCTGCTTGGAAATCGAATCTAATTTGACTTTACGTTTTAATTACAAAACGTCGAAAATACTTCTGCACTAACACAAAATAGACTCCGCGCGCATGCGCCGTATGGAGTATGGACTGGTAATGCCAACGACTCCGGCCACTCCAATGCGTTATTCGAGCTTAAACATTATTAATTTAGAAATCATTATTATTCATGATGTTACGATTTTATTTTTGTATATTTTTACATGGTTCATAAGCATATATTTACTATCTGTTTTACACAGCTAACAACGTTATTTAAATAATTTTTAAATGGCATTTGTACCAAAATTTTACTGTGCCAGGTACATTTTATAAGTTGGTCGACTATTAATCGTAAACTTGTAAAGCATGTTATGATTTAATTTTTGTATATTTTTACATGGTTCGTAAGCATTATATTTACTCTGTTTTACACAGCTATCAACATTATTTAAGTAATTTTTCAATGGCATTTGTACAAAATTTTTACTGTTCCAAGTACATTTCATAAGTTGGTCGACTATTACTCGTAAACTTGTGAAGCCTACTTATCCGTGATAATTTTCCTTTTAATTTCGTTATATTTACTACTGCCGTGAATTTTTTCACATAGCCAAGAGCAACCATATCGCTGGCAGGGGGGGGAGACACTTTAACATGAATTTGCAACTTAAAGCTTAATTTTACGCAAACGAATCTCTGAATCTAAACATGGTTTTAACAAACCCATAATATTTTTGAATGGCCTATCCAAAAATACATCCCAACTTTACGTCTATTTTTTATGATTTTATGTTACCACTTTGTCGGAATTAATAATATGTATATACATGTCAAATTATAGCTTTCTAGTACTTAGATTCTCTGAGCTAAGCTGCGGACGGACAGACGGACAGAGCGAAACTATAAGGGTTCCTTGTTGACTTCGGAACCCTAAAAACAATAACAAAGGTAGGTTAGGTCCATCGTCGACTCTGTCTGAATCACCTCTGACCTAGACTAGTCAAGAGCAAACCCATACCAAATAAAAAAAAAAGAAAAGGTAGAAATCATACGGAAACGAATTTTCCTAACGTAAGATATAATTGTTTTTCTGACCTAACCTAACCTAACTTTTTTCAAGAGAAAAACATAAAATCTTGAAAAGTAACTTGATACTTGCATGATACTTTAATTTTCCCAGAACTGTAAATCAAACGTAATAAAAAAAAAACAAAGGTAAAAATCAAGCGTTTTCCATTACGTACACGTATTTTCCTAACATAGGACATTTGTGACGATATGGAAGATGACGACAAAACGGATAAAATGGACAAGTAAGTATCTTGCCGCACTGTGTACTAAATTGTGATATATGAAAGATAAATCTGACTACGCATAATTTTTAAACACCGGTGTATTCCTCGAATCGCACCAACTTTGAAGCACACCAAAAGTATTCCTAGAAACGCTTCTACGATGAAACATAGAGAAGAGCATGAAGGATTCGTAATAAATGATATCGTCGATGTTATTAAATTTAACTGTTGAGTTCCAGTTCATATCTGCTTTCCTAGTAGATTTAATAAATAAACATTTAGGACAATTTCATTTTATAACGTCTATCGATGTCATTTATTACGAATTCATGGTCTTCTCTATGTTTCATCGTTGGTGCGTTTTTGAGGCATACTTTTGGTGCGCTTCAAAGTTAATGCGCTTCGAGGAATACCCCAATTTCTCGGAACTGCATACTTTGTAAGTCAACTAAGATAATAGAGAATAACAAAGGTAAAAATCACGCGCTTTTCCTTCTAATTACTACGCAAACGTATTTTCCTAACTGGTGACGATCTATAAGGTGACGACAAAACGGGTAAATTAGCACATCACTAAACTGTATCTATCGATCTTTCCACACCATGTACGGAGTAGATACTCGTACCTATGGAAAATTGTCACGCTGTTTACGGGAAGAACCAGAGAGACGTGATGTGGAAATTGTCACGTCTACTGCGAATTACTGCGATGTCAACGAACTTTCGAGAGTGCAGTATAAGAATGATCAGAGCTGGCCAAAATACATGCTTTGCTTTAATTAAAATATAAATTACAAAATACTATCTCGTATTTGAAATACAAAATACAGCATTTTAACAATTTTTATTTAAAATACTAATTACAAAATACAGCCAATACAGTACAGGTGCAGTGTTGCCAACTTTAAAGATTGACATAATTTAGCGGTCGCCCTTTTGCTTACGAAAGCTATTGTGCGCAACGCACCTCTTTTTACGTTTTTACCTTTTTATAGTTTTCATATTTTTATATGTTTTGTTTTAAGTTTGTTCTTTTATTCTTCTTGTCAAAGTGATCGTAAAAAACTCACCATAATCTTGAACCAGCAGTTTCTTTTAAATAATTACTAACAGCTATCGAACGCTATTTTCTGCAGAATGCACCCATTAATAAGATCGCTAAATGTATTTTAAAGCCATAAGTTAAGTTTTTTTTTTGTTATTTTTATGGTATGCGACGTGCCTGGCGCAAATAAACAATTTTTCTTTCTTTTCTTTTATAAGTATTTGAAATACTAACAAAAAAATACCTCACCGACAGGTTTTTGAAATACTAATTACAAAATAAATTTTTAAGAAGTAATTGAACTACAAATACCAAACCTGTATTTATATTTCAATGAAGTATTTTAATTACAAGAAATTCAAATACTGCTCAAGCCTGAGAATGATAAATAATTTGATGTTTATAAAAAAAAGTCTGATTAAAAAAAACGATATTTAATTAAAATTCATTATATAAACTCTGAATGATACATTTAATTTATCAGTCACTGAAACAGCCCGTGTTTGAAAAACCTGACTTTTTTTTCACAATTGGCCTGTTTTTGACTTGGCCTTGGTCTCGCCTGATGGAAAATGATGGATGAGGTCTACCATGGATCCAGCTTCCCTGTTTACCCTTGCTTGAAATGCGAATGTTTTAATAGGTTATATATAGGTACATTCTGGCCGTTTGCCACTGAAACTTAAATATCTCAGATGTCTAGTTGGCCTGCTCCTATAACTTCATAGGTCAACCATGCTAGCACCGTCGCACTGCAGTAAAGGCAATAAGCCTTAACTAGTCCATGGACAATTATGGACCTACCTTTACTACGGTGTTAGGATAAACCTAGAAACATACAGAAATGTAGTAGCTACCACTGATTAAAATATACAATACTATGGACCAATTCAGAAATATAAAAACAAAACTCAGTTGATCCCTAATTTTGTTTACCTTTTTGTCTGTTGAACCCATATTAAAAAATATTATCCCATTTAGTAGTGTTTTAAAAATATAAAACTTTTAACACCAAATTATTTACGTATAATTTTGTATTAAAATGAAATACACCGAAAATACAAAAAAAAAACAGAAAAAACCGCAATAGTCAATTTCGTATTAATTATTTTAAATATTCAGTATACAAAAAGTTTCGAGTGATGTTTTAGCAAGTTTTAAAAGCATTAAGTATTATTCAGTCTCATGAATAGGAACCCACTACACTCTTACTAAACATATTGTGCATTTATGATGATGTAGCTAAAGACAAATACAGAACATCAATATCAAGAGAGTAGGCAACAACGCCCATATCAGAATTTCCTAACGTGGAATATTTAGAGATTTCCCACGCAATTGCTATTTTCAGCAATCAGTCGTTCAGCTGTAGGCGTAGGATAATATATCGTGTCAATTTACAGCACTATATGGGTGACTTGTGGGTGTACATTTCTGCTTATGCCTTCGGCGAATGCAGGTATGATGAGAAGTAACAATGAACAAAAACAACAAATATGCAATTGAAAAATATCAAAAACTAGCTTCTGCCAGCGGCTTCGCCCGCGTGAATGTCGAAAATTGTCCCGAGGGAACATATTCCCGGGATAATTGCTATTTCTGACTATAATCTATCTCTGAGCCAAATTTCATCCAGATCCGTTCAATAGTTTTTGCGTGAAAGAGTAACAAACATACATACATCCATCCTCACAAACTTTCGCATTTATAATATTATTATATAGTAGGATTAAATTCATTACTTACTTAACCAAAAATTATAAATTAAATTATTGACATAAATGTAGTTTTCCGTTTGTTCACAAACAATGCACACCTAAAAGGCATTCATTATGATAATTCATAATATGACGACAGGATGGATAAAACAAACAGATCACGAACGTCAAATCTTTCAAAGCCACGTGAATCATAACATTCAATACTTTAAAAGAATGGAATAATTATGACTTCCCTTCCATTATGAAATACGTTAAAGGTGACCACGCCGCTAAAGTCATCTGAGTTTCTACATCTTTACATGTATTTAGGTATCTTCAAAATGAAATCCAATATCGTCAAGACCATAAACAAAAGAGTCTTCAATCACATATTTTTCCTAAACCATTTGCAGGACACTTTTTCATTTAGTCAGAAAGTTAACAAAAAACTTGTTTTAATTTGCTTGGCGCCAACTCAATATGCTAGACTAAAAGATTTTTAATTTTTTGCTTTTCAGTTCTTTATTTCGTTGGTATTTTTTTTTGTTAAGATGTTTTTTTTTTCGCTTTTCAGTTTATTTAATTTCAACAGAATCGGTTCACAATTGAAAATTCAGTGGGAAAATTATCAATAAATACTTTTTTTTTATCTTTAGAGGCAGATTTTATATAAAAAATTTAAAGGGGCCAAGTTTGAGGTACTCTTCCAATAATATTTTTTTTTAATCGGACCACTCTATAAAAAGATATGTTGTGAATTGAGAACCTCATCATTTTTCGTCTGTTAAAAACTGAAAAAAAAACTGTAATAAACATTACAGTTTTAACATTATGAATCGCTGCTGGTTACCTAAATAAATAAATTTTAACTTGCTTACGTGGGCGTAGCGCAGAAATTAGGTCATACACCTTTTCCTCAAACCCCGACTTTCGTCACTACAGCTGAAAGAGTTAGTTACATCTACCACAAAACAGAACGCCGCCGCTTACGTACTTTGTGGTTATACCTACAATATTAAAGTTCACTTGTTTGTAAACAATAGAACAAAACAAAAACAATCAGTCATGACCTTTCCCTGTAATATACGTACTCGTTTAGTGACGTTCACGTAATTCCCTATAGGTACTTTAACATGAAAGACAATACAATGGTGAAACAGGTGAAAGTAATATATCACTAAGAATCATCTCATGTAACCCTGGGACATAAAGGAATGGACTGAGTGTGAACGCATTCAGTTCACTAGTGTTTCATATCCAGTTGTGAAGTGAATACGATCAGAAAAGCGAGAGAGAGAGACAAAGTGATTGTGTGGCTAGTAGTTGCCTTTTGACCCAAATACAGACTAACAGTGTGAAAAACCAGCAGATGCGAGATCATCATTTTTGCGGTATCAGTAATGTGGGACTACACATGAAGGAAGCGTTGCCAATCTGTGAGGAATTCCCAAAACTTTTTCAGTCCAATTGGGTAATTGGTGGCGAATCTGCGCATAACGCGTGGAATTTAGACATTTACACTAGAACTGAACTTAGAAGTAATAAAAGTATTACAAGAAGTACATCTTAATATATATATTTCTTGTGTGCGTGTGTATGTGACTGAACTCCTCCTAAACGACTGGACCGATTTTGATGAAATTTTTTGTGTGTGTTCGTGGAGATTCGAGAATGGTTTAGATTTACAAAAAAAAAAAAAAAAATTGAAAATTAGGGTAGGGTAGGTAGGGTAGGGTAGGTAGGGTAGGTAGGGTAGGGTAGGTAGGGTAGGGTAGGTAGGGTAGGGTAGGTAGGGTAGGTTAGGTAGGGTAGGGTAGGTAGGGTAGGGTAGGTAGGGTAGGGTAGGTAGGGTAGGGTAGGTAGGGTAAGTAGGGTAGGTAGGGTAAGTAGGGTAGGTAGGGTAGGGTAGGGTAGGTAGGGTAGGTAGGGTAGGGTAGGGTAGGTAGGGTAGGGTAGGGTAGGTAGGGTAGATGCATATTAGGTGTTTTTATGGCAAAACAAAGTTTGCCGGGTCAGCTAGTATATGTATATTTAGAATTAATATTTGTTTCGGGATATTTACCATGTATATTTTAATGATTGTGACCATGTCAGCTTAAAAACTTATATGTATATTTAATTCAAGCTTATCTCAACTGTTCCGGCAGGAAGGTTATAGAGTGTATTTTATGGAAAAATTCATAACCTGGCTCGATCTACCTTTCACGATCTGTCGAAAGAAAATTTAGCATCCTAAAGGATTTGAAAACAGAGTATGATACTCGCCTACACACTGACACTGTAGTAGCACTTATGGCAGATGGCCACTAGAGAAGATATTAAGAAGAAAGGAGGGAGCTTAAAATGTGATCCTTAAAATGATATGTTAACCAAAAATGGCGTAATGAGAGTTGCATGAAGTAGATTTACTTAAGTAACGTCTTTTGAGTGTTTATAAATACTAAACAAAAAAAAATATTTAATTTTTATGAACTACTATTACTTTTAAATATTTGATAAAAATTTGTGGGGCAGATGTTGGGAGTACTGATTTTATTTGCCCCATAATTGGGGATTCTCAGTCAGGTGTTTGGGTATTCCAGACCATGGACATCGGCAACACTGCATGATGGGTTCCGCGGAATTTGCGGGACGGCAAAAATAACTTTCATTTTGACTTCAAACCCGCAGGATTGCGTCCTGGAGATTTTAATGCGGGATTGGATTCCTTTGTCACCTTCGCAGCTTCGTCACGACGAACAACAGAAAATAGACAGGCCGCTCAATCTTTCTGACTCTTTCTTCAGAGCAGTCAATTTTGTGACGGCATTGTTCAGTCCATTCCTCTACGTATGCCAATGCACGTAACCCACGCTATTGTGAACATAGAATGGAAACTATGACGTCCTTTACGGTTCTACGTGGTTTTACATGTAAAGCCATAGACGTGTTGAAAGTCACGCAGATTGTAAATACTTACAGCTACTTGAAATATAGGACTTGATTAAACCTTGGCTGTTTTTCCGCGCTTAAATGATAAGATTAAAGGTATGCAACTAAGTGCTTGACTCGCGACTTCGTCCGCCTGGGACGAGATCGCGAGAACGTCGCGAGAATATTTTACATCCCATTTCATACCCTGAAAGGTGGATTTTCCCTCTGATTCAAGCATTCTCTATAGATATCGAATTAGATCAGTGTGTTTTCCGTGAAAACTTGACGGACAGATAAACAGAGATACACTTTCTCAATTATAATATTAGCTTGAAACAAAAATACATGTTTCGACACCAAAAATATTGCATCTAAATAAATAATTTTGCACAATTGCGCAGTGCGAAAATCGATAAAGTACGTATTACAGCGACCCTGTGCGTGGTCGCTGACCCAGGTACTAGTAGAGTACTAGTAAATAGTGCGACATTATTTGCGCATTACATTCAGTTTTCACCTTGTTGTAATGAAAACGGGCATAAGGATCATACACAAGTAGGTAATAGCTCTCAGACAAGGGCACACTACACAGACCCAAACAGACACAGACATCCTTTCTGATACAACGACATTTGGTGGTGTTGCACAGACAAATTTTTATAGAAGTTGATGAAAGTCTGCGCAGTCTATATAGTGTGAACTGTGAACCCTCCATTACTTGCGATAAAGGTGGTTTAATTACTCAGAATAGGCACTTAAATATACTGCGGATTCATTCAATAATGTTGCAAAATGCGACGCAGTAAGTGGTATGCAACATTTTAATCTTTCTAGTATTTTTTTGTTCTGGTTAATTATACATGCTTAACACTGTGTTTATAGACGGCGTAAGCAGCAGCCGTCTTATTTTATCAGTTTTTTTTATATGAGATTAGCACAGTTTGTTATCATTATCACTTGTTTATGTTTTTTAATTAACGATAGTCCGTCCATCATAATCTTTCGGCGTAATTGTAAATTAATTATTGCATAAAGTTATGACACAATGTCAAGCCCTAAAGAACACGTCGGTGTCGATCGATTTCAAAGTCCGTCCATTCGTCACAAAGCATCATATATATATATATCATCATCATATATAATTGGTTACCCTGTGACTCCTCTTCATCATTTCAGGCAAAAGACTTCCACTGCTGGACATAGGCCTCCCCCAAGCGTCACCACACAAATGTTTTTTTCAACATGACTGGAAAACTTAGACTTAAACTTACTTTGCTCGTAGAAAAGAACGATAAAATGTAATACGATGCAGTAGGTATGTACGTACAAGTGCAAGACCTTGATTAAATTCCTAGCTTAGTACGACGCAATAGCACTGAAATCTGAAATCACTACCTAGATTGTTCACATAACATCACGCTAATATTTCCCGAAGAGTTTAGACAGAGGTTAAAGGTCCCACTGCATAAGCAATGTGTATAAGATAGTTCAACTCATCTTTGCACGTTGTGCCATGTGTGCGTGCGCTTGTAAATACACTGCTTTAATTTGTGTGTCAGTGACGCGGAGTGCAAACAACCACCCACACATAACGCCGCGCGCAAAGATTACTTGAACTATCTATACTTGTGTACAACCAATTTTTTTTATGTAATGTTAAATATCCGTGAACCAAGCCTGCAAGACTCTTAGCTACT
Source organism: Anorthoa munda (assembly GCA_945859665.1). Classification (NCBI taxonomy): domain Eukaryota; kingdom Metazoa; phylum Arthropoda; class Insecta; order Lepidoptera; family Noctuidae; genus Anorthoa; species Anorthoa munda. The sequence continues at coordinate 12,695,535 of OX243910.1, forward strand.
GCTGAGATATATTATATAACTTTTGGAGATGCGATTGTTCAATCACCACAGATTTTGTCTACTCGTAGGTTCGTGTATTAAGTACATTATTTGCGAAGTTTCATTGTGCAATTATTTAAATTTTAATCATAATTCTATCAAATAAAAATGTCACATTTTAAAAGTAAACAAACAAACCACATAGACAAAATTTCCAAACCTCGCGATTTTAATTAGTAACAAAACTCTAAGCAAATAATAATAATAAACTTTAGCTTTTAGCACTTATTTCATAGTTAAGATCACTTTGTAGTACACAGTCCCCTGCTAATGATCATGATACGATCTAAATGGTTACCAATCAATTAGAGAATAAGTTATTGGCATCTACTTCTTTTATGGATTGCTAATTGAATTAAAATATTTAGTTTTAGTTTGAGGTAGCCTTTCCAAAACTTTATAAGTTTTCAAATTATAATGATCAAACTTGAACCATATCTAAATGAACTTAAAAAAAAACATATTCCAAAGAAAAGAAACAAACTACTTCGAGAAAATGTCCACTGCTCGCTATTTGAATTAGTAAACAAATTCTAAATATCATAAACATTAGCTTTTAGCACTTATTTGACAGTTAAGATCACTTTGTAATACACAGTTCTCTGCTAATGATCATAAGACGATCTAAATGGTACTATCGAACGAGATTTTCCGTTACCGAACTATTAGAGAATGATTTATTAACATGTACTTTACTTTTACGGGTTGATAATTGAATTAGAGTAGTTTAGTAGTGGTAGTGTGGAAAACATCGTGAGGAAACCGGCATGTCCTAGAACCAAAAATTCGAAAACATGTGACATCCACCAACTCGCACTGGGCCCGCGTGGTGGGTTAAGGCCCATTAACTCTCCCACAGAGAGGATGCCTGTGTCCCAGCAGTGGGCACATTACAAGGCTGTAGATGATGAGTAGTTGAAATATTTGGGATCCATGCCAAAATTTGAAAAAAAAACCTAGTAAAATTTTATCAGCGATAACGAATATTAAAATGTCCAAAGTAGAGTAGGGATTTTTGAATAAGATATATTTATTATTTACTAGGAGTTGCTATTTAAAAACCTTGAGCTCTAGATAAAGCGATATTCTTTAAGTGGTATATAATGATTGTCGGATAGTTCCAAATGCATGGGATTGACATGCAACACCGCAATGTCACGTGCACCCTGGACGTATGATAATCGTTAACGCCAATAGAATCTCTTTGTCTAAACTCTGGAGCACAAGGATTTTTTTAATATACTCCAAAGTCGCAACAATTGTATTCTACTCGTAATCAAGGAAATGCGATAACATTAATGCGTCCATGAGTACAGATTCATTTGCAAGGAAATTCCCCTGAAAAGCAACAGAAGTGTTGCCTTCAATATAATGTTGAAAGAAAATAAAAATTGTGTCATTGTTCAGACTGGCTGATACTGAAAACTGATAAAACTTATGCAATTTCAGGAAAAACTCATTTAACCTACTCATAATTGTATTTACCGCGATTAAGATTACGGATTACGTTGTTTTTGGAATTGATACTTGCACGTGCTTAAATAGATTAATAAACATTTTTAGTATGACTGTTTTACATCCATATGTAAAACAGTCATATGAGGGACTAGTTTTACTCACAGCAAGTAAGTAAGTAAGTAATTTTTTAATTTAAAAATCAAAAATCCGACTGCTTAAAAGGCAAACTAAAAAGACGTAAACAAGAATAAAATCATACTGTCCAGTCGGAGGATACATCTGGTTTTGGTCAGCCAGCTCGCGGGTTTTTAGATTTTTTAAATTTACATTTTTTCACAAAATAATTTTAAGTTCATTCAACCCATCCCATGAAAAAACTTAAACTTTCCATCACTACCAAAACCTACATTAACAGGCTTGAAAACAATATGGCATGGTAATAAAATCTTCAGCAATGAATTACGCACTTCGAATACTGAACGTTCGCCATCATAAAAAACCGCACTTAATATTTTAATAACAGTACAAAATGGACTCATACATAGGCGTACCTAGTATACCTACGCGCGTTAGCCTTACTCGATTCGATTAGGTGTTTCGTACGGAAAATTCCTACAGTAAAAATGTTACTTACGACATGAGTCAAGAAACAATGACTTGTTCATAAAATAGCATTTATCGTTTCAGTCTCGTTCGCTCTTAAATTGCATTAAGTTGTGTCCCCTTTTGTGAACATCATGTAGTCATTAGATAGCCAAGTTTAGTTTGTTTATATTGGGGCCTTGTGTCGGGCTGGTGTCCGCAAATTCACTTCATTTTTTGGAATATATAAGTCATTCGATCAACCCCAGCTCTTCAAGGCAGACTAGCAGCGTTCTGGTACATGGGCCCTAGCAAAAGAGGTGCACTACCAAAATGCTATGTCGTCTGATAGAAAGCTATCTGATAGAAAGTAAATTTACCAAGATTTCTACTGGCGCAAACACTTCAAAATCATACCTGTACAATAATGGCTGAAAACACTGCTCAAATACAAAATGAAACGCGTGCTATAGAACTATAGCTCAAGCTTGAAATGAATATTCAAAAATGTTTTTTAAATCTGATTGCATCAAAAATAGAACGCAGTAGTAGCATTTTCAATTTTCATTTTCATTCATTCCTTTGGAACCTTTGGGTATGCAGACGACAGCACTGTTGCTGTGAGACACGTGTCCAGCGCACGGGCTACTGGGCCTCAGGCCTTAAATCATGGCCTCACGGAGAGATCGAATCTCTCCGTGAGGCCATGATTTAACGCTTGAACCTGTCTTTGAAGGCGGTCTTTGAATGGTGCGATGCCAATCTGGACAGTTTCAATGCTGCTAAGATACGCCTGGGGTATCTTTTTTTCACTAAAAAGAGCCAATTCCACCCGGCTCCATATTTCCGTGGTGTAACCGTGCCCTTTTATATGTTTATGTTGTATGCTCAGGCTAATGTCAAATCAAATGAAATCATATTTATTCGTAAATGTAGGTTTCAATACAATAGGATGTTATAATAAGGTGGTCAGTTCGCTACATTTTACTCGAGAGCATACAAATAATAACAAAGCAACAACAACGGTGTCGAAACAACAGACACACATTTCATCATCATCATCATCATATCAGCCGAAAGACGTCCACTGCTGGACATAGGCCTCCCCCAAGCGACACACATTTAAAATTAAATAATTCAATTACTTACAAAACACACAATTCCATACTTACTAACACACAATTACCAATGTCAAAATAATAATAATAATCTAAATGTTGTGGAGTAGTAATATTTGTGAATTAAAAATTGTTTCAGTTTCTTTTTAAACATGTTATTATTAAGATTCTTTATCTGTCGTAGAATTTTATTGAAAGTAACTGGAGCCATTCGGTAAATACTTTTACGTAGGAGGGCTGTTTTACTACGATCAACACAAAGAATGTCCGAATCCCTTTTTCTTAACCGTGGATCAGCTGGGGCAAATAAATGTGTTTTCTTTCTTTTTTTCTTTCATTAGAGTTACATTGACATCGACCCTCAATTTCGGTCCATTCATTCTAAACGAAAGCTAGAAGTGCGAAAGCTCAGTTGGCTTCAAACAATTTGGAGATTCTTGCAAGGTGAGACAGAACTTCACAAGTTCGGTCATGCACGGAGTACTGCTCTCACCTCTGGGACGGATCTCTCAAATACCAGCTTGATGCACTTGAGTTGTTTGACAGACGGGCCAAAAGACTTATTGGCAACGATGCACTGGTCACGTCAAAGCTCCAGAGCCTCGAACATCGAAGCCGAGTTGCCAGCCTGTCGGTTTTTTATCGGTTATATTTCGGGAAGTGTGCGACGGAACTGCACAATTTGATTCCGCCTTTGATTTAGCCCTTTCCATCATCGGACTACAATAAGTACGGCAATGCGTCATCGGTACATGGTGGACATCCCACCCAAACGCACAAAATTTTTTCTTTGTACGTACAGGTAAGGAGTTGAATTCCCTGCCGGTGTCTTTATTGTTTCCTGATAGCTACAAACTTGGTGTCTTTAAGTAAAGAGTGAGTAGGTTACTTCTAGGCAAGCGTGCTTCGTCGTAGACCACATCATCGCTTACCATGAGGCGAGATAGTGGTCAAAGGCGAGCCTAACGAAAAAATAAAAATTACTTTATAAAATCGTACTGTATTTGAAATTTTATCTTACAAACGAAATTATTAAATATAGAATGCAATTAAGTAGGCTTTACTAATACTAAAACTACGCTTTAAAACGACAACTGAAAATACTGCAAAGTAGAACGCATTTACATATTTTATCATCTGCCAATGATTACATAGTATGGATCGGAAATGTGGTCGGTCACAATGAGCCTCATCAGAAGACTTAAAGTCAACCAAAGGGCAATGGAGAGGGCTATGCTCGGAGTTTCCTTGCGTGATCGAATCAGAAATGTAGACATCAGCAAGAGGACCAGGGTTACCGACATAGTCCGAAGAATTTCCAAACTCACTTAAGTTTGGCAATTCTTCGGGCTGTGTTGGCAGTGGACAGGGCACACAGAACGGATGGTCGATGGGGTGGAAAGGTTCTGGAGTGGTGGCCGCGTACCGGAAGACGTGGTCAAGGCTGTGGGAATCCGGTGGATGCGAAACGATCAGTGTGGTGACGCTTGGGGAAGACCTATGTCCAGCAGTGGACGTCTTTCAGCTGAAATGATGATGATAATGATCATCTATATAATGAGGTTGCCTAATGTTTATTTATTTCTTGGAGGTAATGTCTGGAAGAATATGATTAATCCGGTTCTATTAGTTCTTTCATTGATAAAAAGCTACACTCTTTCTGAGTAACTATGGATAACCCACGAGAGTGAAGTCGCGGGAAAAAGGAAACGCTGTTATTGATGTATGTATATGTAGCGCAACATCAGAAAGGTCTATGTCCAGCAAATATCTGCGGTACATTTAATTGATTACCTTTATATATTATAAGGGTCAGGTACCTACCGTCCTCTAGATTCAGGCAACTACGATAAAAACACGTGTTTACATAGTGTGCTGACGTTAATAGGCTGCTCATGCATGACGTAGGTAATTTTCCTAAAAACGTATAACGGTACCTATCAAGGTACTTACATAAAGTTCTTATAGCATGATTTATTTTCGGCCTTTTCAGTGCGCTCCAAAATAATGACTTACATAACTCTAGTGCTTTTCATCCCATTTAGTGCCAAGAATTTTTCCGCCGCATAATTATGTCTGCGTCCAGCGAAAATCTCATTACGGAGTTATTTAGAGATATTTTTGCCGTGAACTTTTAATAAAAGCGTTCAAGACATTTTTTTCTTAATTAATAAAAAACAGTGTGTGACTAGATGTATGAACGTAACTTAAGCAAAATGAGTATGTCTAGCTCTTGACTTGGTGGAACGCAAAGCTAAGAGGCTCATTGGCGATGTTAAACTGGTGGATGCCAAGCTTGACAGCTTGGCTCATCGCCGCAAGGTTGCCTGCTTGTCGGTCTTCTACAGACTGTACTTCGGTAAGCGTGCTCATGAACTCCACGACCTCATCCCACCGGCCCCCTTCTACCACCGGGCATCTAGATGCACAGCAAGTTACCATCCTTACCTGATTGCCATTCCACCATCAATTCACACCAAGCGCTTCCAAAAATCCTACATAATGCGCACAGCGAAAGAGCGAAACTCACCTGCTTATGTGTTTCCGAACGCATTCAACCCGAATCTCTTCAAAGTTAGAGTGAACAGGCTTCATCTGGGTAAGCTCACTCCATCGTCGACTTTGTCTCTGTCTCCTCAGACATAGACTAGAGTCGAGAGCAAAAACACCTAAAAAAAAAAAAAAAATCGTAGCAGGTGGCGTTCTGTAGTTTCTGCCTATCCCCATGTGAATTAGGCGTGCGTTTATGAATGTATGTATGTTATAAAACAAAAAGGTAATATTACTTCATTGTTTGTGGAAGTAATCTCTGAAAAAACTGATCTTGGCTGACTACTTTTTACAAGAGAAAGCCCACGGAAATAAAGCCGCGGGCAAAACATATGTGAAAACAATATTAATAAATAAATTGTACGTGACTGCCAGCATACATTGTTATTAATTAGGTTAAATACTTAATTTAAGTGAAGTGCTAGCACCCGACAATTTGTTATTGATATCGTCTGTAGATATCCTTATTGTTTGTCTAATCAACAAGTATTATGACTGACGATAAACATTTTCTACGAAATTGATTTGTCATTGAATTTGCTGTGAAAATATCATTGACATTTATATTTAAGTTTTACTAATTGATATAGGTAATATTGATAGCGACATTTTTCGTTACTTATCGGTGATAAGTAATTTTAAAACCGCATAGATCCGGTTGTTTAAAATTCTTGCCATATAAAGATACCTAACTATTTTCTAAATTGGTATTTCTACTAATATAAAAAGAAGCCAGAAAATTGCAAAGAAAGTTCGCCTGACTACAAAAAGCCAAAACGTCAAGTTTCACAACGTACGTTGTGAAACTTGACGTTTTTCACAGTACAATGAGGAAAAAGTTTTCCAAACTTTATGGGGAAAGGTGACAATAATTTCTCTTTTCTCGCTGGTTATTAAAATAAAATATTCACGATAATAAATAATTAAGTTTATTTCTAACTTATTATAAATTCGAATGTGAGTTTGTTTAACAGGCAGAAACTACAGAACGCCACCTGCTACGATCCTTACAAACTTCTTTTGCTTCACTCACATTCAAAATACCAGAATAAATATTGATTTCACAACGTGGGCAGAAGCTTGTAGGTACTATATTTCACAGCTATAATAGGGTAGTATACTGAAAATTTGTTTTTTGTCCGTCAAGTAGATTAATAAAAAAATTGGACACGTATTTTATCTTTTGACACAAAAACATAAAGTGACGACAATATAATGCGTTGAAATATCGTGCAACGTCACGCCGCTAGTACACTTTATACTGCCTTAGTGACGTCACGAGACCCCACCTGAACTTTGACGCGGTTTAACTTTGGTAATTTTTTATTGATTTGGTAAAGCAATAAATACGTGTCCCATATTATATGATAATCTCACTAACGGACTAAATAGAATTATCATTTTTCTACCCAGGGAATATCCCTGTTTCCACATACGCAATAAACAGCTAATCTACGACTACGTACTAACGTCACTTTTGTTAATGACTCATAATTTGATTAATTTTGATATCAAAGATAACACAATATTTACCATTCATAAAGCAGGTAGTACACGAGGATATTAAAGAGGATTAATTTTAATCAGCGCTAATTTGTACCCACATTTATCACGTTAACAAATGTTGACTTTTTGCCTTAATTTTGTTTTACAATTTGTTTTCAGGATTAACTTTTATTGAGCCATTATGAGGGCTTCAGAATAAATTACCTGAGTAAAGCAATATTTTTTGTATAATAAAAACATAAGCTTATTTTAAATTATCTACGTCCCTTTAATCCGCTAATTGCAATGGGATTAAAGGCCATGGATCTGGGCAGGTTTTCAGAACGTTTTAAAACTTCAGAGGGAATTTAATACGAAGGAGAGGCAGAAGAAAGATGGATTTTGGTGTGACGTATAATATGGTTCATCATCGTCTTCCTGCCCTTGTCCCATGTAACTTGGAATCAGGGCAAGCGGCGCAACACATTCTCTCCTTTGATTCGATCATATAGACCGTCACGCAAGAGCAGTGGGAAGGGCTATGCTCGGCGTTTCCTTGCGTGATCTAACCAAAAATGAGGATATCAGTAGGAGAACCAGCAGCCTAATTGCGTAAGTGAATTCTGCAAAGGAAACAAGTCGATTCTTTCAAAGAATCAGAATCATTTCTTTCAACTTTTTCGGTATTGCGAAACTAATTTGGAAAGCTAGCGTTAGCTTTCCAAATCCTCCTTTGAGTTGAATACAGACTACTTATGAAAGCGACGAAAGGGTTTAACGCTTGTCAAATATATAACATTTGCAGTACACAATACCAATAGTGAAGTTTTATCTCGATTCTGCCGCTTTCATTCATTCTTTTACAATCAATTCTACGTCAAAATATTGGTAATGAAAGGAGCATAACCTTTCCGTTTCAGAGTGTAATATGCAATCGTTTTTGGGAAGGTTCCAACTTGTTTGCTTTGCAGAATTCACTTACGCAATTAGGCTGCAGGTTACCGACGTAGCCCGAAGAATTGCCAAACTAAAGAGGCTGTGAGCACGGTACATTGCTCGTAGAACGTATGGTCGTTGAGGCCGAAAATGCCTGGCGTGGCGACCGCGAACAGGAAGACGCAACGTTGGAAAGCCTCCCTCTAGATGAACCGATGATCTGGTTAAGGGTAAGGGAATTTGATGAATGCGTGACGCGCAGGCCCGATCAGTGTGGTGACACTCGGGGGCGCCTATGTCCAGCTGTGAACGTCTTTCTGCTAAAAAAGATGATGCATCGTTCAACTTCAAATATTTATTTCTCAACACAGTACATAATCATACATTTCCAGGTGTCAAGTGAATGCGCAGTCCACTGTGTTGGACCAATTCAGGCATGCAAAATTGTTATTAAAATTATACAGTGTCATAAATTTTCTCACACAATCCATCCATCTTTTCTTGTCGCATTATATGATTTTGAAGATATGATACAGTTGCGATGACTTGGCTTAGAAAAAAAAAAGTTAATTAAAAAAATCAAAAAACCCGACTGCTTAAAAAGCAGCATTGATTTTTTTAATTAACTTTTTTTATTTACAACTTTTTAGTATTTTTTTTTAGAATTAGGTACATTTAAACATATAAGTGTTATATATTTTTGAAATTGCCTCTTAAAATCCTTTATTTTGATACCCAACACGATGGGTTTGGATGAAAAAATGTTTTTTTTCGGCACGAAATGGCGCCCAAAATCCGCCATTTTTGTATTTTCCAATTTTAATGTAGGCAGTGACACTCGCAGGATTAAGACGAATCGATTGACGTAAGAATCATCAAAATCGGCCAACGTGTTTGGTCTCTAGAACGCCACATAGGAACAAACATACATACATACATAGACTGATAAACACATTACCCTCCTTCGGCAGTCGGGTAAAAAAGGTTCTATTATAACTCCAAATACATAGAATAAGTGTATAAGGATGATGAAGCCCCAGCCATAACGGTGATGTGTTAATCACTCAACTCAACAAACGAAAGTAAAGATGACTGTTTCTCTCAATCAATCAATTATTACATTTTTACAGCCATCGCTTATGGCTATTGTTTCTCAATAACTTTTCAAAACGTGACACCAAGCAATAAGGATCACCAGACATGCGTTTCTGATTGACGTCACAGCACTGCAAATTGCTTGCGTCTCTAAATCATGTCGATTACTTGATTAACTGTTTGACACTTATGTGGTTACGTCAGCAAGTGTCAACGATAAAAACTGTTGACTTGTCCAATTTAAGAGTCGTGTGACAATTGAACACTTTGCTGTGTGAATTTGTAAACACCTTATTTGTACATTATTTAGATGCTTTTCCAGTTTTTAATTGGCTGATGTTTGCATAGATATTCGAATTGAAATCATATGGAACGTGGTGTGTTGATTTTGGTACATTTGAATGACTAGTAATTATTTGTTACAAAAAGCTATTGAATTTAGCATTGCACATCATTGAGCAAATCGTACATCATTATGATATTCATACATACAAGCATAAACTCACACCACCTGCTACGATCCTTACATACTTCTTTTGCTTCACACACGTTCATACATCTAGTCACACACGCACGCCGGTTATGAGTACTGCGCACCTGGCCTTTCTGAAGAACGTCACCAATAAGGTCTTATGTCTTTCTAGGGCGTCCCCTCCCGGCGTTTAGACATCTTCATTTAGATCTGGTGTAGTCCAGACCAGAGACCAATTTAAACATATCCTTCTTCTTTTTGTGTTGTGGAACATCCTTAATCATGCTGTTTGGGTCCAGTAGTAGGCCACGTTTATTGCAGGGTTGGACGCCTTTTTCAGGTCATCTGGGATGCTGGTAAAAATACATTTGGGGCACACCAGTAACTGGGACATTGTCATTAGCACAGTTAACAGCAGAGACACAAGAGGAGCAGTAGGGAACACATTGCTAATAAATAGATAATCGCTACGCTTCGTTGTCACTAGTACCATTAACAGTTCCATGATGGAACTATTGATGTTTTTATTAATTACTAGTTCCATTTTAGAAGAACCTGAAAATATTGGAACTAATGTTGATTTTTTTATCACTAGTTCCACATTATTATTTTTAGCCATTGTGAAATTTTTTAAGGGTGTAAAAACACTAGAGGTAAAAAAACTTAAAATCAACATTATTAATTTTTTCTTACTTTATTTTGACAACCTAAACGACGCAGAATTTATCAAGACAGAAATGACTTGATCATTGAAGCCCAAATGAAATTATTAACAGGCGAAATATCTGTGAGATTTTTTTTAGATAAAATACGTTGAGCGCGTGCTGTAATGAATAGAGATGATTTCAAAGACAACGGGGGGATGGTAAACAATTCGCCTCCCAAGAAATATTCGAACTGGTCCAAACGCTATCCCATCTGAGAAATCGGGCATCCTGGCATTTACTTCCCCATCCTTCTTTCAAATATGATTATTTGAAATCCATATCGAAGCCGAATCATAAATGAAAAAATAGATAATTGTTGATTTTATTGTTTTTTTTTTTATTTATTTTTTATTTCTCCTTGTTTCTCTCTTTTTTGTTTCTCCTACCTCGTTTTTACACCCTTAAAAAAATTCACATGTGCCTAAAATAATAATGTGGAACTAGTGATAACAAATTCAACATTAGTTCCATCATTTTCAGGTTCTTCTAAAATGGAACCAGTGATTAAAAAAAACATCAATAGTTCCATCATGGAACTGTTAATGGTACTAGTGACAACGAAGCATCGCTACTTACCGATTATAAAGAATCATCTGCATTGAAACAAGTCAAATGTAAACGCAACAAATGTAACAACATTCCATAAATGTAGCAACGCAGAAATCTGAGAACTCCAACAACAAACAAACAAAGGGTGTCTACCTACACGTGAGCATCCGATACAACACAAGGATCTAAAAATACTACATCGGATTCAGTTTAAGCCATCTAATCCTCTTCCACAAGGCTGCGGTCGCAGGTGTGGTTACGATGTCACATCTCCTCTCATCTCCTCTACATTAATAGAACAGACACGTAACACTTCCAGATTGACATCAACTAAGATATATATCTTTGTTCTCAAGTGCGTCATATTTTTATAGATGTGTTTTTCTAAGAGCTGGAATCATCTGGATTTCAACAAGTGGGTTTGAAACTACGTGTTTGTTTTCTGAAAATAATTGGTTTCAATCAAGCAACTGCTTTTTCCTGGGTAAAACGTATTCTCTTGACGGATTCGCCCATATTTATTTCAGCAGTAATTGTCAATTGACATAATAATATATTCCGCATGGGCATTTTTTCCCCACATAAAATTTAAGTCTAGTTTATTGATATTAAAAGTTTCAAGTTTCTTAGCGAGACTGAGTCGAGAGATGCATGATTCATTGCAAGGTGTAATCTTATATAGCAGTGTTTCCCAACCTTTTTTGAACCTGGGAACAGGTTGATTTCTTTGCTGTTAGCAGGGACCAGAAGTCCAGAAAAGAATTTTAAAACTGTGTTAATGACACTAATAAAGGCGAAACTTTGTGAGTGTGTTTGTATGTTTGTTACTTCTTCACGCTCAAACGGCTAGACGGCTCTGAATGAAATTTGGCACAGAGATAGATTATAGTCTGGAATAACACGTAGGACTTTTTATACCGGGCATATGTTCCCCTGGGGTAGTTTTCGTCATTCACGCGGGCGAAGCCGCTCGCAGAAGCTAGACTAAAAAAAATATTTCTGACAGAAACGTGAAATAGGTATTTTTGAGTTGAAAAGTTTGACATTTTAAACCTTTCGTGGACCACATTTTAGCACTCATGGACCACACGGGGACCACTCCCCGGACCATAGGTTGGGCTTGGGAACCACTATATAGGCAATAGGATCGCATTACAGATATTCCAAAAAAAAACTGGTGTGTAAGAAACTGTATGTTCAAGAAGTTACAACTCACAAGCTTAAATAAATTATTTATATAATACGATCATGGAAATGAATCAAGGGAATTTTCTTGCTGAAAAAAACTACATTTTCGTTTGTGTTACATTTTTCTTTACGACTTGTTAGATAATTAAGAAAGTGGAATATGTATATAACGTCAAACTAGATCGCAGAAATGCTCCATAAGGATAAATAAACACCCAATGAGGATATATTCGATGTTTATTTTTACACGTGAATAGGAATCTTCTAAGGAAAATGGGCCAAATTCGTTCATGTTATACGTTCAATAATGTTCTGCTCTGTTAACTACCTATAAATAAACCCAAAAATAACAATGTATTGTTTGTCTGTTTTCCGCGAAACTGGAGGAGTTCTGTGGGCCTGTGCCTGTTTGAAATTCAGTCGTAACAAATGCTTGTAATTTCATGAGTTTGAGAGAGCTCCCTAACAGAAGTTATAATAGAAAATTCTTCCACATTTTCTGCGAAACCAGTCCGTTCTTCATTCAAATGAAAAGATCTTAAAGCATCGTGGTGGAATAATTTTCCAGTTATCTGGAAATTACCAGGAAGGTTATTTCTGAAGATATCTAAGGCCCGCGAGCTTATTTTTAGCATAATTGTCTGTTCACACTTCTCATCGCTTGTAACGTAAAAACGGGACCCTATTACTAAGACTCCGCGGTCCGTCTGTCTGTCTGTCTGTCCGTCTGTCCGTCTGTCACCAGGCTGTCTCATGAACCGTGATAGCTAAGACAGTTGCAATTTTCACAGATTATGTATTACTGTTGGCGCTATAACAATAAATACTATAAATAAAAAAAATCTTTAAAAATAACAAAAAACCCGACTGCTTAAAAAGCGAACTAAAAAGACATAAATAAGAATAAAATCATGCTGTGCAGTCGGAGGATACATATTCGCGAGCTGGCTGACCAAAACCAGATGTACCATCCGACTGCACAGCATGATTTTATTCTTATTTATGTCTTTTTAGTTCGCTTTTTAAGCAGTCGGGATTTTTGTTATTTTTAAAGAATTTTTTTATTTGCTACTTTTTGGTTATCCTTTTTTTAGAATTAGGTACATTTATATTTTTGAAATCACCTCTTAAAACCCTTAATTTTAGATACCCCACACGATGGGTTTGGAAGAAAAAAAATATTTGGGCCCCCACAATATGGCGCCCAAAATCCGCCATATCAATACCATTTTTATATTTTCAAATTTTAATGTAGCCAGTGTCACTCGCAGGGTTAAGACGAATCGATTGACGTAAGAATCATCAAAATCGGCCAACGCGTTTGGTCTCTAGAACGCCACATAGGAACATACATACATACATACAAAGACTGATAAACACATTACCCTCCTTCGGCAGTCGGGTAACAAAATAAAATAAATATTTAAGTGGGGCTCCCATACAACAAACGTGATTTTACGTGATACGTGTGATACGTGAATGCATACTACTGATAAAATAAAGTGTTATAATCTAAATTACTATTACTTTTTGAAGTGACGTTCGAATAATTCAGTTTTGCCGAAAAACATAAAGTGTTCAGATAAGATTAGTTAGAGCCAAATTGATCCTTTGTATTACCGCGTGGAACATTTGTATGTTGGGGCTTTGAATAGCCGACATCTCACCCGAGTGCTATTGCAAGCACTCGGCACCCAAGTAACACAAAAGTGCTGTATAGTAGCTGAATCACTGTCCACAATAGAATCCTAAGCTGAACAAGCCTTCTGAATAAGAGCATTAAAGGCGCTGTTTCAGCTGATATAACTCTGATTTGGGCACAAATTAAACAGCTGTTAGCTGAATAACTGTAACTATTTGCATTATATCAGCATTATTTGAGCATTATTATAGGTAACAGTCATCCCAAGAGCTGAATATTGACTGATTATTAGAGTATTTGTTACCTTTTATATAGCACAATGGCCGATTAATAGAGTTATGGTTACCTATTTTTCAGCACAAGGTACACACCAGAATATTTATAATGCTTCTTTAGAATTGAAAATTCACAAGTGGCAAAATTGTGAATAGTTTTCACCCTACTCCTTATTATTTTGATATGTTGTTTCTGTTAAACATTTTGTGGTAAAATAGACAAATATTGTTTTCCGTAACAAAAACTTTGCTTTTTCCTCCTGTGCGTGAAATTCGAAGGGGAAAGAGAGTTTATTGTCAAATAGTATATGAATATAGGTGAAAATTTTCACGCGCTCTCAAAATATCACTGTTTACTTGAAAGTTATAGTATAAAATAAGTTTATGATATATTATAAAAAATAAATAATTTTATTTTGCATTTGTAATTTGACAATAAGCTGTTTGCGTATAAAATCATTAGATTTTCTATTGAAATCCAGTTGTTATTTTCGTTATTTAACAAAGAAAAAATGTTAATATATTATTTTACAGGTGCCATTTTTTAGGTCCTAACCTAAAAAATGGCAGACAAGCAATGTGCACTGTATTAAACACAATTAAGCGGTATGTGCTGTTTAAGTATCCACTATTGGTACATAAATCAGCAACGAGCTGATACGAGTAGTCCTTGTGTGAATCAAGTCAGCCACAGATTCCTGTAAAGCTTGATATTGGGTAACATGTACGCAAATATTGTTGGTAATCATCAGTGAACCACTAAAGTCTCAGCAGGAATTCTAGGGATCCATGGATTTATTTTACAAAATTATACGTCTGTTGTGTCAATCCTTTTATGTTATTTGGTTACCTACATCATCCCAAGAAACACGCCTCCGATTTTCGTAATATTTTTTTGCAAACTGGGGTGCTGAAAAGATAAGTCTACAAGATCTTATTTAACTGCATTAGTATATTAATTGCCGACTCTAGTACACGTATTCAGCTCTAACCAGGATCATAGGTAACGTGTGAGCTAATTTATAGCAGTTTGCTGTAATTTAGCATCATATAAGTTCACCCATAGTGATCATGTGGGCTATATAAGTGCTATTATAAGATTACGTGTAACAAGCTGATTAACGCTACTAAAGTTCAACTATGTGCAGCAAGACGCATTATATCATTGTTAATTGTAGTCACAGACTAACTGACTGCATTATAGTAGCTCGCATGTTCTTTCTTATAATGCAAGCGGTCTAAGGGTACACTTGTGGCCTTTAATTCAGAATATTGCTGAGTTAAAGTCCATAAAAATGCTTAATTGCAGCTTACAGTACTAATACTGAACTGCATATCTATATTAACGCTTGCAGCATTACAGTGTTGTCTCCGTGACGCATAAAAGCATTATTATACAGACGAAAGCGTAATTTTCAGCTATTGCAGTTCGAGTGTACTGTAATAAGTCTTCATAAATGCTAAAGTTACCGATGTTACCCTTTGTGACATCCTATAATGCAGTTTTGTGCTACTTGGGCAGTACATGCCGCAAACAATAACAGTGGTTATGATGACCATGTCTTATGATTTATGCGCTTTTTATTTACTGGTCTGTGATAGGTCGTTCATCGCGAATGATCCTGTTGATAAAATTATAATGGGTTCTGTATTTCCATATTAGTATTTTCTTTAATTCATTACATTTCTTATTATTTTCATTTTTTTATATTTTTATAAAATGAATTAAAAAACAAAAACATTTAAAAATATAAAAAATAGAGGCCCACCGGTATCGGGAACTGGGTACAAGCTACCGGCGGTCAGGGCTCCAGAGAGAGGAACCTCCTAACAATGCGAGCCGTGTCCAGCAGTACTGCTTTCTGGATCAGGCCCTTGACCCAGCCGCCTAACGAGAGCCTTTTAAGGTGTTGGTTGAGGCTCGTGGCTATTAAGCCATTGGGCGACACGACTATTATATTATATATTATATAATAGTAATATATATTTTAATATTATTATAATACATTATATAATAATATATGATTATACTATTATTATTATTTTCATTTTAACTTTCATAAAAATCTTACATTATTACAATATTTCCTTCAAACTTCAAAGGATTATCACCCGACTGACGAGGTAATTAAAATTTGGTTACAATCAATGGAAAATAAACCTTTTGCACTAGATCAAAACGTCTCAAATAACAATTAAAGCTATCCAAAACTCCAAATCTACAGGGCTAACTCGAGTTTTCGTCCGTCACAACATCATTAAACCCTTTAAACAGCCGACATGCTGACTTCTTCTTTCTTAACTTACATTAAAATTAAGATGGATTCCTAAAACATGATTAAATTAAACATAGAATTTTATTTAATATACGAACACAAAAGAACTGCATACAAAGAGAGAAAAAATATTTCAACATTCTCACACGACATTGCCACGTGTAGTCTAACAAAAACACCTATTAGATTGTCCTGCAAACTATTGAAGTATGGCAACCTAGCTCTGTGATAGAGCTAGCGGATCGAACGGAATCAATGACGGTGGCATCCGTCTAGCTGGTTTGAACCGGTTAGTGTTATCGTTCTGGCCAGTATTGCTCACTGGATTCACCGCACACCGCTTCGCACGCATCGGACAATCACAATTGATCGTAATGTAACTAGTAAATGCATTATTATTGTGCACTGGTGAGAAATGTTCGATGCGTCTTATTCGGATGAAATTTTAATACGGTAGTAAAAACTAGTTCTGTTTCTGGATAAGATGCGAATGATAGACGATAAACAAGAGAAAGATAGAAATTGAAGAGATAGAGAGAAATATGTCGCGATGGTGGAGGTCATACCACTTTTCTTGATAGAGTCCCCGAGCTGATAGTGGAAGAGTGAGCTAGTCTTTTTCTAACTGCGCTTTTGGCAGCCCAGGATGTCATTAAAGCAAAGGATAAGTATAAAACAGTACTTTACAGTCATTATGTACTCAACCAGTAGGAGTAGTAGTAGTAAACGTAAAAGATCCATGGAAACAAGCCAGCAAGTAACCGTGCAAGACACAAAATAAAGCTTCTCAGGGATGCTTTAACCTGGGAAAGACGACATAATAAATTTAATTACCTCCAAGAAAAATGCAATGCTTTTCAATTTTTTATCATTTTTTAATCAAATGTTTTTCAATTTAAATATCAATTTTTATCAAATGTTTTTATTAATTTTATATATAATGCAAATTTAAATTTAATAAGTTATATGTTTGTTACTATTAATTTATCAGTCTTACATAAAATTTAATGAATTACCGAAAATCTAATTAACCGACTTCGCAAAAAGGAGTAACCGATTTTGATGATTCTTTTTTTATTCGAAAGCTGGTGCTTGTCATGTGGTCCCATTTAATTTTTATCAAGATCTGATGAACAACTTCGAAGATATACATAAATCAGAACTCTTCAATAAATGACGGCAAATCACTCGGGATGTCTGCAATCGCATGTCTGTTTACAACATTTCATAACATAACATCACACTGGTACGTTCTAAATGGGTACGCAGGTGTGAACAGTTCACTCTGGTAGGCTCTCATTCCACCGGTTTTGTTTATTTAAGTTTCATGTTATTGAGTTAATCTATTCTGGCTTCACTTTGGGCATTATTGGTACCTAGCCCATAGAACTGGTCCATTATGTACCACAAAATTACAACCGACTTCCAAACAAAAACACTACAAAGTGAAAAATAAATTCAATTTCGGAAGTCGATGTTCCTGTTTTCGTTTCTTCGTTTTTTGACACCGACTGCCGATATTGAAGTTATTTTTCACTTTGTAGTGTTTTGTTTGGAAGTCGGTTGTAATTTTAGTAAAAAAGTTGTTTTTTGTATATTTTGTGTTCACCTATAAGTGACATGTTTGCACGGAATGATTATTTATGTATAATTTTATGTATGTTTTTCTGTAAACGTGTTGTTGGTGCTCCTATTAATAAATAAATAAATTAGAAAACCTTCCCATACTACTTGAAATTCAATAACACTCTACAGATGCATAGAGAAAATTCGCTTACAAATACAAATGAGTTATGCAACTTGCTAATAACAACGAAACAAAGATCCCTGAGAAAATCTCAGAAGTTAGAGCCAATTTTAGTTGAAACAGAACATCCCATTCTGGAAGCTAAATGATGTGCAACAGACGGCGAGCTGTAGTAGGTGTCTGAAGTACAATTTTTGGCAGCAAACTCATCTCATTAGGAATCATAAATGTGAGGTTATATAAGGAACAGTGCGCAATAATAATGCTCTAGAAATACATTCTGGTAATTAATTAATCATGATGTGCACTAAACACGTCACACGAAAGTTGGAATATAGAACAGATATTGTCTAGATCAGTCGACCACCTCGTGGTTCATATGAGTCAAATGATAGACCAAGTCTAGCCAAATGGCTCAGCCAAGTCCGACACCAACCATTCAAATTCATTCAACCAACGAAATGAGAAATTCTCTGAATAGTTATTTACCGAATCCCTTAATCCTACTAATAGTGGGGTCACCTGCGGGAATGCGCTGGATGCGAGACGCACGGGATCGGTAAATGTGACGACGCCTGGGAGAAGCCTATGTCCAGCAGTGGACGTCTTTCGGCTGAAATGATGACGAAATAATGTTGTCTTAAATTCCTGTCAAAAAACAATTACACAAAAAATAAAGTAAAAAGAGCTGAAATGTGAGTTGGCCCTGAAGGCCCTTTATAATTATTATAACTAAGGCCCGAGGAGTAAAATGTTTGTCTTTGACATAAAGAAACGCCTCCAAGGCTGAACGAGCCGGAAATTTGAACAATTACGTTCAAGGAATTCCTCTCCTTGACCAATTTTTTTCCAAGTTAAATTAAAAAGAGAAATCAGTAACTACAAAAATAAAATAGAATACGTTCTAACACAAAGAAAAACGTCCCATTGAAAACCTAGAAAAGAACCTACATTCAGACGACAATAAAAACGGTTTACGTAATATAAATGTTCCAATTATAGAATTAGTGGTCGTTATTAATAGCACAAGACTGTGAAACATTGTAAGGTACTTTAACACAAATTGTACTATTTGTTTGGAGATACATATTTTGCGTCACAGCGTGAACTAGATTATAACGTCAATTACAATAAATTGAAATGTTTGTGATTCAGCTTCTTTGATAGTTTTGTATATCTTCCATCGGTCAACACTATGTTCTTTCCTATCATAAAGATCTGTTGCAGTTTTGAATTCCTTTTTTTTATTCTCAGTTATAATGAAATCTTTATAAGGAAATCTCTTATCAACATAAATAACAGTACGAATAGTCTTCTCGTGTCAAAATTCCCTATAAAATGTACCTATTCAACTAATCAGCCACATGTCGAATCAAGAGCTTAAACAACAGATGTGAATATAGATGTAACCTATATAATGTTGCATGTTGTGAATGTCGTGTCTTTTTTTTTTCAAGATAATTCAGGTTAATTGTCAATGATCAGCCAATTTTTTTCGACGAATTATGTATCAATCAAAGAACGGTTTATGCAAAAATAAACCCCAGAAAAACGAAACAAAAATCTGCCGTTCTGTACATTTTCCCCCGTATTAACGCGGCAAAATGTACAGAACTGATGTTTTGTTTTACTTCAAGTCATTCGCCAAGACACGGCGGAGACTAAACAATTCAAACTAATTTGCTCCACAATTGATTTACAGCGAGCGCTCACCAATACAATTGGATTGGATGCTTCACGAATACACTACATAGTGGATAATACTGGCCAGTGTTCTGCAAATTGTCTGCATTAACCTTTTTTCATGCATCCTATTCATTTTAATATTGCCAAAGATAATACGACTTGGCAGATGGAGGAAAATAAAACACATAATTTTAAATTAGTTGACGTAATACTTACGTACATGTCAGATAATTTTGGTAAATCTATTGTTTTATAGGAATATATACATACTTAACTAGATGTATAGGTAAATAAAACTATGGTTGAATATATTTTAACAATGAAATAAGCGAAACACTTTTAAGCCAATATATGTGCTTATTGCAAACAGTCATATTGTCTTCAAACATCGAACAGTTTATTCACAAATTGTACGCAAGAAATATGTCTATTATCCGGACTAGAACCAATTGATGCTGTACGTGGGACCAATGTCTGCCATATTTATAAAACAAACACTAGCGAAGCAGATGAAACTAGAAAAACGATAATAAACTACTGTTCAATTGTTTCTATCATAAAAATGTCGTTTTATGAATATGTAAATAGAAAACACTTGACTCGTTTGTTTTACGGACAAAAGATTAGAACAAAGCTTTTTGAAATCATAGACAACTAACCATATGCCATGGGTAAAAAACTAGCCTGTGATGTATAGACATTCAGGTTTTTGGATATTAAAGTAGCCACTGACCATTTTGCACGTCTTAGTGGCTAATCTTTTTTTGGTCATCCTTATTACGGTGACCTAAAAGTTAGTATTAGCAGATCAGACAGCAGCAAAATTTTCACACTTTCGGTATTCACAAAGCATTTCTTACAAACCAAACACAAACAGAAAATGTTAAAGAACACGTGCACGGTTACTACTTCTTATATTCATCAGGTAAAGATGTTATAGTACATAGGCAACGAATCCAAATGTAATGTATGTGAATATGTGTAATTTAAAAAAATTACCGACTTCTAAAGCAAAACAATAAAAAGTGAAAAAATTACTTTCATTTCGGAAGTCGGTGTCTTTAGTACCTCTTGTCGGTTAATTTGATGTGAGGAGTTTTTATTTCTCTCTTTGTAGTTGTAGTACGAGCAAATCTATAGTAAGGTACCTAAAGGATTGACAAAGTATCCATAATAACTCAATTTACACATTCGTGCTGTTTGTCGCTAAGGACGTATGCTGTTTCGGTTGTATGCTCCATATCCTGAAAACTGCTGAACCGATTTTGCTGAAACTTGCAGTTGCCTAATTTGAGAGATACTTTATTACATACAGAGTAACATATGTGAGTATTGTGCAATTTCAACAATAATATACTTATTCCATTTTTTTTTTCTTTTGGTTCGCGTTTGGCCACTATTTTGCCTGATGGTAAGTGATGATGTGGTCGACGGTGAAGCACTCTTGCCTAGAACGAACGAGTCGAATTGATTACCTCCTTTTTTTAGAAGTCTATAAAAAGGGGGAGCATTGAATGATGAAAAATACTACTTTTGATATAACAATGAAGTGATGAAAGTGAAATTTAACGAAACTAACGAACACAATCGTCATTAGTTATAATCGTAATTTAAAATTCCTGATCACACCGGTATGAAAACATTTAACAGCCATACAATCGATATAGCATCTGAAAGAAAATAAAACTATTATGATTTCCGAGGTATGTTTACATATAGCAGTATAAAGCAAAGGCGGTACAATCTGCCGCAGTTTTCCTTACCGGTTTAAACCAGTTATTGTAGATTGATTCTATAGACTTCATTAAGACACTTGTAATAACTGCCAATGTTTTATGCGTGTGGTCGCCTTTATCTTTGAGCCAGAGGTTAAATACATCATGAGTTATTTGTATCAATATTGTCATGGAAACTAATATCGATGATATAATTATGCTTGTTCATTCAAGACTGTTGTTGTTTATAATTAGGCTGGAACTGGCAATTTATAGGCATTATAGAATGATAGTAAAGGTTATCGGGTGCAAACTTAACTAGATATGCCTAGTCGGGTGCAAGCTTATGAAAATGGAGAGTGGGATATGGGTTTACTAAAACAGGCCTACTATAGATTCAAAATAAAATGAAAGACAGAAATTATGAAGAGTCGATCGAAAAGCGGGCCAAGAGGCTCATCGGCGATGAGGCACTGGTTAAGTCAAAGCTCCAGAGCCTTGAACATCGTCGCCGAGTTGCCGGCTTGTCGGTTTTTTATCGGTTACATTTCGGGAAGTGTGCGAAGGAATTGCATGATCTAATCCCACCCAGCCCGTTTCACCATCGAACTACCAGACGTACGGCGATGCGCCATCGGTACATGGTGGACATCCCACCCATACGCACTAAGCGTTTTGAGAATACTTTTATTGTGCGTAGGAGTGCTAAGGAGTGGAATTCCCTGCCGGAGTCTGTGTTTACCGATAGCTACAATCTAGGGGTCTTTAAATCAAGAGTGAATAGGTTACTTCTAGGCAAGCGTGCTCCATCGTGGTCCACATCATCGCTTACCATTAGGTGAGATAGTGGTCAAGCGCAAGCCAACAAAAGATTAAAAAAAAAAATTGTATAAATAGCGTGTGGCAGATTATAAACAGGCAACCCAGAATAGTTACCCGGCCGCCGGTAGGAGGGCGTCCGCGGTATAGTAGAGTAACGGAGATTTTTGGCAATCTGTGAATGTACTTAAGGTACCCGTGAGGGAGCTAATGTTCGCGCGTTTTTAACATAAGACCTCTGTGACACTACAATGTGATTTGGAAAACGTTGTATCTGTGGGATTAATGTGATTATAGTGTGATTCCCAAGCACCTGCGTTTCACTTATTCACTTGTTCGGTTGTGATGGCGTTTCTACCGTTGTTGTAAAATTTGTTGCTGATATAATAGCAAATCCTCTAAGTCATATTATAAATGCATCTATAAGCTCAGGTATATTTCCGCATAAACTAAAGACGACTATCATAAAACCATTACATAAAAAAAACATTAAGGAAGATATGGCAAACTATAGACCAGTAGCTTTAATTTCGGTATTTTCTAAAATATTTGAAAAGATAATTTATGAATCTATATATAAATTTGTTACAAAACATAATATATTATGCGACGAGCAAAAAGGCTTTCGAAAAAATAAAAACATCAATATGGCTATATTTGAGCTTATTAAGGTGATTATGAATAATGTGGATATTAAAAACCCTGTTTGTGCTATATTTACAGACATGACGAAAGCATTTGACTATGTAAAACATGACACGCTCCTAAAAAAGCTAAACGATTATGGTATAAGAGGCAACGTATTAAACCTAATAAAATCATACCTCACTGATCGAAATCAATACACAGAGATATCAAGAGTATGTATCAAAACTAAACGTGAATTTAAATATCGATCTACATGTAGAACAACTAAATTTGGGGTACCGCAAGGTAGTGTACTTGGGCCACTGTTGTTTTTACTTTATATCAACGACCTGCCTCGCCAAATTCATCATCCAATGACATTATTTGCGGATGACAGCACAGCCATAATTGTAAACGTAGACAAAACTGAATACGAAAAAGACATAAACAGCACACTTAAAGCAATAATTGATTGGCTCAATAAAAATAACCTAGTTATAAATTTACATAAAACCAAAGTGATGCATTATTATCAGCGGCTAAAGCCAGATGACGTAATAACTAAATATAAAGACCAAATCGTAGATACAATCTCAGTGGCAAAATTCTTGGGTATACATATGGACAGTCAACTGACGTGGAAACCCCATGCTGAATACGTTTGCCAAAAACTAAGTAAATCTGCCTATCTACTTTACATTCTTTCCAAAAAAGTAAATTTGAAAACACTAGTGACAGCATACCATGGCTTAGTTGCGTCATTGTTAAGATACGGAGTCATATTTTGGGGTAATTGTAGTGAAAGGGAAAGAATATTTAGGGCCCAAAAACGTAGCCTTAGATCGATGACCGGTCTGAAGTCTACAGAAAGCTGTGTACCTGTATTTAAATCATTAAAAATTCTCACATTACCATCCTTATACATTCTTGAAATTGCCCTATTCGTTAAAACTAATAAACAGTTATTTACCTCATTAACTGATATAAGAAAACGCACAGGACCCATAAGGTCTATATATAAAAATCAACTTTATACAGGTGGTCACAAAACAGCCCTATTAAGAAAAAATATTTTATCCATGGGTCCTCTTATTTATAATAAGCTGCCCAATACTCTATTAGAATCACCCACCAATGTATTTAAAAAACAGTTAACAAAAATGTTATTGGACAAGTGTTACTACAGTATTACTGATTTTCTAAATGATAAAACTTTTGCTTAGACATTGTAATTATCTTGTTGACATTTATTATTTCCTATTTTATGCTGATTTTATGATAGATTCATTTGTTTTGACATTTGTATTACTATTTTTGACATTTGTATTACTATTTTTGACATTTGACAAATTTGATGGCAATGATATGATGATGATGATATTTGACATTTGATATATATTTTAGCATTTAGTTAATTTTATATTAATTTGACCTACATACTTATAGAGATTTTATCAGACATCTTATTATTATTTTGACATTACTAATATTATTCATCTCAATCTTATAACTTCCATTTATTGTGGTGAAATTTCATTGTTATGATTGATTATTATTATATTAATGTCTATAATGTTGATTATTGTTGTATTTAAATAATGTTTCATACCTATAACCTAAATCATTTTTCATTTCCTGTTTCAAGCAATTTTATATGTTTTATGTTTGGTCTGGTTATTGCTTTGAAATGATGATAATTTATAAAAATATTGGTGTTTCTGTAAATTATATTAAAAAATAATAAAAATTTGCATGCCGTAAGGCAAAATGTATAGGGACTCTCTACAAAAATAACATCTAATCTGTACACCTACATTTAGCAAATAAACGATTTCATTTCATTTCATTTCATTTCACTTATATATACACCCGTTCCCCGGATACAGACATGATTAGTTGCAGCATCATATTATACTAACAGTAATGTCATTGGGTGGATACGGTAGGAGAAAAAGTTGGCTGGAAAGAATAGGGGAGGCCTTTGCCCAACAGTGGGACAACATACACTAAACAAAAAAAATGTCGTGTGCATTGGAAGAGCGAAGTATTGTTCTATAGGAAATATTAGTTTGAAAGTACACATCAAACAATATGTAGTAAAACAAAATTGTGAAATAAAACATTTTTTTTAAATGTTACAATATAACTATGTTACGTTCCTTAAACCTTACAAATTGTATATTTTAATGTTGACAATTTTGTATGTTTCAGATTTAGTACAGCTTACGTAATTTACTACTGCACTATTAAAACTTTTATATAGATACTTATAAAACAGATTTAGAGCATCGAGCTAGAACTGTAAAATTGAATCTCCGTGCAGGTTAGAGAACTGAGCGAAATGAAATTGGGTCAGACTCGAAATGTAATTAAACAAGAAAAAGGAAACTTAGAACTGAGCGAAAAGAAATTGGGTCGGACTCGAAATGTTATTTATTAAATAAGAAAAAGGGAACTATATCGAAGTAAACATCGTTCGCTGTGTCGGAAATGCCGTAGTATGAAAGTATTTGATGAGTTTACTCTGTGAATGTTTGAGGTAGTACTTCTGGGTGGGAACCACAAAACTCTCTGACAAATAAGTTAAGTAGTCAAAATATAACTGAGCTTGATTTAAAAAAAAAACAAGTCAAAACGAAACAATTCACTTGTGTATAAAATGTATTGCATACTAACGAATATATAAATAAACACTGTGGCAGTTAATAGGATTCAAATAGTGTATAAGTTTATTAAGAGGAAATGTGGTCGCAGGCATCCAACTTAATTTCGTAAGTAAAAAGTCATAATTCGTAAAATAAAAAAAATCGTTATATACTGTGGCCATATGTTTTCCTTTTTTTATTTATAGTTGTCAAATTGGTACACTAGGCCACTGTTGACAGCGCAATATTGAGCATCTTTTGAGGGTTCTAGTGCTTCTAAAGATAATGTATCATCAATAAACACTTTACCCTTTTTCGGCAGTCGGGTAAAAAAGAAAAAATAGGGGCACAGCATATATATTTCTTTTTCAATTCATGGAATATCTTTTAAATTGGTCCAATATTGGAGGAGGGAATAGGCGAGAGCCAAACATCGAATTATGACAGTCGGATGTCTGTGACCGCATTTCCTCTTAAAATAATTTCTTCCTACTTCTGCATCTACATTAAATTTTATCCTACTAATATTACTATAAATAATATTACTAATCATGTCTCAACTACTAAACGCATTGAAATGGGAACAAACATATTCGATGACAATTATTAAGATATAGGATAGGTTACTTTATAACCTGGTATACGTTCCCGTGGGATTAATTTTCGATTTCAACGCGATCAAAGCTGCTAGCAAAAGCTAGTGTTCTATAAATAGACCATAATATAAATTCAATGAGAACTACCTAGCCAGGAGCCAGGAAGTCTTTTACATATTGTAACGCAGGTAATCTACTTCCTATGTTTACTGCAACTGTTAGATTATGTTACCGATGTACGGTATTTATCCTTATTTCTCGGACTTAGCTTAGTTAGCTATTCTAAAGTAATATCCATAATAGAAAGAACCAATATTATATTTGCTTTACGTAACTGTATGTTATTGAGATATGTTGTCAGCACATATAGCAATCAAAAAGAATATTATCCGATCATCACGATCGTCATCAACTTCTTGTATTTCCAAACATTCAGTCTGAAGTGCCAGAACAACACTATTTTAACATAAGCCGGGCATTAAAGTTCTCATACCTATAACAGAACTATATTATCGAATGGAAAATTACCAAAACATCGCCATAATGTGCTGAAAATAGAAAATTCCTTTTCAATGTTTGTTATCTTATTTATCTCAAAATATTTAATAAACAATAGTTATTTATGCTACAAGTGCGGAAGGTAGGTGATTTAAAAAAAAAACATCTTACGTACGTGTATCATACAACATTTTACTATGCATTGTGCGAGGAAATAAAAAAATATATCTGAACCAAGCAAAAATTAATAAAATGGCGAGCTTATTCGAGCGCGCAAAACCACAGATTAACTAAAAGTTCCTCGTGAATATCTGCTGCGCATGTGCAAATAGCTGTCACGTCGTAACGCAAAAAGGCACGAGTAAAATATACGTACTGCCAAACATATTTAATGAATATATAAAATTAATAATTTATTGATCAAAATCTAAATTTAGAGTAATTAAAAACGCGTTTAATGAAGTATTAGTTTTATTTTACCTTTTATATGAATGATAATCTGTACTTAACTATTTTTTTAAACTTTACTCAAATAATAAAAACTCTACGCGTCGGGCTGACGTTGGAGAAAAAATATTTTTTTTTTATCACTAATTAAAAAAGTGACACTTTCCGCACAGTTTGGCTGCTTGGAAAACGCTCTTTTCGAGGGCATGCATTGTAAACATTTTTTGAGCAGCCTTTATAATTGCATGACTTTAGCTCCAGTTTCTGGAAAATAAATTATTATATCGACGCTTGATTTGCTTTTGTTTGAGCGACTGGAAAACTAGAATCACTTCTTTTTTTACTTTATTGCCCTTTAATGATTTCTATCAATAAATCACATCACCAATTTTGCACATTACCAGTGTTGCCGATGTCCATGGTCTGGATTACCTAAAAACCTGACTGAAAATTTGGATATGAATTTTGCCATAAAATATACTCTAAATCCTGCCTGATAAGTTGAGTTAAGCTTTAATTAAATATACATATAAATACTTCTAGTACTACTTTTATTACTTCTAAGTTCAGTTCTAGTGTAAATGTCTAAATTCCGCGCGTTTTCCCCACATAATCGCTCTCCCCACAAATTACCCAATCGGACTGAAAATCCCCGCAGTTTGGGGAATATCCCCACAGATAGGCAACGCTGCACAGTATATTTGCGATAATGTTCATCCCAGAAACTGATATTTTACCTATACGCTTACATTGATAGCCTTGTACCTCTGCATATAGGGTATAGATTCCTTTGATACTTTCCTTGCCTCAATTAGATTAGTTTAATGTAATTAGCGTCACGGAAGCCCTACGCAGGTGCGGCAGCAATAAAGTAGGGTGAGGTCTTGTTTACCAGTCCATCTTGAAGGTAAACTGAAGGGGCTAGGACATCAGTCATCGTAGTGTTTACTTCTTACACATTAGCTCCTAGGTATTTGTCGTTAGGTATGTATGTCATCATTGCCTTGGAATATAAAAAAATACTAGAATTTCCACATGGTACAGATTGAAGTTTTATATAACACGGATTATGATTGAAATCTTATATAAATGGATGTTGCATTGGAGGCAGTATTTTAGACCCAATTTAGACTGTGATTGAGTCTAATTTCTCTCTGTAATTAACATTTCGGGTCCGTGGCTTATGCCCCCAGTGGTCGACGCACCCGTGGCCTATGCCCCCGATTCGATTAAATTATTTCTAAGCAGTTTTTGATCAAATATACTGTCAGGCACAAAAATGTTGTACACAAAAATGTTGTTCCTTTTATCATTTGAACGTTGTCACTTTCATTTATCAATTTAACTGCACCACCACACTGGCCATGTCTTTTATTCACACACACCCAAACACTAGAGTTTTGATTTTTTCTATGAATATTATACGAAAATCCAGCGTGCAACAATGTTTTTCCACCATGTTTTTTTTTTTAACTAAATTGTAATTATTTCGCACGAGCCCTTGCGAAGGACCTTCGCTCGTCATTGTGAAATGACACACTAAACTTTCTTATCAGTTGCCTATTGCAATATTCAAAAACTTGACTCAGGTGTGAAAGAGATAAGACACAATACCTATTCATACTTTCTTATTGTTTCCAATTTGTAAAGACGGACTTTTTATTGTTACCATTAAGTGGTTTGACGAGTTGTTTGAAGTTGAAAGATAAAACTTCCATATATGTATATTAACAACATTCACTAACATTTTATATGTAGTCTTTTTGATTTTTTGGATGTTTGTACATAATATATATGCTGTTAACGGAGACAAAGGTGTGTAAGGATAAGCTTAAGTGGCGATCTATTCTCTCTGCTATTAGATAGATAAATTTTGTTTAGCAAGGAAAAATACTTTATTATAGTGAAACACTTTTCTCATTTACTGTACTAAGTGAAAAAGCACAAAAAAATATTTATATTAAATTTATCGAATCGGGGGCATAGGCCACGGGTGCGTCAACCACTGGGGGCATAAGCCACGGACCCAACATTTCGTGCTTGAGGTGTGGCTCCAAATCCGGGCAAGGAAAGGTGCATTTTGAGAATGGTACGTGTTGCGTATGGGTTGCATTTTGCGAATGGTACATTCTGCGACTGAACCGTATCAAAGTACCAATAAAGTCACATTTTTAAACGACGAAAAAAAATGAGGAGGTTCTCAATTCGACATGTATATTTTTATATAAAACGCATAACTTTTTATAGAGTGGCCCGATTTCAAAAAATATTTTTTTATTTGGAAGAGTATACTTCAAAGTGCGCCTCTACAGGTGACAAAAAATTGAAACGACGAAATAACGAACTAATCGTTATTTCGTCGGTTAATTATTTTGTAAAAACATTTTTTTTTCGCTTTTTATTTTACCTAATTTCAACAGAATCGGTTCACAATTAAAAATTCAGTGGAAAATATCAATAAATCATTTAATCCTACCTTTAGGGGTAGATATTATTTTTGAAATTTAAATGGGACCAACTTTAAGGTATACTTTTGCCAATAAAAAAAGAATTTTTGAACTGTATAAAAAGAAATGCCTGGTCAAAAATAAAGATATTCATGTCAAATTGAGAACCTCCTCCTTTTTTTATCGTCGGCTAAAAACATAGTACTTAATCCAAGACCAAGACCTTATTATGGATAAGGCCCTAGTTAGGTACCTACACTGAAACTGTTAAATGGGGCCAACAAGAAGACTTTCTAGTTATTGAATAAGCTTCTCACAAAGCTACAAGCTACAACATTATAGGCAAACAAAACCCTTATCTGCCCTTATTCATAAGCATTTCTTTGTGTGAAATTCTGAAAATAGCCTACCGCCTCTTTGGAGCTGATAAGCTTAGTATTATTAGTAATCTGTGGCATTATCCCGGCCGTTGAGATACGTAAGCTCTTTAGGTAACATTTGTTATCAGATATAAAAGGGTTTTGGGTCATAAAATGGAAGAAGTAGGTAGGTTATATAAAAGTAAAGAAGGTTTAACAATAAGTGTATTGTTGGAAGTCATTTTCGCATGAAAAGTGTATTCTTTAGATAAAATATACACAGTTAAGCATACAATATAGTTTTTATTAAGGCCCAATTTCTGACCCGAATATTATTGCAAAATTAATATGACCCATTAACAAATGCTGTAGTTGGTTGAATGGATTTGCAACAGCTAAAGTCATCCGTTTAATTTTGGACTCACATCATCAGCCTATTAATGTTCCCACTGCTGGGACACAGGCCTCCTCTCTGTGAGAGGGAATGGGCCGTTATCCACCACGCGGGCCCAATGCAGGTTGGTGGATGTCACATGTCTTCGAATTTTTGGTTCTAGGACATGCCGGTTTCCTCACAATGTTTTCCTTCACCGTTTTGAGAGCAGTGGTGATGAAATAATTTACACAAAGTAAAGCGCCTGCCTGGGCTCGAGCCCACGACCTACAACTTGTAAGTAATTTTGGACTCGTCAATCATTTATTTCTAAACAGCGGGGATTAGTATTGTAGACTATTAGGCTTATACTACATTTACCTAAATACCAGGCTTGTTATTTAGGCAAAATGTAGGAAGCTGTAGGTAGTATAAATTAAATGAATCCGCGTCCTAATAAATATACCTCTCTGCTGAAAGCCGAACATTAATATTCAGGTAAGCAAAATAGTTTACATGAACATTTTATCATAAAAAACACGGCTTGAAAGCCATGTTCCAATTTGCCTAATTGTACTACATAACACCGGGCTTTTCTAAAATTCCTACGAATGAAATCATCCCACGCGAATAGCCTAATTCCCTTCCGAATATTAATGAAGCCGGGTATGAGAGAATATAAATACAAAGTAGAAATACTGAGAATCATATTTTTTTAGGGTTCCGTACTCAAAGGGTAAAAACCCTGTTACTAAGACGAAAGAAGAAGAAAGCTACATTATTCCTGAGTGACATAGGCTATTTTTAATCCCGAAAACGGGTCCTGTGGCACCCCACTGGACCCGTTTTGGGCGCGAAGGAGCGAAGCCGCGGGGAACAGCTAGTGTATTATAAAGTGCTAACATTGTTTGTTTATATGTTTGTATAAGGTAATCCCTGGAAGTACTGGACTGATTTCGAAAATTATTTAATTGATAAAAAGCTACACTGTCGCTTAATGTCATAGGCTACTTTTTAGGGTTCCGTACCTAAAGGGTAAAAACGGGACCCTGTTACTAAGACCCACTGTCCGTCTGTCTGCCTGTCTGTCACCAGGCTGTATCTCATGAACCGTGATAGCTAGACAGTTGAAATTTTCACAGATGTAGACATGTATTTCTGTTGCCGCTATAACAACAAATACTAAAAGTGAATAAAATAAATATTTAAGTGGGGCTCCCATACAACAAACATGATTGTTTCGCTGTTTTTTGCGATAATGGTACGGAACCCTTTGTGCGCGAGTCCGACTCCCACTTGACCGGTTTTTTAATACTTACTCAATATTCAACTCCTGCGTAGGTAGCGATATTTAACAGTATTTAAAAAAATATGAACCAAAGCTACTTAATAAATATACATACGGTTATGGTCTCTAACTATGCAAGTTAAAAATACCTACCTATTTACTGCGAAGTAGTAAATGTTTTAGTAGAAATTTTGTAGGTGTATTCAATTTTACTTTCACTTTACTGATCAGATTAGGTACTTGCCTAAATAACCACTATCCGAATTAATTAAATTATATTTTGAATACATAATACAATTTTAATGTAAACATGTGTAGGTACCTATGTTTGAACTCTGAACATTCTTTGATTATAGGAGATTAAGGGTAGGTAGACTAGCTTCTGCTTATTTTCGGTAATTGGGCATATTCTGATCCGCTTTGCGAAGACTGGCTGACTGGCGGACATTACTCAAAATAGTTTAAAAAAAAAACTAAAGAGAATATTATGACCTTTCATTGCATATATTTATTTGATTCGAAATCGATGGAGAAAAATGTACCGAATCGTTTAAAAAAATAACAAACTGATTCAGAAACTTTTATTTGTTAAAAATGAGATATTTCCTTATGTTTTCAGAGTGTCATTACACTTTCCAGAACTTGACCGTTATTAGCGACACTATCGGATCGTATAATAAATCAGCGTGTGAAAATAATTCA
This sequence comes from Anorthoa munda, assembly GCA_945859665.1. NCBI lineage: Eukaryota > Metazoa > Arthropoda > Insecta > Lepidoptera > Noctuidae > Anorthoa > Anorthoa munda. The sequence goes on from OX243910.1 coordinate 12,727,856, forward strand.
CAAAATCAACAGGTTTGATTCCTGGCATTATTCAGTTTTGGTTTTCTTAAAAACGGCCCCGAGAACCCTTTCGGTGTTTATAGCTTTTCCTCATAGTTTCGAATTTTGCCCACTTAAAAAACTCTACCCATATATTTATTTATTTATTTATATAATAAGCACACCAACAGCACTGTCACTTACAATTCAAATAAAATAACATCCAAAATCGGCAATTTCAGTAACCATGCAAATAACAGCAATGCAGTCGGAGGATACATATTCGCGAGCTGGCTGACCAAAACCAGATGTATCCTCCGACTGCACAGCATGATTTTCTTCTTTTCACGTCTTTTTAGTTCGCATTTTAAGCAGTCGGGTATTTTGATTTTTTTAATTAACTTTTTTATTTATAACTTTTTAGTTAATTTTTTTTTCGAATTAGGTACATTTAGATATATAAGTGTTATATATTTTTGAAATCACCTCTTGAAACCCTTTATTTTGATACCCCACACGATGGGTTTGGAAGAAAAAATAAAATTGCCCCCCCCACAATATGGCGCCCAAAAGCCGCCATTTTTCTATTTTACAATTTTAATGTAGCCTATGACACTCGCAAGATTAAGACGAATCGATTGACGTATGAATCATTAAAATCGGTCAACGCGTTTGGTCTCTGGAACGCCACATAGGAGCAAACATACATACATACATTTAATTTTAATTTTATTTTATTTTATTAGGATCTCCAACAAAGAATACACCTTACATGCTATATTATTATAAAGTAACAGAACACAAAAAAAAAACTATGTGCTTCCTCAATTATAGGAGGCCACATCATGCAATAGAGAATAATCAAACAGTGTGGGATACCCAACTTAGAATATGGCAGTTAAAGTTACAGTTATTTTATATCATTACTTAAAGTTTTCCCTTTCTTTCCTTAATAATAATCAGTGTTTAGTGCAAACTTAAACTTAACATACATACATACATACATACATACATAGACTGATAAACACATTACCCTCCTTCGGCAGTCGGGTAAAAAACGGAACCCTTATAGGATCACTTTGTTGTCTGTCCGTCCGTGTGAAATCTATATCGAAATTTATATCAAATACTCAAGTCTACTGTCCCTTAAAGCTGTGAAAAAATCAAACTTCTAAGCCAACGCAATCAAAAGATACAGCTGTTTATGCGTCAAATTTCCCCAAATTTTCGACACTCGCAAGGAAATCAAAACCTACAGGGTACTTCCCTTGAACTAGGAATCTTGAAATGTGGTATGAAGCAACGACTTATAGCACAGATAAAGGAAAAATGCGAAAAGCGAAATTTTTTAGTTACATCATATAATAAAAATATTTTTAATAATTTTAAACTTACTACCCCTTTCCTCATGAATGCGTAGAGATATTAAATTGAAATTCATACCAAATACTCAGGTCTAGAATACCTTTAAGCTGAGGTTTGTACGGAACCCTCGGTGCGCGACTCGGACTCGCACTTGGCCGGTTTTTATTTTTATTTATGATTGGTTTGCTCTTGACTGTAGTCTAGGTCAGAGGTGACAGAGACAAAGTCGACGATGGAGTGAGCTTACCCAGAAGAAGCCTGTTCACTCTAACTTTGAAGAGATTCGGGTTGTATGCGTTCGGAAACACAGACGCATGCAGTGAGTTCAACTCTTTTGCTATGCGCATTATGAAGGATGTTTGGAAGCGCTTGGTTTTCGTATTAAGATGCCCAAAGACCTTTATAATATAATATTGGGATTGTAAGTATGAACAAGTATACCTTCTTGAATACTTACTACATGAGGCTATCTATGCCTTATAGCGTTTTGTCTAAGACAGATTTTGGTAATTAGCTCTGATAATGGTGTACCTGTCATAAAAACTGATGATTTCTACAAAAAAACATCAAGATTAGAAACAACAAAAGTAAAGAGGAAACGTTTAGCACAGAAAAACAAACAAACAAAATTGATTAGTACGATTGTAAACACTTTTTATAAGCTTGAGGGCCTTCCCATAAAAATAATGGTAATCACGCAACACAATAGAACCTTTGAATGAAAAAGTAACAGTTAGCAACGAAGGTAAAGTATATTTTCTAAATAGCATCCTTAATTCAAACTCTTTCTATCACAAGCCGAACGATTTTGCAGGTATATATTTCTTCCGTTGATACACGTGTTTGAAAAATTTGGAGGCTAGAAAAACTTGAATAGATTTTTGACAGTAATAATTTTTTTTTTAAATGTATACAGTACTATACTGTGATTTTTAATTTCGTGGACTAAACTTTCAGCTGCTATTGACCTTATTTTTTTTTAATGTTGCAAGCGCGGAGCATAGTGTTGTAGTTAAGGCTCAATCATAAATAATTCATCGAATCGATGTGACATGACTCCTGAATTTATTTTTACTAATTGGTGTAAATAAATGTTGCATGAATATAAACGTAATATATTTAAATATATCAGTATTCATAAACATAGAACATGAACTTTTTTTGTGTTAAATATGAAATCAACAATAAAATAAATGCAATCGATAAAAACGCCAGTTTCGCTAGTTTCTAAACAAATTATTTTTTTATGCCGTGAAATAGTTTCAATTTCGATCTACTTCGATTTTCGATTAACTTTCGATCACTCAGGATAGTAAGGGTACGACACTATTTTAATGTAACGATAAAGTGACAACCCCCCAAATGTCAGTTTAGTCCACGAAATAAAAAATCACATTTATACTTTACAATTTATAAAAGGCATAATTTAGATTGGGTTACTCAAATACAAAGCAGACTTTCTTAGTATAGAACATTCTAATGGAGTTGAATTCTCTAGTTTTATCGTTTTTTCTCTTGACAGATTTCCATTTTTCCGCCCGCATTTTTCCCTTTGTAAAAATACAATATAGGCAACCGTTTCTATTAAATTTACTATCTAGAAATATCTTTGTTTTGCTCCAAATTAAAGTGTAATCCTATCCCAAAGCACAGAATAAATAATAGTACAAGTACCCAAAGTTATTTGCGATTATTAAGTCCTGTACCGACAGCAACAAAAGTGCTGAAAATTTCGAAATACATTAAATTTTCTTGAAGTGATAATTTTGCTGGTTCACTTTATATGAAGGACATATTTCTGTTATGTACAACGGAAAAGTTTGGACCAGTAAAGTCCGAGAAAGAGATGGAAACTTATCATGTTGTTATATAAAAAAAACGTTACTATGATTTCATCATCATCTGCCTAGCCTTTTTCCCAATTATTGTTGTTGTCGGCTTCCAGTCTTACCGGATTCAGCTGAGTACCAGTGTTTTACATGGAGCGACTGCCTATCTGACCTCCACAACCCAGTAGCTGGGTAACACGATACGCCTTGGCAAGACTGGTGTCAGATCTCAGGCTTCTGACTACCCGTAACAACTATCAAAGGTCTTCAAATGACAGCTAAGACCAATGGCTTAACGTGCTTTCCAAGGCACGGTAGAAACTCGCTATGTAAAGATGGTCATCCATCCACGGACTAATCTCGGCAAGCTTTGCTGAACCTTGAAGATCGACCCGTGCGGCTGTTATTATTTAGCCACGAGCTCCTATACTATGATTTATTCATTAAAAACTTTTATTAGTTTCAACTATGAGGTAAAAGCTCTCACTCAATCCAGTAATTTCTAATTCCCATGGATTTAGCTGCACACACTTAGCTCCATAGAAAACAAACAACTAAAACCACAAAACTCTATAATCAGTTGCGACGCTCGCGATGACTGTACCTAGCCAATTAAGTTCGTCACTTGACTCTTCAGTCGCGTCTGAAGGAATTTTCCACGGCAAACTAATCAGTAATTTAGGTTACACAAAAGATGAAAGGAGATACCTACAGATTAGGTACGTTAGGTAGGTATCTAGATAGATAGTAGGTACATACTTGTTACACATAAGTAGGTACCTAATTTATTATCAAAGATGACGAGGTATTTTTCTTATATTTTATTACGTGGCTTATCATTATTGCCATGAAATAATGCTGTAAAAATTCTCTTGTCTTCCTAACTTCATCTTTATTACCTACAGATAATTTATGAATAAAAATGTCGTGACTCACTTATTGTTTGATGATTAGACTTTACACATAAAATAAATATTGTATTTCATTAAAAAATATTCTGTTTATGAGCTATTCGAATTTTATTTATTGTTAACTAATCATTCTGAAAGCTTAGGTAGATACCTAATGTGAAATATTTACTCATTGCTGGTTTTCGAAATATCAAACTAGGAATATTTTTATGACAATATAGAGCTCAAGCCACACCTCCATTCAATTCAAATGAAATCTATCTTCCTTTACCAGGTACTCATAAACTCAGAAATAACTACCTATAACAACAAATCTATTAACATGATTCTACCTACAAAAGAGTGTAAAGCATGCTAACGACTGTAATAAGCGCTAACGACCATTAAAGTTTCCACTTAGTTTACCTTTTTTTTTTTGCCGAGCATTCGAGACGTCTCAATACTGTTATTGAACCCCTAGAAGTGTTACAATGCAAGCCGAATGTAGCACCTGCAATAGGTAGATACTTAAATTCGTAATAATGTAGAGAACGTCATACAAGTACTTTATTGACATTCTACTATTATAATGAAACAAAGGAGGTACCTCCTTTATTTCATTTAAGTTCAAACTACTTTCCTGTTCTCTTGCCCCAAAACCTCCCGCAGACTACCACTAACGATGCAGTGGAAAACAAAGTCTAGAATTTTGATATCGAAGAAGATGTTGTCAGTGACCCATAGACTACCACTAACGATGCAGTGGAAAACAAAGTCTAGAAGTTTGATATCGAAGAAGATGTTGTCATCCAAAACAGCTTTAAAAGCCATAAATCAAAATCAAATGCTTTTTATTTTACATAGGCCTACATGGGCACTTATAAAACGTCGACAAAAGGTGCACGGTTCGGTCGTTTCCTATGAAGAAGAACCGGCAAGATTCTCCACGGTTACTCTTTTAAAAACATTGGTTTGTTTTTACAATATTTCCATGTTACAGCATTAGTGCTTAGATATGGGGGACAACGTAGGCCCGACAATAAGTCGTAAGATTCAAAACTTAAAAATAAAGTTTGTATAAACGAGATGTATAGTTAACAAGCATCTAGAATTAATTTAGAAGGCCTACGAAAATAAAAATCAACGGGACTCTATTGACATGAATCAACCTTTTAACAAGTGCAAATAAATGTGTTACTAAGTCAAACAAGCGAATATTATTATGCCATCTCAAACACCCAGTCATCGAACTCAAATTGATCGAACACAACACTGTACGTCGGAAAGTTCGAGAACGCAACGATACCCTGCGATGCTATTGATCGGACTCCTGCATGGTATTGCAGCCCTAGTAATCAAAGCTCGTTTCAAATCATGAAAGCTCTTATTTACATTGTGTTAAGTATGTGTTTTAAATTACAAGGAGGTTTTGTTTTTGTTTTTTTTTAATGCTAGTGTTTGGAAATCTTTGAAAATAATGGACTGATTATGTTTTTTTTTTTTCTATAATTGAAGTCTACATTATCGGTGAGTGCCATAGGCGACTTTTTATCCCTGAAAAACGCACGGTTCTTATGAAATAAACTCCACGGCAGCGAGTCAGCTAAGGAATAAGCTCCCTAATCTCCATGAGCCCTTCTACATTTCGCATGTTCACATTTCGCAACAAATAACAACCAAAATTGACGTTAATAACCTTTTAAATAAGGTGCAAAGTGTGTTAACTAACCCTACATCTCTTTACATTGGAAAGTTCGACTCGGTTCGAGAACAATACTAAATAAAGCCATTGCTGCTCGATCTGACCCCTGGTAATATTCCAGGCTCAGTGTGTTTACTGCCTAATTGCCTATTATGCGCGAAAGTTGCCGCATTGAAAGTAAGGATCATTGAAGTGTCGAGTTGTTGAATGAGCGAAATCGATACTTAAGATGGTGTTAACGGTTAGTGTTCGCAGTTTCATTAGTAAGATCGTGAATCTTGTTTGCAGTTTTAAATGTTGTTAACTTTGATGAGCTTTCTGGTGAGCCTGCTGTTATACAGGAGTAACAGAATGGTGTGGTCACATTCAAAAAAATACTTCTCAAAAAAAGTCAATTCTAAAAAAAAGTATTGTATGAGTATCTTCTTTATCTTCCGTCGCGACCTTATCCCATTTATTTGGTTTCGACCCTCCTTATCCTTTTTCTCCATTGTGCACGGTCGGCTGTGCTGACGTCCTTAGTATATAGGTTAGTACCATACATATTTTGATCAGCTGGTGACAACTTTGTATGGAAAATCAAAATAATTTTTTGTTAAGTGCCTATAAGCCCTTTGGAGAAACTTGTTAATTTGCATGGGCAGATGCAGTTTTTAAAATATGATTCACCTTTCCCTTAGACCCTGTATAGGTGGCGGTCTATTAAAATAAACCTGTAGTCACTACTGTTGCATTTTTCCTGAAATTTTTCACACTGTGAGAATTCAGTAGGAGGAAAAGATGGTGATATCAGTTCGAAATAAAGAAAAAAGTATTTAATTGCCACAATATGACAAACAAACATTAGTAGATATTGCTTTAACCACACTTTAACTAAACCCATAACGATAGTTTTAATAGTAAAGTGACATTTTAGATATTGTTGTGTAGGTAGACCTCTATAGTAGCGAAACCTGTCCCTATATACCAGCAGTTGTGAGGGCTATGCTGGCAGAGACAGAAAACTGGAGTTTAATGGCCTCCTTCTGTGAGACCGTGATGGTCCACAAGGAGGCCGCCGAATGGGTCGTGCGAGGGCTGGTCCCGATAGGCGTCGTGGAGGCAACCGCCTCGACGCCTAAATCGCCGTATTACCCCGTCTGCATCATAGGCAGGCGGGACTCCAGGGTCCGGGTCATACCCAGCATGTGAATCTACCCTCTCGTCTAACCTAGATAAGACGCTGGCACAGTGGTCACGTGCTGCAATGCATAGCGAGGCTCAGGGGAGACGCTTTCTCAATCTCCTCAGGGATGTGCCCTAACAGGCGTAGCACAGAAGGGTTCCGGGGTGGTCTTTTCAGAGGTAACGGGGCCCTTTCCTTGTGCTGATTGTGATCACCGGGGTGGTTTTTGTGAGGTAAAAATCCCACACTCCCTGGTCGTTTCCCCAAAAGGCCAGGCGCCTTTTAAAGGTTGCACCCCAACTACAAAAAAAAAAGGTAGTATTACCGGAGAAATATGGTCAGGTATTCACATTTCTCCGGTTATGGGTAAATCCATTGATATAATATCTTTACTACAAAGGTAGAGCGAGTGGTAGGTAGGTAATAGACTATTATTTATTCTGTGGTAATAGCATTCTTCTTTTTACGTTTAGGTCTATTGATCTGATTTTTTTTTACCAATCTTTGTTTTTTTATATTCCTTGAAGTTCTTTGTTCTTTGTGGTTCTGTACATCGTTCTTCTGTTGGAGGCCTTTACAGCAAAAAATATCCGCATAACAAAACAAAAGAATGGCCATTACAAATATCTAATTAGGAGTACCTAATTCATTTGTTTTGTTTAAGATGTTTTACTTCGGCAAACGTGCCTCTATTGCCAGAAATTGTCCGCCAAGTTTAGTGATGCGGACATTCCTAGTTACGTTATTAGCTACGTCGTTAAACACTTCTATTTTCGTTGACAGCGCACGTGGCCATTTGTGTCTATATCTGCTAGGACTTGTAATGTTTTCTTCGGTGTGCGCCAACTTTTGTGTGCCAATATATCAGAATTTTTTCCTTGTTAATGATTTAATTATGTTATAGGTATCACTCAAAACCGTTAAATATGGTAATGAGTTGATTGTTAGGGTATTAGATGTTAAATAAAAAATATGTTCCAGAATAAGCTTTATATTTAAGTGTTTAATAGTTGAAAATCATCAGATCAGACATCGTTGACAATACATGCAATTTTGAAAGTGTTTTCTAAACAGTTTTTAATGGCATAAGACTGAATTTGGTATCGTATAAAACTACTGCATACATCTAAAAATTTAAATAGGCCTAAATACTACCTAGTGGCAGTTAAAAGGCGTAAGGAACTTTGATAAGCAAACGAAATAAACACATCGATACAACGCTCCTCCGAGCCCTCATCAAAATCTCATCGAGATATGCCTTAATTTTAGAATTTTAAGATACATCTTACTTTTATATCACTATTATCGATCTCAGTTTCACTGACAGATAATACTATTAACAAAGCTGGTCCAATTACAGTCACAAGATAACATCATAATAAAATTAAGCGAAATCATAACAAAATTGTTTGGAAACAGGGCGAGCCCCGTTCTGTATATAAATAAATTATATCATTGTATTATTACATCGATGACTACAATACAACACTGCTTACAATTACCATATCGACAGTTTGCACTACGTGTACGTGTACGTTAATATAAAGTACTCTTACAACTACAGTACAAATATTATAACAATTGTCTCACACTCCATCGTATTGAATTTAATGTTTACTTTACAAATTGCCAAATCAAGCTGCTACTGAATTTCAATCAAATTAACAAATATTTTCAATATATAATACCTAATCAATTTTGAAAAAAAAACAAATACAATGTTTTGGTAAACAATAAAATTATGTCAAAAGTTATTACAATAAGGACTCTCACAAACAATAGATAAACTGAATGCAATTTCCCTTTCAGCTTAATAAATAAATCCACGTTACTTACAAATAACGAATCACAGATACCCTTCGCAAACTGCCTCGAACTAACCTCTAGTGACCACCGGGGTGATTTTTCAATTAATACTTATCAAACCCCAGGGTGTGCTTAAACTAAACGCAGTCTTAAAATGCATACAACGTACTTTCATATTACAACCTAACCTGACAACCTGATCTTTATGATATATAGATACGGTACGATGACGGCTAACAAACATGCAACAGTTATGGAAAGCGAATCAAATGTATGACAACTAAAACTATTGCATTGTGTCGGTGTAACTTCAAACGTTAGGTTCTCAGCGTCCTCCGAAAGACCTTAGGCGGTTAGTTAGCACATTCATGAAATGTCTACTCATCTCTTCGAGTTCACTATCGGAAACATATCACAGATAGTGTGTCGCCGCGGCCTTGCCTGCGCCGGGCCGGCCGCGCGCGGGGGCTGCGCCCGGTCACAGGTAGGGCACGCACGCTCCGCAGCGCGAGTGGCGCTCGGGGGACTCGGCGCGCGCCCTGTACACAAGCACGCGTTAACTCACGAACTCCTCTCCTCGCGCTTCGAATCCGAGCGCCCTAGGGCTCGCTTCAACTTCTCCACCAACCTGCTGTGGAACTTGTCCTCGCGCGGCACGCTCTTGGGGCTAGCCGAACCCTTGTTGGGGCTGTCGACGGCAGAGCGCAGCGATGCGCGGGATGGCGGCGCGCGGCAGTAGGACAGCGAGCGCATGGCTGGCACGCTGCGGTGCGGGCTCAGCGTGTGAGCGCGCGGCGACAGCGCCGGGCCCTCGGAGCGCGACTCCGACACCTTGCGGACGCGGCCGCCCATGCTCGCCTTCTCCGTTGACTCGGACACCCGCCGATTCCGCTGTGTGTTGTACAGGTCCCAATCTTTTTTCACAACAGGCATCATGAACGCCATCTCGGCGACGGTGACGGTGATTCTTGGGTTTTAACGTTTTTGGAAAATATCGCTTTCGACGCGACGAAAACTGAGTTGGATCGTGGCAAATTGCTCTCCGATCGATAACTATAAACAATGATTGGTATTCACTTAATTTTTGATTTTCACGAAAATTATGTGTTTTGTAGTAAAAACTGAAATTAATTTCAAAATTTTCCAAGGAAATCGACAGTAGATTGCAGGAAATGCCGGCTTTCACTTCAATGTCACGCACTGATTAGGCTAGGATGTTAACCCTAGGACGAATTGCGGTAGAATGAAGTATCGTGAAAACACAGTCTGATTATAAGGAAAATATTGGCGCCACCGTCGCGACGGATAATAAATGAAACTAAACTCTATCACTGTTGACTTCTTATCTGATTAATATATCGAAAACTATAGCTATAAATAAAATATAAATTTAAATGGGTCAATATTCTGCGTAATTATTGGTGACCAAATAGATATAATAGATAACAACAAAAATGAACCACAAAATTAGTAAACAAACCTTGAGTTCGGCTACTCGTCAACAGATGGTGGTAAATAATCGTTTAGCTATTCGGCAAGAGATGGCGCTATTGTAACTGTTTATTTCAGACAGCGCCATCTTGAATCAAACTTGGTAAATCACTAAACCCTTCAAAATCAACAGCTGTTTTCATTGTGCGACAAGCACAAGTGTAAACAAACAAAATAGCTTTATAATAATCCTCATGTCATAAGGCTATAGGCAGCACAAAAATCCAGATTTATCGACTACCAAGAAATGCCTTGTTCAAATACCAATAGATCATTGCCTGTTCCAGGCATACGCTGAGCAAACTCGCTTAGGAGTACTAGATTAACAAGGCATTCCATCAACAGCCAAGGGCGTCGCCAAGGGAGGGCAGGGAGAGAGATCTAGAGATTCTAAAAAAGTTGCAAAATGTAAAGCAACCACAGTTTTTTTGACTTGACTTGACTTGGCTTGATTGATCATTCCCGTACGTCGCGAATGAATATATATAAACCAAACCCAACAGATCGAACCGTTGTTGATATCCTAAAATAGGCAAAAACCTTCTTTCCCGACATGGAAAAGCGTTGAAAATTTTGATCGCTCTTCCGTGTACGGTAGAGTTGCGTAGCTTTACACGTTGGATTCTGAATAGTGCTCGTCAAACTTCTGCCGCCCTGAAGTTGGCTTGCCGATGCGCAAGGCACGGATCGGTACTGTTTTTGTATGATTTACTACTGCGCAGACATTGCAGCCAACTTCGGGACGGCCAAGAAGTTTGGCGAGAACTATACCGATATTATTACAATCGCTGTAGATGTAGTACTACAAGTAAAAAGCTTCATGTGCTCTCGACTTTACCTACAACTCATACTTTTCTCATTCTCCATATCAACTTGCCCCCCCTAGGCCATCGGCTGGCGACGCCCTTGTCAACAGCGACTTCTTATTAGAACTCTTTCTGAATTTGGAATATTTCATAAATTATAACCATAGAAAAGGAGGATGCCAACGAAAAGACGGATGGATTGTGTTAGAAATGATATGAAAATTTAAGAAAAGACAGTCAGGCATAGCGTATACAGCGTTCAGCGTGACGGTTGACAGAATAGAATGCAGGAAGATATAACTAGATGACGCGACTGTATGTACTTCGCGTGCCAAAAAAACGGAGTAAAGTTACGATCAATGATCGTAAGCTTTTCATTTAGCATTATCAGCACCGGAAAGCCACGGAAATCTAGAAAAATGCCTTTTTATGCCATATTGAGCTGTAAAGAATGTATAGAAAAAGTTGGCAGAGGCATTGGAAATGTTTTCTTTCATTGGTAAGTAAATTTGTTGTTAGATTGTGTGCGAAAAAGTGGCACGCTTGGTTTTCATACAGATGGAGGGGCTTTCGTTACCTAGTTAGATTTAGATTAAAGGCAATGATGACAATAAATTAAAAGAAATGTTATAAAAATAACTATACTTTATTAAAATATAACATAAGGTGATCATTGTATTTAAAATCATTTTTACTTTATTTACATAACCCATAGTTAACAACAGTTAGGGACTCAACATTCACTCTAGAGACAAAGTCTATTAATTAACATTATTCGACATAAAATAATAATTATATCACATGATTATTAGGTGGGAAAAATTAACAGGTCAATAGGTTTAATACATTTGATCGCTATTATCGGTAATATATATTATAAACGTATATTTGCACGATAATACCTAAATTTGGAAATAGACCAGTGCCTTTTTATTTTATTAATGGAATGGAAAGCGTAACTGCCCATTATATTGAGCAGTCAGTAGGTGAACTTAAGGTGAACGCGCACCTAGGCGCAACGCAGGAGCCGCACGCGCCGCAGTCATCGCATTTTCTCAAGGCCCCGTGAGAGGCATCGTGAGATATTTACTGTAGGCAACACTATACTTTATAAATAAAGATAGCTTGATCTCTGCGACATATGTCAAACTGACGTATAAGTTATTGTTAGCCTGTCAAGCGCTGACAGCTGTCGCAGAGATCAAGCTATCTTTTACGAAATATAGTACAAAGGTTAGATCTAGTATAAAGAACGTAGTATGTACTTTTTTAACTCGATCAATGATCGTGCTACACTGGATGGGTTGACTGGCGACCAAAAGATTTTTTTTTTATACCTGATGGTAAGCAATTACAATAAAATGTCATGGACTGGGCCCGCTAAACGTTCGATATAACAAATTCCTTTATCTAATAAAGCATAATATCATAGTGCCTAAATACTTCAGCATAAAACAATAATGCAAGTATATATAATGGTTACCTACCTACCTAGTGCAACAAGCATATAAATTAGGAGATTCTAACGCTAACAATATACATTCAATAACTCATTGGAGAATTAACAGGGAGATTAAATAAGTTATGTAAACATAGTTTTTGGAACTGAATTTCACAGAGTGATTGTTTACATTTGTCTTTTAAAACTACCCTACGTTTACGAGTATTAGATTTTGCGCTAAACTAAGTGATACACGGTGGCATATTTAAGGATATATTCAATGCCTTTGCAGACGACGACCTACGAAGCTCACAAAAAAACCGTAGACTTTCTCAATACATCTTTCGTGGGGTGGTTCAATAGGGGTGGTACCTACATGCAAAAACCATCATTATTCCAGTGTGATTTAGAGATAGAGATGTATGACGAATAGCAATATCGCTTTGTCAAACGGACGGAATCACGATGGCATTAACATGTCATAGAAAACACCAAGGCTTAAGTTTGCATTTAAAATCACTCAAATATAGACTCTGTAGCCCTATTGGCTTTTGTACCTCATTACAACCATACAGAACTATCAATAAATACTAATATTACACAATGTTATGTAAAGTTCATTTCAGAAGCGTAATAATACTATTGCGTCACCGATTATAGTTCTCGTTACTTATCAATCACAGCAAATCTAAACTACGCCGAATTGATAAGTAAAAAGTACTCGAGATTGGAGACTGTTTTTCAAGGGAGAGACACCCATACAAGTCAATTCCTACCGGCTTCTCTTAGGAAGATCGGAATATAGCCACACGGTTTGACGTTTTTGAGCATTTTATTTTTTCGTTATTGTATGCTCCCCTCTGACGTAAATTTGAACCATCGCCACTCCTGTCTTTACACTTCTGTCACAATTTTTCACGTTGTCGACTGTACAGTTGTATTATGGTCATCCTTCGACTTCTCCGGGTCATAGTACCCGTTCAAGTTGACCATAGTCAACAGTTCCACCAAATGTCTTTGGTATCCACATTCCATCAACTTTGTGACCACTTTGTGCAAGTACTTAGCGAGTTTCTCGAACAAATGGAATAGTTCTTCCAACTGAGGAAAGCTTGAGTGTGTGAACGATCCTTCTGGCTCCTTCTGCTGCCATTCGCTAGAAGAAGGAAAATATAGGCTCTTTATTTAGGACATAATGAAGTGGAAAGCAAATACGAGCCGACACTATAAAAATGGAAGAGAAATTATGGAAGCAACTTCAACAATTTTTTTGTATTAATGAAGTGGAAGGCAAATACAATCCGACACTATAAAAATGGACAAGAAATTGTGGAAGCAACTTTACCAAAATTATTGTTTATTGAAGCTCTAAAAGGCATTTTATTTAGACGATATTAGAGTAACGCATCTTAATAACCACTAAAACTGACACCCACACACATCCACACAACACTCTCACTTCCACCCTCACACACACTAGCACACCACAGTTTGACTACGCACACACAGGTATCCACACTCGAGAAATACTCTCATCATCATCTTTAGTATTGTTAGTTATTTTTAACCAACTAGTTGTACAGTTAGTGTTAGTAATTATTACTATATTATGGAAGAGCGGAGTCTCCTAATACATGCATTATTTGCTTAAAAGGATGCTCCAAACACTAACTCTTTATGTAAACTGAAGCATTAATAAACATTTATTTTATTTTTCAATACAGTTGTTAAACATGGCTTACTTTTAGAGGCTATAATTATGATTCGAAAATTAAATGTTTTGCATAGGCATCTTTCTATTACGCGGTCGTGACTTTTTTTTACGAGCTCGATCATTATTTTTGCCATCGACCACATAACCACTAGACGCCTAATGCTTGATATAATACATCAAAACAATTATGTCAACTAGCTGTGGTATGAGGCACGGGGGTACTGCGCTCTGATTGGTCCCTTACCAAGGTCATGCGCCTCATTAAGGGTGGGACAGGTTTAAATAAAACCAGGAAGGTATCGATATTTTATAAATAGTATTTGTACTTATTTTTATTTTATTAAAATTACCTTCTTTATTATTAATAATACGGCGTTTTAACATTTTAGTAATAAAATAAAATGTTAAAACTAAAAGAATAAATATCAAAATTCTTAAGGAAACATACTTTTTTCGGTTGTTGGTTCTTAAATATAGTAATATTAGTAAAAAACGTAATTAAAACATCGTTTCACAATTAATAAACTTTTTAATTTAATGTATTTATTTGTAAAGTTTCTAGTTCTATCGATAACAGATTTGGTTATAGGATATGGTGCATCACTAGTTCTATTTACGAAATTATAGAGGAGAAGAGATAGCGAAAAAATTACTTTAAAAAGAAAGAGACGCAAACATGCGGTGGGCGTTTTCACCTACAAACTTGACCAGTATAATATGAACTCCGACAAATAATATCAGAAAATAAATCTAATTATGTTTATGTAACTATTAACTTATCAATGAAATGTTATGCCATTTTTCCGGAAACTTGAAGTCTGGATGTTGTTACCATACCAACGTATTGTTCAAGAGGCCATTATAATATTTATGAAATATTTTTTTTGTTGACGGACGCGGAAGTGTTTACGGCTCACAGAAGTGGTCGCTACTAATTCGAAATTTTCGAGTGGCGACCTTTATTACCTGTATATGATCTTTTAGTCATATGTGTTGACAGACATCGCTCGCCTGTTATTAGGCGTCTAGGGGCTGTGTGGTCGCTGATTTTTGCAGTTGAGTTTTAAATGTATAAGTCAATTTAAAAAAGTTTAGTAGCAAGGAGTTTTCATACATAGAATAAAATAGGACAGATATTAATCGAGGAAAAATTAATGAGTCCGTACGTCTTAGCATTGAATTCTCAAGTCTTTTAAATGGTTGTTTAATATATTTAATTACCAGTTTTAATTCAAT
The DNA here is from genome assembly GCA_945859665.1 of Anorthoa munda. Lineage (NCBI taxonomy): Eukaryota > Metazoa > Arthropoda > Insecta > Lepidoptera > Noctuidae > Anorthoa > Anorthoa munda. The sequence goes on from OX243910.1 coordinate 12,743,280, forward strand.
TATTTTCACAAAAAAAAATATTTTATTAGATATTTTATCTGAGGCGAAAACTGTGCAAGATGAAATTTTGCCCCCAAAATCTCGAGAAAGATATATGGCGACTTACGATAATTTTGTTTTATATAAAACAAATGTAATTCTTTGATTTGTTTTTACTATTTCCCACAACTGTATTGAAAAACGTCGTGTGATACACGGGTGTGTAGGTTATTGCAAACTCGTGTCATTAAAAACCTCGCCTTCGGCCCGGGCTTGCTCGTTTGCAATAACCTACTACCTTGTATCACAATGTACTATTTTATTTTACTAAAAGTACCATCAACAAACTTACCCTGCTTTCAACACCCGACTGAATTTCAATATCACAGTGAAAATATCATTCAAAAGCTTCATCACAGGGGTCGACCTGTTGTTGAGCAGGCATCTAAACAGCACCTTCTTGATATAAACCACATGGCACTCGTGAAGATCGTCCAACGTTCGAGCTTTCTTCAAATCATTCTCGAACTCCGTCCAGGATGTGAGAATGCAAGTCGTTACTATATAGTTGTCGAGCGCTCGGATCATTGATGCCATTATATGTCGGTATATTTGCACTGATATGTATTGTGGTGACTTGAGGAGTTTGCGGGAATGCTGTCTTTTGAGTTTCGCTGATAACTTTAGAGACTGAAAAGAAAAGAAATAGTAAATAGTACAATTACTGCAGCGGCCAGCAAAAGAGGCATTGATGGACGAACGTGTAAATGTGGGCCGAGGCGAAGCCGAAGCACACATACGTAAGTCCTTCAATGCCTAGTTGTGGCCAAGGCTTGTATAGTACATTACTGCAGCGGCCAGCAAAAGAGGCATTGATGGACGAACGTGTAAATGTGGGCCGAGGCGAAGCCGAAGCACACATACGTAAGTCCTTCAATGCCTAGTTGTGGCCAAGGCTTGTATAGTACATTACTGCAGCGGCCAGCAAAAGAGGCATTGATGGACGAACGTGTAAATGTGGGCCGAGGCGAAGCCGAGGCACACATACGTAAGTCCATCAATGCCTAGTTGTGGCCAAGGCTTGTATAGTACTTTTCTCAAATAATGCGCGGAAATTAAAACTAAGTAGCACCTAGAACGCATTTTGTCAAAATCAATGACGAACAACAATAATTGTTCCCGCGTTAGTGTTCTTTTGTTTTTTTTTTCAACAAACAGCGTTCTATTTGCAAGCCAGTTCGAAATTTAAATACAACCTTGGATAATTTATCTCCTTGGTTGCCATGTTTCAGAGTAAAAGATCGTTCCATATTTAAATAACACGACAGATATGAGTTTACTATGTAATTTATTTGGCCGCTAGACACGACAGATATGGATTTTCATACAACTTTTGCCGGCCGCTGCTCGCATGTATATGGCCAGTACAGCAATTTCGATTTATCTCGAAGAAGGTTGTCAAAATAATGCTCACATTTCCAAGCATGTTTGAGAAATAGTACTTTTCTCAAATAATGCGCGGAAATTAAAACTAAGTAATATCTATATAGAACTAATTTTGTCAAAATCAATGACGAACGACAATAATTGTTGCCGAGTTAGTGTTCTTTTTTTTTTTCAATAAACAGCGTTCTATTTGCAAGCTAGTTCTAAATTTAAATAAAACCTTTAATAAGTTACCTCCTTGGTTGCCATGCTTCGGAGTAAAAGATCGTTCCATTTTTAAATAACACGACAGATATGATTTTACCATGTATTTTATTTGGCCGCTAGACATGACAGATATGGATTTTCATACAACTTTTGCCGGCCGCTGCGCGCATGTATTTGACCAGTACAGCAATTTCGATTTATCTCGAAGAAGGTTGTGAAAATAATGATCACATTTCCAAAAAGTTTGAGAAAATGTATTTAGCAACTGTACATGAAATACGGACGGTACACAGATATAACAATAACAATGGTATGCTACATTCAGAGTGTGTCACACAAGACAAGACAAGTAATATAGGAAATAGGAATATAGTAATATAGGAAAATTGATAAAGGATTTATAACCGTTTCCCAAAAAGGAGCAGGTTTCTCAATTCGACCGTATACACGTTTTTTTATGTGTGTTCGCGGATAACTTTTTCGTTTAAAAACCGATTTTGATGATTTTTTTTTTGTTGGAAAGGAGATATCCCAAGGGTGGTACCGTGATAAGCAAACCAGGTTCTGATGATGGCATCCCAGAGAAATCGAGGGAAGTACTCAAATATTATAGGCATACATGTAGCGATTTTGGTATTTTTATCAACAATGCAATCATTTACACTCAGAAAGTGTCATTTGGTGAAATGGAACTGATGAAGAAGACCACAGATAGCCACTGAAACTCCTTAAGTATGTCACGGGTATAAGATATATCGAATAGCTAACCGACTATGATGAAGCAAATACTTAGTTTATAAATAAATGGTACTGATGAAAATGGTAACATCGAAATGATCTGATGATGAAGCCGGAAGGTAGGCATTAGGAACTCCGAAATAAAACATTGGATCCTAGTCGTGTTTGGGCTTATTGTAATCGTCATGATATTTACTTTGGCTATAAATTTTCATGGTATTTGGAGGTAACTACCAAAACTAAAAAGACATAAATAAAAACTTTTTAACAAAAAAATCAAACCGACTTCCGAAAAAAAACACTACAAAGCGAAAAATAACTTTCTTTTCCGAAGTCGGTGTCGAAAAACGGAAAAAAATGGATACCAAACACCGACTTCGGAAAACAAAGTTATTTTTCGCATTATAGTGTTTTGTTTTGGAAGTCTGATAACTTTTAACTCAGGAATAAAAATGGTCGTTTAACATATTTTCTACACAAAAGCTGTTAAACCGCCATTTTTATTCCTGAGTTAAAAATTATTAGACTATTGAAAAATAAGCCCTTAATCTACTTAACGCACATACTAAACTTTTAGGTCTAGAGGCGTGAATTGCACACGGTTTTTTTTTATAACGAAGAAGATACTCATCTTCTCTAAAGGAGTATTTTTGAAAATTCATCGCTTATTTGAGTTAAATAAAATTTATATTATTTTATTTACTTTTTTATTTTATTTATATGGAAATTCGTCATTTCTACCGATGACAAATCACATCAGGCGCACGGCTTGTATACTTACAAAAAAAAAAATATTAGACTTTAAACAGTTTTATACTTACTTCAAAATCTTCACCCAAAACCCAAAATATTCGTCTCATTTTGATCAGAAACTGGAACACTTTAGCGTACCGAACCAATGCCTCCTGCGACAATATTATATTGAGTGGCCAGCCGACCGTGTATGTCAGTGACAGGCATTGTAACACATCGGGAGAACTGTGCTGGAAACTTAAAGGGGAATCGGTGATCGTGAATGAGAGGTTCTCCGAAAATTTGTGCACATCTGAAATAGAAAATGTAACGAATTATAAACCACAGTAAAATGAGATAGCGAGAATATTAATTCAAGATTCAGTATGTCTCAAGTTCTGTAAGATAAGTCAAAATTTTCTTTAAGTGATGTAATTGGTGGCAGCAATTTTTGATAAACGAAATGATTTAATTAAGAACAAAAAAAAGATTGCTCTTCATTAACTAAAATAAAAAGTTTAGTCTTATCAATAACAAGAAGGGGTACCAATTAAAAATACTCACGTGAAATAGATGATCCAAGAGCTTTATCCAAAATATTATGCAAAGTAGCGAAGTTCAACAACTCCTGAGGATTCAAAGTCATCACTAACTTCGTAAACAAATTATGACAAATACTTCTGGAAAATTCTCCGTCCATCAGAAAGAAATAGTCCTTCAAACTCCTCAAATGTTCGTACATATCCTGATTTACTAAGAAGTAAGTCAAAATAGAGTTGTTCACTAATTCGAGTTGGTATGTTAGCGGTAACATTACAGATCTTTGAAGGCAAGCTGTCAGCGAAGCTATATTGTCACAAGTTATCTTATTTTGCTCCTCATTAGCAGAAGCAAAATGTGAAGCAAATATATTATTATAGGGTCGTTTCTTCACTTCTTCCATTATAACTGAAGGATGAGTGTAACAAGAGCTTTCCCGCATTTCCAAATTCATTTTACTTGTGAAGTGGTCCTTCGAGAAACTTTTCATTTCTTTTATCCCAAAGGGATCAAAGTCTTCCAAACTGTACGACCCATCTAATACATTTAAATATGAATATTTTGATTTCACTCTGCTGACCGGCGAATCCAAAGACTTTGATGGAGAATTATCAGGAGATTCACTAGTTTGAATGTCGCTATTAATTTCAACGTTCACTTCGTCGACTATTATTGGGAAATTAAAGCCATCAGAACCTAGAAATTCTTTGCCTTTGGACTTTAAGTTTAAATCCTTACTACCATCACTTCTAGGTGTAAATATTTCGGAAGTCACAGCGCTCTCGAGCGGCACATCTGCCGTAGTTGGTGTTTCTAGGTCAAGCTGAAATACGAAGAAGAAATATTTACATAGACAAATCGTAATAAAATATTGAATCATCAAATGATATTTAAAGTTCATTAATAAAACTTACCCTAGGAAAATATTCTCCCGGAGTGACAGACCCTGCATTCGGTGTAACTCCAAGTCTAAAAGTGGATGAAGCAGGCTCCCCATACGGCCTCAAATTCAGTGTCAGCGCTGATCTTTTGGAGTTATCCCTTTTAGGACTTTCTGAAGAAGTACTCAACATATCATAATCTGCAAGTAATATCTTTTCCTTATTGCGCACTGCCTCTTCCTGGGCCTGATTCGCCGGTTCCCTTCGTACATAAGCTTCCGCAGGCAGGTTGTATTCCACTCCTAACACCTTTTTCTTGTTTATCAACGCCTCTCTCTGAGCATCAGTTTTTGGCTCAGATGGCTTTACAGGAGGTTTGACGCCGTCAAAGTCTGTACCCAACACTTTCAACTTATTAAGTTTCGCTTCTAGGAATGGCGACCATTCTTGCAAATTATTCTCTTCGTCAATTGTTGCGACTTGTATGAGAGGCGGATCCTTTAGTTGATTGTTTTCTTTGTCTGTTTGGCCAAATTCGTGAGACATGACCTTTTGCTTATTTAACAATGCTTTTTTTCTACTTTGTTGATATTGTAAGTTATCGTAATCATCATCTAGTTTGCTACCTATTTCGCAAGAAGACTGGGTGTGTAGTGTACGAGAATTACCGTCAGTTTCAGTTGGAACAATATTGCCTTGAGCGTCTAGTTCTTTATTATTATCATTATCGCAGTGTTCATCGTCATTAGTCCTAGTAACACCGAAAAAGTTTATGGCAGCATTACAAAGAGCGCTAAAAACTGCTCCAGATGTTTGTGCTTTTATCTTATTATTGTCGGACTCTGAAGGCTCTGCGCATTCTTGTACTGGTTCCATAATAACTGAAGAGAATGTGAGACTTGGGTCTGTATCACCAGCACTCACACTCTCTTCTTTACTTTCAAGATCATCTTCTACTGATCTTAGCATATCGCTTTGTATGGACATTGCCATCATTTCTTCATTCTTTTGATGTTCCAGTTCCAACTTCTCTCTCTTCAAATTCCTCTCTTCAGTAGACAATAGCTGCATTCTACTCTGGTCTAACTGCAAACGTTTAATTTTCCATTCTGTGTGCATCTTGCTCTTCTCTACTTCCATGTTTAGTTTTGAGTAGTACTCCATTATTTTATTCCTACAATTTTAAACCCAATTTAAAAATTCTAATCATTGTATGAAAGTTACTAAGTGTAAGTACTTATAAAAAGCTTTTACGCGGTACGGTATTCCATACAAACAAGTTCAAAATCTTGGAGATGAATGATGACTTTCATCACGCAAGATATTTAGGTCGAAAAAGTTAGTTGAGAAAATAGATAGAGAGAGATGTTATAAAGACCGAGGAGCCATTTAAAATTGTCTATAGAAAGTCTTTAATCCTTTTTCGTAAAACCCATGAGATTTTTTTTGGACTTATCTTGGTTTCTTGCGTATCTATATCAAAATTCATTAAAATTGTTTTACATTTAATATTTGGACTTGTAAGTTTGTGTGAAATACCGTGCCGCAGTGCCACTCTAATGATATTAATTGTGTATAGGTGAAAAATACTGAACAATTTTTAAGAGCCATTATTATTACTCACTAAATTAACACATTATTACACACTTACTTTTCATCATCCCTGAGTTTGGAGTCCACCTCTTCAGTAGCCTTTTCGGCGGCATACTCCAACTCATGGCGCTTTCTTTCTCGTTGTTTGGCTCTACTCTTAGCTGCCTTTGCCTCAGCCATCGCGGCTTCTAGGACTCGAAGGGAGTGCTGCTTCTCAGCTATTATTAATTGTGCCAGTCTTTTGCGTTCAGCTAAAAAATTTATTAAGTTTTTGAGAAGTCGCCAATTTAATTTAATCAATCTGCCTAGCCTTTTCCCAACCATGCTGGGATCGGCTTCCAGTCTGACCGGAATCAGCAGAGTACCAGTATTTTACGTGGAGCGACTGCCTATCTGACCTCCACAACCCAGTAACTGGGGAACACGGCTAGACTGGTGTCACATTTCAGGCTTGTGACTACCCGTAACGACTGTCATAAATCATCAAATGACAGCCGGGAATAACGGTATGACGTGCTTTCCGAGGCACAGATTAAACTAGCTATGTTAACTCATCCACAGGCCGACCTCGGCAAGCGTTGTTTAACCTTGAAGATCAACCCGTGCGGCTGTTATTATTTGGCCACGAACTCCACCGTCGTAATTCGCAAATATAATTTGAATTACTCAAAGGAATAGTGCTAAATGCTTGAAAAAAAATGCAATATTTTAAGACCTATTATGAAAATTCGAAGCTATTTTTACTACTATTAAGTACCAACCGAAAACTCAAAAGCAAAGTTCACAGCTCAAATTCTATTTATTCAAAATTTACCTAATTGTACAATTTAAGAGGGAATTTCATTCCAAATATACTTAAAGTTACAGACACCACCTAATAACAAAACACTTATTTCCTCTTACCAATAATCTTCTCCATGGTTTCAGCTTGTTTCAACGACGCCATTTCAGTGAATGCTTTTCTTTCGGCCTCCCTCTTCAGCAGGATCTGGTCGAAGGTGACCAGTTCTCCGCTGACGAACAGACATCGTGTTCGGTACACGTCCAGGACTTGTTGCTGGCTCTCCAACTCTTGGAAGCTGGCGCAGCACTTTACTGAAGGGTGGTCCGAGGATATTAGGAGAACTAGGGGATCCTGAGGACATGTCGAATGATGATAAGTAAGCTAGATAGTGCTCTCAATAGACATCTATTATAGGAAGTATATCAACATATTTCATAATTGAAAACATATTCTTTAAACCCCTCCAACTAAGCATGAAATATTTCTTCATCTGAAGAGGTTGACTACAACTGTGTAATTTATAAAGTTCTAATAATGCCACTTTAACGGTTCCTAACCAGTAATGCAGTAAATTGAAAAACCGGCTAAGTGCGAGTCGGACTCGCGCACGAAGGTTTCCGTACCATTATTGCAAAAAACGGCAAAAAGTCACGTTTGTTTTTTTTTTTTTTTTTAAATCGTTGCCCCACATTAGGAATTTCTTCCTGTATCGTGGGTGCGTTTACAAACATATAAACTCACATACACAAACACCCAGAGCCGAAACAACTATCTGTAGGTCATACAAATATTTGTTCCGTGCGGGAATCAAACCCGCGACACGCAGCGCAGCAGTCAATCGCTCAACCACTGCGCCAACCGTGCGCCCCAATGTTGTATGGGGGCCCCACTTAAATATTTATGTTATTCTGTTTTTAGTATTTTTTGTTATAGCAGCAACAAAAATACATCATCTGTGAAAATTCCAACTGTCTAGCTATCACAATTAATGAGATACAGCCTGGTGACAGACGGACAGACATACCCGTTTTTACCCTTTGGGTACGGAACCCTAAAAATAGACCACCTATTCAACTCAAACTAAAATAAAAACATCTTCACAATTACCTATAGCCCTCAAAAAGACAACACACCGTTCCTGCTAAGGATTTAAGATAGGAAAAGAGGAAGTTACTTAACTATTCACAAACAAATACGATGATCATACTCACATTCGGATTACACAGTTTCAACAGCCTCAAAGACTTGCCACAAAGTAGTATGAACTTAGCCAACGCCTTCAGAAACTCAGGCACGGCCACACTCTGCGTTATATGGAATCCCTTGTCCCAATACTTCTTAGAACGATTGTTTACGAACTGGGTATCTTTTCTTATGAAGAACTCGTTGAATCTATCGTCTAGTTCGCCTTCGAATATGAATCTTTCGATAAACCTTAAAATTAGTGAACATCAATTATTTTTATGTGATACAAATTTATACGGTAATTTTAATAATGATTTGTACTCAATTCACTTCTTTTTCAAAGTCAGATAAAAATGGTGTATTTTTAAATATTATACGGAATGGGTTTTTTTCTTAATGTTTTTTTCATATTTTTTCCCAACTATCGCCCTGTTTCGTTGTATTTGCGATTTTTTGCACACCCTGTATATATACTTGCGCTTGACCAGTGATGGGCAAAGTACGGCCCGCGAAAGCATTTAATCCGGCCTGCCGACGGTCCTTCGACATTAATAGTATATGGCCCGCGATAATTATATTTTGACGGTCCAGAAGTATAAAGTAGATTCTAATTAGTAAATAATGATAGCATAATAGGTAAAGGTAGTGCAGAATACAACGGTAAGCCAGTATCTTATCTTATCTTATGGAGGGGCCGAGAAATAACTCGGACACTTCGACCCATTGGGATCTATTGTGACGGTAAGCCAGTAAGTCTTATATGTAATGAAGAAGCAGTGACGGTATTTAAAGGTTTTAACATCGCTCGCCATTTTAACACCAAGCATGCTAAAAAACAAATATGCTTTGAAGAATGACGCCGAAAAAAAAAGGTGAATGTTGAAATCCTAAAAAAAAACAAATTCTGGCCCTCCTCTGAAATTTCTCAAACTTTCTGGCCCCCCATTAAGAAAGTTTACCCACCACTGGTGTAAAGGCACACTGAGCAACAAAATTCATGAGCAATCTTCATTGATAAAATTAATAATTAATTATGAATGTATATCACTACGAGCAGTGGTGGCCTAGTAATATCGGCCGCGACTTACAAGTTGTAGGTCGTGGGTTCGAACCCAAGCACTCGCTTTACTTTGTATAAATTATTTCATCATCACTGCTCTCAAAACGGTAAAGGAAAACATCGTGAGGAAACCGGCATGCCCTAGAACCAAACATACGAAGACATGTGACATCCACGAACTCGCACTGGGCCCGCGTGGTGGATAACGGCCCATTCCCTCTCACAAAGAGGAGGTCTGTGTCCCAGCAGTGGGAACATTAATAGGCTGATGATGTATATCACTGAAAACTTATCCTTAAGCAGAAGGGTGCTAAATATAATATTGTTCCATGAGTGTGTATGTGCATTCCAAAATACTGTTTTATATTCGAAACTTACTTGAAATAAACTATGCAGATAGAATACAGTGAGTTGAACATGGTGAATGTGGTCTGTCTGTGTGTAATTAACGATATTTCATTAAATAAATACGACATGAGCTCTGCTCCGTGCGGGATTGAAGCTTTCGGATCTGAAAATAATGTTGAATTCAGTTAAAACTTACACTCAGTACACATATACTCAACACAAAGCATATTTTATCACCGGATAAATCGTCAGTTAATAATAAATATCGAGAGAATGTTAACTAGCGGAAAATTTTAAACAGATCCTCTGTTCGTTATCACTACATAAGTAAAACAAAGTTTCTGTCTGTTTCCCTGCTTACTTCTTCTATACCACGCTACGATCAATAATACACTAGATGCCCGGTCAGCGCTTCAAAAACGGGCCGACAAGATATGGCCACAAATACAGTTGTGGTCTTATTTCTAATTAGTATAGTCTAATCATAGCCACACACATTAAGACGTTAAAAATGCAGCAATTTGCGTTTAAAAACGGTTACGATGGTTATTGTGCTAATAACCACCGTAACACCATGGTTCTGGAAGGAACATTTTTTTTTTCGGTAAGTTTATATCAAAGTGAAAGTAAAAACCGAATTAAAAAGTAATCAATTACCACATATTATGATTGTTTGACCAACGTTTGCGTCGACAACGCGCCAACCATTGTAACACAGATCAACTGTTCTGGAACTTTGTAATTAGACTTTAAAACATACATGTAATACTAAATTTGTTTTGCTGTATGTTGAGCAGCGAAGCAATCTCATATTTTTTTTATTGCTTTAGTACATAGTTTTGTAAATGCAACTTTAAACATTGCATTTAAGGTTGAATTTGCATTAATGTATATTTATTTCAACTAGAATTCTTAGAATTACCTAAACACAATTAGCGTCAGTTTTAAAGATATGGGATTATTTATCTAGTATATTATTGATCGATGATACCACGCAATCGATTTTGATAAGGTCTTCACTATGAACGGGGTTTTTTTTTGTTTTTTTTTCATGGTTTTTCTTATCTCGTGTCTCCTGTGCGGGTCAAATTAATTTTTTTCTTTCTTTAAGACAAAGAGAAATAGAACTTTAAATAGAAAGAGTGATAAACGAGAAAAGTTTGTGTACATAATTTGTCTCGTGCGAAGCCAGAGCGGATCGTTCACAATAAAACGTAGAAAAAAAATCGATAGATTATCAATCCGTGTCTTGCCGTCAAATTCAAGTAAGACAGAAAAATACAAGATATCAAATATATTACCAGCATCAATAAGTTTATAAATAGAAGCAATTGTTTCTATCTCATATTTGAGTGGCTCCATATGCTGTAGTATTTGTAACAGGGTCGGCATTCTATTCAATTCATCTTCGTCGTTCTTGCACGATTCCTCGTAAATTTCTGTGGCTTTTAAGCGAAACTTTAGCAAATATCGTCTTATTACATCTCTTGATGCCTGAAAATAATGAAATACATATTATATTTTATAGGTGAGTGTCATAGTATTGGCTGTCTTCGGTCAAAAATATCACCTTCGGTCAAATCTTCATCTTAAGCCAAAAGGGACCGAAGTTTTGGCCGAAGTAGCAAGTGCCCAAATTGGAAGAACTGTTACAAATACGCGAGAGCGCGACTGAAAAGGCAACAGGCAAGGAGGAAGGGTAATAAATACTAAGTTGCATAGGCCAGTCGCCATCAACAAAAAATTAACCACATCAAAACAAATAAAAAATACCGACCAAGTTTAAGTCGGACTCGCGCACCGAGGGTTCTGTACAAATAGAACACACACACATTCACTAACATAATTAGGTAAAGCTACTGAAGTTCCTAAACAATGAAAGCACCAAATATTGCTCTATCGAAATAGTACATTTCGTGTTGAGCATAAAAAGTCGAGAATTTAACACGAGCGACGTAGCCAATTTCGTGTTAAAATAAGCCTTTTTACGCGAGACACGAATGATTCATTTTCCACTACCTGATGAGCTTACCTAATTAAATGCAACAACAATTTATTAGAAACGTTCAGACTAAAAACCACAGACTATATACATACAATCAAGGAGCGCTTTATTAAGAGGTAACAGGTTCAGTATCATTCTGCCAGTTGTGTCTAAATGTACATATTTCGAAACGAATTTCTTAGGCAATGTGTTACATGATAGACAAGGTAGTGAAAAAAGACGATACGGTTGGTGTAGTAGTTGATCGATCGACTGCTGCGCTGCGTGTCGCGGGTTCGCTTTCCGCTCGGAACAAACATTAGGGGTTAAAGTATGAAATTGCCGATTTGTACTGAAAAATTGAAATTAGTTTTTTTTAATTTGACATATTTATTTAATCAAAATAATTACCATTATTATCTATACGTTGCTGCCATCTAATAGTAAGGTCATTTATGTCTTTGCGATAGAACTCTGGTGATCTAGATTTGACAAACTGTGTGAAAGCATTTTGTACTGCCTCCTGAGAAGAAAACTTTTTTATCACGTAGATAATTGTCCAAATCACGAAAAAAATGGTAGTCCGTTGGAGCAAGGTCTGGCGAATACGGAGGGTGACGAATGGTTTCTAATTGCAGTTCCTGTAGAGTTTAAACGGTTTCTCTCTCGTGCTGTGTGAGGTCTCGCGTTATCATGGAGCAATAATGGTGAAGATCGATTCATGAATCGGGGCTGTTTTACTGATAGTTTTATTTTTATTTTTTTATTAACTAAAACGTTGCCCCACACTAGGAATTTCTTCCTGTATCGTGGGTGCGTTTACAAACATATAAACTCACATACACAAACACCCAGAGCCGGAACAACTATCTATAGGTCATACAAATATTTGTTCCGTGCGGGAATCGAACCCGCGACACGCAGCGCAGCTGTCAATCGCTCAACCACTGCGCCAACCGTGCGCCCAAGTTTTGCTATCATTGGGCCTTCGGCACAGTAGACCTCTGCCGTTATTGCTTGACCAGATCGGAGAAAGCTATAGTGAATAACACCATGCTGAGACCACCAAACAGTTACCATTACCTTTTTATTGGTAAGCATTGCTTTAGGACACTGTTGCGGCGTTTGACCTGGGGGTCAGCCATTGCATTTTTCGAGAATCCACTTTTCATCACATGTCACAATTCGATTCAATATTTCTTCATTTCTGTATCGATTCAACAAGGCAACACAAGTTTCAACACGCGTATCTTTCTGCAGATCACTAAAATCATGAGGCACCCATTTTTCATATTTTTTTATTTTATTGATTTGACGCAAATGAGTCAATATTGGCGCGGTGATGATAGGTGGAGTAAGGTGGTGACTGAATGGCGTCCAAGGACTGGAAGAAGAAGTATTGGTCGTCCAGCGGCGAGATGGGCCGATGACATTGTTGCCATTGCGGGTAGAACCTGGATGAGGTTGGCACGGGAACGTGGTGATTGGTACAAGAAGAGAGAGGCCTATGCTCAGCAGTGGGCGAAGTCAGGCTGTGGATGATGATGATGATGATGAGTCAATATTGTTGGTAAGGTAACTTTAAACCATGCCGCTAATTCCTGGGTAGTTTGTCTCGAATCGGCTTCCAACATCTCTTTCAATTCATTGTTATTCACCTGTGTGGGCGGTCTTCCACGTGGTTCGTTCTTCAAATCAAAGTTTCCATTACGAAAGCGTTTAAACCAAAATCGCACGGTGCGCTCATTAGCAGTCCCGTCTCCAAAAGCAACATTTATATTGCGAGCTGTTTCTGCCGCGTTAGTTCCGCGTCGGAACACGCATTCAAAAATCACTCGAATTTTCGAAGTATCCATTTTTCTTGTCTAAGCTGAATAAAAAAACAACTGAAAGTCGATAATCGAATGTTGCATATTTTTTAAAAGAAGAACTTCATAGGTACCATGTGAAAAAAGTTTCACTCAAACCATGAAGGTTATATGTCAATTCGAAGTACCTACTACAATAAAACGGCAATTTCATACTTTAACCACTTTTATTTGTATGACCTACAAATAGTTGTTCCGGTCTGGTTGAGTTTATTGTAAATGTACCCACAAAACAGGAGAAGTTCCTAATGTGGGGCAACGTTTAAAAAAAGAACATGAAATCTTACCTCATAAACCAGACCATGAGTATGAAAATGATCCTCCAAGGCATCATTGAAGGCGAACTTGTAAAGCCTTCTATAGTAGGTGCCTACTAACAGCAACTCTGATACGTATCCTCTGATATGTTCCAATGATACACACTCCAGTATCAAACCCTCTCTCATGTAGAAACTGTTTGTTTCTTGACTAAAGGGGAAGGAGCTTGTTTCTACACCAACTGAAAATTCAAAAGAAATATTGTAAGTTTTATTGAAAACAAAAAAACGAATGCCTACAACCCGAATCTCTTGAAAGTTAGAGTGAACAGGCTTCTTCTGGGTAAACTCACTCCATCGTCGACTCTGTCTCTGTCACCTCTGACCTAGACTAGAGTCAAGAGCAAACACATCAAAAAAAAAAAAAAAAAAGACTGGCATTTTTTACCCGACTACCGAAGGAGGGTAATGTGTTTATCAGTCTATGTATGTATGTTTGTTTGTTCCTATGTGGCGTTCCAGAGACCATTTCCAAACCCATCGTGTGGGGTATCAAAATAAAGGATTTTAAAATGTACCTAATTCTAAAAAAAATAACTAAAATGTTGTAAATAAAAAAAGTTAATAAAAAAGCAAACTAAAAAGACGTAAACAAGAAAAAAAAACACGCTGTGCAGTCGGAGGATACATCTGGTTTTGGTCCGCCAGCTCGCGAATATGTATCCTCCGACTGCACAGCATGTTTTTTTTCTTGTTTACGTCTTTTTAGTTTGCTTTTTAAGCAGTCGGGTTTTTTGATTTTTTTAATTAACTTTTTTTTCGTAACTTCAGTGGTGGCAAGCGACTGCTTAACGACAGATAATATAATACTAGCATACAGATGCCTCATCCCATACAAAGAAACAGTGCCGACGTAACTAGCGTTTTTCACCTGATTATACCGATTATTTTTTGTAAATCGATCGCGTTCGGTTCCGTTCCACGGCGATAGATAGATCACCATCTATATCCGTGGAACGGTACCGAACGCGATCGATGTTCAAAAATAATCAGTATAATCAGTACAGTACGTCGGCACGGTTTCTTTGTAAGGGATGTGACACCACTGCCTTAACATACGTTCCTGGGTTCGATTACCAGGTTAAGCAAGAGCTATTGAAAGTTTTCGGCATGTTTTCCTAGTAACATAATTTCTCGGGAGTCTGAATTTGAGCCCGGTAAATGGCAACAGACTTCACCTCAGTTGTAAGTAAATTATAAAAACATAGCTCGCGAAATATGAGTGTGCACTAAACTTTTGCCATAAAACGCACTAACAGGCGGTTCACGGACTCGCTGGGCTCTAGGAATGAGCCCAGCGAGTCGCTTGGAGTAGCAAAGAACAACAAACGTTCAAAAAAACTTTTTTACAAATAAATTACAACCGACTTCAAAATAAAAAGACTACAAAGTGAAAAATAACTTCAATTTCGGCTGTCGGTGTTGCTGTTTTCGTTTATTCGTTTTTTGACACCGACTTCCGAAATTAAAATTATTTTCAACTTTGTAGTCTTTTTAATTAGCTTTCAAATAAAAAAAGAATCATTAAAATTGGTTCACATAATAAAAAGTTATGAGGTAACAAAAAAAATACAGTCGAATTGATAACCTCCTCCTTTTTGGGAAGTCGGTTAAAAATGTTTCTCTCTCGGCACACATAATGGCATACAGATGCCTCATCCCATACAAAGAAACTGTGCCGACGTAACTAGCGTTTTTCGTCTGATTATTCTGATTATTTTTATCAGAACATCGATCGCGTTCGGTTCCGTTCCACGGCTATAGATGGTGTTTGCAGCGACTTGCTAGTAAAAGGGTTTTCTCGGTTCGTGACTACTTTTATTTTTACCCGACTGCCGAAGGAGGGTAATGTGTTTATCAGTCTATGTATGTATGTATGTATGTATGTATGTATGTATGTATGTATGTATGTATGTATGTATGTATGTATGTATGTTTGTTCCTATATGGCGTTCCAGAGACCAAACGCGTTGACCGATTTTGATGATTCATACGTCAATCGATTCGTCTTAACCTTGCGAGTGTCATAGGCTACATTAAAATTGGAAAATAGAAAAATGGCGGCTTTTGGGCGCCATATTGTGGGGGGGCAATTTTATTTTTTCTTCCAAACCCATCGTGTGGGGTATCAAAATAAAGGGTTTTTAGAGGCGATTTCAAAAATATATAACACTTATATATTTAAATGTACCTAATTCGAAAAAAATGTTAACTAAAAAGTTATAAATAAAAAAGTTAATTAAAAAAATCAAAATACCCGACTGCTTAAAAAGCGAAATAAAAAGACGTAAACAAGAAGAAAATCATGCTGTGCAGTCGGAGGATACATCTGGTTTTGGTCAGCCAGCTCGCGAATATGTATCCTCCGACTGCACAGCATGATTTTCTTCTTGTTTACGTCTTTTTATTTCGCTTTTTAAGCAGTCGGGTATTTTGATTTTTTTAATTAACTTTTTTATTAAATACAGTGACGATTTGTTTTATAGTATTTTTTGCACGTTTTAAGAGTTTCATTGTACCAAAATGTCTTACAATACAAATTAAAAAAATCGAGAGACATACCTCAGAAATTGAAAACCGCGCCATCTATTTAATCAATTTTAAACGACCCATTCAAATAATCTTTAAAATGAGAAATTAGAGCGCAATATTCCAAAATTTTGTGCTTAGGAGTGTTGATTAAATAGGAATACACAATTTTATGATCAATTCTAGAAAATATTAATTTTACAACAATTCAATAACAAATCGATGCATATTGTGCCATCTAGTGATATTTATTTAAACCAAATTTTCCTTGGTGGGTTGGACGCCATGTAACCGGACAGAATGCGCGCTTGTCGCCTTTGCAAATCGCAGTATTCGGTCTTCCTGGAAATAAAAGCTTGAGGCAATGATACTCACTTATTAAATACATGATATGTCTGATAAACTGCTTTTCTGATATGACGTTTAGATCTGAAATCGTGGTGCCGTATCTTTGTCGCCATAGACAATGCTCTCTAGAAGATGATGCCAGCAGCTGCCTCTCAATGATTGGTGGCAATTTGGCTGAAACATATTGAAATTGTATAATAATATGACATCTTTGATTGATTTTGATGAATCAAAAAGACTTGTAGGTATGAAGGCAAACAGTGAAGTAATAAGGTTTGTGACTGAATACAACATTATTTAGTGACATTAATATAGTATCTTCTAGAATCTATTAACTAGATATTAGTAAACAATATTCATGTTTAGAACTACAATCTACACAAGAATGTTGAAGTAGTACAATTTACATACAATCATAACATCAAGAAGCATTGTTAGTAAACAACAGTCAAGAATCACTGAGGTGTGAAAATAAACACATTTTGACTTACCAACAATCTCCCATATGTCATTAGGGACATCCTTGTCTATGTGAGTGGCTAGCTCCCATATGTCAACCGAAACATCACCAGATTTTGCTCTGAAAACTTCTTTCACATCAGACTTTACACTTGAACTGGCCAGTGATACCTGGAATCAAAATATATTTTTATTAGCTGTTTGTTTTGTACTGGTTGAAAACATTTTGAATCATTGGTCATTATCGTTAGAGGAAGCCTTCTTCCACCCACTGCTAACAATAGGCATGCTTCCTTTTCTGCCATAGATCCCTGGTTAATGTGAGTTTCATCAAGGTCTTATTCATAGCCTTTTCTATTGCAGGACATCCATCAATGTGGTTTGAGGTGATATTTCTTTGCTGTGATATTCTCATGTTGTATGTTTTTACCCGACTGCCGAAGGAGGGTAATGTGTTTATCAGTCTATGTATGTATGTTTGTTCCTATGTGGCGTTCCAGAGACCAAACGCGTTGGCCGATTTTGATGATTCTTACGTGAATCGATTCGTCTTAACCTTGCGAGTGTCACACATTAAAATTGGAAAACACAAAAATGGCGGATTTTGGGCGCCATTTTGTGGGGACAAATTTTTTTTTTCTTCCAAACCCATCGTGTGGGGTATCAAAATGAAGGGTTTTAAGAGGTGATTTCAAAAATATATAATACTTATATATTTAAATGTACCTAATCCGAAAAAATATGATAACTAAAAAGTTATAAATAAAAATGTTAATACAAAAAATCTACAAACCCGACTGCATAAAAAGCGAACTAAAAAGATGTAAACAAGAAGAAAATCACGCTGTGCAGTCGGAGGATACACCTGGTTTCGGTCAGCCAGCTCGCGAACATGTATCCTCCGACTGCACAGCATGATTTTCTTCTTGTTTACATCTTTTTAGTTAGCTTTTTAAGCAGTCGGGTATTTTGTTTTTTTTTATTAACTTTTTTTATTATTCATCCAAACAAAATTAAAACCAGGAATTATATAAGATAAATGGAACTAAGAAATGGCTTATGTTTAACTTACCACCAGATATAGTAACATATCTCCAAATAAATCATTGTTAACCCAAAAGTAGTAAATGATCACCAAAAGTAGTAAATGATCACCAAAATTAAACCAATGACCAAAAAGATTATAAAATTTCTGGGAGCAACTTGGAAGTAGCGCTCGCCGGCCGCTGCCGCGGCACCGCTCGCTTTGCTCGCTCGGCTCGCGCGCGGTTGGTCACAGTTCTAACCTAACCTAACCTATTTTACAACATTAAATAGCGCAATAATTTGCTATTAAAATTTGGTGATCAATTTACTAAATTTGGTGATCAATTTACTAAATTTGGTGATCATTTACTATTTTTGTCAGTATATTACTAGATTTGGTGGTTAGGGGTTATCGTCACAAAGTTTTTTTTGGTGGTCATTATATTTATTCCCCTAAGAAATTAGCGAAAAATCTTAAATTAATTTATCTTTATCAAATTACCTTAACATTCACATTTGCACTGGTCTGTGATCCAGGTATTTGCAGATCTCTAGGAGCTGTCAACCTTGGATAACTCAGCATGCCGGTCTCCGAGTATGGTGACAAGTGTGTGGATGTCATTGAAGCCAGCGACATTGGACTCAAAAAGGTTTTCAACTCCATTTGTAAAGGACTCCGAGAGTTATTTGAATCAGGTAGAACTGTTGAATCAATGAGACTTTTACAAAATTATTTAATATGTTTTTAGTAGTATGTTGGGTATAAAATTGTCCAACAGAATTACAAATTAAGAAATTAGGCAAAAAACCAAAATAGCTGACATAGTAGAGAGAATAAGAAGTCTGAAATGACCATCGGCTGTAGTGACAGCATTTGAACAGTCCCTTCAATGTTGGTTGAAACGGTTTTGTTTATAAATTAATAAAATGGTAAGTAAAAAGAAAATTTGTTGCACGAACTTCAAGTATAGAGCAAAGGCAACATTTGCTACAATTTTGAAATTATGGCTTAATAGATAATTCTTACTTTTACATAATTAAAACTTACATGCTGCAGAATCAAAACTCTCCACGGTGTACTCAGTATATGTCTGTGATTTTGGACTATCCAACATTGCCCCTTGATGCTTCAAAGAGAAAGGCAGCTCAAACACATGTGAGGGATAGTATGAGTAGGGCTGCGGGGACCCAAATGCTTCCCGCTTGGGCTTGGGGAGCATTTCATCAAGAAGGCCAAATGAAAATGGTTTCTGAAAGTATTAAAGCATTGGTTAACAAAATCAGTATTGTATCACATAATTCACAAGGATTGTTATATTACGGTAGAATCATTTTTATGTACGTTCAAAAGTGCTGCTTGGTGGCCTAGTTGAAATAAAATATCTTTGTCTTTGTCTTTATATTGAATATTATATAATAAACAAAATAAGAATCATAAATTATGGCATTTTGTGGTTTTCACACAGTGTACCACCCTGTGTAAAAAAGGTAGGTTTATGTAGGTATATTTGGAATTTTTATTATAATATAAGTGATAACAGCTCCCAAAAGAGAAGTATGTTGTTGATTATGCTCAAATATTTTACATCCTCTGTTAAAAAAAGAATAGAAATAAACAAGAGTTAGCCTCTAGCAAGGATTCAATACTGTATTGTAATGTTTATAGTATAGAATGCTTAATAATTTAATAAAATCAGCTATAACAATACTGTAAAGTTTGATTCATGCCTGAATTGACCACTTTGGACGATTCCTTTAGTAAATAAATAGAGTGATATCTCAAAACAAACTCACCTGAAACATTTCAGCTGTCAAATCTTCTTTGACTGAGTTGCTAATGCCATTTAGGAATCTTAATATATTGTAAACAACTTCTTTATTATCGCCAAAGTCTGTTTGCCGGATTGTGCTAATCATTTTCTTTAATTCCACTGATCGCTTGTACTCGGCTACGTTCCTCGCATTTTGTTGATACACGAAGTAGTATGACAATAAGTCAACAATAGGCTCTCCTTTAGATGATGAGAAATCTTTGGAAGACTTTTTTAATATAATCTCGTAAGCATTGGATCTCATTTTAGTCATGAGCCGCTTTTGTGATAGTCTATTCTGATTGCAGTACTTAGCGGCTGTCTTGGTACACAGGTCGGTGAGGAGATCGTAAACACCCGCATCTTCAAAATTTGTTTTAGACATGGCTTCAGGTTTCTTTGAAAATTGATCACAAGATTCAACTCTTTATAATAAATTTCTTTGTCAAACTCATAATAATAAGAGCTATTGTTTACGATAGAAGAAAATGTAAATATTAATAAAATTGCTATAGCATTAGTGAACAATTTCAACATTTATCATCAACTGTCCTTCTGTCACTGTCAAATTTGACGGTACCCTTATGTGCTTAGTTAAAGTACCTATAGATTAAGCACTGGCGGGCCGCACATGAGACAGCAATAGTTAATTCTGGTTTTACAACAAGAACAAGAACACTACAACTCACCATCGCACTGACACTTATTATCTATAAATAACCCAAATTCCTTGTCTCAATTAACACATAATACCACGAAATCACAGAAAATCAAACAAAACCGAGTTTGTTTGTCAAACCTGCCATTATATTAGAGTTTGACAAGCAAAAGAAACCGGCCACGGTGACAAAGACAAAAAATAATCTTTTGTCCTTAGTATTTACATGGAGCTGCCAATTAGCCATCTCGCTCTATCAATCAAGCTCATTTTAAGGCTTAATCTATAGGTACTTTATCTAAGCTTATGTGAGATGAGTTGACACTGACAGTAAAACGAGCACAGAGATCTTAGATAAAGTACCTATAGATTAAGCCCTGGCGTGGCCGCACATGAGACAACAATAGTTAGTTCTGGTGTTACAACAAGAACAAGAACACTACAACCCACCATCGCACTGACACTTATTATCTATAAATAACCCAAATTCCATGTCTCAATAAACACTTACCACGAAATCACAGAAAATCAAACAAAATCGAGTTTGTTTGTCAAACCTGCCATTATATTAGAGTTTGACAAACAACAGAAACTGGCCATGGTGACAAGGACAAAAAATAATCTTTCGTCCTTATTATTTACATGGAGCTGCCAATTAGACATCTCGCTCTATCAATCAAGCTCATTTTAAGGCTTAATCTATAGGTACTTTATCTAAGTATAAAGTCATCGTTTTTTTTCTTCCGTAGATAATTATTGTCTATGTTTTAGAGTTTATTGAGTCAGACCACCGAGAATATACAAGGTGTATTATATTTAGCAATGATGCCAAGTTACCACATCTTACTTGAAAGGTGGGCAATATTTAATTTGAAGTAGGCCGTGTTGGAGGCGACCGAAATTAATTAAACGTCGACCAAAATTATGTACAGTTGTACAAAATATATATTCATGTTAAAAGTTTGATCAATCAAACAATGATATTTTACACTATAGTGCTATAATGTTTTGAAGATTTACGATTCATGTTTCTGTTTATAAACCGTGTACAACATAAAATGTGACATACGTACCCTTCAGTGGACCTCTAGTAGAATTGAATCACCTTCTAATAATTAGCGAAAGTACAGTAGATCAGGTAACATTAAATCGCCCTCACATAAACAAAATAATGGCAAGTTTACACTGGAAAGTTGTCTATAATTGGCTTAAAGGTCTCGTAACCGAGCCAGTGGCATAGCCACAAATAATTTAAAAATAAAATAAAAAAGTTGTCTGTAAGGTCTATATTAGGGATGTCGGAAAAGCAAAAATATATCGATGTATCGATATTTATAAAAATATCAATATCGACTTCAATATATCGAGGGAAAAATATCGATATATCGGTCCAATTTTTAAAGATTTTCGGTTTTAAAATAATAATGTATTTAGTTCAGTCTGGCTCAATAATAGGTATTACTATTTTTTTATACAAAATGCACATTATTTTAATGTAGAGATTCTTAATAAAAACGAAGGTATTTTAATCGTTAATCCTTTATAATAGGTAAAATTATAAAATTTCAAAAACGTAAATAGCAATCTTCTAAAAATATTAGAAGATGACACGACCATACACACACAACGCAAAAGAACTCACATTTGAAAGTAAGTGAAGAGTGACGGATGATGGCCACCGCGGCCTGCGGCGGCCACAACACGAAAAAAACATTCAAGTCATAGACAATACAGTAATTTGCCGTTGGTTCCTATCTTTTACAGCTTTGAAGTCTGTTAAATATTCTGCTAATAAATTAAATTTGAAAAAAAAATCGTTTTTGATAGGTTTTTCGATATTGAATATTTTGTATCGATATTTCGATGTTTAAAAAAAAAAAAAAATGAAATATATCGGCTAAAAATATCGAGTTATCGAATCAGAAATATCGATATATCGATATTTTTTCGACAAGCCTAGTCTATATATGTCTATGGCGAAATATATGAAACATAACCTAGTTTTGTCAAGTTTATTTTGATAATATTAAGAAATTCGAATATTATTAAGTTAATAGAATTGCAGAAACGTAAATATGAATCAAGCCGAAGTGTCTAAACTAGTCTCCAAGCTTCGCATAAATGTTATACCGGTACATCGGAATCTAAAAAATCCGAAGGGTCCTGAAGGCAGAATAGATAAATTACGTAAAACAGTAACTGGTTTAATCAAATTTGAAAGGATTGAATTAAACTATAGCAGAGCTGATGAGGCACGCCAATATACTGAAAGAGTAAGTGTAAAACGATAACATTTCCTGTCATACTCATAACCTGTCCTACCATGGTCTGTGTTTGTTTAATTTAGCTCCTAGGTTTTACTTGTTTACAATTTATGATATTATTTGCTGTGTTTCAGCTTATATCCGAAGCGATACGTCATGGAGACTGCCACAAACCAACAATGGAAACAGCAGACTTTTGGCTTCTCGAAAAGGAACTTATACACAAACTATTCAAAGTTTTAGTACCAAGATATGAAACCTCAAATTTATCTTATACAAGACTATTCAATGCACCAAAGCCACAATATGGTCGGAGTATTGACAAAGTCGTGTTAGAACTCAGGGGCAACCCCTTCCCTGAACTCTTAAATAATAAAACTAACAATAAGTTGTTGATTCAAAACATATTGCTTGATGCAGCGAAGAGTGATTACAGGCAATCAAAAATCACTGAGATGGCTAAAAACATTGGTAAAAGAGAAAATGCTTCACTGGATAAAAATATCAAACACACGCACACCCCTGAAAAACCCACTGAAAGCTAAATTATTCTTAATTTACATTTAATTTAAGTTGAAATAATGTAGAAATAAATATATATTATATTATGAAATATGCACAAAGCATTTTATCTTACTAAACCTAGATAATATATAAACACCTATTTCCCCCATGGTAGGCAAAAACTACAGAAATTCACCTGCTACAATTTAATTCATCATCATCATTTCAGCCGAAAGAAGTCCACTGTTGGACATAGGTCTATTTAATAAAACAGCATACAAATTCAAAAAACCAAATCTACTACCATACATAATAGTAATCTTTGTCTACTACAACATTAGTACCTGTGTGTGACCTTAGAGTAGAATTTCACTATTAATAATGTATCCATTTAATAATGTAATTTGGCATATTTTAAAGAGATAATATTGATGTAATAGCGTTGCCAGAAGGTTACATTTCTTAAATTTTTCGTAACTTTTGACCCCCTCGAGTAACATGTAAGTAATTTTTATATTTAAGGGCCTACATGCGCTTTAGTGCCGTAAAACGGTTACTTTCTAAAGCATACTCTTCAGTAACGGCTAGGTTAAAAGGTTTGAAAAAAATATATATTTATTATTGATTCATGTGCATTATTTGGAACACAAGGTTTTTTCGTGTAACTTATAGTATTGCTTTAAAAAAATAATTAACAACTCGATATTTTTTCGCAACTTTTTGAAACTCCTCCAAAACGACTTGTATGTTTAAAAATATTTTTAGATATACAGATTGGTATTTAGAGTTTCTTTAGATGGTACTTTGCTTATTTAAATCAATCAATATTTTGCAAAGTAAGGTCCAATGTATATATTCTGGCTCTCTACGGGGGCGAAGCCAGTAGCCACAGAGTACATTTCAATATAGGTACTGAAATAGAGACCAATCTCGTTCCGTGGAACGAGTCATTTGCGTTCTTGAAGAAACTAGCGCCATCTGCCCTATATAGTTAGAACTAAACCTTTGATATAGCTGTGTGTGTGCGTGTGCGAGTGTGCGTAGGTGTGTGCGTGTATGTAAGGGTTTAATTTTATTCTATAGAACTGTAATGTTCGTTAACTGTAATGCACATCATAACATAGTAACATACGTAGTATCTCTAAGTCGTCTGTGATCATAACCTGTGATAATAACACAGAAAGATCACAAAATATCGCAAAATACCGGGCGCAAGCGTCAGATATTAGCAGACAATCAGACATTTGTAAATTGGGGTAACCAGTTTATAGTTCATAAAACCACCAAGGGAAATTTACCACCCGAATGAAAATTTGCAAAATGATTGTAAAAGTTATTGCTATATGTGTTTTAATTAATCAAAAAATAATCAAATGTCACACTGTGCGATAAATGTAATTAAAACCAGTAAAAAATATTCATAATTGAAAATATTTTTTGGAAACAATATCACAGAAGTTGGTTAAAAATATACTATTTTAGTAGTAATATGCTACCTACTAGGCAATATTGACAAATTATGATTTTGTTTAGCGCCATCTAGTTTAACAAGTTGGTAAAAAAATCACGATTGTAATCCAACAAAATTAAAAAACACATTATGAGTTATTTTGTACAGTGACTACATATGCTTCGTGATTTTGTATCATTGTACCCATTGCTGTCCCCAGTTTTTTGTACTAAGATTAAACGCCCTGCCCAGCGTTGCCAGAAGGTTACATTTCTTACATTTTTCGTAACTTTTGACCCCCTCGCGTAACATGTAAGTAATTTTTATATTTAAGGCAATTTTCGTAACTTTTGAGAACAACGAGATTTGTAATACTAGATTTTTATTGCAAAATGTTTACGAACGCATCCAAATAGAACGACATATTCAGAGATGGCTCCGAATGAAACTCGCCCTGACAAAATGAAACATATTCTGCATTAATTAAGGTTGATTTTGCTTGAGCGCGTGCGCGTACTTTTCCTACTACGCGAGTTCGCGCGGTTTCGTAAGATATTTTTCAGATACCTCGGGCTAAATACTTGCAAAATAGGACATTTTGAGAATTGGGCATTTTAGGAATTAGACGTTTTGGGAATTGGACATTTCGGGCATTGGACATTTTGTATGTTGGACATTTCGGGAATTGGACATTTTGAAACGGCTGGACATTTTGGGCATTGGACATTCTGAACCTGAATGACGAAAAATTGCCAGCCCAAAAACCAAAAGCCCAGCAGCAGTCATCTAGTCATCTTTTGGCTGAAACCAACAGAACGACAGGTGAACTACATTCTACTATCAGATGTTAGTTAGTTCAGTTAATATACGGTCGGGAAAAAGGAATAAATATATGAAATAAATGAAACTAGAGTCTGTTTTATCATAAGATTAAATACACCATATCCACCATAAGATTAAATACACCACATCATAGATTCCTTTATATTCCGCCATTTTGCTAACATCAATTTGGCTCCGACCGCAAAAACAAGAAAAAAAATGTAACTTTTGCAGCAAAAATGTAACATTTCAGGAAATGAAACGTAACTTTTGACTTAAGGGCCCTGGCAACACTCCCCTGCCAGTAGCGCATTAGCATTGGCACGGGAAGGCTGTGTCGCTCGCTGCTCCGCCGCGCTTTCGTCCGACTAAGCGCATTCGCACGTGTTAGTGCAAATATTTACTTAGATTGTGTATTAGTGTGCGTTCACAGACTAGCTCGCTCGCCGCAGAGGACCCTACGTAATCGTGCGCGTGGACGCTTTATTTTTATTTATTTGTGGACTACTTTTTTATGCGAATTTGTAAATACTTTTTATTTATATTGTGCATTGTGTAAATAAATCATAATGCTAACTTCTAAACCACGCAACGGATTATAATATATATAACGGATATTTTTTACATGTAGTACTCTCCTGTAAAACACTTTCACAAAGTTTCATATTGCATAACCTCAGTTTTCGAGATTTGAGAGAGAGAGAGAACAAAACCGTACAAGAGTATTAAAATTTACAGATTTTTAGAATAACAGTGTTTTATTTGTAACCTTATATAGAGAGTATTGAGTAATAAACTGTTACCACTAACGTTGCTAAAACTGGGTAAAGTACGACACAACTTATATGACACTTATGTGTGCTAAAAACTCACTTAGAAATATGGAAACATTATAGGTAATCATTTTAATTATGGGATCCAAAAAAAATCCAAGAAAAATGCACATAAGCATGTGGGGTATTTATCATTAGAACCCATTATTTAATATTTTATATTAATATGTTTATACGGAACCCACAGTGCGTGAGTCCGGCCCGCACTGTGCCGGTTTTTATGTAAGTCAGTAATTACAGTCTATGCAAATGATTAAAATGAAATAATTTCTAAAATTGTGAGTACGGGGTAAGAATGTTACTCTGAAAAGCTGAATCGATCTTGGTTAAATTTGAAAGAGGCTAGGGCCGAGTTTCTCACCGCATGGATGAATTCAACAGCGAATCACAGCAGGTAACGCGTGCTTTACTATTAGTCATATAAATTCTGCGATAATTTAGAGATGAGAAACTCGGCCTAAGTAACTGGAAATTATGACTTTATGCTGTATTATTATTTATAGTTATATGTCATTCCAGATTGAGTTTTTTTAACGTAATTATTTTAAATTACCTAATTAGTATTTTTAAAGTAAAAACCAAACATACATACATACATAGACTGATAAACACATTACCCTCCTTCGGCAGTCGGGTAAAAAGGGAAAATTTACAAGTCCGCGATTAGACCTGTCACACTGTCAGTGGCGTAGCTAGCATGGGTGGCACCCGGTGCGCATAATTGTGGTGTCACCCAATAATGAAATCTGTTAAAATGAATAAACATTCAATAAACGTATAGTATGTTTTTATTTAATTATTACAAATAAGTCTTTCATAATTACAATATAAATTTTGATAATAATAGTTACTAATTACTTATACCTACATTTGTTTATACTAATCTAAGTACAAGCACTAAAATCTCTTTTTTCTAGCTTTAACAGCTGTGAACTCGGCAATCATATCATCAAAGTTTATATTTTGTGTTACCTCATGTTCTATTGTTAATATGCCAAGATTGTTAAGTCTGTTTTCGGTCATTGTTGTCCGCAAGTAATTTCGAATTAATTTTAGTTTGCTGAAACTCCTCTCAGTGATACGCAAATTGTCATAAATAACTTTAGTGCGACCATAAGATTCAGAAGAGATTCTGTAAAGTCCCATTCCACGATGAATTTCAAGAAGTCTAGAGTCACCCAGCTAGAAACTGCCAATGTTTTTGGCCGCTTTTAAATGTCATCTCAACCTCGGTATCTCTAAAAGGAGTTCTGTTTCTGATATCTCATCATAAAAACCAGTAAATTTCGATACAGCTAATTTCAACTCTTCAGTGTTTGCCAAAAGCAATCTATTTGTCTGCACAACCCCACTACACTGGAAAAAAGTCATAGTCTAATGTGTGGTCAGAGTAAATAATTTCTTGTTAACATTTATTTCAAATAATACGTGCATTTTTATATAATCTCAATTGATAAATTAAATTATTTTGTTGGGATAACTTGATTAAAATAACTTCAAACCTAAATTATTAATCATTAAAAAACGTGTCACCCCGGAACCCCTCTAGCTACGCCACTGCTGAACCATGCATCTGTATGGATCAGAATGTTGGGCTGTGAAAAAGATGGATGAAAATTCAAAAAACCCGACTGCTTAAAAAGTGAACTAAAAAGATGTAAACAAGAAGAAAATCATGCTGTGCAGTCGGAGGATACATGTTCGCGAGCTGGCTGACCAAAACTAGATGTATCCTCCGACTGCACAGCATGATTTTCTTCTTGTTTACATCTTTTTAGTTCACTTTTTAAGCTTCGGGTTTTTTTGAATTTTTTAATTAACTTTTTTTATTTATAACTTTTTAGTTAACTTTTTTTAGAATTAGGTACATTTTAACGTATAAGTGTTATATATTTTTGAAATCAGCTCCTATAGCCCTTTATTTTGATACCCCACACGATAGGTTTGGAAGAAAAAAAAATTTTGGTACCCCACAATATGGCGCCCAAAATCCGACATTTTTCTATTTTCCAATTTTAATGTAGCCAGTGACACTCGCAGGGTTAAGACGAATCGATTGACGTAAGAACCATCAGAATCGGCCAACGCGTTTGGTCTCTAGAACGCCACATAGGAATAAACATACATACATACATAGACTGATAAACACATTACCCTCCTTCGGCAGTCGGGTAAAAAGAGATTGCATGTAGCAGAGATGAGAATGTTGAGATGGAAGTGGACGAGAAGGGATAAAGTGAGAAATGAGTAGGTATAATATTAGAGGCAGTTTGAAAGTGGCGCCAGTGACAGAACAGTTAAAAGGAAATCGTTTGTCCTGGTATGGTAATCTAATGAGGAGGGATGAAACGCATGTTACTAAAAGAGTTATGAATATAAATGTGGATGGATGGAGAGGAAGGGGACGGCCAAAGAAAAGATGGATGGACTAGGTGTGAGGAGAGATATGAAAGAAAAGGGAGTCAGTGATAGCGTGACGGGGGACAGGACGGTATGGAAGAAGAAAACGTGTTGCGCCGACCCCAAGTAACATGGGACAAGGGCAGGAAGATGATGACCTACTTAGTATTTTTAAACGAATATAATAACTTAAAACATCAGGAGCCGACCGTAAGCTCAGAGCCAGTTTATTTTGACTGTGCTAACTCAGCCGGCATAATTACAGACACAATAGAAAAACATTAAAACGGGTGCCATAAATGTTCGCTTGCCGGTCGAGGGACACTCAAAATAAACTGTCGAACCATGATAGTTTTGACACGTCATGGTACGGGGGCTGTAGGTACGTAAGTAGTGTTTTAATGTAACCTATTTTGTTTTACTTGTTCGACCTACATTATATAAAAATAATGTCTAGTAAAACTTAATATTTATTTACGGAAACGTTGGCAAGAATGCAACCTGTTAGTCGCATCTCTGCGTCCACGCATACTCTTTGATCGCAGTCCGCGCTCGCTATGTATGCGTGAGCCGTGCCGGTGTGTGAGTTTAGCTTCGCCGGGATGCTCAAGGCCATTGGGGCATACTAGCGCCTTAAGGCAATTTTCGTAACTTTTGAGACCTACGAGATTTGTAATACTAGATTTTTATTGCAAACTGTTTACGAACTCATCCAAATTGAACGACATATTCAGAGATGCTCTGAATGAAACGCGCCATAACAAAATGAAACATATTCTGCATTAATTAAAGGTTGATTTTGCTTGAGCGCGTGCGCGTACTTTTCCTACTTTGCGAGTTCGCGCGGTTTCGTAGGATATTTTTCAGAAACCTCGGGTCGTTGCAATATTGGACATTTTGAAACCGCTGGACATTTTGGGAATAGGACATTCTGAACCTGAACGACGAAAAAGTGCCAGCCCAAAAACCAAAAGCCCAGCAGCAGTCATCTAGTCATCTTTTGGAAACTACAACACTACATTCTACTATCAGATGTTAGTTAGTTCAGTTAATATACAGTCAGAAAAAAGGAATAAATATATGAAATAAATGAAACGAGTCTGTTTTATCATAAGATTAAATAAACCATATCCACCATAAGATTAAATACACCACATCATAGATTCCTTTATATTCCGCCATTTTGCTGATATCAGTTTGGCTCCGACCTCAAAAACAAGAAAAAAAAAATTAACTTTTGGAGCATAAATGTAACATTTCAGGAAATGAAACGTAACTTTTGACTTAAGGGCCCTGGCAACACTGGATGTAAAAGCCGATTCAAAGTTAACAACTGCTGTGAAGTTCGCTTTTTACCCAACTGCAAGGCAAGGGTTATGTATTTTTTCTATCCAGTATAGTTGTCGGCATGTAACTTGGCAAGAGTCGTTCTCGTTAGATGCGCTCAGGTCGTTTTTTACCCGACTGCCGAATGAGGGTAATCTGTTTTTCAGTCTATGTATGTATGTTTGTTCCTATGTGGCGTTCTAGAGACCAAACGCGTTGGTTCTTTCGTCAATCGATTCTTTTTAAACCTGCGAGTGTCACTGGCAACATTAAAATTGGAAAATAGTAAAATCGTGGATTTTGGGCGCCATATTGTAGGGGCCCAATTTTTTTTTTCCATATCCATCTTGTGGGATATCAAAATAAAGGGTTTTAAGAGGTGATTTCAAAAATATAAAACACTTACATGTTTAAATGTATTTCGAAAAAAAAATACTAAAAAGACAAATAAAAAAAGTTAATTCAAAAACTCAAAAAACTCGACTGATTAAAAAGCGAACTAAAAAGACGAGAAAATCATGCTGTGCAGGGGGGGAGGATACATCTGGTTTTGGTCAGCAAGAGCGCGAATATGAAGCCTCCGACTACACAGCATGATTTTCTCCTAGTTTACGTCTTTTTAGTTCGCTTTTTATGCAGTCGGGTTTTTTGAGTTTTTACCCGACTGCCGAAGGAGGGTAATGTGTTTATCAGTCTATGTATGTATGTATGTTTGTTCCTATGTGGCGTTCTAGAGACCAAATGCGTGGGCTGATTTTGATGGTTCTTACGTTAATCGATTCGTCTTAACCCCGCGAGTATCACTGGCTACATGAAAATTGGAAAATAGGTAAATGGCGGTTTTTGGGCGCCATATTGTGGGGGCCCAAATTTTTTTTTTCTTCCGATCCTATCGTGTGGGGTATCAAAATAAAGGATTTTAAGAGGTGATTTCAAAAATATATAACACTTATATGTATGTCGCATCAAGGCTGGCCGATAGATGTAAACCATCGGGAAGTCAGGATGTATTCCCTTAGGTTAAGAC
The DNA here is from genome assembly GCA_945859665.1 of Anorthoa munda. Classification (NCBI taxonomy): domain Eukaryota; kingdom Metazoa; phylum Arthropoda; class Insecta; order Lepidoptera; family Noctuidae; genus Anorthoa; species Anorthoa munda. The sequence continues at coordinate 12,774,399 of OX243910.1, forward strand.
ATCGTGTGTGGGCAGGTCGTTGGGTACAATCGTGAAAATGAAATCACACAAATTATTCGATACACCGAGTATATTCAAATAGACACAAGTTACATTCCTGCTTACTAATATCACGGATCGACACTGATTCTACAACGTGTTAGCTCTAAGGCTGTCAGTACTCAACTGCTAATACATTTTAGCTCAACTGTTATATTCTATTATCCCCACCCCGCAAGTGGTTAGAGAAAGCGCGTCAAAGCGTAGTTGTTCTTGCTTTGCCGCCAGATGGCGTGCTTGCGATTTGTTTTGACGTCCGTACTATTGACTAAACCCGACACGGCCATCCTGCGAGACAGGCGTCCTCGTCTGTTTTTCATTGTCAGGTTTTAACAGTGTATCGAATCATGTGGAAATCCTCAATGGATGTCCTCAGCCCTTGGGGAAAGCTGAGGGGTCTGTCAGACTCCTACTGACTAAAACCACATGGTGTTCTCTAGGCCGTAGTTCCTATTGAGAGGCGAGCGTGGAACACACACGTCGCCTTCTCGGGCCTCTCTCAGGTGACAGATCCCCAAATCTATCACCCGCAGGCTTCATCATCTTGTCCTCGCTGCATGCCACCTCATGTCGTGTTGCGCCACACGTCCTCTTAGTCTACTCCGACCCGCCAGTCTCCCACCATACAAGGGATGTTTTTCTGAAACACAAAATTTCCAAACAGTATTCGCTCGTCCAATCCTGACTCATACTCTAGATGAGTGAGGAAACATTTTGAATCAATCAAACATGATCACTCAAACGTCTCCTTTCACCTTTGCAAGGAAAGAGTTATTCCATTTCCAATTTAAAGAAAATAGCAACTTAATCATCGATTTGGTACCTAAAAGCACCCAATCTTCGTGATTACAAAGTTCAAGTACCACTGATAGTCATTAATGTCACATTAAATGAAACAAAAGAAACAAGACACCAGGTATCCTATTCACAATCTTTAGTCATCACAAAGCTCACCCAGCTATCTCAAAGGTCTCTTAGCTATTTCATAGCTCTCTTAGCAATCACAATTGCTCTACTCGCACATCTTCACGATGTCGAGTCAACTCAACTCTCTGAACTCAAAACCCGTTCACACAGAGATTTAGTCTGTCCTATGTTATGTCAATTCAATATCTACTTCATCTACAATCTCAATTGGTACTTGAGCCTTGTGTGTCTTACTAACACGATCTACGCATAGTAATCAAAATTAGAAAACTATCATTATTAAAATTTTCATAATGAGGGCTTGACGATTCGAACGTCATCAAAATTATCATGGTGACCTCACCACACGCGTGACTGCGAGTTTACTTTCTTTTAACCTCATGACTCAATAGGAACTTTCTGTAAGGTTCCTAACACAAACATGAATTGTCACACCAGACAGTGTCACACAGACTTACAGGTGCCATACAGGCCTACCGTTGCCATAAAGACCTCCAGTTGCCATACAGGCCTACCGTTGCCATAAAGGCCTATCGTTGCCACACAGGTCAACAGTTGCCACACAAGCTCACAGTTGCCACACAGGCCAACAGCCGCCACTCACAGCTGCCACACAACGCTCGGCTACTCCTGACCAAACTAGATTATTGGGTTCGTGAAAATAAAGATTTTAGAACCCTACTCTTTAACTAAACTGTTACCCTGGGCCATGTACCTCAGTCATTCCAAACAAACTTTAAAACTTATTCTGCAGCAAAAACTGCCAAGCTTACAGAAACTCTCGAGTAAAACCTCTAACGCCACGGCTCTATAGCCGACTAGCAATTATATTGCTCTCACACAACGGTCTCTCTAGACCCCGACCTCCGCCAGAATCCACTGGTACGGTCAAACATAGTATGGCTGATAGACTCAATTACTCGACACCTTAAGCTTGCTCATCATTATCAAAATCCTTTTGACATCAACATCGACTGGTACATAGCCCGCTGGCATCTTTCTTAACCTACAGTGTGCATACTTGTAGGTCCTAAGCGTACCTATTTAAAGCTTTCGGTGTATAACGCTCACCATCCTGTCATAATCACCTATCGCGGACTTAATACAGGGCCTATTTAGTTTTCGTACTAGAGATTCCCACACAACACTATTCATTAGAAAAAAGGTTCGACGATCAACAAGTTCAACAACTAAACAAAGTAATAGTAACGTGTTGTTGTATGTTTTTGTATTCGGTAGGGACTTACTAGGTTAGGAAGATTATGCAATAAAAAGATTTTTGTAAAAAGTGTCCCTTACTAGGTTTTGAAATGGGGCAGCCGAATGCTGTTACAGTTTGTTATAATTCAAAGGCAATGTATATTCAACTCATGAAACTTCTTCAAAAACCCATCGCCACATGTTACGCATGAGGTGCGGTCCAGAATATGTCTTATGAGCAGAAATGTTAATCAGATTTGGTTTCACTACTGTCATCAACTATGACGTCGATTCTCAAGAAACTTGGTGATCGAGGATCCTTCTCGCAAGATCCGCGCTTTTTACTCAAAGATTTTGGAACATACCGACTGTTAATTAAGCCTGATAATATTTGCTTCTTAATAGCTCGTGTGAAGGGACTTCACGAATAACTCGGATCAATATCGTTAAAATCAGATTATCAACAGTAACCCTTTACTATCGCTCACCAACTCAGTTTTCATGTAAGAAAAACGATTGCGAGATCTAGTGCTATCATAATATTACTTTGAAAGTAAGCAAGTGAATTCAGATCTGAAGACGGCTGTGTAAGTCGTAACGCAACAAGATCTTTTCTGAGTTCAGGTAAATGACTGTACCGTTACTAACTCGATACAATTTCGTTACCACACGACATTACCAACTCGCTTTGCCACTGAAAATCACTAGTTATTCAGTCATTTTGGATGTCTCAACTCCTTCATATGGGATATCTCATCCTAAGGTTCGTACTAAACCTAATATTGAAACTAGGAAAGTACTAACTAGCTAATAGGAAACTCATTAGCTACTTGCTTTTTACTAAGTGTGTCTCAATTACCTAGTGATAGTGCTAGATATAACCACGACCAACTCAGTGGTCAAACATGAACACTCTTAAAGCTCGAACTAGCATCTCTTCACTAGAGAACATTCGACCTCACTATCGAAATAACATGGAAGCGACTCACCGAGTATTCCACTCCAAACTTGCGCACGCTCGTAAGTTCGGCAACCACCTGTGAACTGCTAGCCTGCAGTTCCTCTTAACCTCTGGTGTTGACACGTCAGCCTTCGCATACAGCAACTGAACCGCTAGACTGCAGCAGAGGCTCCACTGCGACACAATATGGTATCTGAAACATGAAAAGTACTACGAGATTACATGTTCACACAACTCAACTTTGATGGAAATTTAACCAATGCACCGGTGTAGTAACCTAAACCAATCAATCTGCCCAGTAATGCCCAAAAGTAAATCAATCTGCCTAGCCTTTTCCCAACTACATTGGTTTCGGCTTCCAGTCCTACCGGATTCAGCTGTGTACAGAGAGACACTGGTAGTGTTTTACATGGAGCGATTGCCTATCTGACCTCCACAACCCAGCAACCGGGCAACACGGCACTCCTCGGCAAGACCGGTGCCAGATCCCAGGCCTCCGACCACCCGTAACGACTGTCAAAGATCTTTAAACGACAGCCGGGATCAACGGCTTAACGTGGCACGGAGGAAACCCGGTATGCCGAAACGGTCACCCATCCACGGACTGACCTCGTCAAGCGTTGCTTAACCTTGAAGATCGACCAGTGCGGCTGTCACTACCCTCGCCACTACTCGCGACCACGTGGCACTAGCCACGAGCTCCTGAATAAATGCCATAGCGTCAGTGGCATTTTAAGTCGCCATTAACGAAGTCAGGTAGGGTTTACCACCTTTTAGATAGTTTGGCCCTCCGACCACAAAAGAAGAATACTATGCTTCTCAAACTTGGTTAACTCTCACTACATAAAACTATCACACTACCAAACTAATCAAAATATTACATTTGGAATTATCATAATTTACAGACTGAAAGGTAAGGCAGGTACGTCGCTGTCACCATATCGTTCCAACTTCCAATAAGTTTCGCTGGGAAAAAAATGCATTACGCATACCCGTCCATCGGGGGATGGGGGGGCTATGTGGGACTCCCCGGGCTGACTGACCCGGTATACCCACTAAAATAACCCAGCGGCACTCCCGCATCGTCTGAGTGGAGGAGGACTGGGAAACCGGCACAGCCTTTACTTCCAGTCCTCCGCCGACGACCGCCCGCCTTTACAGCGGGGCCTTCACGCCCCTCCCTTAGTGGAGGGGCCCGGGAACGACCGCGAGTGCCCGGCCGTTCCCGCCCAACGAGGGTGGTGATTGGTGCAATGCGGACGAAGGTGCCCCCGCACCATTCGTCCGCTAATCACCACCAGGAGGAGGGAGGAGACGATTATACAACCGCCTTCTCCCTCCCCTTCTCCGCCTGCGGAGCGGCGGCGCGAGAGGATCGTCCTCCCGCGCACGCTCCGCCGCCTCCTTTTGCGACATCACGACCTCGCAAAAGGAGGCAACCGCCGCCCAGGCCTCCTCACTCCCCAGCATGGAGTTGACCACGCCGGGGAGCGAGAGGTCCTGCCCGATCACACATGTTAGGGCACGGCGCAGCTCAGCCCAGGCTGGGCACACCTCGAGGGTGTGCTGCGCCGTGTCCTCTACTGCTCCGCAGTCATAGCACGCCGGGGGTTCCTCCCTCCGGATCCGGTGCAGGTGCGTTCCGAAACAACCATGTCCGGACAACACCTGCACCAGACGGAACGAGAGGAAACCGTGTGGCCGCTCGAGCCAGCCCTGCAGGACTGGACCGAGCACGTCCAACGTCCGGCGGCCAAAGGCGGCGGTGGCGAGGTCCTCCGTCCAATGGAGGACGATGGCGTCCCTCGCCTTCCGCCGCACGGCCTCCCGCTCTTCCGCGGCGGGGCGCTCGCCTAGCGCCTTACGCCGCGCCGTCCATTCTTACACTCTGGCGAGCACCCATGCCTCCAACTCCCAGGGAGGGGTGCCAGCCAAAGCGCACGCCGCTGAAAAACCCACCGAGCGGTAGGCCCTCGCCACCCGCTGTGCAATGGCCCTTTGGGGCCTGCGGATGGCGGTTGCATTCTCCCTCCTCTGGAGGGAGTCCGCCCAGATGGGTGCCCCGTAGAGCGCCATGCTCTTAAGGATGCCGGCATAGAGGCGCCGGCATCGGTCCTTGGGCCCTCCCAGGTTTGGGAGGAGCCATGAGAGCCCCGTCCGCGGCTTTCAGCAGGCGCGTCGATAGCCCGCCGAAATGCGGGCTGAAGCGCCACCTGCTGTCTAGCACGAGGCCTAGATACTTCATCTGGGCCCCGACCTCTATCCGGACGCCCTCCACGACGATGTGGGCGTCAGGAGGGCGGCGCTGCCGAGGCCCGTGGAAGAACACGGCCTCGGTCTTGTTCAGCGCCACCCTCAATCCTAGCCGGCGGATCCTCCCTGCGACCAAGGATCCGCCAGCCGAGGCCAAACAGGCCGCCTCCCCAAAATTCCTCCCCCGGGTAACGAGGAGAGTGTCATCCGCGTAGCAGATGACACTCGTACCCGGGAGGAGGGCTCCCCGTAGGAGCCAGTCAAATCCGATGTTCCACAAGGGGGGCCCTAGCACCGACCCCTGTGGAACACCGGACTCCGCGCTGTAACGCCTGATCCTGGCCGTCTTGTCCACCAGAAGGACCTCTCGGTCCTCCAGGTAGCTGGCCAGGACCGCCCGCAGATATTGGGGCACTCCGTGGTATCGGAGTGCCTCCAATATGGTCGAGTGGGGCACGGAGTTGAAGGCGTTGGCAATGTCAAACGACACCGCCAACACTCCGTCCCCCGCCTCCACCGCCTCCTGCACCTGGCCTCTAAGTAGGGCCAACGCATCGATCGTCGAACGCCCCTGTCGGAAACCGTATTGGGCGTCCGACAAGTCCGGCCCTACTCCCCGCAACTGGCAATTTAGCCGGGTGGCGATGATCCCCTCGAACAATTTACCGACCTCATCGAGCAGAACGATAGGCCGGTATGCCGAGGGGGAGTCCACCGGACGTCCCTCTTTCCGGAGGAGGCACAACTGCCCCTCCTTCCACAGTTTCGGGAACCTCCCAGCCGTCAAGCACGCGCTGAAGAGGTCCCGAAACCTGTCCTCCATGAGGGACGCCGCGATGGCCACCACCCGTGCAGGGACGCCATCTGGTCCAGGGGCCGTCTTCTTCGCGCGGAGGCACAGAACCCCCGCGCGAACTTCTTCCGCTGATACCGGAGGGACCTCCTCCTCCGGCGAAGCCACCACCCCCCGTGGCGGGTTCATCGTTGGTGGGGTGAAGTCGGTCCTGCGCGGAAACAGGGACCGAACCACCCCATCCAGCAACGCCGGCTCCAGGGTCTCCGTAAGTGGGGGGCCATAAGGGCGCAATTGGTTCCGCGCCGCCTTATATGGCCTCCCAAACGGATCCCTGTCGAGGCCCTCCAGCATCTCGGCCCTCGCCGAGTCCTTGGCGGCGCACATTGCCGACTTGAGGACCGTCTTTGCCTCTCGGTAAGAGGCGTAGAGGCGATCCTCCCCGGCCTGAGATCGGGTAGTGCGCCGCCGACTCCGCGTGTAGGCCCTCCTGGCCTCCACGCACGTGGCCCGGAGCCCCGCCAGCTCCTCCGACCGCCAATACACGGCGCGACGGGGAGGCGGACGGCGTGACCGAGGCATGCTGGCGTTGCACACCTCGGTCAGGGACCCCCTGAGCTGGACTGCTGTGGCGTCCACATCCAGGACAGGCTCGACAGGGGGCGAGAGCCAGTCCTGGAGAAAGGCCGCCTCCTGGGCGGCCTCCCGGTCCAGACGGGTGAGAGCCCACCGCGGGAAGGGAGATTGGCCTGAGCGGACCGTCCCCCCCCGGGGGCCAGTGGAGATGCACATATCGGTGGTCCGACAAAGTCTCCACAGTCTCCACCCGCCAGTTCACGACGCGGGCGGCTAGGGTAGGGGTGGCAAACGAGACGTCTACCACCGACCCTCCCCGTTGCCGCACACACGTGTGGACCGCCCCCCTGTTGAGGAGGGACACACCGCACGAGGCCGCCCAGAATTCGGCGCCGCGTTGCCCCAAGCAACCGACTTGGCGTTCAGGTCACCCATTATGGCGACCTGGCGCGGCGCCGCCCTCCCTACGACTGCGGTGAGGACCTCGAGGAAGTCCTCAAAGTCTGAGAGAGGGCGGTTTGGGGAGAAGTATACCCCCACAAGGGCCATATCCCCCCACGCGGCGGCTACGTATCCCGGTCCCCTCTCTAAAAGCGAGAGGGGAGGGGAGTCCGTAGAAGACCGCGCCACCAACGCCACCAAGCCGTCCCGATCGCCCAGCCAGCGGCTGGGGACCGAGTAAGGCTCGGCAACTACCGCCACGTCCACCAACCACTCGGCCATGACCTGCATCAGCAGATCCTGGGCCGCGACGCAGTGGTTGATGTTCGCCTGGAGGATGCGATGTTCGGCTCTATCCATCGGACATCGCACCCCCCTCCTCCTCAGCCAGGCTAGCGGTGGCTGAAACCCCAACCTCAGCCAGGCCAGCAGCAGCCGAAACCCCAACCTCAGGGACGGCGGCGGTAGCGGCAGGCTGACTCGGCGCCTGAGCTTTTCCGCTCTTAGGGGGAGGATTGCACATCCTCCCCTTCATTATGTGGCCTGCCGGGCGGCCACAGGCGGCACACACAGCGCAGTGCGGCGCGGCGGCCTGGCACTCGGCGGATTTGTGGCCCTCCTTGCCGCAGCGGTAACAGCTCTCCATCCGGTCCACCGTGGACGGACAGAGACGTCCTTTGTCAAGGACGGCTTTGGCAGCGGCGACTGGGCACTCCATGCGAATGGTGCCCATGCCGCCGCGGCCGGGCCTGATGTCCCGGCTTCGCACCGCTGCGACGCTACAGCCCCCCAATGCTGCGACCGCCGCCACCACCTCCTCCTTGGTGACGGTGTCATCGAGGTCGGACACCTCGATGGCTACCGTCTTCACGGGCCTGGCCACCTTGGCCGCGTCCGCGATGACCTCTTGCAACTTCGTTGCGAAGAGGTCTGCGTTGGCACTGCCCTCTGCCCCCGGGAACTCGAAGATTCGAGCCCCGGCTTGGGTCCGCCGACAAGAGACCTTGCCGAACCCCAGTTGGGTGGGATCGGCATTGGCACGCGCCCGCAACAATACGGACGCGTACGTCTCTCCACGCGCCGCAGCCTCCGCGGTGAGCGTCACCACGACGGCTGCGGTCTTAGGAGGAACGAGGTTCCTCCTGGTGCCGGCGGTTCTGGCTGTGGGAACAGCGCTGGCGGCCTTGGGGGGTGGCCTTTTCCCCTTTCTTTTCCCCTTCCCTTTGCCGGATTGGCTGGGAGGGGTTGTGGTGGCGGGGACGGCAGGGACGACCGCTGTCGCCCCTTTGCCCCTGCCCTTCCCCTTCCCCTTGCCTGTCGACTGCGACTGGCTGGGAGGGGTGGCGGTGGCGGGGACATTAGGGACGACCGCTGTTGCCCCTTTGCCCTTGCCCTTCCCCTTGCCGACGACCTTCGTCCAGCCAGCAGGGTTGGCAGGGGTAGCGGCAGGCAGAAGAGAGTCCGGGCGGTGATCACTTGTCGTCGCCGACCCTCCTTTGGCGTGGGATGGTCGGCGGGGACAAGTCGGTGGAAGGAGGAGGCGGCGGAGCGTCGGTCTCGACGCGCCGCCGCAGACGCGGTGGGCGGCGTCTGGCCTTCGCGGGCCGGATGCCGCAGACGCGGAGGGCGGCGTCTGGCCTTTCGCGGGCCAGATGCCGCAACGTAGGGGACCGTGGGCGGAGGACCGAGGTGTCCAACGTCCACAGGGTCCAGCGCGGTGGAGGGCACGGCGCAGCACACCGTCTAGGTGTGCCCAGCGGGGGCGTAGTTGCGCCGTGCCCTGAAAGGTCCTCTCGCTTTCCGGTGTGGTAAATTCCATGCTGGGGAGCGGGAGGGCCTGGACGGCGGTTGCCTCCTTTTGCGACGACGCCATGTCGCGGAAGGAGGCGGCGGAGAAGGGGTGGGGGTGGGCGGTTGTACGATCGCCTCCTCCCACCTCTTGGTGGTGATTAGCGGGCGACAGGCGTGGGGGCGCCTCTCGTCTGCATTGCACAATCACCAGCCTCGTTGGGCGTTCCCGGGCCCCTCCACTAATGGAGGGGCGAGAAGGGCCCGCCATAAAGGTGGGCAGTCGTCGGCGGAGGACTGGACGTAAAGGCTGTGCCGGTTTCCCAGTCCTCCTCCACTCAGACGATGCGGGAGTGCCGCTGGGTTATTTTAGTGGGTATACCGGGCTTGCCCGGGGAGTCCCACATAGCCCCCCATTCCCCCAATGGGTGGGTATGGTAATGCATTTTTTCCCAGCGAAACCAAAAAAAAAAAAAAAAAAAAAAAAAAAAAAAAAAAAAAAAAAAAAGGCCGAAGAGAGTCCTCCTCCCTCTGTGAGGTCGGCCCCGGCTCTCCTTTCCTCTTGTCTGCGGCAAGTGGCAACTGGTAACTTTTCTCCGGCAGGAGTCGGTCCTCTATACCTGCTATGCAGGCACTCGTGAAGTCCCTCGCCTCCATCACAACCTTGCGGATGATATCCTCAAGGTTGGAGGAGGCGGGGACCTCTGCCGCAGGTCTCGGCTCAGCCTGGGTTGGCCGGGCCGTGGCCTCAGCCAGCTTTTGGTGCAGCTGGCTTACCTCCGACTGCAGGCGATCGACCCTCACCTGCAGTTGCCGCGTCTCGTCGGTCGCCTGCCTCTGCACCAGCTCCGCAACGATGCTACGCATGCTGGCGGCCCTGCATTTAAGGGACTTCTGAAAAGTCCCTTTCAGGTGGGAGGACTTGGTGGCGACCACCACTATCTCCTCCTCGTCCTCCACCGCCATCCGCTCCAGCTCAGCCAGAGAGTGGTCCGAGTAATGAACTCGGGATGCGCCGTACCCGGAGCCGGCCCGGGAGACGCGCGCTCGTTGCTCTTTGGCCTCAACCCGCTCTTCCAACTCCTGCTGGAGCTGCGTACGCCGAGCCAGGTCCAAATGGCGTTGGGCACCAGCGAGACCCACGTCGTGGGTGTCCGCCACTGTCATCGGCTTTTTGGCCTTGACCTTCTTCTTAGGCTCCTTTGCCGAACCCGAGGCCGAGGAGCCATCAGAACCGTCCTTCACGAAGGCCCGCTTTCGAGATCTCGATCGTGATCGAGAATCCTCGATCACCATCGAGCTAGCGTCCGACAAAACGGACTCGTTGTCGGACTCCTCGTCCGCCCTTTCTCTGTAAAAGGTCCGCTCCTCTGACGCTGAAGCGTCGCTGTGGCCCTGAGAAGGGCCTTTTGGTTGGCCCTGAGAAGGGCCTTTTGGTTGGCCCTGAGAAGGGCCTTTGGGTTGGCCCTGAGAAGGGCCTTTGGGTTGGCCCTGAGAAGGGCCTTTTGAGAATCGCCCGCAGGCGTCCCGCACAGATTTCGACATAGTCACAGCAAGGATCGCAGTTACCGCAAGTGAATAAAATAAAAGCTACGATCGCACAGCGCACTTTGGCCGAGCCCAGTCTGCCACTCCGTTACGGTGGTCAGAACTGGGTCGTTACCGGGGAACACGACGAGGACGTATGCGCTGTGGGGGGTTCCCCCAATAATAGTACCTAGGACAAGGCCAGTCAAGTGTTATTGTCAGTGTTAGCAGAATAATAACTCTTCAACAACACCAAAACCTGACCATCGATAACTAAGATGAAATTATGAACCGACACGGGCCACCCCAACGATCCACTGACCGCTATACCGTACACAAAACCAGAATTTTGAAAAACGAACACTCTTGGCAATAGTCATAACAAAATGAAAACGACTCACCAGATTTGCATAAAGAGCAGTGCGTGGATCTTTCCATACGTCCACACGCGTCTCCTTGACCTGTCCAGCTCCTTGGTTGTTGCTAACCTCCTTGCTGCTCCGTTCCAGACTCGCTTTTTATTATGCAAGACTGAGGGTAGTCTCAGCTGTCACCGCGATTTTTTTGCAAGAATGTAACCGCCACTTTCACTAGCTTTGTTTTTTACGTGTGATCTCATTAGCACGACCGAATCCCAATTCTGATGTCGCATCAAGGCTGGCCGATAGATGTAAACCATCGGGAAGTCAGGATGTATTCCCTTAGGTTAAGACATCGTGTGTGGGCAGGTCGTTGGGTACAATCGTGAAAATGAAATCACACAAATTATTCGATACACCGAGTATATTCAAATAGACACTAGTTACATTCCTGCTTACTAATATCACGGATCGACACTGATTCTACAACGTGTTAGCTCTAACTAAGGCTGTCAGTACTCAACTGCTAGTACATTTTAGCTCAGAGAGTTTGTATAGTAACCTAGAGGTAACATATTATAGGCAATTTCAACATCGGTATTCACTTTCGCACTAACAGATAACGTCATAAGCAAAAAGAGATAGATATACTTTTGTCTATGCCATCTTTTCTGCCAGTGTGACCGAGGATGCTATAGATACTTATCTATAGACATATATCAGAACTAGATCTGTGCCACTGTCATATCGATATTATCGAGTTTAGTTTAGGAGGATTTTCTACAAAGGTCAAATATCTGTAAGAATCGTCCCTGACTGCAGCAAATTTTATCTACGTTTTTTTAAAGGAATCTTTATAGTTATTTAAAAGGTGAATGTGTACTCGTACAAAGAGTGAACTTATCAGTCATTCACTTTTATATAATAATGTATATTCATACCTTGTGCAAAAACGAGGTACATCATGAGATCAAAGTGACAGTTTTTGGTACACTCGTACGACTATATGTACAAACAGGTACTGATCAATATACCAGATTGTTGAGACCCACTCCTCTCAACACCGTCGCGCGCCAGCGGCAGTGAACGAGGGACGCGGGGCAGCGGGGTGACAGCCGGCCGACGGCCGAGCGAGCGACACACCGCCACGAGAGTCAGCTGTTGCACATCTCCACGCACGGTTGCGCTCGCGCATTTTACATTATAATTCCTTTGTTTACCTTTCAACCGACCGTTGTAATATAACTTCTTTTCTTCTTCAATATACTTTTATCACCTTGTTATACAGTCCACTCTCTTTCATTTCTTCTACCACGACCTATCGTCGCGATCATTGGTCCTTCTACCGTTAAACGTACGTTTGAGCCAAACGAAGAAGAAAACGGAATTTTCGAATTCAAAAATTCAACGGTTCGACGGTTGAAGAACAAAGGATCATCATCTTCGGGTCAAGAGATCTTCATTCTTCGCGTGTCATCGTCTGCATTGGGCATCGTGAACGTCGATACGGCAACAGCCGTCTTCATCGACTTCAAACCAACGGGCTGCGCAAGAAACGATCGTCGAGACTTCGGGACAAGAAGACTTCAACATTCGGCCACAGTCGTCAGCTCATCATCAGAGGTTGACAGCTTAAAACCGTGAGAACGTTCCAATTCCTTTTATTCCAACATTTTGCTAAATTATTTTTCCTAGCTTCAACTTATTAAATAGTTACACTTCCATTAAAATTCAGTCTATCCATAATCTTCAGCCTATCAACTTGTATAAACTGTTTCCATTGTCTCATACAGTACCTACACAGGTTTAAAATGTAATTAACCCGTTTACAAAAGTGATTTTTACAATTCTTTAATAGTAGGTAGGTACCAATCACAAGCCCGTTAATTAAAACGGTTTTTAAATCAAAACCTTGTTTTTTTTTAATCATTAATCGATATATTTTGCATTATTACAGTAAATTGAATTTATTTTATTTGTGTAAAGAAAACGTTGCATCATTCGCTTAGGCAGATTCGGTCGGAAACGCCTAGCGCTTTTGTGATAGCAATCTCATTTCTTACTGCTTATAGCTCCGTGCCCATTTCGCAACTTATTGCTAATCGTTTCATATCAGTAAATTTCATTTATAATTAAAGAATATCACTGAATAATATCACATACCCTCATTTTTTTTTTTCGTCTTTTGTTTACTGCAACTGCAAATTGACTTTCATTGTCATGGCAGACATGAAAAGCTTAATTAAGAAGCGAGCTTCAATTAAAGCCAAGCTTACGCAGTTTAATACATATTTAAGCATTTCTGAGACTTGCGAAAAGTTGAGTGAGGTGCAAGTCATCGAAATCGAATATCGACTTAATATATTTGAAAGCTTGTACCAAAAATATGATGCGTTGCAGGACGACTTGGAGGCAGTGGTGGATGAACCCAGCGAGCAATATGCGGAACGCGAGGAGTTCGAAAAGCTGTACTACGGCTTGGTGGCTTCTGCACGCCAGCTGATCACCGGCGCAAGACGACTTCTTAAGGGGGACTCCGCAAGCGAGGTGGATTCTTGCAGTACTAGTACACAGAAGCACAATTCAATTCGTTTACCCAAAATTGATTTACCCAAGTTTTCAGGTAGCTATCATAATTGGCTGGAATTTAGAGACACTTTTATTTCTATAGTACATAACAACACATCCTTGGATAAAATAAATAAATTGCACTATCTACGTGCTTCTTTAAAGGGTAGTGCTTCTCTTGTTATTGATAACCTTGACTTCAGGTCAGAAAACTACGACGCTGCCTGGAAGTTACTCTGTGAGAGGTATGACAACAAAAGATTGCTTGTCAACAATCATGTACAAGCACTCTTTAACGTTCAGTCTATAGAAAGAGAGTCAAGTAAGTCACTACGATACATAATTGACTCAACTAATAAAAACCTTAGGGCTTTAGCAACCCTTGATCAACCAGTTCAAAACGCCTTTGTCGATGTTCTTATAATTTACATAATGACCAGTAAACTCGACCACATTACAAATCGTAAGTGGGAAGAACACAGAAACACTTTTTCTGAACCTCCAACTTTATCTGCGTTCATTAACTTCATCAGTAGCAGGGCTGACTTACTAGAGACACTTGAGGAGTCTAAGCCCATAGTAACAGCCAAGATTGAACCCAACACATCAGCGACCAAATCAAAGAGCACTGCTGTGGTACCTGACAAGTCTTCAAAACCTTTGTCATGTCCCATGTGTCGTCAGGATCATTTTATTTACGCATGCGAGCAGTTTAAAGGTCTCTCGATACAGTCTCGTATTAAAAAAGCTCAGGGTTCAAATCTGTGCATGAATTGTCTTCGTCCAGGTCATGATGCTTCTAGATGCAAATTTGGTCACTGTAAATATTGTCGTCAAAGACATAACACTCTGCTACACATCGATAGTGACAATGCTCTTCCTAGTGCACACAACACTGCATTATCAGCTAGTCAACCGTTTACTTCTCGTGAAATTTTACTTTCCACAGCGCTCGTGAAGGTGACCGACGCTGACGGTAACCACCATACAGCCCGAGTCTTGCTGGACAATGGAAGTACAACAAATTTCATCTCGGAGGAATTTGTTCGTAAGCTACACGTTCCTACCTACATTACCAAGTCCAAGGTAACAGGTATTAATTTACAAACTTCTAGTTGTACTCAGGGATGCTCAGTGTCATTAAAATCAATTGATGACAGTGAGTATGAACTGAAAATTTATTGCCTCGTATTGCCGAAAGTATCAGCATCAGTTCCTCATACTTATGTTGATACTAGCAACATACGTATACCTACGAACGTCCGACTTGCCGACCCCACTTATTACGTTCCGTCTTCCATCGACGTCCTTGTCGGTGCAGAAGTCTTTTGGGGTATCATAGGCACCGGCCGTATCTCATTAGGTACTCATAAGCCCACTTTACTTGAGTCAAAATTAGGTTGGCTCATTTCGGGTGCATATAATCAGTCAGATTCCTCTTCACATGTTTGTATGCACACTAATAATTTACAAGTAGATTTAGATAGACATTTAGATTTATCTACTTCACCAAATCAAGTAAAGACCTTCGTTCGTCATCGAGTGTCTAAAATTCAGGAAACTGAAGGAGGAGAGGCTTGGCACTATGTTCCGTCAGCTGAAAACCCCGCAGACCTCGCTTCGCGTGGACTTTGTACTGACGGGCTGTTGTCGTCTTCATTGTGGTGTTCAGGACCACAATTACTTAGCAAACATATGTCTTCATTGCCTCAGTTCCCTGAATCACATCGTAATCATTCTGGATTACCGGAAACAGTCGTTTCTTGTCATGTTTCCAACCACATTATTAAAAATCCTATATGTTCGTTATTTTCAAAATTCTCAAGCTTCAGCACATTACAGCGTGTCATGCAATTCATTTATAAATGCAATAAAAATAACTGAGTCTGGTTCACTAACTTCTACTGAACCTCTAACTTCTAAAGAATTCTATTATCTTTGTCAACTTTCTTTGATATTCTTCTTATTTAATTCGTGTTGCAGGATCAAGGCCAACACTATTCAGCCTATCATGGTTGAATATGCCGGTCCCATCATGATAGCTTACCGGAAAGGTAGAGGGTGTAGGCTCATCAAATGCTTGATTTGTGTGTTTGTGTGCCTAGCTACGAGAGCCTTCCAACTTGTGTCGGACCTTACAAAGGAAGCTTTCTTAGCCGCACTAGACCGCTTTATTGCTCGAAGGGGAAATCCCCGTAACATCTCTGCCGACAACGGTACAACCTTTATCGGTGCTTTCAATGAGTTCGCATTTTGGGTTTAACAAACCTGACTTTGAAGAGATGGCGACTTGCATAATTCAAGTTGAGGCTACTTTAAACTCAAGGCCCTAAACTCCACTGTCCAACGACCCTTCCTACCTCGCTCCGTTAACCCCGGCACACTTCCTTATTGGTCGTTCTCTAACCATGCTGCCTCATCTACAGATCCAGGACGTCAACGTCAACAATGGTGCCGGTCGTCTGGCGAGTTCAAGAACGAACATTAGTCGTCATAAAGGACAACCACTTAACTACTCTTATGTGGCTTTTAGGACGCATCATTCACATTCTCCCATGCAGAGATGGCGTTGCGAGGGTTGGCGACATCCACACTAGAAAGGATGTCATCCCTCGTGCCTTCAACATCATCTGCCCGCTGCCGGTGTCTACTGTTGAAGACTCTTCAACGGGGGGAGCATGTTGAGACCCACTCCTCTCAACACCGTCGCGCGCCAGCGGCAGTGAACGAGGGACGCGGGGCAGCGGGGTGACAGCCGGCCGACGGCCGAGCGAGCGACACACCGCCACGAGAGTCAGCTGTTGCACATCTCCACGCACGGTTGCGCTCGCGCATTTTACATTATAATTCCTTTGTTTACCTTTCAACCGACCGTTGTAATATAACTTCTTTTCTTCTTCAATATACTTTTATCACCTTGTTATACAAGTCAGTCCACTCTCTTTCATTTCTTCTACCACGACCTATCGTCGCGATCAGATATATATTAAGCTAGTTCTTGTGCAAGACTGAAAATAAAGTTTACAGACGAGTATGTATAAGTATAAAAGTAACAAAATAAATAAGTATAAAATGGTTCACATATAATTATTTAATTTGAAAAATTAAAATGCGAAAGTAAACATTATTCATCAACCTTTATCCATAGATGGGTCGAGGGATAGCGATAGCGATTCAATAAAATGCAGTGAACACAAGCGAGAATATGGTGAAGGTGTCCAGTTAGCATGTTTTATATTCTTGATCCACTTATTTCTTAAATAAGTACTCTTAGGAAACCTGTGCACAATCAATATTAGATTAATAATAACAAATAGCAAATAAACTTTAAGAAATACATTAAAGTAAGTAAAATAAAAATACAGTATCGATAAATCTTTCTTGTGAATTTTGTCACATCTCTAACATCAGAACGTAAGTACGTAAACTGTCATAGCTCTATTAGCGAACGCATAAAAGTTAATTATTTCACTACATAGAATGGTTTAAATGATACTATACGTGCTCGACGTATTTAGAACTAAGATTCCATTATTCCGGACAGCCTATGAAATGTATTGCCTGCACAATAATTTCAGTATGCTAGTCGATAACTCACCTGTGGAAAGATATCCTTTGATTATTTTCTGTTAATACACTCATTCTACTCTTGCAACTGATAGTCACACACGACATGGTTCATGCAGATAATTAAACAACAAAATTCTTCCTGATATAAACGAAACAAAGGTGCGAAAACAGCGAAACACTTTAATTAGAGGTGCTAACCGATGGGTTACAACAGTGACTAAAAAGTTATCTCTTTGACGTTCAGGATGGTTGCGTTTGTCTATGTTTGTCTCTTTTTTTTCATAGAGTTTTTCTATAAGTAAGAACGAGAGAATTCACAGTTTCTTTTTCGTCGTAAATACGTTATCTCTAGTTACTATACAAACTCTCTGTTTTAGCTCAACTGCTATATTCTATTATCCCCACCCCGCAAGTGGTTAGAGAAAGCGCGTCAAAGCGTAGTTGTTCTTGCTTTGCCGCCAGATGGCGTGCTTGCGATTTGTTTTGACGTCCGTACTGTTGACTAAACCCGACATGTATAAATGTACTTAATTCGAAAAAAAAAATAACTAAAAAGTTATAAATAAAAAAAGTTAATTAAAAAAATCAAAAACCCGACTGCTTGAAAACCGAACTAAAAAGACGTAAACAAGGAGAAAATCATGCTGTGCAGTCGGAGGATACGTCTGGTTTTGGTCAGTCAGCTCGCGAAGATGTATCCTCCGACAGCACAGCATGATTTTCTCCTTGTTTACGTCTTTTTAGTTCGGTTTTCAAGCAGTCGGGTTTTTGATTTTTTTAATTAACTTTTTTTTTATAAACTTTTTTTTAGGTCTCTGGGTACCAAGCGGGACGCGAGGAACGTTTATTAACAACGAACCCAAATATTACTATTAAATATGACTGCATCTATCTCTTTCGCACGTGTTGTCGGATGAGATAGTATGCATTTTAACCCCGCGCGCAAAATAGTTCGTGCCGTCGACTAGGGGAACCTTAAATTGCACCTGCCAGCGAAATGGTTGTTTTAGTTGTTTTTTGATGTGTGAAAAAAATCACGGCAGTAGTATATATAACGAAACTAGCTGACCCGGCAACCGTTGTTTTTAACCCCCGACGGAAAAAGAGGGGTGTGATGTATGTTGCTGTGTAGGTATCTGTGTATGTGTGTCTGTCTGTGGCATCGTAGTGTCCAAACGGGTGAACCGATTTTGATTTAGTTTTTTTTGTTTAAAAGGTGATTTTGTCGACTGTCCTTAGCTATGTTTGAATAAAATCGGTTCAGCTGTTCAATAGTTATGTGCGTTTCACTGTTTGAATCGGGGTGTTTACGCAAGATATCGCATCGGGGGTTTTTACCCGACTGCCAAAGGAGGGTAATGTGTTTATCAGTCTATGTATGTATGTATGTATTTTAAATTTTACTTGTGCCATATATATTATTTCAAAGATTCCCAAAAAAATTGCACGCACTATTATAGTATTTTTAATTGTCGTTTAATAAGAGGATGGTTTATAACAGGTAACACAATGGTTGTTGTTAGCGGAAGCTCGTGACACGTGTTGAATACTATTGATTTCACTTAAATAACTGTACGTGAGAACTATCTTTTGTTAAATGGCACCTAACTACCCTATATACCTACCTACCCTACCCTACCGTACATACCTACCTACCCTACCCTACCGTACATACCTACCTACCCTACCCTACCCTACCCTACCTACCCTACCCTACCCTACCCTACCTACCCTACCCTAACCTACCCTACTCGACCTACCTACCCTACCTACAACCGTCTAATTCAACCTTTAATGGTACCGTACCGTATGGTGACGGATGTAAAAAATTTCACCATCCCATATATTCCCGTGGGTGTCGTAAGAGGCGACTAAGGGTCACACCAGAGAATGGGCAGCAGCGTTATCTGTGCACTTTAACAACAAACTGCGATCGCCAACCCGCCTGCCAAGCGTGGCGATTATGGCAAACCCCCCCAAACTAGAGATGGGCTTAAACGTTGAAAAATAATAACACTGCTAAATGCTAATGCTAAAAGAAATTAACTGTTAAAATTAGCAGTTATTTTTAGCAACTGCTAAATTTAATCATTGACAGATTTTTAACATATTTAATTCCAGTTTCCTTCACAAGCTTAGGACTATCAACTTTTTCTGCTGGCGTAAATAAAATGAGAATCAATTTATTTACAGCGATTTCTTTTTTTATACCTGTTTTATTTAGTTTTCATTATTTTTGTTTAATAATCATCTTATTTTTTCCAATATCCACATACAAACTACTTAAGATAAATTAATTATATTTTTTTTTATTTATGTTCACACAAAACACTTAACAGAGATATATTTTAATATAAGTTTTATTGCAGTAAGAAAGTATTATTTTTAAAACGTCAACAACACACAAACAGTCAAACAATTTAAATAATTTTCACAGAACTCATTACCTATTAAATAATATAATAAACACGTAAATATACTTCGTAACGAAAATCAGTCATTATTTAACACTCACTAGTTAAATTTAACATTGCCGAACTCAGTTAGCAGTTAACTAAATAACAATTTGTCTGATTGAACACAAAATTAACAGATAACATGTTTTTCTTTTCGTTAATTGAGACGGAACGGAACACCATTGTCACCTTTCCTTTCCTTTGTTTTTCTTGAAAAAAATACTAGAAATATTGCTAAACCTCTGTTCGCAAGATGTGTATAGAAAGTGTTCGCAGCTGTAGTTTTTTTACAATTTCTTGAACCCTACCATAAATAAAGAAGAAAAAAGTACAAAAAGTACAGTACTTTTTCTCTATCACAAAAAGTACAGCCATCGTGTTTGTGAGAAAAATCAGAATTCATCAACAATCAGAATTTATTTAACTAGTGTTGACACTAATAAAATATAGCAGTGTTAATTTAGCAGCTTATTGATTTTAGACCCATCTCTACCCCAAACCAAAATTAATAGCACAACAAAAAAACCGGCCCCGAGTGCCCGGCAGCCCGTCTACCCTCGACTACGGTAGCGGTCAAGGCGATGGCGTGGCAAGGGGTGCGAAGAATCCCCGGAGTGGACCCGGCTACCCCAATAAACACCAACGACTGGACCTGGGAACATATAACACTCCGGATCGACGAGAAGATAGCCGAACTCGAGGAAGAATTAAGCAGGTTACGATGGAGTATTATAGGGTTATCTGAAGTCCGAAGAGACGGAGAGGACTCGATTATCCTCAAATCCGGTAACCTGCAGTCCCAGGGTGGTGTCGGGTTTGTCGTCCACAAGTCTCTTGTGAACAACGTGGTGAAGATCGAGAGTGTGTCGTCTAGGGTGGCGTACCTTATACTGAGAATATCCGCAAGATATTCGCTGAAGGTCATACAGGTCTACGCCCCGACCTCAGCACACGCCGACGACGAGGTAGAGGCCATATATGAGGATATCTCTCTCTAGAGCCATGCATGGTTTCAAAACTCACTTCACCGTCGTCATGGGGGACTCCAACACGAATTTGGGCAAACGAGACGAGGATGTGCTGCAAGTGGGGCAATTTGGAGTAGAACGTCGGTATCGCCAGGGTCACCTACCTGGTCAGTTTTATGGAGAAGGAGGGCCTCTACATGATGAACGCCTTCTTCAGAAAGCGTGAGCACTGGAAGGGAACCTGGCAAAGCCCCGATGGTGCAACTAAAAACGAGATCGACTTCTTTGTGTCAACAAAGAAGCAAATGTTTAATGATGTCTCTGTGATCAATTCGGTGAAAACCGGGAGCGATCACCGCATGGTAAGAGGCACATTACACATTAATGTTAAGCTTGAAATGTCTCGACTGATGAAGTCGCGTTCACGCTCCGTCCAGCACAGATCCAGGTCCAAAACCCAAAGCACGTTTCAAGTGCATAGGGAGCTCCGTGGAAAAATACAGCGATGGGTTTGTGGAAGCTGTCCATACGGTCGGATCTAAGTTTTTCAAGACCTACCGTACAGATAGGAACAAAAAGCTATCTGATCCTACTCTCAAGCTTATGAAGGAGAGGCGTGAGATGATCCTGCAGTCGTTAGACGATGTGATGAAATACGGCAGCTAAATAGACGGATCTCAAAGTCCCTGAAAAGCGGCCTCCGCCGCTTTAATACCGAAAGTATAATAGACACGATTGAGCGGAATAAGGGCTCCAAGGTTTTTGCAAGAGATCTGTCTATTGGGCAAAGCCAGCTCACGAAACTGAAGACCGATGATAGTCACTCAAAGGGCAATGAAGACTGGAGAAGGCTATGCTCTGCGTTTCCTTGCGTGCTCGAATCAGAAATGTAGGGACGGCAAGAGAATCAGGGTTACCGACATAGCCCGAAGAATTGCCAAACTTAAGTGGCAGTGGGCAGGGCACATTGCTCGCAGAACGGACGGCCGATAGGGCAGAAAGTTTCTGGAGTGGCGACCGCAAACCGGAAGACGTTGCGTTGGAAGGCCTCCCACCAGGTGGACCGATGACCTGGTGAAGGTTGTGGGGATCCGCTGGATGCGAGACGCACGGGACCGATCAATGTGGCGACGCTTGGGGGAGGCCTATGTCCAGCAGCGGACGTCTTTCGGCTGGTATGATGATGATGAACCTTTAAGGGTGAAATGCCTCACACAAAGTGAACTGACCTGGTGAAGATTGCGTGGATCCGCTGGATGCAAGACGCACGGGGCCGAACAATGTCGACCAGACGCCGTTCCACACAATTAGCCATCAGCCGGTCGTCCCTAAGGCGAATTTTAGACAAAGACCTGCGCATGTTTCCGTACAAAGTCCAGTCCGTGCATCAGCTGCTGCCTGCCGACCGCCAAACGCACGTAACCTACGCCCAAGCCATCCACAATCTCGAGGAAGAAGTGGACCATTTTTCGACCAAAATCATAATGAGCAATGAGGCTCATTTCCACCTCAGCGGGTACGTGAACAAGCAAAACTATCGCTTCTGGGGCACCGAAAATCTACGAGTGATGCACGAGGAACCATTACACCCGCTCAAAGTGACTGCATGGTGCGCTGTTCACGCTGGAGGAGTCATCGGGCCATTTTTTTTCGAGAATGCCGCTGGCCAAACGACAACAGTGGACGGTGCGCGCTACAGGGCCATGTTGACCGAGTTTTTTCTGCCGCAATTGGACGAATTAGGACTGAGGGACATGTGGTTCAAACAGGACGGAGCAACGGCACAAACTGCGCCAGTAACAACTGATATTCTGAAGGCAGCGTTCCCGGGTCGCCTCATCTCTCGTTTTGGCGATTTACACTGGCCCGCAAGATCGCCCGATTTAAGCTTGCCAGACTTTTTGTGGGGTTTTTTGAAGTCTCGTGTTTACGTGAACATGCCCGAGATTCTGGAAGCCCTCAAGGACAACATTCGACACGAGTGCGAGAATCTGTCGGCCAAAGTTCTCGCCGAAATGATGAAAAATGCCATAAGACGAGCCCGTATGGCAATCAATTGTGACGGCGCCCATTTGGCCGATATAAACTTCTCGACTTGACCAATAAAATTCTAAAGGTTCAAATAAACATGATAAAAAAACAAAATCGAAGTTTTTCATTTAGAAAAAAAAACAGAGCCAAACAACATCGGATGACTTCTTTTGGCCCACCTTGTATAAGACTGTATAATATAATTAATATGACTCTACACACGCTCGGATATGGTCCGGGCCGGACTAACTCCGCCCACAAATCCGTGGGGGCGTGGTTAGTCCGGCCCGGACCATATTCGTGCGTGTGTAGAGGTGGTCCGCGGGCATTATTATTATTAATTGATTCCATCTCGGTCCACACAAGCGTGTGTAATAGTGCTTACACACGTTCGAATTTGGTGCGGCCGGACTAACTCTGCCCACAAATCCTTTCTCGCTTATAGTGCTAACACATAAATAAATAAAATAAATAGGGCTCCGTTTGGACCCTTCGGGTACGGAACCCTAAAAAGTACAGATATATATTTATCAAACAATTACAAAAGTAAACATCAGTCATCACATTAGACAGTTGGTAATGCGTCAGTCATAGCAAGTACTGATGCAAAACTGACAGCAAAACCTATCGTCTTAAGGAAGCGTTACGATCCCTCGTAGTGCATAATAATGTTCACTTGTTCACGTCTAACCTTCAGAATGCTCGTCGTTTTCAAAGTAGACAGCATTAGTATTTTCAAAATTACGATCTAGTATATAATAATAGTCTATCTATGGCTACGATTGTGGCACAATATTTTGTGTTTTACAAGCAGTGTGCATGACTAGACACAAGGCGAAGTTTTGCGAGTTCTCTAACTCGAGAAATTCCTGAAGCCGTCCTTTCATCTTAGATCCTTGACTACATACGGAAGCTCAGGGACCAAGAAGACCATAGGAAGGGGCGTACTGAATTTTCCAGGACGGTACATCTTTGACAAACTGGACAAATATAAAGATAAAGAACAAAGAAGAGGTCAACAAACACAAAACCATATTGGAATATTTAGACCATATGAGAATATGAGATAGAGGTATAAATGGGTAAGGCGACAGCAACTATTTCACGTAGTCGCTTGATGCCGATTTTGTTCAAGCCTTGACAACAATATCAAAGAACATCAAAAAGATGATAACATTTTTTGTCGACTCATAACACCCGTTGTCGGTATGCCCAGGACCTCGGTATGAACAGGGTGAAAAGTGCCTCATCCACCATTGAAACGGGAGGATTCTTCGACCACATGGGTATTGCGTCTGGTCCAGGCAACTGCCCATTGGTTGTTGTCGGACTGATGTTCAAATCGCGCCAAAAACTTTGCTTGCGCTATGCAGGATAGTTCGTATGTAGCGTCATAAAATACGCGATGGACATTGTATGGGGAGTTTCGAATACGACCACCACGTTCAAGTGGCGTACAAGTGAAGCCTGGTGCAGCTGCGGGGAGCGGCGGCAACCTGCAAGGACTGAAGAATCATTTATTTTGAAGACATGTATTTTTTTTTTTAGTGTGATTCAAACAGTATATGTGATTTTCATTTACGTTTAGTTATGTATTAATTTGTGGGGGTTTGTTAATAAGTAAAAGTTTAGTCAAAAAAAAAACACACGTTCGAATTTGGTCCGGCAATCTTTGGTGTGGACAAAATCAAATTTGCTAATTTGTATTCCTATTCATAGTTATTGTATTATTAGGTTATTTTTTTTTATTTTTCCAGAATTTGACTCACACACGGTTCCGTTGTTGTTGAATTAGGTATTTTACCCATGTTTGCAATATTTGTAAGTATGTGAGAACCATGTTCCTATTTATCAAATTAATGAATTTACTTGTTAGTGCTTTTATTACTTTATACCTGTACGTAGTATAGTGTGTAGTGCTATTTTTGGGTGCATCGTCCTCACATATATGAATTTATTAATGTATGTACATAAGTAAACATTGTAAAACATTTTTTTTTAAAGAGTAAGTATGGAGTTTCTTGTGCGTTCTTCTCCATAACAAGCTACTTTCCGAATGCACGGTAGAGTCAATTTTTATTACTTGTACTTTTTTAATTTAGATTTAATGTTTGACGTTCAAAAGTGCCGCTTATTGGCCTAGTTGAAATAAATATATTTGACTTTGACATTATTATTATTAATTGATTCCGTCTCGGTCCACACCATCGGTATATTACCATGTATGTTCAAAGTGTTAGAGAAAATCGTCAGACGCCAACTCACGCTTTTTCTTGAACAAAATAACATTATACCTGATTTACAATCTGGGTTCAGAAAACAACGCAGTACGTCTACCACTCTGTTAGACGTTACTGACAATATCCTATCTACCCAGGATAAGGGAATGTGCACTTTGCTAGTTTTGCTGGATTTTTCCAGAGCATTCGACGCAATTAATATCCCATTATTATTGTCAAAGCTAAATTATTACGGTTTCGACTCCAAGGCTATTGTATAGTTCCGCAGCTATCTCAGTAATAGGGAACAACTAGTTGACCTGCGCTTGAGTGACGGTACTACTCTTAGATCTCCATCTGTTCCCATAGACAGAGGAGTCCCGCAGGGCTCTATCTTAGGTCCAATTATTTTTATTTTGTACTGTGCGGACATAATTAGATGCCTCCAGAGGTGCAAATACCATATATACGCCGACGATGTACAACTGTACATTTCTTTTAAAGCAGACGAGTATGATAGCGCCATAAAGGATCTTAACGAAGATCTTCACCGAATCGCCGTTTGGTCTGAGGAGAACTGTCTGTCGCTAAACCCCACAAAAACAAAATATGTGGTGTTTGGAACCAGACAGCAGCTGTCTCGACTACCAACGACTATTGACGTACAACTAATGGGCGAACAAATTGAGCGAGTGTATGAAGCGCCAAATCTAGGTCTCATCATGGACAAGGACCTACGTTTTGAGAAACACGTAGCATTCTCAATAAGAAATTGTTTTTATCGCTTAAAAGTTTTGTACAGGGAGAGGCCTTACTTATCTGAATCGTTGCGGGAACAGCTGGTTGAGACTTTGGTTCTGTCTAGGTTGAACTACGCTGACACTGTGTATGGGCCGCGTCTGTTAGCTCGTACAGATAGGCTCATACAAAGGGTACAAAACGCGTGCGCTCGGTTCTGTTATAAAATTCCTCGCAGAAGTTATGTAACTCCATTTCTCAATAAACATTTTGTTCTAAAAATTAAGTCCAGGCGCAAATTATACTTGGCATGCCTTCTGTTTGGTGTGGTTAAATATAAAAAACCAAACTATTTATATGATAAACTTGGTTGGATAACAAATGGACGGGAATGTGAGAGAAGGCAATGCTCGCAGCAACTCTCGACGCAATCGCATAATACAGCAGCGTTCAGAGGCAGCTTTCGTTATGCGGCTTGCAAAGTTTGGAATAATATTCCACCACCGATCAGAACAGCCAAAACAATGGGCACATTTAGGAGACGTTTACGGAAGTATCTGGTGGTAAGCTGGATATGGTCGCACTGAATGCCTCAATTATATGACGCATTAGCCTACCTACCCACACCTCACTTATTGTCACACTCACCTTATTTATTCTTATGTAGTGTACACGTATTTTCTTATTATTTGTAATATACACTTACACTATTTTTATCTTTTATTTATGTAAGTACTTTTATCACAAACACATTTACTTACTATAAAACTGCTTTACGTCCGTCACGTCATCAGTCACAGGTCCAGTTGAAAACCAGCGTCGGCACTAGTTGCCCGACATTTTGCTGAACTGGTCCTATTTGGCGCAGCTGTGGGACACACAAAATATTGTGTATTGATATAAAACACTTTTATTTTGTTTTATATTATTGTCGCTTAATCTAAGTTTTCTTTTTTTTTTAATGTTTATGTTGTGTGCTCTGGCTTGTGTCATATAAATGTGTTTTCTTTCTTTCTTTCTTTCACACAAGCGTGTGTAAGCGGGAAAGAATTTGTGGACGGAGTTAGTCCGGCCGGACCAAATTCGAACGTGTGTTAGTACTATTATAGTGCTTACACACGTTCGAATTTGGTGCCCTTGGACCGAGACGGAATCAATTAATAATAATAATGTCCGCGGACCACTCTACACACGCTCGGATATGGTCCAGGCCGGACTAACCACGCCCCCACGGACTTGTGGGCGGAGTTAATCCGGCCCGGACCATATCCGAGCGTGTGTAGTACACTAGGGCATGAATATCGGAATCTCGGAGCGAAATTACCGATATTTCAATTACGATACTGATTGATCCAATATCGGAATCAGGAAAAAAACCTTGTTTTAGGTCCTTGTGAAGCGTCGAGCGAGAAAGCGCGGTTAAGCCCTTTGACTTCGGTGATTAGCAGTAGTCAGAAAGTCTGTTTACTAATCGGGCGCTTATTTACTTAAACTTCACTTCATGAAAAAATAATATATACCTTGATGAATTCTAGATTTACAGTTCCGAGATTGCTAAAAATGTTAGCTTTAAGAGTACAAGTAAATACACAGATTCATAGAACCCGTCGTAACAATGATATTGTCATTGATTAATCCTTAGGTTACGGGTATCCGCAGAATATGAGACGCACGGCATCGGCCAATGTGACGACA
Organism: Anorthoa munda; assembly: GCA_945859665.1. Taxonomy (NCBI): domain Eukaryota; kingdom Metazoa; phylum Arthropoda; class Insecta; order Lepidoptera; family Noctuidae; genus Anorthoa; species Anorthoa munda. The sequence goes on from OX243910.1 coordinate 12,801,508, forward strand.
TTTGGGGTAGGCTTATGTTCAGCAGTGGACATCTTTCGGCTGAAATGACGATGATGATGAATACTAAGATAATTTTGCATACTTTTGAGAGCTGTTTCGGAACGAGTACCTATCCGTGTGTCATTATCATTATCATTTCAGCCAAAATACGTCCACTGCTGAACATAGGCCCCAGGAGGCCACAGTGACTGATACTTATACTGGATTATAAATCAGTATTACTCATTACACTTATCGGGACTACTTTAAGATTGATCGACAAACATTTATCTTCTGTTTTTTTTTTTGTTTTATCCTTTTTCAGAGAGACATTACTTATTTATTTATTTATTTATGTACACACAAAACACTTAACAGAGAAAAGAAATAATACATATAGAAGAGCACAAAGGTAGTGCTTATTTCAAATAGAAATTTCTTCCAGCAGACCTGCGACAGGAAAGTTGGATGATATACGAAGACACAGTGTGTAGAAGGAAATAAGGAAACTTAAAATAGACTAACAACTATATAATTTTTTATCTTAACTAATTATGTATAAATAACACATATACCTTAAATAAACATATAGAAGATAAAAATACATACATAATAATATATAATAATTACAATATGGTGGAGAGGTAATGATCTTTGACTTGTTTCTTGAATAGATGTACATTTTGGGAATCACGAATATTAGGTGGAAGTGAGTTCCACAGTCGTACTGCATGAACAGAGAAGGAGTGGGAATAGAAATTAGTACTATGGGATGGGAAGTTTAGGTGATGCTTAAGGTGTGATCTACATGGGTCATCGGCAGGGCGAGTGAAGGAGAAGTGATCGCGTAGATATTTAGGGTAAGTAGGGTTAAACAGGATGTTGAAGAGGAGACATAATACTCGAGTGTTCCTGCGAAGGCGGATAGGGAGCCACTTGAGATCCTTGCGGAACTGAGAGACATGGTCGTATTTCCTCAGACCAAAAACAAAACGGATGCACAGGTTTTGCAAGCGCTCAAGCTTATTTAAGAGCTCCTCCGTGGCATCCAGATAGCAGGCATCAGCGTAATCGATAATCGGCTGAATTAGAGTTTGAGCTAGATAGATTTTAGTTTTAAAAGGCAAGAGGCTTTGAAGGGATTTTAACGAGTGAAAGGAAAAGTGTACCTTACGACTTACCTCATTTACTTGAGCTCGCCAAGAAAGATTACTGTCTATTAAAACACCAAGGTTCTTAGCAGTTTCAGTGTAAGCGATGGTCGTACCGTCAAGAGATAAAGGCGTCATATTGGATATGTCAAGCGAAGTGCGATAGTACCGACTGCCTATGATCATAGCCTGGGACTTGGATGGGTTGATTTGTAATCCGTAGGACTTAGCCCATTTACTTATACTCTCCAGGTCACGATTCATGGCGTCGATCGCTAAGTCCACATCTGCAAGCAAGAAGTGTCGGTAAAGCTGCAAATCGTCTGCGTAAAGATGGAAGTTGGAAGTGATAACTTAGGTAACAGTGTTTATGAAAATAGAGAAAAGAAGAGGAGAGAGAACGCCACCCTGAGGAACACCAACAGTGAGATCACACCAATCGGAGAACATCTCTTCAAGGCGAACACACTGCGAGCGACCCCGAAGATAAGAGTCAAACCAGGCTAATGCAGAGGAAGAGAAGTTAATAGACTGAAGGACCCCAAGCAGAATGTCGAAGTCCACTGAGTTAAACGCACAACTGAAGTCAAGCAGGACTAACACGGTGAGAGATTTATTCTCCATAGCCCAGCGGATGTCGTCAGTGACCTTCAGAAGTGCAGTTACAGTACTGTGACCTCTACGGAAGCCAGATTGAAAAGGACAGATAAGAGAATTAGACGAGAGGAATCTGTAAATTTTACCATGAACGATGTGCTCGAGAACTTTAGAGAGGAAAGGAAGAATGGATATGGGTCTGAAGTGAGATAAAGAAGAAGGATTGTTTATTTTGGGAAGGGGTATTATGTGTGCCTGTTTCCAAGCTGATGGAAATGTGCCAGAGAATAAAGAATAATTAATAATGTGAGTGATAACGTGTAGGAGTTCCGGGAGAATAGGTATTATCATTCTCGAGCACAAATTATCATGGCCAACAGCAGAGGAGGAAATAGCAAGAAGAGATTTTTTGACATCGTCATCAGAGACAGAATTTAAACTAAACAGTGGGCAATTCGGTAACGGCAATTCGGAGAGTTCAATCAAAGTGGAAGTTTTGACACTAGGGTCCAGAGAGACAGGTGGAAGAGAAAAGTGCCTATTAAGAGCCGACAAGTCGACATCTTTACAGGTATTAGTGGGAGCTTTGCCGATACCGACAGACCTTAGAAATCTCCAGACATCAGAAGGCTTCCGATCGACTAGAGATTCATGGAAATAGCGTCTCTTAGCATCTCGACACAGACGATTGCAGTGATTACGTAGAGCTTTGAAATGAGCAAGATTCTGATCCGTGGGTCTACGCTTGTACCTGCTCTTCGCCTTGTCCTTACGAGCAATAGCGTCTTTAATGAGAGCACTCATCCATGGAGCAGGATCACGCCTAACTTTAACTCGCCGACGCGGTACATGCTTGTCGAATAATCCCAGCAGTTTGGAATTAAATTAATTCACTTTTTCATCGACACTGGCGCTTTCGAAGACGAGAGACCAGTCGACATCACCTGCATCACGCTTCAACGCCACCAGATCAATACCATTATAATTACGCAAAAAAATGACTTGAGGTTTGCGTTTAGGAGGCCGGATACGATAAGAGAGATAGATGAGGTCATGGTAAGAAAAGGTTGCAGTAAGTTGCCCAAACTCAGCAACATTGTGAGGGGAAGAAACAATCATAAGGTCAAGAAGAGAAGGCGTGCAGTTGGGAAAGTTATGTGTCGCAGAGAGAGGTAGAATTTCAAGATTAAAAGAAGATAAGAGGGAACGGAGTTTTAGTGAACGTGAGTCATTTTTGATTAGGCATGTATTAAAGTCACCCATCAAAATAACATGATCGTACAATGGGCAAAAATTATTTAGTGACGATTCCAAAGAGTCAAAATAGTTGATGTGAAGATTAGGAGAATAGAATACTGCAAGTAATATTTTGGCATGATTTAGGATAATCTCTAGGAACAAGAATTCAGCCGACTCAGAGAACTGAGATGGGGATGCACTAACAACTTTGTGAGGTATATCAGCACGTATATAAATAGCGACACCACCACCACCCTTGCCGGTCCTGTCATTTCTGACCAGAACAAAGCCAGGAAGTGCATAGTGCGCGGAAAGGAGAGAAGCATAGATAGTATTTAATATTTCTATGGAGAGAAGGCTTAAGAAATGTTTCAGATATTAGGAGTGCATCAAGATGAGCACTGCTAAAGGATGCCAGAAGATCGGAGTGGTGACCAGGAACACTCTGAGCATTAATATGGGCTATGTGGATATTTTTAGGATACTTGGAGAAGACAGTGGATATGTTTTCATGCAAAGTTTGAATCGGGAACTCACTTCCCGCACTAATAAAACTACAAGTCGAAGACGAACATAAGAAAAAACTATCATTTAGGTCGACAGGGTCATCCATAAACAAATATAAATACGTATATACAATAAATACAATAAAAAGAAAAGAATACAACAATTTTTAATATGCCTTCTTGGAAACAAATGTGCAATTTAGTTAAATAAACGCCCGATTACACAGTCACTAGTGATTAGAGAGAGAGACACAATACTCGTAGAAAATCGTATTATGTCGTGGCATAAACGTGTTTTTTATTGTACTCAATCGAGTGTTATACCTAATTTAGGAAATTAACAAAAAAAATGCGATATTTAACGAAAGTGCCCAATTCCGATATTAGTATCGGAATTCCGATATTGAGATCTAATATCGGAAATCAATATCGGAATTGAAAAACTTCCGATATTACATGCCCTAGTGTGTAGAGTGGTCTGCCGGACATTATTATTATTAATTGATTCCGTTTCGGCCCACACAAGCATGTGTAAGCGACCGAGACGGAATCAATTATTAATAATAATGTCCGCGGACCACTCTACACACGCTTGACTATGGTCCGGGCCGGACTAACCACGCCCCCACGGATTTGTGGGCGGGGTTAGTCCGGCCCGGACCATATCCGGGCGTATGTAGAGTGCTAACACACGATCGAATTTGGTCCGGCCGGACTAACTCCGCCCACTAATTCTTTCTCGCTTACACACGCTTGTGTGGACCGAGACGGAATCAATTATTAATAATATAATAATGACCGCGGACCACTCTACACACGCTTGGCTATGGTCCGGGCCGGACTAACCACGCCCCCACGGATTTGTGGGCGGAGTTAGTCAGGCCCGGACCATATCCGAGCGTGTGTAGAGTGCTAACACACGATCGAATTTGGTCCGGCCGGACTAACTCCGCCCACAAATTCTTTCTCACTTACACACGCTTGTGTGGACCGAGACGGAATCAATTAATAATAATAATGTCCGCGGACCACTCTACACACGCTCGGATATGGTCCGGGACGGACTAACCACGCCCACAAATCCGTGGTCCGGCCGGACCAAATTCGAACGTGTGTTAGCACTAGTAGAGTGGTCCGCCGGACATTATTATTATTAATTGATTCTGTCTCGGTCCACACAAGCGTGTGTAAGCGAGAAAGAATTTGTGGGAGGAGTTAGTCCGGCCGTACGAAATTCGATCGTGTGCTAGCACTATAAGCACTATAATATGAGTGGTACCTACACACATCTGACTTCTGACATTTATCAATTATTTATTGTTATCAGACGACTGTCAGTTCTCTGTTATCTTATCGCATTGTTTTTCTGTTAGGTAAGTAGTTAATAACATTGTCATAAAAACTGTGAAGTAGTTATACACACACAGCACTAAGTACTTAAGTATTAAATTAAATGCCCCAAGATCGTGTCCGTATCGGTCGCTTATTGTACAAATTTATTAGTTTGCATTTATCATTACATTAACGTGATTGCGACTGCGTCAAGAAATCAAGACTAGGCTAATGCAGAGGAAGAGAAGTTAATAGACTGAAGGACCCCAAGCAGAATGTCGAAGTCCACTGAGTTAAACGCACAACTGAAGTCAAGCAGGACTAACACGGTGAGAGATTTATTCTCCATAGCCCAGCGGATGTCGTCAGTGACCTTCAGAAGTGCAGTTACAGTACTGTGACCTCTACGGAAGCCAGATTGAAAAGGACAGATAAGAGAATTAGACGAGAGGAATCTGTAAATTTTACCATGAACGATGTGCTCGAGAACTTTAGAGAGGAAAGGAAGAATGGATATGGGTCTGAAGTGAGATAAAGAAGAAGGATTGTTTATTTTGGGAAGGGGTATTATGTGTGCCTGTTTCCAAGCTGATGGAAATGTGCCAGAGAATAAAGAATAATTAATAATGTGAGTGATAACGTGTAGGAGTTCCGGGAGAATAGGTATTATCATTCTCGAGCACAAATTATCATGGCCAACAGCAGAGGAGGAAATAGCAAGAAGAGATTTTTTGACATCGTCATCAGAGACAGAATTTAAACTAAACAGTGGGCAATTCGGTAACGGCAATTCGGAGAGTTCAATCAAAGTGGAAGTTTTGACACTAGGGTCCAGAGAGACAGGTGGAAGAGAAAAGTGCCTATTAAGAGCCGACAAGTCGACATCTTTACAGGTATTAGTGGGAGCTTTGCCGATACCGACAGACCTTAGAAATCTCCAGACATCAGAAGGCTTCCGATCGACTAGAGATTCATGGAAATAGCGTCTCTTAGCATCTCGACACAGACGATTGCAGTGATTACGTAGAGCTTTGAAATGAGCAAGATTCTGATCCGTGGGTCTACGCTTGTACCTGCTCTTCGCCTTGTCCTTACGAGCAATAGCGTCTTTAATGAGAGCACTCATCCATGGAGCAGGATCACGCCTAACTTTAACTCGCCGACGCGGTACATGCTTGTCGAATAATCCCAGCAGTTTGGAATTAAATTAATTCACTTTTTCATCGACACTGGCGCTTTCGAAGACGAGAGACCAGTCGACATCACCTGCATCACGCTTCAACGCCACCAGATCAATACCATTATAATTACGCAAAAAAATGACTTGAGGTTTGCGTTTAGGAGGCCGGATACGATAAGAGAGATAGATGAGGTCATGGTAAGAAAAGGTTGCAGTAAGTTGCCCAAACTCAGCAACATTGTGAGGGGAAGAAACAATCATAAGGTCAAGAAGAGAAGGCGTGCAGTTGGGAAAGTTATGTGTCGCAGAGAGAGGTAGAATTTCAAGATTAAAAGAAGATAAGAGGGAACGGAGTTTTAGTGAACGTGAGTCATTTTTGATTAGGCATGTATTAAAGTCACCCATCAAAATAACATGATCGTACAATGGGCAAAAATTATTTAGTGACGATTCCAAAGAGTCAAAATAGTTGATGTGAAGATTAGGAGAATAGAATACTGCAAGTAATATTTTGGCATGATTTAGGATAATCTCTAGGAACAAGAATTCAGCCGACTCAGAGAACTGAGATGGGGATGCACTAACAACTTTGTGAGGTATATCAGCACGTATATAAATAGCGACACCACCACCACCCTTGCCGGTCCTGTCATTTCTGACCAGAACAAAGCCAGGAAGTGCATAGTGCGCGGAAAGGAGAGAAGCATAGATAGTATTTAATATTTCTATGGAGAGAAGGCTTAAGAAATGTTTCAGATATTAGGAGTGCATCAAGATGAGCACTGCTAAAGGATGCCAGAAGATCGGAGTGGTGACCAGGAACACTCTGAGCATTAATATGGGCTATGTGGATATTTTTAGGATACTTGGAGAAGACAGTGGATATGTTTTCATGCAAAGTTTGAATCGGGGACTCACTTCCCGCACTAATAAAACTACAAGTCGAAGACGAACATAAGAAAAAACTATCATTTAGGTCGACAGGGTCATCCATAAATAAATATAAATACGTATATACAATAAATACAATAAAAAGAAAAGAATACAACAATTTTTAATATGCCTTCTTGGAAACAAATGTGCAATTTAGTTAAATAAACGCCCGATTACACAGTCACTAGTGATTAGAGAGAGAGACACAATACTCGTAGAAAATCCTATTATGTCGTGGCATAAACGTGTTTTTTATTGTACTCAATCGAGTGTTATACCTAATTTAGGAAATTAACAAAAAAAATGCGATATTTAACGAAAGTGCCCAATTCCGATATTAGTATCGGAATTCCGATATTGAGATCTAATATCGGAAATCAATATCGGAATTGAAAAACTTCCGATATTACATGCCCTAGTGTGTAGAGTGGTCTGCCGGACATTATTATTATTAATTGATTCCGTTTCGGCCCACACAAGCATGTGTAAGCGACCGAGACGGAATCAATTATTAATAATAATGTCCGCGGACCACTCTACACACGCTTGACTATGGTCCGGGCCGGACTAACCACGCCCCCACGGATTTGTGGGCGGGGTTAGTCCGGCCCGGACCATATCCGGGCGTATGTAGAGTGCTAACACACGATCGAATTTGGTCCGGCCGGACTAACTCCGCCCACTAATTCTTTCTCGCTTACACACGCTTGTGTGGACCGAGACGGAATCAATTATTAATAATATAATAATGACCGCGGACCACTCTACACACGCTTGGCTATGGTCCGGGCCGGACTAACCACGCCCCCACGGATTTGTGGGCGGAGTTAGTCAGGCCCGGACCATATCCGAGCGTGTGTAGAGTGCTAACACACGATCGAATTTGGTCCGGCCGGACTAACTCCGCCCACAAATTCTTTCTCACTTACACACGCTTGTGTGGACCGAGACGGAATCAATTAATAATAATAATGTCCGCGGACCACTCTACACACGCTCGGATATGGTCCGGGCCGGACTAACCACGCCCACAAATCCGTGGTCCGGCCGGACCAAATTCGAACGTGTGTTAGCACTAGTAGAGTGGTCCGCCGGACATTATTATTATTAATTGATTCCGTCTCGGTCCACACAAGCGTGTGTAAGCGAGAAAGAATTTGTGGGAGGAGTTAGTCCGGCCGTACGAAATTCGATCGTGTGCTAGCACTATAAGCACTATAATATGAGTGGTACCTACACACATCTGACTTCTGACATTTATCAATTATTTATTGTTATCAGACGACTGTCAGTTCTCTGTTATCTTATCGCATTGTTTTTCTGTTAGGTAAGTAGTTAATAACATTGTCATAAAAACTGTGAAGTAGTTATACACACACAGCACTAAGTACTTAAGTATTAAATTAAATGCCCCAAGATCGTGTCCGTATCGGTCGCTTATTGTACAAATTTATTAGTTTGCATTTATCATTACATTAACGTGATTGCGACTGCGTCAAGAAATCAAGACTAAATTGAGGCAACCTCCTACCAACACAATGTCAGAAATCGTAGTTATTGGATCTTGCAGTGTTGATTTTACAACGTATGTACCAAGTGCTATTATACTTGATTTATTTAAAAATTAATACTTGGGATTATGTAATTAGGGAGAATGCATTCAGGTTGAGAAATGTACCTATATACTTTACTATAAATCCTTTTATTAGGCTCATATTTACCTAGGTAGTTTAATAAAATATTAGTTTCAAGTCCAGGATTTAAATATGATAGTTTAGGAAATCTTTGTTTACCAAAGTAACTACCTAAATAAGTATAATTTTTGGTTCAATACTGGACAACTTAATTGCTCACCAACATTTCTGAAGATAACCTACCTGGCTTAGGTAATTTGTTCATCATATTGTTTATTCAATAGATATGCTCCAAGGCTGCCTAATCCTGGAGAAACACTCATTGGAACAAAATTTACAACAAGTTATGGAGGAAAAGGAGCTAATCAATGTGTTGCTGCTGCAAAACTGGGAGGAAAGACCTCCATGATTTGTAGAGTAAGTCTGGCTCATGTTGAATTCCCTTTTTAAACAGCTACTATCCATTATCTTCATTTACATTAAAATTTGTAGTTACCTATGTATTATCTATTCACAAATCATCATAATTGGGTAAGAAATTGTACAACATTGAATGGATTACCCATGTTAAGTACAGTCAACCGCACCTCATTGGCACCACCTTTATGTCATACCGGTAAGAATGATTTTCGTAGAGAACAACTTTACCATGTGTGGTTGATTGTTCCTATACATTTTTTTTAAATAACAATCCTTTTTGTAACCTATAGCTCGGAAATGACCAATGGGGTGATAAGTACAGGGATAATTTGGAACAAGTCGGAGTAGACACTACTTATGTCAAATTAACACCAAATGTAACAACAGGCATTGCTCAAATATCAGTTGCTGAAAGTGGAGAGAACCAAATTGTGATAGTTCCAGGGGCCAACAGCCTGCTAAGTAAGGATGATGTCAAGAATTCTGCAAAACTGATAACAAATGCTGAAATACTAATTGGTCAGTTAGAGACACCATTTGAAACTACATTAGAAGCTTTTAAATTGAACAAAGGAGTAAGTTTTATGTTAAAATATTAGCAACATAACTTTTCATAAATACTTAAAATAGGTAGTTCATTATTATTTGTTTTTTTTTACATAGATTAAACTTTTAAATGCAGCACCAGCCAGGACAGGCATAGATGAGATATTGCCTTACTGTTCAATACTATGTGTAAATGAACCTGAGGCATCTTTACTAACTGGTATTGACGTCAATATTAAGTAAGTTACCTATTGTTACCTAAGTACCTACCTAATAATAGAAACATAGGTATCATATAAATAATGTTCTTTGAATTTACTTTCTTGACAGAAATGCAGTGACTGCCCTCAAAAAGTTGCTAGTGACTGGTTGTGAATCAGTTATTATTACATTGGGACCTGATGGGGCTGTTTATATGTCTAAAAATGATCAGCAAGCAGTACATGTTTTATGCGAACGTGTTACACCTGTGGATACTACTGTATGACTTTTTTAATTATTTGTGATTACATTTTGTTTTCAAACTGAATGTAATTGTAGGTATGGTCAGCATAGAAAGTCGATTAACAATTCAGTTTCTCAAATCTATATTGAACACCGTGTATAAAATATTCGGCATCATAACTATAAAATAAAATTTATAAAAAACATAAAAATTGTAAATGTATTTTTTGACACAAATAATTTTGTGTTCAAAAACAAAAATTGCAATATGAAAAGTAAAAATGATCGGTGGGTAACCGACTTCGACTTTCGTTGCTAACCAAACCTACAAAATAGTCTCGTTTCGTTTAGGCGAATACGGAACGCAAAAGACCGATGACGATGATAAAGGCGGAAACATATTTACGTGTCGTGGCGTGGCGTCTTATGACGCATTTGATTGGTTATAAGACTCATTGAGATAAATGACTTAGGCTTATACCTTAGATCTATGGAGGGTACAAGTAAGGAGAACGATCTCGTATGGGGCAAAAGTTGAAATGTGTCCAGCTTTAAGGTGGAAACACATTATTAACACCCGACCCGACCCCACGCCACCCGACGTGTCGACACCCGACTCGTACCGTGCACATATGCAACACCCCACGTGATGCTACAACACGCTTCGCTAGTATTGCCAGGTCTCGTTTTTGTTTTATCCCAAGTCTGCTCTCAATTTACCCTAGATTTTAAGTTTAATGAAAAAAAATCTCTTTTTTTTTTAATATGATTTCCCTCGCCGTACCATCTATATTTGATACATTTCATGCAAGTTCATACATAAGACGAAACATTACAATCTATAATATAATTACAGACCAGTTTTACTATAAGAATATTTGAAACCATTAAAAAATATCTGGTTATTTAGGGATTTGTATCATATCAAATACTTGACTATTAAAAACCGAAAATTGCGGGTTCAAAGGAAATATTTAAACTTAAGGGTACACTAGTCGAAAATTCATCCATACAAACGTAGTCTGGCTTTTACTCCACTGTTTGACGATGTACGATCAAAATAAAAAATTATATCAATTTGGCTCATCATTATCTAGCCCTGTAAGGAAGCAAAAAAAGAAAAAATATATACTTGAAAGTTATGAGCTTCGAAAGTTCCATATTTGAACACTAATTTTAACGCATCTTTGGGCGCAAATAAGTACCATTAGAAGAAGGACAATTGAAAATCGGCCTCCATACAGGGATAGATTAGTAGTTCAACAATGCAAATAATTTTATTTTGAACAGATACATTCAGTCGTTTTTTCATGATATCCAGACTCCCAAAGGTCTGTTTATAAAATTTCATGCGCTCGTTATCGTTCTAAATCATCATCCATTTCGCTATAAATTTACAAAAGTGTGTATTCGTACGCGAACTAGCTTCTTACCGCTCATAACAGCATCTATCTGTTACGCACGTGTTGTCGGTTGATATAGCATGCATTTTAACCCCGCGCATAAAATAGTTCATGCCGTCGACCAGTGTACCCTTAAGTCCATCATTACAAATTTGACTCAAATAAGTTAATCATTTCTATTAAAGCATAAACATAAAAATTACCCTCACCGAGTTTGTACCCTAAAAAGGCCGTGCTTATGAAACTTAACTCTAAATTATGGCGTGTTGACTATGTGTCTCTGACCATACTAAATGTATGGGATGGATTAGTACTTCAACGCGTCAGCAGGCGTCGGGTGGCGTGGGGTCGGGTCGGGTGTTAATAATGTGTTTCCACCTTTATACAATAAAGCTTAGTACATAAACTCTCCAAATTGGCGCTAGCGTAGGCAAATGTTGTAGTATGAATCTAGCTGTTGTTAACGGATTGAAGTATCGGCCGAGTTACAAAATATAATATGTTTAGTGACTTGTATGGTGACTAGTTTGTAAACCTAACCAAAAATTATTATACATTTTTTACACTTTTTCATACACAGATATTGTTCTCCTTTAGGATCAACTTCGGTGCGTAACCAGTCTGCTAGAAGCTTCATATTTTTTTACGTACCGAACCGTATAGAACTCTTCTTGGAGAACACTTTCACATTTCAAATCGCGAAGACTCAGTATAAAAAAAACCTAATGTTTCAATAATTAAGGTCGAATCTGTTCCAAAACCGAATCAGGGCACCCCGACTACACGTAGTCTTTTAGCTGCTATCCTAGCGTGAGCTAGGGATTGTATAAAAACCAGCCAAGTGCGAGTCGGACTCGCACACGAAGGGTTCCGTACCATAACCGCAAAAAACGGCAAAAAAAATCACGTTTGTTGTATGGGAGCCCCATTTAAATATTTATTTAATTCTGTTTTTAGTATTTGCTGTTTTAGCAGCAACAGAAATACATCATCTGTGAAAATTTCAACTGTCTAGCTATCACCGTTCATGAGATACAGCCTGGAGACAGACGGACAGATAGATGGATCGTGGAGTCTTAGTAATAGGGTCCCGTTTTTACCCTTTGGGTACGAAACCCTAAAAACCCAAGGCGCGTAGGGTTGTTACGTAAGGGCAAAGAAAGGGTTTGCACGTCCCGCAGCGCCGGAGACGATGCAGAAGCAACTTTAGTGTTTTGAGGTTAAGTTAGAATAACTTGTTTTTCTCAAGAACGGTGCTTTAACTTTTCATGGGAGTGGTGACAAAAAAGAGGGAGTACACCCCCCACCACCCTCCTCTTGCCAAACGGTATTAGATATGTACCGGAAAGGTTTTATATTCGAAAGAATGCCCTTCGCCGTATTGTTGGCTGCCCTGTCTAAACGGCAGAGTGAAGTTACCTTACGTACCGGTACCGTATAGTGTCGGACGTAAAGAATTTCACCATCCCATATCTGCCCGTGAGTGTCGCAAAAGGTGACTAAGGAACACATCAGAGTATGGGCAGCAGAGTTCTCTGTGCACTTTAATAAACTGCGATCGCCAACCCGCCTGCCAAGCGTATCGATTACAACAAACCCCCCATAACCAGTAATTTTGACTAGCACAACAAAAAAACGGGTCCAAGTGCCCGGCAGCCCTATTCTACCCTCGACTACGGTAGCGGTCGAGGCGATGGCGTGGCAAGGGGTGCGAAGAATCCCCGGAGTGGCCCGGCTACCAATAAACACCGACGACTGGACCTAGCAACATATAACACGCGAACACTTCGGACCCACGAGAAGATAGTCGAACTCGATTCCGAGAGGTTGACCGGCTGTCCCAGGGTGGTGTTGGGTTTATCGTCCACACGTCCCTTGTGAACAACATCATGAAGATCGAGAGTGTCGTCCAGGGTGGCGTACCTTATACTCCGAATAGCCTCAAGATATTCGCTGCAGGTCATACAGGTCTACGCTCCGACCTCGGCACACCCCGACGACGAGGTAGAGTCCATCTATGAGGGCCATGTATGGTTTCAAAACTCACTTCACCGTTGTCACGGGGGACTTCGCTTCAACGCGAAACTGGGCAAACAAGACGAGGAAGAACTGCAAGTGGGCAATTTGGAGTTGGACGTCGAAACCACTGGGGTCACCTACTGGGCAGTTTTATGGAGAAGGAGGGTTTCTATACTTCAAGTAGTGGACCTAGCAAAGCTCTGATATTGCAACTAAAAACGAGATCGACTTCATCATGTCAACGAAGAAGCAAAAATGCTCAATGATATCTCTGTGATCAATTCTGTGAAAACCGGGCGCGATCACCGCATGGTAAGAGGCACATTGAACATTAATATCACGCTTGAAAGGTCTTCACTGATGAAATCTACGCTCCGTCCGGCACATATCCAGATCCAAAACCCCGACAGCTTTCAGCTCTCCAGAATCGTTTCGAGTGCCTAGGGGGCTCCGTGAACGAATACAGCTATGGGTTTGTGGAAGCTGTCCATACGGTCGGAATTTTTCAAGACCCGCCGTACAGATAGGAACAAAAAGCTATCTGATCCTACTCTCAACCTCATGAAGGAGAGGCGTGAGGTGATCCTGCAGTCTTTAGACGATGCGATGAAATACTGGCAGCTAAATAGACGGATATCACTATCCTTGAAAAGCGGCCTCCGCCGCTTTAATACCGAAAATATTAAAGACGCGATTGGGCGGAATAAGGGCTCAAAGATCTTTGTAAGAGATCTGTCTATTGGGCAGAGTCAGCTCACGAAACTGAAGACAGATGATGGCAGGATCGTATCCGCCAAACCGGAGCTTCTGAGGGAGATCGAGAGATTTTATGGGCAGTTGTACACGTCAACCAGTAAACCCGTCGCGAATCTAGCGAATGACCCGACACTATACCGAAGTCATTCCGGACGTCAGCCTGTATGAGTTTAGGATGGCTCTGAAACAGCTTAAGAACAACAAGGCACCGGCTGATGACGGATTTACGGCCGAACTCCTGAAGGCTGGTGGAAAACCAGTTCTTAAGCCCCTTCAGAAGCTGTTCGATTCCGTCATACTTGAGGGGAAAATAACACAGGCATGATGTTTAATGCCCACGTTACAACCACTCCTATCAAGTTCGGAGACTCTACACTCGAAGTTGTGGATGACTATGGGACCTACCTGAGACAAAAGATCCAATTGGGTAGGGCCAACTTCGAGAAAGAGGTCAACCGTCGAATCCGACTCGGCTGGGCAGCGTTCGGGAAGTTGCGCGGTATCTTCTCGTTCAAGTTACCACAGTATCTCAAGATGAAAGTCCATGACCAGTGAGTGTTCCCAGTGATGACCTATGGCTCTGAGACGTCGTCGCTCACAATGGGCCTCATCAGAAAGCTTACAGTCACCCAAAGGGCAATGGACAGGGGTATGCTCGGAGTTTCCTTGCGTGATCGAATCAGAAATGTAGAGATCCGCAAGAGAACCAGGGTTACCGACATTGCCCGAAAAATTGCCAAACTTAAGTGGCAGTGGACAGGGCACATTGCTTGCAGAACGGATGGCCGAGGGGGCAGAAAAGTTCTGGAGTGGCAACCGCGAACCGCATGACGTTGCGTTGGAAGGCCTCCCACCAGGTGGACTGACGACCGTGAAGGTTGCGAGGTTCCGCTGAATGCGAGACGCTCGGGACCGGTCAATGTGGCGACGCCTGGGGGAGGCCTATTTCCAGCAGTGGACGTCTTCCGGCTGATATGAGTATATTGCGGTGCGACACCTTTATTTAGTTTTCACGGATACTTTTTCATACACAGAGATCGTTCACCTTTACTCTACCTTCCATAGTTTCACGAAAGAATTCCCCTCGCCGTAATGTTCTACTCTTGTAACTTCACTCTGACGTTCAGACTTTAGACAGACAGTCTAAAGTCTGAACGTCAGAGTGAAGTTATCTGTTGAAACGTGCAGGGTTGCCACTATTACCAGTTTAAAATCCAGAAAATAACATACGAAGACGATTTTTTTTTAAGTTTTAATAAATTTTTGTTTTATATATTGGTATTCCATTGCAAATTTTTATTAATACCTCTCACTCACTCTCCTTCCTTTATTTTTTAAATTATTTTTATTTTAAGTATTTATATAGGGTCCGTTCAAATATTACGTAAGCACTACAGGGGGACGGGGGGTCTATGCTTTGCTTATTTTTGATGACATGGGGGGTTGGGTGGTCTAAATGATGATTACGTCAGCAGTAATTATTTACTTTTTTACAACCCACACATTGTCTATGCTTGAAAACGAAACGCATATTCGGAGATTCCCACAAATAATGAATACGTTTAGGTACTCGCTTAGAACCGAGGAAGGGAATTGAATCTCATGAATAAAATAGAGATATGTATTAGTACCTACCTATCAAAGCGCTCTCTTTTTTATGTTAATAAGTTAATATTATAATTGGTTATTTGGTTCTATTTTCGTTGACATTTCACAGGACCAATATTATTATTGGTCTAGATCAGTGATGGGCAATAATTATATTTTGAGGGTCCAGACTCGATTAAAAGTTTTAACACAAAATGCATTTATCCTATAATTCTGGCCCTCCTCTGAAATTTCTGGCCCCCCATTAAGAAAGTTTGCCCACCACTGGTCTAGATACTTTTTATAATTATTCAACATAATATTAATGCCAACTTATTTCACTTACAGGGAGCAGGTGATGCTTTTGTCGGTGCTTTGGCTACGTACTTAGGGACATATAGAGACCTACCTATGCATCAAATCATTGGTGCAGCATGTCATGTTGCTACTCTCTCTGTAACCAAGGAAGGTACCCAAACAAGTTACCCACCTAAGTTTGATGCCTTCAAAAAGGAATACAAATATATCGAGCTGTAATTCGAAAGTTATTATTTGGGTATAAATGAAACAGGCCTTTATAATTCTAAAGATCGTATATTATATTAAACAAACTAATACTAAAAAACTATAGATACACTAAGGCTAAAACATTGGCATTTATTATATTGAATGTATTTAAATAAAATTTCCATATTCTAAATGGTTATATTTTATTTTTATAAGTAAAATAACATTTTAAATAAATCCCAGATTCATCGTCGGTTTGCCTTGTTTAACCCCTTGAGTACCTTAATTACCAAAACAATTATAAAGCCACTGTTTCGCGTAAGTAGATTCACGTCTTAGGAACTCAAGGGGTTAAATAAATTTAAACTATACCTACCGTTATAATTATTTAATTTGACTTTTGCCCAACCCAACAAGAAATTTGGCTGGGCGCTCCAAGCTTGGACTGCAAAAATAATCAAACATTATGATAATTCGATTCAGTCCGAACGCTTTGGTAAATTGCGCGCCCAGTAAGGCAAACCGTCGAGGAGCGCTCGCACACGTCGAATTTTGTTTTTGTATCTCGATAGGTTAATCTTACCAATGTAGTTTATTGGCCAAATTGTTAAAGATTTGCTTATATAATAACTTCGCAAAAAAGACGGATTCCGACGTGTATGAGCGCGATGTTAACTTTAAAGAACACATTCAAACGTCAAACATAATTCGTCATGCATGGCCGCTCTAAAATAAGGGTATTTCACACTATAAGTATAAATTAAAAATAGTGCGTACCGTCAGAAACATTACACAGGACACAAAATATTCAACATACTGCTTTATATTTTTATATTGTACATGAAGTTATAATTAACATTCATAGAGTTTCTATAGAAAATATTTTTAATTCACAATGTTACTGTTCGTAGTGATAAATAGTGCGACTTTCGTTGCTGATCGTATAGGTACCTACCTACTAAAAAATATCGAATAAGATCATCCATTTATTTTACAACTACTGTAAAATTAAACATTGATAGAAGTGCGAGGGGATTATTGGAAAGCTAGTAATTCTTGTTTTCTCTACATATATTTTTATCGTGTCATTTAATTTTTTTAATACAACAAGAACAGAAATCAATAATGACAGCTCAATAACAGTTCGTAATCTTACAACAATGCTGTCATCACACTGAAGAGCTTCCAGTTTGAAACCCGATTCATATCACTCAGAAAAGTAGGTAAACTAAACCTGCCTAAGACGGCTGCTGCAACTGCAACGGATCCCTGCGTAAGCGTAACGTTTAAAGCGCTCAAGGTAATGTTCCATGAATGTGACATAAATACTAACCAAGTTTGTGTTACGTAAGTTTGCCGCTCTAAAACCTGCACTATAATTCCCTGTTTTGACAGCTCGAAGCACGCTTGTTCCCTTACATGTTGACAACTCAACGGTACCGTATTCATTGCGTGTTTTACGCTGTCGAGTACACGGATTTATGAACATAAGAAGCAATTACTGCAAGCATATTGTACGTCCGCAATTCTTTGAACTTAATCTGCATGGCATGGCGCGCTGCGCTGCCGTTTTAGTATGAAACTTACTACTGCGCCTTCATTTGTGGCCTACTTCAGAGCGGCAAACTTACATAACGAGAACATCACAAGTTGAATAACATAAAACCGCGATTTTTAATAATTAAATCTATAAATAAGGGTACGTACTTATGACTACGATTAAGTAAAGATAGATAGTACCTATTAGGTATATAATTATAGTGCTAAATATTAACTTTACTAATTTATAAACTCTTGCTTAAATTACAGTATGTGATAATAATAGTAGATGCAGTTAGGACTATTACATAATCATGAAGAAATAATGTGATTAGATTTACGAAAAAAAAGGGTAGGTTTAAATTAGTTTTTCCCATCTACCTCGTCGACTTGTAATTTGTAGGAACTGACACTGGTGTGGTCCAGTGGTTAGTACAACAGCGAGCACAGTCCACGCACAGTCGCACAGAATACACAGCACTAAGTTCCCGCGACGGTTTTTGACTACCACAAATGTTTATAAAATAACAGATAAGAATTATTGATTAAAGATCAACTATTTTTAGGGCGTGTACACACACAATGGTGATACGACATCAAAGGTGTGGTACGAGTAATTTACTCGCTCCGCGTGGCTAAACAGTTATAACAACCTAAATGGCTTGACACAAACAGACATTCAAATTTAATAAGCAGAAACCCAGAAGCTTTGAAATTTAAGAAAATTTCTTAAAATTACGGCAATCTTGTTTTCTTGACGTGAAGTTACTTTGGTAGATGTTTAATCTTACGACGTCAGATCAGTTGAGCTATAAAACGGCTATAAACGACTATAAAGTACATAATTTTACGTTCAGGACCTCTATTTTTATTATATTTATATAAAAGACTACCGTTTTGTTTTTAGCAGTGACTCGCCTCAGGTTCACACCCTTTATAAACTTTGCAGCGAGCTGTAATTATAATTTATTTTTTGTATGCATAGTACCCGTGGAAAATTAACTCTATTTTTACCCCTTGGCGGCAGACGGGAGGGTCTTGACTTTTTCTCAACTATTAAAAAGGTTATTCTGCCAAGTACATTGGTTTCGTACAACCGTATCTGGCAACCCTGTTTAAGTAAAACAGGGACAAACCGTGAAAATAATTTCTTGCAGAAATGAGGACTATAGGGATTTAAAATATAACATTCAGTTACAAAACTGCAGTTGGATTTATAATCCGAAAAAAATATTAGAAGATAGAATTATTTCAAGCATTAGATTATTTATAATCTATTGCATCGTACATCATTACGTAAAAAATTTTTGGTTTTTGTAAATAGAAAAAGGTATTCTGCAAAATAACCTTTCTCATAGTGTTAAGACGTATTTTAGGAGGTCTAATAGACATTGTACCCACTTTTCATATAATTTTATATTTGGGCAGTTGCAGCACTATATCAATCTTGATTCAGTTGCCAACGTGAAAAAAGAATCATTGAAGATTACAGTTTACCACCTTGGGTAGGAAATTCATCTAGTTATACGAACATATAGTCATTATAGTCATGATATTTTAGGTCTCTAAGAAGTCGGATTTGACAGCTATAAAAATACTTAATAATAATAATTTAAGTTGATGCTTACGAATGATACTCGTTGTTATAGTGTGTGGGTAACTTTTTTAGAATTAGAATGACTTAATTGATTGGCCCCTAAATTGAAAACTATATTTTTTGGCCTCCAGTTGTATATAAATATTTAATAGCCAAGTTTTGTTTATTATTATAATAATAATATCATATGATGCTGTTCTTCTTCCTCGAATAGTAATTTGATAACTTGGCTTTCCATTACATTATGGAATAATAATTTTCAACATTTTATCTGACTACTCATCGTAATCTTCAAGTAGGTAGTAGGAACATTTTTTTTTATCGGGTTCGTAAAATAATTGAAACATCAGACATCAGCAATTCATTGATGAGTCTGTGCTAATAGAATCTGTTTGATGCTCAGTATAATTAGTCTGAGGTTTGAAGTATAACAAAAGATGTTGCCCTACTCAGAAAAAATAAAAACAACATTTGAATGTAACAGAAGAAGATCCGTGACGTTAGGGACGTCCTTACAGAGTAAAACAATGTAGTAAAATGGGGCACACGTATTTTTGATAACGCTGCACAGCAGCCGGCATTTCCCTATAAAAAGCAAAATGTAGATATGAGATGGTGTTATCGCCGGCAAGTGTAAAAATCTAGTGCTATTTTGTAAAACCTTGCCACTATTTTAAAGTGCGAGTTGGCGCTGCTCGAGACCGAGACGCGCGACACATGTCGCGGTTTCCACTGGTGTAGGTACCTGTGGGCGAGACCAAGCCATGTGTAGCACACAAACTTGCCTTGATTTTAGTTGTCAGTTACATGGTTGAAAATTATTATGCCACATTGTAATGGAAATCCAAGTTATCAAGTTACCAATGGAGGAAGAATACGATTATACGCTATTATATTATTATAAAATTAAACAAAGATTATTTATCAATGAATTATTTACAACTAGAGCCAACATGAATGTTTTCATTAAGGGTGTCAATGGATCTTTAATTGTTTCACGACAATATGTTCAGTGTGCTTGTTCCGAGATTTTTAACGTACTCACACGTGATAACGTAAACGATCTCTTATATCAAAATGTATATAAAGGCCTCAGAGGCCGTATTGCGAGTTTTTACTCACGCTCAATCGCGTTAACGTAAACGTCAAATTTGTACTGAAATTGGATAAGCGCCGTCTGGGGACAGTAAGGAGATACTTTTTTTTTATACATTTTGTTCTTTTGAGATCGTTATCATTAAAAAACACGGAATAAAAGCACACGGATTTCCAAGCGAGACTGTGAGACGCACGACACCCCTCGTTTAGGAGCGAGATCGTCTTGCGATCTCGGTCGCATCGCGGTATCGCGGGTGAACTCGCGCCCGTGGCGCTTCGGTAGCGGCGCGATCACGCACCTTTAGCTTAACGCCACCTTGCAATTTCATAAACTTACCATGAATATCCCAAGTTTAACACAAACTATGAAAATGAAGCTATACTATTGGTTAATCCCGTCATCTCTGGTGGACTGGATGACATCAGTTAGCGGCAAATATTACTATTATAATACTGGCGGAGCGACGGCAGCGCGGGCGACAGACAGTTACGTGAGCTATGCTGCGCCGCTGCCATCCGAGATGCCGAGAACAGTTCAATAAAAAACGATGCGCAGGCTTATTACGTAAGATACAGCAATCAGCAATGATTGCGCGATCAATTTTGATGACCTAGCTACTAAGGCTTTTTAGTCAATTCTTAATTTTTTCGACAATCACTTTTAACAGAAGCAATAAGTCTGTCCAAAAATTTATAAAATTGATAGTTTGATTAAGTCACCCGCCTATGAAGTGCCAGTTAAAGGCAAATAAAAAACAGCGTTTCAGAAGACTTTTTTTTTACAATAGTCAAGTGATTACTAATTAGATCCAATATTCCGATAAATATTTGCAAATGTAAAGAATTTAATTACTTATCAGTAAGAAAAATGAAATGAAACATCATATTTGAAAAAATATATTATTAAGTAACTAAAATGCCAATGTGTAAAATCGATTCAAATTTCTTCGTAAATAAAATCGATTGTTATAAGAAATCGAATCGATAACGTATTCGGACATCACATAGTCATCAGCATCTCGTATTTGAGCTATGAAACGTAAAATACCTAGATCGTTGGGGATACACCTTGTGTTCCAATTTACTTCAGACGTTAGCAGAATAGTCAACATCGGTGCTTGACATTTAAAAATATTGAATTTAATAGAAGATATAATTAATTAATTAGACATAGTGCGGACGTAACACATTAAAGTATTTGGCAGTAAACATAGCGTGTCAACCTTTTCGGCACTTTTCTCTTCGATTTTACCGAGTCTGTTTCAATGATTCAACAAATTGTCCAGTTACGTAAACACTTGAGAAGTTGAGACACGAAACTACACCAATTAGACATTACAATATCCACTAGGAATTAATTTGCGGATAATTAAGTAGACACAGAACATCACATAAAAAAATGCCGCCAAAAACTCTAAAGCTTCAGTACCTACTCAGCTATCAGCGAGCGATTGACAATCGACCAACAAGGGAAAAAGTAACACCAATTTGACAGCCAAATTTGCTCGCCGATAGCTCTGCTGTCAAAAACCATGCGTAATACGAAATGATCGCGATTCGCGATCAACTATCGATAAATGCATATTTTAGTTAGCGAATTGTTATTGTTAGCAGCACTGTCGCAAAATTGTCGCTCTTACATAATGCGGATTCGCGATTGAAGAGCAATTATTTCGCTAAAATAAGTCAGCCGATTTTTTGACATATACAACGAATGATCGCGCGGTGATTGCCGATTGCTGTTTCCTACGTAATAGGCCTGCGGGTATGCGTGTCATACGCACCCGCGTCGCGCTCGTTCCGCTGCGTGGTGTTGGTGGCGGCGTAGGTGACGGTAGTCGACGGCACGAGCTCGTTCGTAGGCGTGGCTAAATCGCACGTTGTCTCGCCTAAAATCTTATGAGTAGGCGAGAAGCGCAGACATACCGAAAAACATGTTTTAGGCATTTTGTCAAAAGCGCAAACTATGAAACGGTCACAAAATGTCAAAAGCACGAAACTTTTAGTTGGTTTTTCTAAGTACGTTGAATTAAGCTGCCAATTTTAAAATTGATTAAGTTTAGTCAAAAATGTGTAAAATAACAGAACTTACAGGTTTTTGTAAAAGTATTTATTATTAATATGAAATAACCAATAATAATACAACACAATAATTGTTATGAACTTAGTATCAAATTCCACCTACCATGAACCATCATAGATAGTACAAAGAACTTGTTTGTACAACACGGACGTAATTTTTGGGTGCTGAAATTTGATGTGTTTATAACTTTGTATTTGGTAATTTCATTTTAATAAAAAATACTTGCCCAGAATCCTGAACTGAACATTCTATTTTCTTTTTCATTTCTGACATAACTAAGGTAAGGCCCAGTTTTTTTAACCGACTTACCAAAAAAGGAGGAGGTTCTATGTTCGACATTATGATCCGTAGTTTACTCAACCAATGGTTAATTATTTATGCTAACCAAAGGTTTCAAATTTCGGTAAAATGCATATTTTCATCAGGCGTTACCCTCACAAATGATCAAATAAGATAAGAGTTAATTATTTGACCATTTTTTAGACTAACTGTTGATGAATGAAACATTGGTTAGCCATTAGTTGAGTTAACTGCGGATCAAAAAACTGGACCTAAATCAGCTGGCAGTTTATGACGTAGGTATATATACTATTTAAACTTTTTACGATTTGTGCTTTTGACATTTTGCACCTTCGATGTTCTGCGCTTCGGTCATTATAAGCTTTTGCGTTTGCGCCATTTTACGCTTTTGACACTATGCGCGCTAAATCAATAACAGAACTAAGAGTTGGGTGTTGTTGTTTTTAAGTTTAAACTACTGGTTGTAAAGTTATTTTAACTGTTCAGTAATTAAACTATGCTTTTGTACGAATTTTGTTTGAGGTTTATAACTTTGAAATTACTTTTTATTTTACAATTCTGCTTGCGTACAGGCATCGATAAAGACGACACAAATCAATATCATGCATAATTTTGGACATACAATGCCAAACAATGTAGTAATCATCACCCCGCAACATTTGTTTGGAGTAAAGGTCGACTAGCATTCCCTTTAGATGCAATGCGAACTTTCATCCACGCGTCGGAAGTATTACAACTTTACATGGATTTTATATTGTATACAGTAGCTTGGCGTTTCAAAGCAAAATAATTTTACAACACTAAAACGTTTTGAAGTAATTCACAAAGATAATGTAAGTATGGCAGGTGAATTTGAAATAATCTATGAAGAAGTGTTTGTTCTGTTGGTATATTTGAAATAGCTTTGCAGGGCTTTAAACTTCATGGCTCAAAGCAAATTAACACCGAGTAAAACTTGAAAGTGAAAATTTTCATTGCATCTTCAATGTAATTTTCATCCAGATAAAAAAACGAATTATCGTATGCGGTACGAATTTGATGGTCAAGATGTACTTATATAACAAAAAAATAGATCCTACCTTATATTTTTTTAAACTGGTAATATCTCCAACTGACCTGTACGACTGAATATGATTAAAAGTTACTGCTATGAATTACAGGCAATGTTTATAAGTGAAAACGTGACTCAATCACTGATTATGGTTTCTACCAGCCTTTTTTTTTTACAAGAGCCTTCCGGTTTATAATACTAAAATATTTCTAAAATTAAATTGCAACTGTATATTTTCAAGATAATATATAACAATATATATTTATATGTAACTAATGTTCAAACTATATCAACATTTCAGTCATTCACATAATGTAACTATAGCACAAAAGTTGATTTATATGATCATTCAGAGAAAGTGTTGTCACTATTTGGCCAAGCCATTAAAGGATAGTTTAAAAGAGTATCACTCATCAGATACTTCCTTTTTAAACATTAATAGTTAGAAAGCATTTTATACCTTCACATTCTTCATTTTGTATCAGACTTAAAGACTGTTAAGTAAGATAGATGAGTTTCATTTTGAGATTAAATACATCATTATATACTTGCATTTTAAGTTTTATAGATTTATTGGAAGAACTTAACTCAATGGCTAGGCAAAATCTAAGTTACACAAACAAATATGTCTCAAAGCATGTTTCTCTAGGTGTTACTAATTGCTAGTAAGTTTTTCCAAAGTTTATACGCTCACAACTGACGCTTAAGCTCTGCGCTTAACAGCCTTTAAGTCTTCAAAATGACAGATAGTTTTACAGGCACTAGATTTATAATTGTTGAAATGACTTAACTCTGTATGGATTTGTGTAAGTATAACAATCTATTTACAAATATTTGTATTTTTTTGAATCACTCAATGCAATACATATGGATTATGTAATTCACTCTCATTTACAATTTGCAAAAGCACTTGTAAGTCTTCTATACTTGTTATAAATTTAGGTGCACCTAAAAATTCTACAGATTTTTCTTCTATTTCAATACAATACTTTAAATTCTTTGGACAGGTTACAGATTTTGAACATATACCTTCTTTAGTCTTTTTAAATACCACATGGGTGATGCTATCTTTCAAAGCTAATAAGTTTATGTCTTTACTCTTTACATTGTCATTAGACTCACTTTTTTCATTATCAACATTAGTTTCCATTACCTTTATCTCTGTTGCCTTAATATCAGTTTCCTTCATCTCTGTATCAATGTCTGTATTTAAATTTTCTTTTATTTCATCATTTGTTTGTTCTTCTACTGAGTGGCCCTCTTGAATGGGCTCAATTTGTTTTGCTGGTATATGTTCTTCAATGCCTTTCTGTAATGCTTCATCAAGTATAGAAGGGCTGTGGGGGTTTTCAATCTCGTCAGCTACATCGGTTTTGGGCAAAATGTCTTCACTGTTTACAGTTTCTTCGTCATTAGTTAATGTTTCTTGAATGGTACTCAGATGATTAACATCTTCAATTAAATGACTTATATTAGTGCTGTCAACTTCCATAGGTGTGGGTGCTATATCACCAGTTGCATTAGACTTGCCAAGGAGCATGGCTTCAACATCGCTTGACTCTAGATTAGATTTAAACTCAAGGGTATTACTTTGGTCATTTGATTTGCACTCACTACTGTTATCATTCAGAATATCCATTATCGATGGGAAGTCATCAACTTTATTCTCGGTTACATCTTGTTTTTCATCCAATTTAGCAATTGGTTTCTCACTATACATGAGATCTTCCAACTCAGCAGCTATGCGATCATAAACTTGGTCATCCTTGGGTTCATCTTTCTTGGGAAAATAATCAATACACCACTCTTCAGTAGGAAGTATACTGTCATCAATTACAGGTAATAAATCAGTTAATGAAATTTTAAGGTTGGTTTCATTATTATTATTATTTGCCAAGGGATCCTCAAATACAATACCATATTGTTTTAAGTTGGTATCACTTTTCTGCTTCTCATCATCGTAGACAGTGTTTTTTGCTTTTGATACAGGTTTTTTTAGCTTGTTATTTTCCTTTAATATATTTGGAGCAACGGAAGATCCACTCTTTTTCGCATTTTTTGTATTCTGTACTTCTTTGAATGGTCTTTTACTGTTGGTGTTTCTATGAACAAGGACCATACCATTCTCATTCTTTTTTAACCTGGCATTTGAGTTAGGCGAGGTTGTATCTGCATTTAGCTTCGTTTTGGGAGCTGTACTGCTTTCATACTGGATTTTAACTTTGGTAAATTTACCCAGAATCTTGGCAAAGTCCATGCGAGTAACAACAACTACACACTCGCGACATTTTCCCTCTTTATATAAGCGTTCTAAGTTTTTAGGAAGCTTTAAACCTTTCACTCTTCGGCTTTCACGTACTTTAGTTGGAATCATTTCGATTAAGTATAATAACCTTTAGCACTATTGTCTTATTATTCGAGTAATGTCCTATTATCAAAATTCACACATTCGTTGTCACATTTCCCGCGCAGAGAATAGTTCCACAAATACTTCACTTTTGATGTCACTATTTGGTTTCTTACATTGCATAACTAAAAGGCACTTAAATTGAATACTATTTATCAAATTATGAATTTGTATTTGTTTATAAAATCAAAAAACCTAACAGACGACACACACCACAATCAAACCCAACACGAAAATGGCGTCGTTCTAGTGATGCGCTTTCCGTTGTCGATTACCCGACTGTCATTACTAATAGTGGTTGTTCATATCGATATTTTACCGTAAAAATTAAATCGTAAGAAAATAGTTTGTTTATTGATTGTAGCATGTGTTATGGCTCTGTAGTGGATAAATATAACTCAAAACCGAATCGCACAAAATGAATAAAATATGTTTAGGCTTACAAGGCAGATTTTCTCAACCAAATCAAAAAAGATCACGAAAATCTGCTCTTTAAGCATTTGATTATTGAGACGGAGAAAACGTTGTAGGTACATTAATATGTAAAAAGTTTGTTGAAAACAAAACTTTTCCTTTTTTTTCTAGTCTGTTAAAAACAATTAAAACTTCGGCGAATAAGGACAGGCAAATTTCACTCCTAGATGGCGCTAGGAGCACAAACAGTAAACTTTCGTACATTGTCTTCCTTGAGCATGTGTTTTTCCCTTTTTCTATAAGATTTTTGTAACTACACAGAGTCAGTTTGGACAGGACAACGTGTGCCTGGTCTGCTAGTCTTCTTTAAAAATAAAAATCAATGGGGATGTGAACGCAAAGCTTTGAGCAGATGTCGCTGGCGGCGCAATGGCTACTGTCAAATCATTATTGCTTTGTTTACATTTCGTTTTCTTTGTTATTTTTTGTATTTAAACCGGTCTACTATCATTGTTGATAATATATACTGTCCCTGGAAGCTTAGGGAATTGAAAGACGAACTAAAGAAATAAGGAGCAAGGATAACTGGAAAGAAAACAAATTTTATTGAGAGGCAGACTTTTATATAATAAAATATTTTTCATCGGTGTTATGTTCTAGATTTGGCAATTTTTTTAGTTGTAACGAGTTATTTCTTAATTAACTCATGGTTTTACAAAATTTACAAAAATTGAGAGAACATTTCTTTAATGTGTTAGTATTCTTTACGATTTAGGTTAGAAGTTTTATTTTATTTTCGGCAATCAAAGCCCTTAAAGCTTCTGAAGACTAAGCAAATGACATTCCTGCTGTAGTACTTTATCAATACGTTAATAGCTCCACTCTATCGCCGAAGATTACCAAAGAACATAATCAGAGTTTCTTTGACAAGTACATAACATAACTTATAAATATGTATAGCCTTTTCCCAGTTTTTTTTGCGTTGTATCTTTGGACAACTAATGAACACCGGGGTTGGTACATCCTGGTACAGCACACAGAGGTATATTTCGAGAAAATTAAAATTTACTGAATGATAGGTTATAAAATGTATGGATTTGACAGCTTTCAATAGCCATAGCGACGATGCGCCACCTATCGTGAAAAAATAGCAGTTCACATCCTCATTGACGATTATTTAAGCGCATCACTTCAGATTTTCAGAACGTCTGGACCTATTTGGATATTTTTATCTTTTTATTTTGTTGTTTTAGTACGTGACTTTTCTGAAAAACGTGGTGACGTTTTTCATCTTATTGGTGAATAAGGTCAGTATATGTTCTTCTATGGCCCTCCCGGTGGGCGTTGGCACACACATCTCATGAAATGTATTGACGCCAGATAATTTTACGCATAGTTATAATTATTTTTGAGCAGGTAGCGTCCAGGTGATTATTTACGTATAAATCAATTGAGTAACTTCTATTTCCGTTTGAATGATCTATAAAAATCTATACTATCTTGAATTCCCATAATTGTAATTTGTTGTTCTGGGCTTATCCCAGTTGTAAACGACCCTTTGTATCTGTTGGCCTTGTTTGTTCTGTCTCCTGCTTGATATGGAGAGAAGTGGAAATTTGTTTTTTATTTCCTACTCCTCCTTTATTCTTATCTGATTAATTTCATTGCGGGTTCCAAGACAGTTAAATTCATTATCCAGGACTTCGTCGAGCTTCGTTCCCTCGGCGCTTTTCTGGTGGTCACCACTGTTGATTTTGGCTTTCAGGAGTTGCAGTGGTTTGGGAATAGTATTTGGGGATAGCGTTTTGTTTGAGTTTGTTCCTAAAAAAATGTAAATTCTCAAGATTCATGTAAACTCTACATGCACACAAAACGTTGTCGTAAAATATAAAAATAAAAAAGATATTTAACATCAAAGTTGCACTAAATTAAACTTAAATACAAATAGTTTTTTTGTAGCCTTAATTCACCCACTCAGTGAGAGAATGCAGAATGCAGGGCTAGGAAACTCAATGTTCGGGGCGATACTTATAAAAACTGACTTTTTATTTGTCTAAACTGTCAAGAGGAGGTTGATCCGATCACTGCAACCGTTCACAACCCTACAAAACCTCACGTAGGGAGAATTAGTAGCACACAGAACCGTTCTTCTCTGCGTAGAGCAGAGTGACGTTACTGACTGCACGGAATTCTTGCACGGAAATTAAAATTATTTAATATTAATTGCGGATAGTCGATTTTATGGGCCATAACTTTCCACACAATCATCGCGTCATTCAGACGTCGATAATTTATGTTCTGCAGCTTTTAAATTATTTGAGTTTCTGATAACAAACCTCAGCATTTTGGAAGACTTTTTCACTGTATTAGCTATGTGAGGGATAAAAGTTAATTTCCGATCAACCAAGGTCCTTTATTGTGTCCAATTCCTTTATTTTTCTCCGTCAATATAATAATTCTGGTCAATGAAATGGTGTTGCCTGGTAAATTTTATATGGTTACATTTGCTAAGATTTAGGAGCATCTGGTTTTTTGTGGCACCATATCACCAATTCATCCAAATCACTTTGTAATTCAGAGGCACCATACTAGATGTAACTAATAAGACGAAGTGGCCGAAAGTAGTTCGGAATATCATTAATAAAAAAGTTAAATGGTCACTAGTATACCGCAATTAGCACAAATTTAGTTAATTAAAAATATCTCTGTTTCGTTTTTGTCTAGGTCCGGTCCCAAATGAGACCCTTGCGGCACGCCCGAGGATAATAATGGTTGGAGAATTACTACATAGTTACGGAGTTGTTAAACAATTTTCAAGAGACAGCTAATTGGGTTTTTATAGGACTGTATCAGTCGATGAATCAAAATGAGGAGAAGGACTTAATTAAAATTAATTTAACGGAAAATATTTACATGAAATGAGATCAAAGATGGCGCTAGCAACACAAGCAAAAATCACGAATGGTACGCTTTATTTGAATTTATATAATGATAACGTTCGGCTCATACTGTATGAGCCGAACGTTATCATTAGTATGAGTCATACATAACATATTTTTTTCAATTGAATTCCAAGGGAACATATTGGTATAAAATTCGTTGCCATTGAGTTGTGATTGATAAACAAATTCAGTATTTCTCATTATAATATTCGTAGTATTAAGTGAATAGGTTACTTATAAAGCAAGAGTGCTCAATCGGCGACCACATCGCTTACTATGTAAACATATAGTTGATATGCCAAGAGGAAATTATATTTGCTTACTGATTGTGCTGCTAGTTAGTTATATTGTAATTGTTATTTTATCAACTACTAGCGGACGCCTCGCGGTTTCACCCGCGTTTTTCCGGTTCCCGTGGGAATACAGGGATAAAAAGCTTCCTAACGGTGAAATAATTTTTGAAACCGGTCCAGTAGTTTTTAAGTTTATTCGTTACATATTAGCATTAGTAAGTATAGATAGATTTTCCGTTGAGTATATTTTTAGTTCTTACTTTCATATTTTCATCGATAAATCGACTCGAACACCACTAGAACTAATTGCGACGCGCCCGGCGCGCATGTCAAGTGAACGTCAAACACGACAACTCGACGACACAGAAATCGAGCGATGAAACAAAATGGCTGCCGTTTTACTAAACTAACGCTATTTACGACGTTATTATCGACCGATTTCGTTAATTGTGTTCGCCGCATGTCGTAATTCGTGTTTTTATATGATATCATTTTAATATTTTCACTTACCTGGGTGACGAACTATTAAGAGGTGGTCACCATGGCTTGGCCAATGCCCACTGCGGGTCAATGGGGTTCGGGTATGGGTATGGCTCCTGACATAAACATGGCCAATATGAGTTCTTATACGCCTGAGCAATGGGCAGCAATGCAGCAACAAAACTGGCAGCAGTGGACTCAGTGGCAGCAGCAATACGCACAGTGGCAGGGCCAGTATGGAGACAAGGTTAGTATTTTAGTTTGGTCAGCGGGGCGCAATTAATGATTTTAAACGTCGCAATGCTTACTTATTATCCTTAAAGAGTAAGCAAATTTTTAGGGGAGCTAATGTTCTTAATTTACAGTATGCAGAGCAAATGCAAGCTATCCAAGCCATGGGTGGAATGCCGCCGCTTCCACCGGCGAACGCCGCACCACCACCAGCGCCGCCGCCTCCGGACCAGCCGCCACCGCCGCCGCATGAGAACAACGAGCCGCTCTATGGAAGTGCCTCCTCTAAACCTACACCTGTTCCTGCCCCAGCTCCTACAGCTAAGCAGCATCAAAATAACAACTCTGGCAATCATGCTAATGTAAACACACACCCACAAGCAGGTAATAATCCAAATTGGTCCTATGTTAAAGAAGCAGCTCAACCAACTAAACCAGCTCAAGGAGTTCAAACTACAGTTAATTCTGAAGCTCTGAAAAAACTAGCTGAAGAAGAAAGGCTTTTTGATATCCAATTCCAAAAATGGGAAGAAGAAATTGAGAAATGGAGAAGGGACAATGTGAACCACCCTGACAAGCAGGCATATAAAGAGTATGAGCAGAAATTTGAGGAATGTCGTACACAGCTTATGGAACGCAGACAGCAGATGAAACAAAAAAGAGCTTGTCTCCTTAGCAACAACACACCTGTTCAGCCAGCCAACACTACCATGACCACTAATGCTGTACCAACTGTTCCTCCTAATACAAAAAATTCAAATTATAATGTGTTTCCTGGTAAACAAACACAAAATTATGGCAATAATTTATCACAAAACTATTCAGGACATAGCAATGTCCAATATCAGCAAGAGCAATATAATGTGCCAAAAGCAACATACAATAGAAGCAATAATGTAAAAAGTATTGATCCTCAAGATAGATTTGAAGGCTATCATAATATGAGTGATAATAGTTATCAGTCAAATGCCAATTATTCTGTGCCTCCTACTAGTACTAGCTTTCTGCCTACAAGTGGGTCTAATAAAGGTATTCCAGGCTTAGATTTAGTACCTGAGGTAGATAAATCTTATGGTAGTAATGCAAATCAAGATGTTATAGACATTTCAGAAGAACAAGCAGGAATCCCACCACATGGAAAGGCTCCAGACTATACAACAATTTCTAAAGGAATTAATAATATTCTTGGTGATGCGAAAATTATGAATATCCTTTCTATGGTTGTTGGGAAAAATTCTCAAGAACCCTCAACCAGTACAACAAATATTAATGTTCCACCTCCTAGTGAACCTAATAATTTTAATAATCAGAGCAATATTCCTTATGGTCATGGAAATCAGAATAATCAGAATTATAATAATCAACAATTTGATAACAGACAAAATAATAACATGCCCTTTAACCGACAAGGACCGAATTACCCAGGGCAACAAAATCAAGAATTACACCCTAATTATCCACCTCCAAACAGAATGCATGAGGAGATGCCCCAAGAGCAGTATAATTATGACAGAAATATGCAGTATGGTGGCAATGATATGGGACCACCATATCATGATAATGGACCACCTCGGGGTGGTCCCCCTCCTGTACGGCCCAACATGCCTGCTCCCAGGCCACTGATACACCCTTTGATGTCAGAAATACCTGATCACCAAATGGGTAATGAGTACCCTCGAGGTCCTCCAGAGAGAAAACCTTTACTTGAAAGAAACATTAACCCTGTTCCACAACAACGTAGCCGACCCCAGTGGATGGAAGAACCAATGTTCACACCATCTCTAATTGTTGAATATGAGCACAAGCCACTCAGACTTAAAGGTAATAGAACACGTCTGGTGTTTCCTGTGTATTGATTTACCATACTTTTATGTTGAAGCTCCTATTTTACTGCTAGCTTATTATTTTTCACCAATATTTAAAATAATTGAATTTGCCTGAAAACCTATGCAGTTTTGTAAATAATGTGTTTTTATTTACTTTTAGCTCGAGACTTTATTGAACCTGTTCATATGTTTGACTACAATCACAAATCAAAGGATGGTGAAGTCAAAAGGAAGGATTTTGAAAGAGAAGTTGATGAATTATTTTCAAGACAACCCAGAAGACCTGAGAAGGAAATTGATTATAGTAGAGAGAGGTATAGCCGTGACCATTACTCAAGGGATTTTGAACGAAGAGCACCAAGAGATGATCTACGAGATGACTTCCGCCCAAGAGTTCCAACTAGAGATGATGATGATAGAAGGAGGCCAGATAATAGGTATGATGATAGAAGAAGAGATAACCGTGATGATGACAGAAGAAGAGATGACCGTAATGATGACCGAAGAAGAGATGAACGTGATAATGAACGAAGAAGAGATGACCATGATGATGACCGTAGAAGAGATGATCGTGATGATGACCGACGAAGAGATGACCGTGACAAGTATAGCCGACGTGAGGATCTTTACAGAGAACGGGACAGAGATCATAGAGACCGTGACCATGGTAGGGATGTTAGAAGAGAAGAAGTTAGAAGAGAAGAAATAAGTCATCACAGTAGAAGTCGTGAAAGAGATTCTCGTAAAAGGGGACTAAGTAGAGACAATGACAATAGTAATACCCAATTGAATAAAAAATCAAAGGATAAAGACGATTCTCAGTCAAAACATATTGTTATGATAGATGATTTATTAGAGACTCCTGGACGAACTATGAGACCTGATAAAATAGTTATTATTTTGAGAGGTGAGTGTGACAAAACAGCGACAAATGTAAACCGTAATTTTTAGTAGATTCCACAAACCAATTGCATGCATATGTGTTATTTTGATACATAATCAAAATTCAATTTTAATTTTTTTTTTATTGTGTCTCTGTTTATAGGGCCCCCTGGGAGTGGGAAATCATACTTAGCTAAATTAATAAGAGATAGAGAAGCTGAATATGGTGGTACTGTCAGGATTATGTCTATTGATGACTATTTTATGCAAGAGGGAGAAGTTGAAGAAAAGGATCCTTCCACAGGAAAGCTGGTGAGTTGTTATCTCTACTACTAGTCATTTCAGATCTTTATTCCTTATAACTTCTTAATGAATGCTAAAATAACCTTTATCGCATTTGCAGGTAAAGAAACCAACCCTAAAATATGAATATGATGAGAGCTTTGAAGAGTCATATACAAATTCTTTGAAGAGAGCATTCAAGAGAAGTTTGACTGATGGATATTTCACATTTTTGATTTATGATGCAGTGAATTCACAATTAAAGTGTTATGCAGATATATGGAATTATGCCAGGCAACAGGGTTTCCAAGTATGTAGTAATATTTAAATATAAAAAACAAACCATTAACTTAACATCAGGTAACACCATTTTATTTCTTCTTATAGGTGTACATTTGTACCATGGAAGTTGACTCACAAATCTGTTATAAGAGAAATATTCACAATAGGAAGTTAGAGGATATTGAAGTAATTTGTACCCGATTCTTTCCGACACCTTCACATCACATACAACTGGACGCTACTACATTACTGCAGAGTGCAGCCATTACCGAAGTCCACATGGAGGATGTCGACGATGAAGTTATAATGGAGGATGCACAAGAACCTGAGGTGAGGCCTCGTTATCGAGCACCAACCGACCACGGTGTTTAATCCTACTGATGCAAGCGTCCAGCCAAGCTCATGAGACAACCAAGCATTGTTTCTGTGTTTTATGTTATTCTAAAACTTAAGTATTTATTTATTATTTTTACTAGAGTGGAATGTCCTATTTTTTATTTCATTTAGTTAGGATAGGATTAATAAGTTTTATTTCAGCATTGTAACTAAACTCGTAAGGTGCTGCTCCACCACAGGTCGATAGCGTTTTTACATCCAAGTGGGAGAAAATGGACGACGCCGCGCAACTAGGTAGGTTATTGGTCAAAAATATTACATTATAATTCTTAGTTTAAGTTTACATTTTAATACTCTTAGTAATTATAAGCAATATTTTGCTGACTCTATCACTGGAGTAGCTACAGGATGACCTGTCGTAACGATTGTAATTGCCGTGAAATTAAATGTGTTTGTATGTTGTTCCAGCTCGCCTCGACGGAACCAGCAAGCCTCTCCGACCATCGCAGCTCTCCATGGAAGACTACCTACAACTAGACGACTGGACTCCAAACCAAGCAAAGCCGGGCAAGAAATCTGTAAGTATACAAATTCGTTTGTTTCTTGTTATTTTAATGTGGGTTACGTTTACACATTACGAATATTTCTGTTGAACACTTCAACTGAGCTGATTATACCTGTGCTAGGAGTGGGTTCATGTCAAGAGTGCAAGGGATGGAGATCATATTCACGATTCTCCAGGCCACACCTAAACTAGACTGTTCCCTTGCATATTTCGCACTTTTATAGCGATATGGTTGTGGAAATGTGTCTTTCGTTCGATTTCCGATTTAACACGTAACATTAAACCACGAAACGAACCAACCTCGATTTGATTTGATCAAGTGTTTCATAGCTGCCAAAAGGTATGCGGCTTGCAAATTATTACTATTTTTTAAGAAAACTCAACATGAACTTTCTATGGTGTGTGATTCTTCAATCCATTTATGATTTTAATTGGATTGCGTCAATTTGTTGTTATTATTGTATTTACCGCTTGGTTATAGTTTGGTTATTTTATCGCCGTGACTCGCTCGACTATTTTTAACAATTTTACAACCATATCCCTAGTCAAAATTTGTTGGCGAATATTTGCTACAATTTTAAATCGTCCAAAAAAATATACCTGCCTTTTTTTTGTAAAGGTATGACTTGACAAAAATATTTTTGCGTGTTATTGGGAAGGTGAGTTTCTTTTTACGTGTATGTCAACCGTGAGACAGAGAATTTTCATCATGTAATAATTAAAACAGGTACGATGGGCGGACATTGAAGAACGAAGACAACAAGAGAAGATGCGTGCCATTGGATTTGTTGTAGGCCAAACTGACTGGAATCGTATGACAGATCCAACAATGGGTTCTAGTGCGCTCACACAAACTAAATACATAGAACGAGTGAGACGCAATTAAAGCATTCATTTATGAAGCTTCTCTTTCAATATTGAAACTCAATTGCGATTAAATGTCTAAGTCTTAAAAATTAAAACTTATTTAGATTTAGAGGAGATCTTAAAATACTTTAAAATTTAAAAAGTTGATGTTGTTTGATGTAATGTATCAAAGATGGTTTAATTTAAAAAAATGGTACTTTACCTTTATTGCGTATCGACGGGAATACCTTTATAATGTACCTACCTACCGGAGATGTTATTGCATCATCGCATTTTTTAAATTTCACCTCAAGAACTTTCGCCATGATCGTGGGACGCTGATGCTGTGTATTATTTAGTTATTAATATAAATATTTCCTTCATTTACTGTTTAAGGCCATCATAGACTTCATCGACTCAACGCCGACTTGACTCGTTAAAGGTTTTCCTTGAAATCGTATCGTTCGAAATTTAATGTACGGTTTCCACCAAGCGGATTGCGTCTGAGCGCATTATTTATTTATAACTTCATGCACGCACACTTACTGAGTCGGACTTAATTCCATTTTGCGATGTCAAAGGATATTGAAGCGACCATGAAACAGTTAAATGTCCTATTTGCATTGTAGCCGAACGGCTACCGCAGGTTTATCTTATTTAGAATCCATGCAAATATGACATATTGTAACCATTTCAATGGCGCTTCGATCATCATCATCATCATTGCAGCCGAAAGACGTCCACTGCTGAACATAGGTCTTCCCCAAGCGTCGCCACATTGACCGGTCCCGTGCGTCTCGCATCCAGCGGATTCCCGCAACCTTCACCAGGTCATCGGTCCACCTAGTTGGAGGCCTTCCAACGGAACGTCTTCCAGGCGCTTCCATATCCTTTGACGTTGCAAAATGCGTGCCTCGGGGCGGGCAAATCTGGCCGGTGGAAATCCTACATAAATCCTTTCACGCAAGTCTCAAAAGCAATTGGAGTCGATTGGTTGATGATAAACCGTTTGCTTTGAGAGGGATCTGAAGTGATGTCGAGTTAAGATGGTATGCGGAGATCATTTCATTACACTATTCCGCCAACGACATTAGTGCCTTTTCATATGCCGCGTAGGTACGTGTGAAAGCTAACGTACCTGCATGGCTATATACTTCGCCGCCGGGTACTCGGCACCGGCTACCCGGCATCCGGGGCGTATGAAAAGGC
Organism: Anorthoa munda; assembly: GCA_945859665.1. Lineage (NCBI taxonomy): Eukaryota > Metazoa > Arthropoda > Insecta > Lepidoptera > Noctuidae > Anorthoa > Anorthoa munda. Next base: position 12,838,404 of record OX243910.1, read on the forward strand.
ACTAAGGCACTGTCAGTCGTAAAACAAAGTGCTCTACGATTGACAATAATGTCTTGTTAGCGAAGTTAGTAAATGAGTTTTTTTTTTGTTACGGAAGTGTGATCCCTTTATGTATTTTTATTAGCCTACTCTTTATGTGATTATGTTGTAAGGCTAAAAATTATGAATAAATTGATTTATTATTAATTGAAACCTAAATTCTTACTTATACAATACGGTCGGGCTAAAACTATCTTCGTGTAAATTCGGGAGCTTATTTTTATAATTTCAACCGTAAACAAGATTATCATTCCAGAAATGTTAAGATCTTATTTTATTCGTGATTTGACTGATGCATCGATGCAATCGTGCAATTAACGACTTGATTTGGAGTAGGGAGCCCTTCCTAATCAAAATCAAGTCTCTTAAACCCTGATACTTACGTCTTTTTATGTTGTTAGTTTTAATAATTTATTTTTTGTTTGTATTTCCTGTGCGAGTCACGTTTTATTTTCCTGGTAATGAGAGGTTGAATTTTCTATAAAATACGGATAAACTTTGCCCAGCCTATTATTATGTAGATAGGTAATATTTTAGAGCTCAATTAATAATAATGACAACAATGGTGACAAGAATGTACATTTTAAAATAATACTTCCAATAATAAAACTTTAGTTACAACATTGTGTATATTTATTCCACCAACAAACGTTTCGTTATTCTTCATCCATAGCACTATAAAACCCAGCGAAGTTATTACTTCGGTTTGCGTAATTTTTCAAAACATATTTACGCTTTGTTTCATCTGATTTTGTTGCATTTGCGGTTTTTATCTTCATTAATTGATGTTTATTTGATGAACCGTCAATATCGTATGGTTCTTTTTCACCATACTTTTCGGTTATTTTATTTTGCTTAATCGTATCCATTCGGTCGTTATCGGATATGTCTTCGAAATTACTTTCGGTCATGCCGGTTTTATCTATTTTGTTAAAAGATGCTGATTTTGTAATAGCATCATCGCCTTCTCTCCCGGCCGTCATAATCATGACGGGAGGCGTGCTCATGTCAGTCATGTGATCTTTAATGCATTGCTGCAAAATGTGTAGGAAGAACAAGAATGCTAGCAGCGTAAGCGCAGACATTGATGCGCCGCTCTTATGACCTCCTCCGTAGTTACTGAAATGAAAAATATAAATACAATTTATAAAGCGATAAAAAAATCCGGGTTTAAAACAAGTAGTGTGAGCAATATTGTCAATAACACAATGCCTGTTACCAGCAGTTTGCTGCAAAGGAACATGGCTTCAATGATACCACATGCAACTGGATTGACTATATGCTAAGAAGCAGAATAGTCAGATCGGAACTGATGGGAGACAGACTTAGCTCAAAAACAACAAGATGTTGTCCGCAAGGCGGAGTGCTGTCAACATTATTGTGGTGCTTGTAGTACCTAGACTAGCTATTTACCAAATCTCTATACCGGCCATTCTACACAGTAGGCTATGCAGATGACATAGCTATAATGGTTAATTCCCGAACATAGTCTCTTGATTATTACAACATGCATTGAGGACGACAGAGGAATGGTGTACAAAGAACCAATCAATCTAAATAAATCTATCAATCCAAGCAAAGCAGTCATTATCCCATTCACGAGGAAGAGATAACTAGGAAACCTAGGAGAGCCCTCCCTCAATGGAATAAAACTACCCTGGTCCACCGAAGTTTAATAACTAGGTGTAACGCTTGATAAAGAACTCAGGTGGAAAACTCATGTGCCCTACGGGTGTTCGGCATGTGTAGTTCCACCTACGGTAAAAATTGGGGGCTAAAGCGCAAAATGATACGATGGCTGTACCGGACAATGATAATACCTATTATCACATACGGCAGCATAGTATCGTGGCCAAGAACAAAACTTGCCTCTTGTAAAGCGCCACTCACCAGTTTACAAAGAACAGTGTGTCTCGGAATTACGGGTGCTTTCAAGAAAACACCTACGGCAGCGATTGAGAGATACTTCAATATCCCTCCTCTGCTTATGATGGTTGAACTCGAGGCAAGGAAGACATTACATCGTCTTGCTGTTGCTGGACTATGGTATGCCTCTAAGCCAAATACTAACAATACAAAATTCGATGGAAATGAAGACCTGGATTGGGTAACAAGCATGATATCCGATAAAATGGACACTATGTTTGTGTTTGAAAGGTCCAAATCCCAACAATAAAGGACTGGACGAAGGGACTCGATCCACCAGAACAAGATAGTCTGGTGTGGTACTCTGATGGATACAAAATGGAATCAGGTACAGGAGCGGCAAAGAACGCAAAGAGTTTGACACAGACGGAAATCCAAATCCCGTTATCCATCTCGCATATGATTGGTCAATGTTTTCAATTATTTATCTATTACTACTTATTGTTTAGGTATATTTAGTTTATTATTTGAGTATATATTGTATTTATAGTATAGGTATACGTTTTAAATAAACGCGATTTGCTTGACTCTAAATATTGCACCTACCACTATTTGTCTCTGCATTACCCAAAGGTCGACTGGTAGAAAATGCCTAAGGCATTAAGTCCGCCTCTGTACGTGTTTGTGCATAAAGTATTAAAAAAAAAAAAAAAAAATTGGTCGATTGGATAGCGGTCAAACTCTTTGAGTTGCCGTTTTAACTTACGCAATACGGCTGCGGGAATATACGCAAAAGGTTAAAAATGTAGCAAAAGCTTAGGCAAGATGGCAACTGTATTCCAAGTAGAAACATATGCCATAATAACCTGTGCTCAAGAGAATATAGATGAGAGAAGAACCAAACCCTAAACAGGCTTTGGAATCATAACAGAATAAGATTGATGTGGGTCCCTGGGCACAAAGGAATCCATGGTAACGAAATAGCAGATGAACTGGCAAGAGAGGCCTTAGTAAATGATTTTGTGGCTCCAAAACCATTTGGAGGCATTTCTCGTAAAAGCCACATTCAGGGAGTTTGCAGATCACAGACACCAAACACATTGACTGTCAAATACCGGTCTGGAACACTCCCAAAAAATCCTGGGCTCTACGTTGAAACGGGAAAAGCACGGGAATGCATTTGGAATATGAGCAAGCTGCAAATCCGCTACCTGCTTGGGGCCTTTTACTTTGGAACCAACGACATGCTCATGAAGATGTGTCTAACCGCGACACCCAGGTGCAGGTTGTGTGGGGAACATACGGAACGCATGGAGCATCTTCTGTGCACATGCGTGCACTGGCTGGTAAGCGAATGAGTCTCCTAGGGGCTGGATATCCAAGACCAGAAGACTATAGACTCATATCGCCTAGTCTACTAGTGAGTTTGGAGAGGATTAGGTTATATAGGGGACCACAAAAGATCCCAATGGGTCGAAGTGTCCGAGTTATTTCGCCAGCTAAACTGCTGGCGAAATAATTTTATGGCAATACTTTCTAGCTGCTGTTTTCTGCTAAAAACCGTATTCTGAACTCGTTTTTTTTTCTATAGGCTCGCGTTTGACCACTATCTCGCCTGATGTTAAGCGATGATGTGATCTACGGTGAAGCACGCTTGCCTAGAAGAAACCTATTCACTCTTGACTTAAAGACCCCAAGGTTGTAGCTATCAGGGAACAAAGACTACGGAAGGGAGTTCCACTCCTTAGCTGTGCGCACAATGAAAGTATTAGCAAAACGCTTTGGGAGGGATGTCCACCAAGTACCGATGGCGCATGGCCGTACATCTTGTAGTCCGATGATGGAAAGGGCTAGGCGGAATCAAATTGTGCAGTTCCGTCGCACACTCCCCGAAATGTAACCGATAAAAAACCGACAGGCTGGCAACTCGGCGTCAATGTTTGAGGCTGGAGCTTTGAGGCGACCAGTGCATCGTTGCCAATAAGCCTTTTGGCCCGTCTGTCAATCGACTCGTAAGTGCATCAAGCTGGTATTTGGTAGATCCATCCCAGAGGTGAGAGCAGTACTCCATGCATGACCGAACTTGCGCTTTATACAAGTTGAGCAGCTGTTCAGGAATGAAGTACCGTCTCACCTTTGCAAGAATCACCACCCTTTTTGCAGCTGAGCTTTCGCCTCAATGAATGGACCGAAGTTGAGGGTCGATGTCAACGTCACAACGAGAAGTTCGAGATGGTCCATAAACGGCATGGTTACACCACGGAAAGATGGAGGCGGGTGGAATTGGCTCTTTTTAGCGGAAAAAAGACACGCCTAGGTCTTAGCAGCATTGAAACTGACCAGATTGGCATCACCTCATTCGGAGACCGCCTTCAAGGACAGGTTCAATCGTTGGCCTCCCGGAGAGACCGAATCTGAGGCCCAGTAGCCCGTGCGCCGGACACGTATCTCTCAGCAACAGTGCTGTCGTCTGCGTACCCAAAGGTTCCGGGTTTTAGCAGATCATTAATGTGCAGCAAGAATAATTTTGCCGAGAGCACTGACCCCTGAGGGACTCCGGGCGTTGATATGTAACTGACCGGACGAGCAGCCGTCGATAACCACTCGGATGGATCGATCCCTTAGGAAGCGCGCAATCCAATCACACAGACCACTAGGCAGACCGAAGGAAGGAATTGCTTACCAATGAGGCTTTCGCGCCAGGCCCTGTCAAAAGCCTTCGAGATGTCGAGGAAGACGGCTAACGCTTCCCCGTGTCTCTCGATCGCCTCACTCCAGATGTGAATGGCATACGCTAGAAGATCCCCAGTGGACCGATTTCGGCGTAAGCCGTATTGGCGGTCACTGAGGATGTCGTTCGCTTCTAGGTATGCCAGGAGCTTACCATTGAGCACACGTTCCATACTCTTACAGAGGATGGACGTTACAGATATGGGTATGTAGTTGGCCGGGTCAGCTCGACTGCCTTTCTTGGGCACGGGCTATACGTTGGCTTCCTTCCAACTCCAAGCCTTCGGCACTTTTCCAGTCTCTATCGAAAGGCGATAGAGGCGTGTCAAGATCGAAGACAATTCAGGCGCACAGGTTTTAAGTACAATTGCTGGTATCCCGTCGTAATTGATTATTTAATTTTGTACGTAAAGCGCCAATGCTCAAAATCTAATTTTAACACTAGTACGAGGGAGCATTATGTCTGTAACCTGCGTGTGTGTAAGTAGCTTGAATGTCATTGCGACAATCATCAATCAGAAGCTTTTAGGGCGGTTACGCATTACAACCGACCCGAATCCGAGAAATTTCGGTTCCGAAGTTACTGTAGTACATCCGAACTGTATCCGTCATAATTATACATTTACATTTTCAATTCGGATGGAACTCGGAACTCAAATCACGGACACGGATCGGATGTAGTGCATAACCGCTCTTATAGTCAAGTCAATGTCATGATAGCTACTTGCACAATTTTGTGCTTTCAGGCACAGAATGTGACGTTTATTAGGTAAACTACCGCCAAATTGTCGCGCTGTGCGACGGCATCTTAACTTCTACCCTAGACCATAGATGGCGCGAAAACCAGTGGGACTCACTCGGCCCTCGTTTATAAATCCTGTTCAGACACCACAAAATTAACACATTGGTCCACTTGCACGCTTAGTTTAAAAATTAAAAATGCAATCCCACCGCACTATTCCCAAACCACTGCAACTCCTGAAAGCCAGAATAAACAGCGGCGACCAACAGAAAAGCGCCGAGGCAATGAAGCTCGACGAAGTCTCGGAGAATGAATTAACTGTCTTGGATCCCGCAACGAAATGAATCGGAAAAGAATAATGGAGGAGTAGGAAAACAATACAAATTTCCACTTCCTTCCATACCAAGCAGGAGACAACAAACAAGGCCAATAAGCACAAAAGTTCGTTTACAACTGGGATAAGCCTAGTTGCCTAGCACCACGGATAAAAATCATTAATATTAATGGGTCCTATCCTAACATTGTGAGCTGTTATATTATGTTTTATGTAGAGTTTGTAAACTCGGAGTTAAGTCGTAAACTATCGACTATGTGGCGGTGGCCCAGTGGCTAAGACCTCGCCTTCCGTGCTTGAGGTCGTGGGTTCAAATCCGGACAAATACCAACTACCAATGTGACGTTTTCAAATTAATTTTTACTTTCTTAGTTTATCTTGGACATCACAGTCAACGGTGAAGGAAAACACGTGAGGAAACCTGGACTTATACAGTTAATGTACCTAAGTCTGAAAAGGCCAAGTCAGAGGCCTGTGGGATGGCCCAGATGCGGCTTACTTAACTCTGACACCAAACCTGACATTTGTCGATGTCTGTGCCCTGAAATGTAATCCGACCAAAATTAAATGAATACGCTATGAAAGGAACTTGTATACGTATCCCTTTTACACTAAATTACGATACGTAATACTTTCTCCATGACATTTCATATTAATCGTAATGTATTTGAATCATTCGTTCACCGCCGCCCTTAGCCAACACGATTTAATTTTCTTTGCGGTAAATTTTAGTTTTTTTTTATCTTCATTATCAAATTATCATGCTTTTATGTTACATAGTAATTTATTTTGGCAATTCTTACACTAACCCAGGACTCTCCCACACCGGTGGGTTAATTAACGAATTGTCTTATCTTATTACCAACTCTTGATGGCGCTAGATGATTTATCTTGTTGACCCTTTGCTAGGTGTTAACACTGGGTTATTTTGCGCGATAAGACCGCCCATTGTACACTTATCTTTAAAAATATTGTCCTGTTACTATTTAAGTGGTGTACAATAAAGTATATAATAAATAAATAAATAAATATTTTGGATAATCCTGAAACGCGCAAGTGGCCCTAAAACGTTAACGTGATCAGTGAGTTTTTACTCACGCTCATTCGCGTTAACGTAAACGTCAATTTGTATTGAAAATGGATAAGCGCCGTCTGGTGAAAGTAAGGAGAAACCTTTTGGTACACAGTCTAGTAGTAAGAAGTATAAGGTCTTTGGTAGGTACCTACTCCCCAAATTGTAATATCTTCACGGTACGGCAATGCTAAGGTAGCCGCGAGTCAAGCTCAACTCTCTGTCGGTAATTCACTGTTCAGCACGAAACATAACTGAAAAAGTTCTTTGTGACATTTGTCAAATTACTGTCACACAACTTGTGACACAACTTGGTTGACGGTCATGGACATCGAGGGAATCGACGAAGTCTTTTATCGATTTTAAGATATTTGGATTTTCGATATTCAATTATTTGCAGAGTAAAAGATATTACTCTTTTCATAAAACAGGAATGGTTCTTGATGTTCCTAGAAAACCTGTTTCGGGATTATCTTACGTAGTAAAGACAACTTACTGCTTGGAAGTTGCAACAGATCCGTGGGAAGGGGCAGATGGTTCGTAAGCATAATATACATGATGATCATGAACTGGAACCTCCGAGTACCTGTAATAAAAAATTGGCACTTCAATGTACAAATAGTCTTTAAGCCTGTATAATATTGGTAAGTGAACTGATGCATAACATTTATTTCGCATGGAAAGCTACTGAGAAAGCTTTACTAAGCGCGCACACGATTTTCAGCGAAAATCCGTCGTTTTAACGCGGCGGCGGGCGGGGCGGCGTGTCGTTTACCGTCCCATTAGGTACCCAGCAAGAAAATTAAGGCGATATACTCGTATACGCCCCAATGTAAAGGCAGTACTGGCCGTGCGCCCGCTCGATGCCAAAATATCAATATTGAACCTCCTTTTGAACAGTTTTGTTTGCAAAATATTATTTGATTTATATGTATATGCTATGTTAGTTATGAAGAAATTCCAGCCATCCATTTTTCTGTGTAAAAATGCATACCGTGGCAGCCTTTAATTAAGGCTACACTTTAAAATGTAATAATATGTGTACTTTAACATGTATTTTTTGGTGTATGCTTTGTTGGTTGTCCTGAATTAAATAAATAAATAAACATCCAAGTCGTTTTGGAGGATATCCAAAAGTTACGAAAAAATATCGTGTTGTTAATTATTTTTTTAAAGCAATACTATTAGTTACACGAAAAAACCTTGTGTTAAAAATAATGTAAACATGAATCAATAATATTTTTTTTCAAACCTTTTAACCTAGCCGTTACTAAAGAGTATGCTTTAGGAAGTAACCGTTTTACGGCGCTAAAGCGTATATAGGCTCTTAAACAAATAGTTTTACTGTATCTTTCAAATAAAAAAAAACAGTCAAGTAGCATAAGTTTATTTTTATCAGCTACTAGCTGTGCCAGCGTTTCGCTTTCGTAAACAGGCTATCCTCAGGCTATTTACAATTCCCATGCAACTTTAACTTTGAATTTTTTCGATTTTCCCGCCGTTCTTCTGGGTTTTTTACCCTTTTTTAGGGTTCCGTACCCAAAGGGTAAAAACGGGACCTTATTACTAAGAGTCCACTGTCCGTCTGTCTGTCACCAGGCTTTATCTCCTGAACCGTAATAGCTACACAGTGAAATTTTTCACAGATGATGTATTTCTGTTGCCGCTAAAACAACAAATACTAAAAACAGAATAAAATAAATATTTAAGTGGGGCTCCAAACGTATTTGTTTGCGGGTTTTTTTTGCGATACTAAACATAATAATAAATACTACAGAACCCTTCGTGCGCGAGTCCGACTCGCACTTGACCGGTTTTTTAATACCAACTCTGTATTAGAGCGAACAGAACTTCGAACTACGGACTGTAACTACGGATGGATGCGAATGTCCGACATACTTTGTCTCGCATCCATCAAAGGATGTCCGTAGGGGTGCTGCCCAACCTCGACGTGAACAATGCTGGCGGCCTTGACGAAATACCAGCATTAGTTCTTAGAACCTGTCTCCGATCTTGACACGCCTATTCCGCCTTTCGTTTGAGACTGGAAAAGTGCCGAATGGCTGGAAGCAAGCTAACGTCAAGCACGTGCCCAAGAAGGGCAAGTCGGGCTGACCCGGCCATCTACAGATCCATCTCTGTACGGCTTCCGCCGTAGCGTATGCCAATCAAATATGGAGTGAAGCCATCAAGAGGCACGGGGAAGCGCTTGAACTTGTCCCTGGACATCTCGACGAAGGCTTTTGAAATGGTCTGGCACGAAAGCCTTATTGGTAAGTTAATAAGCTTCCTTCATTCGGTCTGACCAGTGGTTTGTATGATTGGATTGCAGACTTCCTGAGAGATCGATCCATTCGAGTGGCTATCGATGGGTGCTCTTCGGACCAATTGGATATTAATGTCAGGGTACCTCAGGGGTCGGTACTCTCAGCAACATTATTCTTGCTTGCTGCACATTAACGATCTGCTAAAGCCTTTGGGTATGCAAACGCCAGCACTTTTGCTGAGAGATACTCGTCCAATGCACGGGCTACCGGGCCGCAGATTCGCAGCCGTATTGCATAAGTTTATACGGCAACGCAAAGAGTTTGACCGCTATCCAATCGATCAAATCTACCAATCACTTGCGAGATGAATGATGCGATGTGGATTTCCGTCTGTTTGATTGGTCGATTTGGTCGATAGGATAGCGGTCTGACTCTTTGCATTGCCGAATTCACTTACGCAATACGGCTGCTGGTCTCTCCGTGATGCAATGGTCACGGGCACTCAAGATGACGAGAGAAAATTTGGTTCAAATAAATTGCTTTAGATGGCTAAATAATAACAGCCGCACGGGTCGATCTTCAAGGTTAAGCAACGCTTGACGAGGTCGGTCCGTGGATGGGTGACTATTACAACATACCGAGTTTCCTCCGTGCCTCGGCAAGCACGTTAAGCCGTTGGTCCCGGCTGTCATTTGAAGATCTTTGACAGTCGTTACGGGTAGTCAGAAGCCTGAGATCTGAAACCAGTCTTGCCAAGGGGTATCGTGTTACCCAGTTACTGGGTTGTGGAGGTCAGATAGGCAGTCGCTCCATGTAAAACACTGGTACTCAGCTGAATCCGGTATGACTGGAAGCCGACCCCAACAATAATTGGGAAAAAGGCTAGGCAGATGAGATGGCATGATAAGCATCAATTTGTTATTGAGTTTTGTGAAATATTAAGATTTAATAGAGATGATCATAATAAAAATATGTTCTTGTTTAATAAACTCTCCTAAACAAAAAAATAAGGAATATTGGTATCTTAATTAACATTTCAAAGATTATTTGAATGGATCATTTAAAATTGATTCCACTCGATTTTTAATTTGTTTTGTAAAACATTTTTGGTACAATGAAACTGTAAAAATGTGCGTAGATATAGGTACTACCTATAAAACAAATTAGGAAAAAAATCGTGCCTGCATTAAAAAAAAATTAGGAACCGAGTAAACCCTTATACATGCCAGTTGCTGCTATCACCATCGAACCGAACGCGATCGAGGTTCTTAGAAAATAATCAGTTTAATCAGACGAAAAACGCTAGTTACGTCCGCACGGTTTCTTTGTATAGGATGAGGCATCTCTATGCTAGTATTATATTATCTGTGCCATGGTGGAGCCTTTGAACCTGTCCTTGCAGGCAGTCTCCGAATGGGGCGATGGCAATCTGGTCAGGTTAAATGCTGCTGAAACCCAGGCGTGTCTTTTTTCTTCTACAAAGAGCAAATTTCACCCGGCTCTAACTTGCCGAGATATGACATTGCCAATAACGAACCATCTTGAGCTTCTTGGCGTCACGTTGACATCGACTCTCAATTTTGGCCCATACTTTTAGGCAAATGCTCAGCTGGCTGCCAGAAAGTTGGGGATCCTTGCAAAGGTGAGAAGGTACTTCACGCCGGAACAGCTGCTCAACTTGTAATAAGCGCAAGTTCGATCATGCATGGTGTACAGTTTTCATCTCTGGGACGGATCTGCCAAATACCAGGTTGACGCACTAGAGTCGATCGAAAAGCGGGCCAAGAGGTTCATCGGCAATGAGGCACTGCTCAAGACAAAGGTCCAGAGCCTTGAACATCGTCGCTGAGTTGCCAGTTTGTCGGTTGTTATCGGTTAAATTTCGGGGAGTGTGCGATGGATTTGCATGATCTAATTCCACCTAGCCCGTTTCATCATCCGACTACCAGACGTACGGCGATGCGCCATCGGTACATGGTGGACATCCATTTTTTTAGCGTGAAGCGATCTTGAAAACTTACCTCGGGCCGGTAACAGCGGATTTATGGTCAAAAAAGAATTTACATCCATATTTAAAATATTTTAATCCTTCGATATCGATACCCGTAGGTAGGTAGATACCATTTTGATGCGGAATCATTATCTTTGTCTTACTTACTAATCTAAATCTATACTAATAATATAAAGAGGTAAAGTTTGTGAGGTTGTAGGGGGTAATCTCTGGATCTACTGTACCGATTTAGATGAAATTTGGCATGGAGATAGTATAAGACCCTGGGAAGGACATACGAGTTTGTATTCCCTTGGGATGACGGAACACTTTTTACGCGGGCAGAAGCTATATTATAAATGCGAAAGTTTGGGTGGGGGAATGGATGTTTGTTTGTTACTCAATCACGGCAGAACGGCTGAACGGATCTGGATGAAATTTGGCACAGAGATAGATTATAGTCTGGAATAGCACATAGGTTACTTTTCATCCCGGTAAAATGTTCCCTTAGGATGACACTTTCACGCGAGCGTAGACACTGGTCAAAGCTAGTAATTATACAGGGTGAGGTTTTCAAGTGGGCGTGGATGGCCAAATCCGGAACAGAAATAGCGAAAAACGCTCAAAGGAGTCACGGGGCCGATTTTGATGAAAACTAAAACTATATCAGTGGATATTTGATAAATCAATATTCCTAGCTAGGAATCGAACCCTTTGATTTCGAAAAAAAGACACGCTTTATTTTACACCATCCGATAGTCGCAAATAAGGATCAAATTCTGGGGAATAATAACATACGGCAAACATATGACCACATTTTAAATAAATTACTTTTTATTACTACGAAATTTACAAAGACGCGTATCATGCAAGATGACATGAAACAATCAAATCTTCGGAGAGTACCTAATAAAAACGGGGAAAAACATTGAAATGCTGATTGTGGTATAATGCTTGTATAATAGTCGTCGAATCTGGGTATGTATTGAAAATAATGCCCATAATTTTAAACAATTAATCACTTAGGTTTAATAGGTACCTAGCTAGTAAGCTACCTAGCTAGTTTAATAGGTACCTAGCTAGTGAGCTACCTAGCTAGTTTAATAGGTACCTAGCTAGTGAGCTATCTAGCTAGTTTAACAGGTACCTAGCTAGTGAGCTAGGTACCTATTAAACTTTAGTGTTAAGTTTAATGCAAAAAATAATAGAGATTATTTTGTTTAAAATGAGGAAAGAAGAGAAAATAATAGTTTGTCGTATGTCATTACTTCCCAGAATTGTATCCTTATTTGCGATACTACCGGATTATAATAAGCTGCTTTTTAATGTTCCCACTTCTGGGATTTAGGCCTCCTCTCATAGAGAGGGAGAGGACTATAATCGTGAGGAAACATAGAGTTTTAGTGAGTTTATTATAAGATTGTGCTCCACTGGTGTAATTACTGCAAGGCGTTCCAGTGCGAGGATAAAATTAATAAATAAAATAAATAAATAATCCACCACGTGGGCCCAGTGCTGATTGGTAAATGGCACATATCTTCGATTTTTTAGTTCTAGGACTTAACGGTTTCCTCACGATGTTTTCTGGATGGTGTAATAATATAGCAGGTTTAAAAAAAAAACAACGGGTTCGATTCCAGTGTGCTTATTCTGAGGCCTTAGTGCGAGTTTTTATTCACGCTTAATCGCGTTAACGTAAACGAGCCCTTATGTCAAAATGTATACATAAAAAGACGTTTCTTCTTACCGTCCCCAGATGGCGCTTATCCAGTTTCAATACAAATTGATGTTTACGTTAACTCATTTGAGCGTGAGTAAAAACTCGCACTAAGCCTCTGATTATTATTATTGATCTTTCAAAAATCCAATGATTCAGTTTTAGTTTTCATCAAAATTGGTTCCGTGACTCCTTGAATGATTTTCGATATTGCCCATAGTTTCTAGGTTTCGCCAACCACGCCCACTTGAAAAACTCACTCGGTAGGTACCTATATGGCGAAAAACGAGGAAATCCTATGAGAACATTTTTTTGACGATCATTGGCGTGTCACTGTTATTTTTCTGAATTTAGTTACCTACACTCTTTGCGCTGAAGCATGGTGCGTGACATTTCGTTTCACTCTTGAAAGTTGCTGCGATTTAACAAATTATGACTTAGTATTTCAGCTGTACCACATTCGTAATATATTAAATCATTAATAACTGTAGTAAATTAAATGAAACCCAACCAGAATTTTCTAGTCTACAAATAAAACACCACTGTCACCCGCACCATGCTACAGTGCAGAGTGTAGTTACAACATCTATAATATATCGAAGAGCGATTCTAAATATTAAATCGGACACTTGGCTGTTATTGTCCCTCTGGTAAGAAAATCCTACAGGCTAGAGCCCGATAAAATACCGTTTAAATTAAAGACCATAAATTTCATTCTTAATTCAAATCTCTGAATGTGATAAGTAATCACTAAACAGCGTCCAGATTGTTTATTATGTTAGTAACGGTACTCACCTGTCAGTCAGTTGCTTCGTTCCCATTCCCACTTGGGAGAGAAGATTTTCCAACGTCATGTCACTATCACGAAGTGTCAACGAATGTCAAGGTTTAACTGACGGTGGGATGTGCAAGCGCCCATGGCCATGAGTGCTTGGTACGCTCTACTTCGTTTAGCGTTTATGTGAAGTTATTATAGCGGTATTTTCATGTACCTATGTAGCTATTTTCTACAAAACGTACCTTTCTGTGTCGCGGGATAATTACATATATAAATGGGTAACATCAAAAGAAAGGCAAAAATAAATATTAATCTTTATTATTTTACAATCACAAGCACACAAGGACGTCCTCAATCACACAGTCTCACAAAATATACATAAATACTAACTATTAAGTGATATAAATATTTATTTATATCACATACTATAACTTTTTACATCAGTCGTCAATTATCGAGAAACTGGCGAATTATTTCATTGTTTATACAATAAACAATGTGCCAATTACACAACATTTTACAATACTCATTTCTAAGGGTTTCATGGAATGGACCGTATAGCAATGTGGGACAATTTTACCGTTTACTCATTTACTTCTAAAATAAATTAAATAAATAAATAATTTAATAAATTATTTAAACACTACACTTGACGCTGTTTTAATTAGTGCGATGGGATAGTTTTGAGCACAATATGCCAACATATTTAATTGCGTCAGTAGTTTAATACTTTAATGTACCCACCGAAATCAAAACTAAATCGTATATTGACTACTTTTGTAACACTACCTCAATATTACTGTGGAAACGGGTATAAAAATGCCAATTCCAATAGGTAAAACTTTGGAAACGATACGTTACTTTTAAGATTTGTTATCACTAATTTTGAAGTCGCACTACAAGATATTTTGGCGGAGTTTTCTGTTGGCATTAAACTTCATTGCACTGAAGATACATCTGGCGACAGTCAACGCCCGAGCGGCCTCGACGACCTGCCTCGTAGAAGTCGTCGAAAGTGCCTCCAGATTGCCGCTCCAAAACGAAACTTGCAGCGTAGCTGTAATAAAGAAAAATATTAAATACAATAAATAGATAGGTATGTAGTTACTTAACAGTTGTGTAATTAGCGGGTATAGAAAGTGTAAAACACATTCGTTGCGTTCGACGGTTTACCTTTGGTAAAAGCATTTCCGATTTGTCAGATGTGCTTTAGGGAATCTAATCATATAATTGAACGATCATCCGACCGGACATGTGAGAGCAGTGATGGCACAGTGGTAACGGTGCGACATACAGTTGTAGGTCTTGGGTACTATACTTCGAACCCAGGCAGGCGCTTTACTCGCTTTGCTCGTTTTTTCAAAAAGGTGAAGGAAAACATAGTGAGGAAATCGGCATATCTTAGAACAAAAAATTCTAAGACATGTGACATCCACCAATCCGCACTGGGCCAGCGTGGTGGAAAACGGCCCATTCCCGCTCATAGAGAGGAGGCCTGCACGCACAACGGACCAAATGGGAGTCTTAAGTGCGTAAAAAGGGGTCCAATCCTATCCGATTGCACATCCTACCATAGAGGCGCGTATGTAACACTGACAATCATTGCATCACAAAGTCAGCCTGAAAACGATTTTTTTTCTTTCCACGGCTAATATTTCCGGACATTGTCGGACGTCTCTTCAGCTTGTTTATTCTGGTAACTATGGCGCCCTTTTTGGTTCACTATAGAATTTTAGCAATTGGTCCTTCGGAGAGACATCAATCATGATGATGACATGAATTTGTGGACGAGCCGTACCGTGAGTGTTCACAGCTCCGATTGTGTATGTAGGCTTTGTGGAAAAGCGATGAGAAGCCTATGTAGTTTTCCAAATTACGCCCGGCCTTGATACGTATGTCAGTTCAGAAGAATCACCAAACCATCCGCATTTGATATGTAACATAGATGGATGCAGCAGTAGAAAGCATAACAATACCTACCAAGAATGGTAAAATGCTTGAAAGATCTTAACATAGATACCGAATTAATGTTTGACTTTTAGAATAGAATAGAACTATAGACTTTCCTCTTCCTGAATTTAGAAATCTTCAGAAGCATACATCATCATCGATGCGAAAATACCTACGTAATTAGGAAACGAGGATAATTTTTTCAAAGATTTTAAAATTCATACGAGGTACTTACGTTCCGAATTGACAGAAAACACTCTTGGGTCCGATGTCGTCAGAACATTCGGTGTTAGCATCGCATACGTATTTCTGCAGACACTTGTCGTCATTTGTGCCGAAAGACCTTACGTAGGTTTTGAACATAGCAATGCCAGCGAGCGCTGCGTCACTGACCGAATCCTTACGGCCCATTGATCGTGCAGCCAGCGATCTGTGAGAAAATGAGGTCTTCAAGGCGTCCAGAAGGTTTACGACGATGTTGATGAACTGTGGAAAGAAAGAATACCTTTTAAGAACTGCTTATTAGGTCAGTTGACCTGGAAGAGAACCACATAATTGTTCTAGATTCAATCGTAAAATTATTAAGTGTTTTACATTATAAGTCACTAAAAATAATGGCATATAGATAATTGCATAAAAAGGGAGAAGGAAGGATGGGTAGCGTACCTCTCCAGCCTGCTTTGCCATGGAGGCGACCTGGTCGGGATCTTTTGCACCGAGCATCGTCGACAGAACCGCAGCCAATATACCCTGAAGCAAGCGAGAAGCAACACCGTCTCCGTAACCAAATTTTACTATTTACATTCCGAAGATAGGAAAGACCTCAAGGAAAATTTAAATATAATTTCTTGACAAAATAAAATAGATAAGTAATAGATACTAAAGAGATTTCTCTGAGGTGATCCCCGGACGTGAAGGAACTAGTTAATTGTAGTGAATTAAGGCTTCTATTAACTAGATACTTGATAATGCCTGCTACAGGTGAGGGTCAACTTATGTGGTGCTTTTTTACATTATTGGAGTGATTCTAAATATTCTAAAATCTAAGTAAATATCAATAAATATCTACAGAAATCTATGTTAGTGGATCAGTATGGATAAATAAAATAATGGTGTTTGCATTTTCTTTTGTACAATAATGATAGCTTCAGAGCTGAAGCTTTTGCGATGGACGTGGGTGTGATTTTCTTATTAGAGATATATATGAAAGGGCAAAATCCTTTTAATTGTAATTATGATCGTACCTGCATGGGAGACGAGCCGTTGTCTACTTTGTCAATACCATCGCTTGAAGCTCCTCCTCCGAGAATAGCAGTCAAGATTTTAAGACCCATAGAGAGTAAGTTGGCCCATGGTGAAGGTGATACTGAGTCGGTGTCGATGCTGTCACTCTTGTTTGGTCCAGTGGCAGGGTTGAAGATCATTTGCATAAGCATACCTGAAATAATTAAATTAATCAGACTGTAATTATTAAGTTTAGGCAGTCATCAAAATAACGGTTTTCATTGCACCAAAGTTTTCACTAACTTGTTATGCTCTCATGCTTACCAAGCATATTCGACCAAGAGAAGCCTCCGTCGGAGATAGAGTTTGTTTGTATATCATCAAGGTCATCTAAGGCAACTTTTTTCAAGGCATTGGACTTCTCTGCGAACTTTCGCTCTTGGGCTTGTTCTGGCTGGGGCATCGGTAACGAGTTGCTGTAGTATTGGGGATTATGTGTCCGAACACTACTTGTCGCCTGAAAATATAATTGAACACAGTGTAGGTAAGTAAAATGAGCAATCATTAATAAAAACATACAAATAAACATTTGGATTTTCCTGGGACATGTGAAATTTTTGCTTTTTTGCGGATGTGGGGTAGGTAAGTATTAAATGTTCGTAAGAACAGAACCATACCTGTGATATAAGAGGGACATGCTGAGGATATGCTAGCGTATGGAGAATTGCCGATGAACTTATTAGGGCAAGCAGCGCCCATCCCGTCACTGTGTGATGCATCTGTAGACAAAATGTTCGTAAGTATTCTTCAAAACAATTTTATACAAAACCTAATGCGTACTTAATTATTTTAAATTAAAACCTCAGAGAATTAATTTAATTGTGCTCTCGCGCAATGGACGTCGATTAGAAAGTGTTCTGATGAGTGATTCGCGCGAATTGATTGCCTGCTTTTAGACTTGCTTAGAAAGTGGCCCCTAGCGTCGCCTTCTCTGTATTTTTACGAGGATGCCCGCGTCTCTAATTAGAGGACGTTTGAAAAGTACACTTTTTATAAAGCATCCAGCTTTCTGTTTTAATTAAACGAATATTTATTAATTTACCTATAGTAACATTTTTTTAACTTTGTCCTACACTAGAAACTTCTTCCTGTATCGTGAGTGAGTTTACAAACATTTAAACTCACATACACAAGACACTCGGCACAACTATTTGTAGGCCATAGAAAAATTTGTTCCGTGCGGGAATCGAACCCGCGACGCAGCAGCGGTTCGCTCAAGCGCTGCGCCAACCGTGTCGTCAATTAATTCAGGCATTTGCGTAATGGTAGGTATTAGGGCTACACCGGCTCATCCGGCTTAGAAGTGTGTTAGCAGCATGTCGGACAGCCCTCGAATAATAATAATAATAATAATAAAAATTCTTTATTTATCTCGACATCAAAATACAGTGACTAATCATAATACGTAACCTTGTATGGAGAAGGGTGTCTGAGATAGGTAAGGCCCTGTGTTACAGATCACCCATTTTACATAAATCATGAAATAATTTGTGTGTGTACTCATTACAAAATCGAAATTTAAGTTTAAAGAAGAATACAATTAAAATAAATTTAAAGAAAATTAAAATAAAATTCAAAGAGAATTAAAATCAATGAGAAATAAAATCAAAATCAAAGAAAATTTAAATATAAAAATTCTGCGAAAAATATTCAAAAGAAGTATCTTATTCACTGAAAAGTATGAACCTACAAACAATAAGTACCTATGTAGCTATAAAAAATGAGTAAAACAAAAATGAGAATGGAGAAATGAGAATGATGTGTCCATGAGTGATTGTATAAGTGTAATGTGAGGGTGTAAATGTGAGAGTGAGTGTAAATGTTATGAGTTTATGACACTGGTTTTAATAGATTTTCCGTGGAAATGTAGTCAAGGTTTAACAGCCAATTCCTTAATTTCCTTTTACAAACCTCTTTTGTATGCATGTATATATATAGTTTATTATTAATAGAGTTGTACAGAAAAGTACCAAGAAAGCAGAAAAACCTTTGAGAGAAACTTGTGTTGTAACGGATGATTGGACAAATATTGGTTGATCTTCTGTTTTGTGTTAGGAGATCGGGATCTAGGGGTAGTTCAGCATGTTTTTTTAATACCGTCATGATAATGAATAATTGGCGGACTGTAAGTACTTGGCAGTGTTGATAAAGTTCAGAAGTTGGGTAAAGGATTGGGAAAAAGCAACTCACTTTTAATACCGCTCTTTGGGCTCTTTCTAGATTGATCATGTATGATTTAGAGGAACCGCCCCATGTGGTAATACAATATGATATAATCGATTGGCATAATGCGAAGTAAACTTTCTTAAGAACTGATGAATTGGAAATATGTCGTAGGTTTTTAAATATATAAATTAATTTGCGTATTCGTTTAACAAGGGATTCTATATGTTGTTGGAAGCTGAGTCTGGAATCTATAATTATACCAAGATATTTAATAGAACTAGTTTTAACCAAGCCAGGACAGGAACACTGGTTGATATTATCACAAGAGTGAGCTTTTAAGTCAAGATCAGGTTGATCTTGCGGCCTAAGTGAGTAAATCATAAATTTCGTCTTATCCACATTTAGGGTTAGCAAGTTGTAATGCAGCCATTTATAGACGGTATCAAATCCTTGTTGAGCATATTGTCTAACCTCATCCCAAGTGTTAGCATGAAATATCAAGGCAGTATCATCGGCAAACGTGATAATTTTTCCGTTTTCTAAACTGATATTACATAAATCGTTTATATAGACTAAGAATAATGTTGGGCCGAGGATACTGCCCTGTGGAACACCGTATTGGTTAGGAAGTTCATCGCTAACCCAATTTCCTATTTTCGTTTTTTGTGTTCTGTCAGATAGATAGTCTGTGAATAGTTGGAGCGGCAGACTTCTAACTCCCATATTTTCGAGCTTTTTAATCAAAATGGGAACAGATACTGTGTCGAATGCTTTGGCTAAATCTAGGTAAATGGCTAAGGTTTTCTTTTTATTATCTAACTTATTAATTATGTGATCTGTTAGTTCGTGGACGGCTTCAGCTGTTGACCTGCCAGATCGAAATCCGAACTGAGATGGAGATAGAAGAGAGTTTTGTTCAAGATATTTAGTAAGCCTGGTGTTCATTAATCGTTCTAATATTTTTGACAATGTTGGAAGTATGGAGATTGGTCTATAATTATTGACACAGTATCTGTCTCCTGCTTTGAATACGGGTACAATCCTAGAAGTTTTGAAGGCCTGCGGAAATATTCCAGTAGAAAAGGAGAGATTGCATATGTATGTTAGTGGAGGACTAATAATTTTGGAAAAACGTTTTAAAAAGGATCCAGATATATTATCAACGCCGACCGCACACTCGCTTTTTAAATTACTTATTAAGGACTGTATTTCCTCTTCGTCAGTAGGCAGAAGAACAAAGGAACTTTGGGGAGAATTTATCAGATGGCTGTTGGGATTGTAATTTGGAAAAATGTTATGTTGTGATAGTACCTTTTCTGATAGTTTCCTTCCTACATTTGCAAAAAATGAGTTAACTGAATTTATAGACTCTATAGGATTGTCTGTTGAGATTAATTGTGTGGATTGCTGTTTTGTTTTATTGGTATATGTTATATTTTTAATTGCTTCCCAAAGTTTCTTGTTGTTTTTCCCTGCTTTCTTAATCAGTTCTTGTTCGTAATTTTGCTTAACTTTCTTTAATAAGGTGTTGCAAAAGTTCCTGTATCTTTTGTAAGTGGCACGTACTATTTCATTATCTGTATTTTTTAATACTTTAATTTGTAATTGATCACGGTTTCGCATACATCTAAGAAGGCCCGGTGTTATCCAAGGCTTTAATATTAATTTACGTTTGGATGTAGTGATTAGTTTCGTGTTATCTTTTATGGCTTGACTTAGTGAGTGTATGAAAGAATTTGTTGCCTCGTTAACATCTGACATGTTGTAAATATATTGGAAATCTATATTTTTAACATCCTTTTCAAGTCCTTCGTCGTCTAGTCTTTTAAACGTTTTGAGACCTTGGATTTTGTTACTGGTACGGTCTAGAAATAGTAAAACACTGTTGTGGTCTGTAACTGAAGTTTGAGAAACATAGCACTTAGCTGATAATCTTGTCTTTATCATCATATGATCTAAGCACGTGCGACTATGAGTAGGAATGGTGTGAGCTGGGAGCAGACCATGAGAAGCGACAAGGTTGAGATAGGTGTAGGATCTGTTGTCTTGGGAATTTTCAACAATATCAATATTAATATCGCCAACTAATATAATATTTTGGAATGATGATAGTTTGCTTAGACAATCGTTAAGGGATGTTAAAAAGTTATCGATATTTTTATGACTAGGTGGACGATAGACAGCAACAATTACAGTGTTTGTGCTTATTTTTAAAATAAGACAATTTGAATCCAACATTTCCGGTTCCTCAATGCTGTACTGATCTATATTTTTGCAGTAAATAACCACACCTTCATTTTGAGTTTGATTATTGAGCGTAGCGAATGAAATATAACCATCGAATTCAGGCACATTAGGGTTACGCTGCAGCCAGCATTCAGTTAGGACAATAACATCCCAATCAACATTAGACCTGGCAAGTAAAGTTTGAAAGTTGGGCGTGTTGCAATTAATACTGCGTATATTTTGAGTTAATATTTTTAGGGTTTTTGTAGGATTTTTTAACAAAGAGTTGCAGTCGTCAATATCACAAGACGCAGATTGAGCTACTGTAACAGAATCCAATTCATTGTTAAGTATTACGTTAAAGTCATCCATTATTCAAAATAATATATTTTAGGGTGCAATTTAATTTATCTATGTATTTAAGCAGCCATCGACTGGCACTGTATCCAATGCATAAGATATTAACAAAAGATATTAAAACCATAGCTATAACAAATAACGGGTGTGTAATTGTGTGTGTGTTTGTGTGTGTAAGTGAATAAAATGAGGTATAATGTGAATGAATATTATAACAAATGCATCTAATTACGAACAAAATTTTTATAGATTTTAAAATCAAAATATTATTAAAGTATTGACTAGTCATAGGTATGTTTTTTAAACATATTAACAAAATATTAAGTATTAACGTTAACAATGGCACATACAATTTTATTAAATACTGCAAAGAAAAAGTGACTAGTCATAGTACATACTCTGACTTAAGCTTGTCTATATCATCCTCTGAACTTATACGTCTGCGATTGTCTCCTTCTGTTTTTCGAATAAATATTTTGCCATGGGCGGCCCAACAATACGCAAAGTTATAGGTCTTAGCGAAATCTCGCGCTAAGAAAAACAGCCTCTTGCCTTTGCTCGTTAAATTCTCTGCTATGAAGATAGGTTTACTGGAGCCATGGATATGAAGATGTGATGTATTCAGTTTATTTTCTTTATGTTGCTTGTTGAAATTTTTTGTGTGTTCTATAAACTTCTCCTTAAGTAAAACTGAGTTGAAGTCCAATATTATAGGTTTATTATCTTCGGATTTTGTACTAATCCGGAAGACGTCTTTTATATCACTATTTTGAATAGTGAGGTTTACTGCTTGTCCGACTGTATTTATTAATTTTGCGAGATCATTTTTAGTTTCACCTCTCCTAGGAGGAATATTTCTAATCTCTATGCTGGAGATTCTTTGCGCGTTTTCTAGGTTTTCAATTCTATTTTCTAGAGTGTAAATGTATTGTAAATTTTCTCGCTTTTCCTTTTCAATCAATTCCAGCTGTTTTTTTAGGTTATTATAATCTTCAGATAGATGTTCTATTGATTGTATAATTCCAATATTTTGTTTTTTAATATCACTTATCGTTGTTTGTAGAGCGTCAAGCTTACTATTTTGTTCCTGTTTAAACTCAGCTATAATGGATCTTATTTCCGACATAAAATCCGTATTCTCAGAATTTGACGTCTGCTTTTGTGATCGCGTACGAATTGATGTACCCATAGCCAAAGTGTCGTTGGTGGCGCTAGTAGTAATAATCTTGGGTGTTGTAGGTGGTGTACGTTTAAGAGGCATGCTTATACGGTCAAATATTATAATTATTAAATAATAAATCCAATATTATCTAGAAAAATTGTTGAATTCAATTCAAATAATCACTTTTAGTTTATTTTGTAATAATAACATCACAAAAAGAACATGCTTGCAGCGGGATCCGAACTCACGCACTAGAACTCGGCGATCTATGAGGTTCGTGTAAAGTCTATTGCGACGATAAGTAACACAGTCAAAATTACGGTTCTGTATGTG
Organism: Anorthoa munda; assembly: GCA_945859665.1. Lineage (NCBI taxonomy): Eukaryota > Metazoa > Arthropoda > Insecta > Lepidoptera > Noctuidae > Anorthoa > Anorthoa munda. The sequence continues at coordinate 12,861,417 of OX243910.1, forward strand.
CTTTTAAAAAAAGTCTGTTGGAAAAGCGGTTAACAAGCTTTCTATTCAAAAACCGACGCACTGTTTGTAAATTTAAAACACTGATTATTATCGAGATTTTATAGTTTGGAACTGATAAAACAAGTATGTTTATATAGTTTTTTGTGTCAATGTTTTTGTTTTTAGTAGCACAAACACAGTTTTGGCTTTAAATCGAATCACCTATGAATGGCACTATTTTAATCACATAGATTAGTTCACAGAGTTATTTAAGCTTTAATAACACTTGATATGGTCCATTGCACTAACTGGTTGATATTTATACAAAAATTAGAACGAAAAAACGATTATAAACATTTTTTAACTAAAATTAAACGGAGCGCGATGTTTACGTGATGGCAGCGCCATCTGCCGAATCAGAGTGCATGATGAGAATGCAGGTGACCCGGTCTTTTGTAACTGTTCTTCGGATGTCACCTCTTACCATACTTAATAAGGTGCTAGTTATATAAATTGACGTAAATTTTAACAGTTCGCTATGCACGATATACCAAGCGGTCTACTTTCTTCGGCCGATAAAAGCAAGCTATTAGCACTTGTTGTGACTTCCGGCTCACTTGACAAAAATTACATCACGGCCTCCGCGTGTACAAGATGATGAAACGTGAATGGATTCAGAAATGTTTTTATTATAGAGGAATTGTTACGTTCTGAATACGCCGTCCATCAGTTGAAGAAACGTGTTACATACGTATAAATAGTGGTGGAACGGAGCTGCGCGGGCGCACCGGTCGCCGGTGACAGCGGGTCCGCCGAGATTCTCTCTGGAGAAATTTGTTGTCGCAAGACTTGCGCCGTCATCACTTTATGCTTTATGTATGCTTTGTTGCCGCTATTTACTGGTAAACCGCTACATACATGATGCTATTTATGTAATGACGTCGTCCAGTTGATAGAATTGCAACCCATACGTATGCCACGATAGTATCTTCGTCAAACAGTTATAATCAATTCATCTTTACGGTGGTCATAAGTTTCGTTTGGAAAGCTGCTTTGCAATATCCAGGAAAAGTCGTGTAATAAAATTATAATTTATACACCGTAGCTTATTGGCTTGCTATTTGTATTGGATCGATTTACGCGCAAGTTTGGAGGTGGCGCGACCCCATGACCCAGTAACCCTGCGCTGGCGCAGGTGACTGAACTTGCCGTTGCAACGCACGAGAAACTTAGCCTCACTTTCGTTTGTCGCGGATCTTCACGTCCAAACCGACCTAGATTTGCATAAATAATATAATTATTTACTTATTCATAGTTACTCAGATATTTAACTTCGGAACTACTTAATCGAAGCACCTAGGTAGATAAATAATTATTATAAAAATTAAGTTTTATTCAATACATTCGTTAAAAGTCGCCTGGCCACTTACGTAACAACGAGAAAATTTAATAAATAAAGTTATTTTCACAGTTTTTAAGCTGTTGCTTGAAATGAAAAACGTTTCAATCTAAATCTTCGTGGGGTATAATATTGAAGGGCTTCAATAAATAAAAAAATAATTATTCCTACCAACGTACAGAACCCTAGGTGAGCGAGTCCGACACGCTCTTTGCCGGCTTTTTTTACCTTTTTGGTTTAATATAGGTTTCCTCTGTTTTCAGCGGGTTTTTTTAACTTGACAACTGTTCAAAAATTGATAGGGAAACGGCATTATATTTTACAGCATCTAGTATAATTATATTGTCTAGTAACGCAGAACGAATAGCGCAAGGCGCGGCGAACATGGCGATGGGTGAAAGCAACGCGGCCGGTCGCGTGTGTTGTGTACCACTGCCGTGCAAGGTTAACGTTTTTCTAATTTCGGAGCGAGGACTTAGACCTGCTATTACGTTGTGACCAACTCGTTCCCAACTTTCATCGGAAATTCACCGTGGAAAAATGAGAATCGCAAATTTCACCAGCCATTTGGCATTTTCCTCTTGTGCGTGCCGCCCGCGAAGATACGTTTGCGTTTGTGCGATTTTCTTTTATGAAAATGCTTGGCAGTTCATGCAAGTAATGTTCGATGGAGAATGCGACGAATGCAGCATGTTGAGTTTACTTATGAACCAAAAACAAGAAATTAAAAAAGAAGAAAGTTTCCATCGCGGAAAAATATTATCTTGCCAATCATCAGAAAACTACTTATTCTTGTTTTCATCTCCCGCGTTTTTTTGGTTTTTTTCGCCTGCTCAGTGACCGGTCCAGCGTGCAATCCGCTTTCTAAAACCATCCGTAAGTCCGTGCGTGTTCTGTACGCGGATATGAGCGTAATTTATTCACTCGTAATAAACATACATCGTTTAAAAATACGCGACTAACTGTGTAACTACATGTAATTGAGTTATGTTACATGTTTAGGTATTATTATACCTGCCTGAATATTTAATGTATTTGCCTTTGTTTTTAATAATTGGTTTTCAACTTATTACCTATATGTAAAACTACTTAAGGACGATACATTTATGTTCAACATTTACAGCTGGCCAATTTTTGCGAAGTTCAGGCACCTGTTTTATTCCTAGGATGTCCGGATGCTTCAATTATTGGTAGACTTATTATTGGTACTTATCAGAGCGTCTATAATTTATCAGGACCTTATCATTCCACAGTCTTCAAATTCGACATTTCGGCATTTAAAAATCAAATGTTTTTTATTTCACATAGGCCTACATGGGCACTTATAAAACGTCGACAAAAGGTGCACGGTTCGGGTTGGTCGTTTCCTGTGGAGAAGAACCGGCAAGAAACTCCACGATTACTCTTTTAAAAAAAATTGGTTTGTTTTTACAATATTTCCATGTTACAGCATTAGTGCTTAGATATGGGGGGACAATGCAGGCCCTACAATAAGTCGTAAGAAACTAAAAAAAAAATTGTATAAAGGAGATAAAGAGTTAACAAATGTTAACAAGCGTCTAGAAATCTAGAAGGCCTACAATGTTCACACATTCACAAAACAATCAGGAAAGGTCTATCCAACGCAGACATATCAATACGCAAATGGCTGGACAAATCTGAGGTGCTTGAGCGGCAGTTTCACCAAGATATAACACTAATATTGATAAAGACGCATCATCGGTTCCCGCGATTGATTCGTTACAGCTGTAATGATGAAGTGGATACGATGTTCCGCAAAGTGATCCGCAGGCGTGTTACACACCGGTACCGTGTTCTCGATGCGGATCAATCGTACGGTACACCTGATTCAAGATGCACATGTTCAATTTGGGTCGGCACCTACTTAAGCCGTCAATGGTGTCAATCACCGTTTTACATCTCAATTATTATGTTCACATTGTATCCGATTTCTAAACACACAATGGGAATGCATAAATAATTTTGTATCGACATGTGTTTGTATTGTTTTCTTAGAAACGGGTAACTGATCTTTGCTATTTTGAAGGCTTTGCGACTTATATGATTCTACTGTGGTGGGTTTTAAATCTGTCATCCTCAAAGTAATGTTTGTTTCGAATTGTTTTCCGAATATTTTCGGAATCCGTACAATTATATGCGGTCTTCGAAGATTTATTACTTTTTGTCGTTTCATTTCGAGTCTTTCACCGAGGCTTATAAATCGATTAAAAAAGAAAGAAATTTCTCTGCGCATCCGAAAGGGCCCTCTAAAGGCCGCAGGCAAGGTGTCAGTAGGTAGGTATATAATTTTCGTTTTAAAAACATTTCGATTACCCAACCTCGGCGGTGAATGACGAGATTGCCTCTCACGTCCGCCGACAAAACTTTCACTTTAAAGTTTTTTGGACATGAGTGGATCGAGCATTTTGTTAGTCTCGCCGCAAGATGACGACTACGGAGGTTTATCATCGCGACTACGAAATTATTTCTAGCGTTGAACTTCAACGCTAGAAATAATTTTAACGTTAATTATTTAACGTTAACCTTTTCTAAGTTTAAATTTTGAAGAAATATGGATTTGTTTTTGCCGGGTTTATGAAACGACTAAAGTATCTGTTTCTCCATGAAGTTATTTTCTCATTGAAGGTACCGTATTTCTAAGAAAATTTGAATAAGCTGTACAAGAGTAACTGAAAACGGTCATACATAAAATTGCTCATCAATATCAACGTGGAAGCGTTATTCGCTCGATGACATAACTTTTCTTTATTTCTGGGAATATGTTACTACATTCGAATGGGTATTTGTTGAGCGAGAAACGCGGTGACGAGACCGGGCGCGCGGGCGGCCGGCACGCAAGCGGATTATTGGCCATTCCGATCGCAGCAGCTTTCCTCGCCACTTTCAACATGCGCCGGCGCACGTTTCAAGACTTTTAATTACTTAAGAACCTGTCACAAGTATCATAACACTCGGCAAGTGTCCTCTTTTGTTTACTAACTTCTATGGAAGTTTCAAGAATATTATTGATGTAATTCCCTGATTAAATAGTAGTAAATTTTAATCTAATCAAGCTAACTTGAAATGTCATTTCAAATTAAAAACAAATGAAATCGGTTTACTTTTCAAGTGAACTTGAATATTTAAGCATGATAAATTGATTGATACGCTCTATTTGAAGAATAGAGCAATTAAAAGTGCTACCGGATCAGAGATGATTATCATTTGTAACGCGGGTGTCTATCGTAAATCCAACATGTTACGAGCAAAAAGTTCCGTTGGAAAATCTCTTTTCTTATATTTTCAATGCACTTAACGCCATTGTTACGTCAAATTTGCTACTCAAGAATGTTTTGTCTTTGTGTTCTTTAGATTCTCCGCGACGAATTCAGGGTTACAACGCATTATGTGAACATTTTCACATTTTAGAAAGTGAAGGTTCATATTTACATGAGTACAGCGAGCGGACAGTGAAAATAATGTGCCGTGTGGAAGTTCATAATAAGTGTGAAATGTTCGTGACTGATTAGTATCATTGTTCCGTCAATGTTTGACGATAATTGATTCGGCATATATTTTTGTTTATGTCCGTATGTTTCATATTTATTAAACCCGGTCTTGAAGAAAGTCGAACTCGACTTAAAAAATTACTGAAAATTGGTGGAAAGCTACCATTTCCGGTTGTCGAACAATTTAGTTAATTGTATATTTTTGGAAACAAATTGACGTTGAATTTTGACTAATCAAGTGTCGAATAATGAGACAGAACTGTTTATTGTTGCGAGATCACGGGAGTCTTGCGACTCGTGCATACATTTCTAAGGGCTTATTGAATTAACAGTGTAACATATAATATTGCTTTTTCGTAAAGATTTAATTAAAAAAGAAAACTTATGAATTACACAGCTATCAATGGCTCAAAATTCTTTATACAATCGCACATTCATTCTTTTGCAACATTCATTCATATAAAGTGACCAAATCGAATAAACAACTACGATTTTAAACACCACCCAAATGTGTCTCATTTATGTTTTGATTGATATAATGCATTATTGAATACAATAAATATGTAACAAACCTTAATCCTTCTTTATATTAAAGGTCCTCCTTTTAATTTTTATCTAGTTTATAGATTTTTTATCAGGCCACTGCCATCAAAAGTTTTGGGGGTGTTTTAACATAAAACTAATCAAAATATTAAGTATTTCATAAAAGCACTTAATAATTATTTCATAGCAATTTTGATACAATATAAAATGTTTATTCACAACATATTTTTAACAATCACTATAAAAAACAAAAGTTAAGCTTTTTATGAGATAAACAAACATTTTGTATCACCAGAATCACTTGTGAAACACCTTATCTATTATATCACATGGGCACTTGCAATCATCAGCGTCCTGTCCAACTTTCACACAATTATTTCAAACACCAAACACTTAAATTATTCCACTATGGGTCCTAAGGGATGGACCTTTAAAAACCTTACCTTATCTCGAACTGGGGGTATATCACTAACACTGAATCACGTTATCTCCCACGAGGTAGCTATATCGTCACCGGAGAAAGTGCGTGTTGCTTGTGCGAGAGTTAAACTTGCAATGAGTGTTGCGCCTTGAACTTCACTATATATATATGATGACCCAGTTATGGTGGCAGCGGCTAACTGTGCTAGTCGGTCCGTCTGTCCGTGTGTCCAACCTGTTCCCATCCCGTTGCCCGCTCTGTTCCCGACTGGACCTTGTCAAGGACATTCGGTTACCAAGCCGACCAAAACGCCATTGACTGAATAGTTGAGATTCCGTTGCAATGCTACGGATGATTCCGTTACTAGTAATCAAAATATTTTTCCAATCTAGTATAAGGAATATAAGGATGCTTTAGAAAATGAAGATCTTGAAATTAACAGTTTTGTTTATTTTGTTTTAGGTAATTTCTTGGATGAAGGGACAACATCATCACACGGTCAGGTAAAAGAAGCTCAAGGGTAAGTCAAAAACCATTTTTATCCAAATATCAGATTTTCTGAAACAGGAAACAGGTAAAGTAAAGTTTTATCTATAGTATAGATTGTTGTTACTCATGAAGAGGATGTTTTATGTTATTAATCGATATAACGGATTTGTGGTAATTTCTGCCATAGATCATTAGTTCGCTTGTGAAGAATATCCAGTTCCAGTCAAGTAGCGGTCGTTGAACTAGCTTTAATACTTTATGGACCATCTTTGTCTGTTGACCCGAGGTTTCCTCTATCTTATATTCACCTTTCATCTTCAGACACGACTACTCCGCACATAAAAGTGATTTTCCTATTTAGGGAGTTCGGTTTTCCGTATTAACAACACATCAAATCCATCCAAAAAGAGTCATAAATTTTGTTCACGTTAAGCAATACGCTGAAAATATCGTAGGTTATGTATGTAAAGCGACTGTAATGACGATCCTTATTACTGTAGGATACTAATATTTTAAGATAAAAGTGGTGACATTCAAGCTTCGAGCCACATTAGTTGCATTTTAAAACACACAATGTTAACCGAGGTCTTTGACCAATCCCTACTTATCACGCGCTCCCCGAAGCACAGAGATCTTGATGTAAAGGTACGAGTACATCATTTAAAATATCGTTAGTAACCCAAGATATTTCAGCAAAAATAAGCGGGTCAACAAGAAAAATAAATAAGTCAACTTACATATAGCTAAATATTAACAACCTTCTTTTGACAGTTATAACTAAGAATCGAGTCGACCAAGTACATTGAAACCTTTACTTCTTAGTCTAAGATCCTTGGCTTTTAGTCTTATATAAATGAATGCGTTTGTATCTGTATTGTGTGTGATAAGCAGCCATTAGATTACAATTCTTAATAGTTTAACCATTATCATTTTTTTTAAAGAAAGCTTATAAGCAGTGTTGGTACCTCAACAAGGAGTCTTCATAAGTTGATCCCTCGACACGCTCTCTTTGGTACCTTAATACCTGCATAAGTACTCGTACCTAGATCTTATTCTCGTTATGTTGTGCATCTTCACTACTAATGGTTGGTAGTGTATTTGTCCCTCTTTGTTGTCAAACCAAACAGTTCTTGATTCAACTTAAACGAAATCATTCTTCAATCAATCGCACAAAATTAAGTCCATCTCGTGATGCTTTGTTGCACCTTCACTACTATCTAATGTTTGGCAATTAGCTCCGCAAATTGTCCTTTTTTCTCGTCACAACAAAAAGTTCTTTACTGAATTTAAACAATGTCATTCCTCTATCAATCCCCTAAAATTAGGAAAGATTCTTAATAGCTAAACCATAGTCACTTCGGATTATGGTTTAGATTTGTAATCTTTTTAAGGAGTCGACTTAATTGGATCCCCTAAGTCCCGACATGCTCTCTTTGGAGCCTAAATACCTGTCTACATAAGTACCTCATCTTCATCATCATTTTGTCCCTTTTTCTCGTTAGACCAAACAGTTCTCGACTAAACATAAACGATGTCATTCCTCAATCAATCTCATAAAATTAGGTCCAAACCAACATATTTCCCATCCGTTGGCTTTGTCTTCTCAGTTACTTTTCCCAGTAAAGTTGATGTGTCTCGTGGAAACTGTAGCGACTAACGCCTCGATCCAATGGGCTACATTCTATTGCTTCTCACGCTTGTCTTAAGTACATAATCACACTGCGATCACTTAATTGTTTGGGCATAGTAAAGGCATATCTAATTTGATTTTCTTTCCATGAATGGTGTGTATATTATATCCCTTGATTGCTTTGCGTAGTCATTTGCTAGATGCTACGTGCTTTTACGTCAAGCTTGTTGGCGTTGCTGCACTCGGCGCCAAACCATGGCCGGTCAACTATAGACATTGCTACGTCAGAGAACGGAATGTTGTACTCCATTCCCCAACGCAACACAACCGACACGGCGTCTGCGCATGACGAAGGATCAGCCGAAGAGAAGCAAGTAGGCTGCCATGGATAAGATGCGAAAAAAAACGCATCCCATCCCAATCCGCTGACTTGTACCGCCAAACTCTCCGAGCGCCTCTTGCGCTGGGATCGGGTGGGGAGTCGACGGCTACAGACTTCACCAGACAATGGTCGGAACTACCTAAAGGTGAAGATACCGAAACCGAGAAGCGGTCTGGATCTGTTGTCAGCAGAAGGTCCAAGCAATTGCCTGTGTGCGAATCAACATCCGGCACCCTCGTTGCCCCCGGGACCAACTGGGCGAGATTTAAAGCAAGCGCAAGCTTTCTCGTCTCTCGCCCAGCATGATCAGTGCTCTGGTACGGGAAAAGCCACTCCTGGTAGTGGGCATTGAAGTCCCCCAGTAACACTAATTGGGCGGAAGGGTACCGCTGTTATGCTGTATCAGCCGCCTCACTAAGATACTCTGTGAGCTTGGTTGTCACCTGATCGCCGCTGTGCGAGCGGTAGACACACAAAGGCGTAGACAATTTTATCAAGGCCCGTGTCCAGCATAACCCACAGCACAGAGAACCTAGAGTCCTCAAAGTTTCGATAACAGATGTCGTCTCGGGCGTACATGCATACACCCGCGCGTTGCTTAAAATTGTGCTCCAGGGTATACCCTGGGTATGTTAGGCACGGTACGTTTGACGGACATCTGATTTGCGTCTCCGAAAGGAAAAAGAGAGCCGGTTTATCAGTCTCTAGGTGATGATGGACTGCTATGAGGTTGGAGTGCAGACCTCAGATGTTAGTGAGGTGCACTTTGAGTGGGAGAGGGCGCAGCCGCTGTTCAACTTTGAACTTTTTTCTCTTTTTTATACTTTGTTATGCGAGTGAAGTAAGGTGAGAAGAAGAAAGTGAGATGCGGTTCCACGCTGCTAACCTTCAGACACGCAATGAAGAGACGCCATCATTGAGGGACTAGTCTGGAGACTGCGGGGACGCTCGAGCCCCCCCGGGAATGTCCATCCAACCAGCACGATGGCGCATACCGGGATTTTTCGTCAGTTGGCGGGGCAGCATTTCGTGTGGGGCTGGCACACTACTTGGGTCCCCAACTACCTGTGGTCGGCAAGCGGTGCACCGTGCCTCGGATCCCGCTACCCTCTGCGACCAGTAGCCCGATACGTCCATAACAGCGCGCGTCAGGCTGGTCTGCCTGCAATGTAACCGCCACCTCGACCCATCTCCTGAAATGGCTATACCGAGTATCGCACCGGAACACGGCTAGGCCGCTTGGCGGTACGTCTTTGCCCGGTGGGTGGTCGCAAGCCTCCGGCCGAAGCCTACCACCAGTTATTGTCACCTGATTGGCACCACCCGGGGACCACGTGTAGGGTATCATATAGGGTACTTTCCTACGGACGTGGGTGACTTGGCCCCCAACTATTTATCTAAAAAATACTTTTTCTGATATAGTGGTAATGAACACAATGGTCAAAATTGCACGACCCTTTTGCCCGTATAGACACAGTTTTTATATTATTTAAAACGACATTAAGTCCACCATGCCATGAGTGGTATAACAAGAAAACTTTTATTTTTAGAAGTTTTCTAATGAATTATCGGCTGAATGGGTCATGAATCCACTTGCTTCACTGTACAGCGTTTTACCGGAATTGGTGTATTTTGACGGCTATCGTCACTCACTCAAATCAGTTCAAACAACTGATTTCTGGGGCAGGTCCTTTAAAAGCATTTAATATTTGTTTTGCTTCGAAACGAATAAATTTACTTAGGTAACTCGTATTACTGTTTTTTAACTTGATCATAGGGAACTTATAAATACAAGCCACATGTTTTCATTTTGCAGATCGTGTTCATCCATGGATTTGATTTTCTATTCGATTCACATTCATATTGTCAATGTCACTAATAAAGTGTTGATGAAACACACGATAACTTGAATATGCATTGATATTAACATATTTCCAGGTACACGTTCCTGAATCTTCTTGAAGATATTTGTAAGTTTTTTCGAAAGCTGAAAGATTTTGCGTGAGTAAACACAATTCACTATTGCATCAGAAATCTTTCTCTGGATTGTATTTTGATTGTCACTGGCTATCTGCAAACGCATCCATTATCTTTTAAGGGACTATTAAGCATTCATTTGTTTATTTAATTTACAATTCTGCTTAGAAAATTATAGACCTTGTTTAATTAAAACAAAGTATCCGTCAGCTACGGTGCATTCGATCTCAATCTATGGCGGTCCGTTTGTAGAATAGTAGGACAACTGTTGTTATGCTTGTGTGTAGCATGTTTATATTTACTTTGAGCAATAAACGAGTTTTCTATATATCGTGTTTTAATTACTATGAAATAGTTGTCAGTTTCCTCTTTGCCTGTTAATTTAGGAGGGTCATGGGTGACCACAGGTCCGTTAACAACCGTTACGGATTAATATGATGATTTGGCAATTTTTTCTATGAAAGAGTTGGTAAATACAAATTCATCAAAGATGAGAGAGGGTCATTGATTGACCACAAAGTTCGATGCAGGGTAGAAGGTTGGTAACCCGTGGCTGTACAGACAAGTTTAGTGGGAAACATTCCCAGTTTAGAATAAGCTAGTAAAATATAGAGAATAAAGCAGTAAATAAAAGTTTGAAAAGGTCGGTACTTATGTGGTGCATTATTTGTGCACTGCTTGACGTAGAAATTGTATTCTTATTGTAGGTATAAGCAACAGTATGTACGGTGATTTGAATACTAAGTTATGCTGGTGTTAATAAATTAACGGGCCTAAAGAACGAAAGTTGGAATGCATGGAAAAACAAGAATTTACTTTCGCTAGCATCCTTACTTAAAAAAGAGGTCACAGAACTTAACGAGGCTAATAAAATTAAACGGCTCGTGTTATTGAAGGTAAATACTTAAAAGATCGATTAAAATGAGACAGAAATTAAAGTGAAAGTTGGAATACAAGGAAAAATAAATATTACTTTCATTAGGTTCCTCGAAAAGTTACTCAATGTAGGGTCGCAGTATCGTTCATGAACGGAGGACTCGACGGCAGAGCAGTGACCTGACGCTGACTCATTTGATTGCATTTCACTTTCTTATTCGGAAAACCCCACTTATCTGAACGAACATTCTATTCTAGTAAATCCTCGAACAGACTTCAAACCCCATCCTTAGTTGAGATTAATCCTCAATTGAAGAATTAAAATAATAATTTAATCTCACGACTTAATCGTGGACTTTCTCGATGCATAGAAAGTGACCTCAGAGTAAGTAGAGGGTTAAATATGAAATGTAAACTGAGTACAATTTGTATAAATATGGTAAGTATCCGTAGGCCATCTTCATAATACTTGTATTTTTAGAAATAATTTAACCTAGAAAGACTTAGCATAATTCACGTGACATTAGGATTAGGAAAAAATGGCCGTCAAAAGTAGAAGTCTTTGAAACTGAAGGTGGCTGGGGTTGATAGGACGCTGGATGCAGAATCCGGAGACCTAATGATATGGTATTGTATTTTGGTATAACAATATGTCCAGCTGTAGCCTGAGGTAAGTTTAGTTAATATTATGGGGCAGGCAGTTGCGGATAGGCCTGGGCCTGAAATATCATCATCATCTTCTTGCCCTTTTCCCATGTTACTTGGGGTCGGCGCAACACGTTTTCTTCTTCCATACCGTCCTGTCCCCCGTCACGCTATCACCGACTCCCTTTTCTTTCATATCACTCCTCACACAGTCCATACATCTTTTCTTCGGCCGTCCCCTCCCTCTCCATCCATCCACACTTATATTCATAACTCTTTTAGTAACATGCGTTTCATCCCTCGTCATCACATGACCATACCAGGACAAACGGTTTCCTTTCAACTTTTCTGTCACTGGCGCCACTTTCAAACTTCCTCTAATATACTCATTTATTACTTTATCCATTCTCGATTTCAGGCCTGGGCCTGAAATAAATGAGGTAAAATGAAATGATTAAAGAACTGTGTTAGTACGCAGATAGGTAATAGGTATCTATTACGATAGAATAGAATAGAATATTATTTATTTGCTTAGAATATAGGTATTTACAATAAGGTGGTTAGAATAATATTAAGAATCCTTGTACATTCTACCATTTTGGCATGCAAACATTGATACAATTTATCATCAAATATACAAACATTGATATTATACAACACAATTAAAATTTATCAGCTAGAAAATCCGACACGGAATAGTAACATTTATTTAATAGAAGTATAGTTAGTTTATTTTCGAAAGTTGTTACTGATTCCTCTTTTATGGAATTAGGAATGTGGTTAAAAATAACCGGTGCCATACCAAAAATACTTTTCCTCAACAAAGCAGTCCTATATCCACCTGTGCGTAACAAGTTTTGGTATTGAGATCGCAAAGTTACGTTTCGGCATCTGCTTTCCGATAAAGTTAAAAATAGATGTCGATTACATTTAACAAAAAGAGCAATTTCTAAAATGTAAAGGCAAGGAAATGTCGACAAATTATGACTTTTAAAAATTGGAACACAGCTGTCAGTAACTCTTAAACCAAATATTGCTCGTAGGCAGCGGTTTTGGGCCTTAAAGATACTCTCTCTTTCGGTACAATTGCCCCAATATATAATACCAAACCTTAAAATAGAAACGACAAGACTATGATATGCTAGTAATACTGTTTTGATATTAACTTATTTTTGAGATTATAAAGTGCATAAGCAGATGCGTTAAGCTTTTTACAGATGTCTTCTGCCTGTGCCTTCCATATCAGTTGACAGTCAATTAAGATTCCTAGAAATTTTGTAACATCTACTCTGTCCACATTTTGACTATTATAATTAATATTTAGATTCGATCTACCTTCATCTGAATTTACCGGTTCAATATTCATATTCGTGTATCTACAATAGGTGCAATATTTTTGAACACACTTTCATTTACTACAAACGGGAAGAAAATGGATCTGTAATAAGTACGTATATAAACATAGTACAGAAGTGCTAGTGGATAGCAGCGTGTCCGGTAATATTTGTCAATTTGCATGTAGCTGCGACCATTCGAGGGTAACTGTAAAGTTGGAATGTGTGCTAGACTTGCCTACCTACTTCTCTCCTCCACTGATCTAAATATGAGGAGCAGTTTCGATAATCATCGGTTTTGATTAAAGTCAAAATCAAAATATTTTATTTTATTTTACATAGGCCTACATGGGCAGTTACAAAACATCGACAAAAGGCGCACGGTTCGGGTTGGTCGTTTCCTATGGAGAAGTGCCGGCAAGAAACTCCATGATTACTCATTTAAAAATATGGTTTGTTTTTACAATATTTCCATGTTACAGCATTACTTAGATATGGGAGGACAACGTAGGCCCGACAATAAAACGTTAGAAACTAAAAATAAAAAGTAAAACGAGATATAAAGTTATCAAATGTTATCAAGCATCTAGAAGGCCTACAATGTTCACACATTCACAAAACAATCGGTAAAAGCATCTATACAAAGGTAAAAAAATAAATAAAAAAATGTATGTGTGGAGAGGTAAGTCTGTGTGGATTTTGTTAATGTTAGATCTTGGTTTGATATCTTTATAGCTATTAATCAGGTGCATATTAATGAGCTAAGTAGCCGTAGCATTGCTATTATGGCGTTAGTTATGGTTGTTTATTGGTACGATTTTAATGGGCAAACAAAACTGGATGGCTCTATATGTAAATTAAGTCCTCAGTAAGTAGGACAACATGTAAACAAAGCTTGCCTGTGGTTTTCCTCATTATGGAAGTAGAATTTGTATTCGACTGAAGCCCAACATCATTATCGAAAATGCGATCCATTACAACGTGATTGGCTCGGCACATATACTTCATTCGATTTACGAGAAAGCAAAACCATGATTATCCTTTCCATAGACATGAGTTATAGATGATCACTTTTAGTGTCTATTCAGTCACCGGAGACGGAACTTGAGAACTGGGACACCATCATCTTGTCCCCATAGTGGTTTATATGAACCGCAGAGGGCGGGCCCGGTACTAGATCCAACTCATCACTGAGGTATGGGGTCAGGCGCTTGTAAAAGTTGCTATTTCGGTAACATGATAATCACAGCTTGTTGAGATAATACCTGTTTGAATGAGCAGTGTAATTGGACAACCACAGAGGTACTCGTACCTTAGCAATAATTTAGTTAGAGGTACCTAAGTGAAATCTCTTTAGCGTGGGACCTAAGTTACGGCATTTTCAGTAGTTATCAAAAGCAATCCTTGTGGCGTAAATATAAACAATTGTGAATGCGATTCAAAGCGCCAAAGCGCTCTATATTTTAATTGAACAATTAATCTGCTGAATTAATGAAGTTGTAATTAGAAAGATGGAAATATATTTGATACAAGAACAGTTTAGCGCGTAAAGACGCTCTTTTTAGCCATTATAGATTTGCCATAAAAACTGATTTTAGGAGAGACTACAAAAATTGGTTCGTGTGATACGAAGAGTATCACACGAACCAATTTTTAACCGACTTACCAAAAAAGGAGGAGGTTCTATGTTCGACATTATGTATGTTTTTTTTATTTTTATTTTTTTATTTATGTTCATCGATATCTCCCTCAATTGTGGACCGATTTTGAAAATTCTTTCTAGAAAACTAGAAAGTGAAAAATAACTTTATTTTTGGAAGTCGGTGTCCATAACTTAAAAATTTGGTACCTATCAAAGACACCGACTTCCAAAAATAAAGTTATTTTTCACTTTCTAGTTTTCTTATTTGGAAGTCGGTAGTATTTTTTTGAAAAAAGTTTTTTTTATTTTTTTACATTACTTACAAAAAATGCAGATTGGTTGATATGGGTGGTAATTTTTAGTACTGGTCAAGCAACTGGAAAGTATACTTTGCTTTCAAGTTTGCCAGCTGACCTCAAATTTACCTGTTATTCAGTTAAATGTCACAATTCATGGTGCAGTGAGAATTACTTCGAGAGTCTTCTAATTTAATGAGTAAAGAGAATGCAGCTAGCGAACGAGCTGGTCGCTATTTCTGAACGACTAACATCTAGGACTTGCGTCAATCAATTTCACTTCCTAGTTCAGACACCTTATAATTTCAAACTAATTTGATACAAGGAGAATAGAGAGTTAAAACTATTATCTTTCAATATAATTGACAAAATTACATTTGTTTTTATAAAAAAGGAAACACGCAGATAGTTTTGACTTCAACATTAGAAGGGGAATTTGAAGCGTGGGTAGGTACAGATCCAAATAAAGATGTGTTCAAGGTAAACAAATATACGATGGGTAAACATGGCGCGCAGTGGGCTAGTAGGGCATCAGCGAAATGGTAGCTTTCGTTCTTGCTACCAATGACAGACTATTATCAAGGCAAGGCTGCGTGACCTAGAAGGACACGCCGCATTCCGACCGTGTTAGTGGTAGCGTGCGTGTCATCGTGACTGTCGATAATCATTTTGTTTAGGCTAAACACAAGTTATTATATAAAGTAATATTGCTACCCATCTATCTAAGCTAAAATTAGGTATCCTATTTTATTAGCAAACGCATTAAATATTTCCTTTTAATTGTGGTGGCTGATGACTTGATGAGTCTTCAGGCTGATTTCAGCTGCTTTATTTTACTTGACTGTTAATAAGCTTTAGCCCCACTGTCCTTCTTTAGCCCCACTAGCACCCGTGATCTTCACGCACCTTTTACGACACACGTACCTAACTACAAATTGCGTTAGCAGAATTTTTCTAAAGCTATTTAATTGTGTTCAGTCATGCCTTGATTAAACTGAGATATTTATTTATTTATTTATATATGCTTTATTGTAGGTACACCAAGTTAAAACATAGAAAAGGAAACTTAAAACTAAAATACATACAATGGGCGGCCTTATCGCATACCGCGATCTCTTCCAGGCAACCTGGAATGGACAGTGATAGACTGGACATGAAATGGGGTTGACATTGGTGTAACACATACCTACTTATCTAAGAGTTAGGTATAACATAGAATTTGGAACCTTTAAAGCTTCATAAGTAGCTATTGCTTAAAACAATAAAGTCGCTATTACAAGTTTTTCATCGCAAAATACCATCTCACATAATAATAGCTAGATCTATTTAATAGAGACATTGCAATATATGATATTTTCACTCAAGGCATCAACAATGGCTTGGCTTTGATACAAATAACAAGTTAGCAATGTCACAGTCATAGAAAGTGAAGACTGCCCCAATGTGAAGCAGAACGGATCGCTTGTACGAAACAACAATGGGTTACGATTACGACTGAGGAGTGTGGACCGCCCCTAATTATAATACGAGTATGGCGCCTATATCATCGTCTGGTGCGTAATGGAGGGTTTTTTGACGATCACTTTTCTCACGCACTTATCTTGCGATCGCAATTGGTTACAATACCAGCCTGTAACTTAGATAAAGTACCTATAGATGAAGCCCTGGCGTGGACGCACATGAGACAACAATAGTTAGTTCTGGTGTTACAACAAGAATAAGAACACTACAACCCACCATCGCACTGACACTTGTTATCTATAAATAACCCAAATTCCTTGTCTCAATTAACACATAATACCACGAAATCACAGAAAATCAAACAAAACCGAGTTTGTTTGTCAAACCTGCCATTATACTCGTATTAGAGTTTGTCAAACAACAGAAACCGGCCATGGTGACAAAGACAAAAAATAATCTTTTGTCCTTATTATTTAGATGGAGCTGCCAATTAGCCATCTCGCTCTATAAATCAAGCTCATTTTAAGGCTTAATCTATAGGTACTTTATCTAAGGCCTGTAACTTGTCCTTGTGTGTGTAATTGTATCATGGACTTCAAAAGCCAATAAGATTGAGTATTTGCAATTGCAAATTCTTCCCTGTGCTTTCTTTGTGATGTGAAGAGGTCACATCACAAAGAAAGCACAAGGAATTGCGATCGGATTCTTATTGGATTTTGAAGTCCCTGACCAGCAAATCCCTAGTTTGGGGTCACCACCATATCTTGTAGAAATACTTATGGACAATTTGATTAATGTTGCTTTTATTTACATGGATGAAAGGCCAATAATGTTTTATTTACAAACACACTGGTCAAAATTGACCAACAGTGGTTCATTAAAAAAACGATCTTGGGAAATTCAAAAGAAAGTGAAGTTTCCATGTCGTTAATTTCAAGTTGACCTGCTTAAATCCTGATCCTAAATGAGACTGCAGTTTATGTCAATCTTGGATTTAGAAGACAAGTGGAACAGCAAACAAAAAATGCATTCAAAGCGAGCGTGCGTGGTTTAATTTGTTTTTTTTTTATTCATCGTTTTTAAAAGCATCATGTTTGGAAAGTATGTAATGTATGTATCATTATAAGCACCTATAAAGTAGTCTAAATAAAGGTTTTAATCACCATACGATTAATTTTTTTTAACGTGTTGAGGAAATTTCCAAGTTCCATTTACTTACCCACCTACCACAGTTAAAGAAAGTACAACATAATTAGTTTTTAAACCAACACGCCTAATGATGACGTAGTTTTGTTTGTTTTTTTTAAATATCAGTAAGTAGGTGGTGGGTGCTGCTCAGGTTTATCTGAAAAATATTGAAATAGATGGGTAGGCTCTATTATCTAAGTGGAACAAGGTTTGCAAAGTGTAAAGCCCTTAGGTCATGCAAAAAACCATGAAGTGACTAAACAGTCTATACGAGTATAGGTTTAAACACACCTTTACTAACGATAAAGTCTGTTGTGTTTGTTCTTGATTACAATGAAACCTAAGTAGATTCTTTTGCTTACACTCTTACACGTATTACGGCAAATAATAACGGTAAATAATATAAAAATAAGTAAGTAGATGTTTAATAAGTTATATAACGCACTAAGTAGGTCTTTCAGCATTACAGTTTAAAAAGAGAGAATTGTTACCTAACCGAGGTTCTAGATTCTAAACAGTTCACTATTTTTTATTTTATACCAACACTAGCTGTTCCCCGCGGCTTCGCTCCCGTGGGGACAGGACCTGAGGGCTTAGTGCGAGTTTTGTCTCACGCTGGATCGCGTTAACGTAAACGTCAATTTGTATTGAAACTGGATAAGCGCCGTCTGGTGACAGTAAGGAGAAACCTCTTTTTTTGTATACATTTTGACGTAAGAGATCGTTTACGTTATCACGAGTTAGCGTGAGTAAAAACTCGCACTAAGGCCTCTGTTATCGGGAAAAAATAGCCTATGTCACTCAGGAATAATATAGCTTTCTATTGGTGAAAGAATTTTTTAAATCGGTCCAGTAGTTTCTGAGCCTATTCGGTACAAACAAACAAATCTTTCCTCTTTATAATATTAAATACAAAATAAATATAGAGTATAGATAAGCTACGCAAATTGTAAATAAAATTTATACTAATAGTTAATAGGACCTATATACATAGGTGTCATTGATTAATTTACGAAACAAAAAGGTCTTTATTTAATCCCGTGTAGACCATTATATCTTCTCTCGTTTTCTCTCCATCAATCAAAGTTGAATGGAAGCCGCTTCTCCCATGGTTTACGAAAGATTATGTAGTACGATATGAAATTGTTCGTTCATTCAAACAAATTAAATTGCAATAAGTTTGTGTGAAAGCGGCGCCTCAGACTGGCACACGATGACCTATAGACGAAATTAATCATAGCGATTTTTTACACGGCGGGTTTATTTAGCTTATAAAAACAATAGACAAGCATTTCTAATATAGACAGATTATCAGACTGAATTCTGAACGTTGAAATTCGAAGACGTACTAAGGTCTTAGATATCGGTAAACGGGTAATCGAGCTCATATGGAGTTAGTCGGACAACATGGCAGGGCGAGGTGATGACAGGTGGAGTAGGGTAGTGGCGTCTAAGGACTGGCAGAAGAAATATTGGTTGTCCAGCGGCGAGGTGATGACAGGTGGAGTAGGGCAGTGACCGAGTGGCGTCTAAGGACTGGCAGAAGAAATATTGGTCGTCCAGCGGCGAGATGGGCAGACAACATTGCTGCCATTGCAGAGAAAACTGGATGAGATTCGCGCTTGAGGCCTTTTATGCTCAGCAGTGGGCGAAGTCGGGCTGTGGATGATGAAATTTTAAATAAATAATAGCTTTCGATATTTCAACTCTCAACACAAATATACTCTTTTTATTATTGTTAGGCTTGTGCTTGACCACTATCTCACCTGATGGTAAGCGATGATGTGGTCGACGATAAAGCACGCTTGCCTAGAAGAAACCCACTCACTCTTGACTTAAAGACTCCCAGGTTGTAGCTATCAGGAAATACACAATCCGGCAGAGAATTCCACTCCTTAGCTGTACGCATAATAGAAGTATTCCCATAACGTTTGGTGAGTATGGGTGAGATGTCCATCATGTACCGATGATGCATCGCCGTACGTCTTGTAGTCCGATAGGGCTAGGAGGAATTAGTTCATACAATTCTATAATACTCTATTTGGTTATTATTAGAAACTAGGTAAACAGATACTTCTTCATATGTAGAGCAGCAGTTCCGTCAACTTTATAGAAACGAGTAAACAACTACACTAATCTTCGTTAACATTAAGTTAAATTGAAACAATTACACTCTGTATAGTTTCCCTCCGTCGCAGGTGAACGTCTGCAGTCTCTTACTTTTTGTCTTCAACATAATTTGGGCGCTTTTTACTGCCGCTTGTGTCGGTCCCCACCAGCGCACTTTCTCTGGTGACTCGTTTTGACTAACCATAAAATATATTTGTACAAGTTACTACCTACTAGTGAGAAATGATTGACCCCGATAGCTGCATCGCGACGGGTTCCGTAGCCTTAATGCATCGGAAACTCATTTTATTTACATATTATTTGTATATTTTGATTCAATAATGTTACCTAGCTAGAACATCTGCCACCTGTTTTAGATGAACAGGTTTTAAATACCTACAAAAATAAATTAGAAATTATAAATGTAAAACAGAAGAATTATGGTCACCAAAAACGCGTGTCCCATTTTTTCAAATAAATTTGTAAGGTCGTAAATAATGTGCATACGGGGTCATTAAAATGTTGCCAATTGTTAACGAATACAGTCAGTCACCTAAAAAGTAACTAATCAATACAACATGAATAAAGTCAATAAATTACGCGTGCATTATGATAGAAAAAGACACACGTTTTTCCTCAACGCTTTCTACAGCATCGGAAAACAGGAAAACACACGGAAATACGCGGAGAGAATCGCTTTATAGCATTTTATATAAAAGTGGGCTGTTTGAATGCACTGGAATTTGTGCCTCGAGCATCTTCATTCATTTGAAACTTGAACTGAATTAAACCGTCGTTAAATTGAATTGAATGTGTCCAATGCGAAATTATGATAATGCTGTGTATTTATTTAAGGCGCAGATTCCCTTGAGTAGCAGATTTTAAAATAAGAATCACTTCTAAACGGCTGGTCGTAATTTTTTGGAAAAAATATATGTTACATTAGACCATTTTCTTGATAATTTGATCTAAGAAAATTTTAGGGTTTATTCATATAACATAGTGTAATTAATTTGTAAAGTTATGTCTAAAACGGGTAAAAACAAGACAATCGCACCAAAACCGCTGGGCGTATTTTAATGAAATCGAAACCATCTCAAAGACAATTTAATTATCTACATTTTGATCTGAGGCGTTTTTTTTTAAGTCATAGAATAATAAGAAAAATACAAAGAACTACTAAATTTTGGGTCGCGCGGGTGTGAAACGAGTGCGCGTTTTGTTCCCTCAAGGTCGTTGGCGTTAGTCGTCGTCTTAACTCGCTTTGTAGCTGAAGTACTCTGTTGTCATTTTCATGAAGTTAGGAAAGTACTGAAATAGAATGGAAGGAGTGGAGGGGCACGACTCTATGGTGGGGTAGCTATCTATACGTTTAAAATATCCGAATGATCATCATTGACTGAAAAACCGATGCAGTGACGCATTAATCGATGCAGCATTTCACAATGTTTTTGCGTGAAGACATACACCCACAATACAATGTCTATGTCAGCTCTATTGTAGTTTTTGTAGCGAGACACATCAATAAGTTACAATAGTGTTAGGTCTCACATCATCAGCCTATTAATGTTCCCACTGCTGGGACACAGGCCTCCTGTCTGTGAGAGGGAATGGGCCGTAATCCACCACGCGGGCCCAGTGCGGGTTGGTGGATGTCACATGTCTTCGAATTTTTGGTTCTAGGACATGCCGGTTTCCTCACGATGTTTTCCTTCACCGTTTTTGAGAGCAGTGGTGATGAAATAATTTACACAAAGTAAAGCACCTGTCTGGGTTCGTACCCACGACCTACAACTTGTAAGTTGCGGCCGATGCCACTGGGCCAGCACTGCTGTCTAATTACAATTTGGTTACAATAGTGTTAGGTCTCACTTCGTCCAAACTTTCTTCCATGTAGGTAAGTAACTACTTCAGCAGTGTTACGTAAGGCCGTTCACTGCGGTCATCGATCTCCCTGATATTATCTAATTGTGACGCAATGATTATTATGAAACGGCTAATTTAAATATTGACATTCGCCGATTGGTTCGCAGTCGCACGATGTTTGGACGCTGCACGCGTATTATGTTTGTGTCGGCGTGTGAATGTTAAGAGTGTAATAATTGCTTTTTGTTTATTTATTAAGTGGAAAGGAGTGGCTTGTTTCCTGCCTAGCGTAGTTTGTGGTCGGATGTTAAAATAGTAAAAGTTTTACCCCGAGTTTCCCACCTTAAAATTATCGCAGAATTGTTGTGACAAATTGTCAAGCACGCGTTATCTGCTGTACCAATCACATCAGATAACGCGTGCTTGACAAATTGTCACATTAATTCTGCGATAATTTTAAGGTGGGAAACTCGGGGTTAGTGCGAGTTTTCCGTTGTCAAACATTTTTATTAGTTACAAACATCTGGTTTTTTGGAAACTGGGTTATCGAAAGATTGATGTGGTTGAACCAGTAAATGTCAGTGTTTTTAGATTTGTAATCAACTGGAGAAAGAAGGCATTTCTAGAACATGTAATACATAGCGAAGTTCAAGTTTCAAGATTGTTTCCCATTGATTACTATTAATTTTGATGATACTAATTAAACACTTTTGAAATTGAGGATAGTCAACTTTCATGAAAATATGCAATGAGAAAAAAAGCCTATCTATTTGAAAGTTCCTAATTACCAAGTGTTAAATTAAAGGAAGTTTGAATTAGGTAATTACGCATTATACATTCCATATATTACTAATAAAATTATAAAGTGTTCAATTAAAATATTTAAAAAATAATTTTAGACGTAAGCGGTGCGTTGAAGTCTTTTGTACGAGAAATTGAGATCGCTCTCTATGTTGGTTGAATTGTATCTTAAAAAACATAATGTTAACCTTTTAAGGGAAAGCTGAGTATGATCATGTCGCCAAAATTTTGAAATCCTTTAGATAAAATAAACAATATCTTTTTGTTCATGTAGTAATGAAATCGACCCAGTTTAGTTTATACTCTTTAAGTAGAAAGAAAGAAAGAAAATATATTTACACCACCATTTACAGTAGCACCTTCCTTTAATGCCTAGTTTATATTGGTGACACCGTTTACCTGATCTGATCATGCACGATATCGGTATAATATCATTGTATAATAAAAATGTGGTAAAAACACTGATACCAATTATTTTGGTGCCACGTATGTGTTCCACACATGTGGCATCAAAATAATTGGTTTTGCCAAATTAGCAGAACATTTTCAGTCTTAATTTTAGTTAGCTAAACTGTATTTTAATGTAAGTTATGTGCGAATGCCTTAATTTAAGGAAACGGAAGTACTCGCATAATGTAACAGAAGAGCATGTAAGTCTGTAACCCCCGGTTTCTCTATACTCAACTATTGGGCTGTTAACGTAATTGACGAATAATCGCCGGTTGTCTGCTGTGATTGGCTGTTGAAAATTCATTCATCAATCAACCAATCACAGCAATAACGCGCGCTTGACAATTTGTCACGATAGTTTAGCGTTGAGAAACCCGGCTTATGTATGAATGGTTGCGTCTACGGCTACGCGTACACGCAATATTGCCATCTTTTGATACCGGATGTTATTTATTACTAAGGTAATGATGCAAGTGTTTATTTGAATGAGATATATGGTCATAATTATTCACTTGCCATAATCTCAAGCCAACCTTCTCAAAAGCTCAGATTTCAGGATTGGTTCCTATGTAATTGTTCTTCGTAATGAGAGATCTGTAAGAGAACCAGGATTACCGACATAGCCCGAAGAATTGCCAAACTTAAGTAGCAGTGGGCAGGGCACATTGCTCGCAGAACGGATGGCCGATGGAGCAGAAAAGTTCTGGAGTGGCGACCGCGAACCGGAAGACGTTGCGTTAGAAGGTCTCCCACCAGGTGGACCGATGGCCAGGGGGGTCACCATAAGCTCTTAGAGTAAGGTTAGATAGAAAGTGACAGATGTATACAAGTCATATACATCTGTCCCTTACGCACACTCAAAATAACCTTACTCTAAGAGCTTATGGTGACCCCCCTGAGGGCTTAGTGCGAGTTTTTACTCACGCTCAATCGCGTAAACGTAAACGTCAATTTGTATTGAAAAT
This sequence comes from Anorthoa munda, assembly GCA_945859665.1. Lineage (NCBI taxonomy): Eukaryota > Metazoa > Arthropoda > Insecta > Lepidoptera > Noctuidae > Anorthoa > Anorthoa munda. The sequence goes on from OX243910.1 coordinate 12,885,379, forward strand.
GTATAAGCGCCGTCGGGTGTAAGTGAGGAGAAATCTCTTTTTAACATAAGGGATCGTTTACGTTATCACGAGTGAGTACGTTAAAAAACTCGGAATAAGCACACTGATAAAGGTTGCGGAGATCCGCTGAATACTAGACGCACGGGACCGGTCAATGTGGCGACGCTTGGTGGAGGCCTATGTCCAGCAGTGGACGTCTTTCGGCTGATATGATGATGATGATAATGAATGATGAGTAGAATAAAACATGTTCACGTTTTGCGTTTGTTGCTTGTGTATCACTGGGGATCATTAAGTCAAGTGTAAATAGGTTACTTCTAGACAACCGTGCTCCATCCTCGAACATATCTTCGCATAGCTTACCATCAGGGGGGTGACCATAAGCTCTTAGAGTAAGGTTATTTTGAGTGTGTATAAGGGACAGATGTATATGACTTGTATACATCTGTCACTTATGCGATCTCAAAATAACCTTACTCTAAGAGCTTATGGTAACCCCCCAGGTGCTTAGGCACCGATAATATACCTCTAGCATGGCAAAGGTAAGACGCGAGCATCTCAAGATAAAAAAGATATAGTCATATCTTTTTGTAAGGACAGGCCGGGGCACTGTTGCTATACTATTTAGTTTAATTCACCCACTCACATCTAAAAAATAAAGGCCATTCAACAAAACAAAAACAAAAATTCTTACTCCAGTCAAATACATTCCAAATTCGAACAGACCAATCACTGGTAGAAAATTGCCCAATTGCCTAGGTATCCAACAATACACCGACAGTACACTAACACGTGTTTATTACGTCACACAGGTGTACAAGGCTTTAACTATAATTATAACTATTACCCAGGTAAAAATATACCCAGTATCGTGTGAGTTGGGAATTGGGCAGCGGGGTCAATGACCCGCGTTCACTTTCTCTCGGTGACCGCTGCCTTGTGAGCTGTGGATGACATATACGAGTACTTATAGTCTCGGATTTAATGCTTAAGTGTTATTCATTGAGGATTATGTTGGGTAATCTTTGGTTACTCACGTTTTTCAGGGATATAAAGAAAGTTTAAGGCCGAGTTTCTCACCTCTGAATTATCGCAGAATTAATGTGACAAATTTTTAAGCACGCGTTATCTGCTGTGATTGGCTGTTGAAAATTCATTCAACCAGCTGAGAAACTCGGGGTACGAGTTTGATCGTGAGACAAAAATCTACATCCCGAAGACTATAAGCCTAATCCAACATACCTGGTTAGGGAAAGGCTAAGCAGATAATGATGATGATAACAATAACATAATATTGGGAGAAAATTATATTTTCGGAAGTAAAACACTTATCGTATGGCGTGTTTTTATGAGTATTCGTGAAGAGTGTTATAGTAGTTGTTTACTAATATTCAGCTTGCCATTTGCAAGCACAAGATTATGTTTATTATGTGCAAATGAAGCAGTTTAATTAGCTATATTATGTAGCGCTTGTTTATTGCATTTTTCAGGCAGTTACTTTATGAGCAATTAATTTATTTGATCGGGTGAACATATTAGTTCTAAATTCAGTACCTTTCAGGCCCCGAGGAACGGGTGGGCCTTCCTAATTGGGTTGTGAAACTTGTGGAGTTCAGAAGGTCATCTAGCCTTCACATGAAAAAGAAGTTGCTTGATGTTATTGCATTTTTCAGGCAGTTAGAAATTAATTTATTCGGTCGTAGGTTACTTCTGGTGAAGAATTTTGTTCTAAGTTCAGTACCTTTCAGGCCCCGGGGATTGGGTGAGCCTTCCTAAGTGAGTTGTGAAACTTGTGGAGTTCAGGAGGTCATCTAATCTTCACATTAAAATATACTGATTATACTCGTACTCGAAATCTAGTTCTGTCAATTCTGCCTGCTGCTTGGGACGACCGTGAGTTTATGGTTTTACGTACTACATAAGTCACCTTAAACCTAGTAAAAATAGTTTGGATCGGCAGTTAGATCATCTTAGGCCCATTATTTTGATCCGTAGTTAAGTCAACCAATGGTTTAATATGGTAACCATTGGTTTAAAGGAGAATGCCCATTTTGTAAGGGAATTTGGGCCCCTTTGAAAAATTGGTTGTATGTTGATGAATTTGGTTGTATATTGTAGAAAAAACATGTTATATTCATAATTAGAAAATAGTTTTTTATTTATTTTGCGGGGTTCACGAGATATAAGGATGTTTCTGTTCTTAAAATGAACCCTTATTACAATGCAATAAGGTGCATACAAATGTCCAAGTGATGTAACCTGATCTGTTGTTGTCTGTACAAATAAAGTAAAGGACACAGATGAAAAAAAACACAAAATATAAATCCTATTTTTGGATAATATTGAAATCGCAGACACGATATCTCATAAGGGGCCTGTGTATGGGCAATCCTCTTTCGCTAAAATGCGTGTTTTCATCAATTGATAGCCTCAGAAATGGTCAAATAAGTTGGATAGTATTTTATTTGACCATTTGTTACACTAACAATTTGATGAATAAACGCGTATAACCGAAATTAGAAACCATTGGTTACGATGTTTAACCAATGGTTGAGTTAACTACGGATTAAACATAGTTTTGCATATGTATACACTTATCTCAGTGTTATGTTAGCCTACAACTTCAAAGTTTCTCTAGCTTAACGCCTTGTTAAGTCCGTTTAGCATTTGGCTAATAACCTTAGCTTTACTTACCAAGACCTTCAGTCCACGTTCAATAACAAGCCACTATTAGCGTCGAGCGTATAATATGAGTATGCTTTCTCTGGCTTTGTTATCTAGTTTGTCCCATTTGTGGGGCGGATACAGAAATAGTTTGGAGTTTAGATAATGACCTATGTTGTGACATTTGATTAGATCTTGTCTTAGAATTACTTCAACATCACCATCAACAGTCTTTATCAGCACAGCTGCCAACATTGACGTGATTGATTGATTACGCCTACATTCAAAGTAGTAGACAAATCAATCTATAATAGTAATATGGTCTTCTCCTAACATTGGGCTATTGTTTTTACCCGACTGCCGAAGGAGGGTAATGTGTTTATCAGTCTATGTATGTATGTATGTTCCTATGTGGCGTTCTAGAGAACTAACGCATTGGCCGATTTTGATGGTACGTCAATCGATTTGTCTTAACCCTGCGAGTGTCACTGGCTACATTAAAATTGGAAAATAGAAAAATGGCGGATTTTGGGCGCCATATTGTGGGGGCCCAAAATTTTCCAAATCTATCGTGTGGGGTATCAAAATAAAGGGCTTTATGAGCTGATTTCAAAAATATATAACACTTATATGTTAACATGAACCTAATTCTAAAAAAAGATAACTAAAAAGTTATAAATAAAAAAAGTTAATTAAAAAGTTCCAAGTTTTAAGTAAAATCCTCTCAGCCTTTTGTCACTTTAGAGTATTAGGTAATATTGTCAATGACGCATCTAGAATGTAGAGCAACACCGTGTAAGAAGTTTGGATGCGTCATTATGCATAATATTCCTTTCTGCTTCAAATCCTGTTAGCATTTCGTAACTGCAGAAGCCTAGGCGAGTTTAGTCGCTGATGGTAACGTTTGGTAGATTTCATTATTCATGTAACTATCTAAATGCTGTGTCATATCGTCTAGATTAGCGTCCAAAACTCGCTCAAAAGAGGCCTCAACGCCTCGCAGTCTGTTACTACAGACATATTACATAATAAAATATAAAAAATAGCACATGAGTATAAACGAATATGTTGTTTTAACGGCCATCGACCTTCTGTTGCATAATATTTGCTCGAAAGTGCTGGCAGAGCCTAGAGATTCTTGGCACGTTAGTATAGCAAATAAAATATATGAAAGTCCCATAATTTTAAGCAGGGTCATATAACACCTTCGTAGGTTACTATGGTAGGTATTGAAGGTGTATGTATATCCTTGTTACGACAGTGATGTTGCATGCGCTATCAAGTAAGTTGTTCAAGTATGCAGTGAGACATTTGCCTATATCACAGCCTGACCAATGGCGATATTATTACTATACTACGATCTACAATTTCTTAGTCATGCATTGTGAGGGGTTATTGGACGATTCGCCCGAATTTAACTCGCCCGAATCGGGCGAATCTACCACTATTAAAAATATTTTTTTTTCTGTATCGATTCGCCCGAAGTTAATTTTAGAGAACAAAAAATAAAAAGTATGTCGTGCTCTCGTCTCGGAAATAATATGAAGAATTAATCGAAGTTAACAGATATTTTACTAATAACTAGGCAAGCAATTAATTAAATAAGTAATACCCACTTAAAACGTGGAGATATGCCAGTTAGATAAGACATTTATACCCAAACTACCGGATTCCAGAATCATGAAAAAGTATTTGCAGGGCTAGAATCATTAGCGGTAGAGACTAACGGAGTACTAGGTTTTCAGAATCGAAAATCGCCCGGTACTCTTTTGCTAATCGACACAGAAAAAATAATATTTTTAATAGTGGTCGATTCGGGCGAGTTAAATTCGGGCGAATCGTCCAATAACCCGTTGTGAGTTATCCTTCTAAATTTTAATATCTAATAAAATGCTGCGACTTCCGCACTAGAATTTTCTTCTTAAATGATAAGTAAAAATCCCAACAACCTTAATGGAAATATTTTATCCAAACAACGTAAAAAAACATACTAATATAGAACTACAAACAAATACACTTAATGCTATCAACAATCTAGAAACAAACAAATTAGCACTGCGTCTGCGCGCGCAGGCATTTTATTCATATAGATTACAATCTTTGTGTTGTTGCTCACAGATGTCGTTCCGAGCGTTAATTTCCTCCGCCGTCGGCAGGTGGCGGTACATGTTCGCCGAACCGTGAAGCTCTTTAGAAAAGCTCTCATCTTTGATCTTTTCTTCATTACCGAATACCGTTTTCTGCATTCTAGAAATAAATGGAGTAACTTTGCAAACCAAGAGTCGAATACAACTCGTTTCTTCTTCCGTACCTTGTTCTAGAATAAGTTCGTCAATAGTGTCTGGAAGGGATTCGTTTTTGGCTGCTGCGATAAGGTCCTGTAGGTTTCTTGAGTTTTTATTTAGGATCCATGTTGTGGGGTCATCTGATCGGTAGGGTTTAGCTGGTCGTCTTGGTCCTGATAGGAATGTTGAGATCTGAAATGTGCAACGTTGCAATGAGATATACTTACTCCCAAAGATCACTTGAAAATGCTTATTATGATTCTACGAAACTAAAAAATTCAAAAAACCCGACTGCTTAAAAAGCGAACTAAAAAGATGTAAACAAGAAGAAAATCATGCTGTGCAGTCGGAGGATACGTCTGGTTTTGGTCAGCCAGCTCGCGAAGATGTATCCTCCGACTGCACAGCATGATTTTCTTCTTGTTTACATCTTTTTAGTTCGCTTTTTAAGCAGTCGGGTTTTTTGAATTTTTGAATTAACTTTTTTTATTTATAACTTTTTAGTTAACTTTTTTTAGAATTAGGTACATTTTAACATATAAGTGTTATATATTTTTGAAATCAGCTCTTAAAGTCCTTTATTTTGATACCCCACTCGATAGGCTTGGAAGAAAAAAAAAATTTGGTACCCCACAATATGGCGCCCCAAATCCGCCATTTTTCTTTTTTCCAATTTTAATGTAGCCAGTGACACTCGCGGGGTTAAGACGAATCGATTGGCGTAAGAACCATCAAAATCGGTCCACGCGTTTGGTCTCTAGAACGCCACATAGGAACAAACATACATACATACATACATACATACACACATACATACATACATATATACATACATACATACATACATACATAGACTGATAAACACATTACCCTCCTTCGGCAGTCGGGTAAAAACTCGTAGGTAATTCGGTTAGCAGCAATTAACATCTAGATTTACAGCCAAAAGATTAGTAGATATCTGCAAATCCTTAAAATTCATACGGTACCTAGTCAAGTTACGCTACGGACCTAAAAATATGGTAGTCTTACTTACCATTTGCGCTACGAATACTAAAGCATTGACAGCCACTGCACTTATTTGGTTCGGCTGCAGTCCAAACAGACGGACTATTTGTCGCAAAGGTGTCAGGGGACTGTGCGTTTCATTGACGTCATAATCCGGGCCTTTGTCTTGGGTATATGATTCGCTTTCACTGTATGAAGACGATTCTTCGTTGTGAAGATCATTTTGAGGCCATCTTCTGTTTGATGTTGCTGGTTTGTTCGCCGTTTGAAAGGCTTTTACTACGAACTCCGCTACTTTTAATGCCACTGATTCGGACCCTGGAAGTAATTAGGAAGACCATTTGTCATACATTATCTGAGAAATTTCGGAGGACCGGAATGCGAGCACAGCAGCCTAATTGCGTAAGTGAATTCTGCAAAGGAAATAAGTCGATTCTTTCAAAGAATCAGAATAATTTCTTTCAACTTTTTCGGTATTGCGAAACTAATTTGGAAAGCTAGCGTTAGCTTTCCAAATCCTCCTTTGAGTTGAACACAGACTACTTAGAGATACTACGGAGTAGAAGATATATGACATTTGCATTACACAATACCAATAGTGAAGTTTTATCTCGATTCTTCCGCTTTCATTCATTCTTTTACAATCAATTCTACGTCAAAATATTGGTAATGAAAGGAGCATAACCTTTCCGTTTTAGAGTTTAATATGCAATACGAAAAGTATTTTTTGGGAAGGTTCCAACTTGTTTGCTTTGCAGAATTCACTTACGCAATTAGGCTGCAGGAGTGACAATGTCTGAAGTAATCATATCTAATCGTTAGCTGTCTCACACATTAAGTACAATAGTAATATTCATATTAATAAAGTACTATGAGTTCTTTGCTGAAGATGTGCTATGAATTCACTAAGATCATAATTTGTATCGAGTAGTGTATTACTCGGTCTAATTCCCGTCTGGTGCTAAATAACGGCAAAAATTATTCCTAATATTATTGTTCTAACATACCGAGTAAATTCTGAGCGAATTTCATCCCGCTGCTTAATCGGTCCATCAATCCATCATTTCTGTATTGTTCACTGGCGCACGAAACTTGGCAAGTAATGAGTAGCACGCAAAGTACACGTGGCGACATCTCGAAGTCGCGAACTGAACTACAAGGAGATGCGGCGCGGGAGGTTGTGCTATGGTTCGGTTCTTACTGTAATGGGTGCGCAAACGCAATTGTCGTACTAGAGCATAACAATTTCGAATAATTGTGTCTCTTAAAATGTAAAGGGTGTTTGTAAGTTAAATGGTATTTTTACGTTTCGTTCTGTGTTTGTCTTAAGCTAACTTCGGCGGCCTGTAGTGAAAAATACGAATTATTCTCTAAAGTCTCTTTATACGGTTTCAAACAGATGGCGCTAGGTAGGTACCAGTTCAACAACTTGATTTTGTTTTCATACAAATGAAAACAAAGTTTGAATAACTCCGCATAGTCGTAATGTGGAGTTCTCAGCCTCCCACAAGGCAGTCTGCTGAATTGATGAGTGCTGCGGAAGGCCCTGGATGCGATAAGCATTGGACCGGTCGAATAAGCGAAGCTTGGGGTGACAAATGTACAAGAGGTCTTCCGACTAAAATGATGATGATGATGATAACAGTCTTGAAGTTCGTCTCATCTCACATGCGTGTTATGCTATGAGTAACCAGCGTTACATACAGATCTTAACGGATTCCAAATAAATTTGAAATAGGTAACTATTTGCGGTTACTTATTAGAAAAGCATTGGGTCATGCATCTACAACTGCACTAGAGTTAAGGGTTACTTAAGCTACTTAAGTTAAGGGGTACTTGCATTTGGATATATTTTTTACGGTTTTATCCCTAATTGTTGTGTTGTCAGATCGAACGTGTTTAATATGTCAATTTGATCTTGTTTTATTGTAGTATTCCTAATAGTTATCAACAGAGAGCAGTGGTGGCCCCGTTGTAACGGCCCTGATTTACGTATCGTAGGTCGAGACTTTGAATCCAGGCAGGCACTTTACTTTGTGTAAAATATTTCATCACCACTGCTCTTAAAACGGTTTAGGAAAACATCGTGAGGAAACCAGCATGTCTAAGAACCAAAAATTCGAACATCCACCAACCCGATTGGGCCCGCGTGGTGGATTAAGGGACATTACCACACTCACAGAGAGGATGCCTGTGCCCCAGCAGTGGAAACATTATAAAGCTGATGATGATCTATATAAAAACAAATTCTGAAAATGGTTTTGCTATGTCCTTTGAATAATAATCATCTTACCCTCAGTTTTCCTCCTTAAAATTATCGCAGAATTAATGTGACAAATGTCAATGTCAAGCACGCGTTATCTGCTGTGATTGGCTGTTGAAAATTCATTCAACCAATCACAGCCGATAACGCGTAGAGTTTAAGCAAACGACGAACAAAAAAATTGACGATGACGTACAAAGAGAAAAAAATAAGCATCCTGTATCTTTATTTTTCTACGCGTTGACAGACAGAGGACAATAGAAGCGGAAATGTAGGCTGTGGAAGAGCACATAGCTTTCATTTGTTGCAAAATAAGATATAGGAACCTGCAAATATTTGTCGCTAAACGGTCTAAATTTAGGACCTCTAGGTCCTAAATTTAGACCGCTTCGCTTGGTTTCGCTTTTGATGCTTTAAATTTATTGCTTCTAAGCAATCTTAATAAATTGGTGTTGTAGAAAAAACAAAAATGTTGGGTATTTAATAACTTTTAAGGGAAAAATAAAATAAATATTATTTAGACGGACTTTTGATTTCTTATAGCTTATAATCAGAATACTTATACTCATAGGTATCATTGGTATCCGCTTCGCTTGGTTTCGCTTTTGATGCTTTAAATTTATTGCTTCTAAGCAATCTTAATAAATTGGTGTTGTAGAAAAAACAAAAATGTTGGGTATTTAATAACTTTTAAGGGAAAAATAAAATAAATATTATTTAGACGGACTTTTGATTTCTTATAGCTTATAATCAGAATACTTATACTCATAGGTATCATGGACAATTTGATTAGAAGAATAAAAACTATTCTTTTTATCGTTAATTCACCAAGTTCATCCGCTGTGCATGCCGAAAGTAATCTCAGGCAACCATTTTGATTGCTTTGACCTGCCATGTCAGGCATATGCCTTGTACTCAATTTGTAGCGTAGATATCTACGCTACAAATTGAGTACAAGAACATAAAATGTGTACCCAATTTTAAGATAAAAATGCACTGTTCCATTTATCAGGACCGCTAGGCGATTGTCGCGCTTAGCAGACCATAATGATCACGCCGTCAACGTTATGCTCAGCTTTATTTCAACACCTAAGAGCCCATGAGAGGTAGTCTCCCATCATGCTTGTACTCATCTTAATTTATTCTACATTCAAAATGTCTTCCGCTGACGTCACACCGACGGACGTGGCGTTTCTAAACGAGATGCCATTGGACAAGCTTTTGAGACTCAAAAATTCACTACAAGAGCTCGTTACAGCAGATTACGAGAATGTTACAACAACTACACCGTCGTACATACAAAGGTTTGGGGCAGAAGCGATGGCTATACAAGCGCCGCCCATCAAAAGAGGAGACTACGAAGAAGGATTGTATAAGAAAGAGCATTACAGCAAGATCAGTAACATATTCTCAATGTCTGTGACAACGCTTGCGTTTTTGGCTTTTGGCGGTTACTTGCTGTGTTTAATCGTTCAAGCGGTGAAAGCGAAGCAGACCTACAATGCTGCAATGCCGACAACACAGCCGACAACGTTCTTCGTAAGTGCTGGAATTAAGAAGAGGCCTCAATCTCAATTCGCATCGTCGTACGGGAGAAAGAGGAGGGACGCGAGATTTAGAAGGAGTTTGAAGATGGTGGATCTACCCCCGGAACAGTTGTTTGATGCTTTGTTGCAGTTTTGTGAGGGTTATGCGAAATGGAGTGAGAGGAGACAAGATATTGGAGCTTATTAAAAATCTATGTGAGTTTCTAGTGATGGACTTACGTATACGCATTTCATGGGGACGGATGTCGAATGATCAAAGATCTAATTTATTTTGTTGTATTATCGGTATGGATCCTAATGTGCATATACTTTTATACTTAACTTTCTAGTGCGAGAAACAATCTAGGGAGTGGGTGTAGGCAGAGATGTGAAAATGAGTGAAATATTTAAAGAATGTTTAATTTTCCAGGTATATTTAAGTTTAAAATTTTATTTGTGTGCTCCATCTTAATAAGAATCAGCACATAAAGACTATGAAGATATTATTATTTTTCACTAAAAAGCCGGGAGCTACAAAACGCTGTTTACATTAAAAGCAGGAAGCCAGATTGCCCAGCAATATACCTACAATCTGTAAACGTTTTCAAACTGTCAAATAATCACGCTAACACCTAATAATAGCTGCATCTTCGCTTTAAAGATTCTATTGTACATTCCTCTCAAGTGAAGATTCGCTCTTAACTTCTGTAACTGTAAACTGTACTTACTTCAGTTCAGTTAGAGTTTATATTTGAATGTAGCGTGTAAGATTTTTATGATATTTTAGCATGTAGCGAGTGCTGGGTTTTGTTTGTAAGAGCCAGTAATGAGGGGCTGCGTTCGGTCTGTCATCGCGCCCGCTCTAGTGTTTACAGGCCGGTGCCCACATACACAGTTAGCGATGCGAAATAGCCGCGTAACGTGTCTTATAAAAATAAAATTTTAATTTATCTACCTGCTATAAAACTGTTTGTAATTTACAAGAACTCTGTTTCATACTCATTAAGATTGTTTAATTTCTTTTCTGTTTGAAATACTGAGTTTTAAATTATATTAATTACGGCTTTACAGCTATTGTAATTTTGTATTAATTCATTGCAGGATTTGCAACCACTGTTTTACAACATATTATTTAATAAGAAAAACTTGCTATAAAGAAACTACCTACTAGTAGTACCAGTGTTGTTTCCTTAAAGAAAGTGATAGGTTAGTAATCTACGCTACATTGTGTAAACTATAAAATTTGTTCGGTGCAATTTTTGTAGGTTATGTTCATCAAGTTACTTAAACCAACACAGTCTCTGTCTCTGTTCGGTTTAACGTAAGGTTAATCTAATCAAGCATCGTTTAACCAAGTTTAACTAAAAGCGGTGCATTCCGGCTGTTTCCCTGTGGGCCTGAGATAAAGACCCTTACACACCACATGCCCGCCACCGATGGAGACGTGTAAACAAGCTACTTTTGTCTCTCAGATAATTATCTTTTAAATGTCGCTACTGTATAGTATAATGCAGCTTAACATTTTTTTTTTATTGGAGTGTAATAAAAAATACTAATTAAATAAATACTAAGTACAAGACTGGTAATAAAATCTGCAGCTTAATTACGTAAGTGAATTCTGCAAAGCAAACAAGTCGATTCCTTCAAAGAATTAGAATAATTTCTTTCAACTTTTTCGGTATTGTGAAACTAATTTGGAAAGAGTACAAACATCCTTCTTTGAGTTGAAGTTCATCTACTGCGTTATGTTTCATCAAACTAGAATGATTTAATTCTAAATCATTAGGACATAATTGCATTACCTATAATGAAGTTTTATCTCGATTCTTCCGCTTTCGTTCATTCTTTACAATAAATTCTACGTCAAAATATTGGTAATGGAAAGGAGCATAACCTTTCCTTTTCAGAGTGTAATATGCAATACGTAAAGTCGTTTTTGGGAAGGTTCCGACTTGTTTGTTTTGCAGAATCCACTTACGCAATTAGGCTGCTTTTGTTTTTTTTTAATAATTGAAACAAAAAGTACTTATACGTTTTTTATTTACCTAAATTAACACATTCGCTCCCAAGAACTCGGCTCTCGAGTCCGACATTATGACTTTTTAATTGTTTCTAATGGCTAATTACGGCTACGAACATGTTAAGTAGAAAAGTGATATAAGTCGGTGATGATTGCCGTCGGGTGGACGCAAAACGCTTGACTAATTTAAAACCTAACAACTAGCCAATCCGTGGAAATTATGTTATCGTATTTTCCGATGATAAGCATTTTTCAAGAAGCAAGGTAATCAAAGGGGTAGGTACCATTTTTTATTTTCTAGATTTGTCTGGATCTGTGGAAATAACCAAAATTAGTGTCATTAATCAGTCTTTCTGCTCCGGCCTCAGCCGTGATTGAGCAACTACTGTCCAGTCCGACTAACCGACTACTATTTAATCTTATTATAACAATAAATAGTACTAGGCATACTTTATACAATATACAGCTAGCACCTTGTTAACGTGAGTCATTCCTCATGAAGCTCCGCAGTCTACGCACAAAGGAATGAACGCTTGTTCGCCGAATTCATCATTTAAAAATATCCTAATCTGTTTTAACTGTTCTAGATACTGATATAAATTCTGGAATGCCTTGATTCTGCTGAAAACAACTTTGCAAAAATAACAGGATATCTATTCACTACTTCAGTCTCGGTTTCGTTTGTACGAACAATGGGGTTAACCGGATATTGTAATGATAAATTCCTTTTATCCCAGATTTGTAATACAGTATTATTATGAAGATCTCAAAATATGGATATGGGTTCATATAAAAAAATCTTTGAAACAGAATAGATACCTAAACCTTGTTAAGTTTTATTAATTATGTTTATAAAATTTTAGTTTTTAATTGTAAGCGCAAGTCGTAATCGCAATTTTGTAAAATGTTTTTTTATTTTTTTTATTATTGTTAGGCTCGCGCTTGACCACTATCTCACCTGATGGTAAGTGTAAGTTTTCATATTATGTGGAAAATCTCGCTGGGTGCACATTTGTTTTTCATCGTACTTAAATTTTATGTATTGCTGTAGTGTGTAGTCGTTTGTTTTGCCCACAGAATAGAAAAAACGCCTTCTACAGTATTTCTCTGTTCTGTGGTTTGCCCAAAAAAAAACATACTCGAAAAGTTATCAACTACAATTTCAAATAGATTTCTACGATACTGATCATAATCACTCAATATACGTGTAACTTAGCATGATACAAATATATTTTATTCACAATTCAGATAATAAAATTAATACCTACTCAATATAATCCACACAATACAATATCATGTTTACTAAATCGATGGTGAATTGAATAATTTAACATTTTATTTTAATGGCTCGATTTATTCGTGCTAATATGACTCGAATAATCGAGTGTGTTTAGGTCAAAGGTTTACGATTGAAGACCCTCTAAACTAAATTGAATTCGACTCGGAATCGCATCGTAAAAGAACTCATCGTAAGACTTTACAATCGATTCGAATGTTATGGGGCATTCGACAAAGAGCTGTAAAATAAAATATAAGAAGGCAACTGCACCTCGCGCTATGTGTTGCAGGTAATGTTGTCATCAATCTAATAGCACAGTAGGCCCACCCTCGGACTGACACTCCCGATTTGGCTATTTTATAGGCAGCTGCGTTGCCAAAATGTAACTTTTGTTACATTTTACATTACTTTTGACCTTCTCATGTAACCTCCGTGTAACACGACTCGAAATGTAACTTTTACGACTTAATAAAAAATATTGAAATATTTTCCAGCAAACAAAAAATAATCGTGAAACGGACCGCATCTAAGAAAGTTTTCGTTCATCGTGTTGTCGCACCGGATTTTGTGACACACAAATTGATGTATTGTATATTCACTCACTCACTCATGTGTATTTCTAAATCTTCCATCCCGCTTACTCCGGCGTGCGAGTGAGCGTATTAGTTTCGTTTTGCACATAAAATAAGGTAATGTAACTTTTCTCACAAAATGTAACTTTTTGAGATGTCTCATGTAATATTTGACTATCTGCCACTGGCAACACTGATAGGCAGCTACGGGAGCTCTGTAAAACAGGACTATCAGAATCTACAATCAATGTTTGAATAATTGATAGAATTACGACAGTCACCGAAGACCAGAAAAAATCTCAAATTACCATTTTCTCCAGTTTTATTTTATTCACTTTAGCTTGCAATGCCAGTCATCAACCAGAATTAACCTTTTACCTCACGACATCATTACTTGCCTTCTTACTTCTTTGACCAGAATTTTTTCCACCACAGCTTAGTGTTTCTATACCCAAAGAAACCAAATGAAGACTTAAAAACTGCAGAAGGGGCTATCGGCTAAACCAATCAAACCCGTTGCGAAAAACAGCCGTTGCCAAACGTTTGCCTACTTGGTGGTAAAGTAGCCTGATGAACGGTCATGGGGACTCTATTAAGAGGTCTTTATAAAGAGGACGTTTACCGACTGATATGATAATGGTGATATCAAATGCGTCAATAGCCCCGCTCGAGTAAGTCGAGGCCTTATTTCAGAACCCGACCATTGTACTATTGAAGTGATGCCACTAGTAAGAATCATCACAAGCGTTTTCGGTAAGCTTTGTCAAGTTTGGCGGTACGGTTGGCCGTTGGCGCAGTGGCGGAGCTATTGGCTGTAAGGCTGCGTTTCGCAGGTTCGATTCCGCGCGGAACAAAAGTTTGTATATCCTACTGATAGTTGTTCCGGGTCTGATTGTGAGTTTGGGTATGTGTGTTTAAATGTTTGTAAACGCCTCCACGTTATAGGACAAATGCCTAATCTCTGATTTTTAACTGATATTTGGGCGGTTGTTACTTTATCGTTACATAAAAATAGTATCGTATTCTCAGTGATCGAAAATCGAAATAGTTCAAAGATGAAGAACTATTTCACGGTAAAAAAAATACATTTGTTAAGAAACTAGCGGACCTTATTTATTTTTTAACTCATTTATGGCAGACTTTCGATCTATCGATCGCATTAATTTTATTTTTGATTTCTTATTGATTACAACAAAAGTTTATAAACTGTTATATTTAAATATATTACGTATATATTCATAAAAACATTTTTTTACACCAATTAGTAAAATTTAATTGAGGAATCATGTCACATCGATTCGATGAATCACGTAAGATTGAGCCTTAACTACAACACTATGCTCCGCGTTTGCAAGATTAAAAAAAAAGAAAGCTCATTGGCAGCTGTCAGTTTAGTCTATGAAATTAAAAATCACACTATAGTATTGGCCGACGTTTCGACCAGAGGCCCTAGACAAGTGACATTCTATTATCGGAAGCGTGGCGATAGCGATTGGAAAAATGACAAAAAATTATGGGAATGTCAAACGCTATCGAAATGTCACGTGATCAATCCCTAGAAAATGCCTAAGGCATTACGTTCGCCTTGGACTTGTGGATAGAGTTTCTCCTCACCCTTCCACTTACTTCTATGTTTGACTGACTCCTATGCTTGCAATATACAGCCTATTATTGATTTGTTGATTACTGAATGATATTGACTTTTAATTTATCTATGAAATTTATAAAATCATAGTTTATATAAAATTTTAATTTGTTACTTTGATTTTGGTGTTAATTCTTGATTGAGACATTTTATTTGACGCATGGTAATCATCTCGAATTTTTTACTGATAAAGTATGTTTTGGTTGAATAGTTTTATCTTTTCCTGACAATAATAATAAATTTATATGAATGTGGAATTTTAATTCGATGTAATATCTTGTATGCTCTTGTATGTATACAATGTTTAAACAAATATAGAAATCTAATATAAAATTTTGTTTTGTTAGTGATGCGTTGTTGCTATTTTGTATTTGATTAATTTTTACATTGATTTGACATGCACTATTTTCATTTTGACATTTGTATTTTTTGCATAGATTTAATAATTATACGTTATTGCTATTTGACATTTTTGATTGATATTATTATTTTAATTTTATTGATATTTAGAGATAATTGTTATTGATTTTCACTTTTTTTATTGTTGGCATTGATAATTATGTAATTCATTTATAATAAAACTTAACTTAATAATATTTGCACGCCATAGCAATAGCATGTGGCAGACATGTCGGAATCTTTTGTTTATCTTGCATGCATATTGTATGTGTTACCCATGTTTAAGCAAATAAATATATCTTATCTTATATTATCTCATTAAAACTGTTAATGTAGTTTTTGGTTTTGCCTGTTATTATTATTTTATTTTATTATTATTCAAATTATTGTTTTTGTTTATTTCATTCTAATGTTTTTAATGCCCAATTAGTAACTTTGTGCTGTGTAACACTAAACATACAACGTGCCTATTCTGAATACCTGGGCCTTCAAGATACAGGCTGAGCCTAGTGCGGGGCCCATTGTCACTTAAATTGTGTAACAAGTGTATCATATCTCGTTCTTGTTCTTTTCGAGTCGATGGGAAACTCTTTATAAATTTTGGGCCCAGTAGGTGGCTGCGCCGATTGCGGCGTCAGTAGCGAGCATAAGGTCTTCCATAGTGCAGGTGTATGGCCACTTGGGACAGACGCATGTGTGCCATATCTTGTACAGGGGCACCGCAATCACACTGGGTATCAGACGGGTCTATAAAACCCCACTTTGCCAAATTGTATTTGCAGCGTCCTACTTGGGTGCGCAAACGATTGAGTGCTTTCCATATAGGCCACTGCAGTTCACGTCCAGGTGGCAGGTGCTCCTAGGGTTTCAAGAAGTCGGGTGGTGGTAGATGAGCTTCTCACTATAGGCGTATCTCGTTAAAAAAATACATATCTCGTTAAAAAAATGCAAATGATTAATAAAAGTGCAACTCATTTGCTAGGTTTATATGTGAAGTTCTTTTTCTGTTCAAGGCAATCAATATACAAACGTATTATTAAAAAGTTCTACCATAAAATAGTTACAGGAACGTACCTTAAGGACGCACTTGCATTTTGTAATCTATTGGCTATTACATAAAAGCCAGTTAACGACACCGTTTATGTTATCGGCCGCCCACCTCAGCTCAGGTTAGGAATGTGTCACCAATCAATAATACTTAACTCGATAGCTGGCGGGCCCTTTGATTTGCGTTTATTGTTAATTGTCAGCTAATCTTATGATGAATAAGACGATGCTGGAAAATTGCTAGATAGTTGGTAGGTAAGAAATAGAAATGCGAAATTTCTTTAGGCTCTATCTAGGCTAAAAGAGTTGAGCAACTAGTTGCATTTTTGTCACAAGATGACGTCTCATTTCGAGATTATTTGAAAATCTACAATTTTTTTTTGCAGTAGTTAATTATATGATTAGTGGGTTCGGCCCGGATGACTGTTCTAAAAAAAAAATCAACATTAACAAACACCCAATGAAGAGTGATATTCCAATATGCCAATGGGTCTGGTTTTACTCAAAATTCTATTCTATTAGGATCCCATTCCCAACAGAACGGTTAAAACTAGGGATCTCAAAATTCTGTTTATGTTTATGGAAGACAAAAAAAATGGATAATCTGAAAAGCGCAAAAAACATTTTCGTTGGCTTTTCCTTTAATTAAAAGTTAGACTATCGTTAAATAAAAATAAAACAAGACTTACATTTCTATAAAGTTTCAAATGTTGACTTAAAACTGTATAGAAAGGCAAGAAAGGTATAATTATAAGTACCATCCTTCTAGTTTTGAAGTATGGTTCTCATACCTTCGTACTACAGGATACAGTGGTAATAGTTGCCTTTGTTGCAACTATCTAGCAACTAGAAACAATTTTAACAGCTATAAGTATTGAGCACACAGCACACAGTAATGCCATCGCCACAAATCACACACATCGAACACAGAACACACCTGCAAATAAATATCTAGCAATAGGTAATAACAAGCTCCTATCTCATCTACATCATAATAAGAAATTATACGGATTAGTAATTACTTGCAACAAGACTCATTAAGATAACTCAGCTACTCTAAAATCATTCATTACCACACATTGGAGTCACACTCGCTGATAAGTAAGATCTACTGAGTGGTTGCACTCAGTAACGAGTTTCAAAAGCCCTGGCTTTACAAATACTGGTCCTTACCATATCCATAGTATTATAAAAAATGCGAAAGTTAGTTTAAATTCGGTATGCGGATAGTTTGAGACCATGCAAGGATATAGGATAGTTTTTATCCCGGAAATTATCCTTAAGGGGTGGAAATACCCCACTTTGCCATCCCCGTTGGAAGTTCATATGGTGAACAGGTGGTATGGTGAGAGCAGTGGTGGCCCAGTGGTAACGGCCGCGACTTATAGGTTGTAGGTCGTGGGTTCGAACCCCGACAGGCGCCTTTACTTTGTGTAAATTATTTCATCATCACTGCACTCATCATAATCATCATATCAGCCGAAAGACGTCCACTGCTGGACATAGGCCTCCCCCAAGCGTCGCCACATTGACCGGTCCCGTGCGTCTCGCAACCAGCGGATCCCCGCAACCTTCACCAGGTCATCGGTCCACCTAGTGGGAGGCCTTCCAACGCAACGTCTTCCGGTTCGCGGTCGCCACTCCAGAACCTTTCTGCGAGCAATGTGCCCTGCCCACTGCCACTTGAGTTTGGCAATTCTTCGGGCTATGTCGGTAACCCTGGTTCTCTTGCGGATCTCTACATTTCTAATTCGATCACGCAAGGAAACTCCGAGCATAGCCCTCTCCATTGCCCTTTGAGTGACTGTAAGCTTTCTGATGAGGCCCATTGTAAGCGACCACGTCTCAGAGCCATATGTCATCACTGGCAACACACACTGGTCATAGACTTTCGTCTTGAGACACTGTGGTAAGTTGGACGAGAAGATACCGCGCAACTTCCCGAACGCTGCCCAGCCGAGTCGATTCGACGGTTGACCTCTTTCTCGAAGTTGGCTCTACCCAATTGGATCGTTTGTCCAAGGTAGACATAGTCGCCCACAACTTCGAGTGTAGAGTCTCCGACCTTTATAGGAGTGGGTGTAACATGGGCATTCAACATCACCTTGGTTTTGTCCATGTTCATCCTAAGACCCACTCTTTCGGAAGCTCTACAGAGGTCATCGAGCATCGTACTGAGGTCCTCCATGGTCTCACCCATAACCACTATATCGTCGGCAAACCGAAGGTGAGTGATGTACTCGCCATTGACGTTGATGCCTAGCCCTCTCCAGTCCAGAACCTTGAAGACATCCTCCAGTGCAGCAGTAAACAGTTTCGGAGATATGACGTCTCCTTGTCTCACACCTCGCTGCAGAAGGACTGGTTCCGAAGTCTGATCCTGAAGTCGAACTGACATGGTGGCGTTTTTGTATAAACACTTCAACACTTCGATGTACCGGTAGTCAATTTGGCACCGTTGGAGAGACTGCAATACAAGCCCAAGTCTCGATCGAATCGAAGGCTTTCTCGTAGTCCACAAACGCTAAGCAGAGAGGCAGGTTGTACTCTTCGGTCTTCTGTATAACCTGGCGCAGCGTATGTATGTGGTCTACGGTGCTGAAGCCCTTACGGAATCCGGCTTGTTCGGGAGGCTGGAAATCGTCAAACCTGCGCGCGAGACGATTCGTGATGATTCTTGAAAACAGCTTGTAGACATGGCTAAGAAGTGTGATGGGCCTATAGTTCTTCAGCCGGGCATTGTCGCCCTTCTTGAAGAAGAGTACCACCACACCCCTGCACCATGCCTGTGGCGTTTTGCCCTCGAATATGACGGAATCAAACAGCTTCTGAAGGGTCTTAAGAACCGGTTTTCCACCCGCCTTCAGGAGTTCAGCCGTGATTCCGTCGTCACCCGGTGCCTTGTTGTTCTTAAGCTGTTTCAGAGCCATCCTAATCTCATACAGGCTGACGTCCGGAATGTCTTCGGTATAGTGTCGGGTCAATCTAGCTCTAGGGTCATTCGCTAGATTCGCGACGGGTTTACTGGTTGACGTGTACAGCTGCCCATAGAATCATCACTGCACTCAAAACGGTGAAAAAAAACATCGTGAGGAAACCGGCATGTCCTAGAAACAAAAACTTTCGAGGACATCCACCAACCCGCACCCGAGTGCATTCCCTCTCACAGATATGAGGCCTGTGTCCCAGCAGTGGGAACATTAAAAGATGATGATGATGATGAACCAATAATTTCTCAAGGCCCACACACCTACAATAACAAAAAAGTTGCCTTTTCGAAGTACTAATGCTACGCAGACCAAGTCGCGGGCAAAGTTGTGACTATATATACTGGTCTTATAAGTCCTGGGTCCCTATAGGAAAAGATCTTAACATCGTGGCTAGGCGCAGTCGTAAGTAATCGATAACGATATTGCTTAGACGTCGTATAATGGCCATGAAAACTAGAAACGATATATCTGACAAGTATCTATGTAAATGGGATTTGGATAGGTTTTTATGGTTATAGAGGAATTAAAAATATTGCTGGATTTATGTTTGGCATTTATCAATTAGTTTGTGGACTATTTTTACTGGTTTATGTAGCGTAAGAACTAGAAATAGTGTGGACTGTGGGTATGAATTATATATGTTGCTGCCATATCGAAATCGTGTGTGCTCTGAAATAAACATTATAAGTATTAATTTGGCCTACTACTGACTACAAGTTCCATCAACTTATTTTATAAACTAAAGTTTACTTAAAGTTTGCTACATAATTTGGATTAGTAACTACTTCTTCCAACTGTGACTTTCCCAAGAGAAGACTATTCCGGATCGAAGGACCAAGAAATGTTGATGAAAATAATAGGTATATACTGATGACTTGTACTCGTAAAATTAAAACAAGCTTAAATGATTTTTATGTTTTACGACAAAAATAAAGATGATGTTAACACCCGTCTTTATCTATTAGGATAAGGATCGTGTGAAACATAAAAAAACATAGTAAATTCAGAATCGACACATTAAACGATTCACTAATTAGATAATGTATGCAAAAACACGGTTTTTAGAGTATTATAGTCTTTTTATAGGTATGCAAATATATACCAGCAGAACGTCATATAATACGCCAATCGGACAATGAATTATTATTATGAAGGCAGCCCCAACAAATTACCATTCAAAATGGCACGCCATCCATACAGTGAACACGTACTGGCACAGATAGGCACTAGTTGCAACACTCATGTATGGCCACATGCCCACTTAGGCATTACATTAAGAAACTAACAATAAATATATCAGCCAACAAAATACATCGCGCACTCTGTTGACAAATCCTGCAATAAAATATAAGCATTTACAATAAAATTAATTATTATTTACACGGTGCGGTGGGCGCGAGAATTGAAGATCGAATGCGGTGGATAAGCCACGGAATATTTTTGGAATATGAACGATTTGAATGTTTATTCGAGTCAGATTATCCCATGTTGTACTCGCTAAATCCTCGTAAAATGGTCGAAATATGTAAGTTTATCAATCGTTACACTAATGTATTAGCTGCAAACAAGCTCGATGCAATGGACCTTGATCTAAATATTAAAAGCAATGAAGAACTTACAGTTTACAGCGTATTAATTCATGAAGAGATTTACGGTTACGTTTATGTGATCATAAATTTAATTAAGAACTTACAATTGTATAGTTTAAATATCAATACCATTGATCATATAAGATAGTATCTAGTTGAGGTTTAATTTAATTAGAAATAAAACAACTACCAATAGAACTCTGCCGTAAATTAAACTAAGTTTGACTTAGATAGGAGAGTGTTGTCTCTATCACTCATGTGTGTCACACACACAAGCTCGACTCTAACATAAGTTTGGATCGTCATAACCATCTGCAGCCTGACTGTGGCCACTGCTGGGCATAAGCTTCTTTTTTCTTATGCCAATCCTCACGCTTCTGCGCACCTTTACAAAGGTTCGACCCACGATGGCAGCTTTGTCGTCCGCCCATCTCGCTGCCGTATGACCAACATTTTGAATAACCATCTCCAAATTCAATTAAATACATTTATCTGGATTTAAATAAAGTCTAGACCAAGATCCCACTATCCAACTATGTGAGATCAGTCACAGCACCACATCCACACTAATCCCACCAGCAGTTCCGCCATGCTGGAGGTCCGGGGACCCCGCGGCGCCTTGCTTTATCGCACGCTGCGCTCGCGCCGGACACCTAGCGTCCCCCTCCGCTCCGAGTAGGGTCGCCATCTCGGCCGCAACGGTGGTACTCGCCCACGATGGGATTTTGAGGAAGTGGTACTGATGCCGTTTTTGGTGGTGCTTTATGCGGATAATTACGACGTTTTGTCTAAATTGTGTGTGTAGGAAAATGTGGGCAGAACATTGGAAACTTTGGAAAGCCTTTTAAGGCTGTTGATAATAGTATGAATTTGTACTAAAAAAAATCCGATGGAAATTCTATGCATGTTCTTGTATGCAGATGGATTAGAAATGATAGGGACATTACATAGGTATTAATATGGGTAGTTACTTTGCTTTGAAAAGCAGATAGCTGCTTTTCAAAGCAAAGTAACTACCCATATTTTAAATATCCAACCCTAAACACCTATCATGTTCAGAAACAATAAAACAACGTGTAACAACAAATACAAAAACCCTTTTAAAAAGTAATTCATCTAGCTAATAAGCAATTAAAATTCAAAAACAGGCGTTACAAGGGTATCGATCATGTCCCATTGAGCCGTTACTAAATTATTTTTATGTTGCTCGCTTCCTGAGAAATTGACACGAGATACAAGAACACTGCCTGCACCCATACACGCAATTATACACTGAACAAATTATGGCACTGTCACAACACTGTTAATTGACAATTTAGTTTGCATAGTATTATCAGTGGGACTGCTAGTTTGATGGATGTGGTAGCTGTACTTAGAAAAGAGGTTGCGTTACACGCTAGCTAGCTGTACGGAATAGGATTTGGTAGAACGAAGGAAATTATAACTGTAGCTACTTATACGGTTTGAGACATTTATTTCGCAAAAATAATACAATCCACTTAATATAAGAAATACAAGGTAATCATAAAACTAAATATAAGAGTTATTTATAATATACTTTAGAGCTTTCTGAGCCCTGAGAGTAGCCTAAAGTATTGTTCATGTCCTTAAAAAATTCGGAATAGTATTTTAGTAAAAAACACGACACAAAGTTCTCACAGCTAGTGTCCTGAAAACTCGAAGAAAAATAAAAAAAAAGTAAATTAAAAAAATCAAAAGACCCGACTGCTTAAAAGGCGAACTAAAAAGACGTAAACAAGAAGAAAATCATGCTGTGCAGTCGGAGGATACATCTGGTTTTGGTCAGCCAGTTCCCGAATATGTATCCTCCGACTCCCCCACAATATGGCGCCCAAAATCCGCCATTTTTCTATTTTCCAATTTGAATGTAGCCAGTGACACTCGCAGGGTTAAGACGAATCGATTGACGTATGAATCATCAAAATCGGCCAACGCGTTTGGTCTCTGGAACGCCACATAGGAACAAACATACATACATAAATACATACATACATACATAGTTACATACATACATAGACTGATAAACACATTACCCTCCTTCGGCAGTCGGGTAAAAATAGTGTCTTTATAGTTTTTGATTACCGTGTCCAACACTACAACTAGTCCATTCATCCTCTGCAACATGGGAGCATTTTCTCATTAATTAATTAAATACACAGTACGAAATTGAGTGCACCGTACCACCGGTCCACCGCTACCTTGGTGCTTTACGATCGTCCCGCGGCAATCATAATTCGTCTCCGGGCCTCCGCCGGCCTCGCAGGCGTCTCTACAGACTTTTATTGTGATTTACGCTCCAACAACCTTTGTTACTCCTTGTGCACCTTTTTTGCAACGTGCACGATCTGAATTTACGCGGATAAATGCCGATTCCGAGGATTGTGATCGCTGATCGAGCTGGTTAGGGAAACGGGGTTTTGAAAGGTTGAGCCATTTTGAAGGTACCTCTATATATGAAGGCTCTGTTTCCGCGAGCTTTGTTAAACATTTAAAGTCCGCTGTGCTAAAAAGGTATCAATAATGCAGGTAAGGCATTTGATTCATGATATAGAGCTTTGGAGAGTACAACTTCGGCTCCAACTTTCCGAGATGTGACCCTGCCAATAACGGACCATCTTCAGCTTCTAGAAAAAGCTCCAGAGCCTTGAACATCGTTGCCGAGTTGCCAGCTTGTCGGTTTTTTATCGGTTACACTTCGGCGAGTGTGCGATGGAATTGCATGATCTAATTCCACCTAACCCGATTCATCAGCGGGCTACCAGACGTACGGCGATGCGCCATCGGTACAAGGTGGACATCCCATCCATACGCACAAAACGTTTTGGGAACACTTTTATTGTGCGTACAGCTAAGGAGTGGAATTCCCTGCCGGAGTCTGTTTCCCGACAGCTACAATCTAGGGGTCTTTAAGTCTAGAGTGAATAGATTTTTTCTAGGCAAGCGTGATTCACCGTCGACCACATCATCGCTTACCATCAGGTGAGATAGTGGTCATGCGCGAGCCTAAAGCGTACAAAAAAATAACTTCTGGAAATCTTTTGGCAGTGAAACTCGTACCATTGTTTTACACGCTACCAATGCTGATGATACAAAATTTTACGATGAGTCTATTTACCGATGTGGGGTCTTTCTCTAGCTAACCTATCTAATAACAAACTGGTGCTTAAATTTAAGTATTAGGTAGAAATAAAACTATTAAGGTTTGAAAACTCTAGCATATTGTTTAATTTTTGAATCCCGTGCCTTACTAAATAAATCAAGTTCGTTCTAAAATATTCCATCGTAAAATCAATGTCCCTGAGAACTGGGGAAACTATACCGATCATTTGAGATCATCAAAATTAGTTAGGAATCGAAGACCTCAATAAAATTAATAACTATAAAATTAATAGCAAGTATAAAATTAAAATTAACAAAAAAATATCCAAGATGGATGTTGAAATTTGAAATCTCTATTCGTATGCTTAGCATAGCAATAAAAATACAATTTCCTTTTCCCACTTAGTTAATGCGATATCTATTCCAATGTCTATTAATAATATTTTATTGATTGGAGTTAATGATTTTGTGCATTCATTATTATAAAAAATTCATTGAATACTTGTATATTGAGCTAATTTTCATTATTAATGGACGATTAATATTGAATTTCATATATAATATGGTATTAAAATGCGATTATGCAAATATTATTAGTTCTTAATAAACAGTTTATACATTTGATGGGCGCGCCACACGAGAGCGGCCGAGCGCGTCCGATGGCGGCCGAGCGAGCGCCGAGCGGCTCCTAATTACAATAAATACAACAACACATTAGAATCGATCACATCGGAAAGTTATTCGTGTTATTTATCGGAACTAATAAAAGTGATGTACGGTTATCGGTTTTTATATATTTTTAGGGTTCTACCGTTAAGTCGCCCGAAAAAGAACCTCAAAAATATCACGACTATCAAAAATTATCAAATTGCACACATTCTTATGTAGATCAGCATTAGGCATTAAATCTAAATTATAGAAGAATGTTGCCATTAAGCTTGTATTATAATTAATTAAAAAAAAATATCGCACGTTTCCTTTACTAATATCTTCAATCATGTGAATAAAATTATCACAATCAAATAAATGCCAGCTGTTGCTGTTGCTGCATATTAATTAATTTCTACGTAAATATGCAAAAATATGATTTTTATACAATGAAGAATGGAACAAAAAACGAAGTTTAAAAGTTGAAACAAGAGACCAAAAAAGACGTTAAATCTAATATCAATAAAACGAAACTTGGAATACTGAACCAATTAGCTTGGAATAATGTTTTGTCAGGTTGTTTTATTACAAACAGGAACAGATATTTAAGGCGGTGGTTATGGGATCCGTGGCGAGACTCACACGACGCGGTATTATTTATTGCGTTTATTGGGCGCGAGCTTATGCCTCGATATAAAGCATTTCCCCGGGCGACATCCAAGTACGCCGGCGACTAACGGGGGGTTTATTCTCATGGTTTCAATGATATTTAAAGGGATTTCATATCGTGTGTTTTTGTTATTCAGAATAGTAGATGAACCTAAGATCCAAAAACCTTTAAATAAAAAAGAATAACCGACGAAATAACGAACTGAAAAGCAAAAAGAAAAAAGCCATGCAAATTAATAACGTTGTAGCTAGGTTGATGTTCGTTGATTGTTTGTTTGATGCAGACTAAAAGTTTATCTTTTAGTTTTTGCTTTTCAGGTCGTTATTTTTTCGTTTAAATGTTTTTTTTTTTTGCTTTTCAGTTTACTTAATTTTAACAGAATCGGTTCACAATTGAAAATTCAGTGGAAAAATTATCAATACACCCTTTTTTCTTTCTTTAGGGATGGATTTTACATACATACATAAGTACATAAACTCACTCCTTTTTCCCATGGGGGTAGACAGACACTACAGAACGCCACTTGATACGAATCAATTTTTATATAGTTATGCGTGGACATAAAAAAAATGTACATGTCGAATTAAGAACCTCCTCTTTTTTTCCGTCGGGGTCGGTTAAAAATTGCACAGAAGCGTCGAACTCTGGATACTCTCTAATACGCGAGGATTCACTTCTTTTAAAAATTCAAGCTTTTGTAGATCCTAATAACAGGCATCATCATCATCTGCCTAGCCTTTTCCCAACTATATTGGGGTCGGCTTCCAGTCTTACCGGATTCAGCTGAGTACCAGTGTTTTACATGGAGCGACTGCCTATCTGACCTCCACAACCCAGTAACTGGGTAACACGGTACCCCTTGGCAAGACTGGTGTCAGATCTCAGGCTTCTGACTACCCGTCACGACTGTCAAAGATCTTCAAATGACAGCCGGGACCAACGGCTTAACGTGCTTTCCGAGGCACGGAGGAAACTCGGTATGTTGAAATGGACACCCATCCACTGACCGACCTCGTCAAGCGTTGCTTAACCTTCAAGATCGACCCGTGCGCCTGTTATTATTAAGCCACGAGCTCCTCAGATTCTAATAACAGGCAATATTTATTATTAAAGTGTCATTTAAATCACTTGATATATAATCTATATCAACAGCAAACCTATTAACTTTTTGTAAAACAAAAATATTTGCATGGTAATGTTTGCTTTTATTGATAAAAACTAGAATAAATTATGAAACACATCGGTAATTCGCAGCAGGAAACCAAATACTGTTTATTGACGTCTAATTACAAACTGCTGGAAACATAAAATTTTATTTCTTCTAATATTTGATCATGATCACGTTGTAAAAGAAGTCTATAAGGTATTCGAATGATTGTTTTTAGGATAAGATATCATCTATGAATCTACAAGATTGTAGGAATGTGTATGTAGCTTCTGCTTCTACGTTGTATGTTGTTAAGTATGTTTTAGGATAGGGACAGGCACAAAATACAAAAACCACCACTTGGATATTATATTAAACGTAACTTACGACTTTTTAATCACCACAAATAAAGAGCTAACTTAGGTTCAATACAACAATCTTGATCCGTAAATCCTGCTCATGAGAATAGCCCCCCGCGATCTGAGTCTCGTTCGGCAGACTTATGAGGATAATTCAAGTCAACAATACACTTTATTAACAGTTAGTTATGCGCTCCGTGATGATATCGCGCCTACAATTAAATATTAATATGTGTTCGAAAGGTCGTGGGCGACCCAACGAGATTTATCAGCTGTTTAATGTCCCCCCTACTTGGTAACAATGAGTGTCATAGATGAGACTCGATTTATGGGGGGTTTTGATGAACTGCTTCTTGGCTTTGTGGGATTAATCACGGTCTGGGACCGCTTAGGCTCTCTTAAGTTGGATTTTGAGTCAATGGACCCTTAAATCGAACATATATGCCAGATCACACGTGCATAGAGACAGCAAAATATCAAGTAGAGGGTAACGACCCTGAAGCCAGAGAAATGGTTGCGATTGACACAAACTGGAAAAGGATAATAAGGCAGTTCCTACTTATTACTGGGTATTTGGAAAATCAATGATGAGAATTAAGAATGTGATACAAACGATGAAATTGTCATATAATTTGGTAAATATACTCATAGTTCCTTGTGATATTTTGAATAGAACTTCCTAATTGGATATATTCTGTGGGATGCTAGATAATACAGCCTACGTAACATCAAACACGGAGACAGAATTATGTTCAATTTATATCTCTTCAAACAATACTGTCTGCCCTTTGAATTTATGCTCAAATTTATAAGATATAGCTAAACCCAGCGGCTAGATTCTACACTAGACGGATAGAAATTATTACCTAATACATAAAATATTGATGCTCTTTCAGAGATTACTCAAAGCTCTGTCTGAATAATTTGTAGCTCCCTATATTTTCTAGGTCGATTATTAAAATTTGCGAAACAAGCATCGTTTCTCAGACATAATTAAGTACGCCAATCATAACAATATAGCATTCAGTGCTAAGAGAAAGCTCGCGTGCGAGGAAGGTGCCTATATCGTAAGGTCGAATGAAAAAACGGAATTGATAGCCTCCTCCCGTACGTAAATATGTCGACGAGCGCTCTCGTAAACTGTAAGGGGATATTTTTAACGGCGTCGATATTTAATATTTATTGTGACACAGACACCCAATATGAAACAGCGATTTGTATAAATAATTATCTCATATCAATACTTTTTGATAATCTCGGGACATTCTACGGTCTTGGCAGAATGTGTTTAAATGTTTAATACGCTTTTATATTAGTTATTTTCTTGAACGATTGATATCGAAGATGGCTTGAAATGGCAATTGGATTTGGACATTCAGATGCAGTAGATACAATATATTTTTATTGTTAAGGTGGATCGCAGAACCACGCGTAATAATATGTAAACATTTGCCTATTTACATTGTCACCAGAATACCAAAATATTCAAAGTTTTAGTGAAAAAATTTACAAGTTAGTTTACATTTACAGCATTTACAAGTTTCCTTGCATGTAAAGAACGAGTGACTCAGAAATATATATTAGCCACAGCTACAGTGTTCATGTATTTACTTAAAGAGTACGGTAGCCGTTCTGCGTAAAACCATAAACTGGGGATGTCACGGATCGTGTGTTCAACTTGCTAATAAGAACACGATTTCTTGGACTTCTCAGCAATTACAATAAAGGTGTAATAATTAATAAAACACATGTGATTAATGAGAATAGTATAATTTACGTAAGATAGAAGGATATACATACTTCTAGTGAACATAGTTTCAACTTTATGGCCAAATAAACTCCAGTACAGTTGCAATTAATATGTATTAATATGTATGCAATTGTTATGGAATAGCTAGGACAAGGAATAAAATTGTACCTGTCTGTGAACAACGCGATAGGTACTCCTTCTGCATCATAGGTATAAGTAACACTTTGCTACACGTTGCGTTGCGCTTGCGCCACACCACATGCCTCAATATTTATACTAAGTAAA
This sequence comes from Anorthoa munda, assembly GCA_945859665.1. NCBI lineage: Eukaryota > Metazoa > Arthropoda > Insecta > Lepidoptera > Noctuidae > Anorthoa > Anorthoa munda. Next base: position 12,914,642 of record OX243910.1, read on the forward strand.
CATGGCCACTTGTATATTTATTCAAAAGAGGATCATAAAAGTCATTACCACGATAATCAAACCACACGATAATATAACAATCACAAATCTATAAATAAGGCTAAAATGAACGGGCATCGCTCCCCGAAGGATCCGGTGTTTGTTGACTCACTTATTTCGAATCCGATGGCCTAATTGTACAAGGATCCGACGTAACTCGGTAGGCTACTCACATAAATGTCGATTTTACTATCTCACAAACAAGAGCAGACTTAATAAATCTTCCCAAGATGTGATTTCCGGAAAGTGTTTGAATTAGAATGGCGATCGTATAAGGAAGTCGTTTAGAACACCCGTCACTGCTATTCCCATTTGATTCCAGGACTATCATGTTTTTTTAATCCAAGTTACGATAAACATACGACTATACGAGGCGCCACTATTAAAGTTGATTTAGTGTCCTCTTTATTTGGGACTATAGTTTGTGTTAAGTACCTATACGGATGATTAATAAGAGTAACACGGTCCAATACTTACAGGATTTCACAGGGTTTTAAATTGATTAGCTTTGTGAAGCTGCGGGAGGTCGATTTGTTATTGTTTCATTAAAGTAGTTGCGTAATTAATTATCATCACATGTTTGTTATTTTACAATATTCGCCTACTGAGATTGCCAAACATTTAACAGAAAGTACCATGGGTTTTCCCACAGCGTTATAAACTAAAGACGTATGTAGATTTTAAAGGACATCGCGCTCTGACCTTAGCCTGTTTTTTTTGGCTGGAGTCAATCAGCCTAGCCTTTTTCCCAACTATATTGGGGTCGGCTTCTAGTCCTACCGGATTTAGCTTAGTACCAGTGTTTTACATGACAAGACTGGTGTCAGATCTCAAGCTTCTGACTACTCGTAACGACTGTCAAAGATCTTCAAATGACAGCCGGGACCAACGGCTTAATTTGCTTTCCGAGGCACGGAGGAACCTCGGTATGTTGAAATGGTCACCCATCCACGGACCGACCTCGTCAACCGCTGCTTAACATTGATGATCAACCAGTGCGGCTGTTATTATTTAGCCACGAGCTCCTCCTTTTTTTGGCTGGAGTATTAGTTGTTAAATTGGCCTTTGATCATTTACTCTACTACTGAAAATACTTAATTTCTTCTTATGTATGTACCTACTTCTTCTTCTTAGTGTGTCGATGGCAAATACAATTTTCAACCGACTTTAAAAAGGAGGAGATTCTCAATTTGACTGTATGTTTGATACGCGATTACTCCGCCAATTATGAACTGATTTTGAAGATTTTTTCCATTCCATCCAGACCATTTAAATTTGACCAAAATCTGACTAGTACTTTTTAACTTATCCTCCATAATACGAATTTTTATTGTAATATAAGGTACCAACACTAAAAAGAATAAAATAAAACTCTTTTTACCAAAAACAGTAATTGTCTTTGGTACCTATTTTTTTTAGTTTTTGACACCGACTTCCGAAAAAAAAAGTTATTCTTCTCTTTGTAGTGTTTTGTTTCGGAAATCGTTTTTTTTTTGTTAAAATGATTTTTATTAAATTATAAGTTTGGCCCAATATTCAGCTATAGCAACACGATTCGCCGAAGCAGCCATAAGGTCCTCACATGTACTTACAGGTTACAGGGCTATCTACTTATTTAATATGTACACCTTTTCCTCCTTTTATTTTTCAAATACATCTTAGACTTTATACTGTACTAGCTGTTGCCCGCGGCTTCGCTGCCGTGGGCCACCCCACAGGAACCGTTTTCGGTTTTAAAAAATAGCCATATCCAGTGTCACTCAGGAATAATGTAGCTTTCTATTGGCGAAATATTTTTTTTTTTTAAATCGGTCCAGTAGTGTCGGAGCCTATTCGGTACAAAAAAACAAACAAACAAACAAAAAAATCTTTCCTCTTTATAATATTAGTATAGATTTCCGCCTTCTTTTAAAATGTTTCATCGTCTTGCTCTCACCGGAAAAAGCTATTGCATCTGCTCTATAAAGTAAATATTTGGTGAATAATATTAAAATGTTATACGTGTGTAGCATCCTGAAAGATTGGTGTAAACTGTTAAGTTATTGTTTCCAGACACGAAATAATGGGGCAGATTATAATTTATCGCTAAAATATAAAAACCTGGGTAACAAATTGAGATATCTGCGTGTTTCCTAACTATAGCTGAAATTGTGCAAAAGTTTTTGCATCGAAGATTTACAAATTATCGGATATCATAAAATATAAGTATCATGATTGGTAAATAAACCATAGCTATGATTTAGAGCTCCCGCAGCCGTTCAGATAATTCACACGTGTGCGGAGCAATACGTTCTCGAGCCAATCTTTTGATCCCATTGGCGTTGCGTTTGCCAACCGAGGCGAGGGCGACTGACACCAATCTTGTTTGACTCTAAACTGTATTACTGATTTATGGGCAGCTGATATCGACCATGAAATCCTTGCAGCACTAATGCGACTGGCCTTTTAGCAAGGCGTCTTATAGCTGTGTAATTTTGCTGAGTGCTGAATGATTTCAATATTAATAATGTATTTTTTATTTATTTACTTCAAAGTTAGAGTGATCAGGCTTCTTCTGGGTAAGCTCACTCCAAGGTCGACTCTGTCTCTGTCAGGGTTGATATGATTTAAATCGCGATTAAAATCAAATGATTTTTAAAAAAAGTCAATGATTTTAATCAATACTTTTTTACTACAACCAAATCAGCCAAAAATGATGACTTTGGTGCACAATAAAATAAGAAATAGATAAGCACCGAGAAAGCAGCCTAATTAGTCTACCTTTTAAAAAAACTAAATACGAAAAAAATACAAGGCCAATAAAAACATCTATGAATATAAATAAAATAAGTGACTGCGACTGCGGTAAAACCCAAACGGATGTACGTCCTTATTAATTTAAAGTCTATTTTATTTTCCTTGTTCATATTTGATAAATATGACAAAAAAAAATGGGATTAAAAAAAATATTGGTTTTGAGAAGAACTTTTTGATAATTTCATAAAAAAAAAATTAAAGCAATACCACAGATAATATAATACTAGCATAGCAATACTTATGTTTTTTGTTAATTTTATTAATAATTAAAATAAACAAATATTATGTTGTGTTTTAATAATAAATAAATAACTGACTTCCAAATTACAAAAGATCAGAATGTAAAAAAAACAAAAAAATCCGATTTAAATCAAATAAATCCGATATTAATGATTTAAAAAAAACACGTGATTTTTATCAACCCTGGTCTCTGTTACCTCTGACTTAGACTAGAGTCAAGAGCAAACCCATCTCAAATAAAATATTATTCTCTGCTTTCCTATATCTAGGCAAGCGTGCTCCATCGTAGACCACATCTTCGCTTACCATCAGGAGAGATAGTGGTCAAGCGCGAGCCTATAATAGATAAAAAAAAAAAAAACTAATCCTTGTTGATATTCGGATTTTAGGTAACTGCTACGTCAGCAACGAGTATAAAAGAAACTAAGACTTTTTAACTATAAGAACTCAAAGATATTTTTGTATTCTAAAATATGGCCTGATAGCGGAAAAATCCTGAATGGCTTCCCCAACTCGACCAGGCACTGACGATGGGAATATTTTAAATAAAACTGTCGATTACAACGTCCGCATCTGGCGGAGCTGCTATAATTAGTAGCTAGGTATAGCTACTTACATGCATAATAATTTCGTTGGCCACAGATCATTGATACTTATCGAGTAAACAATGTGCGCCCCGCGTGCCTGCTCGCTAGTGATGGGATCTATATCTGTTGCCGCGGATGTAGCCCAGGTGTACTCTGACAAGCAAAATAAACTCAACCGTAATCGATTTGAGCGTTTTAGAGCTAACAGTTGTTCTTATATCGATTGATTCTGTATTATGTTTAGGTAAGTGGGTATAATCGAGTGTGGTCGAAATATTCAGTTTTATTCTGGGATCTGTTTTGTGTACTGCAGCCCACATGGTCGGTTGAAACGTAAGGATTTATTAAGATGGAATTCCATCTGAATTTTTAAGGAGAGAATTTAGTTATTTCTATAACTTTAACAATCATTATGAAGTAAAAAATAATGCACGTTTAGCAGCAATAAAGACCCCCATTTTTCTATAAGAATCATTTGCTAATTTGTATTTTAAAACTTATTTATTATCATCATGAGCCTTTTAATGTCCTCACTGCTGGGACACAGACCTCCTCTCTCATGGCCTGCCGGAGTCGGTGTTGCCCGAGCTACAGCCTGTGTGGGTTTTTAAGTCAAGAGTGAATGGGTGAGTTCTAGACAAACGTGCTTCACCGTCGACCACATCATCGCTTACCATCAGGTGAGATAGTGGTCAAACGCGAGCCTATTTATAATTAAAAAAAAACTCTTCTTGCAAAGAATAAAGATGAAATATTAAATTTTCTGCGAAACCCCTTGATTTAGTAATTTATGCTGGATCATGCTAAGGCTACGTCGTCGCTATTTCGCTTTGTCGAAAATGTGTTCTAAAAGTGCGAATTTTTCATTCTGATTAAAGGAGAAAAGCCGTGTAAAGAATTTTACGCTGTTTCAGATATCTACCTACTAATTGAGTAAACATCTTTATTATATGTTTGCCCTCGTTTGTCTTATCCAGGCCAATTTTCTAACTCATGTTCCATATTGCATTTAAATAATGGTAATAACAGCTCTTTATTTGGACGTTTGGATATGTAATCTTAACAGCATGTTGCCATTTCAAAATCACACATTCAACAATGTCTAATGAAAAATTCTTTTTTAAGATTCTATACATTCTTTTGTAGGTTTGATGAGACTTGTTTGGTAGCATACAGTAAATTAATGGCACGAAATTAACAAATTCTCCTTCATTTGTTGTTATATTAACATGCAACGAATAAAGTTGGTAAAATGGTTTTGGCGTCATATATGTACCCTGGCCATTGTATCTTGTATGAATTTTTAAATTTTGTTTGGCTAAAGGGAATCCCAATTGTATATCTTTTTCCTCTTTACCAAATAAAAAGATTTTTTCCACTAATTTTTCAACAACCGCACATCTTTGACATTTTGAAAAGTAGTTTTCAAGGAAAGAACTTTATGTCAGCATATACATAGTCTGTCTTTAAAAGCGAATCTGACCTAACGCGATGTTCAGTAGTCGAGTATACTTCCTACACCGGTCGAATTTCGTACCTGAATGAATTATTTTTACCAATTTTTTGCTTGTTGTAATTATAAGTGCTCTATTCTCATAAAACCCAAGATTGACAAGATGGTCTAATGCTGTACTTGACCAATAAGTCTTTTATTGCTGGTAAAAATAGGTAAAAGATTTATTAAATAGATTTGACTTAATGTCCTATGCCCCCTGGGTGGGGCAAAGGGCGTCCACAGTAGTCCTCCATCGCGATCGGTCTTGAGCTTCACGCTTCACCTCACTCCACGTCATACCGCTGCTCGTCACCACCACGCTTTCTTTTGCCGTGGAGATTTCAATCTAGTGCTTGCTTGTATATGATCAGAATCCCTTCGCAGCGTGTGGTTAGATAGATTTGGATGAAGTAAATTGTAACTCGATCATTGTGGCCCAGTGGCTGTGACTGCTCCTCGCATTTCGTGCTTGAGGTCGTGGGTTCAAATCACCAATGATGTGACTTTTTCAATTCATACTATGTAGTTTTTAAGTTCATCTTGGACATCGGTGAAGGAAAACAACTTGAGGAAACCTGGACATTATAGTTAATATAAGTTTGAAATCGGAAACACGACTTCATTTAGTGTTGGGATAAATGCTCTTGCCTTATCTGTTTGAGAAGAGGCCTTTAGCCTTGCAGTGCAGTAACAGGCTTGTATTATTTATGAAATACTAGCTTTTCCTCGCGGCTTTGCTCTACCCGCAGCCTAACTGCAATCTCTTACAGACAACCTTTGACCATTTACCGGGTTTGACCGTTTGAAAGGGTCAAAACGCTTTGTCTTGCCGAATTCACTTACATAATTAAGATGCAGTTTTCTGGATAACATAAATATGTTACTCATGAATAATGTAGCTTCTGGTGAAAGATCGGTTAAGTAGTTTTTGAGTTTATCCATTACAAATAAACTTATAAACAAACCTTTACTCTTTATAATATTTTTTATTTTTAGTCTTTCCTCAAATATTTTGTTTTCGGTTGAGCAAAGTATCGTTTTTACATGATGTGTTGTAGGTACCTACACCAGCCACACTCAAACTTTTTTATCTTGGGCCACTTGCAGATTTTACCTGTGTCCCGCTTTAGATTTTTAAACAGTCTTAAATTAATCGGGCACTATGATCCAAAATTCAGCGCACTCCTTCTTCTCTCTCTCTTCTCTTGAAAAATTACTACGAGGATTGCAAAATTTTGCAGTTATTTGTTTTGAATTTCTTCGTAATAAATGCTTAGTCTTTCTTCAAAACCAAATATTGTATTTGCCATTTGTGAAATATGTTTTTCTTTCATTGGCTTAGTAACTTCGGTAAATAGAAATTGAAGCTACAGCGGGTGGGCCAATTTCGTAAACCTGGTGGGCCGCATGCGACCCGTGGGACGCATTTTGAGTATGACTGACCTACACGGTCTATCGCCATCTTTTTTACAAAGGTACGGAAAGGCCAAAAGGAAGGGTAAGCTTGAAGTTCAGTAGTGTTCCATCTAGCTTAAGTCAATTGATAATTTTATACAGAATTCGTTTTCTCGGTTATGTCGAAACCGCGGTGCCGGTGTATCTTATCTTATTTTAATTAATTGCACTTTAATTAATTGCACTTTAATTAATTGCACATTGCTTTGCAATTGAACACTGCATGATAACTGGGCGAAACGGGCATCAGTGACCCATTGTGAAATATCACACGTCCTGACGTTGGTCACACCATCTTTTCTCTCTACTGCGCAGCCGTACGTACTTCAGGATTTAAATGAGGTAAATGACAGTGCCATTTTAATTTGTTGTTTTTAATTTTATCTATAAACCTAATAGACTCTTAATTAATTTCCGTAGTAAGTACATCGTTTTGATTATGTACCTAATGTAATTTTAAGAATATCGCTATAAACTGACGTATGACGCAAGTTTCTTACCAATAAAATTTAATCTAAAGTGCAAAGTCATATAAAACACATTAAAGAAGCACTTTATTGTAAACAAGTGCGGTTGTTGGTACCACCACGATCAGTCCATAACGCGGACGCAACGCCCAATACCCGGCGACCAATCGGAACGCACCATTACACCCGGCACGCCCCCAGCCTGCGCCCGCGCCGATAACAGAGGCGCGACGCTTGTCAGTTTTTCAGTTGCTTTCATAACAGAAGGTCTTCCTGTTGGTTGTTTGTGAAATTAAGTGACAATGACTTCGTTGAATGGTGATGTTAATTCTGTGAGTAAATTGAAGTTTAGTGTGGACAGTATTTTGGGCAACAACGACAGTCACCGGTCGAGTGCGGTGACGGAGGTAGCCCGGAGCCAGGAGCCTCCGTGCGCGGGCTGCGTGGCCGCGCTGTACCGCTGCTGCAGGGATGAACCTCCCCTGCTGCAGCTGCCGCTGCCTCTTCCTTACACACATTTACATCCAGCGTTAAGGCCTACTACTGGTAAGTGCATTTTCAATTTATGGCTTTTTGTTTTCATTAAGTTTCGAAGTCGTTATTGAATTGGATTAACTGCTTGTGCCTACTGAATACACCCTAATAAACTTGAGCAGTAAAACAGGGGTTTCCATGGGTATGTATTATCGGAATCTCTTGTCCTTTAAATCATATGCAAAATAGTAAATCTGCCGAATTTGTTTTGCCGTATAACTAAGAACTGGCTTATATGCAACAAAAAAGCTTGAAATAAGCCTGAAAAATGCGTAAAATATGCGTGAAAATTTGTAAAATATGCAATATTAAAGATTTGGAAAGGAAAAAAAGTTGCAGCTTTTATTTTTTCAAAATCAGCATTATAAAACGTAAACAATCAGGTAGGTAAGTGTTCTAAATATATAGTCTTCAATCAATCAAAACATTTAAAAAAATGAAAATTGTTAGTGTATAGGTATGGTCGAAATTTTGGTTATTGAGTTTATTATTACACTTATCAATAGAGTAACCTACCGAAAAATATAATAAATATTGCGAATATGTGCATCGTCACTAGATATTAGATATAATATTCAATTTTCGTTGAGAATGGGGTAAATAATCAATTTTATATGCAAATATTTAAACTTTAAATAAAACAATTCCAAACATATATTTTTGTGAGATATTTTACTGTTTTTAAAAGAATTTTAATATTGAATGGTCTTTTTGTCACTTGCAAAGGGTCAAAAAGACAGATAGTCCTTACCAAGGTAGTAATCTTTTCTGAATCTTGACCTTTTCTATTCCCATGATAGATAAAAAAAAACTTCTTTTAAGTCCACAGTACAAAGTTTCTTCCTGTCTGCTGTTGCATAGGAAGTTTATTATTTGTATGATACAAAAATATTGAACTAATTAATGATACCAACCAACCCGCACTGGGCCCGCGTGGTGGATTACGGCCCATTCCCTCTCACAGAGAGGAGGCCTGTCTCCCAGCAGTGGGAACAATAATAGGCTGATGATGTGTGATGTGATTAATGATAATTATGTGAACTATGGTAAAATATTTTAATACATTAGAATTTATTCATTGATATGTCTTTTTAGGGTTCCGTTCCCAAAGGGTAAAAACGGGATGTATTTCGGTTGCCGCTATAACAAAAAATACTAAAATCAGAATAAAATAAATATTTAAGTGGGGCTCCCATACAAAAAACGTGATTTTATTGCCGTTTTTTGCGATATTAATATCTGCTTTGTGAAGAAGATCAAATGAAAATAAAAGTAAAGAAGTATAAATACGGTACCTAATGAAAACAAAAAGTGTTAATTTATTATTAGTTTAATTAATTAATGATTTAGTACATAATGAGGCTAAAAACAAATATGAATTGACTGAATACAAAATTTTAATGATAAAATGGAAAACATCCCATGTAAAAATAATTGTACAAATGATACTTATACTAACAGGTATAATACTCCTAATTATTAATTCGCAAGTACCATCGATGACAAACTCAAATTATCAAAAACTTTCTGCTTTACGATGTAAACAACCTATTGAGACGAGTTTAAATTCATAATTGCAATTTATTAGACACAACATGCTAGCAAAATAAAAAAAACCGGCCAAGTGCGAGTCGGACTCGCACACGAAGGGTTCCGTACCATTATCGCAAAACACTGCAAAAAAATCACGTTTGTTGTATGCTCCCTTAATTTATTTTAATTTAATAATAATAATTTTTTGAAGTGAATATACAACTAAACATTCTGTAAATATTTCAAGCGTCTACCTGTTGCCATTATTAATATCGACCAAAAACGGCAAAAATATCACGTTTGTTTTATGGGAGCCCCCCTTAAATATTTATTTTATACTGTTTTTAGTATTTGTTGTTATAGCGGCAACAGAAATACACCATCTCTAAAAATTTCAACTGTTTAGCTATCACGGTTCATGAGATACAGCCTGGTGACAGATGGACAGACAGACGTATCGCGAAGTCTTAGTAATAGGGTCCCGTTTTTACCCTTTGGGTACGGAACCCTAAAAAGCAAAATCAATGTTTTGTAGTCTCATTTTGATTGTGCAAAATAAAATATGCCTACGCCTTTTTTCTTTATTCGTATTCTTCATTCCTGAAGGTCGTGCCCGTCCTGATAAGCTTTGACGGATTCACTGATGTGCTGCTTTCAGGGCAACCTGTCTTCAGCTCTTCTTAGGACAGTGGTCACCTATCTACTTATATAGTACCAAACTACTTAATAACTACCGTTGCTGATGTTTTTTTTTATATTTTTTATTTCTTCTGTGACTGTCTGATAAGTAGTACTTATATCATTTAACAAAAAAAATTGGTTGTCTGTAGAGTCTGTTTATGGACGATAGTTTAACGTGACAACGTCTAAACAAAAAATTTGATGAAAGCCGTAGGCTTATTACGTATCTTTTGCAAGAGCAAAACGATAGCGATCGAACGCTTTATGTCATAAAAGTCGAAATTACATGCAGTGTAGGTATGGTAGATCCTACACAATCGTTTCCTAATCGCTCGCTGTTTGTCAAATGCACTTATTTAAAAAGAAACCGCCAACAACTCTAAAACTTTTGTATTGAAGGGCAATAATTGCGTAAAAATCGCTATCGTTTTGCTTTTGCAAAAGATACGTAATAAGCCGGCGGAATGCTCAAGCTGATCGTGCCTTTCGCTCGCTCGTGTAGCGCTCTCGCTCCCATCGTAACGTTACAATGAGCGTAACGGGACACTTTTTCGTGCATGCAGCCGGCGTTCATCGATTTATTAGACGTTGTCACGTCAAAAACATCAATTATTGTATAATACCTACATTATTTAGTAAAATAAGCACCTATCGTTTATGTCTTTTACTCTGTAAAAGCGCTTTCTTCTTCCTGAGTGAAAATAATTAATATAAAATAATAACCATTTTATTCAAAATAGTTTTTGTATGGTACTTAAAATAATACGAAGTCGATTTATACAATCTTCTAAATTCGCTTCACACCGTTACGCGTTCTTAGCAATATTTACCAACGCACAATGTGTAAAAAATCAAAAAAAGATAAATGTTACACCAATTCTACCATTTATTTTTTTCATTAAGACGAAAAATAGTCATATATATATAGTTAGATATATCGCATAGGTATAGGCATCTGCATCACATGGAAGCTTGCTTTTATTGATAAAATTGTTAATTTATCTAAGAATCACTCTTATGAAATGCTCTAATAAGGATTCATCAGGAAAATTTAAATAAAGTTTTAATTGTTTAGGTAGATAATATTATTAAGTAATTTTTAGATAGCCTGGGCTAATAAATATAATTTAACAATGAAGGTTGAATGCTGAAGAGTAGTGGTCGTTTTGCTCGTAAAAATGAAATTAAAGCCATTTACTAATTTTTAAAATATGAAAAAAAAACTAAAACTTTAATGGCATTTTACAATCACTTTGATTTAAAAAGGCCAGTTTCTCTAGTTTTTTTTACACAGGTATTTGGAAAAGGTTAAATAGGGATGTTAATATTGTATATGTAAAATATTGGACACGTAATTTTCTTTTGACACGTAAACATATAGTGACGACGGACGATATAATGCGTTCAAATATTGTGTGACGTCACGCCGTTACTAGCTTACGTATACTGACATTTATTTATTTAATTATGGCACTCCAACGACTTATTCACTAATACATTCTTTGGGGTACTGTAACAAATTAAACTTAAATCTAGAGTGAACTTGTCACTTGAGCCCAGGTGCACAGCACTTACATATTAAATTTTTTATAATATTACACAGAACACCTACATACAGGCTAACATAGAGTACATACAGGCTAAAAAATAACAAAACTACATGATAAAAAACATAAAATTAAAAAAAAAAAAATAACTAAATCTATTTTATTGCTCTAAAGATTAACACAATCTATGACAAAATAAATAGTAATTAATAATATATATGTGTGATAGTGATAATATTAATAATAATGAAGATACAGATATATATATCAACTGCGGTCAGTAACAATTGCTTGCGAAATTGCGATAGCTGACATATATACATCACAAGCGGGTGCTTGCGGGTGCAGTGGGTACTGCACAAACTTTGTTGCAGTTTATCTTTATCAATTTGCATTGATTTGGTAAAGCAAAAAATACTTGCCCAATATTATTTGATAATCTCACTGGCGGACTAAATAGAATTAAAATAATTATTCTACCCGGAAATATCACTATTTAATTACAGGTTTTTAACTCTGTAAAACTATAATAAAACTTTCAATATCATATCCTACTTTCTACTGATATTCCAACTATACTCCTATTCTACTTACGTTATGAATGTTAGAGCCTGTAGTTTGTAACTCAATCACGCTTCAAGGGCTAGATGGATTTGGACGCAATTTGGAACGCGAATAGACTATTGCCTAGATTAGTTAGTTAGGGTTCCGTACCCAAAGGGTAAAAACGGGACCCTATTACTGAGACTTCGCGGTCCGTCTGTCTGTCTGTCTGTCTATCACAAGGCTGTATCTCACGAACCGTGATAGCTACACAGTTGAAATTTTCACAGATGATGTCTTTCTGTTGCCGCTATAACAACAAATACTAAAAACATAATAAAATAAATATTTAAGTAGGGCTCCCATACAACAAACGTGATTTTTTTGCCGTTTTTTGCGATAATGGTACGAAAACCTTCGTGCGCGAGTCCGACTCGCACTTGGCCGGTTTTTTTTTCTTTTTATGTTGGCACCTTGTTTTTAAACATACATGTAAATTGTTTTAATAATTTAATTAAGATTTTGTGTGTTGTGCTGTGTCTTTTGTGTGCACTAAATAAATGATTTATCTATCTATCTATCATTGGGTATTTTATACAAAGAGTGACGTTTAAAAATGCTCTACGAGTAAGACTGATTAAACGGAAATATATATTTTTAAATTATTAGGTATGTTTCGAATAGCGTAAGCTAATAAATATTATTTAAGAAAAAGATTTAGTTCTGAATTGCTATTAAGACACACTGGCCGCGTATACTCAGACAGAAGACTAATTTTAAAAAGAAAATTGTATTCACTTTGATATAAAATGCCAGTTTTCCAAGATTTTTGTACTTAGAGATTTTTACAAAGGTTAAATTATATGTTTTGATTGCGTATTTAAAACCCTAAACAAAACTATATTGATAATCTTTTTTAAGGTTATACGTATACGTCCTATCCTACTTTTTAACCTAATATTGCCAATATCATAATTATCTACTAATGGTATTAATATTAAAGACTGGATGTTTGTTAATCAATCCCGCTTTAATGGCTAGACGGACTTGGATGCAATTTGGAAGGCAGGTAGACCGTTGCCTGGATAAGCACATAGGGTATTGTTATCCCGCTCACGTGCGAAAGTTTTCTGTTTTGCCGATTGCATAGCAATATGCATTGATTATTGTTTAGTTATCATTGCTTTTGGTTTTTTTGCAAACGGTGAAGGAAAACATCGTGAGGAAACCGGCATGTCCTAGAACCAAAAATTCGAAGACATGTGACATCCACCAACCCGCACTGGGCCCGCGTGGTATCCACCACGGCCCATTCCCTCTCACAGAGAGGAGGCCTGTGTCCCAGCAGTGGGAACATTAATAGGCTGATAATGTGATGTGTGTGTTGGACTTTTAAGTGGTGTATTAAACCAACTTTTTAACAAAAAAATCAACCCGACTTGCAAAAATGAAACACTGCATAGCGAAAAATAACTTTCTTTTTCGAAGTCGGTGTCGAAACACAGAAAACAATAGTAAAAAGTACCAAAGACACCGACTTCGAAAAAGAAGTCGGTTTGTTTTTTTTGTTAAAAAGTTTTTTATTTATCTCTTTTTAGTTTTGATAGGTACCTCCAATTGCAATAAAATTTGCCAAAGTACATCTCATAACGATTCCAATAAGCCCATACAAGACTAGAATACATTGTTTTATTTCGGAGTTCCAGTGCCTACCTGCCGGCTTCATCATCATATCAGTTTGATGGTACCATTTTCATCAGCATTATTTATTTTTAAGTATTTGCTCATCATAGTCGTTAAACTAATCGAGATATCTTATACCCCATGACATACTTAGCATTAAGGAGTTCTTTTGGCCATCTGTGGTCTTCTTCACCAGTTCCACTTTACCAAATAATATTTCTGAGTGCAAATGATTGCATTGTTGATAAAAATACCAAAATCGCTATATGTATGTATGTATATTTGATGAGTTCCCTTGATTTCTCCAAGATTCCATCATCAGATCCTGACCTGCTGACTATGGGACCAACTGGGAAGTATACCCTTACAAACAAAAGAAGAATTTTCCAAATTGGTCCAGGCGTATTTGAGTAATTGGGGAACATACATAAAAAAAAAAACATAAAAATGATTCCGACGAATTGAGAACCTCCTCCTTTTTTGAAGTCGGTTCATGATACCTAATCTATCAAGATTAGGTAAAAGCAGGAATGGCAACAATGCAAAAATAGATTATGATCACTTTTAAGAAGGCACTAGGATCACATATTCCCCCGTGTGATACACGTGTAAGATGTAAAATCCTTAAAATAGTTTACAAACAGTAGTAGTGCGAGTTTGTGAGTTTGCAAATATTTTTATTACTGTTTAAGATTGCCTGCAGGATTGCTTTATGCGTTCTTTTATTTTGATACTCTTGCATTCCAGCAAACGAATTAGTTTTCTTTTCCGAACACGAAGTTTTTCTATATATTTATCATCTTGATTAATGTTCTATATAGAAGAAGAAAAATATTTTAATTAATATAAACAAGTAAAATTTAAAACAATCCTGACATATTTTTATCTCATGCTACAGGATAAGACAAGCTTTGAGCGACAATCTATTATTATGACACGATATCTTCCGAAAACACCCCGACTCAAACAGTAAAACGCCCATAACTTTTGAATGGCTGAACCGGTTTTCATGAAACACTAGGAACAATCTCGATATAGTCACCTTTCAAACAAAAAAAGCGAAATCAAAATCGGTTCATCCGTTTAGGAGCTATGATACCACAGACAGATATACAAATACAGAAACACACAGGTACCTACACACGTCAAACTTATAAAACCCCTCTTTTTCCGTCGGGGGTTAAAAATTGTTCGTTGGTGTTTAAAGGTACATGCATCCCATGGAAGATCGCTGTTTATTGATCAAATGATTAGTTTGTACAAAGTATCACTCTTATAAAAGAAGAACTTTACGGGCTGATTTCTGAATGCGACTATTTCGAGTTAAAAACGAGTCAAACCCTATACTACTACTACTACACTTGTACTTGTTTCTACTACTATACTTGTTAAGGCCTAGCGCACACCCACAACTTTTAGTCGAACAACTTTTTAGTTGTGTGTCAAAAGTTTATAGAAATATATTGAGATCATAAAACCTGCACATACTATCGGCTCGATAGCTGCTCGACATAAAAATCAAAAAGCTGTTTAAATTTGCTTTTGATTAAAAATTTGAACAACTATCGATTTAAGCTACAATTTATCCCATGGAAATCGAGGGAACTACTCAAATAATATAGGCATACGTATAGCGATTTTGATATTTTCATATACATTGTAAGCATTTGCATTCAGAAAGTATCATTTGATGAAGAAACTGATAAAAATGTACCTAATTCGAAAAAATAATGAACTAAAAAGTTATAAATAAAAAAAGTTAATTAAAAAAATCAAAAAACCCGACTGTCTGAAAAGCGAACTAAAAAGACGTAAACAAGGAGAAAATCATGCTGTGCTGTCGGAGGATACATCTTCGCGAGCTGGCTGACCAAAACCAGACGTATCCTCCGACTGCACAGCATGATTTTTTCCTTGTTTACGTCTTTTTAGTTCGCTTTTCAGACAGTCGGGTTTTTTGATTTTTTTAATTAACTTTTTTTATTTATAACTTTTTAGTTCATTATTTTTTCGAATTAGGTACATTTAAACATATAAGTGTTATATATTTTTGAAATCACCTCTTAAAATCCTTTATTTTGATACCCCACACGAAAGGTTTGGAAGAAAAAAAAAATTTGGGCCCCCACAAAATGGCGCCCAAAAACCGCCATATTCCTATTTTCCAATTTTCATGTAGCCAGTGACACTCGCGGGGTTAAGACGAATCGATTGACGTAAGAAGCATCAAAATCGGCCCACGCGTTTGGTCTCTAGAACGCCACATAGGAACAAACATACATACATACATACATACTTACATACATACATACATACATACTTACATACATACATACATACATACACACATACATAAATACATACACATTACCCTCCTTCGGCAGTCGGGTAAAAAGACCACAGATGGCCACTGGAACTCGTCAATGATAGGTGTAGGATATCTCGAATAGTTAAATTACTGTATAATAAAAATATAATTGTGAAGAAGCAATTCTAAATAAATTAATCTAATGAAAATCGAACCATTGAACTGCTCTAGTGATAAAGCCGGAAGGTAGGCACCTGAACTCCGAAATAAAACAATGTATCCCAGTTGTATTTAGGCTTTTTAGAACAGCCCTCTGGCTACATTTAAATGATTTCTATTGTAATATAAGATACCAAAACTAAAAAGAGAAAAATAAAAGCTTCTTACATAAAAAAAATAACCGACTTCATCGAAAAATAACTTCTTTCTTTTAAGAAGTCGGTGTCAAAAACGAAAAAATATAGGTACCTAAAACACGTGAGATAAAAAATCGACGATCGATTCGCATTGATTGTATGCGCACCTCAATTGACTAAACGGTTTAATTGTATGGAATTCACGAGAAGTACACGACTCGACTGAACAGTTTGGTCGATGCAAAGCTTGTGAATATGCACTAGGCCTTAGAGGCTAAAGAAGAGCGTTCTCAACTTCAAATATTTTAATTTAGAAATCGGGAGTAAGCCGTAAGAAGACCCTTGGAATAAAAAAAGTACATAAAGTTTTAAATGAGTTTCTGATAGGGTAGTTTCTAATCTGGGCTAATAAATATTATTTAACAAAAAAGGTTGAATTCCGAATTGCTATTAAAAGTAGTGGCCGTTTTCCTCGTAAAAATTTACATTGATGCCTCGAGAAGGGAGGATTTTTCGTTGAGTGACGATTTTTTTTTCAGTAACTAAAATGCCTTACGCATACCACGCCGTCAGGGGAGACGACGTGATTATTTGGGGCTTGCACCAAAAAAATCCGCCTGTGCACCTACTTTCGCCTTGATGAACCGCGAGAACTGCTACGCATGAAATACGCGACCCATTCAGCGTCTCCCTCTTATTTGCCTGCCTCCGGATTCCCTTCTTCTTCGGTGATGTCCGGGTGCACTGGGACCAGCATGAACCATAGAGTCGTCGACCTATTTCTTCCGCTGACTCCTGTTATGGCGGCATCAAATCGGCGTTCCGCCGCCTGCTTCGTCCTACCCTCCTGTGACGAATTGGATCAGCGAGAGAGTCTGCCTCCCTGACCCGCCCCTCCGCTTCTTTCTGCGAGATTACATCCTCACAGAAAGACGCAACCACCTCCTATGCCCTTTTATTGACAACCATATGGCCCTAACAATGGCCGGCAGTGGCAGGTCTTGCCCAATTTCTGCCGCCAGAACACGGCGCTGCGCATCCCAGGCTCGAGAGTGTGCAGGGCCGTGTTCTGGTTGCAACCGCACTGGTGACACACGGGTGTCGCCTCCCATCTTGCCACTGTATGCAAGTATTTGCCAAAACACCCTGATTCAAGTGTCAATTAGCAGACACAATAGAAATTACCATTGTTTTAAGCCGATTTGGCGCGATGGACACTCAAGGGGTGCCTGCACTAAACGGAAGGACAACGTCCCGTGTCGCCTCCTTATCCACTCCTCTAGGATTGGCTGTATAGCCCCAACAATCCACGACCGCGACCGGCGCTGGGAGTCTCCACCCTCTCCACCCACTGCCTAATAATGGCAGTCTGCACCTCTCTGTGCCACCTCATCACCAACTCAGGCGGCGGGCCACTGCTGTTCTCCGCCCGAACTTTCACACTTCGTTGGTAAACTTCGGCGAGTACTCGCGCCTCCAGATCTCACGGGGGTGTTCCTGCTAATGTGAACACCGCTTCAGCTGAGATTTTGCGGTATCCGCCTATTACTCTTACGGCCATGACTCTTTGCGGTCTCCGCAGCTGCCTTGTTCTGGATTCATAAAATACCTTTTACTCATAAAATACCTTAGCGCTACCACGGAGAGATAGCGCAGTTATGTGGGACTCTAACCCACTAAAACTCCACGGTGTCCTACTTTACCGCTTATGGCAGGAACACGGGAACGCGGAAGCATACATCCGCGAACCCGCCGCGGCTGTCCGTCACCGGCTCGTTGTACGCCTTGACCACCCCAGGGACCAAACCGGCACATGGGCGCCAGACAACCCCGTGTGTGGCACCCTTGGTCCCCCTGTGACGGGTCAGGACAGTGGCCCCGCCACCTACCACTTTTCGGCCGCAGGGGATAGGGAGAGTGGCCAACGCTATACCGATACTCGTCCTCCCCTGCGGCCCCTCAGAACCATATCTCAAGGGTATCAATCTTTTTACGACGATCTAGCTTTAGGGGTTTATGAAAAGACGATCATCATTAGAGATCAACCAGGTTGGTAACAAAAAAAACATTATACCTACTGAGATATAAAAGTATAGTTTTTATTTACATAGATAAAATATACACTTACACCAAAAACTACTGACTAACTAAACCTAAAAATATACTAAACTAAAATATGGCGTCTAAAAACTCTTCCACATCGTTGTCCATTGGTAATGTGCCCAAAAGACTGGCACATTGCCACGTTGTATGGCAACGCGTATTCTCTGACCAAGGTAAAAGCCAGCCCTTGGGTCACGCGAAGTATTAGCTAGGCGTTTATAAAGGGTCTTTCAACAAGGACGGGTCGATGTTAAAATTGAATAAAACAAGATGTGTGTTGAACGAAATTGATTTTTTATTTAAAAGGCCCATTTATGCCATTATGGATGGAATATGACATCGTACAAATGTCCGCCGCGGCTTCGTATGGTGACACGAATCCGAGAGGTCCAGTTTTTAATGACTCTGCTGCATAGATCCGGCTGAATCCGAGCGTTGGCCTGCGTTATGTTGGCTTTCAGGGCAACGGTCGAATGTGGTTTATTGGCATAGACCTGCGACTTCAGAAAACCCCACAAGAAAAAGTCTAACGGAACTCTAACTCTACCCTCAAACCGTTCATGCAGAATGTCGATTGTGTGTTCGCTGTGTGGCAAGTAGCGCCATCTTGCTGGTACCACATGTCGTTCACGTCCATATTGTTCAATTCAAGCTAAAAGAAATTGTTTATCATTGATCTGTAGCGCTCGCTCGATCTATGCAGCAGAGTCATTAAAAATTGGACCTCTCGGATTCGTGCCACCATACGAAGCCGCGGCGGACATTTGAACGATGTCATATTCCATCCATAATGGCATAAATGGGCCTTTTAAATAAAAAATAAATTTCGATAATATCTCACACACATCTTGTTTTATTCAATTTTAACATCGACCCATCCTTGTTGAAAGACCCTTTATTTAAACAAAGCGTGAGTACTCGGACCCCACGGACCTAGAGTTTCAACCTCAAACGGCTCAAAAATATAACTACCGATGAGGTTATTATATTTTCGCCGCTTGAGTTTCTCTGCAGCCGCAGCGACAGCGCCAGCACAGCACGACGAGCTAGGAAGATGGGATGGCGCAAGAGTATCAACACAAGTAGCGTTCTACAGGCCTATCCATCTTCCACGGAAACAAAGACATCCCGTCCCGTCCTTGCCATCGTCGCGTGCCAGGCCATTGGGTTCTAATACGGCCGGAACGCCGAAGGTGACGAGAGTACGTCGGATGATGTCGTTTAAGCTTCCGTGACGCGCTATGCGACCCGCACTTCGGCTGCATGAAAGATCGTGGTGACCGAGCCTGTTGACAACTTCACCACTGTGATAACGATGAGGAGTACAACAGGGAGCGCCAAGACGTTAGGGAAGCAAATTTTCCGTCCAAAATATCAGATGATCTTTTACCGGACTATTAGGATATTTTGATAAATCCCAAAATAAAAAAAGTTAAATTCTATAGGTATTAAAATTTCTCTATTCCAACCTTAGACCTATATTTCTCCTTTATTTCCAGTATATCGGCTCACCCTCCCGTCATCATCACCGCCTCAGCAGTCGTCTGCCCCGAGATGTGACGTCACATCCAGCGGCAAGAGGAAGCGCTCGTGGTCCCGAGCAGTCTTCAGCAACCTACAGCGAAAGGGGCTCGAGCGACGGTTCCAAATTCAAAAGTATATCACGAAGCCCGACAGACGTCAGTTGGCAGCGACGTTAGGACTTACTGATGCTCAGGTATGAAGTTTTTACTTGTAATTAGATACAAAGTTCTTGTAGTGCAATTCAGAGCCTCTTGTAGCCAGCCCCGGTAGCCTTTGTTTTTAATAAACGCTATAAAACGAATATTTTTTTCGCTTTTGTATATAGCTTTTTTTTTGGTACTCATGCGCAGCTTGCCGGCTTTCGAGGCAGGGAGTGCATTAAAACATCGTAAGTACAAGAAGTAGATTATCGTAAGTTCAAGAGTTAGTTGCATAAAGCTTTTAATTTAAGAAGGAACCTGTCCATCCGTAGGTCATCTACTTAGGTCATATCCCGACTTGTCGTACCTACTTATTCAGCACCTTGCTACACAATTGATAAACGCCCACACACGGTCAAAGTTTGGAGCCCTGTGGTTCTGCAGGTGTCTGGGAACACAAACGACATATCTGGGATGCAACTTACTTTGACATCACGCTTGTTACATCAGGGATCTTATCCATCGCGTTTTAAAACCGAGATCGACGATAAAACTCAAGAGCTGGCTCATGACGTATAAAAAATCTCTTTCGTGTAACTAAATTTGAACAAAACAAATGGAAAAGCCTATATTTTATTTAGTTATATCTATTTACCTTAATCTTTGATCTATAGTATTAAGATCATCATACTTGTGTTGGTCTTCTACTTGTTGTGCAAACGAATAGGTTTTATTCAAAAAAATTAAGTAGGTACCTACTGGCCGTTTGTTTAAAAAATCAATTAGGTATTACGAAAGCCATTTTTTTATAAAAAAAAATATAAAAAGTAAACTTACCTAATCAATCAATACACATAATAAATCTGTAGAAAAGTCGTTTTTGTACCTACATCGAAAAAAAATTCATACAAAATAGCCAGGGTGTAAATGGATAACTATGGATAGTTATAGTGGTGGATTATTGGTAGCTATTAATAGTAAATATAATTTTGTTAATAAAACTGAGTGGCAAACCTCCGTAGGGGATATATGGTTATGTACCTATTAGTGCTGGTGGCGTCTGTATGAATATTTGTGTTATGTATTTACCGTCTTATATACCATGCCATATCTTTTTGTAATTCTTGGCCAGGGCTACCGTTATACAGATTGCACTACTTTGATTCTTGGTGATTTTAATCTTTCTAATGTGAACTGGCTTGAATTTAATTATCCTTTTCTAGGAATTAGTGACCCTAAGTTTTTAGCAAAACTTTCTTAATATCACCGGGTTTGTTCAAATGAATAATATCGCCAATGTAAATAATAATAATATCTTGGACCTCATCTTAGTGGATGAGAACTCCAGTCTTTCTGTTTCTTGTGCAACCCCCATCAGTAAACCAGATGTGCATCATCCGCCACTAGAATTAGCCCTTACTAAAACTTCAATTTCTAATTTAAATTATAACCCTCTTACAAATAAACGTGGTATAAAGTTATACCAGATATAACAAAGGTATAACCATACATTTTCATAGGTTTATACTTGGTATAACTTTATACCGCGTTTATTTGTAAGAGGGTAATAGTTTACAGTTGAAATATATTTTCATTAAGACAGACTATGAGACATGTGTTCGTGATCTGCGAAATGTAAATTGGGAGGATTATTGGCATTTGAGTTGTAATGATTGTGCTCTGATATTATATAATAATTATACTATGGGAAAATATAGATAAATACATGCCGAAGGTTAAACCTAAGAATAATAATTGTTATCCAGTTTGGTTCTCAGCTTCGTTGATTAAACTTCTAAAGGAAAAGCATAAATACAGGACTCGTTTCAAACGGTACAAAAACCTTCGGGACTACGATACTTTTGTATCTCTACGGATGCGAGCTGGGAGAGCTATGGATGACTGTTTTAAAGATTATATTATATAAAGAATTGAGAGTGATTTGAAAACAAATGTAAAAGTTTTCAGAGGTGTTCCTAACCAGGTTTTGTGGGGTGATCGTGTTGGTGAGAGTGGTAATGGTGTGGCTGATCTATTTGCAGAGTATTTTGCATCTGTGTATGGTGTTAGTCAACAGCCAGTAACTTGTCTCCAAGTTTCTCTTCGTCCAATTACAGTATGTTTTCTTTTGGCATTACTGAAAGTGACGTTAGAGATAGCATCAAAGAGTTAGATCTTGATAAGGGAGCTGGTCCGGATGGACTTCCTCCTATTTTTATACGTCTCTGCATAGATGCTCTTATAGTGCCACTGCATATAATATATAATAAATCCCTTAAGGAAGGTACATTGCCCGATTTATGGAAAATGTCACACGTTATTACCGTGCCTAAATCTAGTAGTATGAATGAGGTAACTAACTATAGACCAATCTCTATTATATCACAATTTGCAAAGATGTTTGTTTGTCTTATATACAATGCATGGGTTTGTGTCTAACCGTTCTACTATACGGTAAAACGGGGTGAATAGCAACTCAGGGGTGAATGGGAACAAAACTTTGATTAGGATTTTAACTTTGATACCACTTTGTGGTTTCAAATAAAGCATCGTGTTTTTTAAATAATTATTTAATATATTGGAGTACCTACTAAAACGCTGCAAATAATTTTTAAATAACGTGAAAATTCCCTTCAAAGTTTTGTTCCCAATCACCCCTGCAGTTCTATTTACCCCATTTTACGGTATCTAACTTACTTATTTACACTACTTTCATTGGTAACACCTTTGAAGCTAGGGGTCAGGTTGATGCTGTTTACACAGATTTTACAAAAGCCTTTGTTCGTGTTTATCATGCACTCAATTCTTTCAATGAAATTGAATAGCTCTGGTATTCATGGCTCTCTGTTGCGGTGGTTCGAGAGTTATTTAATTAATCGTTCTCAAATAGTTGCCGTGGCGGGATATGAATCTGTACCTTTTTCTCCTGGCTCTGGTGTTCCACAGGGCTCTAAGTTGGGCCCTTTGCTTTTTTTGGTATTCTTAAATGATCTTTTAGATCTAATAAATTGCAATTGTTTAGCCTACGCTGATGATTTAAAAATATATTGCAGGATATCAGACCTAAGTTATTGTATGAAGCTTCAAAGAGATCTTGATGTCCTTCAACATTAGTGTTTCAACCACAGAATGACGCTCAATGTTAGAAAATACCAGACTATTACATAGATTATCATATAGATGGATCAATACTGAGCAGAGTATCAGTCATCCGTGATCTTGGTGTACTCTTTAATACACCCCTGTCCTTCCGTGATCATGTAGATACTATAGTTGCTAAGGCTAAAATAATGCTTGGCTTTATAAACCGCATGACAAAAACTTTTCGTAATTATAATACCAATATCCGTCTTACCATTCCTGTCCAAAGTCCTAGAACGATTAATTCATAATCAATTTAGCACTTTGCTATCCAAAAATAATCTCCTCAACCCCTTTCAGTCCGGCTTCCGTTCTGGTCACAGCACATCCAATGCTCTACTCAATATCACGGAACATATCAGATCAGCCATGGAAAGCTGTAATCTGACGGTATTAGCATTGCTAGATTTCAGTAATGCTTTTAATGCTGTTGATTTCGATGTTTTGCTTGGAATTCTACGCTCTCTTAATGTATCTCCTTCGGTAGTTGACTTGTTTTGAAGTTACCTGTTCGGCCGCCGGCAACGTATATGCATCGGGGAGAACTTATCTTCCTGGTGCAGTACTACTGCCGGGGTACCACAGGGTGGCGTTTTATCCCCTTTACTTTTTGCAGTTTTTATAAACTGGATCTCCAATGAACTCATTTCATCCTACCATATTTATGCAGACGATCTACAAATTTATTCGCGAGCTCCTCTCGGAAATCTGTCTGATGCTATCGTTGCCATCAATCTGGATCTGGCTCGCATTTGCGATTGGAGCAAGCGGTACGGGGTTATGGTCAATCCTATCAAGACGCAGGTTATAGTCGTGGGCAGTTCGAGAATGGTTTCAAGGATCGACTGGACGTCTCTTCCCCAAGTTCTTTTTGACAATTCAGTTATTCCCTTTAGTGAGAAAGTTAAGAACTTGGGAATATTCATCGACAAGAACTTCTCTTGGACTGCTCAACTGCAGGAAGTAAGCCGCAAGTTATTTGCATCTGCTGCAACTTTGAGGAGATTGCGGAATTTTCTTCCGACTGCCACCAAGATTGCGCTTGCACAATCTCTTATTCTTCCCATCCTTGATTATGCTGATGCCAGCTATCTTGACCTTACTCAGGAACAACTCGATAAACTTGAGCGGCTTCAAAATGTTTGTATAATGTTCATATTCGGTTTGCGCAAATATGACCATGTTTCCGATTTCCTTCCCACGGTCAAGTGACACACTGGTCTTATGCTGCGGTGCACAGCGAGGCTCAAGGAAGACCTCTTTACAGCTTCACCAGGGATATGCCTTGACAGGCGTTGCTCAAAGGGGGTTCCGGGGTGTTCTTTTAAGAGGGCGCGGTGTCCCATCCATGTGCTGAAGGTGTTCATCGGCGGTTGTTTTAGTGGTCTCTGGTATTTTCCCCAAAAGCCCAGGCGCCTTTTGAAGGTTTCCTCTTAATAGCAAAAATAAAATAAAATGGTAAGTAGGTGCATCAACAGCTTGACGCCGCGGGGCCCTAGCGCACCGCTGCGTCAAGCTGTCGATGTCGTACGAAAACATCTGTATCCGATAATGGTTTCTAAAAGATATCGCCCGCCACAGGCGGTGTGGCGCCGACGGCGTGGTATGAAACTGTTTAGTTGTCTACTAAAGTTAATTAACACTGATTCTCGTAAAATTGGTTGGTTGGAGGTAGGTACGTTCTCAGCCTAATGCTGCATTCAAATCACTCTCCATTTTTTTTGTCAGAAGTGCACTACGCTTTACAAACGGTGTTGGAAATATCCTCATACCCAGCACGGAAATCCACTATCGCGTCTTTCATCTCGCATGTGATTGGTCGATTGATGGCGTCAAAACTCTTTGCCTTGCCGAATTCACTTACGCACTTATGCTGCCGGTTTCTGAAATGCTAATCAACATAAAAACTTGACTAACAGAGTTATTAACAACTGGTAAAACTACTGTATTTAGCTTAACAACAACCACTCAACTCACATTATAATAATCTTTTGACCGAATGCCGGCCATGACGGCCAATCTCAGTAGAGAGTGAGACACACTGGCCATTGCACACCGTGCAGAGCGTGCTTCAACATAATTATTTATGCACTCGCACATCACGGATTTTACACCATGATTCAACCGACTTCAAAAAAGGAGGAGGTTCTGTTTTGTTTGTGGGTATACTCTGGAGGTGGTCCCATTGTCAACCAGTCAGGATCTGATGAGGGGATCACATGGAAATCGAGGGAACTCCTCAAATTTTATAGGCACACATATTGGTATTTTTCTTACCAACGGCTCTGAAAACTGATAAAAAGTTAAAAACCATCGACTGATGACTGTGGACTGAAACCCCGACTTAATCGCCGAAATCTTCATTTAGCTACATAGTCTGTGGTAGCTACGAATTACATTCAGATTTTTTTGTTACAGGTAAAAGTGTGGTTTCAAAACCGTCGCATGAAATGGCGGCACACGAAAGAAGGTCGCGGCGGCATAGCAGGCACCACCGGCTTACCGGGACGAGATCCAGACTCCACCAACGATGATAACGAGGACATAGACGTCGACACACTCAGTGATTAAGCGGATACAATGGACTGAAGTGTTCTAATTCGATATATTTTATGAATTGGATTCATAAGATGTCTTCTTCGTGCCTTTTTGCCGCCGTGTAGCTGGTTTGTCTTGAAGGGTATGAGTGCCTGACTGCCTGTGAAAGAGGGCGGTGCGAGGAAACACTCATTTTGTCTCTGAAATTGGCAATGCACCGGGCATTGGCCTCAGGTGATGATGGCGGTTGGACCTATTATATAACCTGAAAATGTCAACGTTCGTTATTCTTGAAAAGTATCTGTACCTATCTGTTGTCCACATCTTGGGTGGGTAAAATAAGACGTTTTCTTGGATGATCAGCACAGACCAGGATAGATTTGGGCTGTTTAGGTATTTGTCAGCATTTGTCAATGTTTCTATCAAAATCAATAGGTAATCGCTAAACTCAAAATAGTAGAAACTGATTGGTAGCTTTATTCTTAAATTTTCCATGTTTTTAATTCAACACTGATTTAAAGCACTTTGTGATTTAAGAAATACAATAGGTACTCAAAAATGTTGTTGATATTTTACCTATAGGTACCTATCTTACCCGATTATATACATGTCTTTATTTTTACGTGCACATTTCTAAGACAAAATAAAATTATTTTGATATCAGATATTTTAATAGACTTAAATAATTTATTATAAATCATTTTATTTAGTTCTGAACGGTAAATCATAATTATTTTGTAAGAGTCAATAAAATGTTTAGTTGTACACCTACTGCGTTTTATTTATCTACTTAGATACTTATTTCTTTTTTGTTTCTAAATTCGGTTATCGACAATATGCATAACTACAAGTATAGTTCTCGCCAAACTTCTTGGCCGCCTTGAAGTTAGCTACAATGGCTGCGCAGTAGTAAATCTCATACAAAAACAGCACCGTTTCGTGCCTCGCGCATCCGGTAAACCAAGAAAGGTTTCAGGACGGCCAAGAAGTTTGGCTAGGACTATACTCTAGTAAGTTGTTAAAATCTCTGGTCGTGAATCGGAATAGGTCTAAGTATTTACAGCAAGCAGGCGCTCGCGTTATAAGTAGGTACCATAGTCTGCACGGTAAGCCTCAATCGTATCTGCGCCGAGTACGGATGCAGGTCACGGAGCACACAACCGGCAGCCTTATTGCATAAGTAAATACGGCAACGCAAAGGGTTTGACCGTTATCAATCGACCAATAACACAGACGGAAATCCACAACGCGTATTCATCTCGCATGTGATTGGTTGATTTGATAGCGGTCAAACCCTTTGCGTTGCACACCCTGCCGCTGTTCCGTCGAGGTAACCCTATTTTGCAAGGGCGGAGTTATTCCTTTCTACCTGGGTTCTGAGGCTGTTCAAAGATTTCCATATAGGACCACGGAAGGTAAGATCCTGCGGCAAGTTGCTCGCTTGAAGTTAAATAATGTTTAAGTGGGGAAAAAGTATTCTGCCACAGTCTGCAGCGGGCGTCGGCCTGGTGTCCTGACAGGGGAACAACCGGTTTCAGGAAGCTGTGTCTGCTTTTCAGCCGTTGCTTGCGTCGGTAGTTGTGCACCGAACAGTGGGTTTCTGATGTCACGCTCCTGCTTTTGTTTCTCGACTGCATTTATAGGAACTTCCTTTCGGACGTGTGGACGTGCTATTCCGGCTGTGGGGTATAAGTACGCTGACCGGGGTTATTTTGAGGCAACCGGTAATTGTACGGCATGTATCGTAAAGTGCAACATCTACTTTCTTGGCGTGGCCGAAACGGTGCCACACTGGACACGCATATTCGCCAACCAGAGAAGCAGTGTGCTAGGCCAATAATCCGGAGCACGTGAGGTGAGGCCCCCCAGTTGGTTGATGTTAGGCGTCTGAGTAAATTTTTGTGGGACCCGATTTATTACACAATATATTAATTATATTGTGTATAGTTATCGGCACGTAACTTGGCAAGAGTCGTTAGATGCGCAGAAGTCATTTTTTAGGTCTCTTTGGTTACCTAGCGGGACGCGGGGAGCGTTTAGCCCGATCCGAGCGCGCGATTGGTTAGTCAGTTGGCACATGGATCGACTGACCAATCGCGTTGCTTCCACGTTCCGTTCGTACTATACGGTGGTTGGTCAGTTCGCTCACTATGCGCGAACTTACCCCCACTATGCCAAAACCTTGCCAAGTTACATGCCGGGGACTATAATAAATCGGTTTAAGGGTGGAAAACGCCACAGGCATGGTTCAGGGGTACGACAATGCCCGGTTGAAGAACTATAGGCCCATCTCACTTCTTAGCTAAGTCTACAAGTTGTTTTCAAAGAGTCAACCTCATCGCGAATCGTCTCTCGCACAGGGTTGCGATTGTCGATTTGGGCTGTACTGCAGTCCCTCCAGCGAGCGGTGCTAAATCGAAAACCGGTAGGTACTCATTGAGGTGAGTATTTGTTTAAAAACGCCACCATGTCAGTCCGACTTCAGGGTCGGATTTCGGAACTTAACCTTCTGCAGCGAGGTGTGAGACAGAGAGATCTCATTTCTCTGAAACTGTTCACCGCTGCACTGGAAGATGTATTCAAGGCTCTGGACTGGAGAAGGCTAGGCATCAACGTCAATGGCGAGTACATCACTCATTTTCGGTTTGCCGATGATATAGTACTACCGGTAGGTACTCATCGAGTTGCTGAAGTATTTGTTCAACAACGCCATCATGTCAGTCCGACTTCAGAGACAGACCTCGGAATATATCCTTCGGATGATATAGTACTACCGGTAGGTACTCATCGAGTTGCTGAAGTATTTGTTCAACAACGCCATCATGTCAGTCCGACTTCAGAGACAGACCTCGGAATATATCCTTCTGCAGCGTGGTGTGAGGCAGAGAGACTTCATATCTCTAAAACTGTTTGCCGCTGCACTGGAAGATGTCTTCAAGGTTCTGGATTGGAGAGGGCTAGGCATCAACGTCAATGGCGAGAACATCACTTTCGGTTTGCCGATGATATAGTAGTCATAACCACTCATAGCTGGAACCATGGAGGACCTCAGTACAATCTTCGATTACCTCAGTAAGCTTACAAAAGAGTGGGTCTAAAAATGAACATGGACCAAACCAAGGTGATGTTGAATGCTCATGTTGCACCCACTTCTATCAAGGTCGGAGACTACACACGATGTTGTGGACGATTATATCTACCTGCGGTCCAGTTAGGTAGGTGCAACTTCGAGAAAGATGTCAACTATCGAATCTGAATCGACTGGGCAGCATTCGGGAAGTTGCGCGGTATCTTAAAGTCAAACTTTGTCTCAAGACGAAAGTCTATGACCAGTATGTATTGCCAGTGATTACTTACGGGACAGAGACGTGGTCGCTCACAATGGGCTTCACCAGAAGGCTTAAAATCACCCCAAGGGCAATGGAGAGAGCTATGCTCAGTTTCCTTGCGTGATCGAATCAGAAATGAAGACATCCGCAAGAGAACCAAGGTTACCGACATAGCCCGAAGAATAACCCCCAACCCCCCTAACCTAAGTGGCAGTGGGCAGGACACATTGCTCGTAGAACGGATGGCCTTTGCGGCCAAAAAGTTCTGAAGTGGAGACTGCTTACCGGAAGACGCAGCGTTAGAAGACTTCCCTCTATGATGGTGATGAGGTGTGCTTGAGATCTAGCTAGAAGTAGGGGTCTTATTTAAGTAAATAAAATGACGCAATAGTGTAATGTAAATTTTATTACATTAACATTAATTTACAAAATGAAAGAGCTGCTACACAACAAGGATAGGTATTAAAAATATCTATGTACAGTAACATTTCATAGTTGAATGGGACAGTGCATGATAAAATATTTAAGGTAGTTTTTAATATAATACCTAAGAGGAAATTCATGAAAAGTTATTTAAGAAATAAATAAATAACGTTTACAAAGATGTTCAACTACAAAATATTTGTCATAAATACTGGACTAACTAATTCGGATGAACGAAACTAACCATTAACACAACGATATAGTAATTCATACGAACTTAAGTTCTACGATATGTTCAACGTAAACACCTAAATAAAACATCCTACACACGTAACTATTATTTGAATACCTACACACACTATACCTATTTTGGCATTAATGCATTTTGAACCCTATCTAATAATCTACAAGTTTCACTTTGCTCCTAGCGTATGGGTCGGCAGCTTCTCTGTCGTACTCCTGTGAGGGACTACCGCTGTGCTCGGCGTGCCCCCGCCCGCGCCCCCTGTAGCCACCTCTGTGTCCGTAGGGCCGCCTCCTCCCGGGAGGATAGCCTTCCTCCTTCCACCTGCCGTCATGACCCTGATTCTCATATCGATTATAGCTGTCATAACGAGGTGGTGGTCCTTGTTCGCGACTCGGATACTTATCGTATCTATTTGGATAGTGTGGAGGTCTTTCATCTTCGTATCTCCTGTCTTCTTTAGGCTCTGGTTCTTGATACCGACGTCTCTCTGAGTAGTGTGAGGATTCTCCATATTCAGATGCTCTTGGTCTCTGCTGCGAAGTTGAAGTCGACGTAGACGTCGATGTGGACTCTTTGTTGACTTCCCACACAGGTATCCTCCGCGGCGGAGGCGGCGTTGCGCTCCGTGATTTACTTTTGTCTTCTCTTTTCTTCTCGGTGGACAGCGATTCCCTGCAAAGTGAAAGTCGTGCGGTATAGAAAAAAGCCGTTCAAGTGCGAGTCGGACTCGCGCACTAAGGATTCCGTACCATTATCGCAAAAAACGGCAAATAAATCACGTTTGTTGAATGGGACCCATTTACAGAAATACATCATTTGTGACAACTGCCTAGCTATCACGGTTCATGAGATACAGCCTGGTGACAGACGGACAGACAGACAAACAGACAGACAGACGGACCGCGAAGTCAGAGTAACAGGATCCCATTTTTACCCTTTGGATGCGGAACCCTAACAAAAATGACCCGACCCAATGACAAGAAGTCTTGCTTAAGGTTGCACTAGTCCAAAATTCTTCCATACAAACGTAGTTTGGGTTTTACTCCACTGTTTGACGATGTACGTTCAAAATAAAAAATTATATCAATTTGTCTCAACATTATCTAGTCCTGTATGGAAGCAAAAAGTACAAAAAAAAATTAGCTTGAAAGTTATGAGCTTCGAAAGTTCCATATTTCAACACCAATTTTAACGCATCTTTGGGCGCAAATAAGTACCGTAAGAAGAAAGAAAATTGAAAAACGGCCTCCATACAGGGATAGATTAGTTGTTCAACAATGCAAATAATTTTATTTTGAACAGATACATTCAGTGGTTTTTTCATGATATCCAGACTCCCAAAGGACTGTTTATAAAATTTCGCGCGCTCGTTTTCGTTCTAAATCATCATCCATCTCGCT
This sequence comes from Anorthoa munda, assembly GCA_945859665.1. NCBI lineage: Eukaryota > Metazoa > Arthropoda > Insecta > Lepidoptera > Noctuidae > Anorthoa > Anorthoa munda. Next base: position 12,945,751 of record OX243910.1, read on the forward strand.
ACAAATTTCCTCCCCGGTCAGTGGGGCGGAGGGGGTGCGCGTGTCGCGCATATACATCTACACACACACACGCTCACTAGTTTAGCTACCACCCGGCGCCCGCGCCCTGCTGCCCCAGAGGGGCCTCAATCGTCTGCTGCATAATATATACGTCACCGTAATTACGCGCGTGCGGTGTATGTTATTGATATTGTGATATCGACGATAACGTATTCGTATAATCTATACTATAATATTATAAAGCTGAAGAGTTTGTTTGTTTGTTTGTTTGTTTGTTTGAACGCGCTAATCTCAGAAACTACTGGTTGGAATTGAAAAATTCATTTTGTGTTGGATAGTCCATTTATCGAGGAAGGTTATAAGCTATATAACATCACGCTACGACCAATTGGAGCGGAGCATACATGAAAAATGTTGCAAAAACGGGCAAAAATATTCCTTTTTGAGAGCTTCCGAGTTACGCAACATTCATGTATGTAGGGTAAGTAGGTAGCCAGTTGACGGGAGCGAAGCCGCGTGGGACAGCTAGTATTTTATAACATTGACCCCTGGCTTGAACTTTGGATTCCGATATTCCTTTATGTGTTGTGTTGATTATTTTGAATTGGTCCGAAATTTTACTGACCCTGGCGTTCGTGGGATTTCATACTGATTTACATGGCGTTTGAATTTGAACTTGTTGCGTCAGTGAAGTGATCTTCTTCTTCAGCAGTTCAAGTAACAATGGGTAAGTTGAATCTTTTATCGAATTTAGTTTGTACAATTCATGAGGGCGCTTGACATGACTTTTATACCTAAATAAACACAGACTTGTAATTCTAATGTTTCACGCGCATTTATAAAATTTTAAAATTACAAACTGCCTATCTTTATCTATAATTAGAAAATCTTTTTTAAAAATACTACCGACTTCCAATTATAAACACTACAAAGTGAAAAATAACTAATTTCGGAAGTCGGTGTTCTTGTTTTTGTTTCTTCGTTATTTTTTTTTTTTAGTTGTGGTACATAAAGATCAAGTTCAATAATACCTATAATCTCAGATTAGAGAAAATCTGAGCCTAAAATGCCCAAATTTATGCCTGAATAGATTACCTGAATACCTAACATAAAACTAACATAACCGGTGCAATGAGAGTGTATCTTTCAGGGTGAACTGTACAAATCTGCGTACCCCTTTAGAGCGTACCGGCTTGACGTTATGTTATCAAAAGGCCTAACCAATAAACAGTTTTGCGATCGCAGCAATCCCGAGAGATTTGCCGTTGTTTATTGAAGAGTTCTGTTGTATATATTAGGATATTAGATTCCAATTAGATTAGGTATTTTAAGATTTTCGATAGTCGTGCCTACTTATATCAATGAAAGTTCATTAATATGTAGGTACCTATCTGTTATATCGATATCGACTCGGCTTTAGCGGCGGACAAACACAAAAGGAAGCTATTTTTTAACCGACTTCAAAAAGGAGGAGGTTCTCAATTTGACTGTATTTTTTTTGTTACTTACCTCAATACTTTTTTAATGTGAACCGATTTTGATGATTCTTTTTAGGGTTCCGTACCCGAAGGGTAAAAACGGGACCCTATTACTGAGACTTCGCGGTCCGTCTGTCTGTCACCAGGCTGTATCTCATAAACCGTGATAGCTAAACCGGTGAAATTTTCACAAATGATGTATTTCTTTATAACAACAAATATTAAAAACAGAATAAAATTAATATATAAGTGGGGCTCCCATACAACAAACGTGATGTTTTTTTGCGATAATGGTACGGAACCCTTCTTGGCCGGTTTTTTATTTGTATACCTACTATGCGCGCCGACACTCACAAATTCGGCTCAGCCACCCGAAGCTATTACATTGTATTGTGATAACAAAGAGAATATTTCAAACTGCTATTGTAAACAAACAATCAATAAACAATTTACAAAATAACATTATTTTTTATTTGATGAACCTAATTACCTAGAAAACAAGTCTCACATCAAAGTGGCGCTATCGAAAAAGCAGTTATCCTGACTCTGGCTGGTATGAAATACCTACTTACGGGGAGGCGCCTGTAGGTTATAGCTAACTAGCTAAGGTAAGTAAATACCTATTTAACACACATTGTAATATTTGCACAACCTGCAATAAAATACAAAAACATAAAGACATGACCTACACCCGTGCGCATAGAGCCTAGCTTTCCGCACGCGCTGGTACGATACCTACAGTCAGCGAAGCCCTGGCGCCCGCTCTGCCAACGTAAAATCTACCGACTTGACGCTCGAACACTTTTCATTCTTATAACTAAGGGTATAAGGTTCAATAAGCGCGCAAGCGGCTCGCGCTGCTCTGTCGTCGCCGCCGCCAAAAATAATTAAAAAGTCAAATCTAACATTACTTGTCGATAATAACAATATCTATGTAAATTCACATTTTCGCAAAAGATCTTATTGTCAAGTTGGCAGTCACGGGTAAGTATAGGTGCATAACAACAAGTAAATTGAGTGCCTTCTAATTACGTTACACACAGTAATAATCCAAAGTTCTAACATCTATTTTTTTATGTTTATGTTGTCAATGAATTGCATACATTGCGCCACCGCAACCACACACAAGTATATTATAGTAATCTTTGCACACACACCGCCGCGCTGTCGGCGCTCTGCAATGAAATTGCGCATGTGTGCATCACACAGCGTTATGAGTGTGTATACGAACACGATCTAGCTTCTTACTGCTCATCACAGCGTCTATCTCTTTCCTGCGCGATGTCGGATGAGATAGCAAATATTTTAACTCCGCCGCCAAATAGTTCGTGCCGTTGACTAGTGTAACCTTAATTTAAGATTCAATAAAACAATTTTATTACCTTGAAGATGACCGACTATGACTTCTATCCGAGTCGTCTTCGCTCGATCTTCTATTCTGCTGGTGTCGCATTTCGCGCTGCCTGTAACAAATACCAGTATTGAACAAGACTGGATTACATCAGCAAAAATATTGCCGTCATAAAAAAATATTATAACGATGTGATTTTTCTCGGTTTCGATTACATATTCATAAATACATATATAAGTAGATGAAACCATCTTATGTTTCACAAATGTTTGGTAAACCTTTTTTTTTATGAGATACTGTTTATGATGTAGAGAGAAAGGGAGACCAAGAGAAGATGCGTTATAGATGTTATGTGACAGATGTTCTAATGAACTAACAGAAGAAAACTGGAGTAAACGATAATAACCCCGAGTTTCTCAGCAAATGATCGCAGAATTAATGTGAAAAATTGTCAAGCACGCGTTATCTACTATAACTATACAGCGATAATTTAGAGCTGAGAAACTCGTGGTAAGCCGCGGGCAAATGGAAGAAATCAATTTCCGTCGAAAACCAAGTAAATCGTGACCACGGCAGGAAGAATTAGTATTAGATAATGTTCATATAGTATTGGGGACACAGACTTGCGCCGCAGTTTGATAGCTAGTTCTCTCATTTCTTCGTCGCGACGCGCCTGTCGGCGACTCTCTCGCTCTTGGCGTTCTGCCTCAGCCCGCTTGTCTGCGCGAACTATAACAATACCAGTCACATTAATATTATGACTACCAAACATGATTTAATTATGGGCTTTACACGTGGGATAGGAGTGGAATACGAAATTCATAAGATTATGTGCATTTTAAATGAATTATTTAAGGATCTTATATTCTTAGGTCATAAAACTCACGTTGCCTTGATAATTGTGCCTGCATTTTCCTCTTGAGTTTTTCCTTCAGAGATATAGTTTCACGCGAAGCACCCTGCAAAAGTCGTCATGTTAATTTGATAGACAACTATGGGAGAATCGACTCTTTTCTGAGAACAATTCTCGTAAAAGTTCTTCTGGACCAACCGACTCTTTCTGTTGATAACACGTAGTATGACGTCAGTTCTAGTCTAAGAATGAAGTGACAGTGCACATTGAAGACGAGCCTGTAAAGTATATCTTACCCGAGAAACAGTCGGTCAATAAAGTTGAATACTTTTTTTGGATATCCTACGCATAACGAGTTTATCTTGTGCGCTGCCCAGTCCTTGACGTACTTGCGCGAATTGTGCGCTAATAGAAACATAGCGTCCGTGCGTATTTGTATACATTGGTCATTTGTATAATTAATAATATTGTTAATGCAATACATAAAAATGTCAAAACTATGTAGTACTGTTGTTTTAGAATGCGATATATTAATAGGATAGCATTTCTAACTTATAATATTTGATGATATACAAACAACTGGATACACATTGAATAGTTAATGCAACGTTCAACATTAATTATATACATAGGAAAATAAGTAAATTGACGAAAGTTCTGCACAACAATAATGAGAATGACTACTAGAGTCAATCCATAAAAGTCGAATATTAACGCACATTTAGACATGGCGGGTAGCACAATAAATTGACATTCAAGCAACAATAATGTCAAAGATATCGAGCAAGACATTCCCATGGGATCAAATAAACATACAACCGGGGATTTAGCAGGTTTCGTCACAAACTATTATGTGGTCATTTAGTTTCGCATCACAGATAGTAAAAAGCGAAATAATCTGCGGTTGTACAAACTACTGCCAGTAATGTCGTAAGGTGCTAAAATGAAAGCAGAACAAATGTATAAAGCAAATGATTCTTACTGACTTTGGAGCTGGATCCAGACAATCGTAACTGATTCTGGTTTGTATTGGATTTATTGCCGACCGCCATTCTGGAATGTGGAAAAATTGCTTGTGTCAGAGTTGTTGCAGGCGGTGAAGTTCGTGATCTAGCTGAACTTGCTGGGGAGCCTATGACTAATAAGTTGAGTGGATTTTCTTGTGGGACCAGAAACTTTATCTAACAGTAGTTAGAGAGGTATGATCTCATTTTCTGGTTAGTCTATACAACCCAATTTTAAGATTTTTTATGATTTTGTCTATATCTGGCTAACATTGTTAAATGCCAACATTAAAAGCATGTCCTGTTTTCATGAAATGTAATTAATAAGATATGGCTATGAATTTGTAAGGGATTTCGTACGACGATTTCTAATGAAATAATAATTGAATTGCGATCCCTCAGGTGAGCTAAGTAAGGGCTCGATTTATACATGGTTTATGGTGAATATCGCTCGACACTTCAAATCGCAAGACATCGAAATACTTGATTGAATTTTAATGAAACGAATCACACTTGTGTGGAAATTAAAAGGACGAAACTCACTTTTTCGCGTCGTCGTCGGATATACTGGAGTCGGAGTCTATGGACAATTCGCTGGACGACTTGTCCTCCTTGCGCCGCCCGTAGTAGCGCGGCACGGCCGGCTTGCTCGCATTCTTGTCGCTACTGTAACAGAACACCCGTACAACTTAGAATCGATATCATTTACCGTAGAATTACCACTACAAAGACTAATGGCTCCTCCACATTATCTGACTCACCTCGCCATTCAATAAAATCAAACTTCAAACGAGCTTACCTTTCAAACGACATCGACCTGGAGTTATTACGCTTGGCATAGCCACTACCATGACTGGAAAATACAAAGTAAATTAGTTTCAACCTAAATACAAGCAATCTATTGAAGTTAATGAATAGGTGTAAAATACAAACTTTGCAGGGCTTCGAGAATATCTGTTTCTACGATTACGTGACCTGGACCTCGATCGGGTCCGTCTGTAGGGGCTGTAGCTCCTCGAGCGGGACCGCGAGGACACGGTGCGAGATCTTGACGAGCGGGACTTGGATCGCGACTTCCTCCATGAACGCGATCTTGAATGTGATTTTGAACGTGACCTCGACCGCGACCGAGATCGCGAGAATGATCTTGACCTTGAGTTGGGTCCTCTTGGACCTATCTGCCGGGTGCGTCGACTAGATGGTGGTGATGGCCTAGAAAAGATTTTACAAATGAATACCTGTACTTTACTAAAGAGTAAAAAAATTGTGAGATGTGGCACGGTGTTGAGCTAGTTTCAAACACCTTGACCGCCATTTTTAAATTCATACCGTTTGCGAGGTTTGCGGGCTACATCGGCGTATAACATCTTCAGATTCTGTTTTACTTTATCTGCATACAGAGGCTTGGCCGCCGTTGCTGTGAACAAAAGAAAATAGGGTTACTATTTACAAAACAGAATCAAAATGTTGCCAAAAAGAAAAAAAAGTCTTCCCTATTTTATTGATATGTTAAGTGTATGAAGATTGCCAGTACTTATTTATTTATTCAGGACCTCCAACGAAAGATGTACACAAATAAGAATGAATCAACAATATGAAGTTATGACAATAAGTGCACTTTTTAATAATTGGAGGCCACTACTGCTGCTGCTGCTGTCAACGAGAGAGTATTTCTCTTTGCGGCATTCTTTCTGTGCTTTTATTGACCACAACACCTGATCGGATCAAAAATCTGATGATTAACGGTAATTTCTCAAAATTGGAGCAAGTTAACTCTTCCTAAGCCTAATGGACGTGTAAGGGATAAGCAATAACAGACAAACTTACGTTGTTTCTCTTCTTCCTCGCCACCAAACGAGGTGATAAACTGTATATTCTCGCTCGTTTCTGGGGAAGGGCTCCTGCTGGGCGAGCGGCTCGGCGAGCGAGCGGGCACTGACGAGGGCGCGGCGTAGCTCGGCGGACTAACCACCCTTGTGGCAAGCTTCTTGTCGCTGCAAATATATCGTTATTACTGCGAGACACGCTGGTTGGCAACACAATAATAAGGAGACGGCCTTACTTGCGTGCCTCAATAGTACAACTTCTTGCGGCAGCATGAAATGGGAATTTTTTATTTATTATTATACCATCATTATTATACCAAATAACAGACTTATTTTATTACGATGGTACAAACTGAGAAATAAATATTTATTGATATTTGTTAAGTAGTGGTAATAACAGATAAAAATGCTTTAGTTAGGCCGTAGACAAAGCTGATTCAATATTGACATAACTTTTCAATATTGTATTTTAGTTTCACGAATATTGTCAAGAACGTTTTACGTTGTATAACCATGTTTATGTACTCTCATATCGTAATATTCGAATTATAAACATCAAAACGAGTTTATATTGACATCTATATATATAAACTAGCACTCCGCCCGCGACTTCGTTCGCGTGATTTCGTTTATCCTATAAATGATTTTCTTATACGCAGTTAGTGAAGCGACCAAAAATAAACAATCATTAAATCAATAAATAATTAGGTATCGTAGATATACAGGGTTTATTGGAATGGGACAATTCGTTTTTTGACTTAAAGAATAATACATTTTAGGTTACCGCCACAAAGTAAAATCCTCCCCTAAAAACTTATCAACCCCTTTTTGCCCCGTTAAGGGTCGAGTTTTAAACAACCTAAATATGCTATTCACTCTTTTCTTCTTTTTTTTATTTTTCATTTATGTTAGTCAGATTGCGCAGTAAGATACCTCAAAACTTTAACACCCCTAACCCTATCTGGGGGGCAGTTTTAAAAATGTTTTATGTAAATTTTGATTATTAATTTTATCCCCAGGGAAATCGATTTTTCATATAAACCCATTTTGCCCCTTTTTACCTCCTTAAAGGTTGAATTGCCGCAAAATCACGCCTTAGTGCTCCCCTAGAATCCTACGTCAAGAACGAAACCCTGTCCAGTAACATTCTTAGCTTGGGGTTAGTTTCGAAAAACTTAATAATAATGACAACCTTTATTGTTTAATTAGGATGGTATTTATGTCAACTTTCAAATTTATTGACCCAAGAAATAAGAATCTTCAAAAACACTTTAGTACCTCCTAAATCGTCTTTTCAGGGTTGTTTCAAAAAACTAATAGTGACAACCTTTATTGTTTATTTAGGTTAGTATTTAAGTCAAGTAACAAGTTTATTAACCCATGAAATAAGATTCTTCAAAAACACTTTAACACCCGTAAATCGTCTTTTGGGAGTAGTTTCAAAAAATAATGACAACAACCTTTATTATTCATTTAGGTTAGTATTTGTGGCAAGTTTTAAATTTATTGACCCAAGAATTCAGATTATTCAATACAAACTTCAACACCCCCTAAATCATCATTTGGGGGTAGTTTCGAAAAACTAATTATGGCAGCCTTTATTATTTACTTTGTTTACTATTCGTGCCAAGTTTCAAGAATTTTGGCCAAAGGAATTAGATTTTTCATACAAACTCTCAACCCCCTTTTTACCCCCTTAGGGGTGGAATTTCCAAAAATCCTTTCTTAGTGCTCACTTACGTCACTTGAGGAACCTTCCTGCCAAATTTCATGTTTCTAGGTCTAGCGGTTTTGGCTGTGCGTTGATCGATCAGTCAGTCAGTCAGTCAGTTTCTTCTTTTATATATATAGATAGATAGAAGAAGATAAATAGAAGAAGAAGATAGATAGAAGAGATAGTATGTATGTATGTTCCTTATAGACACCGAAATGGCTGGTCCGATTTTAATGAAATTTTCAGAAAATCTTTAGATTGACCCAGCGGATAATCCTGTAAAGTTTGTTTTTTTTACTTTGAACGCGGGCGAAGCCGCGGGCAGAAGCTAGAAAAACATTTCCCCCCGCAGACGGGTAAAAATGGTGCACCCCGCATAAGCTTTCCATTACAAAAAAAATATTGATGGCAACTCCTTGGTGATAGACTTCATGGATTTGCCCTGTATCATACCTAATAGAAAAAAATGTAGTTTATGCAATGGTCATATAATAGGGCTTATTAAAACACGAGCGTGGGATAATAATAACACGCGAGTGTTTTAATACCTAATTATATGCCTTTGCATACACTATTTTTCGACTTCAAAAAAAGGAGGAGGTTCTCAATTCGTCGGAATCTTTTTATTTTTTTTATGTATGTTCCCCGATTACTGTAAGACGCCTGGACCGATTTGGAAAATTCTTCTTTTGTTTGAAAGGGTATACTTCCCAGTTGGTCCCATGGGATCTTGGAGAAATCGAGGGAACTCCTCAAATATTATAGGCATACATATAGCGATTTTGGTATTTTTAATAACAATGCAATCATTTGCACTCAGAAAGTAACATTTGGTGAAGTGGAACTGGTGAAGAAGACCACAGATGGCCAATACAATTCCTTAATGCTAAGTATGTCATGGGTTATAAGATATCTAGAATAGTTTAACGACTATGATGAAACAAATAGTGCTGATGAAAATGGTACCATCGAACTGATCTGATGATGAAGCCGGCAGGTAGGCACTGGTACTCCGAAATAAAACAATGTATCCTAGTCGTGTATGGGCTTATTGGAATCCTTCATGAGATGTACTTTGGCTATATATGATTTTTATTGCAATTGGAAGTACCTATCAAAACTAAAAAGAGATAAATAAATAACTTTTTAACAAAAAATTAAACCGACCTCAAAAAAACACTGCAAAACGAAAAATAACTTTCTTTTCCGAAGTCGGTGTCGAAACACGGAAAACAATAATGTACCAAAGACGTTCGTTTTGCAGTGTTTTTTTGGAAGTCGGTTTAATTGTTTTGTTAAAAAGTTTTTTTATCTTCACTCATGCAGTTGAAATAAAACAAAAGTGGAAACGGAAAAAATATGTGGTATGGCGGGCAATTTAGATTCTCATTGCGCATGACTGCGCAGCGCGCGCATCCATAGACAATTACACTATTTTTCTACATTAAGTCAATGAGCCCATATTAAGCGCCAATAAATTAAAAAGTAAAAGTGTGCTATAAAAATAAAAAGTTATTTTATGATTCAGTTGTTTGAAAATCGAAGGAAAATGTAGCACTGTACCGTGGCATTTTTTTTAATTTGGCAAATTACGTTGTGAGTGTAGATAAATAAGTTTTAAAATTACTAACTACATTACTGTAACTTATTCTTTTTCCTTTTATTTTTGGTGCTAATTATTATTTAACATCTTCCAAAAACATAAAAAAATATTCGGCCAAGTGCGAATCTGACTCGCGCACAGAGGGTTCCGTATAAACAGCTATATCCATAAAAAGCTTTTTACAAAAAAATACTACCGACTTCCAAATAAAAAGACTACAAAGTGAAAAATAACTTTATTTTTGGAAGTCGGTGTCTTTGGTAGGTACCATTTTTTTTACGTTATAGACACCGACTTCCAAAAATAAAGTTATTTTTCACTTTGTAGTCTTTTTATTTGGAAGTCGGTAGTATTTTTTTGTAAAAAGCTTTTTATTTTTCACTTTTTAGTTGTACAAGTTGTATAGTAAGGTACCTATAACGCCAGAATAGATTACCCGAATATCATGAAACTAGAGTATTACCGATGAAATGAGAGATCTGCGTACCCCTTTAGAGCGTACTGGCGTGATGTTATGTTATGAAATGGCGTAAACAATAAACAGACATGCGATTGCAGCAATTCCGAGAGATTTGTCGTAATTTATTGAAGAGTTCTGTTGTATATCTTCGAAGTCCTTCATCAGATCTTCACCAAATTAAAATGGGACCAATTTCGAAACATACTCTTTCAAACAAAAAAAGAATTTTCAAAATCGGTCCAAAATTGACGGAGATATGCGTGAACATACACAAAAAAAAAAAAAAAACAAACATAATGTCGAACATAGAACCTCCTCCTTTTTGGTAAGTCGGTTAAAAATAAATAGATAACATTACTAACGTTCATAAACAATAAAAGCACTGAACATTGCTCTAACGAAGGGACAAAATTATCCTTGCCATTCGAAAGCTGTTGTCACCATTCATCAATATATAAAACTTTTACAAGTACACTTTATAAGTTGGTCGATTATTACTCGTAAACTTGTAAAGCCTACTTAGCTGTGATAGTTTTCCTTTTAATATCGTTATTTATACTGCTGCTGTGGTATTTTTCGCATATTCAAAAGCAAGCATTTAGCTATAAGCAATTTTTACGTAAACGGATCCCTGAATCGAAGTCCCTGGTTTTACAGATCCGTAATATTTTTGAATGGCCTGTCCAACGGTTCCCCACACCGTGGATATACGAGGAAAAAGCAACCCCACTTTACGTGTACAAAATGGAGGTACACCAAAAAAAATGTTTAGCGTTAAGAAAAAACAAGTAGAAAAACCATTTTTTCACCATAGATTTTAAATACACAGATAGATCGTGAAAAACTATGTAAGACTGCATCAAAACGTAAATTTGGCCAAAATGTACATCCTTACATCCTTCGTAGCGGAACGAGACGATATACAATACAGCTTTATCATGTCTAAAATCTATGCGCACTAATTTATTTATTAATTTATCCTCGCAATGGAACGCCTTGCACACATTACACCAATATGGAGCACAAAACAACTAACGACAAAGCCAGCCAGCGAAAAAACCGCGCGCGAGCGAGTACGGCTAGTTTGGACTAAGCGTAACAAATGTTAATATAAAGTTCTTAAACTGGTTCTTAATCAAATTAGCAAAAAAGAAATGTATATAGAAGCCTACTCACCGATGCGCACGCCTCTCTCTCCTACTCTTTCTCCCAGAAAACATAGCTTTCTCCTTTTCCTCCCTTAACAGCTGTTTCTGATGTTCGGCATCATCGGCGTCGCCCGTCAGGAACGAGAAGAGATCACAGCCCGCCATGCCGAACTGAGGCCCCACGCCGTTCAACTCGTGCGCCTGTGCTCCGCAAAACGTACCGTGAGCGAAGATATTTGATGGAGTATATTGCTTACGGTAAATAAAAACAACAATGAAAATGTCCTACATGAGGTTGATGGGATTAATGTTTAGATTTGTTTAAATGAAAATGATTTAGTTATTATCGACAGAAACATGTTAATGAAACATTTGTTACAGTTTAGTTACATAAATGAGGTAATGTGCAGAAAAATTCTATGTATTTCAATTCCATAATAGCAATAACTATAAACATGACATGCACAAACAGACGAACAATAACAGCAGTTAATGTAGGTCATGCAATTAGCAATACATGAATCGGATTCGCGACATTTACTCTCCACTCCTGTGCCAATTAGGTCACGCGGGAAATATCAACTGGGTCGTACAAAGTAGGAATATGGGTCATAGGTTATTGTAGTAAAGTGCTTGCATATTGATACCAAAATGAAATGATGAATCCTGTTTTTAATGTTAAATACATGCATACATTTATTGAATGCTCCATCAAATTCATAATCATGCAGTTATTTCTGCGATAACAACGTTTTTACAACATATATGTATATGTAAGTTAAGAGGCTATTGAAGAGAAATAATAAAATTCCTTTAGTTGCATGGTAGAGGATATTACGGTAATTACAAACAATGACCTAGCAGTCACTGCTTGCTTTGAATACACAATAAGACCTGCTAATGGAGTATTTGCTGAGCCCCTTTAAGTTTGACAAGAATAATGTTCCAGGCTTTAGAATTGTATGTGAAGAAGTGTATTGGTCAATTAGCTACTGCTAATAATAATGTTGGTGTAATACAAAGTAATAAAAACAAGCTAATTATGGCAACTATTACAGTCAGTTTCAAACTAATGGCGGTTATGAAATTACTTGCTGTGCAAGACATGGGGCTATTGCACAGCAAGTACCCCCACTGTGACAAGAACTTTTTGGCAATTTCCAATCTGCCATAAAATTACCAAGCAACAAAAAGTTCAAATAAATAAACATAGTGGCAGGAAATCTCACCTGTGAAGCCTCCATTTTGTTCACATCAATGCTCAAGTCCACATCAATGATTTCCAGATCTGATTCATCGTCTGAATCTTTTGGTTCCACTTTTTTAGTCTCAGGTCCTGTAATTTAATACTGCATGCCATAAGAATACCCAGAAAAGACCGTAGAGTATACTACCCCGTGACCAGACATAAGTAGCCGTCAAGCATCACAGCACATTGAGGTATAACAGTAAAGCTGAATCTACCGTTAGAACCAGACGGTTGTGCTCCAGGATCACTATAATTGTATCCTATAGCAGCACCCGTGCCCTTCTTTTCATGAAGTTTTTCTTTTTGGTGTTCTTTTTCTTCTATGGTGACCCCAAACTGTTCTTCTATAGCCAGCTGCTGGAGGAACTTGTCTTCACCTGGAAAGAATAACTAATGTTAAGTATTGTAGCCAAAAGTAACATATTGTCAACATCTACATTATATTTACAATAAATTTTTGGGGATTGAATCACCCCCATCCGTAAGAATCTTCCCCTAGATTCTCTACACGTGGTCCCCAGGTGGTGCAAATCAGGTGACACTAACTGGTGGTAGGTTTCGGCCAATGGCTTGTGACCACCCATGGGCAAAGACGTACCGCCAAGAGGCCTAGCCGTGTTCCGGTTACCATGGTTTGTGAAGCCAACTAGAAGAGTTGGGTTGAGATAGCTGTTCTACTGCAGGCAGACCAGCCTGACACGTGCTGTTATGGGCGTAACGAGAGACTAGTCGCGCAGGATAGCGGGGTCCGACGCATGGTGCGCCGCTTGCCGACCGCAGGTAATTGGGGGCCCAAGTAGTGTGCACGTCACACAAGCAAAGCTGCCCCACTGACTGTCAAAAAATCCCTGAATGCACCATCGTGTTGGATGGAAACCAGATGGCGAGGGCCTGATGGACATTCCGAGGGGGGCTCAGGCGACCCTGCAGTCTCCGGACTAGTGCCCACTTGATGGCGTCCTTTCAGTGCGTGCCTGTAGGTTAGCAGCTTGGAAACTCGTATCACTTCTAACTCCATTCCTCCATTCACTCTTCTATAAGACCTATTAGTATAGTTTGCCAATTTGAAGTTTGAATAAAGATTTATTATTATTATATCATTTATTCATTGTATTTACATATTTTTAAATATTAAATATTATTCTATAAAAAATAAAATAAAAAAAACATTAAAAAATACAAAAATAGTAGCCCACCGGTATCGGGAACAGGGTCTAAGCTACCGGTGGTCAGGGCTCCTGAGAGAGGAACCTCCTGACTATACGCGCCGTGTCCAGGGCTTATTATTATTATTATAATGATAATGCCAAGGAAAAAGAATACAGGATTTAAACAGCGGCACCCACAAAGTGCACCTCACCAACATAAGAGGTCTGCACTCAAATCTCTCTGCAGTCCACTACCACCTGGAGGCTGAGAAACCAGCGTTTTTTCCTTACGGAGACGCAGATAGCGAGTCCGTCAGACGTGTCGTACTTAGCTTACCCAGGGTTTACCCTACACCACAATTCTAAACCGCACGTAACGTCACCTAGAGCACTCCAGATTCATAACGTAATAGACTCTGGAGGACACAAGTCTGGATAAAATTATCTATCCAGTGTCTACCGTTCGCACAACGGAGATCAAGAGACAACCAGGCTCACAGAGAAACTCAGTGAGGCGGTTGATGCGGCACAGCAGCTGCGGTATCCTTCCGCCCAATTAGTGTTACTGGTGGACTTTAATCAGGCCATGACCAGGAGTGGATCTTCCCATACCAGTGCCATGCTGGATGGGAAATGCGTAAGTTTTCGCTTATGCTAAACCTTACCAGCTGGTCCAGGGGGCAACGAGGGTGCCGGATATTGATTCGCAAACGGCCAATTGCTTGGACCTTCTGATGACAACAGATGCAGACCGATACTCTGTGCCGACCTTTGGGTAGTTCTTAACACTGTCTGGTAAAGTCTGTGACCGTCTACTCCCCGCCCGATCCCAACCCAAGAGGCACCCGGCGGGTTTGGCGGTACAGGTCAGCAGATTGGGATGGCATGCGATTCTTCGCATGTTATCCTTGGCAGCCTACCTGCTTTTCTTCGGCTGATCCTTCGTCGTGCGCGGACGCTGTGACGGATTTGTTGCGTCAGGGAATGAAGTACTACATTCTGTTCTCTGACGTAACAATATCCAGCGTTGACCCGCCATGGTTTGGCGCCGAATGTTATTGCGCCGTAGCGCTTTAACATGAGGCGTAACTGGCATGGGTCGACGCTCGATCGCGCAAAGCGAGTGAAGTGGGTCAGAAGAAGAAGGCCTTCAAAAGGGCTGCCAAGGGCTCAGCTCGACCACATTGGCCGAATATGGACCAAACTTGCTTCTTACCCAGCTGGTAGAAAAGCGTTTTGGTCCCTGGCTAAATCGGTCGAGTCGAACTTCTGCCGTCCCAGCAGGCAGTCTTCATATGTGGCGATGATCAAGCGCAAGTTTGATCATGCATGGAGTACTGTTCTCATCTCTGGGACAGATCTGCCAAATACCAGCTTGATGAAGAGTCGAGTGAAAAGCGGGTCAAGACGTTCATCGGCAATGAGGCACTGGTCATGTCAAAGTTCCGAAGCCTTGAACATGTCGCCGAGTTGCCAGCTTGTCGAGTTTTTAACGCTACATTTTTGGGGAATGTGCGATGGATTTGCACGATCTAATTCCACCTAGCCCATTTCATCATCGGACTAACAGCCAGACGCACGGCAATGCACTATTGACACTTGGTGGACATCCTACCCATATGCACAAAACACTTTTAGTATGCAACCAGCTAATGTGTGGCATTCCCTGCTGGAGTCTGTTTCCCGACAGCTACAAATCTGCCTCGAGTCTTTAAGTCAAGAGTGAGTAGGTTATTTCCAGGCAAGCATGTTTCACCGTCGACGACATCATCACTTACTATCGGGTGAGATAGTGATAAAGCACGAGCCTACAGAATATAAAAAAAAAACAAACTTAATGATGGCTGTGAAGTGGGCTACCTGCTGCAGAGTATTCCTACCCTCACTCACACTTTCTAATAAAATTGCTACTGCACATGACTTGGCTTTTGTTTTGAGCCACCATTAAGTTTGAGTTGCACAGTTATTGTTCAGTATTACAAAATTTGGCCCTTACTTATTCCCAGAAAGACATTTTGGGCCAGGATTCTGTATCTCTCGTAATTGCACTGTCTTTCTTCTGGACTCAGCTCTTCTGGTAATAGCTCTGGGATCCTGACCTCCGGTATGTAATCCAGGTGAGCTCGTACATCAAAACGGTCTATCATGTTGTTGGTGTCACCTTGCCATGGCATCCTGAGATAATAAATGTTAGTTCTTTAATGTCTTTGATAAATTCGTCTCAAGTGACATTCATATTATCAGAAGAGGCAAATACTTGAAGAATTTAAATACTGTGTAAACTCCATTTAACATTACTTGATTTAACGACAAACTAAAGTGTCAATATCACTTGGCTTTGGTTGGTTTATCTTGCTTTGCATACTCTTTGTAGCATTATTCCCACTCTCAATAACGACAACAATTAAGTAATAAAAAGTACCTTTTAAGTTGCCAAAATTAGTAAAAACTGCGCAGCTGTGTCGCTTTTTTTATCCTAGCCCGTAATAAACTTGACTGTCGGCATCATGCATACCAAAATTTCTAAGAAATTCGTTCTTATGTTTACAAATTGGGATTGCTTGCACATGAAGACTGTTGTTGACCATGACTAATTACAAAAAACAAGGGGCTGACTGGTACTAGGGAAAGAGTCACCCGATGCTGCGATGCTATTGGTTGATGAGCATAAGTCAGCATTACTATAGCGGGCGAGCCCTGCAAGCAGGAATAGTCCTTATGGTGATCAGATATAGATTTGGCTGATAGTACATAACTGCTGAAATAAATTTCTTTCTTAGAGAAAAAAAATCTGTATTATAAAATTCAGATTTTTCTTCTCTCCATTTAACAACAACTCTCTCTCTATACCGCCATAAAATGCAAAGTCCCTTCAGTGTTGTTATATAGGGTTTACACTGTACATGACTGGTAGGTATTTGACTTCTAAATCTCCCTACTTTATTATCTCTTCAATAACAGTAGTTAGGTAGGATATAATGTACTAACATGATAGCTGGGCCTTCTCCTGCCGCAGCTATAGCCGGGTCCAAATGTACCTTGCATGGTCGTCCGTGAATCTGTAAGAACTGTGTTGGCTCTGCTTTCTGAAAGGAAGTCATCATTTAATTGATTCGAATGGC
The DNA here is from genome assembly GCA_945859665.1 of Anorthoa munda. NCBI lineage: Eukaryota > Metazoa > Arthropoda > Insecta > Lepidoptera > Noctuidae > Anorthoa > Anorthoa munda. The sequence continues at coordinate 12,962,707 of OX243910.1, forward strand.
TTGCTTAGTTTCTTATTTTCAATCATCTCAGGAAAGAATACATTTTAATTTTAATTGAATACATGATAAGTAGATAATGCACATGTAAACAAACGATTGGCTCACAATCTTTTCATAAAAATCCTTTCGGCGCTCCGCCCTTCGACGGTAGTCAACAATCATTCCTCGGATCATCCGCTCTTGTTTCCGTGCTTCGTGCCACATTGTGGTGTTTAATTAGTGAACACAAAAACATAAATAAAATGAACGTAAATTAATATGTTAACGTAACACAATACGGCTCTACTCGCTTTGAAAAACGAATCAAATTCTCAGATTGATTGCATTACAATTTTTATATCATTCACTTCACAATGACGCCATTTTGATATTTCGACTAGTGAAGTGAAAAAAAAACTACTTCAATGGCACTTTAGGCGATTAGTGCGAGGGGACCAAAACAGAAAATAAAATACTTTTTGAAATTTATATAAATTACTGATTGATTTTGATGTGCCGTGCTTCACCGAGGCTATTGATGTTTGGAGATTCGACCATCCACCCAGAGGAGTTCAGAGGAGACGGTGGAATGAGATGCTTTGCAGAGTAGGGCATGCAGTTTCGTTTATTTTCAATTTCAAAATAAGCTTACGAAATTTGGAAGATTCGAAACTGAGGTGCCCTTTTTAAATAAAATGGGTAATCAGAATAATACTTTAACATAAAGGGTACTTTTACATACACTACACGGTATTTAAGGCCCTGTGGCAAGGATGGGCGTGGCCCCTGACTGGGGAGCCGCCTATTACACTAGCCCAGTAGCCCTTCAAGGCATAGCACCAGTGGCGGCCTTAGGGGGTGGCGAACAGGGCAATCGCCCGGGGCCTCGCTCTTGCAGGGGCCTCACGCTACAACCCAAATAGCTTACATTTCTATCCCTAGCAAACAATAAAGTTGGTCGATTAATTATTTCATAGTAAAGTACTAATATTATAAAGGCGAAAGTTTGTGAGTGTGTATGTTTGTTACTTCTTCACGCTCAAACGGCCGGACGGATCTGGATGAAATTTAGCACAGATATATATTAGTACATAAGATACTTATATTATAATGTAACCGTTTCAAGTATCCTTTCTTTCCTTGGTGTTTGATTTATTTTTGTTTCATATTCGATTGTCTCTCTTTTATGCTGTTGTATTGGTATATATGTATATAATACTGGTGCGGCTGGTGGGTGGTGCACAGATAGTGGTGTTGCATCATCAGGTATTATTTAATTGTATTTTTGTTAAGTATTTATATTATTTTTATTTTATGTCTTCTAACGATGATTCTTTTCACTCGGCCGTTGAATCCGTTATCTCTTCCGCTTATGCAAGTTTCACATCCTTGACCGACACCCTTGGTGACTTTGTGCGTCGGAGCTTTGATCGACAAAATGATAAATTATTTAATGTCTGTCATATTAATGCACAGAGTGTGCCAAGTCACTACACTGATTTGTTTGACACTTTTGCTGACGCAAATGTCCACGCCGTGCTGATCTCGGAGAGTTGGCTTAAACCACATCTTCTCTCTACCACCTACCCTCTTCCCGGTTTCATTCTCATCCGCAACGATAGAATTGGAAGGGGAGGAGGTGGTGTCGCTATCTATCTCCGTAGTGATTTCCCTTTCAAAATCGTTGCCTCTTCTCCTTCACCCTATAGTGCTTTTGCTGAGTACCTCTTTCTGGAAATCTATGTCAAGGGTGTCAAGACCCTACTTGGTGTAGTTTACTGTCCGCCTGGTGTTGACTACTTTTCCAACCTTGAATTGGCACTGGAATCGATAGGGTCAGAGTATGCACACTGTATCGTCATGGGCGATTTTAACACAGACCTTAGTCATCCATCCTCTCGTTCCCATAAACTCCTTCATATCATTGAGTCCGTTAGTCTCCATGTTCTTCCACTGCAGCCTACTCATCTCAATGTCTTGGGTGACGACACGTGGCTCGACTTAATCCTTACATCCACTCCTTCCCTTGTTTCCTCTCATGGTCAGTGTCCTGCACCTGGCTTTTCCCACCATGACCTCATTTTCCTTTCATATGTCCTAAAACCACCTAAACCTCTCCCTAAAGTTCTGCGCATACGTTGTTTTGCACGTTTGGATGTTGAGAAGCTGCGTCAAGATGCTTCGGAACTTGATTGGGGTCATCTTGCAGCGGCAATAGGGGTTGACGACAAACTGAGTATCTTTAATCGGACGATCCTTGCCCTCTACGACAGACATGCTCCTGTAAAGAAAGTTAAGCTTAGGCGTCCACCTGCTCCATGGTTGACGACGGGGGTACGTGTGGCGATGAGACGCAGGGATCGGGCATTTCGTAAATTTAAAAAGGATCGCAGTGAAGAAAATAAGTGTCTCTTCAGGGTTGCAAGAAATCGATGTAATCAGATGATACGCAACGCCAAACGCCGCCATATTCTCGAAAACATTTCTGCCTCTTCTCCTGCCGATATCTGGAAATTCCTCGGAACTCTCGGTATCGGTAGGAATCGTCATGTGGATTTCCCCAAGACGATTGGTCTGGATGAAATCAACCGTCACTTCACAACCACTTGCCATTTGGATCCCCAAATCTTGTCTCAGACGGTTGATTCCATTACTAGCCTACCTGGTCCTATCATAGAACCATTTCGCTTTTCTCCGGCCGCCGAGGAGGAAATTAAAAAGATGATCCTGTCCATAAAATCCAAGGCTGTGGGCCATGATGACATTAGTCGTTACATGGTCACCTTGATCCTCGACCTTCTTCTCCCACCTATTACCCATATCATCAATTACTCTCTGGATTCCGGTCAATTCCCATCCCTGTGGCGTATGGCCTACGTACGTCCACTTCCAAAAATTTCAAATCCCTCCCTCCCTAGTCATTATCGTCCAATTTCCATTCTCCCGTTCCTATCCAAAGTGCTCGAAGCTTGCGTTCACAAGCAATTTTCAGAATTTATTCACCGAAACAATCTTATAAGCTCATTCCAGTCTGGATTCAGACCTGGCCACAGTACTGCCACCGCACTCCTTAAAGTGACTGGCGACGTTAGAGAAGCAATGGAGGATACTAAGGTCACTGTGTTAGTATTAATTGATTTCTCCAATGCCTTTAACGCTGTCAGTCACGATATACTCCTATCTATCCTCTCCCATCTTAAGGTTTCTTCTGAGGCGCTGGAATGGTTCTCCTCTTATCTTCGGGGACGTCAGCAGTCGGTTCGTGTCGATGAGACTTCGTCGAATTGGCGTGACCTGGATGCTGGTGTTCCACAGGGCGGTATTCTATCTCCATTATTATTCTCCATCTTCATTAATTTTATAACTCACTGTCTTCGGTGTTCGTATCATCTTTATGCCGATGATCTCCAACTATACACAGCGGCGCGGATCGAAGAATTATCTGACGCCATAGAAGATGTAAACCGGGACTTGAATGCTGTTAAAGATTGGTCTGACAGATTTGGGGTGTCCGTAAACCCCACAAAATGTCAGGCCATTATTATTGGAAGCCCTCGCATGATGGGTAGAGTGGCGGTTGGCTCTCTTCCCCCGATAATTTTCAATGGTTCCGTCATCCCCATTAGCCCTAGTGTGAAAGATCTCGGTTTGCATCTTGACTCGACACTTAGCTGGCAAAGTCAGGTGTCCAGTATCAGTCAGAGAGCCAGCGGCACTTTGCGATCCTTGTATCGTTTGAGGAGGTTCTTGCCAGCCAAAACGAAAACTATGCTTGTGCAGACTTTAATTTTCCCAGTAGTTGACTATGGTGATGTGTGCTGCTTTGACTTGAGCGCTGTCTTACTGGATAAGCTAGATAGGGTCTTGAACAACTGTATTAGATTCATATTTAACCTCAGAAAGTATGACCATGTGTCGAACTACAGGTCTGAGCTAAAATGGTTGCCGATTCGCCAGAGAAGAAGTTTACGCGCTTTGACTACGCTTTTCACCCTACTCAATTCTCCCACCCCTCCTTCCTATCTTATTTCTAAATTTCAATATCTATGTTCTTCACATGCTCGGAATCTGCGTTCTTCCAATAATCTCCTCTTGCTTTGTCCTTCTCATACTACTGATTTTGTTCACTCTTCCTTCAATATTCAGTCCATTCTTCTCTGGAACGCGCTTCCTCTCGAGATCAGGACGGCCACAAGTCGGTTTGCATTCAAGCGGAAATTGCGGATTTATTTTCAGCACAACTAAGAAGAGTCATCTCACTTTCTTTATGTTACTTCATAAATATATATTTTATATAAGTATATATTATATTTCAATATATATGTACGTGTATTTTACCTATTTTAGTATGTTAATAACATTTTTTTTTTCTTTTTAAATTGTTTAAACAATGCACCTGCCTTGATATCTCTTCACCACCCTTGGTTGACTGGTAGAGAATGCCTAAGGCATTAAGTCCGCCTTTGTACCTTTTTTTTTGTGCATGAAGTCTAAATAAATAAATAAATAAATACTTTTTATTCCGGAAATATGTTCCTTTGGGCTTATTTTTGAAATTCCCGCGGGCGAAGTCGCTGGCAGAAGCTAGTTAATACATTGTAAAAACTGGCCAAGTGCGAGTCGGATTCGCGCACGAAGGGTTCCGTACCATACTCGCAAACAAAGGCAAAAATATCACGTATCAACCTAAATACATCATCTGTGAAAATATCAACTGCCTAGCTATCACGGTTCATGAGATACAGCCTGGTGACAGACAGACAGACATACGGACCGCGGCATCTTAGTAATAGGATCCCGTTTTTACCCTTTGGGTACGGAACCCTAAAAATGATAGGGGCCTCGCATACCTGCCGCCCGCCCGGAGCCTCGCAGCGGTTAAGGCCGCCCCTGCATAGCACCACGGGTCCACGGAACAGAAAAAACAGTTTTTCAGTTTTTCTGTTCCGTGCATAGCACGCACTGCGACTTTTACTAGCGCGATTTTTTTTCCGCCCATTCTCTCTCTCTTTCACCTATGGAATATTATGAAGCTGCAAGCATTGCTGAAAAAAATATCGCGCTCAAATTGTACTAAAAAATTTGCGCGAATAAAAATCGCAATAACCTAAGCCTAGCCTAAGTTACAAGAGTGGACTTTGCGACGCCGCCGCCGTAGTCGGGTAAAAAAAATAGTATTCATGACTTTGACGGGATGTATATAAACGTCTTTGTTTCCTACCTAGCTAGTGCGCTGCTTATTACACTAGTTCAATTTACGGCATTCTACTTGCAAACCAGCCAGCCACAGTAGTGCAGCTTATTAACCCTATACCTTAGGCCAAGAACGCCCTGGCGGACGACAGTGAGAGCAAACCAGCCGGTGGCATGCACTACTCGGGTCTTCTGCCTGCCACCCAGTTATCTTGTCTGTCAAAAGAAAACTTAAACTCTTCCAAGGCAGTGTGTTAACAATTTTTAATGACCCAGGAAGTCAAATCTTTGTATTTAGTATTGGTTGCCAAGTGATGCTTTTTGTCGTTTTTCGAATGGGGCAAAAAAATAATATTTTGACAAGCATCGTGCACCACTACCAATACCACTTGTTCTCATTTTCGCTCATTTAATTAGATGGCAGAAGACCAAAATTGGTAAAAAAAAAACTTGTTTATTTTATTAAAATTGTTTTAATTAACAGTGTACAAATGAAGATCTTCAAAGTCTGTCACATCAAAAAATATTTCATTTTCTAATTGATTAGGTCGGCACACACTCAACCAATCCATGAACTCTTCAAATATATCTAGATTTACTAATGTATCTGTCATACTTCTGTTGCAAACTAGATAGCTCCCTTTCTTTATATATTTTTTGAAGAAATGCCACATTTCTTTATGCTTTTCGTTATCCACAAAGAACTCTAATATATTGATTACTATGATATCAGAGTTAGCAACTAGATCACTTCTTTCCAATACATCAGAATGTGCTACTCTTATCCTGTTACTGTCCATTTTGTACTGTTCAATCATTCTCTTTTGAATATCACAACATTCTTCATTCATTTCTATTCCAACAATTGTGCCTGCATTCGAGAAATAATATGCCTGAAAATAAAGTAAAAGTTACTAAATAAAATACTTTGTATTACATTATAGTCATCGGCACTTAACTTGGCAAGAGTCGTTAGAAGGCGTTTTTTAGGTCTCCTTGGTAATGTTGCAGGACGCGGGGTACAAGGTCGCGCCGATCCGAGAGCGCGATTGGTGGCTCAGTCGACCCTTGCCTCCCGCACCGCGTCCTTCCCCTCCGTTCGCTCCCGATTACACTTGCGTGCACGAAAGTTGTACCCTTTGTTTATGTTGAGTTTTTGTTATGAGTAGCTGTTATTGTTTTAAATTTTAATATTAATATTATTATATTAATATTACATATTAATATCATTTTAATAGGACATGTAATGTTTAATATTAATATCTTATTCGAATCTTTTTTTTTAAGTTTTAACTGTATGTATTTTATTTATAACACCTAATAAACTTTACGAATTCCTCTCCTATATTTAACTTTCTTCTTAACATACTCACAAATAAATGATGGCCATAACCATTGAAAAATGACAAGAAATAAAAGTGACCACTTTTTGTGACAATAAGTGTACGATGTGCGAACTTACCCCCAATATACCAAAACCTTGCCAAGTTACATGCCGATGACTAAATATATATATTATACCATCAAGTTCATGTCTGTGATTGTATTTACTTACACCATAGAGAACTGCACCTAATCGAGAACCAACATCCAATATCTGTTTTTCTTCTAAATCACTTGGCAGTAAGACTTGGAATATGAACTGTAGTGCTTGTCTGGACATTGAATGAGAGATGAATATCAATTCCTGAAAATATAAAATTTTATTATATTATATTATATTGAAGAAGCAAACGTGTTGCGCCGACCCCGAGTAACATGGGATAAGGGCAGGAAGATGATGATATGACACATAATTTATGATGTTCAGGACACAATGTTTTAAGTGTTGACATCTCTTATTAAATAACATAGGAGACACCTTCAATGGTTTGACCTCAGATGTACACAAAAAACCTAGATAGTTACCTAGGCATAGGCTAGGAAAAATTAATGAAAGAAACAAAATAATAATTACTTTTATGTTCCGGCTGTTACAGTTTGTGCAGTAATGTTTCATTAGTTTCCCTTTTTTAACAAGGTTGTCCACTGCATCATCATCATAAAGAAATTCATCCACATGAGTGGTGTTTGTGTTATTGCAATCAGCTTGGTCCCCCACAGTTGGTGGTTTTATTGTTTCTGATGGCATTTCTGCTTCAAAAGGTATGATATTTTTTATAGAGTTACCAATCTTTATAAGCGTTTTCTCTGAGCTTTTTAGCGCTTTTAAACGTTCCAGGTCTGTAGAAATTAAAGAGATTAGTTGTCAGATACAGTAGACACAACAATCCCACTAGGTTATTAATAAATACTTCACTGGTCTAAGCATACCTTTTCTGTAAGAATGATTACATATCCATTGTTCGATGGTTTCAATTTCGGCTTCATCCATTTCAGAGAACAATTCCAACATACGGTGCTTCTCGTGCACTAAATGATCATCTGACATGATTATTGGCAACTTGTTTAGGTTGTTCAAAATGATGCGGTAAAGACACTTCGTGCTTCTTCGTTACATATATTTATGTTCCAGAATATTTATAGGTTTATTTAATCTTGGTATTAAATTCATAGAACCTGTTACATCAGTACCAAAATGCACCAAATTCTTAACAATAAACATCAAACATGCCGTGCGGCGGCGTGCACCCTCGCGGCAGTTTCAGTTTGACAGTTGACTTTGACAATTTTGACATTGATGACAACAGAAATCATAGACTTAATAAATAGTATGGACTGGAAATACCTTAGATAAAGTACCTATAGATTAAGCCTTAAAATGAGCTTGATTGATAGAGCGAGATGGCCAATTGGCAGCTCCATGTAAATAATAAGGACAATAGATTATTTTTTGTCTTTGTCACGATGGCCGGTTTCTGTTGTTTGTCAAACTCTAATACAATGGCAGGTTTGACAAACAAACTCGGTTTTGTTTGATTTTCTGTGATTTCGTGGTATTATGTGTTAATTGAGACAAGGAATTTGGGTTATTTATAGATAATAAGTGTCAGTGCGATGGTGGGTTGTAGTGTTCTTGTTCTTGTTGTAACACCAGAACTAACTATTGTTGTTTCATGTGAATGCAGATACAGATGAATCCTTAGAGGTTGAAATTTTGGACTCTGATTTTGAGTATGATGATTAATTAATTAATAAATTAAATGTTAAGTGGGTTAATATTATGTACAAATTAATAAATAAATCTACACACTCGTTTTTTAACTCACATCCATGACAGTCACGGCTCCGTCACACTTCACCAAACGGAGCCAATAAAATCAAAAAATAAATTATAATAAATACAAATAATCATCATTCATCATTTCAGCCGAAAGACGTCCACTGCTGGACATAGGCCTCCCCCAGGCGTCGCCACATTGACCGATCCCGTGCGTCTCGCATCCAGCGCCTTCCCGCAACCTTAACCAGGTCATCGGTCCACCTAGTGGGAGGCCTTCCAACATATCGTCTTCCGGTTCGCGGTCGCCATTCCAGAACCTTTCGGCCCCAACGGCCATCCGTTCTGCGAGCAATGTGCCCTGCCCACTGCCACTTAAGTTTGGCAATTCTTCGGGCTATGTCGGTAACTTTGGTTCTCCTGCGGATATCATCATTTCTGACGTGATCACGCAAGGAAATTCCGAGCATAGCCCTCTCCATTGCCCTTTGGGTGACTTTAAGCTTTCTGATAAGGCCCATTGTGAGCGACCACGTCTCGGTCCCATAGGTGATCACTGGCAACACACACTGGTCATAGACTTTTGTCTTGAGACATTGCGGTAAATTGGACGAGAAGATACCACGCAACTTCCCGAACGCTGCCCAGCCGAGTCGGATTCGACGGTTGACCTCTTTCTCGAAGTTGGATCTACCCAACTGGATCGTTTGTCCCAGGTAGACATAATCATCTACAACTTCAAGTAAACAGTCTCCGATCTTGATAGGAGTGGGTGTTACATGGGCATTCATCATGACCTTGGTTTTGTCCATGTTCATTTTAAGATACACTCTTTCGGAAGCTCTATTGAGGTCATCGAGCATTGTACTGAGGCTCTCCATGGTCTCAGCCATGACCACTATGTCGTCGGCAAACCGAAGGTGAGTGATGTACTCGCCATTAACGTTGATGCCAAGCGACTTCCAATCCAGAACCTTGAAGACATCCTCCAGCGCAGCAGTGAACAGTTTCGGAGAAATGACGTCTCCCTGTCTCACGCCGCGCTGGAGAAGGATTGGTTTCGAGGTCTGATCCTGAAGACGGACTGACATGGTGGCGTTTTTGTACAAACACTTCAACACCTCAATGTACCGGTAGTCGATCTGGCACCGTTGGAGAGATTGCAGTACTGCCCAAGTCTCGATCGAATCGAAGGCTTTCTCGTAGTCCACAAACGCTAAACAGAGAGGCAGGTTATACTCTTCGGTCTTCTGTATGACCTGCCGCAGCGTATGTATGTGGTCTACGGTGCTAAAGCCTTTTCGGAATCCGGCTTGTTCGGGAGGCTGGAAATCGTCAAACCTGCGCGCGAGACGATTCGTGATGACTCTTGAAAACAACTTGTAGACATGACTAAGAAGTGAGATGGGCCTATAGTTCTTCAGTCGGGCATTGTCGCCCTTCTTGAAGAAGAGTACCACCACACCCCTGCACCATGCCTGTGGCGTTTTGCCCTCGAGTATGACGGCATCAAACAGCTTCTGAAGGGCCTTAAGGACCGGTTTTCCACCCGCCTTCAGGAGTTCAGCCGTGATTCCGTCATCACCCGGCGCCTTGTTGTTTTTAAGCTGTTTCAGAGCCATCCTAATCTCGTACAGGCTGACGTCCGGGATATCTTCGGTATAGTGTCGGGTCAATCTAGCTCTTGGGTCGTTTGCTAGACTCGCAACGGGCTTGCTGATTGATGTGTACAGCTGCCCATAGAATGTCTCGATCTCCCTCAGAAGCTCCGGTTTGGCGGATACGATCCTGCCATCGTCGGTCTTCAGTCTCGTGAGCTGGCTCTGCCCAATAGCCAGATCCCTTGCAAATACCTTGGAGCCTTTATTTCGCTCTATCGCGTCTTTAATACGCTCGGTGTTAAAGCGGCGGAGGTCTCTTTTCAAGGATTTAGAGATCTGTCTATTGAGCTGCCGATATTTGCACGCCTCATCTGAAGACTGCAGGATCATCTCACGCCTCTCCTTCATAAGCTTGAGAGTAGGATCAGAGAGCTTTTTGTTTCTATCTGTACGACGGGTCTTGAAAAACTTAGACCCGACCGTATGGACAGCTTCCACGAACCCGTCATTGTATTCGTCCACTGAGCTCCCTAGGCACTCGAAACGATTCTGGAGTTCGAGCTGAAAGCTCTCGGGGTTTTGCACCTGAATCTGTGCTGGACGGAGCGTGGACTTCATCAGTCGAGACCTTTCAAGCTTAATATTAATGTTCAATGTGCCTCTTACCATGCGGTGATCGCTCCCGGTTTTTACCGAATTGATCACAGAGACATCATTGAACATTTGCTTCCTGGTTGACATGATGAAGTCGATCTCGTTTTTTGTTGCACCATCGGGGCTCTGCCAGGTCCACTTCCTATGTTCACGCTTTTTGAAGAAGGAGTTCATCATATAGAGGCCCTCCTTCTCCATAAAACTGGCCAGTAGGTGACCCCGGTGGTTCCGACGTCCAACTCCAAATTGCCCCACTTGCAGCTCATCCTCGTCTCGTATGCCCAGTTTCGCGTTGAAGTCCCCCATGACAACGGTGAAGTGAGTTTTGAAACCATGCATGGCTCTGGAGATATCCTCATACATGGTCTCTACCTCGTCGTCGGGGTGTGCCGAGGTTGGGGCGTAGACCTGTATGACCTTCAGCGAATATCTTGCGGATATTCTGAGTATCAGGTACGCCACCCTGGTCGACACACCCTCGATCTTCACCACGTTGTTCACAAGGGACTTGTGGACGATAAACCCGACACCACCCTGGGACTGCCGGTCACCCTCTCGGAAATAGAGCAGGTTGCCGGATTTGAGGATTATCGAGTCCTCCCCCTCTCTTCGGACTTCAGATAACCCTATAATACTCCATCGCAACCTGCTCAATTCCTCTTCCAGTTCGGTGATCTTTTCGTCGGTCCGAAGTGTGCGCGTGTTGTATGTTGCCAGTCGTCGGTGTTTGTTGGGGTAGCCGGATCCCGTCCGGAGATTCTTGGCACCCCTTGCCATGCCGTAACCTCGACCGCTACCGTAGTCGCGGGTAGGCAGGCTGCCGGGCACTAGGGGCCATTTTTTATTTGTGCTATTCATGGGGGGGGTTTTGCCATAATCGCCACGCTTGGCAGGCGGGTTGGCGATCGCAGTATGGTTGTTATAGAAGCACAGAGAACGCTGCTGCCCATTCTCTGGTTTGTCCCTTAGTCGCCTCTTACGACACCCACGGGAAGACATGGGATGGTGGAATTCTTTACGGCCGGCACCATACGGCACCAATACAAATAATAGAAGTGTCAAAACATTTAACTAGAGGTATAGTTGGTGATACCACATTTTTTTTTTTGAATTTGCCGCGTTTTTATTATTTATTTATTTAAACTTCATGCACAAAAGTACAATGGCGGACTTAATGCCTTAGGCATTCTCTACCAGTCAACCAAGAGTGGTGCAGAGACAACATGGCAGGTGCATTGTTTAAAACGTGGCCGCTACAAATTTAACAAAAAAAAAAATTGCTTAATATACACATAGATACATATTTTATATGATACATTATTATCATCATTATATATTATTATTGTCATTTTTATCATTATTTTATATTTTCAGATCACGCTTTCGTTATCCAGTCTCTATGGCACTTACCTACGGCTGACGACGTTACAAAAATATGTTGCCAATAAGAGCAACAACTGAAATATTGCCGTGGAGTTTCTTGCCGGTTCTTCTCCACAGGAAACGACCAACCCGAACCGTGCACCTTTTGTCGACGTTTTATAAGTGCCCATGTAGGCCTATGTGAAATAAAAAACATTTGATTTGATTTGATTGTTGTCTCTTTTATCAAATACGATTACTATATTAGAAAGAATGAAACAAAACGATGTTTCACGTTCTATATCGTATTTCACTCATATTTGTATGTACAGAACATCGCGGCGCCTCCATGTTTTTAACCGACTTCCCAAAAAGGAGGAGGTTTCTCAATTCGACCGTATATATATATATTTTTTATGTGTGTTCGCGGAATTTTGATGGTTCTTTTTTTGTTGGAAACGAAATATCCCAAGGGTGGTACCATGATACGGAAACTAAGATCTGATGATGGGATCCTAGAGAAATCGAGGGAACTCTTCAAATATTATAGGCATACATATAGCGAATTTAGTATTTTCATCAATAATGCAATCATTTGCACTCAGAAAGTATCATTTGGTGAAGTAGAACTGATGAAGAAGACCACAATGGCCATTGGAACTCCGAAATAAAACAATGTATCCTAGTCGTGTTTGGGCTTATTGGAATCGTCGTGATATTTACTTTGGCTATAAATGATTTTCATGTTAATTATTATCTGTTTCTGTCATTGAGCTAGGAAAAAACTTTGGTTGGAGGTACCGAGATTTTTTGTTAAAACAGTTTTTTCCTAGCTCAATGACAGAACCAGATAATAATATAGTTGATCAATGACATTTCATGTCAGCTTGGTCGTGGGGTTCCAGAAAGATTGTATTACTAGAGGCAACATACTTACGACGAAAAAGAAACTGTCAATAAATTCTTTCATTTTTACTTATACAAAAACTCTATGAAAAAAAGTGACAAACATAGACAAACGCTACCATCCTTCCTGAACGTCAAAGACAGAGAGTTTGTATAGTAACTAGAGATAACGTATTTACGACGAAAAAGAAACTGTCAATTCTCTCGTTCTTGCTTATAGAAAAACTATGAAAAAAAAAGAGACAAACATAGACAAACGCAACCATCCTGAACGTCAAAGAGATTACTTTTTAGTCACTGTTGTAACCCATCGGTTAGCAGCTTTAATTAAAGTGTTTCGCTGTTTTCACACCTTTGTTTCGTTTATATCAGGAATAATTTTGTTGTTTAATTATCTGCATGAACCATGTCATGTGTGGCTATCAGTTGCAAGAGTAGAATGAGTGTATTAACAGAAAATAATCAAAGGATATCTTTCCACAGGTGAGTTATCGACTAGTATACTGAAATTATTGTGCAGGGAATACATTTCATAGGCTGTCCGGAATAAAGGAATCTTAGTTCTAAATACGTCGAGCACGTATAGTATCATTTAAACCATTCTATGTAGTGAAATAATTAACTTTTATGCGTTCGCTAATAGAGCTATGACAGTTTACGTACTTACGTTCTGATGTTAGAGATGTGACAAAAGTCACAAGAAAGATTTATCGATACTGTATTTTTATTTTACTTACTTTAATGTATTTCTTAAAGTTTATTTGCTATTTGTTATTATTAATCTAATATTGATTGTGCACAGGTTTCCTAAAGTATTTATTTAAGAAATAAGTGGATCAAGAATATAAAACATGCTAACTGGACACCTTCACCATATTCTCGCTTGTGTTCACAGCATTTTATTGAATCGCTATCGCTATCCCTCGACCCATCTATGGATAAAGGTTGATGAATCATGTTTATTTTCGCATTTTAATTTTTCAAATTCAATAATTATATGTGAACCATTTTGTTATTATTTATTTTGTTACTTTTATACTTATATATTTACTTTTCAGTCTTGCACAAGAACTAGCTTATTATATATCAGTATATTGATCAGTACCTGTTTGTACATATAGTCATACGAGTGTACCAAAAACTGTCACTTTGATCTCATGATGTACCTCGTTTTTGCACAAGGTATGAATAAACATTATTATATAAAAGTGAATGTGTACTCGTACAAAGAGTGAACTCCCTTCCCCCCCCCCCCCTCCCTCCTCCTTCCTCTTTGTACGAGTACACATTCACTTTTTAAATAATTATAAAGATTCCCTAAAAAAAACGTAGATAACATTAGCCGCAGTCAGGGACGATTCTTACAGATATTTGACCAAATTTGTAGAAAATCCTCCTAAACTAAACTCGATAATATCGATATGACAGTGGCACAGATCTAGTTCTGATATATGTCTATAGATAAGTATCTATAGCATACTCGGTCACACTGGCAGAAAAGATGGCATAGACAAAAGTATATCTATCTCTTTTTGCTTATGACGTTATCTGTTAGTGCGAAAGTGAATACCGATGTTGAAATTGCGTCTTAAATATGTTACCTCTAGGTTACTATACAAACTCTCTGGTCAAAGAGATAACTTTTACTTTTAGTCACTGTTGTACTTGTAACCCATCGGTTAGCAGCTCTAATTAAAGTTTTTCGGTGTTTTCACGCCTTTGTTTCGTTTATATCAGGAATAATTTTGTTGTTTAATTATCTGCATGAACCATGTCATGTGTGGCTATCAGTTGCAAGAGTAGAATGAGTGTATTAACAGAAAATAATCAAAGGATATCTTTCCACAGGTGAGTTATCGACTAGCATACTGAAATTATTGTGCAGGGAATACATTTCATAGGCTGTCCGGAATAAAGGAATCTTAGTTCTAAATACGTCGAGCACGTATAGTATCATTTAAACCATTCTATGTAGTGAAATAATTAACTTTTATGCGTTCGCTAATAGAGCTATGACAGTTTACGTACTTACGTTCTGATGTTAGAGATGTGACAAAAGTCACAAGAAAGATTTATCGATACTGTATTTTTATTTTACTTACTTTAATGTATTTCTTAAAGTTTATTTGCTATTTGTTATTATTAATCTAATATTGATTGTGCACAGGTTTCCTAAAGTATTTATTTAAGAAATAAGTGGATCAAGAATATAAAACATGCTAACTGGACACCTTCACCATATTCTCGCTTGTGTTCACAGCATTTTATTGAATCGCTATCGCTATCCCTCGACCCATCTATGGATAAAGGTTGATGAATCATGTTTATTTTAGCATTTTAATTTTTCAAATTAAATAATTATATGTGAACCATTTTATTATTATTTATTTTGTTACTTTTATACTTATACATACTCGTCTGTAAACTTTATTTTCAGTCTTGCACAAGAACTAGCTTATTATATATCAGTATATTGATCAGTACCTGTTTGTACATATAGTCATTCGAGTGTACCAAAAACTGTCACTTTGATCTCGTGATGTACCTCGTTTTTGCACAAGGTATGAATAAACATTATTATAAAAAAGTGAATGTGTACTCGTACAAAGAGTGAACTTATCTCTCTTAACTCTTTGTACGAGTACACATTCACTTTTTAAATAATTATAAAGATTCCCTAAAAAAACGTAGATAAAATTAGCCGCAGTCAGGGACGATTCTTACAGATATTACCCAAATTTGTAGAAAATCCTCCTAAACTAAACTCGATAATATCGATATGACAGTGGCACAGATCTAGTTCTGATATATGTCTATAGATAAGTATCTATAGCATCCTCGGTCACACTTGCAGAAAAGATGGCATAGACAAAAGTATATCTATCTCTTTTTGCTTATGACGTTATCTGTTAGTGCGAAAGTGAATACCGATGTTGAAATTGCGTCTTAAATATGTTACCTCTAGGTTACTATACAAACTCTCTGGTCAAAGAGATAACTTTTACTTTTAGTCACTGTTGTACTTGTAACCCATCGGTTAGCAGCTCTAATTAAAGTTTTTCGCTGTTTTCACGCCTTTGTTTCGTTTATATCAGGAATAATTTTGTTGTTTAATTATCTGCATGAACCATGTCATGTGTGGCTATCAGTTGCAAGAGTAGAATGAGTGTATTAACAGAAAATAATCAAAGGATATCTTTCCACAGGTGAGTTATCGACTAGCATACTGAAATTATTGTGCAGGGAATACATTTCATAGGCTGTCCGGAATAAAGGAATCTTAGTTCTAAATACGTCGAGCACGTATAGTATCATTTAAACCATTCTATGTAGTGAAATAATTAACTTTTATGCGTTCGCTAATAGAGCTATGACAGTTTACGTACTTACGTTCTGATGTTAGAGATGTGACAAAAGTCACAAGAAAGATTTATCGATACTGTATTTTTATTTTACTTACTTTAATGTATTTCTTAAAGTTTATTTGCTATTTGTTATTATTAATCTAATATTGATTGTGCACAGGTTTCCTAAAGTATTTATTTAAGAAATAAGTGGATCAAGAATATAAAACATGCTAACTGGACACCTTCACCATATTCTCGCTTGTGTTCACAGCATTTTATTGAATCGCTATCGCTATCCCTCGACCCATCTATGGATAAAGGTTGATGAATCATGTTTATTTTAGCATTTTAATTTTTCAAATTAAATAATTATATGTGAACCATTTTATTATTATTTATTTTGTTACTTTTATACTTATACATACTCGTCTGTAAACTTTATTTTCAGTCTTGCACAAGAACTAGCTTATTATATATCAGTATATTGATCAGTACCTGTTTGTACATATAGTCATTCGAGTGTACCAAAAACTGTCACTTTGATCTCGTGATGTACCTCGTTTTTGCACAAGGTATGAATAAACATTATTATAAAAAAGTGAATGTGTACTCGTACAAAGAGTGAACTTATCTCTCTTAACTCTTTGTACGAGTACACATTCACTTTTTAAATAATTATAAAGATTCCCTAAAAAAACGTAGATAAAATTAGCCGCAGTCAGGGACGATTCTTACAGATATTACCCAAATTTGTAGAAAATCCTCCTAAACTAAACTCGATAATATCGATATGACAGTGGCACAGATCTAGTTCTGATATATGTCTATAGATAAGTATCTATAGCATCCTCGGTCACACTTGCAGAAAAGATGGCATAGACAAAAGTATATCTATCTCTTTTTGCTTATGACGTTATCTGTTAGTGCGAAAGTGAATACCGATGTTGAAATTGCGTCTTAAATATGTTACCTCTAGGTTACTATACAAACTCTCTGGTCAAAGAGATAACTTTTACTTTTAGTCACTGTTGTACTTGTAACCCATCGGTTAGCAGCTCTAATTAAAGTTTTTCGCTGTTTTCACGCCTTTGTTTCGTTTATATCAGGAATAATTTTGTTGTTTAATTATCTGCATGAACCATGTCATGTGTGGCTATCAGTTGCAAGAGTAGAATGAGTGTATTAACAGAAAATAATCAAAGGATATCTTTCCACAGGTGAGTTATCGACTAGCATACTGAAATTATTGTGCAGGGAATACATTTCATAGGCTGTCCGGAATAAAGGAATCTTAGTTCTAAATACGTCGAGCACGTATAGTATCATTTAAACCATTCTATGTAGTGAAATAATTAACTTTTATGCGTTCGCTAATAGAGCTATGACAGTTTACGTACTTACGTTCTGATGTTAGAGATGTGACAAAAGTCACAAGAAAGATTTATCGATACTGTATTTTTATTTTACTTACTTTAATGTATTTCTTAAAGTTTATTTGCTATTTGTTATTATTAATCTAATATTGATTGTGCACAGGTTTCCTAAAGTATTTATTTAAGAAATAAGTGGATCAAGAATATAAAACATGCTAACTGGACACCTTCACCATATTCTCGCTTGTGTTCACAGCATTTTATTGAATCGCTATCGCTATCCCTCGACCCATCTATGGATAAAGGTTGATGAATCATGTTTATTTTCGCATTTTAATTTTTCAAATTCAATAATTATATGTGAACCATTTTGTTATTATTTATTTTGTTACTTTTATACTTATATATTTACTTTTCAGTCTTGCACAAGAACTAGCTTATTATATATCAGTATATTGATCAGTACCTGTTTGTACATATAGTCATACGAGTGTACCAAAAACTGTCACTTTGATCTCATGATGTACCTCGTTTTTGCACAAGGTATGAATAAACATTATTATATAAAAGTGAATGTGTACTCGTACAAAGAGTGAACTCCCTTCCCCCCCCCCCCCTCCCTCCTCCTTCCTCTTTGTACGAGTACACATTCACTTTTTAAATAATTATAAAGATTCCCTAAAAAAAACGTAGATAACATTAGCCGCAGTCAGGGACGATTCTTACAGATATTTGACCAAATTTGTAGAAAATCCTCCTAAACTAAACTCGATAATATCGATATGACAGTGGCACAGATCTAGTTCTGATATATGTCTATAGATAAGTATCTATAGCATCCTCGGTCACACTGGCAGAAAAGATGGCATAGACAAAAGTATATCTATCTCTTTTTGCTTATGACGTTATCTGTTAGTGCGAAAGTGAATACCGATGTTGAAATTGCGTCTTAAATATATTACCTCTAGGTTACTATACAAACTCTCTGGTCAAAGAGATAACTTTTACTTTTAGTCACTGTTGTACTTGTAACACATCGGTTAGCAGCTCTAATTAAAGTTTTTCGCTGTTTTCACGCCTTTGTTTCGTTTATATCAGGAATAATTTTGTTGTTTAATTAGCTGCATGAACCATGTCGTGTGGGGCTATCGGTTGAAGAGTAGAATCAAGAAGAATGAGTGTATTAACAGGAAATTATCAAAGGATATCGTTCCACAGGTGAGTTATCGACTAGAACTAGTTATCGTTCTAGCACAATGAAATTATAGTGCAGGGAATACATTTCAAAGGCTGTCCGAAATAAAGGAATCTTAGTTCTAAATACGTCGAGGGAGTATTGTATCATTTAAACCATTCTATTTAGTGAAATAATTAACTTTTATGCGTTCGCTGATAGAGACAGTTTACGTACTCACGTTCTGATGTTAGAGATGTGACAAAAGTCACAAGAAAGATTTATCGATACTGTATTTTTATTTTACTTACTTTAATTTATTTCATTAATTGTATTTGCTATTTGTTATTATTAATCTAATATTGATTGTGCACAGGTGTTCATGCAGGTGCACTAAATAGAATGGTTTAAATGACACTATACGTCCTCAACGTATTTAGAACTAAGATTCCATTCAGGACTGCCTATGAAATGTATTCCCTGCGCAATAATATCAGTATGCTAGTCGATAACTCACCTGTGGAAAGATATCCTTTGATAATTTCCTGTTAATACGCTCATTTTGCTAGATTGTACTCTTGCAAGCGATAGCCACACACGGCATGGTTCATGCAGATAATTAAACAACAAAAAAATACTTCCTGATTTAAACGAAACAAACGCATGAAAACAGCGAAAAACTATAATTAGAGCTGCTAACCGAGGGGGTACAACAGTGACTAAAAAGTTATCTCTTTGACGTTCAGGATGGTAGCGTAGCGCTTGTCTCTTTTTTTACCCGACTGCCGAAGGAGGGTAATGTGTTTATCAGTCTATGTATGTATGTATGTTTGTTCCTATGTGGCGTTCCAGAGACCAAACGCGTTGGCCGATTTTGATGATTCATACGTCAATCGATTCGTCTTAACCATGCGAGTGTCACTGGCTACATTAAAATTAGAAAATAGAAAAATGGCGACTTTTGGGCGCCATATTGTGGGGACCATTGATGTATTAAAAAGGGGAAGATACGTTACGCGCTAACATCGCGAGCAGAAAACCTGGGCTCGGCGCACGACTACATGCACCGAAACTCACACATCTGTATTCAGTGTCATCACCAGTCCCAAACCTACAGTTACCGATAGACAAGGACAAAAATAGGAGACGGCGCTGTAGTGCGAGCGAAATCGCGTTAGCTGCCGAATGTTAACCGAATGTTTACTATTATAAATAAAATGACACGTATCGTGTCTCTCACGCATGTTTTTAATATCTATCTCGCTCTCACAAATATAGCGAAGCAAACATTAAAAATTATTACATTTTTGACTGTACTTACGAGTGGTAAGTGATCGTGTGTGACTTATTTTTCTTTCTGGTATTATTTAAACAGTGTTTAGCTACACAAGAAGTCATTTTGATGCGTATTTATTGCAAAAAAAAAAACACTGATATTATTGAGCTGTGAGATCAACCCTGTGCCGTGCGCGACTGAGTGCCCGCTACGGGCATTCACTTAGTCTAGTAGGACCAAGCGCTGTGTCTAGTACCGTATCTGCCCCTTTTTAATACATCAATGGTGGGGACCCAATTTTTTATCTCAATGGTTCTGTCTAGGTAATACAATGTCTCTGGGTTGAGCAATCAAAGTCTAATTACATATCCACAACTCTTCGATCGATTAGAACCACTGACCTCTAACATACAATGGAAGAACGCATTACGGGATTAGAACACATTATGATAAAACCAGAAACTTTTCTGCCACAGCATCGTAGCAATGTTGTGTAAAGTACCTCATCATCATCATAATCATCATTTCAGCCGAAAGACGTCCACTGCTGGACAAAGGCTTCCCCTAAGCGTCGCGCCACAATGATCGGTCCTGTGTGTTTCGCATCCACCGGACTCCCGCGGTCTTGACCAGGTCGTTGCTCCACACTCTATGTGGAGGTTAAACCAGCTCAACTCAAGCGAGCTCATATCGTTAGGTTATTGACTAAAACAGTGTTGTGATTTAAAAACGAGTGTTCTAAGTCTTTTTCTAATCCAATGTGGCATCACATCAGTAGCTCTCTGTATAATAATTGTATATATGTCAATGATATTCTAGTAAACAGATACGTTATACACTCACAAAACAACCGAAAAAAGTGTTCCGCACAGCAGCGGCAGCACCCATACACTTTTCATTCAGCTGACATTTCACTACAAGTCGAAAGGGATGGCTCTTAGATAAAGTACCTATAGATTAAGCACTGGCGTGGCCGCACATGAGACAACAATAGTTAGTTCTGGTGTTACAACAAGAACAAGAACACTACAACCCACCATCGCACTGAAACTTATTATCTATAAATAACCCAAATTCCTTGTCTCAATTAACACATAATACCACGAAATCACAGAAAATCAAACAAAACCGAGTTTGTTTGTCAAACCTGCCATTGTATTAGAGTTTGACAAACAACAGAAACCGGCCACGGTGACAAAGACAAAAAATAATCTTTTGTCCTTATTATTTACATGGAGCAGCCAATTAGCCATCTCGCTCTATCAATCAAGCTCATTTTAAGGCTTAATCTATAGGTACTTTATCTAAGGGATGGCTTGATAAAACCAACAAGAAAAAAAGAGACAGCTAGTGTTTGTCACTTGCGTGTGAACGTAAACAATAAATTATTCTGACCACCAATGTTTTTTTTCTTTTACTAAACTTTAAATATCAGAATATTAGGAAAAAAAAAATAGTAAATTGAGGTACTTATGATTGATTTGCGTACTTACATAGGTATGGTATGAGATCCCTTCTGTTCTATGTACTTTGGTACGAGTATCATAATTGGTACACTTTCTAAATACACACAATGGCATTTTTTAATTTTGGTTTTGTTTCAACACAGCGTATCGCTCTTCGCCATGCGTGACATAGACTAGACTATACGTCCCAATTAGGACGTATTCGAGTCTTCACAATGCACGCGTTCATAACATATCTGTTTACTAGAATATCTTTGATATATGTCATGGACCAAGTGATTAATAAAGCATTATGAATCTAGTCAAGTCAAATCGGGCAATGTAATGAATACTGATTTAAGCTGCTGTAGTTATCACATTGTCGTGTCATTATGAATATTGCTACGTAACGGTTGGGCAAATCTATAATTATGGTCAAAAAATTAGTCCAAGAGCGAGCGAAGCGCGCTCGGAAGCTTTGGACACCCCGACACGGATAGGTTAGGTTCAAGCGAGCGGAGTTTGCTCGCTCACTTCAGCTCCCGTCATCGCCTTCATGTTAGGTTACTTTAAACCTGCAGACAGAAATACCATATTTTTTTTTGTAATCGTACCTACTAATAATATAATACGTACTTATATAATATACGTAAAAAAATAATAATAAAAAGTAAAACGTAATAATATACGTATATAACGTAATTGTACTTCACATCACATCACACATCATCAGCCTATTAATGTTCCCACTGCTGGGACACAGGCCTCCTCTCTGTGAGAGGGAATGGGCCGTAATCCACCACGCGGGCCCGGTGCGGGTTGGTGGATGTCACATTTTTGGTTCTAGGACATGTCGGTTTCCTCACGATGTTTTCCTTCACCGTTTTGAGAGCAGTAGTGATGAAATAATTTACACAAAGTAAAGCGCCTGCCTGGGCTCGAACCCACGACCTACAACTTGTAAGTCGCGGCCGATACCACTGGGCCACCACTGCTCAATTGTACTTACCTATTCTATATTTAAACCAATGTCAACATTAAAACAACAAAAATAAGCACACATTTTTTATAACCCGGCCCAATAACTGATGGGCATTATTCAGAAATCCCGGTCAATTTAATTATTTCAATAGTTTTTATTATATTGCATTCAGCAAAATAAAAGCATTTTTAAAATTGCCCGGGCATTATGAATAATTAATCGCTTGCACACTCGCCGCATTATTCACTTGGTCCGTAATTTAGTTCAGATATACAATCATAATTAATTAATCATTATTAATTGCATTGGTTAAACAATGTATTGAAATAGATACTGATATTTAAATAGTTAAACTATAGTTGTCACCACAGACTACTTAGAGATACTACGTATGTTGTCACTAACTTCCTTCTAGAGATGTGCCAACTCTGGAAAAAACACGACTCGAGTTAAACTGAGTTGAAATTCACATAACTCGAGTTACGCAAATCGGCTAACTGCCGAACAAAACTTAGTTAAAATAAATGATTTATTTGATTTTAATCACTTTTTTACACACATTATTTGTTTTTCAAAATGCAAATTTCGTGTCGTCGTCGTTGTTGGGCGATGCTTTGTGGTGGATACACAAGACGTTCTCGCTCATTTGCATGTTTAGTTGCTGTTTTCCTTCCTTCATGTATGCCAGTCTAAACCCGAATTCGAAAGAATCCCACTCAAGTCAACTCGCGCTAGGCGCAACTCGGGTTAATTCCAGAAAGAGAATCGAGTTGCCCATCACTACTTCCTTCCTTAAAATTTGACATTTGTCGCGCCGCGTTTGCCGTGTAGTGTATTATTGTTTCGTAAAATTCTGGTTTTGTAGTTCGTAATATTTTCTAAGTAAATATTGAATATGCTTTTCCTTATACTGTGTTCAGTGTTGATTCCTAAATTCTTGTTCGTCCATTGAGTTCGTATTTTTTTATAAATTAAATCCAATAGCATTTTACACGGCTGCGAATACTTTAATTTAAAAAAAGTTTAACATACACTATAGTTATTTTAAGTTTTGTATATTTATTTGAACCGTTAAAATGGATAGTTGCGAGTCTCACAACAAAACCATTGGTTTGTGGATGTCCGACAAGAAAAGCCAGAAGTTAAATTGGAAAGAGTTCATAAAGGCGTGTGCTTCTCATGGATACAATCTAGTCAGAGTGAGTAATACCTGTATTAAATTAGGTAATTTATAAGACCTTAGCAGTGCCGGAGTATTCTTATAGCGAATTTAAATTAGCATCAGAAGGAATGGCTTCACTTATGTTACACATAACTAAAACTTGATAACTATAGGTGAATTTATTTTAATTAATATTTCAATGAAGAAATAAATTTAATAACGCTCAATAAAAATATTATGGTAAAATTTTATTTATAATATTTTATCTAAGTATTAGTCCTTTTGCTTACATTTTATAATCAGTCTAATAAGAAAGTTACACATTTTAAATTATTTGATAATATTAAAATAGACACTTCCTGTTTGTTTACAAGCTTTTTGTTAACTTTGTTTACAGCTGGACCTGGACAGACCTTTGGAAGAACAGGGACCAATTAATGTCCTCCTCCACAAACTAACTGATGTCATTGCTGCAGCTGACCATGGGGATCCAAAGGTAATAGACATATTTAAAAAAAAAACCATTTTGGAATGTTTACAGAAAAAGTCAAAGGCACACAGGCATACATCCATGCAAATATATTTTTTTATTAAAGCAGGGAGTGACCATCAAAGTAACATATTAAAAAACTTTTTACTCTTCATTTTCCAACAAACATTTTTAAATAATATGTTGAACAAAGTTAATTAAATGAGTATGGTGATATCATTACTTGATTTACTAATAAAATGTTAGATGAACAAGACAACTTAAAAGATGACTCATTGAAAAGTACTTAGTTGACTCATATGTGTAAGAATTAGCAGGTTAATAAAACACCTTTATTAGTTTTGTCCTTTATTTAATTATATATACTTAATCTGATACTAATTAAATTAATATTGAGTGGAATGAGTAGCCAGGGCTTTGAGTCTCACAATAAAAGTAAGGCTTTCAGTTCTATTCCGGGATTGAGCAATATGATATTGTATATTTTTGTTTAGAATTTCGCAGTAGCAGATTGCAGTCTGAGTCTGTGCCCGGTTGATGGCAATAATCTCACCCCTATTACAAAGAATTTAAACCGAAAAGGCAAAATGTGGTGCACAAACTTTAGGTACACTTTTGTCTAACCCTTGGAAAAATACAGGCCTGGTGTTATGCCTATATTAACACTTATCATATTAAAGCGCTGTCCAGGCATTTCCTGTAGTCCCTGACAGAAAACGGAAATCGGTTACATACCATTTGTGTGTGTACAAATGGAAATGCCTGGGCAGCGCTTTACAGTGCATATAAAATTTCATACCTATACATAGTATAGTAGTGTTTTAAAGTAAAATAAATAAAGTTACACTATATGCATCATCTGCATATCTAGATGCATATGAATTAATGTATGTATGTAAATATTGAAAGCCACTATTTTTTTTAGGAGTAGGTTTGGAGTTTTTTTTTTTTTTTTGATAGGCTCGCGCTTGACCACTATCTCACCTGATGGTAAGTGATGATGTGGTCGACGATGTAGCACGCTTACCTAGAAGAAACCTATTCACTCTTGACTTAAAGACTCCCAGGTTATAGTCAGTAAAAGTCTGACACGCCCTCCCGCTTCACCCAGAGCGGGAGAAGTCATTGGATGATTTCCCACCCAAAAAAAAAAGAAAGGTTATAGCTATCAGGAAATACAGACTGGCAGGGAATTCCACTCCTAAAGTTTCTTCTCCATAACAGTCTACCTTTGCGAATGGACAGTAGAATTATTTGTTATTTATAAATTTTATATTTTCAACATTCAAAAGTGCCGCCTAATTGAAATAAAAAACTTTTGATAATTTTGAATGCCATTTTTTCTTAGCAATGTGTTAGTTATGTCACTGAAATGTTTGTTTTACCTTAATACCTTATCAACTTTATAACAAGAATTTGATTCATGGTCAGTGTCCTTTATTGTTGAGTTATGAGCCAGAGTGTCCTCACTATGCAGGGTCAGCAAATAAGGAACTATACAATTGGTTTCACTTGAATGAGTTAGGAAAAAAGTGACCAAACAATCAGTACTTTTCCTGTTTTTTTTTGTGATTGACGTGAAATGTACAGTTTGATTCTGATTGATGCTCAATTGGTTTTTATGTTACCGAGTTATTTAAAGCAAAATATTTTCCTGCTATTTTCCCGGGGTACTTAATTCTTCATTAGATACAAAATGCCCTTCAAGTATATTTTATTACTGAATCATTAGTACTATTGGAAAGTTTCAAGGCTGTATAAACACTTAGTGATTAAGTGTTCCTCAAGTGTTTGATAGCATAATGCTGTTTATTCAAAAGTGATGGGTTTTCACCATTAATTGCTTTGTCAATCTTGTGTTATCAGGCATCAATAACCATTAGCAGAGTGGAGCAGTACTTGTCCAATCATCCAAATATAACTGTAATCGACCCATTGGACAATGTGAGGATTCTACTCAATAGGTATGTATATTTTGAATTAAACTAATGAGTCGACTTACACAGAAGTATGGAAGAAACAGGCATGATGCTTAATAAAATGAACTAATGTTGTATTAAAAAACCGGCCAAGTGCGAGTCGGACTCGCACACGAAGGGTTCCGTACCATTATCGCAAAACACTGCATAAAAATCACGTTTGTTGTATGGGAGCCCCCCTTAATTTATTTTATTTTAATTTATTAATTATTATTTTTTGAAGTAAATATACAACTAAACTTTAAAAAAAAAAAAAAAAAAAAAAAAAAAAAAAAAAAAACATTCTGTGAATATTTCAAGCGTCTACCTGTTGCCGTTATTAAAATCGAGCAATAAACGGCAAAAACATCACGTTTGTTGTATGGGAGCCCGCCTTTAATATTTATTTTATACTGTTATTTGTTGTTATAGCGGCAACAGAAATACATCATCTGTGAAAATTTCAACTGTCTAGCTATCACGGTTCATGAGATACAGCCTGGAGACAGACCGACAGACAGACAGACAGACGGATCGCGAAGTCTTAGTAATAGGGTCCCGTTTTTACCCTTTGGGTACGGAACCCTAAAAAGTATAGCAATTTTATTTTTAGGTTCTTAATCCTAACTAATATTATAAATGCGAAAGTAACTTTGTATGTCTGTCTGAAAACTTCATGCTTAAACCGCTGACCGATTATGGTATGGAAATTGTTTGAGACCCTGGCAAGGACACAGGATAGTTTTTATCCCGGAAATCATCTTTAAAGGGGTGGAAAGGAGGTTGAAAGTTGGATAGAAAACCTATTATATTATTGTACCATATAATCAAATAGTCTGGCAAAAGTAAGTATAGACTAAAAAAGCGCGGCAAATTTAAAAAATATCAGCATAGCAACCCCAAAACTAGTATGAAATACCTGGAATAACCTAATTTGACACTTTAGAATTATTAATTTTACTTCGTCTGAATAAAAATACTATAGGTACTTTAGGTAGGTAATACTTTAGATAAATTATGTATCTATCGATCCGAATAAAAAGAAAACAACAGTATTCTATAATAATTTTGGTTTATTCACTACCATAATCAAAATCTGAATCTAAGACTTCCATGTGAAAAGATTCATTAGTCACTGGAATCTTCTTCCTCCTGTTGTTTTTCTTGATATTTAGACATCATGCGAAACAACATCCCCCGTAATCCACTTTTAATTGTTTTATTAATATTTCACTGAATAAATGCTACTATCAAGACCACAACAATTGAGGTTGACATTAGTATAGCATTGCCATATAAAAAGTTTGCAAATAATTCGAGTGTCTACTTTCGTTTGCCAGACTCTAGGCTGTTAGAAGTACTAATGCTACGCAGGCGAAGTCGCGGGCAACAGCTAGTAACAATAAAAGATCACAATAGGAATAACGAAATTACAAAATAGACTTAACTGTAATTTAAATTACAAATAGATACAATGTGCCACCATTAGTATTCTTCACAATGTTGTTCTTATCACGATAACAATTTTAGACAGATACTATCTTCTGATGGACATGAAAATCGTGATAGAAGTCATTACTTCGAAAGTAAAGTATTGAAGTAGCTCTAAATAGCATTGAACATTGTACTTGAAATACAAAGCCGAGAGGCGGAATAGGGATGTATTAAACTCTTACAGAAGTAATAGCTGTCCGTATATATAAGTTTCTCTGTGGTAATAGCACCATCGCTTTTTTACTAGACCATAAGGCTGAAAACGCACTGCGGTTTTTATTCGCACGATTTTTTTCCGCACATTCTGCGACACATGGAATTGTATGAAGCTGCACGCATTCCGGTAAAAAAATCGAGCGGTAATAATTCCGCGAGAAATCCGTGTTTTGCGGTGGAGCACCGCGGTGCGGATCAAAATTCGCGCGAATATTTTGAGCTCTATGAACAGGTAGAAAGAGACAAAAATCGCGCGAAATTTCGTCCACAGTGTGTGTTAGTTATGATTTAGTACGAGGACTAAAATTCGTGCGAATAAAATCCGCGCGGCTAAAAACCGCAATGCGTGCTAAGCCATTACGGCTTTAACACTTCACTTTATGGACTCTGTTATTTTCTCTGTTAATCTTTTCTTATCAATTTCCAGATACTGTTACTACACCATACTAAAAGACGAGCCATCACTACACAAGCAAGGGATATTCACGCCGTCATTTGCAGAGTTCACTACAACCAACATAGAAATGAACATAGAGATTATGAGGCAAAGGGGGGTGAGGTTCCCTGTCATCTGCAAGCCTACCATAGCCCATGGCTCTAAATCCGCACATGAAATGATCGTCATATTTAATGAGAAAGGATTGCATGTGTGCAAGCCTCCTTGTGTCGTTCAAAGCTTCGTCAATCACAATGCTGTACTACACAAAGTATTTCTAATAGGAGATAGGTGAGTTGTTTATCTAATGACTTAATATACTTTTGCACGGTGGTAGGGTACTTTGTAGTACCCGCCTGGCTGGCAAACACCCTCAAGTTGAAAATCTGTCGCCAAGCACCTTCCGGTGTGTTCCGACAGCAGCACTTGAGAGCCAGTTCCCTTCTAGGCTTTGTGTGCTTACCACCATCGGCCACATCATCACTGACCACGGTGAGATTGTGGTCAAACACAGGCCTATACATAGTAAAAAAAAAAAAAAAAAATATACCAAGGTATTATAATTTTCTAATCCTATTCATACAATGACTCATAAAAATCCATGGTCATGCTGGTGTTATAAAATGTTGACATTGAAGATATCAAGGTTGAATTTGAATACCTTGTTATCAATCAACATCCTTTCCAATGTCATATTTATGGAATTTGTTTGTCGAAAACGAAATCGTTTTAAATAAAAACAGAATACAATTTATCACTGTGTGTTTACAGAAAAATGCATGCCATCTTGAGTGATTCGAGGAAATTAATAAAATGCCTTTTGTGTTAAACATTCAGGCAGTGGTGTCTCATCCCATACAAAGAAACCGTGCCCACGTACTGTACTGATTATACTGATTATTTTTTGTAAATCGATCGCGCTCGGTTCCGTTCCACGGATATAGATGGTGATCTATCTATCGCCGTGGAACGGAACCGAACGCGATAAATTTACAATAAATAATCGGTATAATCAGATGAAAAACGCTAGTTACGTCGGTGCGGTTTCTTTGTATGGGATGAGGCATCTGTATGCTAGTATTATATTATCTGTGATTCAGGCAATTTTGGTCCCCTAGTTGCCAATATTCTGAAATAATTAAACAGCCATGTTGTTGATTACAGGTACCACATTTGCGAGCGTCCAAGCCTGAAAAACTTCTACGCATCAGAAGATTTAGAACCAATTTACTATAGTACGGGAGAAGTTTGCAAGGCAGACAGTCAGTCCACACTCTCCATCCTAGACCCTCATGATAAGGCCGACATCACAATGACGCTCAATGAGGAAACAATTAAAACCGTCATAAGGATACTAAGGAAGAGGATAGGCCTACTTTTAGCTGGCTTCGATGTCGTCATAGATAATATGACCGGCGCACATGCGGTCATAGACATTAACGTCTACCCGAGCTATGATAACTTCCCCAACTTCTTTGAACATCTCTTAGATTCCATAGAGGAGGTTGAGAGTAAAAATATGGAAAAAGTGTACACAAATAGAGATTGTAATGGGGCTTATGAAGAAGAATACCTAGGTCATAAGATAAATGGTTTAATAAATGTTGGAATGGATCCAATTAAATTCGGTGTAACCGGCATGAATATTAATTGATTAAAAATGTGTTGAACACTAATGTATGTATTGATATTATTGTTATTTGATATAATTGTTTGCAACTATGAGTCATGTATGTGTAAGGTTTTGTTATCACTTGTTTTAATGTTACGCAAATGATTATTTTTGTACACATGTGTAATGTTATATTTTGTGCACGCTTATAGTTTGTAATTATTTAGATTCATTTTCTATACAATGTTTAACTAGTAAATAGAAAATGTTTAGGAGATATTTATTCTTGACTGTCAATTTTGTTTTCTTCTTCTTCATGAAGCAGTCTTGGCAGAGCGGTTGTGGTCACCATGTTGCAGTGAGACTTTCTCCTTCATCCGTCTCTATCGGCTGTTATTCGTGTGCACTCATACAATGGTCCGCCCACTGCAGACTGCAGCCAATAGAGTCTTTGCCTCGTTGGGATACGTGCCTAAAGAACTGGAGTACTCGAGCTAGGACTATAGCCGATATACGCTGCCTGATGCAGAGTTCTTGGATAGATGGATATGTTGGTGCGATACTCGGTCCACGACACTCCAAGCATTTTTCGCCAGCACCACATTTCCAGAGCGTCTATTCTCTTCCTCTCAGTCTCTCTCAGCGTCCAGGTCTCGACTGCGTATAGGAATATGGAGAACACAAGTGCCCGTATGAGCCAGGTTTTCGTGGCTTTGGTGACATTGCGATGGCTCCATGTTTTGTTCAGCCTATCCATGGCAGACCTGACCATGTGATTGGCGCTAGTCGCGAACAGCGTAGTGTCGTCCGTATATCGCATGTCGTCCGTCCAGTCCCCAAGGATAATCCGCATTATCAGTTCAGTGTAGATGTTGAACAATAGCGGCGAGATTATACATCCTTGACGGACGCCTGCACTGGGGTGAAAGACATTCGATAGTACGCCATCCGTGCTCACCGACGCTGTTCAATCCTCATAAAGACGGCTCAAAAGATGCACAAGGTGATTGTGCGTGCCCATAGCATGAAGGGACCTCCACAGTACTGGTCATTTGACCAAGTCAAATGCCTTGGTGAAGTCAACGAAGCAAATATAAGTGGGCTTGTTGAACTCTCGGACTTTCTCATTAGTTTGGAAATCTAAAGATCCGCAGCCTTATTGTTTAAGTGAATTCGGCAAAGCAAAGGGTTTGACACCATGAAAGAGTATGAACAATCGACCAATCATATAGACGGAAATCCACATCGCGTCTGTCATCTCGCTCAAAAGATGGCGTGTTTCTCTGTCAGTAAGTGCCCATTTCCTCGCCAGTGTGTCTCACTAAGGCCGTACCTATCTTCTAGATTTGACGTAGTTTAAGAGGCATTTCAGTTGCTGTGTTTCCGTGCGCTACCCTGATCTCCTACAGTCGCACGGCCTAGTAGTCCACTTCATACCGTCTGCCCCGGACGCAGTACGGCGCCGGTCGGAACACATGGTAAAAGCGATCTCCTTAACAGGCTTGCATGATAATTTTCTTGGGATGATAGTGCAGTAGTTTCCCCTTGCCTTCTGCACCAGACCTTTTTGGGGTTATTCGTACCCAAAGCTGCTGAGGCCTCTTTCAGCCAGTTGTCCGGCCAGGTTTATGGGTATGCCGCCATTGCTCGGTCGCCAAAGCCTCGTATGTTATTCAGCAGGGATCGGCACGACTGCCAGGGGCGGCCGCCGTCAGCTATTCGTACGAACCGCTGACGCGTGCAGGTGACGTTGACTAATGGGGCCGGCAGGATGGTAGAACCGGTATCCCCTTACTCCCTTAATTTTGTTCTACTTGAATTATACATGAAAATAAATCCTATCGTTTGTAAGACATTTACAATCACTGTGTTTAGTTGTGTGGTTCAATGGTCTGTCGAAAACATGCCTCACATCACATTAGTAATATTTTAGTAGTTACATTATTTTATTGCATGTTGTAGAATATAATTAAACATAAAGTATTAATGTTAAACAAATGCATTTATTCGACAGACCATAAACATAATTGCGTCACATTGTCGTGTCAGAAGTCTGTGGTGTTATTTGTCTATTTGTGATCTGAAACGTTTATAGTTGGTAGGAATTAATCTGCCCAGCCTTTTCCAACTATGTTGGGGTCGGCTTCCAGTCCAACCGGATGCAGCTGATTACCAGTATATGAAGCCTATCTGACCTCTCTGTCTGTGGTGTTATTTGTCTATTTGTGATCTGAAACGTTTATAGTTGGTAGGAATTAATCTGCCCAGCCTTTTCCAACTATGTTGGGGTCGGCTTCCAGTCCAACCGGATGCAGCTGATTACCAGTATATGAAGCCTATCTGACCTCCACAATCCGATAGCGGGGTCATATGGTAACCCAGATTTTCTGGTTTTTGTACAATCGGGCAATGGCCTTAAAAAATCTCTCAAAACGGTGAAGGTAAACATCGTGAGGAAACGGGCATGTCATAGAACCAAAAATTCTAAGACATGTGACATCCACCAACCGCACTGGGCTTGCGTGGTGGATTACGGGCCATTCCCTCTCACGGAGAGGAGGCCTGCACGCATAACGGACCAAATTGGAATCTAAGTGCGGCAACGAGGGTCCATTTACCCTCGGCAAGCGTTATTTCACCTTGAAGATCGACCCTTGAGGCTGTTATAATTTAGCCACGAGCTCCTCACTACTGAAAAATGTATCCTACCAAAGCAATCAAAATCAGGAAGAAGCAGAAAGAAAAGTTTGTCAAAGTGCTAGAGTTAACTAAAAATATAAGAGGTATCTATTTAAGATAAGGAAACTGTTTTTGACTCTATTTATACTCCATATTTTACTGTATATTTCGGAGTTTGTGATTGTAACGCGTTCAATGTGAATTTCTAATGTAAATATTATAGTGCAACTACCCAACTATACAATGATATTTCAACTTTTAGTGCCTAAATAAACAAACACAGAAATGTAATCCCACTGTGAACTATATTTATTTCACGTTGTATAATGATTATGTCATATTTACTGTTAAAATTTCGGATTCCATTGTATATTACATTGCAAATTGGCATTTTTTTTTGCATTCCATCATACCTAATGTGAAGTCATCGCGATCTTTTACTTTATGCATTCACAAGCTGTTGCATATACTAAAATGGGTGTGAACACATCTGCAATCTCTCGTCAATAATGCAAAAAGTGAGTTATCGATGGAACTTGAACTTTGTGTCGTAAGACATTTGGTTTGTTGTTTATTGTCTTTGTGAAACTCGCTTTAACTGTCCAAGGCTTGCGCGTTTGCAGATGTGTACGAACCTTGAATTTATTAATTTTACGCAATTAATTTAAAGTTTTGATGGAAAATTGTCTTTATCACAATTATTTTAGTGTTTACAGTATATTGTTAGTTATAATATATATGATCCTTAAATATTGAGAACCAGGATCCTTTATATATTTGCTTTACGATATATTATGTACCAATAGTACGGGCTTAAGACTGATATAGTCATTTAATTAATCAAATAGGTATACCGCACAGATGCTTACAAACTGGAATTGAATTTCAATAGATAAGTCACAGAAAAAGAATGAATACTTCGTATTGAATCGGAACTCTAAACTTCGAATCATTAGCATCATCACAATTAGCCTATAGAACTCCCATTGCTGGGATACAGGCCTCCTGTCTTTGAGAGAGTGGGCTAATGACCACGCGTGCCCAGTGCGGGTTGGTTGAATGTGTTTGTGTATTCCGAATTACGTCAATTTATATTAAAACTGTATTAGCGCCGTCTGGTGACAGTAAGGCGAAACCTGTATAAAAATTTACATAACAGAACGTTTACGTAATCAAGTTCATTAAAAAACTTGCACCACGGCCTTTTATCACGTGAATCGGGACCGTTATCACTGAGCCACCACTGCTCCGACGCTATGAATGGAAATTTGGTTCAAATAAATATCACTAGATGGCGCGATATGCAACGATTTGTTATTGAATTATGTGTAAAATTAACATTTTCTAGAATTGATTATAAACATTGTATGTTCTTGTTTAATCATCTCTCCTAAGCACAAAAATATGAAATATTGCGCTCTTATTTCTCATTTTAAAGATTATTTGAATGGGTCGTTTAAAATTGATTGCAATATAGAGCGCGGTTTTAAATTACTTGGGCATTCCACTCGATTTTTAAATTGGTATTGGATAACACATTTTGGTACAATGCAACTGTAAAAACGCGCAAAAAAAAAACAACAAAACAAATCGTCACTGTATTTGAAGAAATAATATACACGAGCCAAGTAAACCCTTTTACTGGCAAGTCGCTGCTAACGCCATCTATCGCCATGGAACTGAACCAAACGCGATCGACGTAGTACTTATAAAAATAATGTATAGGTATGGGATGAGGCACCTGTATGCTAATATTATATTATCTGTGACGCTACTAGCGTGTTCAGCATTGCGCTTTGAGACAAATCATAAAGTCATCAGTTTCGTTCCTATACGAAGTATTTTTCTTTTCTTTAGTCAAGTTAATAGAGATATGTTTATATTTATCTCCATGTTGTTCAAACTTTCTGAACTATGTGACTTCTTGTATAGATTTAGAGCTAAATGTATATTCACAATTAATCTGAATTAGATAAGAATATATGTAACTTGTCCACTTCTAGGTAAAAATAGTGAACTCTCTGTGTGACCCTATTTTGAAGTTTGAAGGGTACTACTACTTGTCCGCCGCTTTGAAACACTCGTTTTTCCTTTAGTCCTTAGGAGATTTAGCTTGTATGTAGTGGTCTTAATATCTTACTGCTATTTATTTTTTTAGATTTTTGGTTGTTATACAAATTGCTCATACGTGGCTCGCCCGTGTCTTGTAAAAACAATACTATGGCGACATTAATTTGCCTTTCTGCAGTAATCCTTGTAAAATGTTGTTTTCAATAGAGCACATTATTTGTTATATTACTGCTTCGTGTGGACATGTACCTTTATATTTGTGAATAGAATTAAGTTTTGTTGATTAAGAAAATAGTTATCAATTGTGATTGTTACTGAATTATATAGTTCCTGGTTATAAATTCTACCTTTTATAAAAACGGTATGGTGTGTGTGAAAAGTAAAGTTGATTAGATTCGTTTTACGCATTTTAGTAGCACTTTATTTTTACACGCAATAGTAATAAAATAATTAATTAAATAATATACTTCACTTACGTATATTTTATACTAAGTATGTATTTGAAGTGGTCCTGAATTTTATATTATCTATTTATGTAAGGTTTCAATCGGATGATGATTTGGCCTATGAATAAAATGTTTCTAAAAATTAAAATTGTTATTTACGATTAAATAAACTTCATACTCTGTAATATTAGTATGCTAGATGTACAAGATTGTGATTAAGCGGTTTTTTACCCGACTACGGCGAAGCAAAAGGAAGGGTTATGTTTTTTAATTACACAATTAGTGAACCATTCCATAAATCAAGTTTATCAAAAATGTATTATTTTGATTGAGACTGATTTATAAATTTATGTTGTGAATAGTTGTTATATCATCCTATTTTTGTAGCACAGAAAATATTATGGTCTGTGTTGAAATGGGAAATTTTTAAGAAATCTGCAATAAATGTTGTAGAGGTTCAAGGCGACTTTGAGGTCCAATTGAATTTGCGCAGCATGGAAAGTTAATAAATAAGTTGGGATGATAAAATGTATCAAAGCATTTCTAATGTACTGTGTGTTTTTGAGACTAAGCCTGTTTGTATAGTTTACTGTTATTTTTGAATTTGTTATTGGAATACAATACAGGCCTTACTATTTGCCCACTTATATTCTGGCATGAATAGTATGTTTAGCACACCAATTTATCATGAGAACCGAAATATGTGAAGCCAATTTACTTTGATATTCTTATCAATTGAATCCTCGCAATAGAGATCTTTCGATAACCTCGCGGTCTTGTCGTTGCTCAGTTTTTTTTTTAAACTATGTCATTTGATCGACTTTGTAGGATATAGCTTGGTTCCTCGCAATTACATTATATAAATTGCCTTCTTCAAAAATATTAAAAGAGTTATCGACAAATAGGGTTGGCCCGATTGTGCTTCCTTGGGGTAACCCTACGCAAATTTCGAACAACTTTGATGTAATACTATTGAAAATCACTGTACTCTTATTCTTTTATGGTAGGGTTGTGATAGCAGTATCTAATTGTGTTCCGTCTTTTTGAAGATAGGTTTCAAATTACAAGTCATTCTTATTGGCCATATGAAAAGCCTTCTTCAGATTTCTTTTTCAAATTCGTATTCAGAAAAATTGCTCTAGAATCATTCAGAAGTCATGGTGGGAACAAACGTACCACTTCTGCTTACTCCTTCAGGAATATGGGCATGCCATCTTGTAGATATGCAAATAAAATGTATTTGTACGTGATCGAAAGTCCGTATTTATAATACATATATTTATTAACGGGTAGTACTAGTGGAGGAACCTGTACCATAAGTAGTTCGCTTAGAGAGCGACGGGTCAATGGCAAATACTTGTTTATATGTATTAATAAAAGGCGTAACCCGAGCCCTGGCTTCTCTCCTACACAGTTTATAAAGTTGATTACTTAGTGAAAGTCGAAGTGCTCGCCTATATACCTAGGTAGTAACAACGAATGGCTATAATTAGGAGGTGAAAGTTTACTACTAAGCCTATTCCCTTTTCTGTTCCTCTGAGAGAAACAAAGGAACGTTTCAAGATTTATTAACGTTAGCTGTTCAGCTGCTCTTTGTTGAAGTCGAGACCGTAGAAAACAATCATTGAATTGTGAGCGAGTTAGGTCCAATATAAGAATATCAAACGTTAAAAAGGCTTTTGAATCCCAAGATCTTCCGATGTAATAAACAAGCCGTAATTTGTAACAAATATTCATAGTTATACGTAATATAAACACCTGATGCCAATACAAACGCTGTTTTAAATCAATCTGACATAAAATATTGACCTTAATAAAACCATTTCTTAGTTAAAATCCCACATAAGAGCACAATAACGGTCGTGTTCGGTTAACGTTACCATAAAGGCGGTAATTATTAATTCGACACAGTTCTGTACATAAATCACATCTAGTTGCAGCTAGAGAGGCGAATCTGTACAATTTATTATACATTACCGTACGCAATCCCGGCCCGTGTACACAGGCCGCTGCGTTGCATTCAAAACACAGGAAGCGATTCTAGATCGCAAATTCAATGTCATTAGCGTCCGCTACGAAACGTTTCAAACTAGATAGACTATAGAGTAGCTATTATCCTATTTTGTTTG
This sequence comes from Anorthoa munda, assembly GCA_945859665.1. Lineage (NCBI taxonomy): Eukaryota > Metazoa > Arthropoda > Insecta > Lepidoptera > Noctuidae > Anorthoa > Anorthoa munda. The sequence continues at coordinate 12,999,851 of OX243910.1, forward strand.
TTATATTCTTACCCATTTGGATACACCAATGTAGTAGCTAGATTATCAAATTTTCAATATTTATTGGTATTTACTTAGGTACATATTCTGAAGTCCTATTTCCTTTGGTTTGTGTTTAAATAAGGATCTTAGCTAGCTAACTGTCGGGAAATTATCATATTAAATAAATTCTTGACTATTTATTCTTTGTCTCTGTTAAATAATGTTTTTTTAAGCATAAAATCCATTGATTTCTATTTTTTTGCAACAGTAGTAAGAAAATTCCGAACTGTTTAGCAACTGATTAGCACATTTTAAATTAAAATGCTCTTTATGAAATTTTAATTAAAATCTGCTAATCTAATAAAAATGCTCATATATTTTCAAAAGGAGAATTTGGAGCATCAATGACTCATTTGATGGCGAAGATCTATCAGACAGCCCGTGGTCGGCACATGTTAAAAAGGTTGTTAGAGAAAAATTGGAGGCTTCAGCCTTGTAATTGCAGCGTTGTTTTGAATTGCGATTCAGTCAGCTGTCGGCACATGCGGACACAGCACGCGCGACGTGCGCGCAGGCCGGCTCGCCTCAGCCGCACTTTTCGCGCGTATCCGAATAATTCCGAGCGAATTCAACGTCTTGCACTTCTTTGTGTTTTACATAAAATACCTATCGTGTGTGATTACTTTTGATTGTGTTTTTAAATGTGCTTTGGATTTAACAGTGAATCGTTATTTTTTCAGTGAGTGTTGCGCGATTATGATCTGTTCAATCACTGTATTGTCCGGTATCGCATTGTGTTGCTAACAACCCGCCAATCTGTCAGTTAATCGACCCAAGTGATGCGTGTAATCGAAAGCACTAATTAACGAATCTGTGTCAAAGGTGTTGTTGTGTGGATAAACGGAAGTGTTTAGACGTTAAAACGTGTTCCATCGGACGGAGGTAAGTCGGGCATCGTGTTATTGATTGGACATAATAAATATCTATGTTTTGCTATAAGAAACGAGGAAACGAGTTGGTCACATAATACGTCTATAAACAAGTTATCTTTTGCTTTTATAAATTCCAACACAAATTAGAGTTAAGCAAGAGAATTGCATGGTCCAAAATGTATCTGGGCCCAATATGCTTAGGGACGAGTTGGTAGTAAATAGGAAAGAAATAAGCAATTTGGAAACATTTGAGAACAATAACAAACGTGAGAACTTAAATAACTGTAGTACGAATATGCAAATCAGAGCTTTAAAAAAGAACATTTTACTTGTTAGTGCGCCTCCGCCTGTTTTGAATTTTATTCAACTTTTACGACCATTAAGTATCAAGCTGAAATACCTTAACAACTTCAGTTTATTGTACTACGTAATTTTATAATTATATGTACAAGGTGCCTTCCTACATAATCTGGGTAAGACGGAAATTGGTTTATGATACTTACAATTAAAAAAAATCTGTTTGCTTTTTTTAACCGACTTTTCTTTTTTGCTTTTTTTTGTTTATTTTCTCCAATTTCTCCGTCAAGTGTGGACCGAATTTGAAAATTCATTTTTTTGTTCATAAGAATGTATTCCCAAATTGGTCTCATTTAATTTGGTGAAGATTTGATTAACAACTTCGGAGATATACAACAGAACTCTTCAATAAATGACAACACATCTCTCGGGATTGCTGCGATAGCATGTTTGTTTATTGTTTATACCATTTCATAACATAACATCACGCCAGTAAACTCTAAAGGGGTACGCAGATGTGTACAGTCATTATATTGTCTGTGGTACAGTTCATCTTAGTACTCTCATTTTACCGTGCACCTTGTGATCCTGTTTTCTTTTCTTCGTTCTTTGACACCGACTTCCGAAAAAGAAGTTATTTTGCACTTTGTAGTGTTTTTATTTGGAAGTTGGTAGTATTTTTTAGGGTTCCGTACCCAAAGGGTAAAAACGGGACCCTGTTACTAAGACCCGGCGATCCGTTGTAGTATTTTTATTTGGAAGTCGGATTTGTTGAAAATTTTTTTTCTCATGAATAACTAATAAGCTTTTGGCAATGCGTGATGCCTAAATTGCGTACACTGCATCTAGGTTGTACTGAATTCAGTAATTATATCCAAAGGGCGCGAGGGACTAGACACTAATTATGTTTTTCGGTTATGCCGGAGGCGTTCCACCTTCGTGCTGCGATAAGCACTGGGAAAAATGTTTGGAATACGAAGCAGAAGTAATAAGACTGCTTAGGTATTACGAGTCTCGTGGGATAGGTCGTAGCTTTTGGCCAATTTGGGATATATCCGGAGCAGATTCAAAGTCTTTGATAGACTCTCTCGCGCCGATTTTTCGATGTTTTTGTATCAAGTGCGACCAATGATCGCGTCATCGAAATCCACGATCGTAATTGCTGTGGTATTGTCAGCGGTGTCTAGAGCCACTGACAACTTGCAGAACGAATTCCAAATTGGTCCCGCCCGAGTTCCCGCGACCTTCGACTACGTATCGTTGCAGAATCGAATCGTCTCGGTAACTGTAAAACTAGTTTGGCTGTTCGTTTCTGTAATAGGATCGGACGCGTTCCGCACTGTTGGGACTTTTTCTATGCTTTTTCTAAAGCACTTGTGCACATAGAAGAAGCGGATGGCGCTCGAGTGGCATCGAGAGCAGATTCAATCTTGTTTCCGCCCTCATTTGCTGAACATGTTTTGGTTCTACTTTGTAATAGGCTCTTATATCATAAGTGGACTTAAGAGTTCGGGGGAATAGGACTGCGGTGTGAAGTCCAAGTTAGCATTTTTAGTGTTTGCGACCTCTGTTTACGCTTTTAGGTTTTATAAGGGAAATTTCTCTTATGAAATCGAAGAGTGCTGGTTTAGTAAATGTATGCTTAATATTTAAGTGTCCTAAAAGTAAAACAAATGCTATGGTGGTAGAGAGTGTAGAGACAGCACCTGTCCATGTAAAAAATATAATACCTATCCTTAATAGGTATCATCCATATTTTCTGATTCTAGGATAAATATTGATAAACAGTTGAGCCGGGTACGTATTTATACAGTTAACACGCGAAAGATCAACGTACTGTGAAGTTATTTTGTAGGTGTACTTGTGCACATAATTCTGTAGTCGTTGCGGTGTTGGGAGCGATGAACCAATATCATTTGTTATCTGCATCTACGTCGCATAAATCTGTCCCATTGCGAATGCAACGCATGAGAATTTTCTAATAAGCAGCACGTTTGTAACTTTAGTTTCATGGTCAAAGCGTGCATCTTCATGCACTTAAAATCGATTGTTTATGCTGGCTGGCAAGAAGTAAACCGATAATAGGCGTGCAGTTTCTCCAACAATTTTATGTTCTCTTACAAATGTCGACCATCAAAATATTAGTCTTTCTTGTAACAAAAAGCCTCATCCATATAAATGTAATTTAATATGAAACAAATGTGATTTATGATTCAAAATTATCAACATTTAGCAGCAGAACCTACGTACGACATGATTCTACGTATTAAATGATTGTAAAAATATGATAATTTAACCATAGTAGTAGTAGTCAGGAATTTGGATAGATCTCAAAATGATTTTCATAGATAAATAAAGATTGATAGTAAACACGGTGTAGCGTGGGCGTTTTAATGGTGTAGGCTTCGTGTCTCAGAGGCGCCTTTCAGGTTGGTTCTTTGGCAAACTGAGGTGCCTGCGAAGTACTTTGGGGGAGCAAATATTGACAAAGCTCGTCGGTAGCACGGAGATGACGAATCGTTTGGCGAAAATAAAATATTTGCCGAGGAAAATATTAAGTTATTTGTAGATACGAGTAAGTGTACGTCCGATACACATCTGTATCGTGCACAATACTCACGTTTTCGCCTGCACTTCCGCATCTTTTTAATTGGACGTTATAAATCTGGTCTAGATTTTTGATCAAGGCCTATCGTAGAGAGGTGAATGTACTTCCTTATTCGCCTTAATTATTCAAATAATCTGCAAAGTAATTAATCATCGCAGTAATTTCTTATTTAAACGATTCGGCAATTAATATTTTTGCAGCTTGTTCACGTTTAGTTGCGTTCTGTTCTTATGTTATGTAAAGTATTTGACGAGTGTTTTTTGTTGAACTATTAGTGTGGACAAGGCTGTAGACAGGTCAAGGTTACTTTAACTTACTTTAACGTTACTGGCCTGTACAAATAGATCATCATTCTTTTGACACGAGTTGGACACATGTCATAAACTCAAAGCCCTTGAGAGAATAGGCTCTAGTGTGATGCGACATTTGAAAAGTTAATGTTAAAGAATTCTAAACTGCTAAAGTATTTTTTCGTGTCGAGTAACTAAGATTGAGAAGTTTTTGTGAAAAGTTAATTAGTAAGTTTTTAACAACAATTTTATTACTAGCAAATTTATAGCATATTTTTATTTAAAATTATTTACAGCTGAAGAAATATACGTACTCGTACATACTTACTCATTATGAAAAAACTGTAATAGCGCATTTTCCAAACTTTTCACTTATTGAAGACTACTCGGCCTAAAACGGCAATCCTCCTTTAGATTCGAATAAAACATGTAAAAAAGTCCATCTTTTCCACATGTTTTATTTAAATAGGGACGTTGGTTGGTACCTATCGCAGTATTTTAAAACTTCAGGTTTTTCCAACTCAAACATGTGTTGTTATTAGCTATGTAAAAGCTAAACATCGCACTTTATTCATGCAAAGAACTTTTATTTTCTCCTAGGAAGTCTGTATATGACTGTATATCGTGCAGTTCTCGATATGGGTTATAAAGTTCAGTTCCGATAGCGAGGCAGTTTTGAAACTCGCCCGTTAGTACTCGTACTATTATTTATTCTGTGCCGTTAGTGCCATGAAAGTTGTTATAGCGTTGAGCTTCTGTTTACGATTTGGCTGCCAAATCCGAATTCTGCATAAACTTTTGCCTTTTGTTTGCTTCGACTTGCACTTCATTGATGGGATTTGCATTAGCTAGATTTGTAGTTTCTAAGAGGGCGCAACTATTTCAAGCGTTTCTATTTTGTTCTATTGCTGTAGCATTATATTTGCGGCTAGTCTAGACCCTTAGCCCTAGGTCGAACCGCCCATGTTTAAAATCTATATAATTTTCACTATTTTAATACCGACAAGATCTAGGTAAGATCAGTGGTGGCCCATTGGTAACTGCCCCGACTTACGTGTCGTACGTCGTGAGTTCGAACCCGGGCAGGCGTTTTACTTTGTGTAAATTATTTCATCACCACTGCTCTTAAAACGGTGAAGGAAAACACCGTGATTTCCAATTTTAATGTAGCCTATGACAGTCGCAAGGTTAAGACGAATCGATTGACGTATGAATCATCAAAATCGGTCAACGCGTTGTGTACGTAGTCGCAGCGGAAAAACGTCGAATTTATTAATTTCAGATAAGCAGATAATTAGTTTATGACGTCGTGTAATTGTGTATAGTAAGTACAAATTTGTGTATCCAACCATTGGGGAGCTATTCAACAAAAACTGTTTCCGCTGGAACTACGTCATCCTAGCGGCACCTTTTTTTTCCTATGCACGTAGATAAAATACATTCAATAATTAGTTTGAAACGAGAGGTAAATGTGTATGCTTAAATGAAATTTGTGTGACATAAAACTGCGAAGATAATCAAGTTTCCGCTGCGCTGACGTTTGGCTATTTGATGAAAATCATATAAAACGGCTTAGTGCAGAGTTGATTTTTTTTACGCACTTTGCTTTGAATTTGTGTGTAATGATTGTAAAAACAGAATTTGAAAAAATCTTACCGTTCAGAAGATATACACGTAAAAGTAAAATAAGGTTTTTAGGTCCAAGTACTTAAAATAGGAACACTAGAGCCTAATTTATAACGTTTATTTGTATCTTGTAAGGGTCTACAAAGTCCTGCCAAGTTTCATGTATGTGTTCTTAGTAATTAATGAGCAGTCGCATAATTTACTACGACTGGACCACTATATTGTATGACAACCGATTTTAGGACATTTTAATGGAAATGCAACGTAAAACATATGGCGATAATTCGTGTATTAATGCAACTATTCACATGTAAAATTTCAGCTCATTACACTAAATAATTAAAGAGATATAATTAAAATACCAGAACAACCGCAATTCATGGATAAACCAACCAAGTTTGAATGGCTACAAAAAAGCGGCCGTGCAGTATATAGAGCTAACATTCTAAAATTTCCAGTGTCGTACCATTATTGGATTGATACAGGTGAGCACACAATTCTTGAACAAGTAACAAATAATGTTCGTGATCAAAATAGTAGCTCACTTGTTTGTTTCTCAAACTTACGAAATTATTACAATAAGAATTACTTCTGTATTAGCAAATGCATTTATTTGTCAGAATATTACGTCCTTAATATTCTGCTGCTTCCATCGTAGAAATATTTTGATGTTAATAAAATTTGATTAAATGAAATATTAATCATAATTAGAAAAAAATATTAACACACCAGTAGTTATTAGATAGATAAGGGAATAATCTAAAGAAGGTTGTTCTATCTCACGACGGTGGGTTGGTCTTAAGGGTTTATTACACTACACGGTATTCAGGGCCCTGAATACCGGGTCACTAAATCATTCCGAAGCAATAAGGTCGATATTATGAGAACCCTAACTTCCTAACAGTTATTACACTACCCTAAATTAGGGTTTAGGGCCCTGCATACCGTGTAGTGTAATAAGCCCTTCAGTCGTGTGTGTAGTGCACATGCACATTGTTTCTGTGTGCGTAAGCTCGGGAGCGCTCAGCAGAGAGTTTGTATTATACTAGAGGTAACGTATTTAAGTTATAAAAGTTATCTCTTTGACGTTCAGGATGGTAGCGTTTGCCTATGTTTGTCTCTTTTTTTTTGATAGAATTTTTCTATAAGCAAGAACGATCGCTTACGCACACAGAAACAATGTGCATCTGCACACATGACTAAGACGATCCCGCAGTCACGCAGTGCGTCGGTCGCGACTCGTGAGATAGAACAATTGTATCAGTTTCCCGAAAAGTTAGGTACCAGTAAAAATCCTAAGATTTACTTATTCATATAGGCTTTTACAGTGGGCCACATACTTGTTATTTATATTAATTAAAAAACTGATTCTTTATGTTAATGTTATTATTACCTACTTTGTTAATAATATTGTTTTTTTTTTTCATTTTAATTAGTCATTAACCAATAAATACTTTTATGAGTATAATGTTAATACTTACAGTTGTTTTATTTTCTGCTAAACGATTGTGTACGCACCTGTACGAAACTATTACACACAATAACGATGCTATACTGGAAATTTTTGAATGTTAGCTCTATATACTGCACGGCCGCTTTTTTGTAGCCATTCAAACTTGGTCGGTTATTATTTAGTGTAATGAGCTGAAATTTTACATGTGAATAGTTGCATTAATACACGAATTGTCGCCATATGTTTTACTTTGCATTTCCATTAAAATGTCCTAAAATCGGTTGTCATACAATATAGTGGTCCAGTCGTAGTAAATTATGCGACTGCTCATTAATTACTAAGAACACATACATGAAACTTGGCAGGACTTTGTAGACCCTTACAAGATACAAATAAACGTTATAAATTAGGCTCTAGTGTTCCTATTTTAAGTACTTGGACCTAAAAACCTTATTTTACTTTTACGTATATATCTTCTGAACGGTAAGATTTTTTCAAATTCTGTTTTCACAATCATTACACACAAATTCAAAGCAAAGTACGTAAAAAATATCAACTCTGCACTAAGCCGTTTTATATGATTTTCATCAAATAGACAAACGTCAGTGCAGCGGAAACTTGATTATCTTCGCAGTTTTATGTCACACAAATTTCATTTAAGCATACACATTTACCTCTCGTTTCAAACTAATTATTGAATGTATTTTTTTTTATCTACGTGCATAGGAAAAAAAGGTGCCGCTAGGATGACGTAGTTCCAGCGGAAACAGTTTTTATTGAATAGCTCCCCAATGGTTGGATACACAAATTTGTACTTACTATACACAATTACACGACGTCATAAACTAATTATCTGCTTATCTGAAATTAATATATTCGACGTTTTTCCGCTGCGACTACGAACACCAACGCGTTTGGTCTCTGGAACGCCACATAGGAATAAACATACACACATACATACATAGACTGATAAACACATTACCCTCCTTCGGCAGTCGGGTAAAAAGGCTGATGATGATGAAAACTGACAATAAGATAGAGATGGTCAAATGGACTGGAACGACCGAAGCAATCATAAAATTAAAATACTTTCAGAATTAACAAATATACTACCATACATGGATTTTTATTTTCCAAAGTTGTACCTCATCAAAGACGTCCACTGCTGGACATAGCCCCCCCCAAGCGTCGCCACACTGATCGGTCCTGTGTGTCGCATCTTCCGGACGCCCGCAGCCTTGACCAGGTCATCGCTACACCTAAAGGGAGGCCTCCAACGCTGCGTCTTCCGAAAGTTGTAGGTACCTATCTCCATCAAATATGATCACGCGTGGCAGATTAGTTTGCAGACTGTTACTTAATGATGATGGAGTCGCCTCGTCTTTGTGTAACAGACACAAGGCGTGTGTGTACTTAAAGTGTGCCTGTCTGTGTGTCGGTAGTTCGGTACTTACATGTAGATTACCGTTCACGAGGGCGCCATATCGGGTGTTTGCGCCTCCGCCGGAGGCCAATTGAGAAATGTTTGAACAATATGTAGGTTTTGCGCCTGTAACGTTGTAGTTTTAAATCCAAAATGGAGTCTACATTATTATTTACCTACTCATTTCGACACAGCCAACGGGCACACATAATGGCCAATCTAAAAATGTAGATCATGAGTCAGATAATTTTTCGTTCCAATGCTATAATCAGATCTGTCTTGACTAATTGATATGGTCTTTGGCGCAAATTCCAGAAAGTTGGTAATGAGTTTGAGATATATCGTGAGGTAAGGTAATAAGTTGCATCAAAGAGAGGGGTCGTACTGAAGGCTGGATAAAAAGAAAAAAATATGGGTAGGTTCTGTTATTAATGTTCAATTCATGCGACCGTCAGTATAATTTCGTATTGGAAATAATAATCATGAAGAGAAATAGCACCGGCTATTGAAACAGACACGTACTTATTATTTATTACAGTTGGTAGAACTGAGTTTTCACTGATGATCGTAATTTATCACAATCTGATGCAAGGATGAAAAGATCACGTTTAGTCCGATGATTACGGCCGTGTGTAGCTGAGAATAATTTGCAATCGTTAACAATAATATGAGACGCTGACTTGGAATAATTATTATAAATTCATCTTGATTTCACGGCCTGTGCGGCTCTACAGGCGCAATACATTTTATGACAAGCTCAAAGCTGAATATTACGGAAACCATTAACAAATTTTCAGCTAAAGATCGAAGACAGAAGCCGAACCGTATCAAAGGACCAAAAAGAAAAACAGTCTATTCAATACAGAAGCTCATGCATATTTATAGATATCAAAAATAGATTCTTATCTGAAAATCTTAATAGAAGACTAGAGGAAAACTTGATAAGATTCGTATCTATATGGTATACCAGTATAATACGTAGATTTATATTCGTAACTAGCTGCTGTAACCGGCTTTGCTCGCTTGTAAAGTTGTAAGTCGAAAATTATCCCAAGGGAACGTGCTAAAAAATATCCTATGTCCTACAAGGTCCAATCAAACTCTAAGTATACCAAAACTCATCAAAATCGTTTCACCGATTTATGTGTGATAACGTAGCAACCGGACAGACAAACAGAGTCACTTTCGCTTTAATAATGTAAGTATGAATGTTTTCTAGAGCCAAGATATTCCTGACGCTAAGCAACATTTCTGCCGGGTAAGTAATCCTTGGTAATTTATTCGAGACATCCCCTGGCAATTATGCTGTAATATTTAGATGTGCTTTAGGGTTCCGTGTGATCAAAGAAGGAATTATAAAATTTTGCTCTCAATTATTTATTCCTCGGCGTAAGAATCTTTGTATTTCTTTCGATGAAGCAGTATTTTTTTTTCGTAGCGGTTCGAAACGTAATCAGGCAAGCCATAAGGAACTATGTTTTGTTAATAAAAGTAAAAAAAAAAATGGTCTAGAATTCTAGATTTATAATTCGGATATTCTAATGCTGAGATAGGAGCCTTTTTGGTCTCGCACGGGTTTTTTTTTTATTATTGTTTGTGTTTTTCTTATCTCGTGTCTCCTGTGCGGGTCACAAATAAAAATGTTTTCTTTCTTTATTTCTTAATAAAAAAACAGACAAATCATACTTATGATTTTTCTTAGCGCTTCCTAGATGTATTCGTAGCTGAATCGTGTTAACCCTTAGCTTATGAACTATTGTACGAGCATCGCCAAATGAATTGTTTTTTTTTAGTTTTACCAGAACAAGCATATGCTAATTCACCGATTACACCTATTTTAATGTTAAACCTAATAAACTGTCAATCATTAACGGACACATAACAGTGATTTTATTTTCTGTACACATCCCGTGTGATTCGTCGATCTACATACTACATCTGTACGAGGCAGTAGCCTGTACAACTTTTTAATTTATTGTTTCAGATCATCCATTAAAAAATAAGACAAAACGGTAGCACGCTCTTAGAAAAATTTAAATTTTTATTTTTCTACGCGCATATTATTCGCACAATCGATTCGCGCTTGTCCATTTTTTGCGCATAAAGTACGTCTCGCACTGCCGCGGTTGACCGACGTCGGCCGTTGATTGTTTTTCTCTATTTAGCCATCGATGGTAACAGGCGTACAGAACCAGACGGAGCACCTGCCGTGTCAGTGCCTGGGAATAATTTTCCGCTTAATGAGTAGTCGATGAAGGCAGCCAATTATACACCATTGAGACTGCACTGATGTAATTGGCCTTCTTCATTGTTGTATTACGATTATATTATTCGTGTTTTACCTACACGCGTGTAATCCAGTTCAAGACCAACGATTTTGTATCGCGTTATGTTTTGTTTTGTTGTGTAAATAAGCCGGGAGACCGCTGATAGTCTAGCTTGGTCGTTATGCTCGGAGCAGTTGGAGCGCGTTGCGAGATCACTCACCTTTTACCTAGTTACCTACCTACTCGCATTTCACGTATTGTGGTGTGCAAGCGCAGACGGCAGGCGGGCGTAGGGTTATACCATTTCGAAAATTTAAAAGTCCTGACAACAAGCGACAACAAGAGTAAAAATGTGCGGACTTTAAAAAAAAGTCCGCACATTTTTACGTTTAATAATACACCGTCTTTTTTTCAAAATTAAGTTGTCGATGCCTGTCTATTAGGAATACTTATTGATTTTCCAAATAGCCAATGTTGACGTTTTAGTTTTCATCAATATCGGGCCAGCCTTTTAGTGTTTTTCGCTATTTCTCATAGTTTTGGATTCGGCCATCCAAGCCCACGCGAAAAACACGGACAAATTAGAAGGTCGGACAAAGTCCGGACAGGACGCCAAATGCCCAGACAAAGCGGGGCGAATGGTAACCCTAGGCGGGAGAGCGGAACTTCCGATATCCATGTCTTTCAACAGATGAACGCGGTTCTTGGCACAATGGATAGGAAATGAAAACTTGCACGGATTTCCCTACGCCCTTTAATTTGTGGAGAATATTTGTTTTTTTTATACTTCGTTCCTATTATTTATGAGGTCAACAATATGATGAGTTCAAGTTGTTAGCTTTCAGAGAAACTGCAGTAAAGTAACTCTTATCTAAAAATAAGTCTAAAATTTCGTATGTCAAGAAAATATAACGGACTTTTCTTGTAAGGATTCAGCGTAATTGAAACATTACAAGCAAAGAGGGGTATCGTTGTAAACACGATGAGTAATACTTGAGTAAGGATTACAATAACTACTAATTATATCAACAACATGCTTGACACGACACGCAGAGCCTCCACCTCCACTCAGTCAGAGTCAATGCCTCGTACAGACGCTATGCCTACGCAGCGGAGAAATTATTGTGAAGCGTAGGTAGTAGGTACTCTCTTGTCTATTAATTTATGTATTATGTGCTCTACTGTATGATGAACATAATTTTATTTTGTGTAGAATTTAGAAAAGTAGAGTTAGCGTTCAGATTTAGTGAACGTTAACAAGTTTACTGAAAAAGTATAAACTCGTCAGTTTTCTAAACTCGTCAGTCGTGCCTGAATAATTAGCTGGGTACGTAATATAAATAATAATAAAAACCTAATTTAAAATGTTTTGATTATATTTCAACAAGGCAGAAGAGATAGGTAACAATGTTAGATACGAATTAGTCACTACAACTCCTAACCTTACCAAGATTATACGTTCGCTTTGACTACACAAACGAAGCTCTAAAGTCTCAACCGCGCCTCAAGTTAACATTCATCGCTCCGAGTCAGTATTGCCCTTAAGAAGTGAAAGTATGCGACCGCTACGGGCTCCGGAGATACCATCTCCCCTCATTAACGTCCCCACGCTTCATTTAATGAGGATCGCGACACTTCGCTAGAACCGCCCATTGTTGCACTTTGCCTCACTTGAGGGTTTAATTACGTGCCCCGATGACCTGTGGCAACACTGATGCTATTGTGATACTTTAGTCACAGCTCTTTAGTGCTTTTAAAGCACTTCACGCGAGTGACCGTTAGCAGGTTTCGCCGTTTGAATTGTTTGTTCGAATAACAATTGAGTTGGTTCTGTTTTGGTCTTTTGGTACGAAGTTCTGGCACTTTGAGGCTTTTTGTATTTAAGATTTTACTTTTCTTCTTGTAATTTTAGGCAGAAATTCATTACTGTTTATTTTTTATATTCTGCATGAGATTTTTCTTTGCTAATTTCAGGTGCATCGCTTCCACGTTACGTCAAAGCTCAAAGCACTAATTAGCTTTGCTAACACTATGATGACACCTTGAAGTATCTTCATAAAATGCGCCATCTTTATTCATAACTATCGCGGTCCGACCACGTTCTCGAATAGTTGGCTGTATGGACGTCTGACACTTGCGTCATAAAAATTCTATATTCAGGCTAGTGCGGAACGACAATGCATGCATGCACATGACGAGTGCGGTATGATATTATGCATGCTTGAGCGCAGACCGTGTGCTGAACATTGAGTTATTATTTTACTCAATTTCCTGGTTGGTATGTTTATGCCTCCGGCGTTTTGGTGTTCTAGTCATAAAGAAAATTACATAAATCTCTCACATACCTACAAAATGATTGATAGAAAACTTCTGTGCAGATAATTTCTTTTACTGTTATGCGCTTTCTATTTAAAGAAACATGTCTTCTTTCAGCAGCAACTAATTAGTCAGTATCTATTCATACTATTAGTTAGTATGAATAGATACTAACTAACTGTGACTCAAATTTTATCTGTTCGAATGCGAATTTTATATTTTGGAACTTCTTTCAGATGATAAAATTTCTTACGACGTAGAATTTATTGTTTAACCTTTTAACTTTGACTAAATTATAGAGTGCAGAGCAAGCCAATTAATATTTGAAGAGGTGTTCTAGACTCAAAGCAAATAACTATTTTCGAGTTAATATTCATACCTTTAAAACATATAGGGATAGTTTTATGTATTTTTTGTCCGTACATCGCGTGCTTCGCTCTTCACCAGCTGAATACCGTTGTTTTATTAATTATTATTAACTGTAACTCGAGTAGTTTTAAGGTCAACGACTTGGGCTTGTGTACCTAGCCATTATAGTTTTATGTGGAACCAATTGATTCAGTAAAGCTTCCATTACTAACATAGTTGGCTATATAAGGGACTATGTGTTATTTTATTAGTCCCAACACTCTCAACACGTTTCAAATTAAACGTTCAAGTCGTTATCGGTATAACTCTATAAGATTTTAATAGATTTATGTGATGAAATAACTGACATGAACTGCCAAGTAATTGAAGTATTGTGTACATATACCATTATAACTAATATAAGTTATAACCATCGAAATTTTATCGTTGGAACGTGCACGCTAATTGCCAATAGTGTTCGACCGCACTAACAGTTACATTTGAGATAATTAAAATGTAAAAATTGCCTTCGGATCGCTGTAGGCAGTAGGCGTCCTTCACAAACTTTAAAAAGGCCCATTGTCGCCCACAAAAGGCTTTCGAATTCGAATCGAACTATAAAGTTTCGTTAGTGGATCACTGACCTACGGCTATAATTTTATAAAAAAAAAATGGTAGTTGCACGACTACACTTAGCGAGGTACTACCTACGTAAAATTATTATGGAAAACATAAGTTAAAATTCCATGCAAAATAACCTTTGCGTAAATAACAGCACAACAAAAATAAAAGACTGATTTATTCTTACAGCAATTACTATATTTATACCTTTAAAGTGATTACTTTTTACTCAATCGACTATTGAGTGCATTAGTGCGTGAATAACAAATGAATGCCAACACAATATTTACGTAACTACACATTAGTACATGCGTAGGGCGATTGTTTATAAAAGGGGAAAGTACAAAGACACCAGTCGGCAAAAAACGGAACCAAACAAACAATGTTCCAAATTTGACAGTTAGCTGTCATAATATCATAACAGACAGAGCTGCCATGAAATTTCAAGTTAAACTGGACGATCAGCACGTCACATTTAAGTAGGTTATAAAAATAAATGTATGCAATGCGAGATTTATCTCCATGCCGAGTTGGGAATGAAAGGGAATATAGATTGTATCAGCTGTTTATAATGCCAGCTGTGGGAAAACGGGTTACAGTTGTAGTAATTGATGGGCTCGCGATCTATAACTTCAGAACTTTGCGTCGATTTATTATTAAGTATAACTACTTAGGTACTTATTTAACTTATTTTAAAAGCGTCTATAAATCCACCAAAGTTATAAATAAATTGAAAACTCATTTGTATAATATATGGTACTTACTTTGCTAAAATAAGATGTTACAGTCTTAAATGGAACTCTTTATAAAAGTATTGATATCTACCAAGATAACAAGCTTTGAATGTCAAGATGGTTGTTGGTTATTTACTGTGTATCAGTGTTCCTTTGTATGTGGTGTGTAAGAGAAGAATTTTGCCCGGCCCGGCTCTGTATTTTCTTATACCTTTAGGCTTGTTAATTAATTCATAAGTTGAGAAGGCTCGCAGAGCTTACCACCTTTTCGCTAAACTAGTTTTCGTGGAGAAGGGCAAGAAATTCCACGGAAGTTCTTTTATATGTAAAACGGAACCGACAAAAGATACGGTTAATAGGAGCGACCGATTTTCCAGGAACAATTTCGAACCATGTAGAGGCTGTTATCGAGCATGTCTCTAACAAAAACCCTGCGGCCAATGATTCGAATTAAATCACAAATGGCAGCTGTAGTTCTGTCTTTCTATAAATTTCATAATATTTTAAACAAGGTGCCTAATGGAAATTACTGAAATATCTTTACAAAGTCCGTTACCCGAGATAGTATTTACCTCGGAAAAAAAAAGCATGGTTGTATTTATGTAGAGTCACGAACCGTTTTCATCATTATGAACAACTTTTAATATGGGACCAACACTGAAATCGCCACCATTAGGCCCGTAAGGTCATATTTTAAAACGGAGTTCCTTATGGCACGTTATAGTTCTGATTTGTTTGCGGGCTGAGTGGCTAGACCGAAAAAAGTGTAATAATGAAAAAAAACGTCACCACCATCTTTTTGCAGTGATTTTTGAGGCACTGGCCGATCACTTAGGAAACTAAAACTTTTTTCAATCGATTCAGGTTGCCGCTAATTTTGAGAATATGCAAAAATATTTATATTTTTAACGTCGTAATGCCCTTTTTTATTAATATAAATAAATAATCATTTTTGCGCGATAATGTTGTCATTTCAGTTTTGTCTTATTTTACGAAACTAAACTGTAAATTAAATTAATCGGACTCCGCTCCAACCGGAATTCCATCCATAAAACACTTCTCTCTTTTTTATTGCAATCAGCTGTTTATTATCTATCATAGGTACATCAAGAGAAACGCATAACTCCATTTTTTGAAGCCGTTCATTAAAATGTTGGCTGGAAGATTTATTTCCCAGTTGGCCCGCAAATAAAAGAGAACATGAATAGTGCCTGTTGTTTGTATTGTCACCGGTGGGAAATGGATCACCCGCTAGCTACCGTACAGGCTAGAGATCGATGAGGAGACTGTTACTACAGAACTAGGTACTGCGATCTATTTTTCTTCGACACGAGAAAGTGCTGAAAACTATGTTCATAGTTTTGTTTTGAACTTGATCACTTAAACTTAGCGACAAAATAACCATGTGAAAATGCCTAACTATGCGGCATTAGCAAGCTCGATGACTCCTTCTTTTTATTTTTTTCTAATAGATATTCAAATTTTTAGAAAATATGTTGGGCCTAGCGTATGGCCAACGGCCACTCTAATAGCAGCCGCAGACGTTCATAAGATCCTCAAAAGTGCAGGTGTATGGCCCTTAGACTGATTTATACTTTGGCAGGATTTACATGCCCAATAACGGTCTAAGCAAAGCAACAATCCATGACGTCATCGTTACCTACTTCTAATCAAGTTTTCTACACGCCCGATAGTTCAAATCTAAATCAAACGTCCACATTACAACATCGGTAAACAATAGTGTTCATTCTATTGTCACAGACTGCGTGGGTTTGACTAATGAAGCATGTTGGCTTACCATAAGCCTGGCTACGCGGCCATTTTTGTCATGTTCATGTGGCCTGGCTAGGCGTATGTCGTGAATTATGGCATGGCGAACGCGGTTATCAAATTGAGGTTAGATTGTTTTTTTTGATTGAATGTTGATATTGTTTGTAGTAATAGCGAACCTTATAAGGATGTGAATAAAGGCGTAGGTACGGAAAAATAAATTAGTTTTAGATAGATTGTGGGTTGTACCCATAACGTTAGTTGACATGTCTAGGTACCAAGTTGAAAATGACCGCACCATGCAAAGCAACATGATGAAACAAAATCAGGTCATATCCCCGGCTAGATAAGAGAAAAAGTTGGCATGCATATGCCGTAGGGAAATTTGATCAATTCTATGATTTTCGTGAAAAACGCTTTTCCAATTATCCTGCGACTCACAATTAATATCTTGTGCTACGAGTATACGAGGATCAGTAGGTAAGACCCTTTACATAACTTTTTGGTTACTTTGGGAATAAGATATGTTTAAATGAACAAGAGCGAAATATATAGTTAATCGAATATTGGGACCTACAACCTCTGATTCAGATAGTTATTAGGTATGAAGTCTGTTTGTTGTTGGCGTTGCTACTACTGTACGTTTGCGTTTGTCCAATATTATTAGATTTTAGAAATACGGAGAAGTCACGGGCTAGATATAGTCAACAAAAGGTCTTTGTAGCTGTCGCTGCGAAGGAAATCTAAAGAGACATTGTGCTAAGTTAAAACTATAGAGAGACAGACGCAATCTCGCAGTTTGGATGCACCTATAACCTTACATTTTCAATGGACTCATAAACTTTTGAGCTCTAACTTGAATAGTCTTGCAGTTTGATGTACATTTACACAAAACAGAACTGAATTACAATGTAACAGTATTTCTGGATACCTTCAAAAATGATAAAAAATATCTTAACAAGAATTAGGTAGGCCTTCAAACTAATAGTGTGTTTGTTCTCGTTTTCACTCAATTACTTCCTACAAGAACAAATTTTCTATGCTTTGCGATAATCGCGATTATTGGTAGACTAATTGGTCATGGTATAGTGTACTTGTGAAAGCAGTAGTCGTCCAGTGGCCCTGACTTACGTATCGTAGGTTGTGGGTTCGAACCCAGGCAGGAGCTTTACTTTGTGTAAATTATTTCCTCACCACTCCTCTAAAAACGGTGAAGGAAAACATCATGAGGCAACCGGCTTGTCCTAGAACCAAAAATCCGAAGACATGTGACATCCACCAATCCGCACTGGGCCTGCGTGGTGTATTAAGGCCCATTTCCTCTCTCACAGAGTGGAGGCCTGTGTCCCAGCAGTGGGCACATTAAAAAGGCTGATGATGATGATAATGATAACACTATCAAAGTACACACTTTGTATATAAAAGCATAGATAGGTAGGTACCTACAACGCACTACTGAAAATACGTCTTCAATAAGGCATCAAAATGTGCAAAAATATATTTAGCTACTAGCTGACCCGGAAAACTTTGTTTTGCCATAAAAACACCAAACATTCATCTACCCTACCTACCCTACCTACCCTAACTACCTACCCTACCCTACCCTACCTACCCTACCCTACCCTACCCTACCCTACCCTACCCTACCTACCCTACCTACCCTACCCTAACTACCTACCCTACCCTACCTACCCTACCCTACCCTACCCTACCCTACCCTACCTACCCTACCCTACCCTACCTACCCTACCCTACCTACCCTACCTACCCTACCTACCCTACCTACCCTACCCTACCCTACCCTACCCTACCCTACCCTACCCTACCCTACCTCAAGTTGGACCAGACTGCTCACGGTGTGCCAATTTAATTTAAAATCGGTTATGTATTACATTTGGATGCCACCCAGTGTTAGTGAAAAAGGCATGATACTTATTTCAAATAGCGATGTCTTCTCTAGGGAAAGTAACATATCTGTTTGTAACAGGATATTAAGTTTTCTATTCGTCTGCGGCGCAATCAAAAGGAAAAGTTATGCATCTGACATTCTAAGAAATGAATGTTCATTTATGTATAACGTATAAATAGGTCTCTATCTGTACTCGTAGATACGTATCTCAGAACTTATGTGTATGTTATGGACCAAGTGATTAATACGACATTATTCATAAAGCCCAGACAACTTGATAAATGCTCAATGTGAGTAGGCAATTTGCTAGAAACTATTGAAATAATTAAATTGACCGGGTTGTCTGAATAATGCCCATCACTTATTGGGCAGTGTAATAAAAATATGTGTTTTATTAAATTAGTTTAATATTGACATTGATTTTAATATAGAATCAGTATGGTAGGTAAGGATTACCCGATTAATTAGGAGCCCCGTTACGCGGGGCTCCTCTTTCTGTCTGCAGGGTCTAAAGTAACCTAACATGAAGGGGATGACGGGAGCTGAGTTCGCTCTCTTTATTCGCTCACTTCAGATCCCGTCATCCCCTTCGAACCTAACCTATCCGTGTCGGGGTGCTCTAAGCTCCCGAGCTTGCTTCGCTCGCGCTTGGACTAATTCGTTGAAAATAGCGGCACCGCTTATAATAGTACATTATGGTAACGTAATCATCAATACACACGTGTATAATACGACGTTTTTCAACACACTTGTGAAGAAATAATACAAAAAGATCATTTTCGACAATAATAACAAGTTGTTAATTTTTTTTCGCAATGGCGGGAGAAGAATTATCAGTTTTCCTAAGCGCGCGCATCTAACAATGGCGATTAGCCATAGACGATAAGAATGTGGTTTCTTTTTTTTAGCTTTTCTCGAATAGCGTTTTAGCAACGGTCAAAACGGGAATTTCAAGTTTTCTTTATTACAGAGAAAACAAAAGTTATATTTGAGTGAAAGTTTTATTTATTAAACACGTACAAGTTGAAATTATATATTTAAATACGAATTTGCATGAAATGAGCAAGCAATAGGTACATTAATTTATTTGTACTATTGAGCACGATCTGTTTTGTATCGAAACTTTTTTAAGAACAAAGCAACTCAACCAATTAAATTTAAAAAAATATTCTATAACTCACTTGTGAATAATAGCAATGAAAAAGTCACAGTTTGATTACAGATGTCATTATGTGCCTAATTGCGGTGAAATTAGAGCCACTTTATGAGCAAGTGTGTTGAAAATATTATTTTGTGCTAAACGATTCTATAATCTTGCTGAACAAATAATATAATTTTGCTGTGAAAATAGTTTTTTCGCAGATATTTCTTGCTGACCGAATATTCATAATGACCAGACAATGTGATAAATAATGAAGTTTAAATCAATATTCATTACATTGCCCGATTTAACTTGACTTTATTCATATTGCCCGGGCAATATACATAGTGCCCTGATTAGTTACTTTGTCCATGACATATACATTTTCCGCTACTGCATAACTTTTCTTCATAACTTAGGTAGGAAGGCGTAGGCATTTTCCTCAGTTTTCTGTTATGTTATGTAGTCGAGCATTCAAATGTAAATGTTTTGAATTTTAACCTTATGTTCAAATGAGAAGTTTATTATTTCAACATCCTGATTTTATCTGCGATATAGTTTAATTTGTACAATTCTTAGTTATTCTAAGAAATAAATATGTCATGCATAATAATTATAAAATAAGCTATCCGTACCGATATAAGAAATAAAAAAGGTTAAAGGTCTATCCACACACATCAGGGCCGTGCCCGGGACGGGCACGGGACGTGGACAGACCGTGCCCCGTCAGGGGCTCAATAAAATATCGGTGGGAACATTTTATATGAACTCGTTCACACACGTCCGTGCACGGGCCCGGGCACGTCCCGTTATACCTTTATTGAAATAAATACCTAGTCTAGTGGTTCTGTGCTTATGTTGTGGTGTTCATTCCACATGTTTTAGTTTACTTACGTTTTATAATATATTTTACAAATTTCATCACCGTTACTTTTGAAATTGTATCATCTCACGTTTTCCATTTTTTATGTATGCTTTACATGATATACATTACCTGAAAATCATAAGATTTGTTGATTCATCCAAAACTATTATATTATTTTTAACTCTTGACATTTTTACCTGACATGACATTGTCATTATTTTATTTTCTTAAACCATAGACATAAGATACCATTCTCTATAGCTTATTAAGCTCGTTGTACATTATATTTTCATTATAAGGGCAGCGGCAGACTGCGCCTCTGTAAACCGTTTTTATTCGTTCATGATTTCTTAATTCATATTTGAATTTAAAATGGAGAAGACATATCGGAACGAAGAAAAACGGGTGTCACTTTTTTTAGTCTTGAATCTGCTCTGAACTCTGAAAGTCGTTTGACTACTTAATACTACGTGTTGTACTATTGAATCTGAAAATCTCTTTAAAACTATTATATATAAGGCCTGTGACCAATTCTGTGAAAAACAATAAATATAATTTATTGAGTGTTGAACTTAAATGTGTGTATTTTACTGGTTCATAAACTACGTCGGTCACCGCTTCATAGTAAAGGGTTTGATTGATCGGCATATTAAGCCACAGCCCGACCTCCACACTTCTATCTGCCAGTGCCAGCCTATTCTACTGCCTAACTGACTGCCTGACTATTAGTTCAGCAGCCTTGACCATCTAACTGTGAGCCAGCCCATTCGTCCTGCTGGCTACCCTACTGCCTATCTAAACGATACATCTGCGAGCTCATCTGCCTACCTCGGGCATTCCACGCCATCGTGTCCGTCCAGCTGTCTAGCCTGCCTGCCTGCCTGCTAAGAATTTCTGCCCACGTCGTGTCAAGCGGGATCTTCCTAGCTGCCCACGTCGTGCGAAGCCGGACCTTAATTTGTTATTTATATCCTTTTATTAGTTTTAATTTATATTTACCTTTAATTTTATTAACGTGGCTTACGTATAGTTCATTTGAACTATACGTAACGCTACCAGTTTGGCGCCCAACTTTTCTAGAACTCACCCCATCACCCACAATCTTCTTTTTTTTTACTACACCTTTTTTTTTAACGTGGGCTCGATTTTCTCAAAATTCAAAAACATTACTTACACAAGTACATTGAATAACTTTTGGTATCTATTTCAGGCCATCACCTCATTATCATTTCTGTTTGCTAGCACTTTTCTTTTTTCTGCATAATTTACTCTTAAATAAATTCTGGATTAATTCTTTAAAATCCTTTAGTAAATAATTCTCTATAAATAATTAAATAACTCTTAAATATTTTTCAATTAATAATTTATTTAAACTAATTTTCTTGATTTATTAATTAATTAAACCTTTTTACTTTTGGTTGTAATTTTGCAACTATATTTTAACCTTAACTGAGAGTATTATTTATTGAATTGATTCTATCTTACTTGTCATTTAATCATGGCTAGATCAATTAAGTACTCTTATCTCAACAAACCTGAACTCGAATATGAGGTGATTATCAGAACTGAGAGTCCAGCTGATAATCTCCAAACTCTCAAAGAACAAATGTCAAAACTTGTTCACGTTCTTCCTGAAGACATAAAATCTTCTCCCATTCCCCTCAAACTTGATCTCTCCCAGACGGAAATTACTTTAAAATACGTAGAAGACAAAATTTCCCAATTGGAAATTTCTAAAGACAAAATTAACATTAAAAAAATTGAAACTTTTTTAAACCACCTTCATCATCGTCTTGGACGATTTCAAGCAACTTCACCCTTCATCGAAGCCTGCTCTAACTTACGATCACGCTTCTACACTCTCGATAAAAGGTTTGAGGCTATCGCTTTTAGCGATACAGAAAGGTTTTCTTCTGAAGACGTGTTAGTTGAAACATACAGTCAACCTCAACAAGCACAACCAGGTCCTTGTTTGATCCCTTCAATACCTCATACAGTTCTTCAAAGTTCTGCAACTCCTGTACCTTCTGAACCTATTTTGACCACTTCTACTATCTTAAACCCACAGGCTTCCATGATTTGGCAAAATTATCATCCTCCACATAATTTTGCCAGAGAACTTAAACAATTTTCTTTTAATGGCAAATCATGCCCTAGGTCATTCCTCCAAAGATTAGAAGAATTTTGCTTATCTAGGAATGTATCTGAAGAAATGCTTTGCAAACACGCATTTGAAATTTTCACTGATGATGCACTTCATTGGTTTCGATTTCAATTTAATCGAAATCCTATCTTGACTTGGAGTCAAATCCATCTTTTATTGATCAAAGATTTTGGTTTACATAATTATGACTATAAAATGCTCGAAGCTATTAGAAACAGAACTCAGGGTGCATCAGAGTCCATTATTGTGTATGTGAGCATTATGTTTGGAATGTTTTCTCGCCTTACTAAGAAACTAGATGAAAATGAACAACTTGAAATTTTACTTAATAATGTGAGACCGTGTTATTCAGTCTTTATAGCGCTTAAAGATGTTAAAACAATTGACTCTTTAATTTCAGCTTGTCAAACATACGAAAAATTTTCTGAAAAAGATTGTAATTTTTCTGAACCTAAATATGAAACAGCTTCATATGCTACCGAATTTGCTTATCGGCCTTCTACTTCTAAATGCCTTCCAAATATAAAACATACAAATGCAATTAGAGATGATAAACAACCTCTTTCTGCTACTAAAATTAATGATGACTCTAAAGTAGACTTTTGTTATCGCTGTCGTATCTCGGGTCATTCCTTAAAAACTTGCACTAAACCTAAATATCTGATATGTTTTAAATGCGGTCTTAAAGGAGTTAAAATAACCGATTGTCCTAAATGTAACCCAAAATTACAACAAAAAAACTAGATAGCGACTTGAATAACATTTCTAAATCTCAAAATAATAATTTTGATCCTGATGATTGGAAATTATGGCTAAAATGTATTAAAAATTTTATGTATTGCTATAAAACAACCTCTGTACTTTATGACACGGAAAAAGATTATAACAGACCTTTTATTAAAGTGTCTATTAATAACTTGCCATTTTCTGGTCTATTAGACAGCGGAAGTTGTATAACTATCCTAGGAAATAATTCACATAAAGATATCCAAAAACTAGGATTTAAGTTATTCAAGTCGCCTACTCAAGTTATGGTTGCTAACAAACAGAAAACCATGTCTTCTGGTTATTTTCATCTACCAATCCAATTTAATAATCAAATACATATTATTAAAGCTTATGTTTTCCCTGATATTTATCCCTCACTGATTTTTGGTTGGGATTTCTGGAAAGAGTTTAATTTAACTCCTAAATTGCTTTCATCTGAACTAAATCCAATTAATAAAACTATTACGGTGAGTTCAGTGGACAATAGAGTACTCACATTTGAACACCTTTCGTTTAATGAGAAAAACATTGCAACAGACTTGATTGATCGTTTTAAAACAATTTCTTTTGAAGAACGAGGCATATTGGGTCGTACCAGTTTAGTTTCTCATCGTATTGATACCGGTAACGCGCTACCAATTAAACAACGTTGTTACAGACTTTCGCCTGAAAAACAAAAGGCATTAATTAATGAGGTTGATGAAATGATTAATCTTGATGTAATTGAAAAATGTGAGAGCCCTTGGTTATCTCCAGTGCTTATCACTCCGAAAAAGAACGGAGAATGGCGTTTCTGTGTTGATAGTAGAAAATTGAATTCAATCACTCGGAAAGACGCTTATAGTCTTCCTTTTGTTTCTGAAATTCTAGATAATCTTAAAAACGCTAAATATCTGTCTAGCATAGACATTGCTAAAGCTTTTTGGGAAATTCCATTAAATAAGGACGATAAAGATAAAACTGCTTTTTATGTCCCTGGAAAAGGCATGTATCGCTTTAAAGTTATGCCATTTGGCTTAACCAATGCTCCCGCGACTCAACAAAGACTCATGGATAGCTTATTTACACCAGATTTTGATAATAAAGTCTTTTGCTACTTAGATGACATAATAATAATAAGCGAAACATTTGAAGAGCATATCTCACTTCTACTTAAAGTTCTTCAAAAACTTTCTTACGCAGGTCTCACAATTAACTTCAAGAAAAGTCAATTTTTTCGTAAAGAATTAAAATATCTCGGTTATGTAGTTGACGACCAAGGTCTACGTGCTGACCCTAGTAAAATTGAAGCTATTTTAGCTTACCCCGCTCCTACCTCTAAAAAAGAAGTAAGGAAATTCTTAGGCACATGTAGTTGGTTTCGTCGCTTCATACCTAACTTCAGTTCTATCGCTTCACCCCTTTGTAAACTAACTTCGTCTGGGAAAAATTCTCCTAAGAACTTCGTCTGGAACGATGAAGCAGATTTAGCCTTTTCTAAACTAAAAGAATGCTTAATTTCAACCCCAATTTTAGCTTGCCCTGACTTTGACCTTCCATTTTCTGTACATTGTGACGCGTCTAATTTTGGAATTGGTGCTATGTTGACTCAGGAACAAGACAATAAAGAAGTAGTGATCGCATACATGAGCAAAACTCTTAATAAGCATGAGCAAAACTATTCAACTACTGAACGGGAAACACTAGCTGTTATTACTGCACTTGAACATTGGCGTTGTTATCTTGACAATGGTAAAAAGTTTACAGTTTATACCGATCATGCGGCATTAAAATGGTTCCAAAATTTGTCTAATCCTTCTGGAAGATTAGCTCGGTGGACTCTTCGTCTATCTTGTTTTAATTTTGATCTGAAACACAAAAAAGGTAAAGATAATGTCGTTCCAGATCTTCTTTCTCGCCACAAAACTCCTGATACAGCTATTATTGGCACTGTAGAACCTATATCGAGAGATATTGTGTCCCAATTGGAACACTTTAATAAACTTTTTACAAATTGTCAAAGAAACCCTGATGACTATCCGAACTATAAGATTCTTAATGCTAAATTATATCGCTTCACTAACTTTTCTGATTACCTTAACGAAGATTTTGCATGGAAAGAGGTTCCACCTCCTCCCGAAAGACTAAACCTTATTAAATCTTGTCATGGAGTTACAGATTATAATCTTCATATTGGCATTTTCAAAACCTACAAGAAACTTTCTTTAAGATACTATTGGTCTGGAATGTTTAAAGATGTGGCAAAATTTTGTTCTACCTGTGAAACTTGCCTTTCTTATAAGCACTCGAATCATTCTCCATATGGTCCTATGGGTAAACCAAAAATTTGCTCAAGACCTTTTCAAAATATTTCTTTGGATTTGATGGGTCCTTTTCCAATGACGAGACAACGTAATCAATATATCCTCGTGGTAACTTGTTCTTTCTCTAAATATTGTCTTATTTTTCCTATCAAACGCGCTACAACTTCTAATATTATCTTCCATCTAGAAAATTCCGTGTTTCTTGTACATGGAATTCCTCAAACTATAATAATGGATAATGGTTCACAATTTCAATCAAACGAGTTTCAAAGTTTTCTGAACAAATATAAAGTTCCTTTTATCTTTTATTCTCCAAGATATTGTCCTCAAGTCAACCCCACAGAAAGATATAATAGAACAATTATTACTGCTTTAGCACAGTTGGTTGGTAATGACCATCGGTCATGGGATAAATATTTACAAAAAATCCAATTCGGCCTAAATAGCACGGTAAACTCTTCAACAAAATTCTCCCCATCTTTTCTTGTATTTGGTCGTGAAACTATACCGTGTGGTTCAGTTTACACCAATTGTACTAACCTTGACAACGTAATTTTTCTTCCTCGCGATATCTATGCCACTAATTTAGGATTACTATCTGCTATCTTCGATAAAGTACAGATTGCATTACACACTGCTCATATTAAGAACGCTGTTCATTATAATGATAAACACAGCTTTAAAGAATTTAATGTCGGTGATACAGTCTGGCGTAAAAATTACGTTCAGAGTAATGCTGGCGCATATTTCAGTGGAAAATTAGCTCCAAGATATGTTAAATGCACTGTAATTGAGAAGCTTTCACCTCTTGTTTTTATTCTGGAGGATCCTAATGGTTCGAGAGGAAAATGGCATGTAAAAGATTTTAAAATTTAATATTTTACTTGCCATTTATGTTTATATTGTATATTTCTTGTTAATAATTGCAATATTGATAGTTTATTTATTTTTACAAAGTAACCAAACACATTCGGCTTATTTTGTTTTCCATTATTATTAATTTTGTATAATTTTCTCATAATGAAGATATCATTATGTAATTATATTCTATGTTATCCTAGATATTATTACACCATTTGATGTAATTTCTAACACAAACTTATGTGTTATTCTTAAACTTCTTAATTTCCTTGACACTTGTATTTATTCTTAAACTTCTTAATTTCTTAAACTTCTTAATTTCTTAAACTTCTTAATTTCCTTGACATCACTTATCTTAATAAGGATGAGGAGTTCTCTTAGAGCGGTGTGCACAACTCCGAAAGCCTTATGTGCAAAGAGCGGTCCCGTAACTCTTTTAAAATAAGCCAAATGCGTGGGCTCTCTTAAATATTTTAATTTTCTTTTCTTCGGGTTTTCAAACAGGTGCGGGTAACGACACCTATAAAAAAAAATAAGCCTTCGTTATCTAATTAAATATTTCCTTGTGGAGTATGCGTCATTGAATGTGAACCATATCCCCTACGTGTGATTGAATGAGAGTGTTTGACGAAAGCATGAAAGATGTTGTGTGAAAGATCAAGGTTAATATTTCAACCTTCAAAATTTTCCTTAAGTTTGAAAATTTTTCTGGGGTTTCGGGGAAATGTGGTGTTCATTCCACATGTTTTAGTTTACTTACGTTTTATAATATATTTTACAAATTTCATCACCGTTACTTTTGAAATTGTATCATCTCACGTTTTCCATTTTTTATGTATGCTTTACATGATATACATTACCTGAAAATCATAAGATTTGTTGATTCATCCAAAACTATTATATTATTTTTAACTCTTGACATTTTTACCTGACATGACATTGTCATTATTTTATTTTCTTAAACCATAGACATAAGATACCATTCTCTATAGCTTATTAAGCTCGTTGTACATTATATTTTCATTATAAGGGCAGCGGCAGACTGCGCCTCTGTAAACCGTTTTTATTCGTTCATGATTTCTTAATTCATATTTGAATTTAAAATGGAGAAGACATATCGGAACGAAGAAAAACGGGTGTCACTTTTTTTAGTCTTGAATCTGCTCTGAACTCTGAAAGTCGTTTGACTACTTAATACTACGTGTTGTACTATTGAATCTGAAAATCTCTTTAAAACTATTATATATAAGGCCTGTGACCAATTCTGTGAAAAACAATAAATATAATTTATTGAGTGTTGAACTTAAATGTGTGTATTTTACTGGTTCATAAACTACGTCGGTCACCGCTTCATAGTAAAGGGTTTGATTGATCGGCATATTAAGCCACAGCCCGACCTCCACACTTCTATCTGCCAGTGCCAGCCTATTCTACTGCCTAACTGACTGCCTGACTATTAGTTCAGCAGCCTTGACCATCTAACTGTGAGCCAGCCCATTCGTCCTGCTGGCTACCCTACTGCCTATCTAAACGATACATCTGCGAGCTCATCTGCCTACCTCGGGCATTCCACGCCATCGTGTCCGTCCAGCTGTCTAGCCTGCCTGCCTGCCTGCTAAGAATTTCTGCCCACGTCGTGTCAAGCGGGATCTTCCTAGCTGCCCACGTCGTGCGAAGCCGGACCTTAATTTGTTATTTATATCCTTTTATTAGTTTTAATTTATATTTACCTTTAATTTTATTAACGTGGCTTACGTATAGTTCATTTGAACTATACGTAACGCTACAATGTTCATAAAATTCTTCTCTTACACACCACATACAAAGGAACACTGATACACAGTAAATAACCAACAACCATCTCGACATTCAAAGCTTGCTATCTTGGTAGATATCAATACTTTTATATAGAGTTCCATTCATGACTGTAACATCTTATTTTAGCAAAGTAGGTATTATACAAATGAGTTTTCAATTTATTTATAACTTTGGTGGATTTATAGACGCTTTTAATTTAAGTTAAATAAGTACCTAAGTAGTTATACTTAATAATAAATCGACGCAAAGTTCTGAAGTTTTAGATCGCGAGCCCATCAATTACTACAACTGTAACCTGTTTTCCCACAGCTGGCATTATAAACAGCTGATACAATCTATATTCCCTTTCATTCCCAACTCGGCATGGAGATAAATCTCGCGTTGCATACATTTATTTTTATAACCTACTTAAATGTGACGTGCTGATCGTCCAGTTTAACTTGAAATTTCATGGCAGCGCTGTCTGTTATGATATTATGACAGCTAACTGTCAAATTTGGAACATTTTTTGGTTAGTTCCGTTTTTTGCCGACTGGTGTGTTTGTACTTTCCCCTTTTATAAACAATCGCCCTACGCATTTACTAATGTGTAGTTACGTAAATATTGTGTTGGCATTTATTTGTTATTCACGCACTAATGCACTCAATAGTCGATTGAGTAAAAAGTGATCACTTTAAAGGTATAAATATAGTAATTGCTGTAAAAATAAATCAGTCTTTTATTTTTGTTGTGCTGTGATTTAGGCAAAGGTTATTTTGCATGGAATTTTAACTTATGTTTTCCATAATAATTTTACGTAGGTAGTACCTCGCTACGTGTAGTCGTGCACCTACCATTTTTGCACCTTTTTGTCCTCCGTGCCTCGGAAAGCACGTTAAAGATCTATTCACACATATCAGGGCCGTGCCCGGGACGTGCACCGATATTTTTTTGCGCCCCTGATGGGGCACGGTCTGTCCACGTCCCGTGCACGTCCCGGGCACGGCCCTGATATGTGTGGATAGACCTTTAATGTTGCTATCTGGAATTTCTCAGCAGCCTGGATTTTGATCCGGTTGATGGCGATATATTTATTTATTTAAAACTTCATGCAACATACAGGTACATAGGCGGACTTAATGCCTAAGGCATTCTGTGCCAGTCAACCAAGGGTGGTGGAGAGATACCATGGCAGGTGCATAAATATTTTAAAAATTACAGAAAAAATTAAATTAAATTAAATTTAAAGAATGAGCGAAATCGGTCCAGCCGTTCACGCGTGATGCCGTGACCAAGGGAAAAAGGGATTCATTTATATATAAAAATGAATACCTATTTCCCTTGGTAGGGTAGGGTTTTTTTTTTTTTTGTAATTTAAGACGGCGCTTACCACTCGGCGCTCTGCGAACTAGGGAGGTTCCCCGGACATAGTCGGAGACCTTGGGGACTCATTTATTCGAAGGTCAATTTTACACATTTTAATTTTTTTCATAATTCCTATTATCTATGAAATAAATGTCAATTACATATGAGTTTCTTAATTTAATTATTTTCTACAGACTTATTGTAACTTATACACAGCTTTTTGTTTATGATATCTTACTTCTATTTTGTTTATAGATACTATATCGTACTGTTTGCTACCTGCTATATATATAACCATATAAAGTTTTATAACTTAAACATTATTGACCACCTCGGTGATCACCGTCAGCACATGAAATGCAGTGATCTCTCAAAATACCATCACGGAACCCCCTTTTTGCAACTCCTGTTAAGACACATTCCCAAGGAATCCACCACCCCACCTAACCTCCTGCCGATTTATTAACAAATCATGAGCTCCTATTAAAGTTTACGAGTTGTTAGGAGAGCGACAGGTTATGACCAAACAACGCGCGCGCGCACGCTTTTCTAAAGGTTGCAGTTAATCATAAACGTAATGAAGCATGCTTAGATACTAGAGAGGTAGAGAAGTGTAGGAACTGGTCTTATCGGAAACGGAGTCATAGGAGTTTTTGATGAAGTTAGAGGTGTGAGCCGGAAGTTCCGGTTGCCAGTGGTTTTTAGGGTTCCGTACCCAAAGGGTAAAAACTTGACCCTATTACTGAGACTTCGCGGTCCGTCTGTCTGTCTGCCACCAGGCTGTATCTCATGAACCGTGATAGCTAGACTGTTGAAATTTTCACAGATGATGTATTTCTGTGGCCGCTATAACAACAAATACTAAAAACAGAATAAAATAAATATTTAAGTGGGGCTCCCATACAACAAACGTGATCTTTTTGCCGTTTTTTTGCGATTATGGTACGGAACCCTTCGTGCGCGAGTCCGACTCGCACTTGGCCGGTTTTTTGTACTCCGTAATTTTTCTAGTTTGGTTCTTTCACTTTTATTAAGTTACATGATGATGATCTTATCTCAATATACTTATCGCTATTCCATCTCACTACGTTCCTCACATCTTAGTGTTATTTAAACAAATAAAAACGGCATCATTGCTATCAATACATCACGACTATATTATTTTTCACAACAAATCGAGAAAAGTCTCTTGACCTTAATCGAGGTCTATATAACGCATGCGTTAACGTTTCGATGTCTATGGACTTGATATTGAAGCTAGAACAATAACCTCCTACGGAAGTAGTGACTCGCGAATCGTAGGCGGTTGATCGACTTGAATCGTTGTGCGTACCACGCGTTCATTCATAATAACAAAGATGTAAGGAGGACTAGATTGGTAGGAATGCAAATTAAATAATACAAAATTTTGTTTTAATGATATGTTCTAATTATGTAGGCATTTCTTGTCGGTAGGTCAGGTACATAAAGGGTCCTTCAACAAGGACGGGTCGATGTTAAAATTGAATAAAACAAGATGTGTGTGAGATATTAACGAAATTTATTTTTTATTTAAAAGGCCCATTTATGCCATTATGGATGGAATATGACATCGTTCAAATGTCCGCCGCGGCTTTGTATGGTGGCACGAATCCGAGAGGTCCAATTTTTAATGACTCTGCTGCATAGATCGAGCGAGCGCTACAGATCAATGATAAACAATTTCTTTTGGCTTGAATTGAACAATATGGACGTGAACGACATGTGGTTCCAGCAAGATGGCGCTACTTGCCACACAGCGAACGACACAATTGACATTCTGCATGAACGGTTTGTGGGTAGAGTTAGAGTTCCGCTAGACTTTTTCTTGTAGGGTTTTCTGAAGTCGCAGGTCTATGCCAATAAACCACATTCGACCGTTGCCCTGAAAGCCAACATAATGCAGGCCATCGCTCGGATTCAGCCGGATCTATGCAGCAGAGTCATTAAAAATTGGACCTGTCGGATTCGTGCCACCATACGAAGCCGCGGCGGACATTTGAACGATGTCATATTCCATCCATAATGGCATAAATGGGCCTTTTAAATAAATAATAAATTTCGTTAATATCTCACACACATCTTGTTTTATTCAATTTTAACATCGACCCGTCCTTGTTGAAAGACCCTTTATAATCCTATTTATCTTGTTTCAGTCAAATTCAAACTCGAAACATTTATTTCAATTAAAATAAAAATATATTATAAAATAGAATAGAAAACATTTATTCGACATAGACACAACACAAAAGCAACAATCACAAAGTAACAGAAGAATAGTAAAAAAGTTCAAACAAGGTTTAAGAATTGCGCCGGGAGTGCCCATAACGAAAGGGTTACCAACTCGGCGTTTGCTGGGCATCAGACACCCGTTGGCACCCCACTAGTGACACACGGACGTGGGTAAATAAAATAGATAATTAATATAATGTAAATTGAAGGGTACAGGGAATGTCCTAATTTAAAGATTTTGAGAAAAACGCAGTTAAAAGTTTAGAAATATGTAATTTTTATCCTTCTTCTTTACCGGTATCAGAACTAACGGTAAAGTATATCATGGATATTTTTTTTTTTATCCTCATCAGAGGCTTTGCACATCTTGTGCATTTGCCATAGTCAAGTTATTGTCATGGACATTCCTTGTTCTTTTCGTTTCGGCCATAAACAAAAACGCGCCTTACGTTATTTTTATAATCTACCATAGATAAGCTTTCCAATAAAAACGAGAAAAATATGTAGGTGCTTAAACTTGTATGTTTGAAAATTACGTAAAAAAAGATAATATAAAATAATAGAAAATTATAATGTACAATAATATAAATTATATAAAGCCAACCAAACAGCAAGCAAACCATTTAAAGGTTTCGTTCAGTTTATTAAGCGAAGCTGATCGCTATGTAGTTAGCTGAGTGAACTCGTAGTTTTTACTCGAGGTAAATTGTAAAAGAAAAGCGTGAGAATAGTTTCACGTGGACAATGAAGAAGATGAAAAGTTTTCTGCGCGGAATCTTAAAATTAATTCTACTAATTCTCTTGCTCCTTCTTAACCAAGATTATCCTATAAGAAAATAAAAGACTAAAGCTCACTTATGTCGCATGGCAGCAAAGTTATAACTTCTTTTGAAAAGTTCATCGTAGAAAAGATTGAACTCGTAGTTATCAACAAATAAAGATGTGACATTCTATTATCTCGGGGACGGCTCTCGAAGTTGTTTTAAAATTGAGAATGTTCCTTCTGTTCAACTCTTTCCAATTCGACGGAAACAGCTGTCTGTAACGCTCCACGGAACGATATAAAAATACTCGTATTTTTATAACAGGACGGAATATATTGTGAAGAGTTCTCTTTTCAACTATTATAATGAGACTCTGTGAGCTGTAAGTCGAAATGAAACATACATTCGGGGTGCTAAACTAACGCCACAAAAAATATGCAAACGAAAGTGCGACAGCGACTGGCGTCAGTAATGTCGCTGAACACGCTAAACCTCACTATTATTTAGTATTATGCAAATTCTGAAATAGCAACCACGAGTTATGTGTGTGTACATACCTATTGTAAGAACATAATGCAAACTCAAGAAACTTTGTCGAGTGTCGGAATAAATTACAATAAATATTTGAGTTGACAATGAAACTTTACCGAGAGGCAGTTAACATTGCTATGGGAAACAGTATAGTATCTAGGAAACCATATATCAGCCGCGATCATAAACAAAACCCATGGCGAGTAGTGAAATCGACGTTCGAAGCTGCCCATATAATTGGAATTTCCGAAAAAGGAATGTTTAAAGTCTGTTCGCATATAATTATTGGATGGCAGACATAGTTTATTGATTTGTACACTTAAAGGAAATTTATTAGCTATTAACATCATACCGCGGCGTCGCTTTTAAATTAAAAGACGGTCTGCTTGTGTCTTCATTAGAAAATGTTTTAATAATGAGCGAGTTAAAGTTATTTAAAACAAAGCACTGTATCATGTAGTTACTTTAGACACTAGAATGTTTGATTGAATGTCGTAAAAAAGAATTGATTTTTATTAAACTATAAAAGATAAATAGCCAACGCCTAGTTTGACGTTTTCTTAACCAAAGTAGGTAATATAACATCTGTATCCACATTCTTTACTCAAAAGTAGGTGAGTCGTCAATAACAAGAATTCTTTTGTTAGGCAAACAGATCTCTGTGACTTAAGTTTTCGAATAACACGCCTTTTTTAGCGACTTCGTGCGTGTGGATTGCGGATTTTTCCATACAAATTTAAACACTCCTATTCTACCTGTAAAGGGGTTGCTTCTTTTTTCCTATTGCTATGTCATGTCCCAGGGTACAAGCTATTTTTACACCAAAAACTGCCGTAAAAACTGAACATACAAACAAACACACAGCATTTCCAGTAATACGCTCAGAAAATAGTTCGCTAATCGAATCGTTCATAATATACACAGTTACTTATTGGCTTTGTACCTCATGTAGTTGGGATTTATGCGAAGCCGTTTGCCATGCAAATTAATCCTAGTATCGTCAATCAATGACAGATGTTGATTTGAGTGCGTCTGAATAATAGCTTGTGTGTCACGACACTGGTCTCACGGTGTTGCTTGTGTGTCATGACACTCAGACACTGCTCTCTCGGTATTTGTCGCCGGCGTATTGTCAAATATCCGTTTGATAGGTATACCCGTATTACAAGCGAATTTAACCACGATTCTGTTTACGTTGTAGATGCGGTGAATAGGTACACCGTTCAATAGGGGTTCGGTAAAGCTCATCAATGTTAATTGAATAGCAGATGTATCAGAATTAGTGATAGTGATTCGCATTCTCTGGCCAATACAACTTGTGAACTACGCACCTAGATTTTTAAAATGTTTTCTATGAATATTGGCAATGACCTGCAGCCTGATTGCGTAAGTGAATTCGGTAAGGCAAAGGGTTTGACTCCAAGAAAGAGTATGACAAATTATCTTTAAATAATTAGTTATTGCCAATAAAAAAAGTTAATTAAAAAAATCAAAAAACCCGACTGCTTGAAAAGCAAACTAAAAAGACGTAAACAAGAAGAAAATCATGCTGTGCAGTCGGAGGATACTTATTCGCGAACCCAAACCCAGATGTATCCTCCGACTGCACAGCATGATTTTCTTCTTGTTTACGTCTTTTTAGTTTGCTTTTCAAGCAGTCGGGTTTGTTGATTTTTTTAATTAACTTTTTTATTTACAACTTTTTAGTTATTTTTTTTTTAGAATTAGGTACATTTAAACATATAAGTGTTACATATTTCTGAAATTGCCTTTTAAAACCCTTTATTTTGATACCCCACACGATGGGCTTGGAAGGAAAAAAAAATTTTTTTTTTCCACAAAATGGCGCCCTAAATCCGCCATTTTTGTTTTTTCCAATTTTAATGTAGCCAGTGACGCTCGCAGGATTAAGACGAATCGATTGACGTAAGAATCATCAAAATCGGACAACGCGTTTGGTCTCTAGAATGCCACATAGGAACAAACTTACATGCATACATACATACATATATACATACATACATACATACATAGACTGATAAACACACTCCCCCCCTCTCCCACCCTCCACCCTCTCCCTCCTTCGGCAGTCGGGTAAAAAATATTGGACGCTTTCATTGGTGAAGATACTCTTTTCGAAACGAGAATACACAAATAGGCTGTGGGAAATATTTTCTGTTATTTTAACAAACTTAGCCTACTATAATTCCTCAAGGCTAAGATAACGTAATTCCATAAAAATTCCGATTGCCTAAGTTTGGTGAAGGTTTAAAAAACCAAAAATTCGGCTACTGCTCGCTAATTGAATTATGATGTGTCTAATGTGTATTTTCCACATTTAGCATGGCTTTGTGTGTCTAACACAATAGAATTCGTATTAGAATTAGCGTTGGAATTCACATTACTGAGTCAATGACTTATGTGAACAGTTTTCGTGATGTGTTTTTCACGAGTCCTTTGTTTTTTGGTCTCCTTTCAAGTTGAGCATGTATATATCTTCTTTTCGACCGACTTCAAAAAGAAGGTGGTTCTGAATACGACTGTATGTTACTCCGCCAATTATGAACCGATTTTGTTGATTCTTTTTTTTTATTTGAAAGCTGGTGCTTCATATGTGGTCCCATTTAAATTTGATCAAGATCTGTCGAATAGTTTTTAAGTTATCCTTAATAATGCGTATTTTCATGGTAATGTAACCAAAAGAAAAAAAGCGAAGAATAAAAACTTTTTAACAAAAAAAATACACCGACTTCCAAAACAAAACACCACAAAGTGAAACAACTTTCTTTTCAGAAATCGGATGTTTTGATTTGGAAGACTTGGTGATTATTTTTTTTAAGTTTTCTAAAGGTTGAGTCGTCAATTTGTGCTGTGTTAAATTAATTTTGAATTAAGATATATAATGATATATGATATGTTATGATATATTTAGGTCTTTAATGGATTTTTATTTTGGTCATTGGTTATTTAGGTCTAGGAAATTTTGACTTGGATTGATTTTGGTATGTTGAGATAATTAATTTGTAATGATGACCACTGTAATAAATAATTTAGAATTACAACAGGCCATCGATTTAGAATTTACAAAAATCAATTTGAAATCACGCTTTCGTTATTTTCTCTAGTAATACTAAGAACTATGTAACTCAACTGGACAACTAGGTAAATGTTGAGTGTTGACCTGTTCAAAAGTCCAAGTAATAACACGTTTGCTTTAAGCTCAAGTTTGAGTCAATAGAGGTAAGTGAAGTGAAACCAGCTCTTAGCAACAAACACTAGAGCAACTTGTTTCTTTAGTTAACTTTAACAACTTATGCGGGCCATACACTGATTCTTTTTAGGGTTCCGTACCCAAAGGGTAAAAACAGGACCCTATTTCTAAGACTCCGCGATCCGTCTGTCTGTCTTTCCGTCTGTCACCAGGCTGTATCTCATGAACCGTGATAGACAGACAGTTGAAATTTTCACAGATGATGTATTTCTGTTGCCGCTATAACAACAAATACTAAAAACAGAATAAAATAATTATTTAAGTGGGGCTCCCATACAACAAACGTGATTTTTTTGCCGTTTTTTGCGATAATGGTACAGAACCCTTCGTGCGCGAGTCCGACTCGCACTTGGCCGGTTTTTCTTTCATGTTGTAGTGACTAGCTGAGTGAATGTTCCTTTTTTTTGACTCCAAGAATATTCTAAATTACTTTTTTCTTTTGCTTGTCTATTCTGCACCAATCCTTGGTCAAGGCCTTTACTTATTGCACCTTTCTTCCTTCTATAGGTACTTCTGTTCAAGCTTCGCAACTTCTTATGAAAAAAAATAGAAAACAGAGCAGCAAGCAGATGAACTATGGCAGTAGAATTGAAGATTGTGTAATTTTTCTCGTAAATTATATTATTTATAAGGCTTATAAATCTGTCCACTTTTAATAAGTGTAGGTATTTGACAAAATTGTTTCTGCAGTTAATGCATATCACGAGTGCTTTGCTCATTGACATAAAGTTCAAAATCGAATGATTTATGCATGTGAACTGCGGCAACTATTTACCAGCTGATATTTTGATAGCTTTTGTGTTTATCATCACGAAAGTAGTTTTATCATGCCTCCAAAGATTTGGAAAATGCAAAAAATTCGTGACTCCGCGGTGTAATTAATGTTATTTTTTTTAAGTTTAATTTTCGATACTGCTCGATAGAAAAGAAACCACTCTTGTGATGTTAACCCTCTTTTACTTCCCAACAAATGTGTGCGTACATTATTATGTTTCCGTTCAGATGTCAAGGGGCAGCCCGGCATTAGGGTTACACCAGACAGACGGATTATAGGTACCCATCCACCTTCAAAGGCTTCAACAGGGCTTCGCACTGATACTCATAGTATTATGCAGACTGGGATATTCTTTGAAATTTTCATTGCATCAATTTTCTTATCCTATACTGTAGTACTAGCTTAGGTTACTACCTGTAAAAGTAAATGTATGTGTGAATGAATAAAAGAGTTTTTTTTTTTAAATCCCTGACATATTTTTATTTCATGCTACATAATTTATTTAGTAGTAAACACGCTTCGATCGACAATCTATTGAACAAGTTATTATGTATGACACGATATTTTGCGAAAACACCCCGATTCAAACATTAAACCGCCCATAACTTTTAACGGCTGTACCGATTTTCATCAAACATAGCCAAGAACACTCTCGATAAAGTCACCTTTCCAACAAACAGAATCGTAATCGGTTCATCCGTTTAAGAGCTATGATGCCACTGACAGATACACAAACACACAGGTACACACGTCAAACTTATAACACCCGTCTTTTTCCATCGGGGGATAAAAAATATAATATATACGCGTTCACTATGCATTAATTTGCAAAAATTATACTTATTTAGCTTTATAGCTACTTTTTATTAGCCAATCAATAAATAAATTGATATTTTCTAGTCGTTAACAGAAAATAAGTTGCTACGGCATTCCTTTTACAGATTGTCACTGAAACATTATCTTAGTGGCACTTTATTACATTGCCAGGGATTACTACAAAGTAAGTGACCAATAAAAACTCATTTATACGGCTTTTAAGATCACGGGGAACTTGCAATATCATTAATATGGCAGATTCACTTTTAAAGAATTTGTTTCGGTCAATATTTTACATTAAAGCCGACAAACCCTTCTTATTTCATTAATGCGTGGGTAATTTTTATAATGTACGCTAGGAAAATAATCCTTTATATTGTGTGAATAATTTCATCTTTTCCAACTTATTTTTTTTTTGTTTTATACAAAATGTAGGTAGCAAATGTTATTATTGTTTTATTTATTTCTCGTCTTTACTAACTTAATTTAAGTGTTAAGGGTTTAGCAAGCGTGTCTATAATTTTTTTAACACACTTGCTCATAAAGTGGCTCTAAATTCACCGCAATTAGGCACATAATTACACCTGTAATCAAACTGTGACTTTTTCATTGCTATTATTCACAAGTGAGTTATAGAGTTTTATTTTCTGGTTGAGTTGCTTTGTTCTTAAAAAAGTGTCGCTACTAAAACGATCGTGCTCAAAAGTACAAATAAAGTAATGGACCTATTGCTTGCTCATTTTATGCAACTTCGTATTTAAATAGATTATTTCAACTTGTAGGTACGTGATTAATAAATAAAACTTTCACTCAAATATAACATTTGTTTTCTCTGTAATAAAGAAAACTTGAAATGCCCCATTTTGTATGTGGCTAAAACGCTATCCGCGAAAAGCTAAAAAAAAATAAACGTCATTCTTTTAGTCTATGACCGATCGCCATTTTTAGATGCGCGCGCATAGGAAAACTGATGAATTTTTCCCGCCATTGCGAAAAAAAATCACAACTCGTTTTCACTGTTGAAATTACAGTTATTTTAGTATTATTTTCTTCACAAGTGTGTTGAAAAACGTCGTATGATACACGTGTGTATTGATGATTACCGTCCTCGGCTCTCTTAAAACCCACACCTAACGGCTCGGGTATCAATGGCGCCTCAGCGGTAATCACCAACATTACACACTTGTACCATAATGTACTATTATGTCGTTTTGTGACAATTAAACACATATTCTTCATTATTTCTTTCTTCTTCCATTTACCTGACTGACTTTTCTGCAAAGTTTCTGAAGTCTGAAATTGTTGTTTCTAGACATTAGCTCGATTCTTAAGAACTAAAGTTAAGTGCTGTAATAAATAAATTTTAATTAAATTTACCTTTTAAGTCATAGTTACTCGACAGTAACTGAACAAAACGTTACCCAACACAACGATAAATGCTTTACGACTGTAACGTTCCTTATACACAACATTTATACTGTCGGGCTATAAATTATGACAGTTAAGTAAATCTTTAGGCCACGCAAGCTAGCCATCGTTCACGTACTGGGGAATAAAGAGGCATTGCAATAGCAATTTGTCAGGTACGTGAGAGAACGCACAATCAATTTCGCGGCACGCGCCTATCAGACGTTCATAATAAAATGCTCGAATGAGAACAACCACATTTTCATAGTATAGGGTTGGCAGGCGTCCGGATAAAGCCAGACATAGACTTTTTGAATGAGTATCCGGCTAAATTAGACGGTTACCGGGATCATCATTCTCTTGCCCTCATTTCAATTTATTTTGGGGTCAGTGTAACATTGTTTTATTTATTATAGGCCCGCGCGCTTTTGCCATTAAGTATTAGTAGACGATGACGACGATTGACGACATCGCAATCATACTCGTAATATCAGTATTTGCTGTCCTATGGAACTAATGGGACATAATTTTAAAAATATATTAGTATCAGTTGTCCCATGGGACTAGTGGGATATAATTTTAAAATTTTGTTAGTATCAGTTGTCCCATGGGACAAGTGGGATATATTTTCCCACTTGTCCCATCGTGGGACTGAGTCAATGGGACTAGTGGGATAGACCCAATCTCACATGATGATAAGCGATGATGTGGTCGACGGTGGAGCACGCTTGCCTAGAAGTAACCTATTCACTCTTGACTTAAAGACCCCTAGATTGTAGCTATAGGGAAACACAGACTCCGGCAGGAATTCTACTCCTTAGCTGTACGCATAATACAAGTATTCTCAAAACGTTTAGTGCTTATGGGTAGGATGTCCAACATTTACCGATGGCGCATCGCCGTACGTCTGGTAGTCCGATGATGAAACGGGCTAGGTGGAATTAGATCGTGCAATTCCATCGCACACTCCCCGAAATGTAATCGATAAAAAACCGACAAGCTGACAACTCGGCGACGATGTTCAAGGCTCTGGAGCTTTGATATGATTTCCTCATCAATACTTACCTACATATACATCAATACACCTATGTTTCACTGGCCCCTGAAACATAGGTGCTGTTACCTAGCTCAGGGGTCAGGGATTTATATTTTCTAAATTTTGATGCTAATAAAAAACTGATTTATTATTCATTCTTCTCTATAGTTGTCATCTCAGTATCACCCCTTTCTAAACGTGTTACTTTTTTGTATATCACAAGAAGTTAAGACGATTTGATGATAAAGGGTCAAAAAAGGATGTAGTATCTTACAATAATGTTTACCATTTTTAAACCAAGAC
The DNA here is from genome assembly GCA_945859665.1 of Anorthoa munda. Lineage (NCBI taxonomy): Eukaryota > Metazoa > Arthropoda > Insecta > Lepidoptera > Noctuidae > Anorthoa > Anorthoa munda. The sequence continues at coordinate 13,040,845 of OX243910.1, forward strand.
AGATAATCCTTAATAAGTAAATATATTCGGCCTTTGTACCAAAAAGTCTGGGTGGTCAGTTCGGCTTTCCGGTTTTAAGATTTTGCAACCCTCGCGAATTTTATAAGTCCATACATTAAAGGTACCTACAGTATTGTGGCTAATAGTGGGGACTATTACCGGTAGCGAATGATTAGAAACGTGTTAAGTCTTGTCCGTATTAGCGTCGTTAAGATAATTATGTTGCTTGCCATTGCTAATCTACAGTTTCACGAATAGGTTTACTGATAGTTCGAAGATTACTTTTGAGAGTTATCTTACTTCGAGGAAATCCCCTGAGCAGTTTTGTTGATCCTTCTTCCGACAGTAATATTTTGGTTGATCCTATGTAGATATGTAGTCTAAAAACGTTGTAAAATGAAATTACGAAAAGATCCGGCAGAGGCAGATATATTGCCGAAGGGTAGAAAGATAATATTTACTTCGTGGTATTAGCCAGTCTATGACCAGAGCGTGTTGACAGTTATGACCTATGTGTCTGAGACGTGGGCGCTCACAATGGGCCTCATCAGAAAGCGTACAGTCACCCAAAGGGCAATGGAGAGGTCCATGATCGGAGTTTCTTTGCGTGATCGAATCAGAAATGTAGAGATCCGCAAGAGAACCAGGGTTACATAACTCGAAGAATTGCCAAACTTAAGTGGCAGTGGGCAGGGCACATTGCTCGCAGAACAGATGGCGGATGGGGCAGAAAAGTTCTGGAGTCGCGTACGCGAACCGAAAGACGTTGCATTGGAAGGCCTCCCACCAGATGGACCGATGACCAGATGGTGAAGGTTGCGGGGATCCGCTGGATGCGCGACGCACGGGACCGGTCAATTTGGAATAGGATAGAACGACGCGATCTGGCGACGCTTGGGGAAGCCTATGTCCAGCAGTGGGCGTCTTTCGGCTGATATGATGATGATTAGTAAATATGATACCGTAAAAGACTATACAATTAAGGTATACAATAAGAAGAACAAATACTAAATCACGATTATGTGATGAGAGTAAAATATCTAATGTTGTTACTATCCTCATAAAAATAATTCCAAATCTCACAACAAAACATCCTTACATTATAAAAACCTACATATCATACAATATTCGCTTCCGCATCTCAAGTATGAGCAAAGAGAAATGTACAATGATACACCGCGATTGAACCGTAGTACATTCATAGTATAGGATGTCGCATCTGAATAGATCAAAGTGAAATTGAGGGCGCGCGGAGGCGTTTCCGCGCTGTCTTATATTTCCTGTGAAGATATAAATTTCCATTCAAAGGCTGGTACTTCACTTGCAGTATAAATGCATTAAATGTACTATGTACGGGTAATATGTTACAAATTTCGCGTAATTATTACGTAGCTTTGCGTGAATTTGTTTAATTATTCAGTGAAATTAGAATTTTGGACTCGTTCACGCGCAATTCAACTTTATTATCATGGGAAATAGTTTTAGGTAACAGATTTAAAGTTTCGGGTTCATCTCCCAAGAGCATTTTAGTGATAAAGTATTTTCTGCTCAGTTCCATTATATGAATAACTTTGACAAGAATGTTGGGATTAGACAACAATACTTTGTTCTCATGTTTCATTTCTCCGACAATATTGAAAATAGTGTTAGTTGTGGATGGGCCTTTATAATCTGCATAGTGACGAATCCAGTTGGTACAAGGGTAGACATATTTTAGTATTCTAGGCCTCAATACTGGGTGCATTTGTCACGAGACCGTCAGAAACAATGTCTAGACTGTTTGATTTAGCATTGTTATTTCATTCCACGATCCCAGCTAGTTAGGCACAACCTTCAACGTCAAGGTTAGCTTTATATGTGCGCATATTCATATTACAGATATTTGTTCCAATAGCAAGTTACTCGATCGTCTACAAAAGTCAAGTTCATTACGCAAGTTCGTAAGTATTTTAATTTCGAAGTAGAAGTTGTTATTACGATTGCGCTACTAGCAGCCATATTGTTTGCAGAAGAATTGAAAACGTGAGGTGACAGTACAATGGAGTGGTTTGAGAAAGATAGGACGGCTTTGCCTTCTACTCAGTAAGGTAGCGTTGCAATAGGCGTAGCAGTTTATGGCAATTTCTCTTTCGAAATGAAACTGCACGAAATTACCACAGGGCTGCCGAAGTAGTGGGTAGATAGAGAAATACACGTAGGTACCTAATAAGAACAAAATAATTCAAAATTTAAAAAACCCCCGACCGTTTTTTATTTTGTGCTACATAATTTATCTAGTATATAGTAGATACGCTTCGATCGGCAATCTATTGAACACGTAATTATGAAACGATATCTTGCGAAAACACCCGATTCAAACAGTAAAACGCCCATAACTTTGAACGGCTGAACCGATTTTATTCAAACATAGCTAAGAACACTCTCGACAAAATCACCTTTCAAACAAAAAAATCAAAATCGGTTCATCCGTTTGGACGCTATGATGCCACAGACAGACACACAAATACACAGATACACGTCACATTTATAACACACCTCTTGTTCCGTCGGGTGTTAAAAATAGATTTATTTCACTGTACGTACAAGAAAAAGTAATGACAAAAGTATATATGGCGCAGAGCAAATGGAACAGATAATTTAAACGTACAATCACATAAAATGAAATGAACACGAAAGCGATGATCGTATCAGTCAGACGGCATTAAAAGATTCAGTATTTCAACAGTATAATGTTACATTACGCACGTAATCTTACTACAAAATAAATTAAACATGCTCTCTGTCCATTACCGACTATGTAAGTAGCATTTACTTAATGTAAGTGCCACTTTGATATCATAGCTACTTCCATAATGTTCCCCATCTTATTGTACTTATCAAAATGCAGTAAAATTAACGTTTAATGATCACTTTACAACCCGTGGAGAAGTTCATGAGATATTATTATGATGGCCGCTGACATCAAATAAAATCCATTAAAATGCTGTAACTATAAAAGAAATGGCCTATAATATGAAGTACAGGATTATGGCAATTATCAAGGTCTATTAGATAGAAGATTATTATTCTTGGATACTGATGCATGTTCTTACCTTCAGGCATATAAACTTAATATGCATGAACGCGGTTGTATTGCAGCCTAAATTATTCGGCAAGACGCTCATCAATCATAAATAGTTTATTAGACTTGTCGTCTAATTCTTTGCCGGAGAAAGAAATATATAGCAAACTTCTGGTGTGAACTACCCAATAATCACCCAATCTCCAGCTAAGTTCTATGACAGGAAATTTTCTATAGCCGTATAAAAAATTCCACCGTCATTGCTACTTGTACTGCGGATGGACCCGGTCATGATCTAATGAATGCAATTACGGGGCCCTAAAAATTATTGTGCTCAGTAAGTAAAATAGCTGCGTCGGACATTCACATCTCGCACAAAAGAGCTGTTAGAAATCGGCTTTTCATCGGAGGTCAACGGCCCGCGACTGTACAGGATATGCACATAGACAAAACGTAGCGCGACAAAGCCTGGCGTATCTCCCGTCGTCGCCTCGCTAAATACTACGCACTCTTTTTCCAGTGTCGACTTACATGTGTCGTATGACAAAACCGCAGAGTCGCAGACTCGCAGTGATGCTACATGCGACGAATGCGGTGTCGATGTCAGCTCGCAAATGTCAAGCTCCTTCCGTCTCATTGCGTTTCGTTGTTACCTACAGATATTCTTTTGACATTATTGATATCTTGTATTATGTTTTTTTAGCTCCGTCTACGTTCTTAAGCGAGGAGCTTATGTTTGAGTATGATTACCTATCAAAGTTTTTTGGTGTCTGCAAACAGAATGAAACACAAAGTTATGAATGAGAAAATACTTGTTGTAGGTATCACCTCGAATTACCCTGACATACTAAGTTTAACTTACGTTAATAGGTAAGCACATAATAGTAAAACAACAAGTTGAAACAAAGTTTAATAACAAGATAAACCTCACATCACAACAATCCGTTTACTTTAGAAGTTTGTTAATACTAGCTACTTATGTACCTATGTGCTCCGCATAGTATATTAAGTAAGGAATGCACGTACATTGAAGTTGTCAATTTTGGATTTTTGCGGAGCGTGGTTTAAACACGGAAGAGTATTCTGAAATGTTCTTAGTTCTTACCTGAGATACGATATGAGTTTGTTCTTCTGTTTGCTTGTCAATCACGACGGGATGGCTGAACGTACAGATTTGTTTATCAAAGATATCAATACCTACAGCTATGAAGACTATGCTCAGATCAGAATAAAGAGACTGTAGTCTAAGTTCATGAAATTAATTGACCATTGGGAACCTACCTACATTCAAATGATAAAAACATTCAGCCCATTTTTGCAAACGATTTTTTATTCGGAAATGAAAAATGTAAAAAGTATGGCATCGCTAATCTGGGCTTACGTATGTTAAAACTCCCAAACTTTTTGGGTGTCGGATGTTAGGAGTGAATATTTCAGAATCGAAATAAAATATGTGAATGAAAAAAGAGCCGCGGAAAAATATTGGACAGTAACGAAAATAAATGGCGGTAAATAAGCGGTTACAGCAAAGCCTTTCGAACATAAATAGAAAACTTGAGAAACAGTCAAATCGTGTCAAATCTATCTAGGAATTAGTTATAGATAATCACGATGTTTTCAACAGTGTTACTGCAAAAGCTGAACTATCGTTGGCATATGATTTAGCAAAAAACTTCTCTTTCATAAATAGGACTTTCAAACGCTCGTTCAATACCCGTGGTTGGTCAGAGAGGTGTTGGAGCTGGTGGACCGTGACGACGGATTATGTCACCTGATCCTAAGCTTCCTCGTTTATGTCGCTGTGGATTACCGATGTCATCGAGTGGTGTATTGATCTATAAGAGGCGTTAAATTCACAAGTGGTGGTGGCGTGATATATTTAACAATAAAATTATATATACTCTTTGGTTTTATTTGGGCACGGGGTCACATTTTTAAACAAACCTTCACTGTATTTAAAGAAAAAAATATTCACGAACTTAGTAAACCCTTTTACTTGCAAGTCGCTGCTAACACCATCTATCTATCACCGTGAAACAGAACCGAATGCGTTCGATGTACAAAAAATTGCCAGAATAAGCAGTCGAAAAACACTAGTTACGTCGGCACGGTTTCTTTGTATGGGATGAGGTATCTGTATGCTAGTATTATATTATCTGTGATTTGGGTACAATTAAGTGAAAGATCCAAGTTTGACAATTTTCCTTATAAAAATATAAAGGGATTTCCATTTTCCAAGTCACTTATATTGGAAAGGAAAAGGATCTGTGTTTCCAATGTAGGCTAAACCTAATCTAATGTATGTACTGAGGGATGAGACTTTTAGTTTATTATACATACTTTCAACTTTCAGCTTCATCAATCCTTTTGAAGTTAAAGTAAAGTATACAAGTATAAATGAATTAAGGTGGGTAGCTGATGGCTGGTTAATAGTTGAAGTTTATATAAATACGAGCAGTTGCCCGCGGCTTCGCTCCCGTGGGCCACCCCACAGGACCCGTTTTCGGGATAAAAAAATAGCCTATGTTACTCAGGAATAACGTAGCTTTCTATTGGTGAAAGATTTTTTTAAATCGGTCCTGTAGTTTCGGAGCCTATTCGGTACAAACAAACAAAAAAATATTTCCTCTTTATAATATTAGTATAGATAAGTAAGATTTTATGAAAGAAATCCTGTTTTCAAATTTGAACGTTTTCCACTAAATAATACTAATTCAATTAAAATAATGTTTCAGAAGGCAGATCTGATTATGCAGTTGTGGAATTTATAGTGGGAAATCTTAGCAAGTACATTACCAATTAAATTAAAACGTAGTTTGAAAAACAATATTGAACCGGTAGAAAAAAACGAACCAGATAACGAATACGTAAATTGAAGTATGTAATTGTTTTGTATCACTTACTAAAAATTGACAAATGTTTGCATGTTTCAATTACGAATATTATATCAGAATAGGTGTGCAATTTCTTGATAACATACTTACTTATGTACTACGCGGTAAGTTCGGAGTTGCTTGCTGAACGAGCCACGATGTAGTGGCACATCCGAAGTTTTCATATTGAAACTATTGGGAACCTTATGACCTGAGTTTTAAGGTTCTTTTTGAAACATTACCCAAGTTAAACGATGTTTGTATAATGTTCTCTGTTTGACTTCACGGCTGTCACAAACAAACCAAGTTGCGACGTTGCTGGTGCTCCTCGATTTTATTTGTATCTTGTGTGTTTAGTATTAATTGGTTCAGTTGACCTCTGACGAATTGTTGAGGAAAACAAAGAATCTGGCTTGATCCGTGACCAATCTAAACACGAAAAATTGCCTAGAGGTGAGAAAACTACAATAAAATCAATCATTTTGATGATCGTCTCGCTATTTGAGAGTGTAACACAATAATACAGATATTTTTTCATCGTCTATTAAACATAATTGTTAGTTTTTATGCTTTAGTATAAAAATAGCAGGCTGGTGTTTCGATCGCGTAAAATATTTATAAAAACTGAGGTTGAGGCAATTTGAAAACAGTTGAAATGTATAATAGTCCCATTGTTGGCGCGGTTTTTTCAGTAAAGTCTCACGATAATATTTTTATTTCCAGATTGCGAGGGCTAAGTTGCTCGCCTTGATGAGGCTACTTAAATTGTAATGGCTTATGTTTAACTTACCACCAGATATAGTAACATATAACAGACAAAAATAGTAAATGATCACCAAAATTAAACCCGCATCTTATTGTAAAATTATAACCAAAGTTTTAACATCTCGCTATCCTGTTTAGGCAAAATGACTCCAAATAAATCATTGTTAACCCAAAAGTAGTAAATGATCACCAAAAGTAGTAAATGATCACCAAAATTAAACCAATGACCAAAAAGATTATAAAATTTCTGGGAGCAACTTGGAAGTAGCGCTCGCCGGCCGCTGCCGCGGCACCGCTCGCTTTGCTCGCTCGGCTCGCGCGCGGTTGGTCACAGTTCTAACCTAACCTAACCTATTTTACAACATTAAATAGCGCAATAATTTGCTATTAAAATTTGGTGATCAATTTACTAAATTTGGTGATCAATTTACTAAATTTGGGTTTCATAGTACAATTTTAGGTAATAGAGGTTATGGTCACAAAGTAATTTTAGGTGGTCATTATATTTATCCCCAATTGTAATTATGATTCAGTTTCAGAGGTTTAAATGTGATGGCAGTTTTCGAGTGTTTTGCAGTGTTGCAAACCGCAGGCAGTAGTAATCTGATCGGCAGCGGGTTCGGTTGTAATTGTAAGAGACACCGGCCATCGATCCAGTGGCCTCCATGCCTACCTGCCGTTCTCCAGTTTTACTTCACTTCAACAACTTTTTGTACGTATTGACAAATCATGTTTTATGGAAGTAAAAAAACCGAGCTATAAGTCTGCAATGAAAGTAATTTAACACTGTCAGTGATTTAATTTACGCCTACGGAGCAGTTAATTTGAAATGATGCCGATTGTAGATTAATAGATCAGTGGGGAATGATTGCGATCTAGCGGTTTGCAAATTCTGTTTAAGTTTGGGCTTTAAAATAATTCTATTGAAGGTGGATCATTGGATATTCTATACTTGCCACAGATAATTGACAGTTGATAAACAAAACCATAATATACAAATAACATATTTTTTTTGAAAATTCGCGACACGTATTATTATTGCACGCTATTTCATTTATCTAATACTAGACGCTTTTCGATCGACAATCTATTGAACACGTAATTATGAGCCGATATCTTGCGAAAACAACCCGAGCCAAACAGTAAACCGCCCATAACTTCTGAACGGCTGAACCGATTTTCATCAGACATAGCTAAGAACACTCTCGATAAAGTCAACTTTCAAACAAAAGAAACGAAATCAAAATCGGCTCATTAGTTTCGGAGTTATGATGACAGATACACAAATATATAGGTACACACGTCAAACTTATAACATGCCTCTTTTTCCGTCCGGGGTGAAAAATGGTCTCATTTGCTCATTACAAGACAAACATTCTCCCATTTAAAATGTCTATAATAACATTAGACGGGGGTATCCACTTTCCTAACATAATTTATCTGTGTGTAACGGCAGTGTCCGAGATAAATGGAAACAAAACGTGTGACGCGAATAAACTGAGAATCCGGTCCATTGTTCTGAAGGGAGACAAGTGATACATTTGTGGACATATCTCGCACATACGGGGAAAACCTTATACCTTCCGACCCGATTGTAATGCTTCTGTCCTTCTGTTAGTAATAGTGATCATTCTGAATTCTGTTATTATAGTTATAGTTACTGCTGCTGCTGCAAATTATAAACTTTATTCTGTAGGTATAGAACTGTAAAAGAAAAACAGGGTTTGATAGGTACTCGTCAAAGTAAGAGGTATCTGGGGTTCGCTGATTCCATCGTATATCTCATTGATCGTTTCCATGAGGAGAGATCGGAATCAAGAACTTGCTCATCACGAAAAGAAAAGTTCTTAGGGAACATATTTGATTGACATGTAGGTATATATTTGTACGTATTATTGCATTTCTAAGTCCAGTAATAAGTAAGTAGATTAATTGAATTAATTTATCTCTAACATCATCCATTTCTCCATACCTCACTCCAGTTTTACATAACTCTTCACACCTTAATTACTCCGTTAATCGTAAGGTCTAAAATCACGGGGTCGTCACGCAGTTGGTCAACTAAACGGCATGATAGAGTGAGTAATGGGAGTCGTCCGGTGGTGACGTCACTCATTCACAGCGGCACACACACACCAGTCAACCAGCGTTTGTCAAAAATACCCTCGTTTTGTTGAAAACGCTTCCGGTGACGTATTGTGTGGTGGCAATGGTAATGTCGATGAAGTATTTTATTCATAGGTTATGGGGCATTGTGTTGAAAGTACCTTTTAAGGAAAAATATTTCAGAGAAAAAATATTCCGATGGATTGTCTTTGATTGATACCTGCTTGGAAAAATTGGAGATACGACTTCAAAAAAAGGAGGAGGTCCCTTTTTTTGAAGTCGTATCTCCAATTTTTCCAAGCAGGTATCAATCAAAGACACGATTTATGCAAAAACAATGATCTGCCGGGCGAGCACGGCCTCTGTGATAGGCTTGAGTCTAGCATTTTATCACGGTTTTGTTCCCAAACTGTGATAAAAATGTGTGACTCAAGCCTGTTACAGTAGGCCGTGCTCGCCCGCCAGCTTTGCCCTACATATTGTCGAGTTATGCAATACCTACTGAACAGATGATTTTCAAAAAAAAGTAAGAGAAAACTATTGGAAAAGATTTGAATGGTGATAAAAAATCACGTTGTATAATTGACAGATATGACATTATTATGCGTAAGAATTGAAGGACTCTCATACGTTGAATCGAATGTCAGGTGTCCATACATAGTAACTGCAAATGCTGGTTCACCAGGATCCAAAGCAGACGCGCCCAGATATCTGACATATCACATACCTAGGGCCATGTACATACAAGACGTACCCGCATAATCATACTCGGCCTTTGCAGCGCGCCTGTTTAGAGCCTAACATAGCTTACATATAATGCACAAACAATGTCATTCACGTGTGCATTACAGAATGAATAACTTGATTAATATTTGTAATAGTTAAACAATCCATCTGCCTAGACTGGTTCCAATTATTTTGGGGTCGGCTTCCAGACCAAACGGATACAGCTGAATAGCAGTATTTTTACCCGACTGCCGAAGGAGGGTAATGTGTTTATCAGTCTATGTATGCATGTATGTGTTTGTTCCTATATGGCGTTCCAGAGACCAAACGCGTTGGCCGATTTTGATGATTCATACGTCAATCGATTCGTCTTAACCCTGCGAGTGTCACTGGCTACATTTAAATTGGAAAATAGAAAAATGGCGGATTTTGGGCGTGGGGTTTTAAGAGGTGATTTCAAAAATATATAACACTTATATGTTTCAATGTATCGAAATCTAAAAAAAATATTACTAAAAAGTTATAAATAAAAAAAGTTAATTCAAAAAATCAAAAAACCCGACTGCTTAAAAAGCGAACTAAAAAGCCGAAAACAAGAAGAAAAGCATGCTGTGCAGTCGGAGGATACATTAGCCAGTGGTTTTGGTCAGCCAGTTCGCGAATACGTATCCTCCGACATTTTTTTTCATGGAGCGAGAGCTTATCAGACCTTGATATGACTCATCATCAGACTTTAAGGATCATTCTTCGTATGTAAGTATGGCGATTACTCCACTGTTTGACGGTGTACGTTCAAAATAAAATTATAACACTTTGTCTCATCATTATCTAGCCCTATATGGAACAAAAAAGTAAAAAAATACATATTTGAAAGTTATGAGCGTCGAAAGTTCCATATTTCAACACTAATTTTAACGCTTTGGGCGGCAATAAATACCATAAGAAGAAGGAAAATTGCAAAACAGGGATAGATTTGTAGTTTAACAATGCAAATAATTTTATTTTGAACAGATACATTTAGTAATTTTTTCATGATATCCATATTCCCAAAGGTTTGTTTATAAAATTTCGCGCGCTCGTTTTCGTCCTAAAACATCATCTATTTCGCTACAAATTTGCAAAAGTGTATTCGTACGCGAACGATAGAAAAAGAGATAGATGCTGTAATGAGCAGTAAGAAGCTATCTTACTGCTCATTACAGCATCTATCTCTTCCGCAAGTGTTGTCGGTTGATATAGCATGCATTTAAGTTCGTGCCATCGACTAGGGTAATCTTAAAGCCTTCTGACTACCGAGGATTGACCCGCAGTAGTAGCAAACAATTCGATTCCTTCAAAGAATTAGAATCATTTCTTTCAACTTTTTCGGTATTGTGAAACTAATTTGGAAAGAGTACAATAAGCATCCTCCTTTGAGTTGAAGTTTATCTACTGCGTTATGTTTCATCAAACTCGTTTGATTTATTTCCAAATCATTAGGACATAATTTCATTACACAATACCAATAGTGAAGTTTTATCTCGAATTCTTCCGCTTTCGTTCATTCTTTACAATCAATTCTACGTCAAAATATTGGTAGTGGAAAGGAGCATAACCTTTCCTTTTCAGAGTGTAATATGCAATACGTAAAGTCGTTATTGGGAAGGTTCCGACTTGTTTGCTTTGCAGAATTCACTTATGCAATTAGGCTGCAGGGCGGCTTATAGTGTTTTCCGAGGAACGGAGGACGAATAGTTACCCATCCACAGACTGACCGCGGCAAACCTCGCTTAACCTGGAACATCGACCCGTGCTGTTGTGTTACCATTTAGCTATGATCTTCTCTTTTATGCAATGAATAGTTCAACATAACTCATTAAACGTTTTGGTGTAAGTAAAGGCAGGAAAAAGTATGTCCAATTAATTTTAATTAACCCATTGTAGAATAAAGTAATGAATCAGTAACTGTGTGAAAACTTTTACAGATCTCCCTAATTATTTTTAAATTGCCGTTGTTAATTATTATGCAATTCTATGGCTTTCACCGTTCTTTTTATGTGAAATAAGAGTAGTAACGATAACGTTCTTTTGTTGCGTCATTAGTCGTGTTGCGACAAATTGTAATGTCTATACTTCATAAAAGATAGCTTGATCTCTGCGACAGCTGTCAGTATCAATACCGTAACAATAGCGCTTGACAGGCTAACAATAACAACAATAACGTATACGTCAGTTTTACATATGTCGCAGAGATCAAGCTGTCTTTTATGAAGTATTGCATTCGTACACTACGGATTTAGTGCCACATATGAGCGATATATAAACCACCATGGTGCTACGATAGCTCTTAATCATGCCTTTGATTACTGTTCACTAAAAAGTACAACCAGAATAATAATTCCACTATAATAGGGTGCCACAATGAAGATGTAAATTCGGGAAATGCGAATATTATAAACTAAGCAAATTTTGTTTTAATGAAATTTGCAGGCCAGCTAGTGTGTTAGTGTCAAACTCACGCTGACATGGTACAAAGTTCAGTAAAATTCATTTACACTGCAAGCATCCACATTGGAGTTAGATACAAGGAAAGAACACACTGAAATCATGGTGAATTTTGAAGAAAATTATGGGTAAATATTGGTGCAATTTAGAATATGTTCAGAGTTATTTAAACATCCGTCACGGATGGGTGTTGCACGCACACACGACTGCACAAAGAGCTCTTCATGGAGTCCTCGCGTGGCAGTAATTTGGCTGTTGACAGATTTACAAGCTTCATCTCTCGATCGTATCGAATGCGGTCGTCGTCACACCCATAGAGTTACTGGATGGGCTACACATTTTACGAGAAGCGTGACCGAAGCGGCCATCGTTGATCGTCTTGATTAAACACATAAATTATAAGATAATCAAAGTTTTAAATCAAAATATTAAGATAATCGTATTGAATGAGTTTCATTAGCATTAAAAGGTTTTAGAAATTATAAAAATACTTATACGTTCTTGAGTTCGGTTTGAAGTTGAATGAAATAGGCTAGAGCGGTGTAATAAAACGGTAACGAATAAAGTTCAGTGACAATTTAATATCACGATAATGTAGTAACTCATGTGATATTAAACTTTATTTAGAGTAAAGGACGGTAGGTACTCGTATTTTATACACGCTCGCTTAGTTTCATTACCTATTTCACTGTGATTTTAATTCAAATGTGCTCTAGAAGTTTGGTTACTCACATTCTAATTTCTAAAACCAATTTACGAGTAGTCCATGCGTAAAATAAACTGTGTAGTTCAAATCGATGTCGTTCTAAACTCGTCAATCGCACTCGACACATATTACGACGCGAGGCGTGCCTATCGACAGACAACGATCGATCGTAGCTTAATTATGTGTCGATCGCGTACGGACCGATTGATCCTCATCGATCATCACTATCTGTGCGATTGATTGTAATTTTAAATCAATTCTCGCCTCTGCACCGAAGGCTCGTGACGTAATGATTTACTCGTTTCTAAAGACAATGGCTCACTGCCCTTTCTAGTGTAAATTAGGTTTCTGTATTTATGGTGTACCTGACTGAAGCAATCACCGTGAATGGTATAGATCACAGCGGCAGATAAATGCGGTAATGTGAAAATATTATCTAGTATACACCATAAAATTTCCTTTCGAAATCTTCGGTTGACTGTTCCCTCCTTCTCCACCAATCAGGTTTCGTCTTTATGGCGTCACCTAAGGGCATAGAGTCACGATTTATATATCCACGGTAATTTGTGACTAGCACATTAAGTGCCATAAAATGATTGAAATATGGTACATGTTTATGGAACGTAATTAAACAGTCGTGTACATATTGGTGGAGGTAATAATTCATGTTCGATAATTAGCACTGTAATTAACAGTGTGCAAAATCTAAACATTTAATTTGTGCGTTGGAAATGGAGTGCAGGGCTTTTGTTGTGTTATGATAATAACGAGATAAATAATTTACCACAATTATCTATACTAATAATCTATACCAATATTATACAGAGGAAAGATTTTTTTGTTTGTTTGTTTGTACCGAATAGGCTCCGAAACTACTGGACCGATTTCAAAAATTCATTCACCAATAGAAAGCTACATTATTCTTGAGTGACATAGGCTATTTTTTATCCCGAAAACGGGTCCTGTGGGATGGTCCACGGGAGCGAAGCCGCGCGGAGAAGCTAGTAATATTATAAAGAGGAAAGATTTGTTTGTTTGTACCGAATAGGCGCCGAAACTACTGGATCGATTTAAAAAATTCTTTCACCAATAGAGAGCTACATTATTCCTGATTGACATAGGCTATTTTTTTATCCCGAAAACGGGTCCTGTGGTGTGGCCCACGGGAGCGAAGCCGCGGGGAACATCTAGTCTATAATAATCTATACATCTATACAAATAAATAAAATTGAAGTGTCTGTATGTAATATCAAAATAACAACGTTTTATTGAATGCACGTGAAAGTATATACGGTACTAACAACAAATAAGCAATTTTTAAGATTTTTGTCTGTCTGTCTGTCTGTTTGTTCCGGGTAATCTCCGAAACGGCTAGACCGATTTTGACGGGACTTTCACTGGTAGATAGCTGATGTTATAACGAGTAACATAGGCTACGTTTTGATCACGAGAAAATTCATAATTCCGGCGGGAAACTAAAAAAAAAAAAAAAAAAATTTACGAATTTGACGCGGACGAAGCCGCGGGCAACAGCTAGTACTTAATCTATACTAATATTATAAAGAGGAAAGATTTTTTTGTTTGTTTGTTTGTTTGTTTGTTTGTACCGAATAGGCTCCGAAACTACTGGACCGATTTGAAAAATTCTTTCACCAATAGAAAGCTACATTATTCCTGAGTGACATAGGCTATTTTTTTATCCCGAAAACGGGTCCTGTGGGGTGGCCCACGGGAGCGAAGCCGCGGGAACAGCTAGTAATTTTATAAAGAGGAAAGATTTGTTTGTTTGTTTGTTTGTACCGAATACGCTCCGAAACTACAGGACCGATTTAAAAAATTCTTTCACCAATAGAAAGCAACATTATTTCTGAGTTACATAGGCTATTTTTTATCCCGAAAACGGGTTCTGTGGGGTGGCCCACGGGAGCGAAGCCGCGGGGAACATCTAGTCAGGTATATTTTTATTCTAGGAATATAAATTAAAACTAATTAAAATAACTATATATATACTTGTTTAGGGATACTATTAGCTCTAAGTTGAAACTATGTTTAGTACATATATTTTACTTTAAGTAGGGGGAAGGGCATGGTATCCCATAAACAGTAGCCATCTGCTGGTAGTCGTTAATTATGTCATGGGATGGACTCGACACAGCTTCACATGAATAATGGAAATCGCATGGGGTTTATACAACTCTATCTGTAGAAATATATCACAAGCTTCCATGCTGTTTAAATTCTTCGAAATTGTTGTTCGCTAGATTATAATATTGAATGTCCATTCATTCACAGTATTTTGCATCAATAGTTGTTAGCTCATAGTTACAGGTCTACTATTGTGGCCGCTTCTTATCTCTCAGACACAGGGCTATCTTTTCTTAATAATATGTTAGATTTTAACATAATTCTTCAGTGTGGTCTGTGACCTGACAACATCGTGTTTAGATGACGGTTATGTTCTGCTAGCAACGTCTATGAGCTATTATGTGAATGAATAAATAAGGTAATAAAATGCCAAAGACAAAAGCACCTTCAGGCATTCCTATATTTTAATGTTTCCCTCAAAACATGAGGCAATTTTGCTAAAATAAAGCCATAAAAGCTGTTATGTAGCCATAAAACGTATTTTCATGTAACAATGCTTATAATATTCAGAGAAGAAAACCGCATAACTGCCGAGTCAGTGGTTTTCGATTGGATTCCAATAAATGGACGAACGTTACATTAATTTTATAATGCGCACAAAAGATAGACATTGTACGTACGTTTATATCTAGTGGAGTTAATTCAATTGTAAGATGCCGTTAATATAAATCCGCTACCGCGCATTTCACAGCAATTTTGCGCACAATTTTATTTCCTCCGCAAGGAATCTAGACGACGACATAATGAGTGTAGGTGGCTTCATACATTTGTTAAATTACTCGGTAATATAAGTAGATTACACTTAATAGCAATAACGTCCTCCAATAACAAACATTTTGTATAGCGGGACTTGACGTCTCAGACAGAACAGAAAAGTATCTCTATATAATAATATTTGCCCTTTGTCCGTTTGTGTAAAACGAATATTTTAATGTTTGCATTTCCAAAGGATATTTCCCTTTTTCGTGAACTCGTTACCATATTTCCCATTTCTTTGGCGTCCCCTATAATTGAGTGCAAATTGTTACGCACCGGAGGTTTTACTTTAGGTTTGTTTGATATTGTTTTAGAAGTGTTCTCTGATGTTACCTTCCTGCGGTCAACCAAAGAGATCGTTGTTTCAAGCGTTACGTAGAGTCGTAGATAATGGTCTCCTAACCGTACTTTTTTATACCGAAAGATATCTACATACTTATATAATACTTAAACCAGTATCAAAATGCCGATCGCTATCTTAGCTTTTTGTCTTCCGCATATCATCAATTAAAATGTTTACACGTGGCTAAATGACGCAAGGCGGATTCTTTGTAACCGGTTTCTACAATAGGTTTGTGGGAGAGTGAAGTTCGGGTAGCGCCACCAATTTACTTTGACCTTTCTTGACTTCTTCTATGTAAAGCATTTAGTAATCGAAGCGTTTTATTACTGCTTACGAGAGGTCCGCTCTCAATGGCCATATTGTTTGTAATGATCTTGTCTTCAAGGCGACATCTCGTTTCGAATACAATAAAATTAATAATGTGAGTTTTTGTGTTCCATTCAAGGATCCTGAACAATCATCGCTTTGTGGCTCTCGAGAGTGATCGATATGTACTGAGAATTGCTTGTCAGTCTCAGTTTTGCTATAGAGCGAATTCGACGATGCTGCCAGTTCAAATAGACTTGAGAAATTGCTTTTGCGACGTTCTTATGTTCTTTGAGTCATTTAGATAAAAATCTTTTCACATCAATTTGTGGGTTGTTTTCCTGATTGATGTGAAGTCTGATTTTAAAATATTGTTCTTTGTTCTTGTTTTTATGTTTTAAAATATTGTTAGTCATGTAGAGTGCCTTGACCTCATAGTTTTTGCCTTCATTTGGCAGTGCATGGCCTTGGGCAAGACTTTAGATATTTCCTCAATTAGCGATGCCAGCTACCCTGTTGTTATTTGTGTTCAGCGTTTTTGTTAAATAGGTATTTGTTGAATCTATTAAGAAGTTAAAGAAATATTTCATAGAAATTGGTGATTCATCAAAACAAATTTGCTGTACCTAAGAATAATTAAAAAATATTCAACCAAGCTCTGAAACAAAGTCTGAATATTCCATTGACAAAATATGCCCCTACAAAATCCCGTTTTTCTCGGCACCAGATAATTATTTCATTTTGTAAGCCAAATATAATGATGATAATAATTTGTTTTTCGCTACATACATAAAACTGTATAATATACGTTATGTACGTACGTCATATTTGTGTAGCTGATTGGTGTTGCATTGCACTATGAGTCAGCGAGTATAATATTATAAATACCTACCTATAAAAACTCTTTGCGATAAAAAGTTCAAACCGATCATTATTATTAGTTATCCAATTGGGTGCGTCTTGCGGTTAACTCTGATTTACCATGTCGTATTATTTGAAGAGGCATTAACTATTAATCTATATTAATACTAGCTGACCCGGCAAACTTTGTTTTGCCATAAAAACACCAAACATTCATCTACCCTACCTAACCTACTCTAACTACCTACCCTACCCTACCCTACCCTACCTACCCTACCCTACCTACCCTACCTACCCTACCTACCCTACCTACCCTACCTACCCTACCTACCCTACCTACCCTACCTACCCTACCTACCCTACCTACCCTACCTACCCTACCTACCCTACCTACCCTACCTACCCTACCTACCCTACCTACCCTACCTACCCTACCTACCCTACCTACCCTACCTACCCTACCTACCCTACCTACCCTACCTACCCTACCTACCCTACCTACCCTACCTACCCTACCTACCCTACCTACCCTACCTACCCTACCTACCCTACCTACCCTACCTACCCTACCTACCCTACCTACCCTACCTACCCTACCTACCCTACCTACCCTACCTACCCTACCTACCCTACCTACCCTACCTACCCTACCTACCCTACCTACCCTACCTACCCTACCTACCCTACCTACCCTACCTACCCTACCTACCCTACCTACCCTACCTACCCTACCTACCCTACCTACCCTACCTACCCTACCTACCCTACCTACCCTACCTACCCTACCTACCCTACCTACCCTACCTACCCTACCTACCCTACCTACCCTACCTACCCTACCTACCCTACCTACCCTACCTACCCTACCTACCCTACCTACCCTACCTACCCTACCTACCCTACCTACCCTACCTACCCTACCTACCCTACCTACCCTACCTACCCTACCTACCCTACCTACCCTACCTACCCTACCTACCCTACCTACCCTACCTACCCTACCTACCCTACCTACCCTACCTACCCTACCTACCCTACCTACCCTACCTACCCTACCTACCCTACCTACCCTACCTACCCTACCTACCCTACCTACCCTACCTACCCTACCTACCCTACCTACCCTACCTACCCTACCTACCCTACCTACCCTACCTACCCTACCTACCCTACCTACCCTACCTACCCTACCTACCCTACCTACCCTACCTACCCTACCTACCCTACCTACCCTACCTACCCTACCTACCCTACCTACCCTACCTACCCTACCTACCCTACCTACCCTACCTACCCTACCTACCCTACCTACCCTACCTACCCTACCTACCCTACCTACCCTACCTACCCTACCTACCCTACCTACCCTACCTACCCTACCTACCCTACCTACCCTACCTACCCTACCTACCCTACCTACCCTACCTACCCTACCTACCCTACCTACCCTACCTACCCTACCTACCCTACCTACCCTACCTACCCTACCTACCCTACCTACCCTACCAACCCTACCTACCCTACCCTAACTACCTACCCTACCCTACCTACCCTACCTACCCTACCCTACCCTACCCTACCTACCCTACCCTACCCTACCTACCCTACCCTACCTACCCTACCCTACCCTACCCTACCTACCCTACCCTACCCTACCTACCCTACCCTACCCTACCTACCCTACCTACCCTACCTACCCTACCTACCCTACCTACCCTACCTACCCTACCTACCCTACCTACCCTACCTACCCTACCTACCCTACCTACCCTACCTACCCTACCTACCCTACCTACCCTACCTACCCTACCTACCCTACCTACCCTACCTACCCTACCTACCCTACCTACCCTACCTACCCTATCTACCCTACCTACCCTACCTACCCTACCTACCCTACCTACCCTACCTACCCTACCCTAACTACCTACCCTACCTACCCTACCTACCCTACCCTAACTACCTACCCTACCCTACCTACCCTACCTACCCTACCCTACCCTACCCGAGGCTAGGATATGCTCTAATAAAATAAAAGCTCTAATGACGACATCCAAAACTACCAAAAACGAGACCAAGGCAGAGGTTAAGGCTCAAGCAGACAGGCTGTATCAGCTTGTTAAGGAGCTCGAGCAGGAGAAAGCAAAGATACCCCCAACCATAAAAACCTTTAGTAGCAGAGGTTCCCAAGTCCAGGAGGCGCAGAAGACTGAGGAAACCTCCACCCCTCCTCCAGTCGCCTTCAGAGAGGTAGATGTAGAATCCCTAAGAAAGGCCCTGGAGGAGCATAGTCGAAACTTGGCCGCAAACAGTGAAAAAATGGACAGGCTGAAAGAGGCACTACAAACTGGCCAAGAACATATGGAGAAGCTCTCCTACGCCAGAGTAGCGGAAAGTCAGCCTGCCATGCAAGCCTCGAAACTCACAGCGCTACATTCAGTTGTAGTGACGGCCAAGGACGTGGAGGAAACCGGTGAACAAGTCCTGGACAGAATCAGAAAGGTAGTTAACGCGAAGGAAGGGGGCATACAAGTAGAAAAAGTAAGACAAGCAAGAGATAGAAAGGTGATAGTTGGCTGCCGCACGGAGGATGAGAGACGGAAATTAAGAGAAAGATTAACTAAAGCGCCCGAGCTGGAGGCAAAGGATATAAAAAACAAAAATCCTCAAATTGTGATTAAGGAAGTAATGCAGTACAACAGCAATGAGGAGATAATCAAGGCCCTTATAAAACAAAACGACCGCGTCTTCAAAGACCTGGAAGAAGAGCAGAAAATAATGGACGCTCTCTACAGAAAACGAGCCAGGAACCCGCACAAGTGCCACCTAGTGTTGAGAGTCGCCACGGAGGTCTGGCGGCGCATGCTCGAGGTCGGATCGGTGCACGTGGAACTTCAGCGGGTCAAGGTCGAAGACCAGTCCCCGCTGGTCCAGTGCTCGATCTGCCTCGGGTATGGGCATAGCCGACGCACATGCACGGAGACCGTTGCTAAGTGCAGCCACTGTGGCGGGCCTCACATGAGGACGGAGTGCGCGGACTGGAGTGCCGGTCTACCACCGACATGTTGTAACTGCATACGGGCCAAAACAGAAAACACGCACCATCACGCCTTCAGTTCGGAGTGCGCAGTCAGAAGAAGGTGGGACGCAATATCCCGCTCATCAATAGCATATTGCTAAGGGCGCCCCGGAGACTCCTGCCCAGCAATCAGCAAGACCATACCGAGTGGCCCAAGCGAACCTTCAACGCAAGGAATTGGCAACCACCGAGCTCTTTCTAGAGGCCAGTGAAAGAAGGATCTCGTGGGCACTGATTCAGGAGCCGTATGTAGGAGGAGCACGAAGTATGAAGAGCTACCGTGGTGCGAGAATCTACCAGTGCGAGGTTGATGGAAGTGGGAGGGTAAAGGCGGCAATAGCCGTCTTTGATCATGACGTAGACGTCATACCCTACCCGAAACTCACCACAAATAATATCGTTGTGGTGGGGATCCGGACCAAAGCCTGGGAAATCGTAGTAGTCTCTTACTACTTCGAGCCAGACCAACCCATAGGGCCATACCTGGACCAGATGACCCGGATCCAAAGGGAAGTGGCCAACGGTAGATTGCTGATAGGCGGCGATGCGAACGCGAAAAGTGCCTGGTGGGGCAGCATCAAAGAGGACCCCAGAGGCGAGGAGATGTCCGCTACCCTGGATGAGTTAGAGCTTCAGGTGCTCAACACTGGTGACGCTCCCACCTTTGATACTGTCAGAGGTGGTAGAGCGTATAGAAGCCATGTGGATGTCACGGCATGTTCGCTTGACCTTTTTGACCTGGTGGACGGCTGGCGGGTCGACACAGGAACAACATCCTCGGACCACAACACGATATTTTTCAACATAAATGAAAAAAGGGAAAAAGGTGTAAGTATAATGAGAACAACAAGAAAATTTAACACAAAAAAAAGCAGATTGGACAGCTTTTATGACCAAATTGGAAGAATTTAAAATAAGAGACAAAATCAATTTAGAAACAATAAGAGAAATCAATAATAAAGAAAAATTAGAGGAAATAATAGTTAAATATGTTAATACAATTACTGAGACTTGTCACAACACCATCCCTAAAACTAGTAACAAAATTAAACTCACCTGTCCGTGGTGGTCCGAGGAGCTCACTGTAAAAAAGAGAGAGGTCATGACCAAGAAAAACCGCATCCGTAATGCCGCGCCGGTCCGGCGAGCGAAGGTCGTTGGCGAGTACCTGAAAGCAAAAGAAGAATATGAGATGCAAGCGAAGAACGCCCAAATCGCCAGCTGGAAGGAGTTCTGCCGGAGGCAGGATCGTGAGGGAGTTTGGGAGAGTTTCTACAGGATCATTCGTAGGACCACCAAAAGGCAAGAAGAACTGACCCTTTGCAGCGATGGTGCATTCCTTAATCCGAGTGAATCGGCCGCCCTACTAGCAGATACGTTCTACCCCGAAGACAGAGTAGACCAGGACAACGCTGACCACAGGCGAATTAGAAAAGCGGCCAGCCGAGTAAATGAGTGGGCCCATGGTGAACATCATGATCCCCCATTTACGACGCTGGAGCTGAAGACCGCCGTGGCGGGTTTCAATCCCAAAAAGGCACCAGGAGGGGATGGACTGACGTCTGACATCTGCAGTCGAGCGATCCACCAGGACCCGGAATTGTTCCTTGCCCTTTACAACAAGTGCCTCGGGCTGGCCCACTTTCCGGAGATCTGGAAAGAGGCTACGGTCGTGGTCCTTAGGAAGCCGGGCAAGGACAACTATCTGACCCCCAAGGCATACCGACCAATCGGTCTACTGCCTGTGCTGGGGAAGGTCCTGGAAAGGATGGTCGTAGCGCGTCTAAAATGGCAGCTTGTACCGCGAGTACTCGTCAGTTTGGCTTCATGCCCCAGAGGAGCACCGAAGACGCCCTCTATACCCTAGTGGAGCACGTACAGGACAAGTTGAGGCAGAAGAAGCTAATTGTCCTGGTGTCATTGGATATAGAGGGGGCCTTCGACAGCGCTTGGTGGCCAGCCATTAGAGTCAGACTGGCTGAGGAAAAGTGCCCGGTCAACATCAGGAGGCTATTAGACAGCTATCTCGATAGTAGGAAGGTCAGAGTTCGGTATGCCGGTGAGGAATGCACGAAAGTGACTAGCAAGGGCTGCGTTCAAGGGTCAATCGGCGGTCCCATCCTGTGGAACCTCCTTCTCGACCCACTCCTCAAGTACCTGGAACAGTGCGGAATATTCGTGCAGGCGTTCGCGGATGACATCGTCTTGGTCGTGGATGGGGACTCAGCGACCGAAGTTTCGACATCTGCCAATGCAGCCCTCGCCCATGTTCAGAGTTGGGGCGTCAGAAATAAGTTGAGGTTCGCACCGCACAAAACCTGTGCGATGGTGGTAACCAACAAACTTAAGTACGACACCCCAAGGCTGAGCATGGCCGGGGTCGGCATTGGTATGGTCAAGAAGATGAAGTTGTTGGGTCTAACCATAGACGATAAGCTCACGTTCAATGAGCATGCCGCGAACGTCTGCAAGAGGGCAGCTGACGTGTATAAGCGGCTGTCCAGAGCCGCAAAGGTTAGCTGGGGATTGAACACACAAGTAATACACACCATCTACACAGCAACTATTGAGCCCATAGTTACGTACGCAGCCGCAGCCTGGGCACCCGCTGTAAATAAGTTGGGTATACGGAAGAAGCTAGGCTCCGTCCAACGAGGATTCGTTCAGAAGCTCTGCAAATCTTACCGCACTGTCTCATTGAACTCGGCACTAGTACTGTCCGGGATACTACCTCTAGACCTACGCATACAAGAGGCAGCCGCCCTGTATAAAGCGAGGAGAGGGTCATCCCGGTTTGTGCCGGGAGACAGGGAGATCGAAGGTGCGGTGAAATTTGCAGAAGCCCCTCATCCAGCTACACAAATGCCCATAGAATTCATGTGCCTGGCAGACCAACAGTCGCTAGACAGCAACAACGTGCAGACGGTGCGAATCTTCACCGACGGCAGCAAGATTGAGGGGAAGGTAGGAGCCGCATTATCCATTTGGGATAATGTAGGCGAAGTCCGGAACCTCAAGCTTTGCCTTGCCGCGTACTGCACCGTCTACCAGGCGGAACTCCTGGCCATTTGTAGAGCGACAGAATTGATCCTCGCGCGGCAAGAGGCGAGCTATGGTGTGTACAGTGACTCAATGGCAGCATTGCAGACGCTCGCAAACCATGGCTCTCTCCATCCCCTGGCAGTTCGCGCGCGCGCCAATTTGGCTCACGCCCTGGGTCAGAGCAAAGTTGTTACTTTGTTCTGGATCAAGGCTCACGCGGGCCTGCCGGGGAATGAGCGAGCGGACGAGCTAGCCAAGGAGGCAGCATTGTCGTTACGGAGGAAGCCGGACTACGACCGGTGTCCGGTCTCATACATCAAGCGACAGATCCGTTTGGAATCGCTTGATGAATGGAACCGGAGATATGTGTCGGGCGAGACGGCCTCGGTGACGAAAATGTTTCTTCCGGACGCAATAGTGGCTTTCCGTATCGTACAACAGGTGCGGCCAACCGGCGTCCTCACGCAAGTTTTGACGGGGCACGGTGGGTTCTCTGAATACTTGAATCGCTTCAAGTGTAAGGAGAGCCCATCGTGCGTCTGCGATCCAGGCGTGGCAGAGACTGTCCAGCACATACTTGTAGAATGCCCGTTATTTATCAGGGAGCGCTACCAACTTGAATGTGAGCTGGACAGGAAAATAACGAAGGAGAGCCTGCATGGGCTCATGGACAAGAAATTTAGAGAAAAGTTCTTAATGTACTGCGTTAGAGTAGCGAACGTAGTCATTGCACGAAACGCAAGCTGAAGCGTCACTATGCTTCACTATTATTTTGTAACAATAACAGCTTTAGAAGCATAGAAAAAACGCACAAAACTGCAGTGGCTAGTATATTAAATTAGTACCTAAGTTTATACCTGTGTAAATATTCTGTGATATTTTGTTAACCGTGCTTGTGTGTTTGTCCCTAGTTACTCAAAACTATCTGTGATAACCTGTACTATTTTATATTCTGTAATCCTGTGATAAATAGCACTTTTTTGCTCAAAACTGTGATACATAGGACATTTTGCACAATTTGTTATAACTGCACCTTTGTATTTTGTTGTGTTTTTATTTACCTGTTTTGATATTTTAATAAATTATGCCCGTAAGATTAGATTAATATAAGTGGGAGTCCTACCCACAGAATGCAAGATGATGAATATAAGAAAGAACTAGTATGAAGAATGAATGTACGAGAGGCATAAATGATTGAACGGAATGACAGAGGTTAAGCAATTAAGGCGCCAATGTCGTTGGCGGGGATTAGAGTTAAGAAAAAAAAAAAAAAAAAAAAAAAAAACCCTACCCTACCCAACCTACCTACCCTACCCTACCCTACCTACCCTACCTACCCTACCTACCCTACCTACCCTACCTACCCTACCTACCCTACCTACCCTACCTACCCTACCTACCCTACCTACCCTACCTACCCTACCTACCCTACCTACCCTACCTACCCTACCTACCCTACCTACCCTACCTACCCTACCTACCCTACCTACCCTACCTACCCTACCTACCCTACCTACCCTACCTACCCTACCTACCCTACCTACCCTACCTACCCTACCTACCCTACCTACCCTACCTACCCTACCTACCCTACCTACCCTACCTACCCTACCTACCCTACCTACCCTACCTACCCTACCTACCCTACCTACCCTACCTACCCTACCTACCCTACCTACCCTACCTACCCTACCTACCCTACCTACCCTACCTACCCTACCTACCCTACCTACCCTACCTACCCTACCTACCCTACCTACCCTACCTACCCTACCTACCCTACCTACCCTACCTACCCTACCTACCCTACCTACCCTACCCTACCCCACCCTACCCTACCCTACCCTACCCTATCTCTCAAGTTGGATCGAACTGCACATGGTGTGCGAATTTTATTATAATCGGTTAAGTGGTTTAGGAGTCCATTGAGGACAAACATTGTGACACGAGATTTATATATATTAAGATTATAAAGAGAAAATATTTTTTTGTTTGTTTGTTTGTACCGAATAGGCTCCGAAACTATTGGACCAATTTAAAAAAATCTTTTACTAATAGAAAGCTACATTATTCCTGAGTAACATAGGCTATTTCTTAATCCCGAAAACAGGCCCGGTGGGGTGTCCACGGGAGCGAAACCGCGGGGAACAGCTAGTATCATATAAATTCAACTAAAAGCTTAATTTTATATCATGTGTGCTTAAAGTTACTTAACTAAATTAAAATATACAGCTTAATGGCTCTTTGATGGCTCCATTGCAAAAGGAACGGAGCCCAAAAGCTCTCATTTAGAATGCAATGGCGCGAATAAAGGCTGCATGAAATTCTACTCAGTGCATGAGAATGAGAACAGTCCTAACTTCAAAATGTAACATGCTGTCGAAATGTAGAGTATTTTTTACCCGACTGCCGAAGGAGGGTTATGTGTTTATCAGTCTATGTATGTATGTATGTAAGTATGTATGTATGTATGTATGTATGTATGTATGTATGTATGTAAGTATGTATGTATGTATGTATGTATGTATGTATGTATGTATGTTTGTTCCTATGTGGCGTTCTAGAGACCAAACGCGTTGGCCGATTTTGATGATTCTTACGTCAATCGATTCGTCTTAATCCTGCGAGTGTCACTGGCTACATTAAAATTGGAAAATACAAAAATGGCGGACTTTGGGCGCCATTTTGTGGGGGGAAAAAAAATATTTTTCTTCCAAACCCATCGTGTGGGGTATCAAAATAAAGGATTTTAAGAGGCGATTTCAAAAATATATAACACTTATATGTTTAAATGTACTTAATTCTAAAAAAAAATAACTAAAAAGTTGTAAATAAAAAAAGTTAATTAAAAACATCAAAAAACCCGACTGCTTAAAAAGCAAACTAAAAAGACGTAAACAAGAAAAAAATCATGCTGTGCAGTCGGAGGATACATCTGGTTTTGGTCCGCCAGCTCGCGAATATGTATCCTCCGACTGCACAGCATGATTTTTTTCTTGTTTACGTCTTTTTAGTTTGCTTTTTAAGCAGTCGGGTTTTTTGATGTTTTTAATTAACTTTTTTTTTGAATTATGCATATAAAGGTTAGCGGAGCATTCATTTCTTTTGTTGAAGGCGTTTGTATCATCCTTATGCTCATCATCTGCCTAGCCTTTTTCCCAATTATTGTTGGGTTCGGCTTCCAGTCTTACCGTATTCAGCTGAGTACCAGTGTTTTACATGGAGCGACTGCCTATCTGACCTCCACAACCCAGTAACTGGGTAACACGATAGCTCTTGGCAAGACTGTTGTCAGATCTCAGGCTTCTGACTACCCGTAACGACTGTCAAAGATCTTCAAATGACAGCCGGGAACAACGGCTTAACGTGCTTTCCGAGGCACGGAGAAAACTCGGTATGTTGAAATGGTCACCCATCCACGGACCGACCTCGTCAAGCGTTGCTTAACCTTGAAGATCGACCCGTGCGGCTGTTATTATTTAGCCACGAGGTCCTCATGTTCCATCCTTATGCTATCGGCACCTATTTAAAAGTATCTAGTTCGTTTAATAAATACTCTAAGAATAAAATATAAGATAAGTTTAGAAGAAGAATAAAAATTGAGAAGTCGAAGTCACCGCGCTTTGTAAACGGATTGCAAGGGTATTCGTAGAAGACGCGTAGCAAGGTCCTACGCGTCTTCTACGAAACTCCACGCACCCTCTACGAAACTCCACGCACTTTCTACGAAACTCTACGCACCCTCTACGAAAGTCAACGCTTTGCTACGACCGCTACGAAGAGAGAGGAAGTCGCCTACTCTTTTCTGAGTCCTCTTTGTTTTGTCAGTATTTGACAAGAAAAAAATATTACTTCTGAGATAAGATCCACCAACACCGTCGATCGAAAATAATATTATTATCTTTGAATCATATAATGAAAGGTTAACGTAGCATTAATTATTTCAATTGTTTTTAAATGTTTAATAACCACAAAGTTCGCACGATAACACACATTATGTTCTTACGGAATTCATTCACAAAAACTGACTCGCCTTCGTCTTATCTACAGCCTTGAACATAATAACACGTTGCGTGGCATTGAAAATATTATAAGATGCTTCTTTGTATGTTTGAGAATATTTTCGGCACGAAACTTTGTAGGTACTGAAGCTTGTCATATAATAATAGTAGGTACGTCTTCTTCGTAATTGTTTTTTGAACGTCACATGATTATGCATGAAAATATTTTTAGCAATCTACTTGTGTACCTATCGTATGCCTGTCAAGGTAAATTGTTTGAAAATAAACAGTTTTGTATTTATACCTGGATTTTGTTGGTTCTTTTTAGGGTTCCGTACCCAAAGGGTAAAAACGGGACCCTATTACTAAGACTCCGCGGTCCGTCTGTCTGTCTGTCACCAGGCTGTATTTCATGAACCGCGATAGCTAGACAGTTGAAATTTTCACATTGGATGAATTTTTGTTGCCGCTATAACAACAAACACTAAAAACAGAGTAAAATAAATATTTAAGTGGGGCTCCCATACAACAAACATGATATTTTTGCCGTTTTTTGCGATAATGGTACGGAACCCTTCGTGCGCGAGTCCGACTCGCACTTGGCCAGGTTTTTATATATTTGCAATTAGAGACGATATTCGTGAATCATAGAACACATACTATAAGTTTTCGATTGTGCAATATATTTCGAACAACTTTAATAAGTATATCGGAGTTAAGTAGTTGTCAGTTTCTAAAGTAGCTAACCAAAAATAAAAAATGCTGATTTCTCCACCTGACCGTGTCGCGGACACATGTACCTACAAAATATTTATGAGTCCTGTTACTAAAAATAATTACTAAATTATGCAGATACGAGTCAGAATCGAATAACGCAATACTTAATCAACTGCTTGTCAGTCGATTAAAATAGTTATATAAACTATTTGTCGCACAAGTGGACCAGATTACGTGCACACGACATGTGGATTGTGGACACACTGGTTTATAAATTGGTGCAAGGTAAGGAGGCGAGAGTAAGGCGGTAGCTATTTATGATCATGTGCAAAGCAATTGCTCCTGAAATTACTTTTCTTCCGCCTTTGATCTCAAGATATCAGCTGTTTAATGTGCTACTAACATGTTTAATAAAAAAGAGTTAAAACAAAAAATCAAAAATCATATGGTTTTAGTCAGCCAGCTCGCGAATATGTATTCTCCGACTGCACAGCATGATTTTCTTCTTGTTTACGTCTTTTTAGTTCGCTTTTTAAGCAGTATTCAGATTTTTATTTATAACTTTTTTTGATTTCATTTAGGCATTAGGTACATTTAAAGTGTCATATATTTTTGAAATCATCTCCATACCCTTTATTTTTTTGATACCCCACACGATGGGTAAGGACGAAAAAAATAATCGGGCCCAACAATATGGCGCCCAAAATCCGCCATTTTTCTATTTTCCAATTTTAATGTAGCCAGTGACACTCGCAAGGTTAAGACGAACCGATTGACGTAAGAATCATCAAAATCGGTGCGTTTGGTCTTTGGAACGCCACATAGGAACAAACATACATACTTACATAGACTGATAAACCCATTACCCTCCTTCGGCAGTCGGGTAAAAATTACTTAGTTTGCTGGCTGTTATAAACCATCCACACAACAGCAGCACTCACCCCACGAATAAAACATTACAATTTCATTGTAATTTTACCCTTTAAAAACATCTAGAGTCCAATACTATTACTCTGTTTATCGATTGGCGGTGTTCCCACGGGCGCTCCGACAGACGGACGGATTGACAGAATGATTGGGCGTAAGTATCGGAGATCCCGCGCCTTTACTGCACATGCTAAATGGCGTTTCCACCAATTACATTTGGCATTCACTCACGAACTTACCCTGGACGGATGACCGTGAACTGTAGGGTTAAGGTTACACTAGTCGATTTTTCATCCATAAAAACGTAGTCTGGCGATTACTCCACTGTTTGACGATGTACGTTCAAAATAAAAAATATTAGTCCTGTATGGAAACAAAAAAGTAAAAAACCGGCCAAGTGCGAGTCGGACTCGCGCACGGAGGGTTCCGTACCATTATCGCAAAAAACGGCAAAAAAATCACATTTGTTGTATGGGAGCCCCACTTAAATATTAATTTTATTCGGTTTTTAGTATTTGTTGTTATAGCGGCAACAGAAATACATCATCTGTGAAAATTTCAACTGTCTAGCTATCACGGTTCATGAGATACAGCCTGGTGACAGACGGACAGACAGACAGACAGACGGACCGCGGAGTCTTAGTAATAGGGTTCCGTTTTTACCCTTTGGGTACGGAACACTAAAAAAAGGATTATTTGAAAGTCATTGAGCGTCGAAAGTTCCATATTTCAACATTAATTGAAGAAGCAAAATTGCAAAACAGCCACCATACAGGAATAGATTAGTAGTTCAACAATGCAAATAATTTTATTTTGAAAATATACATTTAGTATTTTTTTCATGATACCCATACTACCAAAGGTTTTCGTCGTAAATCATCATCCGCTATAAATTTGCAAAAGTGTGTATTCGTACGTGAATTTTCTTCTTATTGCTCATCACAGTATCAATCTCTTTCGTACGTGTTGTCGGATAAGATACCATGTATTTTAACCACGCGCACAAAATATTTCGTGCTGTCGACTAGGGCCTTAAACTTAACCTTAAAGAAAAAGTTCGGAAACATTGCTGCACGATTTAAGGTTTTCTTAGTTGTCCGACAACAGTCGAGCCCAGAGATGAATGTGAAAGGTCATGTCTTACTGTAGGCAGTATTATGCTTTAAACTAATATTTTTCGCTTTGATGAAGGCCCTTGAACTTAACACTGAGGCACTTTGAAGTCAATTTTACACTCGGGTGAATGTGCTTATGCCGAGATTTTTAACGTACTCACTCGTGATAACGTAAACGATCTCTTATATCAAAATGTATACAAAAAACCGGCCAAGTGCGAGTCGGACTCGCACACGAAGGGTTCCGTACCATTATCGCAAAACACTGCATACAAATCACGTTTGTTGTATGGGAGCCCCCCTTAATTTATTTTATTTTAATTTATTAATTATTATTTTTATAAAGTAAATATACAACTAAACATTCTGTGAATATTTCAAGCGTCTACCTGTTGCCGTTATTAATATCGAGCAAAAAACGGCAAAAATATCACGTTTGCTGTATGGGAGCCCCCCTTTAATATTTACTTTATCCTTTTTTTAGTATTTGTTGTTATAGCGGCAACAGAAATACATTATTTGTGAAAATTTCAACTGTCTAGCTATCACGGTTCATGAGATACAGCCTGGAGACAGACGGACAGACAGACAGACAGACAGACAGACAGACAGACAGACAGACAGACAGACAGACAGACAGACAGACAGACGGATCGCGAAGTCTTAGTAATAGGGTCCCGTTTTTACCCTTTGGGTACGGAACCCTAAAAAGAGGTTTCTCCTTAAGGGTGTTAGAATGGATTAGTCGACGTCGATCGATAGTTTCTACCACACCAATCGATCGATAGCCGATAGATGCCATCGATCGATTGGTTAGTCGACCGGTATCCGTCGACCGATGCCATCGACCGGTATCCGTTAGTCGACTGGTATCCGTCGATCAATTAAAGCTACCACACCAATCTATCAACGTCGACCGATGTCGATCGATGGCATCGATCGACTATCGATCGATTGGTGTGGTAACACCCTAACGTCCCCAGACGGCGCTTGTCGCACTATGGCCTCTAGGCCTTAGTGCGAGTTTTTACTCACGCAGCACGCTCAATCGCGTTAACGTAAACGTCAATTTGTATTGAAACTGGATAAGCGCCGTCTGGTGACGTGACTTGTGATCACGTAAACGAACGTTTACGTTATCACGAGTCACGGGTGAGTACGTTAAAAAACTCGGAATAAGCACACAGATCTTCTGTGGTGTTATTTGTTAACGACTTGTAAAGCACATCACAAAAATCTACGCGCCTATATCAACATGAATATATATTTGAATAATACTTCTACTCAGCTAAAAGGAAAAACAAAACACTTGAGTAATATACACGCGGTGCCTATTCAGTACACTGAAGCTCAGCGGTACCTACAAGTAAACATGCCTTTTTTTCGTGCGAGAGGCGTGTACGACAAAAAACACCTATTACAAGGTCTGTTTACGACACGAACACCGAAGAGTGGTAGTGCGAACCGTCGGTACCGATTCCAATAAAAAAGAGACAGAATCATGGCCACAATTTTAAATTCTTCGTTCTTAAAGTACCTCAGGTACTTGGTGGCAAGCGGGGATCTCGGTTTTATTTCTAGGGGAGGCCACAAGGGCCAGGCAAGTAACGAGTGTTCCTCCTAGTATTGTACTGTCTTTGGTATTTATTATTTATCAATAACATTGTTGCAATAACTATAAGATAATACTAGTACCCTCGTTATGTATGCAAAATGAATCGAATGTTATGAAATCAGTACAGTATTTATTAATCTCTCAGTCACAGCTCCTAATTTTATTTTAACCGTTTGGGGGACACGTGTCTCTGCGCCCACCCCTGGATCCGCCCTTGCTTGGCGGTACAAAAGAGTCTTGGATCACCGGAAAGGAGTTATTTCTTGACGTTAATCCTTATTCGTGTGTATAAGGTGCCTGGTTTACAGGGTGGTCTTCTGATGAGTGGCCAGATTAAAGGACACGTCCGGAAATAGGAATTATCAGGTATAGGAAACTTTTTTTTTATATTGGTTTGATGACAATTTTGACATTCAAATCCCAATATGTTGTCTCCTAGATCTTGATGTGAACCACAAAACTAAATCGCAGCGACCCATTTGCAGCTAAAATATTATCACCATTGAAGTTTTTACACAAAGTATTACACGAATTGGAACGGTTCGCAACTAAAGTTGGAGCCCCCAATAAAGTTTTATTGGAGTGTCTGCAATATGGAACGTTTAGAAGGCAAATTCGTGCTCTACTATCCCATTGACCGATGGAAACCTTTGATAATTCAGTGGATCACGACCCAAATAACCGAAATAAAATATCGGATGCCGCTTGAACGGTACTTCCGAAATGTTAGTAAGAAGGCTAAGCTTTCCAGCGAGAGACCCACCCTCGATTGTGTCGATATATTTCATTGTATGCAAATCGGTCCACCGCGCCCGTTCGCTACCAAATATTTCACGCTGGCGGCGGCTTCGAGCGACGCGTGGGATGGCCAAATTACGCGACCCCACCAAATATCGAACGGTCCCATAAGCATTCCAGAAACCGCGCGACCACCAATTTGTCCCTTCCGAACCAGTGATTTTGTCATTCCCGTAGGCATCGCGCTAATAAAGAGCCGCCGGCCACAACGACCGGTTCTGTGGAAATAGATTTCCCCTATAAGGGATTGAATCTCGGTGTCCTACTGAATATTGGAGATATATAATTAATTTTATCTATAACGCAGACTCACAGCTATGGGTTCTGATTTTGCAATATTGCTCCTTCGAAACTATCTACTGGGATTTCAGGCTTCGTGTCTTAATCGAGCCGACGAAGTTCTTCCTACCGAAGCGGTCTCTGGATTCCAATTATGGCGTGAATAACGTAGAGCTTTTCGACCATAGCTGTGAATGTAAAGGGCCGTATATTATAATGTTATTGTGTTGCATTCGCACCACGGCTTCGCTGCGGTACGGCAAAAGACAAATTGGCTGTCAGAAATTCCTAACGTCATTGCCATTCAGATGTTGAATGTAATTTGTATCGTCACCGTCACGTCGCCGGCGCCGCTAACCGGAGCCCCGCCAACCTCTCGCGCCACGTTTCACACAACTCACAACTATGCCACTTAACACCTCACACCTTTCCATTCAACGTTCTGACAATAAACAAATATGCGTGGCGTATGCACCGCGCGCCGCTGCTTGCTGTTTTGTTCAAACGTAATTTCGACATGACGTGCAGATGTGACCCTAAAATAGTTAAGTACGGGTCATAAAAACTTTGTTTGTCGTTACGAAAAAATAATGTATACTAAACGTTAAGAAATAGCACAAAGACCTACTTTGGAAGATGACTAGTTACAGCGTTTTTGACTCGGATGTGACTTTAGTAAAAGCATGTTGCAATAAAAAAGCCACACCAAAGCGCATATCTAAACATGTCAATTTGTAGAACAGCTCGTATGCATTCGAAATGAGACTGCATTTTGTGGTATATGCAGCACTCTTCCTGTCGTCATTACCACACTTTCATTAAGATCACTATTGGTACTTTTCACCACGCCTACATCAGACCACTACTTGTAACTCTTCTGTTATGCCGACTTGTCATTAGAGTTGAAATCTTAATAACATGTTTTATGTCACACCCACACGTTCATACAACGCGTTTGCGGTTTGAATGTATGAATATTTAGGACGCGAGATATGTTCCTTGAATTCTTATGTGCACTGAAATGTCTTGAAGTAATACGAACTCTGAACTTTAAACGAGTTCGTGTGGAAAATATTTTGACCGTTAGCGTAATGACTTCGAAATATATTTAATAGGGGCTTGCTTTGTTATACGGAGTACATTGATCAAAGTATTTAGTGGTAGCCACCCAAAAGAGCTTCTATTTATTTTTTAGAATTTGTTGGTTGTATTAATGGGAGCGCCTTATACTTAGCAAAGGATTTTGAACGAATTATTTTTATGTTGCGTGCCAAGGTGAAGCATCAGACGTGAAAAAGGCGAGGCACTTAGATGAACGTACGATATAAACTAGTTAAGACGTTAATACGGTTATTATTCAGGGGCTAGGTCGGGGACCAACAATGACTCGTGTCGACCCACGCCCGACTTGAGACTAGCGAATATGAGCCGAACACGAAAGATGTAACAATAGATGACAAATTATTTTGGATTAATTCTTTTACTGTAATTTTCTAATACGTCGAATAGGCTGTATAATCTATACTATAAAGTCAAAGTCAAATATATTTATTTCAACTAGGCCAATAAGCGGCACTTTTGAACGTAAAACAATTTAAAATTTATATGTAATAAAAATTGATTCTACCGTGCATTCGGAAAAGTAGCTTCTTATGGAGAAGAACGCACAAGAAACTCCATACTTACTCTTTAAAAAAAAGGTTTTTTACAATACTTACATAAGTACATTAATAAATATATGTGAGGACGATGCACCCAAAAATAGCACTACAGAATACTATAACAGAATACTTATATAATAGAATACTTAGTCCAAATATGTTAAGGTCGTTTGAATAAACTCACCCAAAAAGGAGTTTATAGTGCCTAACGTTTAAATAGTTTGCTTTCCGGGTGTTCGTCAAGGGTCAATACTGAGTCCTATAAAGTTTGCTAGCTAAGGTAAAACAAAAAGTAAAATATCGTGTCCCAAGTGCTGCATACCTAATGACAGTTAGTAGTGAATATAAACTAGGTATAAGTAAG
This sequence comes from Anorthoa munda, assembly GCA_945859665.1. NCBI lineage: Eukaryota > Metazoa > Arthropoda > Insecta > Lepidoptera > Noctuidae > Anorthoa > Anorthoa munda. Next base: position 13,075,575 of record OX243910.1, read on the forward strand.
TACATCGAAAGAAAGTAGTTCAACGGTAGCCAGCTTCCTATGATTATAGATCAAGATCGGGCCACACAACCGGTTAGCCACCACGGCCATGCCACACATAACTTATAATTTGCTTAAGCATTTGCGTTTACGTCTTTATCCCTAGCTATCGAACGATTTTCTGAATGATTTTTAATATCTGTGGTTTCAGAACGCCGACTTTTATTTTTTCGTCTGTATGTCTGTGTATAATAGGGAACAGGAAAGTTTGTACAAAAGGGAATAAATTTGTGGCTTTACTAATATTTACCTACTTAACTATCATAAAAATAATTAATGTTTACATATAATTATATGTATCAAATAACAAAGTATGAAGTTTAATCGTGTTTGCGGTAAACCTCACAACCTTGTAATGGGTTCTATTTGTGGGCTAGATTTATTCTTGTTTATTTATAACCTACTTATATTAACTTAAATAATGTTATTTGTTTCAGGTGTCGCGGTTACTAAAGGGGGAAACACACATGTCCCCCAAAAATGATTCCGGTGAGTACAACATTTTGCACCTTGTCACGTGAAAATAATAAATAACTAACATTTTGTGATATCTAAAGATAATACCGAAGAAATACTTAAGTTAGAGCATATAGATGCTACGATTTTGAAAGACCTATCTTGTAAAGCAGAAGTCCATAAGTATAGTCCAAGCAGTGCTACGTGGTATGGAGTTGACTGACTGACCTGCACCCAATGTAACGTTGATTTGGGTTCGGGGTGAATCAAGCACAAGCTCACTGTTGACAATTCGTTTTAATGACTAAAGTTGAACCTGAACGAAATATAGGTAGGGTAGTTGGTATCAGTTTGCTGGTCTGATTTTGATATTGATGGTCAAATCAAAAGCTGAATGCTGGTCACTCGGAGGGTGAGCAGGTAGGCCGGACAAATAATATTTATCGAAGAAGAAAAACAAAACGGAATGCTGTCTCTCTGTCTTTCAGGTCAGCCAGTCAACTCCATATCCCGTGCCTGGACCATATTCTTAATTAACAAAAGTCGGTTGGAAGTCGGTTTGTTTTTTTTTTGCAAAAAGTTTTTATTTATCTTTTTTTATATTTGGTAAGTAAATTTATAGCCAAAGTAAATCTCATGACGATCCCATATAAGCCCAAACACGACTAGGATCCATTGTTTTATTTCGGAGTTCCAGTGCCTACCTACCGGCTTCATCATCAGATCAGTTCGATGTTACCATTTTCATCAGTACCACAGATAATATAATACTAGCATATCAGTACCAATTATTTATAAGTATTTGCTTTATCATTAGTCGGTTAGCTATTCGATATATCTTATACCCGTGACATATATAGCGTAAAAGAGTTCCAGTGGCCATCTGTGGTCTTCTTTATCAGTTCCATTTCACCAAATGACACTTTCTGAGTGTAAATGAGTGCATTGTTGATAAAAATAACAAAATCGCTATATGTATGCCTATAATATTTGAGGAGATCCCTCGGTTCCCTTATCATGGTACCACCCTTGGGATATTTCCATTCAAACAAAAAAAGATTCATCGAAATCGGTTCATAAACGACGAAGTTATCCGCAAACACACAAAATATATACATATACGGTGGAATTGAGAAACCTCCTCCTTTTTGGGAAGTCGGTTAAAAAAAGAATTCATAAACATCAACGACTTTGAGATACCAACTTTTGCTTACTTTCATCCTCAGATTTAAAACTGACAATCATGGCGAATTTAATTAAGATTAGAGACAGAAACAAAACGAACTCATTCAAACTTAATACAATGTTCTTTATTATAGGCTTAACAGCTTAAGCTAAAACAAAGAGCATCGCACAGGGAATGCAACATACAAAGCTAGTGCTAACATATGTAATGAGAAATTTGCTTAACGCCAGTCACCCCTTACAAATAATTACGCCAGCATCTGCCCGGGGCAGCTGGCAAACTTATTGCCATCGTAATAAAGGAAGCAAGCTCTTATTGAATGCTGACGGACTAGTACAGAAGTTTTTCTGAGTATTAAGTACTTTGCTAGCTAGTATTTAGTAGTTCTTAAGGGGTGTTCATAAGGGGTAATTTGTTTTCTAAGTTGCAAGGGAAAGGTATTTCTGTATTAGTAGTTACGGATGGTTAGTTTTCAGTAGTTTAAATGTCAAATGTGGGTGTATTGATATGGTGATTGCTATGTTACAGAATATCGTTAAAGGTCTAACTTAATTAAAGGCTCAACCATTATTTCCTTATTTAGGTCAGAATTATATATTGCAAAGTGTAAAGTAACTAAGAGCGACAAACACAAATGCATATTTCTCCTATTCAGATTTATATATTTCAGCCAGTTCCCTTCTAGGCTTTGTGTGCTTACCACCATCGGCCATATCATCACTGACCCCGGTGAGATTGTGGTCAAACACAGGCCTATACATAGTAAAAAAAAAAGCAAACAAAAATGAAAGCTTTGCATCGAAATATTTTGTAACAGTCAGTTCAGTATTTGCATAGTTCGCCTTTCTATTACGTCAAGTCAGAACTTTTACATCATTTGCAGGCAGTAAATAAACATCGCGTCACAAATCAAAGGTAATTCCTATGTATCTCATATTTTATCCACAAATATATGCCTACAAATAAAAAGTTTTAACTAAACATTAGCTGCATCATCATAAGGATCATTATCGCTTAGCAGCTGATGAAAATGAAGGAAAGTTTTCTAACACAGCAATATGTTTACTTTGACTGACGGACGGATGGACAGTAGTTCATAGCAGACAGTGATTAGGTGAGACTTTACATAATACAGTAGCTTCCTTCGAATAAAGAATCGTCTAGAAAGACATTATTTATTGATGTTTGAAGACAATGAACGGAGGTTTCGAGCGGCGACGGCTTGAGACGGCGTAATGTGTTTGTAAGATCTACAAAACATTAAAAGAATATTAATAAATCAAGTTCATGTTATGGCCAGTACCACTTTTGCTTTTTTATTCCTTCTTGTAAATATATGTAGTGTATCCACATATAATATTCTTGGGTGGGTCATATTGGAAATAAGTTGGATTTCGTCAAGAAAGGCACGACTGTCTATTTACAATACCACATTATTTAATTGCATGATTACTGCAATTGGCAATAGCCTACAATATTTTTTCAACACACTTGCTCATAAAGTGGCTCTAATTTGACCCGCAATAAGGCACATAACGACACCTGTAATCTAACTGTGACTTTTTCATTGCTATTATTCACAAGTGGGTTATAGAGTTTTATTTTATAGGTTGAGTTAGTTTGTTCTTAAAAAAGTTTCAATACAAAAATGATTGTGCTCAATAGTACAAATAAATTAATGTACCTATTGCTTGCTCATTTCATGCAACTTCGTATTTAAATAGATAATTTCAACTTATACTTGTTTAATAAATAAAACTTTCACTCAAATATAACTTTTGTTTTCTCTGTAATAATGAAAACTTGAAATTGTCCATTTTGTACGAGGCTAAAACGCTATCCGCGAAAAGCCAAAAAAAAGAAACCCCATTCTTTTAGTCTATGGCCGATCGCCATTGTTAGATGAGCATAGGGTAACTGATTAATAGTTCCCGCCATTGCGAAAAAATATTCACAACTCGTTTTCACTGTTGTAAATGATTTTTTAGTATTATTTTATTCACAAGTGTGTTGAAAAACGTCGTATGATACACGTGTGTATTGATGATTACAGTCCTCGGCTCTCTTAAGACCCTTACCTAACGGCTCGGGTCTCAGCGGTAATCACCAAAATTACACATTTGTACCATAATGTACTAATAACTCGGGAAGAGTTATCACACATATATAATACGAGTATATCTACTATTTCTACACCCATTGGAATTTAACCACAAGAATAAGTAGTTTATAGATATTTGATGGTCATTTTACTACATCTTTCATTGCTTGATGCATATACCCACTATTTGACCATCGCCGTCAAACCTTTGGTATTGTGGGATATCTTCTTCCCACATGAACCACCTACTTTGCTGGTATCTACTTTAACGGAAACATTAAATACGAAGTTATCTTCTATTGTTTGAAAGGAGGATAAGGTTCATTTCACAATAAGGTTATCTCATTGATGTAGACATGTTCTTGGATCGTTAATTCGCATCGAAGGATTAGACTTTTAAATTTTAATGGATTAAAATGAAGATGCGGTTATAATTATCGCTATATGCTACCTCTTCTTCTTTCTGGGTCGATGGGGATTTAAACTTTAGACAGTTTGGGCGCATTAGAATATAGTCTCGTACTGATATGATATAAACTGTAAACGGAACCAACAGTGACGAAATCAAAGTCAAAGTCTTTCAACTAGGCCATTATGCAGCACTTTTGAACGTCAACAATTAAAATTTACAAGTAATAAAAAATTTATTCTACCGTGCATTCGGACTAGCTTGTTACGGAGAAGAACGCACAAGAAACTCCATACTTACTCTTTTAAAAAAATAAGTGTATTACAATATTTACATAAGTACATACATTTATAAATTCATATATGTGAGGACGATGCACCCAGAATAGCACTACACACTATACTACGTACAGGTATAAAGTATTAAAAGCATTGAAAGTTAAATTCACTAATTTGATAAATAGGAACATGGTTCTCACATACTTACAAATATTGCAGAAAAGTCATTATTTTAGAAATTTGTTAATAATTTGATAAATTTATTGACTATTTCTAGATACTACGCTTACTATTGGCCTTACCATGCTATTTAGCTTGGTGTAGATGTTAGTGTGATCTTTTATAGTTCATTCTGCAAACTAATACCAATATCTAAATATTAATTTCAATTTTTTGTTTAACATTTTTATCATCTAAAAATCTTTGTGGAAAACCTCATAAACACATTGTCAATTCTACTGGATTAGCGACATGAAATTGTTAGTGTAAATTCATTATCAGCATTAATTTTCTGACTTGTGAATTTACGCACCATGTTTTGCGTCACATCTTGGAGCATGTGACAAATTGCGTGCTTGGACATAGCAGAATAGAGTATTGTGTGATTTATTAACAAACCAGTATCTCTTACATTATCCAAAGGATCTTAATGTCATGGCCAGATCTTAGAATTGATCACTTCATGAAATGGTTGTATTTCTTGATATGGCCAGCTAAAACTTACCATATCGATTATAAACGTCAACGTTTGATGATATGTCAATCCACTGTTCCGAACTCCAAGGTTTATTTACGTTGCACTCGTTTTTTGAGTGACTTTCGTAAAATTCAAGTAGCATTGTGTCACTTTACTTTTATCTTCAATTGGCGCATTATTATTAGCTTTTTATCAGAATAATTGTCCGCCACCGTGATGCATCACAAAAACACAACGATATCTGGCCTCTAACGATGGATAATGTAATTATTTTACGATATGATCACTATTGTATAACCATATCTTGAAGTAGCCGTGCGTTTAGCTATTCATATCGTTAAACGCTGATTATTCATTCATCTGGCTAGACCATATCATGATGTGGGCAGCGGATGGCGGAGGTGATAATGATTTGTCCCAAAATCAAGCGATCATTTTGTCTAGCTGGAACCCCGAGAGTGGTTACATATTTATCACTAATTTTATTAGCTTGTAGATATGTATGTATGTGTTATTATATGAGTTTTACTAGACCTTACGTACAAGTAACATAAAGTTACTAAGTGAAAGTCCATGTACTTGAAAAGGTGTGTAATATTGAGTAGTTCTTGGCGAAACTTTCTAAGGAGCTAATTTGCCTTTTATTGCTTTGCTCTTCTAGACCTGTCTGCAGAATGGTATTAAAGTGGCTTCGACGAGTTATTATTATAAGCAATAAGTATTTATCGACTTCTTGTTGCTTGGAGAAACACATTTCAACTGAAAAGATGAAAATAATTTAAATCTTTGAAGCTGTAAATGCTATATCTAATTATTTCTTTCACGGTTTCACCACGACATAGCCATTAAATTGTATATTATGGCAATGTTCACTGAATTGATCGTAAATATATAATTTGCGATATAAACCAAGTATCCGATGGACAGTGGCAGAATAGTATTTATTAATTTGAACTTTTTCAAACTTTATAAAATTATTTCTTTACAAAGACAGACTTGTATTCGCCATAGAGGATTCAGTGGACTTATATAAAACCACCATTTAAGGGTAAACTAGTCGAAAATTCTTCCATACAATCGTAGTCTGGCTTTTACTTCACTGTTTGACGATGTACGTTCAAAATAAAAAATGATATCAATTTGTCTCATCATTATCTAGCCCTGTATGGAAGCAAAAAGTAAAAAAAATATTTACTTGAAAGTTATGAGCTTCGAAAGTTCCATATTTCAACACTAATTTTAACATATCTTTGGGCGCAAATAAGTACCATAAGAAGAAGGAAAATTGAAAAACGGCCTCCATACAGGGATAGATTAGTTGTTCAACAATGCAAATAATTTTATTTTGAACAGATACATTCAGTCGTTTTTTCATGATATCCAAACTCCCAAAGGTCTGTTTATAAAATTTCGCGCGCTCATTTTCGTTCTAAATCATCATCCATTACGCTACAAATTTGCAAAAGTGTGTATTCGTACACGAACTAGCTTCTTAATGCTCATAACAGCATCCATCTGTTCCGCACGTGTTGTCGGTTGATATAGCACGCATTTTAAACCCGCGCACAAAATAGTTCGTGCCGTCGACTAGTGTACCCTTAAGACGTTTAAACATGTGGCACTTATTAATCTTTCATTTCCTTCTTTATATACTCGTAGGTATAAAAAAATCCTCTTAATTGCATGTCACCGTTTCATATAATCCCTCTCAGGCCAGTACAAGGGATCTTGCGCGAATTTATTAAAAAATAAAACGGTTAGGCTGCATTTAAAGGCCACCGGGAACCCGAGGGCATTGTTGCATGTTTTTAATTCGCATAGCACCTTTTTAGCTTGTTATTTTCTAAGTAGAATGATAAAAGAATTAAATTCTTTGGTGTTGATACCGAACAACCGGAAGATGTTGCGTTGAAAGGCCTCCCACTAGGTGGACCGATGACCTGGTGAAGGTCACGGGACCGTTCAACGTGGTGACGCTTGGGGGAGGCCTATGTCCAGCATTGGACATCTTTTGGCTGGTATGATGATGATTATGATGGTGTTGTTAATGAAATGAATTTTCAACAGCCAATCACAGCAGATAACGCGTGCTTGTCAATTTGTCAGATTAATTCTGCGATAATTTTAAGGTAGGAAACTCGGGGTAAGCCTTTTTACCCGACTGCCGAAGGAGGGTAATGTGTTTATCAGTCTATGTATGTATGTAAGTATGTATGTATGTATGTATGTATGTATGTAAGTATGTATGTATGTATGTATGTTTGTTCCTATGTGGCGTTCTAGAGACCAAACGCGTGGGCCGATTTTGATGGTTCTTACGTCAATCGATTCGTCTTAACCCCGCGAGTGTCACTGAATACATGAAAATTGGAAAATAGGAAAATGGCGGTGCTTGGGCGCCATATTGTGGGGGCCCAAATTTTTTTTTTCTTCCAAACTTATCGTGTGGGGTATCAAAATACAGGATTTTAAGAGGTGATTTCAAAAATATATAACACTTATATGTTTAAATGTACATAATTCGAAAAAAAAAATAACTAAAATGTTATAAATAAAAAATGTTAATTAAAAAAATCAAAAAACCCGACTGCTTGAAAAGCGAACTAAAAAGACATAAACAAGGAGAAAATCATGCTGTGCAGTCGGAGGATACGTCTGGTTTTGGTCAGCCAGCTCGCGAAGATGTATCCTCCGACAGCACAGCATGATTTTCTCCTTGTTTACGTCTTTTTAGTTCGCTTTTCAAGCAGTCGGGTTTTTTGATTTTTTTAATTAACATTTTTTGTATCGATGTTAGTGTGCTAGGAATTTAGTTATTAAGTAGAGCTCTGATGGAAATAATGTTTATTGTCATTGGAAGATTAACGCTTATATTTTAGTGGGTTTCACAAGATGCTTTAATTAATTTGAAACTAATGTTTTTCTGATGTTGATAATGAATGTTTCTCTGTAGATTTTCTGCTGCTGGTTTTGAGAACGTGCAAAAAATTGTTTACATAAATCAATAATCCAAATTATACAGAATGTAATGAAAAAATAAAAAGTTTAGAAAAGTACCTACCTATACCAAGTAGTATATTATATACACTCCAGTAGTATACACTCCACTCTAGTTTTATTTACACTCCAGTCTTCGAAAATCTAACACTAATGACGAGTTGTCGCGAAAGGAATAATTAATTCCACTTCAGTAAATTAAAAATCTTACAGAAGCACGTTTGTTTGTAACCACACTCTCAGTAAAAGGGAACGATGTTGCGTGTTGTGGCCTTATTAATTTTGTATGAGTTGATGACTTAATTAAACATCGGTGTTAATTATTTTCTCTGTATTGTATTATTATATTTAATTAACGGTAATAAAGATAGGCAAATTACTTAATTGAGAATTTGCTTTTTTTCGAGAGGTGATACACAAGATGGTATTGTCTGCTGCAGTAAAATTTCAATAAGAATAGGTAATTTAAAAGCAGACATTGCAACAATATCTATCTCATCTAATACCTTTAAACGAGCTATTCTTGTATATATATCTATGATCTCAATTTCGGAAACGGCTCCAATAATTTTCAAAAAATTTCGTATGCAGTGGGTTACGCGGGGGCGATAAATCGACCTCGGTAAGTTTCATTTTTAGAAAACGTCGTTTTCTTTATTTTCACCCGAACTGAGCTTGGTCGCCCAGGTACTTAAGTTATAAAACAAGATATAAAACCACAACGTCAAATCAAATCAAATTGTTTATGTGAACAATTGATTTGTGAATAGTTATTCAAATAATCCGAGACTTCAATGTTTAACCAACAAATCTCTTAATTATTCGAGTAGGATGCAAGTACTCAACAACTACACTGTATTGCATAAATATTTGCTCACATTAAATACCACAACTTTGATAGCACGCCACAACTTCTGGAAAAGCTGCCAGTTAAATTACTGGTGACGTTACACTTGCTGACATGGTTAGGCGTTCCAATAATGCGATTTTCCGTTAGTTTACCAGCAGGTGGCGGTAGTGGGGTAGTTCGCAACTCGTTAGCGACGCCTCCATATCGTGCGCGCCTTGTAAATTGCCCGTCCTCCATAGTTTTCTTCAATTTTACTTCTCATGTATAAAATTTCTTGTGATGGAAGCTGGAGGGTGGTATTGAATATTTATGGCTTTTTGACGGATTTGGATTTTTATAAACGGAGTAGAGGAAGCGTTTTCGCCCATAGGTATATAGGGTAACATATATAACATCTCAGACTTATTAATCAATGGGTGACATAGCTGAAAATCGGTTAATTAGGCGCTTTGTTTATTATTTAATCTATAAAATCACTAGGCGTAGGCAGGCAACAATTCGATTCTGTTTTAGTTGAGTAGGAATTACGTACAATGTTCTTTATTTACTTTTATGACACTGGACCGTGAGACTTTGCAAAAGGTGCGTTGACCCCAAGGAATTTTGTCTGTAGCGTAACAGCGGCTGCAACAGAAATTAACTTTTATTATCAGTACATCGTTTATTACCTTTAATAACTGCAACAGTGCACAATAATGATAGGCTGTCGTAACGCTAACATTTACGTTTACGACTACAATGAACAAACAAGCCCTTTTCCTCAATTTACACTCAAAGATAAGATAAATAAGGAAGTTACAAAGTTCACCTCTATTTAGAAACTTATAATCATTATTAATTCGAAACATAGTTAAGTATTTAAAAAAGGCTTGTCGGGCAATAATTTCCCAATTAGATGGAAGGAGGTAGGTAATACCCTTTTATTATTACTGCCTTAATTAACACTATTGATAGTTACAAGAGAAAATAGGGACATACAGAATTATATATCCCTCAACCCCTGAATGAAAGACCCAGAATATAGCACTAATTTAAACCCGACAACAAAATAAACCTGATAAAAATTGCCAAAACTCGAAGTGGATGCTGCACTCTCCGCCCACAAAGTTTTAATTTGCCATGATGGAAATAATTTCATAGACAAATACGGTTACAATTTCTAAAAAAACAGCTCATAGATTGGTATATTGTTTCTGTAAATAATAAAAATACTCATGCATAGCGTTCTAATGGGAGGAAAAACGAATAAATAAACTTTTACTTTTTGCAATAGAAGGCGAGTTTTACATCTACCATAAACTATCATCATAAACTAGGCGCAGACGAGAGGGTAGGACCTAGTTTTTAGGAGAAACAAATACGTAGTTTCGAAAAAGTTCTTTTATTTACTGATTTCTATGTGAAGTAGCCGATGAAAAGCAACTCGAATGGGGTTGATTAAATTCTGTGCTGAAGGTTGAAAAATCCGCTCTCGTATTTCTAATACAAAAATGGAGCTTTTGGAAAAATGTTTCGCTCAGAAATATTGAGATTTTTACCACTCATAGAACTCCATTCAAACGAAACTACTTCTTCATGAAAGCCCAGTTTCAATATAATTATCGAAAAGCCAATATTTTTAAGGAAAGCAATGACGTAAGCAACTGTGAGCAGCTAGCAGAAAGAGCTTGATAATATATCTTATATTTCCAGCATTTTCCAAAAAAAAAATACCATTTGAAGGCTGCTGGCAAGCGTTTGATTTATTTGCACGTCACTTTTTGTAATTCACAATCTTTCAATGCGTCTCCATTGCCAAAATTTATACACAGCTTTACTTTACTTTTGAAGTTATCCTAATAAAATCATTTTTTTTTTCTTCCTTAAAGGATTTAAGTTGTTAAACTGCTATTCGCTACAAACATGGGAACAATTATATATTCAAATCTACGCCTATCAGTTCATCACTCGTTTCCTAGCCCATGCAACATGCTACGCCCATGAGTACGTGTAATCACGTAGCAACAAGGAAAGTGAGCGCAGTGCTAATTACAAAAAATCTCACAAATTATCGTCGGAATGTAAATGAGTCGCTTCCTCATGTTCTTGGGTCCCATAAGATGGACAATGCTGCCGTCCGAAGAAAAAGGACACATCTGACTTTTAAGAAAAAGTCGAGTTATTTAGATACCTACGTATTCGGCATCACGATATTGTCCTTCACCGTTTTTTAGAGCAGTGGGCATGAAAAAATTTACACACGCCTGTAAATTTTGTTACGATGAAAATGTCAAGCATTAAAATTCTTTTTTATTGGTTTTTTATATTTTATGTTTTTGTCAGATGCGTCCCTTTTACTTTTGACGGCTGAATGTGACTCTTGCTCAAATACAAAATGTTTGTACGAACTTCAATGGATCAGTTAAGTGCTCGTGACGATTCTATAGGACGACTTTGTTAATGTGTTGCACCTTGCATCCGAGCAGCGATTGCTTGTTTATTTACCAAACTGTGAAATGTATGTTTCCGATAAGCGTGTACTTATCGATAGATCTGTTGATTGATTAAGTTAGTAGAAAAGATAGTATTAGCATCTCAAGAAAAGGAAAGATTTTTTTACATTTAGGACAGATAGAAAATAATTGCAAACAAATTGGGGTAGTAAATTTCAATCACTCTTAAATGCTTAGGTACAACAATACCACTCTAAAAGCCTACTAATATTAAATACTGTATTAGACGATAAAATTGAGGCAAGTCGCACATCTTCTAATTTTATGTAACTGACCCTACTAATGCTACTTGTAGATTAATTGAGTACTTAGCGACCCACAAATTGCGATAAGTACTGTTAGAGTACATCCTAAGTGGTCCCCGAGGCGGAAGTCAGCGTTTCTTCCAAATTGGCTTAGTAGATAAAAGGCATATTAGAGGCTTATGCCAGATTATCCCTCTATAAATTAGATCCTCGGGAAATTAAGGAGGATTTTTTCTTATAACTTTGAGAAAAATTGTGTACTTTATTTATCGTTTTAAAATTATTATTATAAACATTTTCACGGATAATTATTATTTTTGGTGCTGACCAAAATTTGCGCAAATTTCTTAACAGAAAGTTTACTTTGTTACTCCTAAGATTTTTCATTCCGCTTTGAGTTCCCGGCTGTATTTTACAAGAATAGCCCGAAAAATATGTCTGCGAATAGTTCCTAGTCCATTACAGAGACTTGCCTAACAGATATTACGTAGTCGTAAGCTATTGTAATATTTTCAGGGCTGGCCGCTAACTGGGATAAAAATTCAGTGCGAAGTGTAACGGAGGGATATATCAGAATTGCAAATTCGAATTCTAAGGCAACTTGAACAGTTTACTGCAGCGGTAGAGCGTGTACGGATGGGTGATATTAGGAGTAAGTGATACAACGAATGCTGATGCTATACTGCCCTTTATTATAAAAGAACACAAGTTTATATGGTTACATTGACATCTCCCTCTCATCTCCTCCCTAAAACTAAAATAAAATAAAAGTTTAATTTTATTTTATTGCATGGATACAATATAAGCACAAATTAAACATTGATACTCTTAGGCTAACACGTATAAAATATAGTTATAACATAATCGTAGTACATATGTTCGTTATGTTTGGTATACAAAGTTATACAATAATAAGTAGTTACATACTTATAATAACAATCAATTCCTAAGTACCTATGAGCGCACAGCTGGCGCTTATTATTCGTCTCCGTTTTCTGCTGACCTGTATAATAGCTATTGTTAAGTGCTTATAACATTGGTAATTAATTGTCTTATTGTTTTTATCTTAAACATGATACGGTTTCGTTCTGTTTTTGTGAATAATGTCGGGTTTTCCCTTATAATTGACCTCAACATTTGGTGACAAATCTCTAATCACCTTGTAAGGTCCAGAATATAATTGTTGAAGTTTATTGCCAGTTTCATTTTTAATTAAAACTTGATCGTTTGGCTTATAGCGTATTGGATTTACATGCTGGTCGTATCTACTTTTTCTGCCTATTTTATTGGCTATCAAATTTTCCCGCGCTTCGGTTTGAGAAACCTGTAGGCGGTACTTAAGTTCAAGCGGGTAACTGTCGTAATTATATAGAGGCTCTACACACTTTTCCAAATTATTGGGCAAGTTACACTTTCTCCGTTTTTCTTTCTTTCTTTTTTTCCTTTTTTTTTTTTTTTTCGTTTTTTTTTTTTTTTGTAGGAAATTGTATGCACTTTTATACAGGTATAATGCCAGAAAGTTTTGTTGCAGAGAAGGGTTAAAAGATGTTTGAATAAGAGCAGCAAAAAATCACGCTCTTTATTTGAAATGAAATTGTATTGTGTATTTTTATATGAAATTGTATGAGATAAAGTGTCGCGTCGCGTAGTTCCGCTGCCGCGTAGTGCGGTTTATCTCATACATTTTCATAAAAAGTATATTTGGTCGTGTCACGTCGCGTCGCTCCGCTGACGTGCAGTTACGCCTAGTACGGTCTGACCTTTAGAATGATAATGGTGTGACTGTGATGTTGGGCATTCCAACTGTCCAACGGTCTGAATTAATAGAGGTGTGCTGATGTTTTGGAACAAAGCCCACTTCCCATACATGTAAAAACCTGATAATTAAAGTTTACGTATAGTTATAAGGTATAATAGAAAGATTACCAGTAAGTTTGGAAAATATTGTCATGTAGTAATTTTTATGATTTAAACGTTACGAAATCCAAAAAATATTTATGGTACTTTTTAGGTTAGGATTTGCAGTTAGCAAATATAAATAATTGTGCTAGAAGTAATTATTATCGCTCGAATTTTAGTCTAAAATAGGAATACGTAACTTTGTGAATTTAGTACACAGTACACAACGAGACGCAAACACAACAACGAAGGACTACGCCGATGGCAATCGCAGAAATGTCAAATGTCAAAACATTGCGTTTCAATCTTGCGAACTCAATTACATTCTGCATGATTAATTTATTTAATTATTATGTTATTTTTAATTAATCTGTTTGATAAAAGAATAATAAAGAAATACGATTAAATAAAATGTAAAATAATTTATAAAACTCAAAAACAGAGTTGAATAAAGTCAAGTAGCAGTGTGTAAAATGGAACGTCTTAAGAAAAGGCTAGTTGAGGTGCGAAATATTAAAAAAATATTTTTTGCCTGCGTTTCTTTTAACATTGTGATAAGCGTAATTAATATACAATCCAATTACTTAACTATATTTTAAGATTTATATCATTTCTATACATAGTCAGGTGAAAAATGGGCATTCTTCAATGGATGTTTTATTTTTTAAACAGAAGTCTTGTTTGTATAAGTAATTGAATTTGGAACATACACTACCGATTAGGTGTTTATTAAATCGCACAGCTCACAATAACTATTGCCCAATACGCACTGCATTCAATAAAACCACACAAGTTGCACTTACGTTCTGAGAATTCCATGTGCGTTTTGGACTGAATACGAACAAATTAGCAAATGAATGGACCCTGGACAAATTGAGTTCGGAATAAGGCCACTGTTCCCTATTAGGTGATCTAGCGGCTGATATAGTTTATGGAGTATTAGCATGTGAATTATCACGCACATAACCGTGGCCATTGTTTTTGGGTGCAGTTACGCGTTAATTTCCCTTTGTAATGCTAATTTTGAGATACAAGTAGCTGCCAAATATGCACAATTGCTACCAGTCTTATTCATGAAATTAATAAACTATTTAGTTGCGAAATTCTCTTTAGAGAGTTTGAGCTAAAATTTTACTTAGCATATGCTAAACAGTTCAGAGTTTTTGTGGATAAAACTGGTAGTGTTTAAGAGCTCGCTGACTAGACAGGGCGCAGTAAGCGAAAATGTACGAGCTCGCTGTGACGTAATTTTGGGAGTCTTATATCCAGCAGTGGAAAGGCTGCGTTGATTGATTAAAGTATGCGTCGGATATGATCCGATGCCTAGCCGAACGGGCGGCGAAATATTCTCAAAGCATCGTTCGCAACCCTATCGCGAACATTCAATGTTGTCAGAAAGGAAATACGTGGGTGCTAGTTACCAGGTTTTTAATTTACTCTTTGATCACTTCGCGTGTGTACCCGTGAAGGGATCCCGTTTGACGAGTATCATAGAAAGTTCATTGATGGAGAAATTCTACCTGGTACCGCCTTCGTACACCCCCGCATCCATGACTAATCCGAACTTCAATTTGTCAAGCTAGACATGAAGCTGGCAGTCTGATTTTCTATAGACGAAGTTTGATTTTATCTCGCTGCAGTGTTTTCCTCACCTTATTGGACGTTTAATAACCATTTGATTCTTTCTATATTGTTTAGTAAACGTTTCTAACATCTGTGTAACTCAAACTGCAGGAGTAAAAGTCCATTCTCATAAACAAAAGCGCTTTCAAGCGGCAGCAGCAGCTGTATAAATCTTAATTTTCCGCCATTTCACTATTTAAGTTTCGCAAGGAAGCTTCTGTAAGGCTTTTATAGAGTTGCTTAACTGAGATTGAGTTCTGCTTGTCAGCAATATTTCCTTATATCAGAGTTGCCGCCATCTTTATCTTGATCCACGTTTCACTGAGAAAACTTAGTTGTTACTATGCTAGTATTATATTATCTGTGGTTGTTACAAAGTCTACGCTGAGTGAAACTTCATGGAGCCATGAACTTTATAGCGTCATTTGAAATCATTTGTAAGAATAAAACTGTATCGTAATGATAACTTTGTAGGTCTTATGCTAAAGGTCAACTTTTTCAGGAATTATAAAGAATTCAGAAATAATAAACTGCCAGAAAATTCAACGGCTTTTCTGCGCGGCCAGCCGTCACGGGAAATTATAAATTGCTTTGTACGCAGCGCAGTAGTCGTGAATTCGTGACCATAACTTTACATGTATGCTACCAGTAGGTTTATCTCATATGCGTGGGCACTAGTATCATACCATCTGCGATCTTATTATCCGCATTAACCTGGGTTTACACTTAATGCAAAAAGCTATGTAAAGCAACATGCTACACAATGCAACAGGCAAGCAAAAATTACCATACATTTCGATTTGTAGGGTCATAGCACCGTGATTTAGATTTGTAGGCTCAGTTATCAGAAGCACCGTGTTTTTTTATTCTCGACATGCATCGGGTGGTACTATGTATTGTAAATTTTTATAGTAAACTAGTAAAAGTGCGCGTTTCGTTGCAATGTTACATGGAGTTAACAGCTATATTATAATGGGTCTCTATCGTGGCGCAACCGTCTTTACGTTGACAACGAAACATTAGTTAGTGTGTCCCAGAATAATATATGATGGTCTTCGAGGCGGCTGAGGAAAGACTAGATGCAAAAGGTTAAAAACCAGGTGTTATAGGTGGTGGACGATGGTGCAACTTGCGAGAGATCTAGTTATATTTAACCAGGATTTAGTTGGTTGATGTTTATTAAAGTGTGTCTTCTTCCTTCTTTCATGGTCCTATTTGGAGCAGGTATGATGTTTTTACATTTGTCCTATAAAGTTTTCTCTCCCTTCCCCAGATGATAGTGAGAGTGTGGTGCGAGAGCGGCGCCGGCTGGGCGCCGACTCACGTACCGGTGACGCCGCACACGAGTTGCCGCGACGTGTTGGAGTGCTGCCGGGAACCTGGAGACGAGCCGTGCTTGTTGTTCAGCGTGCACCCTCAACATGGAGGTTGGTCCACTGTGTCTACAGTTAACTCACGTGCCAGAGACGCCGCACACGAGTTGCTGCGACGTGCTGGAGTGCTGCCGGGAGCCCGGTGACGAGCCGTGCTTGCTGTTTAGCGTGCACCTTCGACATGGAGGTAGGTCCACTGTGTCTACAGTTGACTCAAGTTCCGGTAACGCCGCACACGGGCTGCTGCGACGTGCTGGAGAGCTGCCGGGAGCCCGGAGACGAGCCGTGCTTGCTGTTCAGCGTGCTCCCGCAACATGTAGGTAGATCCACTGTGTCTATAGTTGACTAACGGGCCGGTGACGCCGCGCACGGGCTGCCGTGACGTGCTAGAATATTGCCGGCGGGGCCGAGCCGAGCTTGCTATTCAGCGTGCACCCCCAACAGAAGGTAGGTCTACTGTGTGTGTGTCTACTATCTATAGTTCGGGAGTGGTGCCGGAATACAGAATTGTGTGGAAATGGCACAGGGTAGAGGTGTCAGCTTAGATCAGAGAAATAATGATTGTGTAAAAATAAACTAAAGAGGTCTTCAAAACATGTTGGTCCGCAGTTTTCTCAATCATAAGTATTAAGCATATAATCAGCCCATAATGGGTTTTAGAAAATGCTTCATTTGAATACGAATGCGATACGTCACGTCAAGATACCTATTGTAAAATCAACAAGTTGTCCCCTCAACTAGAATCTCTGGATTGGAGAGTGTCATAACTCATATTATTTTGTTCAGCTTTGTCTGTAACAACGAACAGTATCTTGGAACCTAATTGAAGAAGAAACTTTTAACTTTACTCACGACGTGACGAAATGACAAGCGGTTTTTCTTTAATCGTGTCCTTAATTCAAACCTAAAAGTTTTAACCGATATCACTATATTGACATGTTGGTTACCAACAGCCCAAAAGTTAGATTAGATAAGTTTTATGGGATAATCTTCCTTTAGAATAAAGCCTAGTAGAATTTGAGCTGGTCCTGGCATGTTAGAATGACCTCTATTAGGTAGTCCCTTAAAGGGTCTCCCTAATAGTGGTCATCCAAATAGTGACTCCCTTTTTCAGTCTCGTCGGATTTTCACTGCAATCTATTTGTAAGACCAGATGGCTACTTAGTCTGAATTAGATTATGCAGTATATATCTATACCTAAAAACATATGGCAAATATATGGAATGTATTACAAGACAACCGATTCTTCAAAAGAATGCAAAACAATCCACAAGTTGTAGTTAGCATAACCAATGTTTTCTTGCGTATGTTACGTTTAGTTTTTCCTGCGTTATATTATAAATCATATCCTCACGTCCGCTGCTACTTCCTTCTAAAATTCTTTTAAAAATATTGTCTTACTGCCTACTGTTTAACAAGTAGATACCTTAGTAAATTCTTGTTACTTTGAAGGAAAAACTTCAAGTTAGTAAGAGATTTAATAGAAATGGAGCTGTTGTTTTTAGCTATATTTTCAGCAGCGTAAGTATAAGTGCTTTCTTCATTCTTTCCATCGGAAACGCAATCTCCGGGACACACGCTTTTAGAGATTATACGACGTCATCTGCCTGGCTTCTTCTCAACTAAGTATGCTAACACTAACTTATAAAAACTTATGTAGGTAGGGAGGTACTAAATCTTATTTATTTTAAAGGCCAACTATATAGCCATACATCACTTGCTTTAACACTCGTATAAGTATGGAAGAATAATCTTGTATTGTAGCGGCATCTGTAACACCGCATACGAACTACAAAATAGACGTCACACTAATCTCAAATCGGGGAAAAAAAATATTTCTGCGGCTAGCATATACAACAGTCAACAGTCTAGCAATAACCATCGAAAACAACACCCGTCTGGTCACCTCCCTGTTCAATGGACCTTGCTCCGCATACTTCTATAATATACCATAAAGGCATTCTGTTTTTGGCTCTGAAAGCCTCCCATATATAGAAACCTATGGGTCCTTCTAGCCAGATGGTCGCCATCGTTTGTTTATTTTTTTTTTTTTTATTGTTGATAGGCTTGCGCTTGACCACTATCTCACCTGATGGTAAGCAATGATGTGGTCGACGATGACGCACGCTTGCCTAGAAGAAACCTATTCACTCTTGACTTGAAGACTCCTAGGTTGTAGCTATCAGGAAATACAGACTCCGGCAGGGAATTCCACTCCTTTGCTGTACGCATAATAAAAATGTTCCCAAAACGTTTGGTGCGTATGGGTGGGATGTCCACCATGTACCGATGACGCATCGCCTTACGTTTTGTAGTTCGATGGTGGAACGGGCTAGGAGGAATTAGTTCATGCAATTCCAACGCACACTCCCCGAAATGTAACCGATAAAAAACCGAAAGGCTGGCAACTCGGCGCCGATGTTCGAGGTTCTGGAGCCTAGATTCGACCAGTACTTCATTGCTTATAAGCCTCTTGGCCCGTCTTTCGATCAACTCAAGTGCATCCAGCTGGTACTTGGCAGATCCGCCCCAGAGATGAGAGCAGTACTCCATGCATGATGGAACTTGCGCTTGATACAAGTTGAGTAACTGTTCTGCCGTCCCACCTTCGCGAGGATCCCCAATTTTTTGGCAGCCAGCTGAGCTTTTGCCTCAATGAACGGATAGTTAGTTGCTCGTTAACCAGATTGTCTGCAAACAAGGCACTAAATCCTATGTTCGTGACAGACATAATTGAGATGAGCGATCTCGAGTATGTACCTCATCAGTTATTATGATATGTGTAATGTGTATGAGCTAGGTTAGGAGCAGTTAAGAAATATATATAATGTGCTTTAGAAGTGTAGCTATATGAAAGACCACGATGTTCATTATTAAAGAAAACGTACGAGTATATGAAAAGGCACGAGTTTTGCTGTGGAAATAGGAATGTCTCAAACTAAAACGGACTGTAATGGCTAATGGTTAGGTTGACAAAAAGTATTAAAACATGTTGTTATAATAATATTGTTCTCTTCATCTTTTTGGGGTATTCCTCGAAGCGCACCAACTTTGAAGCGTACCACTACCAAAAGTATGCCTCGAAACTCACCAACCAACGATGAAACTTTGAGAAGAGCATGAAGGATTCGTAATAAATTATATCGATAGTCGTTTTAAAATACGACTGTCCTAATTGCTTATTTATTAAAACTTACCAGGAAAGCAGAAATTAACTGGAACTAGGTTTTTCTTTGAACGGGTCAAGGGATATATTAGATTTTCTTTGTCTGGGTACAACTGTTTGTTCAAGAAAAGGAAATTGGTGCCTTTACTACTCAACACTTTTCTTGTAAATAAAAGATGGAAAAAGTTATACTAGGCACTTACTGATAAACGTAGGTACGTTTCGAGAAATACTTTTGGTGCGCTTCGAGGAATACCCCATATTATTGAATCTTCAAACCATTTTCCATCACCTATATGGTATGCATTGAATGTATCAGTAAGTGCCTAGTATAACTTTTTCCACCTTTTATTTACAAGAAAAGTGTTGAGTAGTAAAGGCACCAATTTCCTTTTCTTGAACAAACAGTTGTACCCAGGCAAAGAAAATCTAATATATACCTTGACCCGTTCAAAGAAAAACCCGCGTAGGATCCTGTTAAGTTCGCGGTATCTGGAAATCGAACAACGGCCGACCACGGCTGCAGACCTGTGCCTGCGATGTCTCGGGCTTCGGCAAAAACGTCCCGCCCCGTTACTCCGAGATGTCACTTTAATTCGCCTTAACCGTACTTGATGGGCCTCTAACCCTGTCAAGACGATGCGACGTGGGATACCGGCCCATGCGGCCTACTTAATCGGTAAGGCGTGTAAAATTTTCTAAGTACCTATCGTGTAATTGGAAATGGCAGGCAGACGTATCGATGCATGCGGTAAGGTCTCAATTGAATGTGTTATGTAGCTTATTATAATGCTCAATTTATTCTAATTCTGATAGCTAATGTTACTCAATTTTATTACCTACAGATTAGATTTGAATTTCAAATTAAGTACCTCCAAAAAGTTTTTTTGAGTGTTCATCCACATATTTTACAGTAATTAATGATTGACGCACACGATAACAAGGCGCGCTCGAATACATTATCTCGAAAATCTAACGCCATTCTCAATTACGACAGAACATTTCTAGTTTTTGTAGTGAACCGTATTATTTCCGTGTTCCAACATTTGCATATTATATCACCGTTAGCGACTGTGTCACCGCGAGGCGAATCGATGATCGTACATCTCGGAAGAAAAGGTTCCTCGATTTACTTCGATGCAAAAACTCGAGACGGCAGTAATTGCATCCCGATCGACCAGTCCGTGGGAAAGATATGCCCGAAATGTCATATTCACTCAGCAAGCGCGCCTCTTGAAATCGTTCTGACCTTAGGATAAATGATAAATACTTGCACAACCATTTATTTATTTTAGACCGGATCTCTTTATTGACGTAGAATTAACAGCTGACAGAACAGTATAAGTTTAATTGAAGTAACCCGCAATTTAATTTACTGAGCCTAGTAATTTAATTAATTGAATTCAACATGGGTATTCTGACAGTAATTTCTTAGGTTTTATTTCGTAATCTATTAATAATGTACAAATTCCTCGTAAAGAACCACCAAGGTTAATCGTATCGAAGGCATTTTAAAAGTCCATAATCAAAACACACTGTCGAAATTGCTAAGACAAATAATTTAAGACCTATTAGCCAAATATTTCAAGAACAGCGAGCTCCTAAAGATTAAACCAGCAATTTAATAGACAGTAAAGATTCAGCGATACCTCCCAAGTTCATATGTGAATTTGGACAGTGAAAGTGTACTTTAGCGTAATTATCCGTTCAGATGTTATCGTGGAACAGGCTCCGTGTACAATGGGCCTCATAAATATTTACTCGTCGTGCCCATGTACAGAGTAATGGTGCAAAGAGCCGCCTTATTATGCGACGCATGGTGTTCTGGACGTACCCATGTCGCCACCTCCCTAACCTTTCTGTTACAGTAACTTAGGCCTTCGGCAAACGGCGGACAGTTCCAGACAAAGTTTCTGATCCGCGGAAATAGAAAACGGGACCTTAACGTGCATTATGTCCCTAACGTAGCACGAAATGTTGATTTTCGTAGTCTGCACAAAGCCTACAGGTTAGTTTTATATGGAAAAGTAAACGACGGATGTCTTAGAACTTTTATTGACACAGATAAGGTGTAACGCCCATATTCGGATGTTACCATTACGTAAACGATACGGATGGATGCTTCGGTTTTTTGAAGTCGTTTATGGGGTCTGAGTATGTTTGTTTTATAGTTTAGAAGTGAGATAAATACGCATATATTTGATGAGCCATGAAATTCCTTTAGTGTGTTATGTCCAGCTGTGAATACGGCGCTGAGTTAATGGATTCGACATTAAAAGTTTAATCGAATTTATTGTGGTTTGCGATCTTGTTATTGTGATGTCTATCTCGATCATGTAGACATGGCTTAGCTTCGTGAACAAAGTGCATGTTAATGTTGTAACTCATCAGCGAAACATACATTCGCAAATTGCAACATAACAACCATAATTTGATATAATGAACTCACATTCAAAGAATGGTCAAGATAAGGTTAGCACGCGACGACGGAATGAAGGGGTGGCCTCACACAATGTGTGAGAATGGCTTTATACCCGCTCGTTAGCTTTCTTTTGTTTTGACATTTGACCTCATTCTGTGTTTTAATTGCAATTTTGATTGTTAAAGTGGTAACTGAGTCGTTAATAAGTATAAGGTTACATTGTTAAGTTCCTACCTCTTAGAGTCACGCAATCATTACGTCGTGGTAATTGTTGCTTATAGAATTTGCGTAGGCGCACTGCAAACCTGAACTTCAGTGTTATTACATTTTATACATTCATATAATTTACAAAAGAACGACGGTGATCTTGTTCTATTGTAAAATCTTAAAAAATTACAGGAAAAGGAAATAAGAGAACAGCTATTTACTCAGTTGCAGTAGGCTCTTACAATTGGACTAGGTAAATAAGGAAGTATGAAAGTATAACCCTGCTTTATTCACTCAACATATTTTATGAGACATTTTAATAGAAAAAATTCCCACTGTGCTCTTCGTTTATTGTTATTTAGTTGGTTACGGTTTTATTACGGGGTTATAAAAATGTTTATGATGATGACAGAAATTACAGGGATCGGCAAATACTGTCTACACTTATATTAAATAAAAGGCATGAAGGAGAGATCTTTAATTTGGATACGTACACAATTATTAAAGATAATGGTTGTATTTATTATAACAAGACTAAATCGTGTTATTTACACAAGAGTTTGTTGTTGGTGCACAGAAATGTTAACCTTAATTAGATTATTATCAATAACATCTAAATGGTTTTCATCATCATTATGATTCATCATTTCAGCCAAAAGACATCCACTGCTGGACTTAGGCCTCCTCCAGGCGTCGCCACATTGATGCAACCTGCGCCTTCCTGCAACCTTAACCAGGTCATCAGTCCACCTAGTGGGAGACCTTCCAACATATCGTCTTCCGGTTAGCGGTCGCCATTCCAGAACTTTTCGGCCCCATCGGCCATCCGTTCTGCGAACAATGTGCCCTGCCCACTGCCACTTAAGTTTGGCAATTCTTCGGGCTATGTCGGTAACTTTGGTTCTCCTGCGGATATCATCATTTCTGACGTGATCACCCAAGGAAATGCCGAGCATAGCCCTCTCCATTGACATATGGGTGACTTTAAGCTTTCTGATAAGGTCCATTGTGAGCGACAACGTCTTGGTCCCATAGGTCACTGGCAACACACACTGGTCATAGACTTTTGTCTTGAGACATTTCGGTAAATTGGACGAGAAGATACCACACAACTTCCCGAACGCCGCCCAGCCGAGTCGGATTCGACGGTTGGCCTCTTTCTCGAAGTTGGACCTACCCAACTGGACCGTTTGTCCCAGGTAGACATAATCATCTACAACTTCGAGTTAAATGGTTTTTAGGTTTAACTATCGGAAAAAAACTTTCAAAATCGTCCATGAAACTAAAATTTCACACTCCCTTAAATCAGACCTCAAGAGATGATAAAACGGCTCTTAAGAGAGAGTTCTCAAATTAAACTGATTTATTAATAAAGGCCTTTGTAAGTTTAGCTTGAGTTTAATAGTTAGTGTGCTACTTACCCACATAGGTTAGTAAGTCTCCTCTAAAGTTAAGGCGGGGACAACCAAGCCACTTTGTAGCGTCTCCTCAACATAGCGGTCGCACTAATATTTCATGGTGGATCATAAATTATCTTATAACTTGGGGGCTCAAGCAATTGGTTTAATACTTTAGTCAGGCCCGGCCCGTCTCTGCTCTTGTACAAACAATCAAGTACCGTCCACCTTGTTTAATGGAGAGAACAATGAGTAGTTACATCTCGGACAACTTCGTTATATATAAATCAGTAAAATTGGCTCTTTGAAGGGAAGGGTTTGTTTATATTGTAAAAGTCCAATTACAATGATTTATGTTTGAGATAGACTGAGCGAGATAGGTTAAATATGGCTTTTACAAATCTTTCTAGCCTTTTTTCTAAGAATATATCTTTGCTCGGAAATAAGGTTGTCACAAAGTTTTACGTAGGAGGTCCTACTTGTTCTAAGTAGTTGTCTATCTACTATTCTGAAGCACCAAACAATTGCTGGAAATCAAATCAATATATAAAAGCTCAGAAGAGCTTACAAGAACTCTTTAAAAATTAGATCACTATTCTAGATTTAGTCCTTATCGAGCTCAACGAGCATCAATCGGAAAGGCAATCGGAAATACGGGAGCGAGCCTTAAGTGGAATATCGGAACTTCGGAAAGCACCCAAAGTAAATTAAAGAGAAAAAATGTGAACACCTGGTTCCAAGGAAAAAAATCTTGGAAAAATTTCAATGAAATGAAGGTATGTCAGCTTGCCAGTTGACAAAGTTAGTGAAATGCGCAAACTGATTGTTTCCGAAGATATTATTTGAGATCGTTGCCTTCAACTAAAAGTTCATATTAATAAATCATTTTTGCGGCGATATTAAAGATATGGGGTTATATTAAGACATGCACTTACATAATAGGTTCTCTATGACCTTCCTTTTGTGGTAATAATTGAACCGATTTGTATGAAATCTGTGGTTTACTTTGAGAATGTGCATGTGTGGCTGTTGAACACTGATAGAGAATGATACATATTCTCAATCGATTTTGCTTATGAGATTCGAAGCTCTTTGGTTTTCGTGCGACATTTCAGTTGCGTCATAAAGTTAGGTACCTATTATGTTAATAGTAGTTTATGCACCAAGGGGATAAAGCAGTGTTTTACGTCACGGGTGGCATATTGAACCCTGAACGTAACGAGGGTCCCTAGGGTTAAGTCCCGAGCGAAGAGAGGGAGTTATGTAGATTCCTGAGTGGAACGAGGATAGATGAAAACATATTTTCACAACACCTGCTCGACAATGTCTAATCACATATCATACAATCTCAACATAAAGTAAAGCATTATCTCCCAAGAGAGGAAAAGTTGTATGAAACTCCCAAGGGAGTAAAGTGATTAGAATTTGGAACATCAAATTCGTGTGCGAACTCGTGGAAAACTTTAAGTAAAAAAATCCCATATGGCGTCGTAAAGAGGTTTGTTCTAAAATCGAACTGGCCAACTTAACCCGAATTCAAAAAAACATTTTTTATCAAAAAAAAAACAAACCGACTTCCAAAACAAAACGCTTAACTTTCTTCTCCGAAGTCGGTGTCTTTGGTACCTATTGTTTTACGTTATTCGATACCGACTTCGGCAAATAAAATATTTTTTTTTTAAATTGTAGTGTTTTGTTTTGGCAGTCGGTTTGATTTTTTTGTTAAAAAGTT
Organism: Anorthoa munda; assembly: GCA_945859665.1. Taxonomy (NCBI): domain Eukaryota; kingdom Metazoa; phylum Arthropoda; class Insecta; order Lepidoptera; family Noctuidae; genus Anorthoa; species Anorthoa munda. Next base: position 13,101,144 of record OX243910.1, read on the forward strand.
TTTTATTTATCTGTTTTTATTTTAGTTTTGGTAGGTACCTCCAAATACCATGAAAATCATTTAAAGCCAAAGTAAATCTTATGACGATTCCAATAAGCCCAAACACGACTAGGATCCATTGTTTTATTTCAGAGTTCCAGTGCTTACCTTCCGGCTTCTTTAGATCAGTTCGATGTTACCATTTTCTTCAGTACCATTTACTTGTAAGTATTTGCTTCATCATAGTCGGTTAGCTATTCGATATATATCTTATATCCGTGACATACATAGCATTAAGGAGTTCCAGTGGCCATCTGTGGTCTTCTTCATAAGTTCCATTTCACCAAATGATACTTTCTGAGTGTAAATGATTGCATTGTTGTTAAAAATACCGAAATCCTTATATGTATGCGTATAATATTTGAGGAGTTCCCTCGATTTCTCTGGGATGCCATCATCAGATCCAGATTTCCTTATCATGGTACCACTCTCCACCTCCTTTTTTGAAGTCGGTAAAAAAAAGACGCGATTCCAAAGAATGTGCAAAAAAAAGACGATGTTTAGCGATGTGATTTTCAGTGAACTTTATTGCAATATTCATGTTGACAAAAAATGTCAAGCAATAGTGATTCTACTCCAGTTTATCAAAATAGGCGCTTTAGATATTATTAATAAATATACTACCGGAAAAATTTAAACACAGATACGAAAAAGCCCATGACGATTTTGTTCAATGGAGAAGAACAAAAGTAGGAGTCAAAACTATGTCGGGATCCGTACTTTTAGTTTATTGCCAACATTTAGCAGAAAGCAGCCTACGGTGCATTTATTCAATGCTCAGATCTACAACAAGCATCAAATACAATAATCAAATCAATACATACAGCAGCTTTTTAACGCAGAAGGTGTGAAGAGTAGAGTATGCTCCTCTGGGATAAAGCCTGTCTTCGCCTTGGGCAGCTTGAAGCCCTCGCTTCACTCAGGACTCTACATAATACTCTAGAGTACCTCGTTACGCTCAGGGTTTAATATGCCGTCCGTGACGTAAGACACTGCTTTATCCCCTTGGTGCATAATCTAGTATAGTAAGTGATTGGTCAAAATACGAATAAGTAAATCTTATTCCTCCAATAATGCTGCAAGCTACACAATCATGTTGGCTGTCGGTATGATATCAATCTGCCTATAGCTTTCTTCCAACAATGTTGGCGTCGGTATATAGTGTATTCGGACGCAGCTGAGCCTCAGTATTTTAGATAGAGAGAGTGCCTATCTAATCTCCATAACCAAGAAACTGCATAACACGATACCTCTTGGCCAGCGAGTTGCGGGATCGGAGCCACGCACACCTAAATGACGATGCCTATTTAGCAGGCTAGAGTCTCGTTCGTTACCGAAATTAACCAGACAAATCGCTCCACCAACTAAGAACGGCCATGCACCACTACCCACCGAATAAAGAAGGAGCTCTGTCAATCCTTCCGGTGTCCGGGCCCGGTGAGATTTCCCGTGTTGAGTCAAATTAAGCCGCAGGCTCCACTCCTGGTGGTGCCCTTCCGTCTATTCCTTTAAGTTTCAGATTTGCAACCATACTCCTCCCGGAGTCCAAAATCTTTGGTTTCCCGGAAGCTGCCCGCCGAGCCGTCGCCGCCGTTAATGTCTAAGACTTTCCTGCCTTCTGACTCTCCGTAACGACTGATAAGGTTCTCTAATTGACCAGCTTAACGCGCTTGCCTGGACAAGGAGAAATTTCCGTATGTTAATATGGTCACCCATCCACCGACCAACCTCGGCAAGCATTGACTTTTTATTATTATTGATAGGCTCGCGCTAGACTACTATCTCACCTGATGGTAAGCGATGATGTGTTCGACAGTGAAGCACGCTTGCCTTGCTAAACCTGTAAGATCTATGCGAATGGCTGTTATGTTTTTCCCACAAGCTCCTCAATAATCCACAATATACTTAAATGTTTTTAAAAATCTCGGGACTCTGAGGTCTCGGTCCTTTGAAAGGCGTGCCAGGGGCCGTAGTCAACTCACAGAGACCTAATATGTGACACCAACCGACGATTATCCCTGTATGCACTACGTATGTGAACCCAAGGACAATCCCCGGTTGGTGCAGCACTATTGTTAAATACCGAGACAAATATATTGCGTTTGTGAGGTTTAGTGGATCGATTGCCTAAAGCTATAAAATGACTATTGGCCCCTGCCTGACCACTGTTTGAACTACACTGCTAAAATTGGCATATATTTAATACTAGCTTTTACCCGCGGCTTCGCTCACGTAAAACGTAGAAAATGAAACACAGAGTAGTAGTACAAAAATAGTGTATTTTGCGTTACATAAAATGCAGTAGGTACTAATTTGATTTTTGATTCTTATAAATATTGTTTAGATCGACAAAAGTGTGGAAATGGGTTGTGAGCACAGAGTTGTAATTTTTAATAACTTACTTTAACAAAGTCGTGTTAACAATATTTTTAGTTTTACCATCCTTTGCTAAAACATATTGATTATGTGGACTTTATACTTGAGAACACGCTATATACAGTTGCCCATGGAAAAATCGTATTTTTCTAAATGCACTCCTGCAACTTTCAGTGTTTGCCCTTGAGCTTTATTTATGGTAATCGCGAATGTCGCTTTAAGGGGAAATTGCAACCTTTTAAATCGAAATGGCATATCAGTTGGGATTATCGGAATACGTGAAATCATTACATCTTCTCCCTTTGCTATTCCTGTCATAATTATTGCCCTTACTATATTGCGTCTCAGGTGTTTTATTTGTAGTCGGGTGCCATTACATAATTTTGGTGCGTCCTGATTTCTTATTAACAGGACTGGGACACCAACTTTCAGCCTCAACGTATGGGACGGTACCCCTGATAATTCTAAAGAGTTAAGAAACTACAGGGTAGAGTTTCAGTGTGAGTCACTCTGCTGCCACTTGCTTCAAGCTTGCTTGGAAGCATGTATTATATTTTCTTATTCTGCTTAAAAAACGGTGCGATTCATCACTGTCATACAAAAGCAAAGACTTGAGTGGTTCTTCTGGCTCACCAAGCGAGCAACACATACCCGGTGTCTCATCATTCCACTTGAGTGCTTCACAATATCTACATTTTTTATCCATGTTCTCATAACTAATCGGTGGCAAGTGTAATCAACCAATGGGTCATAATCAGACGCAGCGTTGTGGAACGACTCTCATGTATTTCTTGCAAACGTACGTCTCCTTTCAGACTACCGTTGAGCTCGTAAAATACACTGTATTTGGGATTGTTCAGGCGTCTCAGCAGCTATCGATGACGCGTGACGTTAGGCATCTAAAATACGACGGGCCTGTGTTTGCTTAAAGGTCTCACCAGCCCTTTAAGTTGCGTGACGCTCAGCATCTGCCAGTTGGTGAGCCTGAGTCTGGTTGAAAGTCGCAGCAGCCCTTTCAGTTGCGTAACGCTCAGAATCTGCGAGTTAGCGAGCCTGAGTCTGGTCGAAAGTCTCAGCTGATCTTTGAGTCTCGTGACGCTAAGCATCCGCGAGTTGGCGAGCCCGAGTCTGGTCGCAACTCTCAGCAGCTCTTTCAGTTGCATGACGCTTAGCATCTGCGAGTTGACGAACCTGAATCTGGTCTAAAGCCTCAGCAGCTCTTTCAGTTGCGTGACGCTCAGCATCTGCGAGTTGGCGAGCCTGAATCTGATCGAAAGTCTCAGCAGCTCTTTGGGTTGCGTGACGCTCATCATCTAAAATTTGACGGAATGAGTCAGCTCATCTGTTTCTTCGCTTCTAGCTCCTCTTGCTGTTCGAGCTCTGCTAGAGCTACGGCTCAGATGAGATTTACGCTTGCGAGGCATATCCACAGCAAAAAAATATCTCCCTAATAAAATTAAGCAGTAGAATATTTTAAAGTTTTGCTTATATTACCACTTTCACGGACACTGATATTAAGTTGACTTTTTCAAATTGACACTCAAATCTTTCATAAACAATTATATCATGCCTACAGCCGAATAAGAAGGACGCCATAAAAGAAGTTTCATATTATTTTCATATTTTATAACTACTCCACCCCATTTCTCACGCACCTTGTTTTATACAAAAAAGTAGGCTATGTCCATCCCAGGGTCTCATACTATCTGCATACCAAATTTCATCTAAATCGGTTCAGTGGTTTAAGCCATAATAAGAAGTTTCATTCAAAATTAACCCCCCAATGCCCCCCCCCTTCGCATTTTTTTTTATGCAAAAAAGAAGTAGCCTAAGTCCTGCCCAGGGTCTCAAACTATCTTCACACCAAATTTCATCTTAATCGGTTCAGCGGCTTAAGCCATAATAAGAAGTTTCATTCAAAATTAACCCCCCCAATGCCCCCATCTTCGCATTTTTTGCAAAATAATGTAGCTATGTCCGTTCCATGGTCTCAAACTATCTTCCTACCAAATTTCATCTTAATCGGTTGAGCGGTTTAAGTGTGAAAAGGTAACAGACAGACAGACAGACAGACAGACAGAGTTACTTTCGCATTTATAATATTAGTATGGATAAATAAGATTCTTCAAAAAAACTTTAACACCCCCTAAATCGAATTTTGGGGGTAGGTTCGAAAAACTTATAATGACAACCTTTATTATTGTTTACTTAGGTTGATATTTGTGCCAAGTTTCAAGTTTATTAACCTAAGAAGTAAGATTCCTAAAAAAAATTATCGACTCTTGGGGGTATTTTTGAAAAACTAATAATTGCAACCTTTTATTGCTTACTTAGTTGAGTATTTACCCAAGTTTCAAGTTTATTAACCTAATAAAAAGATTTTTCAAAAAAACTTTAACACCCCCTAAATCGTCTTTTGGGGGTAGTTTCGAAAAACTAATAATAACAACCTTTATTATTTATTTATTTTAGTATTTGTGTAATGTTTCAAGTTTAGTTACCCATGAAATAAGATTCTGCCATACAAATTTCAACACCCCCTAAATCGACTTGAGGGGGTAGTTTCAAAAAACTAATAATGTCAATCTTTATCATGTACTTAGATTACTATTTGTGCCAAGTTTCAAAAATATTAACCGAAGGAATTAGATTTTTCATACAAACTTTGCCCCCCTTTTTAACCCCCTTAGCAGTAGAATTTCGGAAAATCCCTTCTTATCGGATGCCTACATCATACAAAGAATACACCTTTCAAGTTTCAGGTCTCTACGTTCAGCGGTTTGGGCTGTGCGTTGATCCGTCAGTCAGTCATTCAGGACAAAGCATTTTATATATATAGATTATTATGATTATAATATTTACTTAACGTCGGTTTTAATCAAACAATCAACCGGAGGATCTGTTTTGTGTGCCGACGTGGTCCTTTGAGACGTAATGAGTTCAATTCAAACTGAAAAAAATCTTCACTTATTTTTCTTTCGTGATTTTAAAAGTCAGACAATCCTCGTTGACGTAATGAAAGGGACTCGTTTGAGTGATATTCTTTTAAATTAGGTACCTGAGCATTTTATGTTGATGTTGTTTTTTGTAATTATCTGGATATTGTTGGCTATTTTTCTTTAGATACTTACCTAATAAGAATAAGGTTGCTTTTAGCTTTTAATGTTGAATCACAAATAAAGCTTCTTACCTTATTCACTGAAAAAATATATATCCGAACAAGTTTCATAACTATTTTAACCAATCTTTGGTATTATAAAATAAACTTTAATGATACAGTAAAATTAAAATATTTTAATAAAATAATACAAAATTAATTAGTAAATAATAAAAATCTGTTTCGTTGCTAGTAAGAAATAGTTCGCAGTCCCAATAATTCAGTAACCAGCAAACAAATCTTTGGCAACCAAAGACACACACACACACATTCTACATCACCACAGACCTCCAGACCTTCATTCTGCATTGACTGACATTCTATCACAGTCATTGTCAAAAGGTTGGTACCAAAGACACCGACTTCAGATAACAAAAGTTATTTTTCGCTTTGTAGTGTTTTGTTTTGGAAGTCGGTTGCAGTACTAGTTTAAATTAAACCTTGAATTTTACCCTCTATTTACCAAATATCTTATAAAAAATATATTAAAAATCTTTTTTTGATACTTTGGTATTAGGTTTGCACTGCCTGTATAATAATTTAGTGTTTGTTTTCAGTGCACGTGTTACGAGACACCGAGTTGCCGCTGGAGGTGGCGTCCGCCTTAGGACCAGACGTCCAGTTTGTACTCAAGTATATCGATGGTAAGCACATTACTTATATTAGTTTGCTTTGGCGAGCGAAACACTAAATATTATAATTAAAATTGTTTAGAGTTTTCCGTAGAATTTAGGATACTTGCAGATTTTAGTTAATTCGAGGTATCAATGATTGTCAAACAGCAGACAACCAATTAGATATTAGTAAGCAAACAATAGGGCGCAGTCAGAGTCTTCCGTTTTTTTCAAGAATGAAAAAAAATTTTTCTTTTCCGAACTTCAAGATACTGAAAACCCTGCAATCGAATAACAAGATAACTAAAAACAACGTGATTAAAAAAGAAATTAAACCAAAGATCACTGAAGACCACGCGACCATTGAGACATTCACGACAATATAATCAGAGTATTTAATTAAGAGACAGTGTAGCCAACGTTATGTCGTGAGCATTTGTTTATCGAAATTGTAATTACCACCGTACCTTATAGACAACACCATAAAACTGCCAGGCGAGGACTGCCAATCGAATTACTAGTTTCGTGCTGTGAACATTTCATTAGCGAGTGTCTGGCGCGACCCGATAAACTGTCTGACGTCGCCTTTACTTCGGATCTACGGTTAGTTCGAAAGTTAGTGAGGTTTGTAGCCGACGTGTTAGTTTCGTTCAAAGGTATCTGTATGTTTATCTTTGGGTTAGAGTTTCGTGTATTGGTTCAGAGTTACTGGCAAAATGTATTTGACGCACTTATCTTCATTGTTGTTCCTACATGGAAACTATAATGTTGTAGCAACAACAATAAGTTGTTGCCAGGTATTGTAATCAATTTATTACGTCTTTTCATTTGATAAATCAGGATGTAAAAAGTAAAAAAATATATGTGGTCGAATTGAGAAACCTCCTTTTTGGGTAGTCGTTTAAAAATCCATATCATAGCTAAAAACATTGCTTTTATCCTGTTCATTGATAAGTTATTTTTGGCCTTCATAATTGCTGGGAATAGTTTTAATTTTTATCTTAAATTGTACTAGTGGAGGTTGCAGATCTTCTGCTTAAAACTTATGTCAATACACCCTGCAAAGGTAAATAAAGCATATTAGGGTTAGTTAGGGGAGGATTAGGGGACAGTCATCTGTCACAATATTTGTACAAAACTTGGTAAGTAGTGGTAGATCCTGTCCCCTAATCCTTACAAACTTCATAAGAATGTAATCCATCTGCTAATAATACCAAAGACATCTTCCTCCACGATTATTGTCACTGTCGTCATCCGATACTTCTTATAAGAGCTTTCCAAATTGCTTTCTTATTTTTGCTTGATTTCCTCTTGACTGATGGGCGGATAAAGATTAATGGGGGAAAACACTCTTTCTAAATTGGACTTGGGGCGAATAGATTATTAGTTTTTCGCTGGGTGTCGCCTGACGCAGCCTGACGGACCTAATTACAATATTTATTCATGAGACGTCGGACTCTTATTAGAAAACAATGAATACTAAGTGAATTTATGTTTGGAAGAGACCATGAATTTTCACCCGGACATTTGTTTTGCTCTCGTTGCTTTAGTTAAATGCTTTTCATTCCAATATTGGGATCCACTAAAGCATTGGAGTGATTTATTGCTTACATTTTCTTTATCACGGAGCTTTTGCAGTAAGTATTTATTTCAGGATACCTACTATTATTTAGTAATTTTGGTATGATTTTAAGTAAGATAATGTTACGTTAGTATTTTTGTCATACTTGTAAGTTGCTTGAGAAGTACTAGTATTAGTATGAGATCCCACGGCAAAAATCCACAGATATTTCTTTTATTTTAATAAAACTTGTTTTTAGGGTTCCGTACACAAAGGGTAAAAACGGGACCCTATTACTGAGACTTCGCGGTCCGTCTGTCTATCTGTCTGTCTGTGTGTCACCAGGCTGTATCTCATGAACCGTGATAGCAACACAGTTGAAATTTTCACAGATGGTGTACTTCTGTTGCCGCTATAACAACAAATACTAAAAACAGAATAAAATAAATATTTAAATAGGGCTCCCATACAACAAACGTGATTTTTTGTAGTTTTTTTGCGATAATGGTACGGAACCCTTCGTGCGCGAGTCTGACTCGCACTTGGCCGGTTTTTTTATGATTGACTTGCTTCTGCCAGCGGCTTCGCACGCTTGAAAAGTGTTTTCTTATCCCAAGGGAACATTATACAGGAATGAAAAGAAGCCTATGTGCTATTCCAGACTATAATCTATGTCTGTGCCAAATTTCACTTAGGTCCGTTCAGCCGTTCTAGCGTGATTGAGTAACAAACATACCTACATCCACACATAATACCTATCCAAACTTTCACATTCATAATTTTAGCAAGATTGTTATTAGAATAGATTAATGGAGGGCTGGCTTAGGCTGTAGGTGTGAGAAAATAATGATTAAGAAGGTATTTTATTAGTCAAATATTGTTTTACGAAAGGTATAATCTTTCAGGCGGTGACCATTTTTAAGGTTCCGTACCCAAAGGGTAAAAACGGGACCCTATTACTAAGACTTCTCGATCCGTCTGTCTGTCTGTCTGTCTGTCTGTCCGTCTGTCTCCAGGCTGTATCTCATGAACCGTAATAGCTAGACAGTTGAAATTTTCACAGATGATGTATTTCTGTTGCCGCTATAACAACAAATACTTAAAACAGTATAAAATAAATATTAAAGGGGGGCTCCCATACAACAAACGTGATATTTTTGCTATTTTTTGCTCGATATTAATAACGGCAACAGGTAGACGCTTGAAATATTCACAGAATGTTTAGTTGTATATTTACTTCAAAAAATAATAATTAATAAATTAAAATAAAATAAATTAAGGGGGGCTCCCATACAACACACGTGATTTTTATGCAGTGTTTTGCGATAATGGTACGGAACCATTCGTGTGCGAGTCCGACTCGCACTTGGCCGGTTTTTATAAATAGACAGATAATAAATTTCACATATTATTTCTCGAGACAGAGGAAAAATCAACCCTTATCTCCCAACAGCGCAGTGTCATCCGCACTCCCGCAAGTTGCCCTGCCAGTGCAGTTTCTTTACTTATTTGCTACCTGCCGTTGTGCATTTATCAGCTTTTTAAATTTCTATGATCTGTGCCATCATGTGGACATCCCTCCCATACGCACAAAGCGTTTTGCTAATACTTTCATTGTGCGCACAGCTAAGGAGTGGAACTCCCTTCCGGGGTCTTTGTTCCCTGATAGCTACAACCTTGGGGTCTTTAAGTCAAGAGTGAATAGGTTTCTTCTAGGCAAGCGTGCTTCACCGTAGACCACATCATCGCTTAACATCAGGCGAGATAGTGGTCAAACGCGCGCATATAAATTATAAAAAAAAAAAAAATGTGTTATTTATGTTACCACTTGAATTAATAATACCAACTTATCATCTCTGTTTTACAGAATCATTTTGCTCAGATTGTACTTACATAACAACCTAATCTATACTAATATTATAAAGCTGAAGAGTTTGTTTGTTTGTTTGTTTGTTTGTTTGAACGCGCTAATCTCAGGAACTACTGGCTCGAATTGAAAAATTATTTTTGTGTTGAATAGACCAGTTATCGAAGAAGGCTTTAGGCTATATAACATCACGCTGCAACTAACAGGAGCGAAGAAACAATGAAAAATGTGGAAAAAACGGGGAAATTTATTCATATTTGAGGGCTTCCGTTGCGTGCGCTGCGAAAACGGTTCAAGATACCAAAAAAATATGTATGAAAGAATTGTTCCTCTTGAAATGATCTAAAAAAATGTCCGCGACAGTATATGTCTATCTTTTAAGATTAACTCACTAGAACCGTTTTTATGGTAATCAAATTTGGTCGAAATTAATGCATTATTACCAATTATTTGTTAAAGTTGTATCAACATAATAATATTAATCTTTATCCAAATAAATGTGTTGTTGATTAAGAGTATTTAGTTGTAAACAAAATTGTCTTTGACATTACTTAATTTCAATGAACATCTTAGAAGATATTACAATTTAAAAATAACTCCGATATAAAATTCACACGCGCCGCATGATGTGCAAAACCTGACGCTGCGCTTGGCCGGCGGGCGAGGAGAGGCGTTGCTTGCGGGCGACGCCCGGCAAACCGACAACGGGAACAAAGTTCTGAACGTTCTCAACGTTTATCTTTACAAAATTCCCGAACTTTGATAAACCGAGAACGGGAATCAAGCGCTGAACGTTCTCAACGTTTAGCCTCACAGAGTTCTCGAACTTTGGTGAACCGACTGCGGGAATCAAGCGCTGAACGTTCTCAACGTTTAGCTTCACAGAGTTCTCGAACTTTGGTGAACCGACTACAGGAATCAAGCGCTGAACGTTCTCAACGTTTAGCCTCACAGAATTCCCGAACTTTGGCTAACCGCGATCGGGAATCAAGCACTGAACGATCCCATCGATTAGCACAGCAAAATGTACGATCAGCAAGAAATAGAACTCGCAGGCAACTTAGCTTTGACCGATTGACAAAACTCTACGTTAATGTGTGCATTGAAAATTTGCACTGGATTATAGGGAACTTTATTAGCAGGTGGACGCACAGCTCATTCCACTTTTAAACTGCCCCTCACTGTTTCTTTACAAAAAGATAGCGTGTGCTCTATACGTAAAAATGGCCCTTTGGGAAAAGTTTTACAAGATGTCAGTTTAATTATCTGGGACGAATGTACCATGATCCATAGAGCTCATGTAGAGGCTCTAGATAGGACTCTTAGAGATATTAGAAGCTGTGATAAAATCATGGGTGGGATTACTGTTATGTTTGCCGGGGACTTTCGACAAACTTTACCAGTAATAGTAAGGGGAACTAGAGCAGACATTGTAAAGTCTTGCCTTAAAAGTTTCCCATTATGGAAGTTTGTTAACATCTTAAAATTAACTACAAATATGAGAGCACATTTGGGGGGAGGTAGTATAACTTTTCCTTCAAAGTTACTTTTAATAGGAGACGGGCAAGTACCTCAATTTAAAAATAAAATTGAAATTGATCGCGATTTAGGAGAAAGAATGAGTAACATTGAGGACTTGATATCGAAAGTTTACCCTGAAATCAGCGAAATAGAAAATAAAGGGCCAGTTTCTGAAGTCAACGTCACATCTCAAATCAGCTGACAATTTGTCACAAATTAACCAGCCGTCAGTTGTCAGTGAGTTTCTCAACACTTCATCATCGAGAAATTACGTAATCGTTTGTTACATTAAATAATCGACATTAATTTATTTCGGTTGGCTACCCTAGCTGGTATTCATTCACTACTATAACGTAATCAGTAACTTTAAATAGTATTTTATCTTGAGAGGCTGGGTTGGTGTAGCCGCCAAGTTAAGCAAACCTTACCAAGGTCGATTTTTGGATGGGTAACAACTTTTTTTTTTGGTTTGCTTGTTTTTGGATAGGTGACCCCACCCACACAGGTTAAGCAACTCTTACCAAGGTTATTCTTTGGATGGGTGACCGCTTTTTTTTGGTTCGTTTGTTTTGGATGGCTGACCCCGCCAGGGTAAGCAACACTTGCCAAGGTCAGTCTTGGGATGGGTGACCACTTTTTTTTGGTTCGCTTGTTTTTGGATGGGTGACCCTGCCAGGGTAAGCAACACTTACCAAGGTCACTGTTTGGATGGGTGACCACTTTTTTTGGGTTCGCTTGTTTTTGGATGGGTGATCTTGTTAGATGTTGTTTAACCTAACGGGGTGACTTTAGGATGGGTGATCAAAAATTTTGTGGCGATGGTCACCCATCCAAAGACTGACCTTGGTTAGTGTTGCTTACCCTGGCGGAGTCACCTATCCATAAACAAGCGATCCAAAAAAAAGTGGTCACCCATCCCAAGACTGACCTTGGTAAGTGTTGCTTACCCTGGCGCGGTCACCACCCCAGCCGCTTCAAGTTAAACACAAACAGTAAACAAAAAAGTACAGGGTAAAGTACTGACCTGGGGATCGAACCTTCCTCACGCGCACTAGCGTGAGGAAGGTTCGATTCCCAGGTCAGTAACAGTTTGTTTTATTTTTATTTATTTAAATAAATACAAAATAACAATTTTTTTATAATTGTGTCAAGTTTTTATAATGTAATTAATTTAAAAGTTTGTAATATGCTAATTTTTTTTTAGATCTTGGTAATCAACTATAATTGATTTATTAAACATATTTTTTATAACTCAACCCATACCATAGTTTTCGCCGACCCCTATTATCTTTTTATCGTAATATAAGCCTTTAAAGTCATAATATTAATTTTAATCCGCGAATAATCGACCAATTTCCAACAATTATAAATTAGGCTCGTTGACAAGAGATTAACATTGAAAAAGGTGCTCAGAAACCCAAAACTGCTGTAACATGCGGTTAATTCGAGATTTTACTCAAATGTGACAAATTGTCAACCACTTGTCACACTTGGATGTTGAGAAACTGAAAGTAGAATTAACAGGCGATTAATCCTCGATTACGTTAACAGCCCGATAATTGAGAGCTGGGAAACTGGCAGAAAGATCATCAATGGATGTGTCAAAGGGCAATATTGGCGGCGAGAAACAGTAGCGTGGACGAAATTAACGACCAAATTTTAAGTAAACTTCCAGGAGACATAGTTACCTACACATCTATTGATAATGTAATGGTTCAAGAAGATGCGGTCCATTACCCACAGGAGTTGCTTAATTCTTTGAACCCAAGTGGCCTTCCCCCATATTCCCTCAAGTTAAATATAGGTGCCCCAATAATTTTACTTAGAAATCTTAAACCGCCAAATTTATGTAACGGGACCCGACTTCAAATCAAATTTCTTCGCAATAACGTGATCGTTGCAATAGTTTTGACTGGTCCAGCAGTTGGTCAAACAGTGCTTATACCTCGCATCCCAATGATTCCAAATGATTTACCTTTTAATTTTAAAAGAATTCAATTTCCCGTTAAGCTATCTTTCGCCGTTACAATTAATAAATCACAGGGGCAAACATTTAAACACGTAGGAATCGATTTACGTCAAGACTGCTTTTCACACGGCCAACTGTGTGTCGCGTTGTCAAGATCGGGTTGCGGAAAAAACCAATATGTTCTTCTGCCACAAGAAAATAAAACTAAAAATATAATTTACGCAGAAGTACTTTAAAATAATTATGTTCTTTTAAAAACTTAAAAACTAAATTGTCTAAAATAATAACAGAAATTGATGCGGACAAAGTCGTGGGTAACAGCTATAATTTATAAAGCTGAGGAGGTTGTTTGCAAAAATAAATATGATGCCCAAAATAACTATTCCACGCGGACGAAGTCGCGGGCACAGCTAGTAAATAATAAAAGACGACAATTTTAAGAAATAAACTGAGACAGGATACAGAGGGTCTGTCAGTGTCCATTAAATTAGATAAACCTCATTTTTAAGAGATTTCTTTTACATTTTCATTGGCCTTCTTATTAGCAGCATTCAAATAAATATTGTAGCAAAAATAAATGTTTTCGAGGAATGTTCTTAAAGTCCCACTCGTTCAATTAATTATGTTAAAGTCGAAAAGTTTTATTTACACAGCATCAGTAAGTATTTAGGAATTCATAGCATTTTTATTTACATTCACTTCCAAAGTGATTGATGGTTTCCCTACTCAGTTTTATTTGAATTCTTTCGGCTGTTTTAGATAAAAATAAAGGGGAAAATAAAACACGAGAATCCCTGTCAGTATTCTTAAAACTGTTGAAAGCTGTTAGATTAATATGGCGAAGCATTTTTTTTTAACACATCAGAAACTTGTTTATATTTCAAGTATTTAGGTATTATTAGCATCATCCCAAACGAATAACTCTGTAACAACATCACATTGATAGATTTAAATTTCGGTCACGTTTATTTTATCGACCTAGAATATATTTAAATAGTGTTTAACCTTAATAAATAACACTAATTGCATACTAGTCAGATCATTACCGTAGCGGGGAACTGATAAAATAGCGCCGAACAAAATACTACGTTATCATTAAACCACAATCAAGAAAGCACGCACACGTCGTCAGAGCGACGCACGCACACGCGCGCACAATTCACCTGTTGCTATGGTTGTATTGAGAGGCTTTGCGCAGGCGCAGGTTGTAAGTTCTCCCACTATACTGACATAGTAGTATCGCCATCCTCCTCTCATTGGTCCACCGTGAAAGAGACGGAACGTTGAACTTTTGAGTGTCGGCAAAGCAGCGCGCGCGCTGTTGTACCGACCGCCGACTGGATCAACGGTCTTTCTCGCGTAGCGGACCTAACTTAGTTTTAACTTAACGTTGTAACGCAGCGTTTGTTTTATTCGATTTAACTGTCGGTTTTCAGCAATGTTGTGTTCAACACGTCACAATTCGAATTAGAGGACCGTTTGTGTGGTTTTTGTGACAACAAATGTGCATTTTATGTGTTGGGTGGGAAAGCCTGTGTGATACAGCCTTCGTTCGGTGAATGCTTAAATCACGCCATGTACCCCAGTGCTATGTAGGTTCGTTAAAAGTGCCAGTGCAAAGTTAAAATTCGAATTTGTGGTGGAGATAAAAAAAGGTTCTAGCACCTTATACTTTGTGCGACTGTGTTGAGTGGATAAGTGTAACTGATAAAGGATTGGGAGATTAACTTCAGACTAAAACAGGGTATGTACATAATATACATTCGAACTAAAGTACGTGTGTACTTTAGTTCGAATACTTTCTACTATATCGATTTGTATCTATCTACTAACGGTATCGGTAGTCGAAAACACCTTCAAATTGAAGGTGTTTAATATCATGAAATGACGTTGGTTCTAAGGTAGATCTGTAGGAACTTACCTAATACAAAATTATCGAAGCACTATTTATATTTTTTTTTTTCATAACAACATTATATATATTTGCTATTATTATGAAGGTAGAATGATTATTATTATGAAAAGTTTCGATAAAGCCGTTTAGAGCGGCACAGCCTCTCGTGTGGTCGTGGATTCGAACCTTGACACCGGTATTTGGTATCGTGGTCAGCCGAGTCTTGTTATTTATCACAAGAGGTGGGGTCAACAGGTAAATTGAAATAAAATGTTCAGAACATTATTTACATATGTTAGAGATAGTTTTAGGAAAGTAACATTCTTCTTGTTTTGAATTTGAATTAAGTTGTTTTTTTATTTTATCGTAATACTATTTGGAATTCGGCTCCACTAATGTTATTTGTAAATTTTTTACCACATTCATGAATCAGAAGCACGAATTAAGAGGATGTTTCTAATAGCATCTGTTATTATTTGTTTATCACACTGGAAAATGTCTGCAAACAACAGTCATAGGATCAGAGCGACAAAATACCTGAAATTTGTTTATCAACAATATAAGTATCAGTATGCAACTCAGTATTCGTTAGTTTATAAACACGAGATGACAAAATTGTATCTCTCTTCCAAATATATGTATGAGTAGATAACTTAGACTTTTAAACTCTGGAGCCCTTGGATGAATTTTCAGTCTTGAGCTGGTCAGGGCACGCATTAAGTACATAAGTCAACTGCTCAGTTCATAGCTAGAGGGTTCAGTTTATTTCGATAATAGCAGATTGGTCACAATCCTTACAAAAGCCTTGAAAAAAAAACCCCTGAAAATTAAATTCATTGATGAATGTTACTGTTAGTGTTAATGTCATCCCGGAGAACGGTGAAGGAAAACATCGTTAAACTTTTAATTATAGTGAGTTTATTATAAGATTATGCTCCATTGATGTAATTGCTGCAATGTGTTCCAATGCGAGGATAGATTAATAAATAAATAAGTAGATAAAAAAAATATTTAATAAAAAGTATCGAAGTTAGTCAACAGATACTACTACTACTACTACTACTATACAGAACATACATAATATGTACATACGAGTTTAAAATACAAGAAAATGCCTCGTTTTATAGTAGAAAAATGTCATAAACACTACCGAGCGAGTCTGCCTTTAAAAGAACATCAACGCGCGGCATACGTAAGGAGACGATAGGAACAGAGAACGCTTGCCTTGCATGCTAATGGGGATTATCAAGAAAACATCGCACTTTAATGTATGGTAAATCATTGATGTTGTTATGGATAGTACAGTAGTTCATCAAGTAGACGGAACGTACTGAACGCAGCACGAGACGAAGGAAAATGGCTCGGAAAATTTTCTTTGTGACCCGGTTGGATGGCATTAATTTAAATATTAAACAGCTTATATACACAGAAAAGTTATTGTCTTGTATTGAGACCATTGCACTTAACGTTAAGACACTGTGTTGACTGTTAAGTAATATTTTTTAATGACATAAAAGATTAATATTGCTCATTGCTCATTGATGGATTATCGTTTTTGTATCAAAGGAGATTAAAACTGTATTATGTAATACGGCCAAACTTTTATTGATACAAATAAAATGACGTACAAAGAGTTCTGACATTAAAATTTCAAATTGCTTGCAATATGAAGGTGTGAATGTGAACTCCGATGACCGCATTTACGTCACTAAAAATAAAATAATATACCGCTATGCGTTTCCGCAAACATTCACGATATCCTTTTGAAATCAACACTAACTTATACTTGAACAAATGAACAATTAAGTAAACTCCACTCAAAGGAGATACTGTGTCAACATCGTAAAGATATTCGACAAACTTCACCAATTTACTATTGTTCAGATTTCAATTATAAATCTGCCATTTCACATTAAAGGAACTTGTACCTTGTTGAGGTAAAGTTAGGGTGGGGTTTCGATTGGGTAGGATTCGTAAAAGATCTCGGGTGACAACGCAGCACATTCCGGAGATGCCTTTAATTAGAGGCAGGTAAAGTCGGGGCGCGGGCGTTGTGTTCCGCCGTGACATTTATGTCTCAACTTATAGGGCTGCCTTCCAAGAGCCCACTGATTCTTTGGAACTAATATAAACCCCTACAAATGTAGGTATATTCCAATTTTCCTGTATCAAACGTTTAACTAAATACTTAACACAAATATGTTTCACTTTTTCATGAAAATAATGTAGCACTGCAGATTAGGCTAGTAAAATTACGAGCGCAATAACTTAGTCAAAGAAGAGTTGCTCGTGCTGAATGAAGATAGAATTAGGTACATAATATTACTTTGATTTATATAACTGCTTTCTTCGTCTTTTCAAAAAATCTTTTAGAAAGTAGATTGTAATCTTCTTACGAAAACAATAATACTGTCTAAATAACAAACTCATGTGTTTGTTTAGAAGCTTATGGACATATATCTTAAAGTAAAGCTCTTATAACAGCGGAAGGAAGCCATTAATTCTACACTTCATAGAAAACTATATTCAAATCGTCTATTGTGTCTATTTATTCATGAACACAAAATAGTGTTTCAATTATTTACAACAAAACGCCACGTTGGTACTTGGGAGGTAACATAGAACAACAATAAACCTTAGCGAACTTATGTTTGAAATATTTTTCTTTCCAAAATGAAGGTGGTTAGATAATTCTTCCCACGCAAAGTAGTCTCGGCAAAAATATACTACGAATATATTATAATCTTAAATAGTTGCTAACAAACATGAGGCAGGATATTTCAAAAACACGTCGCTAGATATTAGATAGCAAAACTTTATTACCTCCTTCACAAATTGGTTGATACGGAATATAATTATATTCATCTGGTCACCGATCTCTTTAGATAAATAGCACGTTTATTAACTGCGGATATCATGATTAATGGCGTGGCAGTTTGAAAATGGTGTTATTTAATTTCGGATTTGTATGAGTAATAAAAAACGTAATAGCTTTTTACTCCCGTAAAAATTGTTATCGAGTATTTGATTAAACGTGACTTGGATTGTATTTTCATCAGAAAGTATCAACACAAAGGTTATGTTGTTGCTTTTATTGTGGCCAAAGTTAACAAAAGCCGAGGGCTCGACATCAAATGCAAATGAAACGAAAGCTTTTCCGAAGTTTCCAGGGCACTTATGGCGGAGGAAAGTGAGTAAAGATTGAGGAAACAGGAAAAAGGGCGTCGCAGTGTTGGCAGTGTTGGCACATCGACCGCGTAACCCTCGAGCGACGAGAGACGAGCGACGTCAGATGTTCTCACGAGGCGCGAGCGGCGGCGCGGGCCCCAGAGGAATCTCGTGAAAGTTGGCCAACACTCGCTCAAGATCAAGTGGATGGGTCGGCGGAACCAGTTTTGTGAATCGGCAAGTGTAGGCAACGATGACTTAGGAATCTACGGCGAAACCGGCCGGCCCGACAACAGGTCCGGGGAAATAGATCATTAATAAATATACCAAACTAGAAAACGAGATTTAAATGGTCGCTCGTGATAAAATCGCCATTCTACGAGTTGCTTGAAGCACGAGCGCGGGACAGTTATGGCGCATGCAAATGTGTTAAATGTCAACGTGTTAGTATTAGTATGGATATTAAAATAGCGAATTCATAATAGCAGTAAAATGTCATGACCATTATAGTTTTTGGTGGAATGCGTAGCCGCAACGGGTATCGCCTCACGCGCGTGAGGCGTGGATTACGTGCTCATTTAGCCTCGCGGTCAACAGCCACATTATGAATTGATACTCGTAATCTTGCGAATGTTGAAATTCATTACAATAGCTCCCATAACGTATAACAATAACAAAGAATACGTAACCGTTCCGCTGTGGTTCGGCTTAATTGCAGTTCGATAATTAGTTCTGGCACAAATGCCGCGATAAACGCGCCGTATCTGCAGCCGTGAATAGCTGAATACTTTATGTGACCTATTCATTTGAATGGTGAAAAAATCTCCCATGCGATTCCTCTCACGTGCCATTGTGGATTGTTCCAGCTATCTAAACGCGGTGTTTAATTGTTGCGGACTCATTGTCACTGCTATCTGCGATCTCACGGCATTGGTAGCAGCGGCAGACGTAGTCCTTAGATTAGGTAGATACCATATTTGTTTTGTGTGAAACAGCTGTCAGAGTAGGTACTATGGACACCTTTGGAAAAGATTGTGAAGATAATTTTGCCATGCATGCACCTAATGGTCTAGCCACTACATTAAAGTCATTATCACTGGTTAAACAAGAAGAATTTTATGTATACCGATTAACCGATACTTTGGAGTTTGGTTCTCAACTTTTCACTCAAAGGCTTACAACCGCTTTAGTGCCGTAAAACGGTTACTTTCTAAAGCATACTCCTTAGTAACGGCTTGGTTAAAAGGTTTGAAAAAATATATACCTATTTACTATTGATTCATGTACATAATTTTTGAAACAAGGCTTTTTCGTGTAACAAATAGTTGCTTTAAAAAAATAATTAACAACATGATATTTTTTCGCAATTTTTGGAAACTCCTCCAAAACGAATTGGGTATTTAAAAAAAATTTTACACAGAAAAATTGATGGCTGGATTTTCTTCATAACTGAAATAGCATATGTAAATCAAATAATATTTTGCAAAAAAAACTGTTCAAAAGGAGGCTGAATATTGATATTTTGGCATCGAGCGGGTGCACTGCAAGTACTGCCTGTGGTACTGCGTTAACATTGGGGCGATATATACTATCGCCTTAAGATTTTCAAACTAGCTTTTTATTTTCATGCAAACCTCAATTTTCTATAAGCAACTACACTTATGTTTTTGTTATCAAAGTAAGTCATATGTAGTGGATTATAATGCGTATTGTCCGTCTGCTCGGCAAATCCTTCCATTTCTCACGACATTCTCTGTTCCGTCTTTTAAAAGCGTGGATCAATCCTCAGTGTAAGCGTCAAGCTCGTCCCGCCACCCTCTTAGTCTGAAAGACAATGGCGTTACATAATGTATATCTGATACATAATATTATGTAGTATTGTATTATAACAGCGTTCGCATTGCGTTAAAGAAAAACCCGTGCGAGATCGCATTGAAAAGCTGGGAAATCGTTCTTATAGGCAAGTTATACTTATAACACAGTAGGTAATATTAGATAACATTAGCTATGTGTGAACTAAATACCATTTAGTATTTGAGCAGTTGAGCTTGCTAGTTGGCCGGTCTTAGTTGAGTAAACAAAGGTGCAAATGGTTACCGGCTTAGCTTATCTCACAAATATTTACATTCAAATAGCTATTGGTTACCGTTCGCCTGATCTTATCACCCTGTCTAATTATATTGAGAAACGTGGGAGTAGAAACTATTTCATTGATTAACGCTTAATGTCAAACTTTAGCGATTATTCTGAGTTATTTCGTGTTATGGCAATTGTTTGATGAAATATCGGAGATCGTGACACTGATAAAAATTTCAATGGACGATTGAAAGGTTTGATAAAAATACCGGCCAAGTGCGAGTGGGACTCGCGCACCGAGGGTTCCGTAAAAACCTCAGCTTAAAAGGTAATATAGACCTGAGTATTTGATATGAATTTCAATTTAATACCTCTACGCGTTCATGAGGAAAGGTGTAGTAAGTTTAAAATTATTAGAAATATTTTTATTATATGATGTAACTAAAAATGTACGGTTTTCGCAATTTTTCAATATCTGTGCTATAAGATGTTGCTTCGTACCAAATTTCAAGATTCTGAGTTCACGGGAAGTACCCCGTAGGTTTTGATTCTTTTGCGAGTGTCGAAAATTTGCGGTTTGCGGCATAAACGGCTGGATCTTTTGATTGCGTTGGCTTAGAAGTGATTTTTTCACAGCTTTAAGGGACAATAGATCTGAGTATTTGATATAAATTTCAGCTTGATACCTCCACGCGTTCCTGAGACAAATGGTCTTGACATGGTCAGACAGACGGACGGACGGAAAACAAAGTGATCCTATAAGGGTTCCGTTTTTTCCTTTCGAGGTACGGAACCCTAAAAAGTGCTTATAACTTCGTGAAAGGATTCGGCTAAAGAATTTAATTTCGAACATCAACAAAAGCTTGTAAAGGGTTCAGCTTTTGAATCGAAATGAGACAGCTTAGAGTTTTACAACCTTCGAAAAATTTTCAAGACGGGAAATATCTCCTAATAAAATAGTGATAATGAGTTCTAATCCATACACATGGTGCGTGCTCATTCTCCAATAAGGCACTCAATAAATTCAGCTCGGTAGTACAGTCATACTAACCGATATAATTCTTAAGCGGCTTACAGCCGGAGTACCAAGCCTTGTCTCATCGCTGACTTCTTCAAACCTGTTTTCAAGTGGACCAAGTGGTCCCATAAAATTAATAAGGTCATACAGACACCATCGTAAATTTTATACAACGCACTATTATGGGCTGTTGGGGGATTACCATGGGATACTAGTTTAGTGCCGAAGGAATTTTATCTATGGAGGAATGCAGTAGTACTTTCCAGGTGTAGTTTCGAAAAAGGCAGCAGGAAGCTTTCATGCTTCTCATTTTCTGTTATCTTCCCTTAGTCTTGTATAAAAAGGTTCTTCTGAGCGAAATTAAGGTCATTTTCGGTATAATATAGTCTAACGAATTAGGATAAAGTTTTGAGCTTAGAAGAACTAATATCTTTAGAAGTCTTGTTACCCAAAAACTTTCAAGAATAAAACATCGAAGAGTCATTATTACTTCAGAGATTCTTCAACAAAAGGCGATAAATAAAACTGATATCAGATTCAAAAGAAACTTTGATATCTGACATTGATATGTATTTAAATGGGCTAAGCTTTCTTTGAGAGTTATTTACATATTTTCTTATCGCGGTGTCACAGATATGGAGTATTTAATCGACTTGCCTGTCCGTAATCTCTGTTTACATTGATGAGTGTAGTCGTTAGTTTAAACTAAGTTTAAAGTAACATCTCGTGTAATATACTCCGCCGCATTCCATCGATATTGACATTTCATTACAAGCAAGATAATCTATCGTGACATATATTTAATTGTTTTTAACATCGATGTGATTGGAATGTTACGGGATCGTGTAGTTACAAGGTAAAAAAAACTATTATTTTTTTTGTTTTCCACGGAGGAAACTCAGTATGTATTTTTTCCTGTATTTATTTGTTTTCGTAAATTGCAGACTTTTAAAGCGATGTAACTCAATCCCTTAACCAACCACTTAATTCAAAACCCAATTAGTGTAATCAGACGATTTGTAAGCAAATTATACAAAGTTTACCATTTAATGTTAATCGAGCAGTTAGCTGAAAGGTGTAATAGGCTTAAAATAACAATGAATTAAGTGGCGTCGTACTGGGGTGTCGTTTAAGGAGCAGTCGAGCAAGTAACCTTTACTCGTCAAAGGTGGCACTGGCTGTTTGTCAAGACACGTGCCAGTTACTAACACCTGCTTTTTTTGTTAACTTCAACAGCTGTTTGTAGTGGAGAAGGGTTGCACGTGTTAAATCGAACTTAGTAACTTGTGGGATGATGAGGGCCTTCTGCTCTAGACGTCTAGACACGAGACATTCTACTGTCGATTGCAGACATCCAAATGCCAAAATGTTTCGGATTTACCAAGAATCGCATATCAAGCTTATGACAATCGTTATCGCTGTCCGAATTTCACAATGTTTAGGCCCTCTTGATAATGATCGGGGTGTTATTAAGTAGGTTGGAAATGACTTAATTGTAGTAAAATAACTTTTTATTTGATAGTTTGGGCATTTAGGCAGAAATACTGTGTTTAAATCGAGTTAGCGATAAATGGTGCTCTTCAAAAAAAAAAAACAATGGTTAGGTTTGGTCAGTGGTGTCTCATCCCATACAAAGAAACCGTGCCGGCGTTCTATACTGATTATTCTGATTATTTTTTGTACATCGATCGCGTTCGGTTCCGCTCCGTTCCGTTCCACTGATATAAATTTGGTTTTGTTTGGTAAATGTAGAAATATAGGTACTGTAAATGATTCATGGATTGGGATGTTCCCAATTAGTCATGAAGTAAATAAATAGGCCTACGTGAATGAAATTTTGTAGGTAAGCTAAAAGATTTTAGTATAAACTTTTCTTTCTCATTGTATTTCAACTTCAATCAGCTAGTATTTTTAGATCATAATATTACTAACACACTTTGAATGTACCTACTAGACTGTCATTTGATCTAAAATTCTGTGAAACTAAGTTATTTATATGTACATTTCGTCACGGGTATTCTGTTTAATAAAATGCGTAGGCAACTGAATACCAAGTGTCATATATCAACAAATATCATGAGCTGCATTATATATGCACGCACATAATGCGTGGAGTAATGTTAAAATAATGATGGGTCATTATTAAAATTTTACTAACACCTTATCTACCTGGTAAAAAACCATTTCCTTTCCGCTTTTCTATTTAGATCTAATCTCTTTTATCTTTATTCAACCCTTTTTCTTTTTTCTCTTTCTATGAATTTTAAGTCATATTATGTATTTTATACATAAGTTTATGTATAGTGTTTATTATAGTAATATAATCTATATATATAAAAGAAAGTCGTGTTAGTTACACTATTTATAACTCAAGAACGGCTGAACCGATTTGGCTGAAAATTGGTAGGGAGGTAGCTAAAAACCAGGAGAAGGACATAGGATACTTTTTATCCCGTTTAGGGTAGGGTAGGGTAGATATGTAGGTAGGGTAGGGTGGGTAGGGTAGGGTAGGTAGGGTAGGTAGGGAAGGTAGGGTAGGTAGGGAAGGGTAGGTAGTGTAGGGTAGTTAGGGTATGGGAGGTAGTGTAGGGTTGTTAGGGTATGGTAGGTAGGGTAGATGAATGTTTGGTGTTTTTATGGCAAAACAAAGTTTGCCGGGTCAGCTAGTTTTGTATATATTTATGTTTTAATGTAATAGCAGTATACCGTAGACTACCCCCTTTTTTATTCTAAGTTTTTTCTGTCCATCCAAAGTAATCCAAACGTTATCTGGTAGATATCGCTGTTAGCGATAAGACCGCCGTTGTACCCGTACAAATAAGTTTTTCTTGTAAATGTGTATAACTTTTATGGTGTACAATAAAGTCTAATCTATTCTATTCTTAGTGAAAACAGCTAATATTATAAATATGAAAGTCTGTACTGTATGTTACCTGGCTTTACGGATTTGGCTGTAGCACTCGGCTAGACAATGACCATCAACTGTAGCCCAGTTGACAATCTACAATCGATAACGCTAATAGAAAACGAATCAATGTATGAGAATCTGAACGTTAAGTCACGTGGTCAGACAAAACAAATAGTAGGATAAACGATTGTAGAAAGAGATTCGATACGAAAAGTTTGCGACTTCGCTAAGGGAGCTGGACACCAGGACATACGTAGGATGTTTTTTTTTTTATCCCGGTGTTAGGTGAGTGTGGAAATATTGGCATTGGTTGAAGATCGAAGTACCTGGCAATAGGTATCTCCTATATAAAAGCGCGCTATAGGATTTCTAGCCCTCGGCTCAGAGCCGAGAGTTCAAAATCTAACAGGCATCTTTAGGAGCTCTGGTTGCAAGCATCATGTCACAGTCATCAAATTATTCTGTCTTCGGTTCCTAAAACGTGTGCAGTATTACAAATCGGTGCTGCGTCTGGAATTCGGTAGAAATGCAAGGTTTGCTAATATTGAGCTAATTAGCACGTGTGAGGTAAACACTGGCATATTCTAATTTAGGAACTAGCTTTATCCCACTACTGGCAAGTAAAAGCTGTAAAAGCGTTTTATTATTTTGCTGAGTGCTCTTTGTTTTACAATAATGATGTCGAGTCTGTCGATACGAAATTTGCTTCCCCAAATCATCCCACCCGCCATCGCCTTCACAATCTACCTCAATTCGGCATTGCTGCAGTATTTTATTCATGGACTACTATTTACTTAAAAAATATCCCACATTTTATCACCACTTCGATTCACCCAATCGAACTCCCCACAAAATTACCCCATTACGACCGCAATACAAACGGTAGTA
The DNA here is from genome assembly GCA_945859665.1 of Anorthoa munda. NCBI lineage: Eukaryota > Metazoa > Arthropoda > Insecta > Lepidoptera > Noctuidae > Anorthoa > Anorthoa munda. The sequence goes on from OX243910.1 coordinate 13,126,200, forward strand.
CCTAACTCCAACTTCCATAGGTTTGTTTGTTTGCACCTGCACGCCAGTGTACCGCCACAGACTAACATCGATAGTTCGGTCGCGTGCCACCGTACGTGACTCATACACTGGCGTGCCGTGACGTCTGTCGTTACCCTTCGGAGTTGGCGCCGGAATACACTTTATAGTGAGTTCATCAAATTACACATCTGCCATAATTGTTGGATTGTTTTTTTTGAGGCTGTGGTCACATTATGACTTATGTTTCCGATGTCCCAAAGAGAATTAGGTGTCGAAAATGCGCGCACGCAAGGAAATTTACCGGTTGTCTATCTAATTAGCCCGTGATGTCCTACTGTTGAGCAAAGGTTCCCTGTTCCACACACGTGTCTTCTGCCATTCTGCTATTTCTGGTAGGAGTCAAGTTCTTCTCTCCTGTCAACTGTCAGTTAAAACATACTTATTCTTTGACTTCCTACCAAGATTATTTTGGACACAGATCCCATCCCATAAGAAGGCATTGATCAAATACCTGTTTGTTCAAAACAAAAATCATGCTAAAAGTTTTCTATTGTTGCGTTAACCTTAACGTTGAATAAGGTGTTGATTTGAACTCTGAAGTTCAAACTCAACATTGATGATATATTCACGCCTACTGCCTACTTCCGACGTGTCTTTGAACTTACAACAAAGAAGGTCTAAGTTCATCTCAAACTTTGTCGATCTACTCAACACCTAATCGTGGTTTAATAAAGCTGGATATCTATATTTATATGTTGCTATAATAAATTATTATGTGTTTATTACGAAATCATTTGCTTTAATTATATGTTAGCGTATGTAGGTAAGTAACTCACTATTTAATGTACAAAAGCTGACGTTTTGTTAAAATTAGTTTTAGGTAAAACTGTTATCGAATAACACAACATTGTTTGCCATAGTATTTGCGTTTTTATTGCCTTTTTCAAGGTTTATCCTTATTAGATTATTTTTATGCATGTTACCTACCTTTACTGTGTTCATTAGTTATATTCACGCATTGGTTTGTAAGTTAGCAGAATTAGAAATCATTATTTTATTTCTGAATCGAAAATCAACGTAACTAATTTATTTTTTTCTTTTTGGATGATTGTCTCGGATATACGGTTTACTAAGAGTCTAAGGTTCAAGTCTTAGACCGAGACTGCGGTTTATTTCGTCATGATGCCTAATTTTGCCCTAGTTCCAACCCTTTATTATCGCTTTTCATCATAATTTACAACCGAATGTGTAAGCATCCTTAAGTCCTAAACAGTGAGTTAGAACTCTAGGTAATTAGTAGAATGTTTAGCAAGCTCGTTTATTATTTATTTGTAGCAATACGTTTCTAGAACTTAGAAGTAATATCTATTTAGACGAACGCTGGAACATTTGTTAAGACTGACTGAAAAAAAACTACGTACTAACATTATTCGAGTTTCCTAAATGTTATGTTTTAATTTATTTTAGTTTTGTTTTGGTACTAAATTCTACAAGTTCGTAATTCTCAAATTTTAATTAGGAAAAGCCTGCTTAATTAGAAGATTTCTCAGAATTTTCCTTTTTAGAACTATTCTGACTTTGTTCGTGTTGCTCGTTTTTTAGGTACTATAATTAAAAACAGATATTTCCAAAACTTTCCTATATTAACATTTGTTACCCAGTTAGTGGAATGTGGAGGTCAGAGAGGCAGTCGCTCCATCGCCTTTATGCCAATGTTCTACAATCCGACTGCGAATATGTACAATCTGCACATCGAATTATTATCTTACTTATGGGAGTGTATTCTTTGGCAGAATGAACGCAATACTATTTTGGATACTAGAACAAATATCCGTGCGTTTAAGCGTTTTTGCCAAACCTATTATTGGAATCAAATATAACTGCCCACAATGTTAGGACCCATTAATATTAATGCTAATTTTTATCCGTGGTGTTAGGCAACCGGGCCTATCCCAGTTGTAAACGACCCTTTGTGCCTCAATATGGGCCAATGCCTTGCCGCCTTGTTTGTTCTGTTACCTGTTTGATATGGAGGGCAGTGAATTTTTTTGTTTCCTACACCTCCGTTATTCTTTTCTGATTAGTTTCGTTGCGGGATCCAAGACAGTTAAATTCATTCTCCGGGTCTTCGTCGAGCTTCATTGCCTCGGCGAATATCTGGTGGTCGCCACTGATGATTCTGGCTTTCAGGTGTTGCAGTGGTTTGGGAATAGTGCGGTGGGTTTGTCCCAAAAAAAGAAAGACAGTCGCTCCATGTAAAAAATTGGTATCCAGCTTCATCTAATTAGTATGGCAGCCGATCCTAACATAGTTTGAAAAAGCCTAAGCAGATTGAATACTTTTATAAAATAAGTTCTTCAGGAAGTAAGCTAACGGTATACAACAGTCCATGTCGTTTTGATTGACAGATAATAAAATCAGTTTAAAATAGTTATCGAAGTAAATATAGGCTAAACACAAATATAGGCGATTATATAAAACTGGGGACGCATGTGCATGTGTTGTAATCTTATGTAGGTAGTATTTGAAATAGTAGCTTATCTCAAGATAAGAATTTATTGCCTTCTACGTATTGTATAGCGATTACATTAGAATTTTTATGCCACGGCGACGTCGGGAAAGAAAAATGGTTTACTCGAATATTAAATCAGGCGTTTTCTATATATTTACTTGATATTAGAATTTCAAATGACGTAAGAATCACTTCAATGTAATATTGTATTTTCAAGAACTCCACGGGCGCTCGCGGCTTGATAAATTTCTTAAAAAACTGTGATTTATGCTACAGTAAATAGGGCCTACTTGAGTAAATGTCGAAATTATTTTGAAGTAAAACTTATTCAGGCAACATTACTTGCATAATTTAGAGAGAGAAGTAAGCAGAACATGTGCTACATCGCTACGAACACTCGTAGCAGAGGTCAATCGTGTTCTATCGAGTGCTACAAAAGTTAAGTATGACATGAGAATTGACGTCCAACAACAAACGATGGTATTGTGCGCATGACTGATTGCAACGTGAGACGTTCACTATTCGTGAAAGAAGTTGCAAAATTTTCGAGAAAACAGCAGAAATACCACCCTCTGCGGATTGAGCAAGCGAAATTCCAACAAAAACGATTTTATGCAATTACGCTTAAGTTGTCCGGAGAGTTATTACTAAACCGAGAGCGCGGTCACGCCGCCGTAATGTTCGCCGGATCGCTCGTGCGAGTCACGAGCCTCTCACAGCCTTATTCAGCAACAGAATCCAGCCTTTTACCGTCTTTTTGCCCTTTGTAAAGGTTATTTTTTACGAACGCAAAAATACACGGTCGAGATATTCGCACGTCATTTTTACAAGTGCGTTCCATGTTCGATATTTTTTTATTCCAATTTGTGGCTGACACGACGCGTCTGGCCGTACACAATAGGCTTGTGCGTCAAAATGCGAAATCTAAATTGTTAACAATAAAAAATTATGTAAAAATTTGGGCAGCACTGATTCGAAAAGGTTTCACTGTCAGCTTTTCGCACTTTGAATAAACACATCGCTTCTAAAAACAACTTAAAACACATTCAAGCTTCGTCTATTTTCGTCGGAATATATCGATCCAATTCAAATACGTCTTCAAAGTAATTGTAATAGTATGTTACAAAACAAATCTGGACAGTGGTTCGTCCAGCGACGTCTGTCGCATGCCTTCACGTCGGGCCCGCTTCTTAAGAGCAAGCGCACTCACTCAGGTACATTATTAAGTAGGTAGTTGCTCATGTACCTAGTGTGTGATGAAATGCTTCTTGTCGGCTTCTACAAGGAGCGCTCAAAGCGAGAATTTAATATGTAGCCTGGCGGAGTGAATAGATAAGATTGGGCTTTTGTGCCAGTACCAAATGAGCAGGTAATGTTTTAAATCTAAATTATTTAAGTAATAAACAGTCAGTTCCTAAGTGACCGTAGGTGGGCCGATGCCTGTGGGTCGCGGATAAATTTAAAAAAGAGTTACCGCGGTCCTGGCTCAAGCAACTGAAGGAACACGGGTGGGTTTTAGTCAGTAAAAGTCTGACACGCCCTCCCACTTAACCCAGAGTGGGAGAAGTCATTGGATGATTACACACAAAAAAAAAATAATAGGTCTACAAATATCATATTTGATGTTTACCTTAATCGTCGTTTGGCGAGACTGCATTCCAAATGCGAATAAAATATCATCAATTTCTGAAGGGTCATTCCTCCGGAAGGCACATTTCAGCAGATATATTGGTAAAGGAGACATTACGTAGGAAACCCACATATAATACCTACCTAGGTACTTCTTAATAAATAATTTTATTCAAAGTTGAGTCTTTGCCAAACTCTGCTTTACCTGCAGTAAGCCTGCAGCAAAACGATAGCGATTTTTGTGCAACAATTGCTCATCAATACAGAATTTTTAGAATTGTTGGCGGTTTTATTTTAATAATTGTATTTGACAAACAGCGAGCGATTAGCAAACGATTGTGTAGGACTTACCATACCTATACTGCAGGTAATGCCGACTTTTATGACATAAAGCGTTTGATCGCTATCGTTTTGCTCTTGCAAAAGATACGTAATAAGCCTGGCGGAATATCTGTCAAACTTTGGCATAAAAGTAGGATTTGATACGTTATTTTGACTCTAAATACTCAATTCAAAAATTATTCGTGTGAATCGGTAAACAATACAAAAAGCAAATAGAAAACTTTTGGCGATTTGTTGTTCTTGAATATTTTACACAGCAAGATAAAGTTGGTAAATAGTTTACCATTTCGTGACATCTATAAACTTTTCAAATGTTTGTGTTGTTTGTGAAACAGCCACAACTTTTGTGTTGCTAATGGGACAGAGGGAGGGTATTTTGCGAGTCACATGCAACCGTACCAGTCACGGAGTATTACCATAACAACACATAGTAGAAATGTAGAAAAAGATAAAGAAAATGGCAGCTATAAAAGTCAATTTCTGCTGGAGTGACACAGAAAATAATGTTTAATGTTTCTGATTTGAAAAATTTTTGCTGACTGTTCTCGATTATGTAAGTGTGTCATCATTTTAGAGCTCTTCAGAAAGGGCACTATATTTTCTTTCAAAGCCAACATATTATCATTATTAAGAAAACTCATGCTGAAATTGATCTCCCAGGTGCACTTGTACCACAATTTGCTTAATGCGTTTAATACTACACCTGTTTAAAACATCCTCCTGTCTCAGTCATCTCCAAACTATTGACAGAAAAAGAACGTTATTTTTATAAACATTGCATTGAGAAACAACGTTTTATATTCCGCGAAGGATTGCAATAAACGACGCCGGTAAAGTACTTTGTAAGTCGTGGGAGTCGTGTAACTATGCATGCTGTGCTGTTGATGCAGAATTCATCTTCATTACTGCAGCGTGCAACGGTGCGCTGAAGATCAAATGAGATAAGATTCTTGTCTGTGTTGCCAACCCCATCCTAGAGAAAAATTGCAAAAGGGTCACAACATTTTTTGACAAAGCTGAATATTAATAAGAACATTTTCTTTCTTATTTTAAGATTTTTAAAGGTAAATTACTAGCTTCTGCCAGCGACTTCGCCCGCGTGAATGTCTAAAATTTTCCCCAGGGAACATATGCCCGGAATAAAGAGTATCCTGTGTGCTATTTCTGACTATAACCCCTCTGTGCCAATTTTCATCGAGATCCGTCCAGCTTTTTGAGCGTGAAGAAGTAACAAACATACAAACACACACACAAACTCACAAACTCTTACCTTTATAATGTTAGTGTGATATAGTGTGATAAAAAAAACATAAGAAGGAACTTTATACGAAAAATATTAGGTTTATCATTTAGTAAAATATTAGGTTTAATCTGATTAACAAATTTTAAAACAAATGCAGACTTATATTATATAACATATTTATTGGGTAAGTATCACCACCAGTTAAAATCTAATTTTCCAAGAAAATAAATAGTAGTATCCACCGCTTTAGTGCCGTAAAACGGTTACTTCCTAAAGCATACTCCTTAGTAACTAGGCTAGGGCTAGGACAAAAAATTAAAATAAAAAATTATTCATGTACATTATTTGTGAAACATGGTTTTTGGTGTAACTATTTTGCTTTAAAACATAATTAACAACGCTATATATTCGCTACTTTTGGATACTCATCCAAAATGACTTGCATGTTTAAAAATATTTTTACACAGAAATATTGATAGAATTTGAAGAAATTCTAACAATATTTCTGTGTAAAAATAATTGAAATAGCATATATAAATCAAAGAATATTTTGCAAACAAAGCTGTCCAAAGGAATTTCAATATTGATATTCTGACTCCGAGCGGTTAGTACTGCGTTAACATTGGGGCATACATACACCTTAAGTTTGACTACCCTGAGTTCCAGTATTCCATACTCCATGTGCTGAGCAATGTTCCCTAACGCGAGATAAATAGGCTTTCACTCAGCGAAAGTATAGATAAGTCTCGTGGGATAGCGAAGCGATTAGGTAAAGATTGCTTTGTTGATGTAATCTTTTGTGATGCCAAATTGATTATTAGAGTTGATAAGGTTCCGTGGGGAATTGATTCTGTATGCATTGAGAGATTATTTTAATTCTAACTTATGAGTGGTTTCGCGAGTTGGGTTGTGTAATCGAATATTTTTAGAAAATTTATTATCAGATATATTATCCTAATAAATTCTCCTGTGTGTTATAGTGCGTTTTCAGTAGGGAATAACATAATACGAATAACAATTTATAGATTATCCCGACGGATAAAAATTAATTAATTTGTTAAATAACAGGTAATACAGTTAACATTAATATTATCTGCGTTAATAACGTAATAAAATAATCAGTTTAACGTGTAGGTTATAAATAAGATAAAAAGAGTGAATGTATCGAATTGAAACAATGTAGAAAAATTATGTGCGATTTAATTAGCTTGACCTTTGTAAATTATGCTTGTAGTCCTCTTTTATCTTACATGACAATGCAGATGTGTCGTTATAGTTTTCCCGTAAGACGGGTGTAGTTACTTTATAACTGTCTGTCTGCAGCTGACCATTTCCTGAAAACACATGTTGCGGTGATGCAGTAATAAAACTCCCGTTGTCTATAAAATCTTTGTCTATTGTCTCCATATTATCAAACACCTTTAATACAGTACCCTGTTGATTTGATTTCTCGTAAGGCGAAGAAAGAATGATGACGTCTCATCTTTCATTTATCATCCCGTTTAGCCGCGACTTGGGGGAACAAAATTGAAACTTTGCCGTTTTTAAGCCCGTCCCCGGAGTTCAGGGCTCACCCCTACGGAGTATATAAAGTGAAAATTGTATCACGCAGCGATTTTTTTATTATTACGATCATTATGGTTGTCGTCTCCGACGTTGATATAAAAAAGTTTGTCGGCTTGAATTTTAAACGTCAATAGCTGTGGTTTGTTATTGTTTAAGCTATTGTGTTACGTAGTTGAGTTTGGGCATAATTTTGGGAATATTTTACGACATTATTGGAGCTTTCATACACATTATTTCGTAATGAATTTATTATAAGCAGTTCACTTTCAAAGGGCTGTGGGCCTTTGTTATGAACTGCTTTCAATGGTCCATTTAATTCAAACGCTATCTGCACAGAAGGAACCGTTTTAATAATGCACAGACATCATGATGGCCGGGCGTGTTACAGAACATTAATAAAACTCATAAAATATGGAATGTAGGTGTATTGTTCCAGTCGTGGCCGGAAGTACGGCTCGTGGCGTCGAGGGATCCAATGACGTCATATTAATATCCGGTATAGCGGGACCCGGTATCCGGTTTTGTTGCATTTCGCTGAACAGTGTAATTACCTACTAGAGATTTTATGCTTTCGAATATTTTTACATGAATTTTATCTTGTTTACGTAACGTTTACGTTTGCGTTTTCGGCGTTTTATTATCAAGTGGGTGTGATGCACGAAAGTTGAAAAGGAAAGTTTGCTTTCTAGTATAGTCAGTAGTGTGTAATTATAACTGTTAACGTATGGGATTGTCATTAGCGCGGTGTTATGTCGTAAAGTGTACCATAACAGTACGTTCGCGTGCGTTGTACCGGGCTCATTTATACCAAACGGGACTAGGAGTGAACACTATAGACATGCGCATGTCTTTCGTGTTCACTCCCAGTGCCGTTTGGTATTATCATTCAGGTAAATTAAAGGTTACTTGCTCTTGATTCTTGAACTATGACTTGTGTCCGTAAATTTTTATCAGTTCGTTCACTTTGTCTTTTGCGATTAAAACTTACACGAGCGGAAATATTTACATAATTTACATAATTCTCAATTGATAAGGCGTGGTTGCCATTCTAAGGAGCTCTGTTCAGTAATGAGTTTGAATCAACAGAGAAATGTTAATTCTCGGCAACTTACTTAACCTTTTACTATAAATAGATTTTTTATAAATCTATATTATATCTATATTTAGAGCAGTGGTGGCCCAGTGGTATCGGCCGCGACTTACAAGTTGTAGGTCGTGGGTTCGAGCCCAGGCAGGCGCTTTACTTTGTGTAAATTATTTCATCACCACTGCTCTCAAAACAGTGAAGGAAAACGTCGTGAGGAAACCGGCATGTCCTAGAACCAAAAATTCGAAGACATGTGACATTCACCAACCCGCACTGGGCCCGTGAGGTGGATTACAGCCCATTCCCTCTCGCAGAGAAGAGGCCTGTGTCCCAGCAGTGGGAACATTAATAGGCTGATGATGTGTATAAATCTATAATGTGATTTTCATTCTGGTTATTTTCCTGGTTTCCCTACTGAGTAGTCTTAGCCTACTTAATGAAGTTCGCACGACACCATTTTCCGTAGTGAGAAAATGAATTCACTTCATTTGCATACATAAACAACAATGGATGATACAATATATTTTACTGAAGCTACGCAATTCCTAGTATTTTCTTATCATTCTCACAAAGTGCCTTTTATTTTCAGGGATTACCGTAACATATTACTATCATAAAGTTAACTCAGTTAACTTATCAGCGTGAAAGTGGTACATCAAATGGGATTTTTATTGAAATAGTTGGAAATCCGTTATAAAATATATTCATAATGAAATAAAATATATTCATCACACTATATGTATAAATATAATCTATATTAATATTATAGAGAGGAAAGATTTGTATTTTTGTATGTAACAGATAAACTTAAATACTAATGGACTGATTTCAAAAATTCTCTCACTGTTGGGAAGCTACACTATCCCTGGGTGACATAGGCTACTTTTATCCCTGTATTCCTACGGGAACGGGAACTACGCGAGTGAAAACGCGAGGCGTCCGCTATTAGTATAATATTATAAAGGCGAAAGTTTGTGAGTGTGTGTGTTTGTATGTTTGTTACTTCTTCACGCTCAAACGGCTGGACGGATCTGGATGAAATTTGGCACGCAGATAGATTATAGTCAGGAATAGCATACTTTTTATCCCGGGCATATGATCCCTTGGGATAAACGACATTCACGCGGGCGAAGCCGCTGGCAGAAGCTAGTAATGAAATAAATTCGTAAAAACATTTGCAAAAAGCGCAATGCAGAAACAAATTGAAAACTTTTATTTAAATTAAAATAGTAAACAATCAATCTGATTGGTTTATAAGTCCCGCACACAAAATCAGACTGAAACTTTTTTATTTAAAGGTACATCTGTAGATAAATAAAATGTCCAATTTGTGACGCATAAACGTTGGCTTGCAATGGATGAGCGTACGATACGGAATTTTATTTAAAATAACGTAACGTTATTTGCATGCTAAATCGGACAAATACGGAATGCATTGGCAATGTTTGTTCACTTGATTAAATCAAATATTTCATTACATATTATACAGGTAGTCTTGATATAACTGAAATTAGAGGTAATTGAGTGTTACCCATGTCGTGATTTACCTAAACTCATATATAGTTCTCGCCAAACTTCTTGGCCGCCCTGAACTTGGCTTTCCGATGCGCCTTACCCTAAGTGTCTAAACGGAGCTCTATTGCTGTCACTCACGTGTCCATCTGTCTGTCCGTCTGTCTGTCTGTCTGTCGTCTGTACTAAAATTTTGTTCCGAAGAATTTTTTAACTTCCCGTTGACCTATGAACATGAAATTTGGTGATAATGTTTATTATTCGATACTTATATTTTACTAAAAAAATACTTACATATTCTACATTTGGTACGAAACCAATGTACGAAGTCCGATACGCACTTTGGCCGGTTTTTGTCAATCGTTATCGCAGGCAGAATGTCACTATCTCTGAATTAAACATTTGAAGTTATGCATTTGTTTAACTGCTAATACGAGTACTATAGCCTGAAAACCTGTCAAAATTTGACACTAAATTAGGGATCGGCCCTATGTCCGGCCTCTTGCTTGTGCAACACCAGACCCTTTTTGCCCAACACGGCATACATCTTCTGGTGAACCTAGTACGACGTTATCTCTGCGCAACATCCGTACTGACGTCATCAGTAGGTGTCAGCCCTTCTGTGATAGTCTGTTTCGTAACTAAGTTTTTAAACTGTCATGGTCACTAACACTAACATTAACATTAGAAACGGGATATTTACCATGTTTGTTGTGAGTTTCCGATATTTCGGTGCTGTTGCAAGCACCATGATAACGGATAAACTGAAAAGTCATTGCGGGTGGGTGTTTATGAGGAGACATATCGGTCTACCCTCTTTCTTGTTCGTTTTTTGCACTCAGTACCGCTACCACTGTCACTCACAACTCGATTCTGTTCCCGACACACGAAACTCACCGTATCCACTCGCGAACGTTTTTCGGCACTTTTTCGGGTTTTACACAGCTGAACCACTGGATTCCAAGCTCTCGACAGTTGAAACCCATCCTCCCGGTTGAAATTCCTATATTTGGTAATCTCGATAGCTTCCCTCACCAGTCTAGGGATATAGTGGCGTTCTGTCGAAATGCCCTGAGGGTTATGTAACTCAATCCAGTGGTCCAGTGGTGGTGATCGAGCGAGCGCTACAGATCAATGATAAACAATTTCTTTTGGCTTGAATTGAACAATATGGACGTGAACGACATGTGGTTCCAGCAAGATGGCGCTACTTGCCACACAGCGAACGACACAATCGACATTCTGCATGAACGGTTTGAGGGTAGAGTTAGAGTGCCGCTTGACTTTTTCTTGTGGGGTTTTCTGAAGTCGCAGGTCTATGCCAATAAACCACATTCGACCGTTGCCCTGAAAGCCAACATAACGCAGGCCATCGCTCGGATTCAGCCGGATCTATGCAGCAGAGTCATTAAAAATTGGACCTCTCGGATTCGTGCCACCATACGAAGCCGCGGCGGACATTTGAACGATGTCATATTCCATCCATAATTGGCATAAATGGGCCTTTTAAATAAAAAATAAATTTCGTTAATATCTCACACACATCTTGTTTTATTAAATTTTAACATCGACCCGTCTTTGTTGAAAGACCCTTTACAAGATACGCGCGAAAAACATAACCCTTTCCTTGCAGTCGTGTATTAATCGAGAAATATACCTACAACTCTATTATAAGTAGATACTCGTAGTCCAGCTGTGATTACTTGTCACTCAGCCTCTCAACGACAATTGTGACAAGTTTGTGGGCGTGTAGAAAGTATGTCTAAATTTATGGACCAGCTCCGCCCTTAACTACCCATTGTCTCTGTTTTAGAACAATAGTACGCTCTAGTGTGTACCTCTATGGTTATTTTAATTTCCCGCGACGACCTTAAATTTTCCTCAGGTTGGCTTTGTAAGTGCCCTGTTTAATGACAGTGACTTGAATAAATATTGTTACGGAAAAAGTCGGTCAGTTGAGGAAAATTACTCTGTATTGTAGGCAGTCATTTGCATAATGGTATTGACATACTGTCGCCATGCAACATCATTCTTAAGGTGTGCACAGATCCGAAACAAAACTTTCTTTAGGCCTTTAGCTTTGATAGATGATGGAGTTGACAAAAATCTACTGAAAAAAGTAAATTAAAAATATTAAGAAACCCGACTGCTTGAAAAGCGAACTAAAAAGACGTAAACAAGAAGAAAATCATGCTGTGCAGTCGGAGGATACGTATTCGCGAGCTGGCGGACCAAAACCAGATGTATCCTCCGACTGCACATCATGATTTTCTTCTTGTTTACGTCTTTTTAGTTCGCTTTTCAAGCAGTCGTAGTCAAGATTGACGTAAGAATCATCAAAATCGGCCAACGCGTTTGTTCTCTAGGACGCCACATAGAAACAAACATACATACATACATAGACTGATAAACATATTACTCTCCTTCGGCATTCGGGTAAAAAGCAATCTTTCTTCTAGTGTGCACACAGTTTTACAATATAGTCAGGAACTTATAATATTATAGAATATTTTTCATAATAGAATTCCTAGATGAAACTCCACTATTAATTGCAAAAGTTAAAGCAACGTAGGTTTCATCCAGTGCCACGGGGCCTCAGCGGGGCTTAAGCTGTCGCTCCCTGGGACATGTAAAGCCGCGTGTCACGAGCCAGTCTGGTGTCTGGGGTATTACACGATCGAGTGCACTGCCGTCCGTCGTGTATGTATTTAATAGGGAGTTCATTAATGCAACGCCTTATTGCTTCTAAGGCCTTTGAGGACCTTAATTAGCTGGTGCTGGGGTTGTGATTGGCTTTTTCTGGTTTGATAAAATAGTTCGCCATATTAAATACATAAATCCTATATTTCAGTCTTCACAAGGGTTCACATTAGTATATATTGGTAACAACAAAAAAAAAATGCTTAAACAATATGATCCTTTGTGAGAGACTGAAGTCCATACTAGGATACCCTATGTGACGGATCACCAGGCTCTCACCCCGAATCTGCGTCTATGTCAATTATTGCTATACGTATATCTAAACAAATCACATACTATATCAGAATTAGTTCGAGGTTAAGGTTTTGGAGTATCAGATACTCTACTAACAGCGGTAACGATTGTTGAAAAGCCGAAATTGTTGAGATTGGCAAGTGCTATGGAAATGTTGCATACTTATTGAATTCCTTACATTAAAATTTTACTATAATCTTTATCGTTAATAAGTATATAGTGTTGCTTTGTTTAGAGAATCAAGGGTATTGTTAAGTTTAATACTATTGTTCTTCTTCATGAAAGCTCTTTGTAATCCGGTAGCTTCCAATGGTCACAACACTTCCAATAGTTGGACTATTGGGAATATACGAGTATGTATTGGAAAACTGCATGTGTAAGACTGTTCATTTCTATTCGAACTATCGACGATAGCAGAAATGTCTAAATCTGCGTCAAAAACTTCCATACATCCCGTCGAATCAGACATCTTTGTCTATAAATTAACTGTTTCAAACAAAATCGCCGCGACTACTATTCAAATAAGCGTCTCCACATTAATGCATCTTACATCGCATATAAATTACGCTAGCTAATTTTATGCTATCATTATCGTGCAACGTCAACGTTGTTGTGAATAGAAAGTAGGCAACGTTGCGTGTTGCATGTATATAGGGTTGTAACGGAACTTCGCCTATACCTCCGCAAGTGCGGAACTTCGGCAAGAAGAGAAGGAATTTGCTAAGTTTTGAACACTATCTTTATGATAATTTTGACAATCAAAAAGTCTTGGTTCTCAGTATAATTTTAATATGTCTTTTGATTTTGAAAGTATTCTGAATCATCAGTATAATCAATAAGTTTTCTGCGGTCCGAAGTTTCAAGTATTTGTTCTCATGTCACTGCCGCCTCAGGTTCAGTTACATGTGAGCCATTGTTTCACTAAACACCACTTTGTTTTTATAAACCACGATGTATCAACTATAGAATTCCTTGGTTACCAATAGGTCGTTTTGTTTCTCAACAAAAAAAGTTCCCTCTGTCTCCGTTCGCCTCTGTTACATCCCTAGTTGCATGCTGCGGTCACAATTATCGGCTGTGTCATAACGTGCGACGCTTATTGAAATTATCATGGCTAATTATATCGCATAACATTGCCATGCGTGTGTCTATGGACACGTAATGGTTTATTTGTTTATTGATCGAGGCGTTGATGTGAAAGTTGAAGAGAAAGACGAGGTTGTACTCATGGTCAGACATGAAATCTTTATGGTATTCAAAGACAAAAAACAAAAATGATTTATTTCATCTAGGCCAATAAGCGGCACTTTTGAACGTCAAAAAAAATACAAATTTTAATAATAATTAATTCTACCGTCCATGAAATGTAGCTTGTTATGGAGAAGAATGGACAAGAAACTCCATACTTACTCTTTTAAAAAAAGTGTTTTAGAACATTTACATAAATTTATATACGTAAGGACGATGCACCCAGCACTACTATACTACGTATAGATATAAAATATTACAAGCACTAACAGGTAAATTCCTTCACTTGTTAAGTAGGAACATGGTTCTCACATACTTACAAAAATTGCAAACATAGGTAAATTACCTAATTCAACAACAATGGAACAGTGTGCGAGTCAATTTAAACAAAAAGAGAAGAAATAAAGCTTTACTAATATTATGAATATAATACAAATTAACCAGTTTGATTTTGTCTACACTAAAGATTGCCCTATGGAGCAGGGCCAGCATGTTTCCAAGCATTTATCTTGAATATAATCATTTAGTTTACAAAGTGTGCTTCTAACAATAGTTATTAATTTTCTTTCATTTAGTTTTAATATCTCACAAGGTATTTTGTTATAGAATTTAACACAGTACCCCATGAAAGATGTGTGTAATTTAGCTAATCTATAAGAATTGTTGATCTAACTTAGCTTTATTTCTAGTATTACAATTGTGTCTAACACTAACTTTACTAAAGAGATGTATATTTTTCCTTACATACATAATATTTTCAAAAATGAATTGGCAAGAAACTGACATAATATTAATCTTTTAAATAGCTCCTTAAGAGATTCTCGTTGACTTAACTTATATATGGCTCATTATTCATTGCCACATCGATACATTTTGATGTAATCATGAATAACAGAAGGTTAAAAAAACGCATGAAAATGTAGATACTTTGAAAACTATCGTGGTCGAAAAGTTGCTGAATAATTGTCACAGTGGAGAGAACAACATAAAAACCAAAAAAACTTTTATTAATTCGCAAGGACCGTAAGGACCGCCTAGGGCGTTAAAAGCCTCCTCCGAGCAACAAACAGGAGAGCACCAATAAATTGATTTAATCCCTAAGGAGATCTAAGCTATCAGTGCCCATTAAAATCAAAACTCCACAAATTTTAATCTTCATCTGTACAAACCATGTTTCCATTAAATTTTACTGCCATAGCTAAAGCTTAGAGCCGAGCCTCCAGTCAATATATCAACAGATAGAACACAGAACCCGTACCTTTCACATAACATCCTATGTTAAATTGATACTAAACACACAAGTATAACCTTGATAGCCGACGTGGGATAGGATTGCGTGCGTAGATTGACCTTTGTGGATTGCTAAATTGTCGGGAACTGGTTTTGTAGCGCTATCCGACGTTCAATAAAACGTAAACAAACGGAACTTACGCACAAAATGGCGGCCCAGGGGCCCCACATTGTACGATACATTCCTTTTGAGGTTCAAAAAAGTTTATGGGACTAAGGAGTTCGAAATTCGAAATGAAATCGACCCTGTTGAACTATCGTGGCGAACCATATGTTGCGGTAAGACAATATGGATTGTTACTGATATTTCGAAGCCATATTTAGTAACTAGATATCGTGTTTTAAGGATGCATATTGCAAGTTTCGGTGAGAAAAATCTACGTAAAGCTGCCACACGAAACCAATTCGTTCTTGAGTGCCGAGCCAATACCGTTCCGTTCTCGATATGTTCTGGTTTTCACCATATTTACCGAATTGAAGTTGAATTGTATCGGTATCAATATCAACAGTGCGACTGCTTTTATTTTTTAACCCTTTATTGGAGTGAGGAGAATCGATATCAGTCCGTAAATCAGTTATACAAATTGAATTACCTACACATAAAAAAAAACTTTTTGCCTTCCAATCATACAAGCATTTATATTTTCCATTTTTCAAACCCTTGTTATTTTTAAAACACCCGATATTTAAATAACAATTTTTTCATGTTCTATCTCCACACCATGTGAGATTTCAAAATAATTTTCCTTTGTGAAATAATAAATCTGTCGGCTTTTTCAATTTCCAATCAGAGGAGTGCAAGTCTAATGCGTTTGATGAATTGATACTGATGACGATTTGTTTTCAGATAACACAACCTAGCGTATTGCTCCTATTGTCTTAATATATCTTTGCAGCATAGTACATACGCGGTAAAAGTCCTAGAAATTCTCGAGGCAACCCATATTATTATTTATTATAGACATAATTTATTTACGAAATAACATCGTTCATCTTCTCCTGATCAAAACAGAGCGCGGCTACTGAATCGAGGTAATTAACATAATTTCATGGAAGATATTCGAAATATGCCCGGATGGAAGCTCGTAATGAGTTAATCAAGATCAAAGTCAAGGTCGAAATATAATGAAGTCTGTAGGATTACAAGACTTATCCAAAGAAGCCGAAAAAGAGAAGAAGGAAAGAGAAAGATGGAAGGGAAGGAGGGAAGAAGTTTAAAGGTTTAAAGTTCAAATATACTCTATTAAAAGGGTTTTGTTCTAATCAGTTTGGAACAACAACAAGCACGTCCAAGTCCACTTCATCATGTTTGAGCACTCTCCGGACGTAATTCTTGTACACAGATCTACAATGGGAGTACTCAAACGGCGCCGAGTGGTCAGGATTGCAGTGCGCTCATTGTTCGAGAGCAGTAAACGTAACACTTAGAATGTTAATTGCACATCGCCGGATCGGATTACAGATACGTCTTTGTTTGTCAAGCACGATCCGTAAACGACGAACGTGTCGGTTACACTGTTTGTTCGGGTCCAGGTAACTTATTGCGAAGGTTACGCAGCCAGGAACGCTTTGTCTTGTTTCATACACTCAGCGCTTTTTAACAACCTTTTACTTACCGTTTACAAGGGAAAAGGGTGTTAAGTTTATGTTTTTAGAGTCCGTTTCTGAAGTCACCCATTTCTCGCGAATCTTAATTTACCTACATTCCGGTTTTTTTACGCTGCGAACTGTGTCCAAAAGTAAGCCTTCAGCTAATCTGTATTCCAACTGAAGTTGGAAGCTTTGATCTCTTGTTTGGTTAGCCCAAATTGAGGAATGGAATTAGGTTAGGAATCAAGTTTAGTCAGCCGGACAACTTGATACTTCAGTCAAACGTTGAGCGTGAATAATATAAAACCGAGAAAGATTTCCATTGCGGTAAAACTTGTGCTACTAAAAGATGCAGCTTCTCGAAGAATTTCATTAATTTATTTATAGCTATACGCTTGGTTTCCCTAAGGGGCTGACTGGAAAACGACACCAACATTAATTGCCTTGGCGCAAAAGAGGTACTTAAGTGCCGAATTATAGACTGAAAAAGCTGCTAGAAGTGGTGAGGGTTCTTGACTTTTTGCCTTCTAAAAGAGTTGATATAAAACCACCTAATATGAAAATTCCAGCGCCGTGCTAGTAGGTAGTATTAAAAACAATGCTCCACACGGCCACTCGAGCAGTGAAGCCACATCTCTGAGCTCGCTCGAGGGCACTTGCTCGGGTCGAGTCGAGACTGGAGGCTAGAGAGTAAACTCGCCGTGTCTTCACCATGTTACCTTATTGCCTTGTGTACACTTATACATGCATATTGGAAATGTATTATTTTTTAGTTCTGTGGCCTGTGTTTTTTTTTTGCTACAACTTCGGTAATAATGTTTAGTTTATTTTGGACAAATGTCAGTATAAAATCTTGTAACTTTTGCCCCCAGCAAATTTCTAACGTCTAACATCTTATAATACTAACCTTGATTAAAAAAACTCTTTAGAAGTAACTGAAATAGCAAATAGGGACCTAGTTTTTATATTATCGGAAGAAATAGAAGTCGGATGTGATCTTGACGGATTTAGCCAAGCAAAGAGTACCCAAAGAGTTTGCTTGGTTAAAGGTGTCCATTGCGGTGGGCTCGAAACAGGTTATATGACTCGAGTGTTACGGCTAAGAACTTTAATGGTATGCAATGAAGGGAAACACCTGGCTTCTGAGTTCTGAGACGCGCACGGTGCGTTTTGTTCTTATAACCCGGCTAATGCGAACGAAGACTTAATACTAAGAGCCCAGTTTAACTTTTCAGCTGGTGAAAGGAACTGTAGGAACCACTTTATATGCTACACTTGACAGCGTATGACTCGGTTTCTGAATTCAGAATTTTAAGTTTAGTACTTCTCAAAATCTCCTATAGTATGACAACATGTCAAGATTTAGTATTATAAAATAGATAGTATAGTTCTTAGCGTCTAATTTTCAATTCAGAAATCGGGCGTACCATACAACTATACTGGGCTCTTTGACAAACATCGCCATAGTGGGTTTGCCTTAATATTATGGAACTTTGTAGTGGGCGTACATGAGCAAATTTGATGCATTTTATTATATTTTTAACAACTTGTTTACTACTTACATACCCTAAAATAGCTTGAACATACTTATAAATAGTTTTTGTTGATATTTCCGCATATTCCACTAAATATTCAGGTGTTTGTTCAGTGGCGTAAGACTCAGCTTAAATGGTAATACCAGATTTGTGCTGTCGGCAACGCGAAAGTAATACAAATGGCTTTATTCAAACGTGTCTATTATACTTATCTCGGCGATTATGAGTCTGAGTGCAAATTGTTGTAAAGGTGCAGAAGTTAGCAAGTATATAGTGGTTGCGTTTTAGCATGGCTATAATTGACACACTCAGGCCCAGTTTTTTGATCCGTAGTTAACTCAACCAATGAATACGCTAACCAATGGTTTAAAATTACGGTGAAATGCGTTTTTTCTTCGATTATTAGCCTCACAAATGTTCCAATAAGTTGAATAGTTAATTATTTGACTATTCGTGAGACTAACAATTGATGAATAAACGCGTTTTACGGAAAATTCAAACCATTGCTTAGCATATTAAACCATTGGTTAGTTAACTACGGATAAATAAACTAGGCTTGAGGTACATTTAGTGACGTTCTTAATTTCAAAATAAACCCCATTATCGTCCAGGATCGATCTCAATCGAGATCTTCAATTTTTTTTTAGGAATATAATATACGTTCTTTATTATTCGTTTATTGTTCGCGGTTCTACGAAGAGATATTTGGAAAAGGGCAATGCCCGTTATTGCCGTGCTAAAACAAAACCACTATAGTGGAACTTAAATTGAGAATGTATGAGTATTTGAAGTTGGTCTATTAACACGTTGTAACAAAGCGATTAAACGAACTTTGCGGTAACTTCGGTAGTTGGTAAAATGGTCTAGACATTCTGTCAGCGATAACGGCTCTCAAACAGTCTAACTTTTTAGACTCTTTGACAGTCGATATCGCTGACAGAATTTCTAAGTCTAAGTAAAGGATTGCCGTGACATTCCGGTTAATCTTATCAATTCTCTTTTTAAGTATGGAATTGATAAGATTAACCGGCATGTCACGCCAATCCTTTACTTAGACTAGACTCTTAGCATGTCCCTTTGTCTAGAGCCCATCAACTTCTACTTTTTTCAACAGTGAAATAACTTTTATCTAAGTACTAGCTACTGCCAGCGGCTTTACCCACATGATTGTCGGAAATTATGCCACGGGAAAAAAACCGAGATAAAAAGCATATGTGCTATTCTAGACTATAATCTTTCTGTGTGCCAAATTTCATTCAGATCCGTTCAGTCGTTCTGGTGTAATTGAGTAACAAACATACATCCATCCAAACTTTCGCATTTATAATATTAGTGAAATAAAATAGAATCAATATGGCGGTTTGACATGTTTTCTGTACAAAGACAATCCGTCATTATTATTGTTCAGATAAAGATTATCGAGGCCTCCCGCTGGGTGGACCGATAACCTGGTTGAGGTTGCGGGAATCCTGCGGGATCCGAGACGCCTTGACTGATCAATATGGGTGGGGAAGACCTATGTGCATCAGCAGTCATGAGCTTTCAACTGAAATTATGAAAATGATGATAAAAGTTTATGTGCCGATAGAAAACATCGGGCCTAAGTATATGATACGGTGTGTTTTCTGTTCCGCCAAAACGTGTCAACTGACGAAATGAAATTGAAAATTCCATTACCTTCATGAAGGTATATAATACAAAACGTGACGAGTTTTTGTTTTCATGGTTATTACTTATTACATGTCACAGAAATTGAGTTTTTTTTGCACGTGACTTCATGTGACGAGGTAAATTACTCTGGAGTTCAGGCGGATCCCTTACGTCAAATGTAGCAGAATATTCTGTGTCCTATATTCACTAACTAAATAGGTATAAGAGAAACCTAACTGAGAACCTTGATCTGAAACAAACAAAAGAATATCCTTTTTTAAATAGATGGTGGTAAAACGCTAGCCTATCTAGGTATAATCACTACGTCAGCATCATCATCATCAGCCTTTTAATTTGCCCACTGCTGGGACACAGGCCTCCTCTTTGTGAGAGCGAATGGGCTATAATTCATCACGCGGGTTCAGTGCGGGTTGGTGGATGTCATGTGTCTTCGAATTGTAATTACTACATATTCAAAAATAAAGTCCTCCGTCACGTTTGTACGCGATAAACTCAAAAACTACTGAGCGGATTTCCATGCAGTTTTCACCAGTAGAAAGAGTGAGAAACGAGGAAGGTTTTTGTGTATAATTTGTCGCGGGTGAAACCGGGGCGGGTCGCTAGTGATTAATAAAAATTCAACCCTGAAATAGTGAAAAAATCAACTGTACTCTACCCATGAATATTCTATCCTTTTCGTATTTCAGTGCTAAAGTGCAAAACTCATCCTGTATCATTGATTCATAGCGAAAAGTCTCGGCGATACAATTTTTTTTATTTTATTTTTTTATTATATTTTATTTTAAATAAATAAAAATAAAAGTCTCGGCGATACAATTTTGTTTGAAGATAAAAGAAAGCCTTTATATGCTTTGTCAATGCCCTTGAAACTGTCTAAGCCACAGAACCAATCCCCTCAATTGATGGAGTGGGAGTGTCTTTCAATAAGTCTAGTGGAGCGCGTGTTACGCACAGAATTTTCCGGGAGCGTGTATTTCATTCATCTTTTTTCAATGAAAGCCCATTCAGTGTAATCTTAATGTCCATAAATTAAATACGCTTTAAATATACTTTATATCTAGTGTATAGTAACGTTTTAAAAAAAATAAACAATGATAGCCTTAACTTGGAGTAAGTTACATCTAAGGCCTTTTCGTGATGGTGCAACGCAATTTGTGTCGGTATAGTAGACGATATCCTCCTCCTTGCGTCGTATTCCTCAGTATTGAGGGTCGTGACCACCCTTCTGCATCAACTTCTCTCGAACGATCTTTCTCCATCTGTTTCTGTCTCTGGCGGTGTGGAGGGCGTTGTAAACTGTAGAGTCAAGAGCGGTCCGGATCTGGTCAGACCAACGTATTGGGCTGCGTCCACGAGGCCTTTTCCCGTCCACTTTGCCGGTCACGATGAGCCTCTCGAGGTTGCCACCGTCTTTCCTTGCAATGTGGCCGAAGTACTCTAGAACTCTGCGCAGACACTCGGATGACAGCCGCGAGGAGATTTTGAGTTCTCGCAATATGGAGACGTTAGTCCGAAATGCTGTCCAGGGGATACCGAGCATCTTTCTCCAGCACCACATCTCGAAGGCGTCGATGCGTTTAAGAAGCGGAAGTCCGGTTAAGCAGTAGTCATCATTTGGTTGAACTGCGAGACAAAATGATATCGCGCACATGTTTACTATGTAAATTTCAAGACCAAATCGGTCGAATTGCATCGCATTGCGTCTAAGTGAACATTTGCAATTTCTCTTAGTAAACATATTATTATCGGTATGATATAAAGCGAATCGCGTCGTGCCATCAGGGAAGGGGCTCAGTTTTACCAAACATTTTTCTTAGGGTATGGTTAGTGTAACTTTACTCATCGTTTATCAATAAGGGCCTGATCTTTCTTGTTGCACAGACACGGTTTTATGTATGTCATCATCATCATCAGCCTTTTAATGTGCCCACTGCTGGGACACAGGCCTCCTCTGAGAGGGAATGGGCCGTAATCCACCACGCGGGCCCAGTGCGGGTTGGTGGTCACATGTCTTCGAATTTTTAGTTCTGGGACATGCCGGTTTCCTCACGATGTTTTCTTTCACCGTTTTGAGAGCAGTGGTGATGAAATAATTTACACAAAGTATAGCGCCTGCCTGGGTTCGAACCCAAGACCCACAACTTGCAAGTCGCGGCCGATACCGCTGAGCCACCACACAGGAATGTTTATGTATGAAGGCAAATGGAAAAACTATCTTTGTTATCTACCGATATACCTACCTAATTGTTTTGCAATTGCCAGCGAATTAAATCAATTTTAATCATAATTTACAAGAAATAATCAGGAAACTCTGTTAAATAAAATCTCAAAAAATATAACATAAGGACCCTGTTACATCTCTTTTTTCGACTGTACATACTTCCGCCTACTTAGGCATGTTTACCAATCAGCTCATACAATTTGTATTTGTCCAAACAATCCCATCTCGAGCTATTCCGTCCGTTGTTACCGATAGATAATGACAGCACAGATAGCTGATAGCTAACGAGTCCATACCAACCGACTTGCTGGCTCGTGACTAGACGATTTAGTTTCTATACGAAAGTTATTACAGACATATTTATTTGAATACGTGGGTGCTTGCACAACAGTCGCCATTATACACCCGTGTAGGGTGGGTCCGCCGATTGCTGGCGGGTTGCTGACTAAAATAAACTTATTTACATATGATATATCGGTGTGTACTTGATAAAGTGTTTGTACTTTGTAGTTACCAGTTCTGTTTGAAATTAGTCGTGTTGTTTGACTAAAAGCTCTAGGAATAGCAGCTTTGTATGCACTTTATGTTTTGTTCGCTGTATATCTATACCAATCTATACTTAATATTATAAAGAGGAAATATTTTTTGTTTGTTTGTGCCGAACAGGCTCCGAAACTACTGGACCGATTTAAAACTGGCTATTTTTTAATCCTGAAAATGGGTCCTGTGTGGTGGCCCACGGGAGCGAAGCCGCGGGGAACAGCTAGTATTATAAAAAGGAAAGATTTTTTTTGTTTGTTTGTACCGAATAGGCTCCGAAACTACTGAACCGATATAAAAAAATATTTCACCTATGGAAAGCTACATTATTCTGGAGTAACATAGGTCATAATTTATTTAAAAAAAAATAGATGTCCTTATGAAAATTGCAGTAATGTAAACCCAAAGTAGCAAAATGTTGCCTATAAAGTTCATTATTTGGCGTGCGCTGAGAAAACTACTGATGATACATAAAAATTATGTACTACATGATTAAAGTACTCATTATTACCTACAAAAAAATCTGCAAGAGAATATATCTAACTATCATAGTTAAGTCAAAATAGCAGCTTCTGTGTTCTAAAATTTGATTAGATCGCCGGTAGAAACTAAAGTTGGTTACATTCATATTGTAGCTTATTCATTCTTATTCAAATAAATAGTTAGGTTGGTAGGTATGTAGGGTAGGTAGGTTGATAGGTAGGGCAGGTGAGTAGGCTGGTAGGTAGGTGGGTGGGTAGGTAGGGTAGGTAGGTAGCCAGTTAACGGAAGCGAAGCCGCGGAGGTCAGCTAGTCTTATGTATTAAGCTAGATATAACAGTAACGTGTTAGCAAATCTCTGAGAACCGTTAGCTCTCATTACGCGTCATTGTTCAAACGTCCACGCAATAATTATGTCGCAGTAATTACTATTTGCTTCGGTTAACAATTCGTAGCTTTACCCTAGAGTATGTAGTGTGTACATAGGTAGATAGTTGAATAGTCATGATTCAGAGAGCAATAAACTTTAGATTATGATTCATCTAGGTGATACAGGAATGCTTGAGATTCGGTCTCAAATCGTATAGAGTCGGGAAAGATCGCGTAGCCTCGGGTTCTGTCGACAGGGAATTTAATCTCGGTTCGCTGTCGATTATGTGCGCCTGCGGTTTCACCGAGTTAATGCCTAGTCGTTTGATATTAGGCGGCAATGAAAGGTGTAATTAAGTCTATCTAGTAACATTAGTCGAGCATTAAGACAGAATTGTGGCGTGTGGCAACAAACAGAACGTTGCTTGTATAGACTACAAAATGAACGATACTGCACAGGCTACCTATAATTAAATTGTATTCGATTTAAATCAATTGCGATTGAACAGTAATTGCTAAATTACTTTTATAGTCTTCGATAATTTGTTTAGTCAACTCTTGCGGAATAAATAATTAATAAAAGCTAAAAAGTTGTCAGAAGGCTTTATTGGCCCATCGGCGAACAAACATTGAACAAAATAAATATAATCCCAACTTTGTCAATCAATCAATTTTCGATGAGTCTGCGGAGAGATTGTTTAATGTTAGGCCAATATTTCGATAAGTGATTTAGGTATTTTAATGGAGGCTTGAGTATTGAATAACTAAGTTGGTATCAATTATTCTGTGGTTCATAAAAGCCTTTTATATTAATAAAAAGTTTATTCAATGACAGCGACAAGAGATCAATAAATAGGTTAATATTTATGTATTATCTCTTCGTAGTTCTCATCGAAGGGAAGTCATGGCTGCTTTGAAAAAATACTGCATCCTGTAGTATTGTTGTACAGTCAATTAAATGGCAGGAAATATCATTGTTTAATACGGCCATTATCATAAAATGCGACTTTCGAATAACCGTAGCAACAACATACGGGCAGCCTGAAATATTGATCCTGGTTTATAAAAATGCTCATGTATATCAAATGGTATATTGCTATGAACACTTGAATGTACACATGGTTATCGCTACAAGAGAAAGGCTTCCGGCGTTTCTGGAACTGGTTTGGTTACATTGTCTCGCTCTAGCATTCCTGGCGCAAAAGACAGGGCGGGGCGCAAGCGCATTGCAGTTTGAATGTCGAATGTGTGGCCGGCGTGGCCGCAGAAGTTTCAGTCTTGAGCTTTCCTTCCATAGACATAGGCATCGATGACTTTTTTAAGTAGCCTTCTTTATCTGCGCAAAATAATATTATGTTGTATGCGCATTAATTAATGCATTGTAATGCTGTAAAATTGCTAACCCATAAGAAGAGCATTAATCCCATCGAATTCCGTTGTCTTTTTTTATATTTTTTTATTTGTGATGGGTTTGCTCTTGACTCTAGTCTAGGTCAGAGGTGACAGAAACAGAGTCGACGATCGAGTGAGTTTACCCAGAAGAAGCCTGTTCACTCTAACTTTGAAGAAGTTCTGATATCGAATAAACTGTTTCGGACATTCAAAATTCAACATTCAAACTTACAAACGTCCTTCCTCTTTATAATATTAATATTAGTGTACGCAAATTTAATGCATCTCGAACCTTCTGTATCTTCCTGAGTACTGTAGTACCTCAGTATATTCAATAAGGTGCAAGGTCGCCGGCGAGACTCGCTGTGGACGAGTCAAGGCCAGGGGACCTTTATGACTGGCCAGAGCTATGGGGCATAACGGGGAATAGCCGGGATTAAAACGCTGTACCTTTCGTTAAAGGCAACGAGTTTTCGATTGGGAATGAGAGAATATTAAGTTTTGTGAAGAAATATCTCAAAAATGGTTACTTTTAGAAGCATATTCGATATTTGATTCATTATTTTCCTGCTTCTGTCATATGTTACCTAGTAACATATGACAGAAGTCGGCACAAAAAGTTTTGTTCTTCTACCCTGTCATTTTTGATATTTTATTGTAACATCAAAATGCATAACTTACATAAGCTTTTTAAATAGAGGCAGTTTAAGGTAAGTACCTACAGTTGGTAAAATGATTGATTAAATATGTAATCATATTGAAAGGACAAAGACCTCTAGTTTTGTTTGTGTCCGTTCATTCAGTTAGCTGACGTCACCTCGTCTAAGTTGTGCAAAACAAATGTTCATATTCATGTAGGATTGTATGTATGATTTGCAATCGCCTTTTGTGTCTTTTTGGAAGAGAAAACTAACGCAAAAAACACGAAAATAATACTTATAAAATTTATTACGGACAAAATAAAAATGAGCGTCCAAAAAAAACTGGAAGGCTTTTCACAAATAATCGCCTCAGCTCATTATTATCTTTCATTTTAAAACAGCGTGAAGCTTTCTTTACTTTATATCTAGTTTACTGAAAAAAAACAGGTCTTCATTTTTCATAATTTCATTCCAGTTTTAAAAGAATAGCTTCGTCCACATTATTTCCTTTTTCATTCCGTGACAGACAATGTAGCGCCGTTCTAAAAAGTAAAATGAATATCGGATCACTAGCGAGATTCCTGATAGATGTTCTTTATTCATTTTCACTTTATGCAACTCTACAAGGGATGTCTTCTTTTACTTTTCATTTTTCAATTGTGCTTTAGCTAAAGATACCAAAATCGGAACATAGATTATGAAATATTTCAAGAAAAAAAAAAGAGTCGAGTGTTGTCATTTTCTCATTGTTGTCTTAACTTGAATGATGCTTGCATCTCGGCATCAAAAGTTCTCTCTTTGCCTCCTTTTATTAAACTAACGTGGAAGATTCTCTTGACAAAAACTCTCAACTGCCTGTGAATATTTGCCATATAGCAAATTATCTGCCAGACGGGTTTCGAGTACGTTCTTTGTACCTCGTCTGCACTGTAAGTTCGTCCAAAGTTCTGTGAAGCATGCAGTTGTGAAGATAGTGTGGTGAACTACTTTGCATCAGACTCCAAGGCGAGGCTCAATTTGCAAGTCACTTTTCCTTTTTCGCGATTTAATTGCTGTTTGTCTCTTCAGTCCTCACTTTTGAGGTAGAATGCAATTAAGGTGCCTTTTGTTGAATGCATCAATTTGAGATATTCGGCGACTAAAATGCCATTCTGTCTCTTTTCAGACTACCAAGTTGTTTTAGTCAAATTGTGAAATACAGCGTCTCTGATCATTCCCAAATTTTATGATGATTATATAATAACATCTTTTGGCAGCTTACCGTTTACCGTCTAACGTAAATTCTTAATTGTTTGACTTGGAACAGTGAAAAGATCATTTGCTTTTTTGTTTTGATGTTCCGTTATTATATTTAAGGACGACAAAAGAAGCCGAGGAAGCCTTTTGTCCATCAACGGGATTTGTCAAACTTACCTTTACTTTTCTTCAAGAATTATAAAATGTGTTTTGTATATTAGTCACCGTTACCAATTTGGGCAATTCGGTAGGATGTAGCGATAAAGTTATTTATAGGTTCTGAGTACCATGTTTCACAACAAACGATAGCGTCTAAATTCATGAATTCCCATGGAACAAAAGCAACAACCAGTAGTTTTTAAGTTGGCGAGCTGAGGATAGTGACGGACATCAAGCAATGCCCTCTTCGGTGGGTTTCCTTATAGGGAGAGTCTAGTCTAGCAGGCACGCTGATTGCATAGAATGGCTTCCAAAGTACTTTTCCTCCACGGTGCACCTACCCCCTGCCGTGAGACCTTCGCATTTTACGACTACCGTATTCTAAAGGATAGCTTGTAAATGTTCACTATTTACTTCTACTAATTACTTTTATTGCAACATCGCAAGTTTGCAAATTAAATTCGAAGAGAACAATTTATTAAATTACACGGCTACCGATAGATACATATTTAATCGAGCTGTAAGTTTAAAATTCTGCCTACATATTTCAATAGATAGCGTTTATCGTAATCGGGCTTAAGTGTAGTGTGTTTATCTTATAATCTGGAATTATTTACTCGAACGTGGTCCTGCAAGCTGTTTTCTGAATTTATTTCCCTTCCTATTGCAAAATCTAAGAAAATGTTCCTTAATATGTCTTCTACCCAAAGTAAGTGGCGTAAAGATTGGTCGCAAATAAATATTGGCAGAAAAGAAACAAGATTGTGGGATACATTTGATCGAACTTTGCCAATCAGCGGCTGTAACAAGACAGGGAATCGTTAAGCGCAGCTTCGTTTACTCAAGTACACAGCGGGCTTAGATCATGTTTACTATCCTTAGCACTTTGTGCTAGTTCACTTGCATACCTCATCCCCTTTAGTAAAATCTTGCTGCCTTTGTTTGTAGATTACAGCGTGGAATGGATTGAGGTGATGAGTTACAAAGGAATGGATTGAGGTGATGAGTTACAAAGGAATGGATTGAGGTGATGAGTTACAAAGGATTGCCCCAGTTATGCACGGAAATTATCGCAATATAATGTGACGCTTAGGTAAGGCCTATGTCCAGCAGTGGACGTTTTTCGGCTAAAATGATGATGATGATGTGACAAATTGTCAAACGCGCGTTAGCTGCTGTGATTGGTTGAATCAATCTTCAACAGCCAATGGCATCACTTGACTTGCGTTTAATTTGAGTCGCGTCGATAATTTCTTTTAAGAAATTTGTGGTCATTGTAGGTATATTTCAGCTATAGAGGACATAGGATCTACAGTCAATGTGATTGAAGTTAAATACAAATAAACAAAGCTATTTTGAAGTTAAAAAGCTATGTTTTATGGTCACGAATAGTAAAAGTCCCGTGTTATATCCATCAGATGTATTAAAATACTGTTAGCAGAGAGGGACAGGAAACGTAATTATACAGCTAAATGATTAACGGTATAATTGACTGTGTCATCTTCCCATCGAGGTCGTATAAAATACGGGCGTGAAAATTAAATATTGCAACTGTAAAAAATAAAGCACTTCCTTTTTATGAATGTTCTTTTAAATCTTGCAGCAGAAAGGATTTTAAAATATACCAACTGAATCTTATTCAATTCAAAATGTATTATTCCGGTGTTGAAAATAAATAAGAGAGAGATATCGAACCTAATCTTGTTTCGAACAATGCTATCAATATTAACATAAAATAAAGGAAACTAAAATATTTAGAGCTTTTCGAGTCCTGATTAAAAACGACTAAATAATCGATAAAACAATAGTATCAAGTAATAAAGCCTATCTTTGTGCTCTTCTATCTGTATTATTTATTTTCTCTGTTAAGTGTTTTGTGTGTACATAAATAAATAAAGGTTGTGTCATCCAGTCGAGTATTAGGTTGTATAAACGAGGCACAGGTCCTCAGGTCTCGCAATAGATTGCTTCCCGGCCCGGGGCGCCAGTTCCGCGGTCTCAGCCTTTGCTAGGCGCCTTCAGGGAGCCGCGCTGATGCGACGAATCGAATGTTTCTTTTGATACGACGCCAAACAGCTTGTGTAGGCAGCCACTTATCGCTATCAAGTAGAACGCTAGCGATTGTGATTCCGGTTTATTTTACATAAACGACGTATTACGTTTTATTTTTGGTTAGAAGGTAATGTTTTTCTTCGACGTTTTATTATTCTGAACTACAGGCCAAATAAAATTATGTAGTATTTTATTTTTATTAAGTATACTAAGCTCTTGATTAAATGTGTTTCAGTTTATGCAGTCCAAATTTAACTAGTGCCAGTACAGTTTGCACAACGTTCTATGCTACCAGTTTTGTACAAACATTTATCCCACCTTGCATCTAGCTTCCGACAATTCGCTTCTATAGGGTGTAGCGAATCTCTCTGCTTCTCCAATCTGCGGAATAACTGGAATCTCCGCTGCAACTTACAAAGTAATACAAACCGAGCTCCTTGTAAAGGCTAACTTGCAATCTTTAAAGACTATAATTCATCTAAGAATCAGTTTCATTGCTGGTGATTAAGCTAACCACTAATGTATGGCTGCTATCGTTTGCGCAATAATCCAGTAATTCCAGTAGGTATCCGCAAAATGGTGGTGCGTTCATCGTGTCTTGGTTCTTCACCGCGCGCACGCCTACTAACATCGCTCTAGGGACCTATGATTCAGTACTAAAGGGTGCCATTACGGTTACGGTCCAACAGAACAAGCTTTAGCGAGTGGACAGACACAACATAAAAAAAGAAAAACAAGATCCTTTTGACGGTTACTGAATTAATTGACTCTGAAGCGAATCAATGTAGAAGAATCTTAATGGTGTTATTGTAATCAAGTCTCTTTTAAATACAAAACGATTAATCATTAAACCAGTTCCCATTTAAAAAGCAAAAGGAAGTGAGACATGCGGTTGTATTCAGATAGTGCAGTGAAAAAATACCGTCTGCCGGTAACTCATGATTTAATCCAAGGTTTAACTGGCAGACGGCTAGGGAGGGGGTGTCGTACAAAAACTCAGAGAGTACGCCGTTTAATCACCAACTCCATATTTATGAAGCTGCGGAGCAAGATCGTCGGCATTCTTAGAGCCAGCCTGGCCAAGCGACTGACTCTATGGCTGCTTGGAAAACTGAGATTACTAGTAACTTTTTATGATATTATATTCAGTATGTGCACGCATGCTTTGTAATTATAAAGATATTTTTATGTTGTTTTCTCGTAGGCAAGTATAAATGACATTTAATTTTGCAAATGTTTCTGGTTCTTGATATAACTCCCGCTGCAGAGTTAGATAAAATAACAAAGATATTTTTCTTTTTGAATAAGCACGGCACAATTTTACAACGATTAAATTACCAATAAATTATAGCAAATAATCATTAGATTCACTTCATATAATAGTGTAGCTTGAACCAGTTGATGTAATTACGAGGCAAAAATTCCGGTCAGACGAGTATGTAATTGTACAAAAAATCAGGGACACGTTATCTAGTGATGGGAACCAATCGATATGAATTAAATTGTGATTGAATCATTAACGGTCGAATTCCGAGCATGTGACGTGACATCCGGACAAACCGACAAAGTGTTATGTAAAGTTCGTATATAAAGTTCGTATGTAATACATTTTATAGAGTACAGATTATAGATACATAATTAATTGCACGATTTGTTGCACGGTTGGCGCAGTGGTTGAGCGATTGACTGCTGCGCTGCGTGTCGCGGGTTCGATTCCCGCACGGAACAAATATTTGTATGACCTACAGATAGTTGTTCCGGCTCTGTGTGTGTATGTGATTTTATGTGTTTGCAAAACGCACCCACGATACAGGAAGAAATTCCAAGTGTGGGACAAAGTTAAAAAAAAAAAAACTTAAGATAAGAAGCAATTTTTATTTTTTATTTACGCTGTCATTCAGCTAGCTAACCTAGAATAATATTTTCATGCAATCGAATAAATACTATTTAAGAAGGCTTATCGAATAACAACTATCTTCTAAATAAATGAATATCAGTTTATAATACATTAGAGGCTATCGTTCTCAACGTCGCTTCGTTTCAAACAAATGTCATCGATTAAGCCTATTAGCCATGTAATCTGTGATTAAGGCCCAGTGCGTGGGTGGGCGGAATTCCTGGACGGGCCACGAAGACGGGCCAGCATGCTTTATTTATGTGAATATTATTATGATAGAGTTATTTAGTGTATTGATCACATATTATATGCCGATAATTGTGTAATTTAGTTATGTAATAAGATTATAGTGATTATGGTAATGGCAAATGGTGAAAGTTTTTAGTCATGCGTTTGACTTGCCATGTTTTGTACACTTTTGGTTTCATATTAACTTCTAATTTGGCTTGAACTTAAACTTGCAAGATATAACAAGGCTACATTCTGGGAGGTAAGTCAAGGTGTCTTCCGATTAGTCATCGAGAATTGCACATTAGAGTGCAATGACCGAAAAGCTGTAGGCACGTGGGCGGATATAATGATTGTTAGGATTGCATAAGCTCTGATCAAAATAATCTTGACCTTTTGTAATATCGTGACGTCTTTTTCCTCAAAGCTCAAAATTAATACTATATAGTCTTGATAACCTAGGTAATCGTAGAATCTGGATATACGTTAATCTAATTTAGACGGACATTCATAATAATATGAATACTGAAGCAATATTTGTCTTGTTAATTAACCGCTACCCTTACGCCCTAAAATACTTCAAACAACATTGTAATATGGCCTTCAAATCTCGAACAATAATATAATCACTGCCGCATTCAAGATCCGCATAAAGGAACAATTATCCCGATGCCCGGCCTATGGTGTTGTGCCTACCGCCCGGGCTAGTTTACAACTGTACCCTTATGGCCGATAAAAGGCAAGTGTATTCTAGGCTTTATTAATTGGGCAATATATTATTACAGGGGAGATGTATAAGTTTTATTGTTGTTGGTGAAAGTTTTCATGGTCGTATGTGTGCACCTTTTTGCTGGTGGTACGAAACCTTTGGTCTTCTTAAAGATGATTCAGAACACATACCTACATAAACTCACGCCGTTTTCCCATTGGGGTAGGCAGCCTGCGACGATCCTTACTTAGTATTTTTGGTTCGTTTACATAACTTTGAATTATGGTCTAAAAGTATCTACCTACCAAGTTTTATAATGAAGTGAAGATAACAAACGCTCTAAATAATGGTAGCCTACTTTGAAAACCCAGATAAAAACAAAACCATATCTTAATTACCGCTACCGTAATACTAATCTCAATACAGTTTAAAACAAACAAAGATAAGGTTCTTAAAAACATTAAATTCGAATTTCTCTTTGTATTAACTAACCAAATAATCAAACGATTTGAGTTTCGAACAATGATTTCAAATATTAGGGCTGAGAGCGAAGTAAACAGTTATTCTAATTTGAATTTGTATTTCGAATAGGTCAGTTACCCACGGAGGAACATAAACATTCATACGCACATAGGCACATATTAATTCTCGTCTGGGGATTTCAGATACAACTTTACGACCGCAAATAAACCAACGGCGGCCATTTTAATTAAAACTTGCGTCACTTGTGTAAGGATAAGACGGAGCCCTTCGAATGTACCTGTGGCCACCTTCTTACTAAGTCTAAGAAAGTTGTAATCCTTAACGTCACGCAAGGGGTTGAAAGAGCAGGTACATGCCTACATTTTGCCGTTTATGTTAGGGAGGTATAAGTCCCATGTCTTAAGGGGACGAGCATCAGGCTTTAGAGTCAAGTGCAAACCGACATAAAATAAAAAAAATACGTGTGCAAGTCGGGACTTCAGCTTTCATTCTTGGAAATTCCCAAACGTTCTTCGGGCATCACAGACTTCAAAATATTTTCAGATCTATCACGGATACAATAAGTCTGGGTAACTCTATTCTAGATCAATGAAAAAGCGAAAGCCAGACAAGAAAAAAGCTTCATAACAACACTTTTCAGCGTTTCCTTCCTGTCCGTTGCTTCTACAAACAACGTTTTACATAGAGTTGCTAACTACATAAAAAATGCAAAAAGTCGCTGTGTGTAAATACAGGTTGTGTTCTTCCATTTTTGTTGGAGACCGCTTACACGTTCCGTTTTGTTATGCCACCGTTCTACTTTACACTTGTATTTTTCTTGCTGTTTACTTTTTTCGGAAAAAATACCTACTTTCCCGAAATCCATATAAAAAAAATGCATTCCATGTTTTTAAATTATTAAATCTGTTCGTCTAATAATTCACTTACCAAAATTTTTCAGTGGATTTTTTTTTACAGGTAAGTTATATAGATGGAAGCTTTCTGCATCATATCTAATTCTTTCTACACTACGTAAATAGTACCTCTAATCTCTACGTCTCTCCATACTTTCCAACATTCTTAGTTCGGGGCCCGAACTAAGAATGAATGACAAATAAATTAGAAAATTGTACCTACTCCTGATGTGTTTTACCCGTCCGAAATATTATTTATTATATACTTTATTGTACACCATAAAAAAATATACAGGACAAATGTTCAAATATACTAGTGTACAATGGGCGGTCTTATCGCACTAGGCAATCTCTTACAGACAACCAACACAATAAACACAATATTACAATACTTAACGTTTTTTTTTCACTCCGAAGTTTCGGAGTACCTTCGGACGGGACCCGTAACTTCGGTGACGGTGATAGGGAGGTTCTGTCCTGGGTGTCTACCCAGGACAGAACCGCACAAGTTTTCTAATTGGGGGCAATTGCTATTCGTTATTAAATTCTACAGTAACAATCTTAGAGCTTATTGTATACCTTAGAAATGGTTCGCTAAGGGCCTGCTTCTATCAGAATAGAACCACAATTATTATAATACTTTATCGCGGGAGAAAAATAACAAACTTAAAACTTTCCCTCTTTCCTTCTACTTCACGGTCTCATTTCTCTGTATTCCTTATTCAAACGAAGGCAAAAATAAGCACTTAGCATAGTTTATTCGTTTACTATGTACACGATCTCTAACAATACGTCTTTGTCAAACACATGAGTACCGTAGCGTAGCGGTGTAAGAACCGAGCTCATTATTCTCGTCTAACTGTGGGATACGAATGGCATTTGAGGTGCTAATTGGAAAATACTACTTTGTTGTATACTCGATATCCTCTTCTGCGCTTGATGTCGCAAATACGGCTACACTTGACTGGTTTCACTTTACCTCGAACTCGAAGTCGTGCACAATATATTTTCTACACAAATGTACCACACCTCTATGCGATGTGTGTTAACGTACCTATTGCCTCAAAGCCGAATTAATGCCTCTCCTAGGCACGCCGCATTTACCTAGTGCAGTAATTTGCAGGCGTAATTACGAGAGCTTGAGGGTACTGTTTCCAATTAAGCTATCTAAAGCGAGACTGGTTCAAAATTGTTTCTCGAAATATATTTTATACTCGAATAAGATTCATGCATTTTCTGCTCCAAATACTTATTTATACGGACACTTATGGCCGTAAGTGGAGATGCGACGAGAAGAAATCTTGGTTTCTTGGCGACGTCCCCGCTAGCCTCACCTCATTCGCTTCAGCAGACATGAGTCTCGTTGAGAAATTCATGTGATTAAAAACGGAAATTCTTATAAGGTAAATTGCAGTCGCCTTCGTAAAGGTGAAGAACGTTTTGATGTTTTGCTAGGTAAATTCGAAATATGAATGTTGTTTTGAATAACATAAACGTACGTTTGTAGAGAGAATTCTAGACAGAACGAGGTGCATGAGGATACAATATGAAATGATTTGATTTAACTTCAGTTTTAGTAAAAAGTCATGATTGAAATAAATCGCACGTCATACTTTAATACCTATAAGCAACCATTGACAGTTTTAATTAGTTCAAACCAACCAAAACATTGCCACCTCCAAACTAAAGCAAAAAGCTTCTCGTAACTTTTAAGCAGAAGTTTTCGCCGTTGTACTAATTGGTTGCATCGTGACAGGGACATGACGAATGGCATCGAATTGGTAATCACCATCGTATTGACTCGCCTCTTACACACCCATTAAAATGGTAATAACTTGTTTATGTTTCGCAAAGCTAGTGAGTTTACATGTCTGCCGAAGGAATTATAGGGTTTACGACAGGCTTATGGACTTGACGTGTGTTATAATTAAAAGACCTTTCACGTGTGCCGACTGCCTATATTTCATATATTTCGAATTCGTTTATTAGCCTTGTATGTGTCTGGATGTATTTTCACCATGGCTATTCTAGTCATGCCACAATTAAATATGGGCCCCTATTAGGAGACGAAAATAAAGAATCCACATGATCTAAAGTTAAAATTATAATGGCGAAACTAACTCTGTCTGTCTTTCTGTTTATCAGTTAAAGATTGGATCTTGTATTGGAGAAGGATAATAGATAAAAAAAATCGGGCTTACGACTTCCACGGCGATAACGCTGGTAGAAGCTAATTAGACAGTGCTTCTGCTAAAATTCAATATAATTTATTTGCCAACATAGGTAGGGGTAAAGATGTTATACTTGTTTTGTTAGTGTTCTCCACGCTCGCCCGTCATACGGGCATGCAAAATTTTACACATAAATTACAATCTAGTATCTAAATACAATACATATTGAATATCAAGCTAAATAACAATAAATATTACAAAATTATTAAACCATTTTATTTATGACAAGGAGTATCCAGGAGTTAAAAATTTAATAAATGTCAGAGTAGATAATGAAATTAATGTCAATAAAATAAATAAAAGGCCCAGAAAAAATAATAATTGAGAGCAGAGCATGTTATTACTATTGTCATAAATATTATCTCATAGATCTTCAAGTTTTATTTTAATACACAATCTCTTAAATCACCTGTATTCAAAGATACATTTCCATTACCTGTACCTCAGGTAGTTATTCCTTCTTTGTTAGTTTGATACATAATATTGTTATCAAAACTTATAGATCAGTTTTGTATCGCCCAACTTTGCGGTAAGGCATGATACTCTGAACTTTGACTCTGCGTCAACTTCGTGTCAACTTCCTATGAACACGCAATCTTGTTTACAATATAAGAATGGCTTTAATTAATAAACGTTGCAAGGAAATATGGCTTCTATAAGCAAAGTGCTTTGTTAGTCCATGATCGAAGTTATTATAGCGGCATCTAATGTATTGAGATTTGCCGAGATTGGAATGGAGGATTGGTTTAAATCTATTTCAATCAATATTGCGGAGTCGGAGGAAACTAAATCACTGCCAGAGATAGTGTAGGTACATACAGTACTATGATTAATTGTGGTCCACGTCCAGTAACTTTGATTGATGAGCCAGTTATGACACTATTCCGCCCCATAATAGTCTAACTTTGACAGATGCTAAAAGTAGAAAACAATAGTGGTTTACGTAACAGAAAGTCATCGGTCACGGCGTGGATCGTGACGGGTATCTCGCCAAAAGCGGTAGCCGCTTTTTAATTGACGGCGAAAGTTTTGAAAGCGGTTCCCATCGTCAGTTGCATAAACTATACCCGTTTTATACGACGCGCCAGTTCGGGAGGAGCGCTCTACTGCCGCGACATCGTTGACCCCTGATTTGTAACGTTACTATAACTCAACGCAAAGAATCGTACAATGTTTCCGCTTAGTGATGTAATGTTCCTGGGACCGGACGGATTTACGATTTACTTAACTGTTATAAAATTGCGACAGGTGGTTTCTTTCATAGAATTTATACTCTATTCAGTAGCTATAAAGTTAGAATTTCTTTGATGGCTGTAGACTAGTAGAGTGCGTTAATATGATATAATTTGCGTGGTCACACGTAAGCGGGCGTTATTTTTGCGGCGAGATTAACCGTGAAGCGATAGAATTAGTATCTGTAAAAGCTCGCAGAGGACGTGAGAGGAATTAAGTGCGTTTATATGGTCTCATCTCTGTAATCAGTCAGGGCTTTATAACTGCCGTGTGCCAATAGAAGAGACACTTAAAAGCCGGTTGTGGGAAACAGGAGGTGAGATTAAATGGTCATTTATGTAACTATTATATCGTTCATTGCGTTTTAATGTGCCGATACTTGTACGAATAGTTTCTGATATTATAATAGGCTTCAAAATAATTCATGAACCTTTGGAAACGTTAGGTTTACCCGTGGGAAATACTTAGAACATTACACAGTAAATTCTACCTCTGGTTTGATATTCTAACTTACGCAAGCATAATTTTATATTGTTACGATTGTTTGCAAAGCCAAATGATGTATTTCATACAATTTACATACCTAGTGTATTCTCACAAAATATCGCTTTAGAAATAGCAACGATATTTATCGGAGCATCGTGGTTGGCGATTGTTTTTTGTTTTACCATATATCAGCTAATCTCAGTTTTGATGCACGTCTGTTTTGCAAATCTGCTTATGCCCTAAAACATTCCTTATTTTGTGTCACATAAAGCTGGAATTAAATTGCATCGTCAGGTACAATCGTGGATGGATCAGACCATATTCTGTATAGAATGTAGTGATGGCAATATAGCATTATGACTGCTGTGCCAATAAGCGAGACAATCTGATTTGACATTTGTGTATGCTTTGCACAATTGTACGTGTCGCTCTAGACATGGCCATATTTCAGTGTTACCAGTAACGTTGTGATAGTGTGTTTGGACTTGTTTGAACTCTATCTCATCAGTCTGTTTTGATTGTTACGTAATCTGTTACAATTTGTAATTTTGGCACTAGCTTTGTTACTAACGGGTTACAGTTGGCAAATTGCTCTGTGTTATTAGTAATTTCATTAATTCATAAGTTCCTGACCCGAATTCTACTGCATCTCTGTTCTTTTTCTTATCCGTGTTCTTCTTTGATCAATTAACCTACCTCAAATTTTGATTCTCCAAGTCGCGATATTCATTCAATAAACTAAATCTGATTTTTGTGATCACTTCTTGATTAATTGAAGACCTAAATTTATTCAGTTAGAATAATATATTAGCTCGCAAAGTTTCGTGTGTAAGCCACCGCAGTCAAGTAACCAAATACTATTAGTGCCACCTAATTCGGAAGCCAGTCTGCAATTACTAAGCTGACTATTGCATACAGGGTGAATTTTTCAGTGAGGGCAGATTTCTTCTTTTAAACATAGGTCGTTGCTAGAAGATACAGAAAAGCGTTCTTAAGATACTGTCCTTTATCTTTTTGAGTGCATGCAAAGATTTTGAAAACTATATGCAGTTAGAAAGAAAATCAATTTACACAAAAGCCATTTTTATGCCATCGATGTAGGTTCATCATTAACATCATCCACAGCTCGACTTTACCCATTGCTGAGCATAGAGTTTAAAGTAAAGGGTCTTTCAACAAGGACGGGTCGATGTTTCTTGTGGGGTTTTCTGAAGTCGCATGTCTATGCCAATAAACCACATTCGACCGTTGCCCTGAAAGCCAATATAACGCAGGCCATCGCTTGGATTCAGCCGGATCTATGCAGCAGAGTCATTAAAAATTGGACCTCTCGGATTCGTGCCACCATACGAAGCCGCGGCGGACATTTGAACGATGTCATATTCCATCCATAATGGCATAAATGGGCCTTTTAAATAAAAAATAAATTTTGTTAATATCTTACACACATCTTGTTTTATTCAATTTTAACATCGACCCGTCCTTGTTGAAAGACCCTTTAGAAGAAAAGCTACAAACATTTCGTATTGAGCAATCATCCTTCTCATTCATTTTCCTTTTCATCAAGCTTAAAGTCACCCAAAGGGCAATGAAGAGGGCTATGCTCGGCGTTGCCTTGCGTGATCGCATCAGAAATGAGGATATCCGCAGAAGAACCAAAGTTACCGACATAGCCCGAAGAATTGCAAAACTTAAGTGGCAGTGGACAGGACACATTGCTCGCAGAACGGATGGCCGATGGGGCCGAAAAGTTCTGGAGTGGCGACCGCGAACCGGAAGACGATGCGTTGGAAGGCCTACAACTAGGTGGACCGATGACCTGGTTAAGGTTGCGGGAATGCGCTGGATGCGAGACGCACGGGATCGGTCAATTTGTCGACGCCTATGTCCAGCAGTGGACGTCTTTCGCCTGAAATGATGATGATGAATCATCCTTTTAACGATATTTTTCAATATATGCCATAAACCATCTCAAAAATCTATCCTGTATACCCTGTTTAGCCATATCATATACGTAGGTAGCTGCCTACCTATAATTCACCATAGACGCATTCTGGCTTCCCCTGCCGGCGTGCCCAGCTCAGCGGATGGCGCAACTAATCTGTCTATTCCGTTATCTGTCGGACAGTCCCGTGAGAGAATCGGATTATTGTGGTATTTGTAGGCAATTCAATAGCCATCTGGCACATCCTTTGTTAGGTAAAAGATAAACCAATAGTCGGAGTGTTCATTACAAGGGGGACATTTTGGTTTGTCTATTAACACGATAGTGATGATAGCTGTTACTTGCAGGGTGACTACAAATTCGACTTGTTATTTTAATGGACAGTGTAGTGGCTAATCTAAAATACTATAATATACTCGTAATAATATTATAAAAAGGAAAGATTGTTTTGTTTGTTTGTACCGAATAGGCTCCGAAACTACTGGACCGATTTCAAAAATTCTTTCACCAATAGAAAGCTACATTATTCCTGAGTTACATAGGCTATTTTTTAATCCCGAAAACGGGTCCTGTGGGGTGGTCCACGGGAGCGAAGCCGTAGGGAACAGCTAGTGTAAAGTGCTAACATTGTTTGTTTATATGTTTGTGAAAGGTAATCCCTGGAAGTACTGGACTGATTTCGAAAATTATTTAATTGATAAAAAGCTACTTTTTAGGGTTCCGTACCCAAAGGGTAAAAATGGGACCCTATTATTAAGACTCCACTATTGTCTGCCTGTCTGTCACCAGGCTGTATCTCATAAACCGTGATAGCTAGACAGTTTAAATTTTCACAGATGATGTATTTCTGTTGCCGCTATAACAACAAATCCAGAATAAAATAAATATTTAAGTGGGGCTCCCATAAAACAAACGTGATTTTCTTTGCCTTTCATTTGATGATTTTGCGATAATGGTACGGAACCCTTCGTGTGTGTCCGACTCGCACCTGGCCAGTTTTTTTAAGGTATGGGAGTAAAACCGCGACGAAAATCTAGAGTGTTTTATGAGGTGCTATTATCTGTTAAAAGAAACAGTTCCAAAATTAAACCACCCTGTTAATAAAGCTCTGACGTATAAAACCGCTCCTGTGATGGTGACCGCCCACACATTTATATTTTAATTAATCAGTAGTAGTATATTTGTCAGTGGTAAATAATTACAGTGCCGCCAGTTACAGTTTTATTACAGTTAATAATCACAATATTGCCGAACACTAATTCGAATGTTTAAATTGAAACGAACGAAATACATGGAGTCGTATGAGTTCTGTATTCAATTAATTAATTTAAGTATTGGCTTGCGTATGACTATTACTGTTAGTTGTTAAATTTACGCATGATTTATTACTATAAATAGCTGTGCCTGCGGCTTCGTTCCTGTCAACTGGCTACCTACGTAGGTAACTACCCTGCCTACCTACCTACCTTCCATACCCTACCCTACCTACCTACCCTGCCCTTCAATACCTACCCTATAATACCCTACCTATCCTATCCTACCTGTGTTCGCAAAACGTAAGGGAAAATTAATTCACAAAAAGCACGATGTTTTAATAGTTATTATGTTATTCGGGACGGAGATAAATCGAACCAATTAAAAATTATGTAAATCGGTCCAGCCGTGCTCGAGTTATAAATGGTGTAACTAACACGACTTTGTTTTATATACAAAAAAGATTGAAGATAACATAACTTAACGCCTACTTGGAGAACCTCGAAGGTTTAGACTAAGCTAGGCTGTAACTTTAGTACAGTACCAGAATTTTGTCATTTACTTTTAAGTTATTTCAAAAGTTCAGTTAAGGCGTATTATATTCCCCAATATTAACGCAGCACTGGCCGTGCGCCCGCTTGGAACCAGAATATGAATATTGAACCTCCTTTCGGACAGTTTTGTTTGCAAAATATTCTTATATTTACAAATGCTATTTCAGTTATGAAGAAATTCTAGCTATAAATTTTTCTGTGTACAAATATTTTTAAACATTTAAGTCGTTTTGGAGGAGTATCCAAAAGTAGCGAAAATAATATCGAGTTGTTATTTATTTTTTTAAAGCTAAACTATTTGTTATACGAAAAAACCATGTTTCACAAATAATGTACATAAAACAATAATAAATATATACTTTTTTCAAACCTTTTGACCTAGCCTAGCCTACCTTTTATACTAAGGAGTATGCTTTAGAAAGTTACCGTTTTAGTGCACTAAAGCGGTTGTAGGCCCTTAAGCATTTACGCTTATAAGGCACTTTTCCCACCGCCGCCGGCAATGAAGCGATTAGCTATCGACTATTTTCTCGTTGAAGAAACGTACAAAAGATATAAGATCCCATGTCATTAAAAGAGACACGTACTATACGTACAGTAACTAATAGTTGATCGCTGGCTTTACACATGCCGAGTCACTCGAGAGACACGCTCTCACCACAAGTTTGTCGCAGCGAGAAGGGCTATCAAAGATATACTCGCTAAGCAGAAGTTCAGAACTCACGCCGAGGGACCAACAGCGGTGATTTGTACCTACAGTGCGCACCGAGCGATTGTTGCGAGTAATCGCCCGTACACAAAAACGAGCGATTATTCCCTTTGTCCACCACCTAGTTGGCCACCACTGGGGGACAGCGGGAAAACTTTAAAAAAATATTCTCACTGGCCACCACTGTGGTAAAACTATCGGAACTACACACTAGCTACCCGCTGCTCGCCAACTCATTTTAGTTATAGCAGTGGTGTCTCATCCCATACAAAGAAACCGTGCCGATGTACTGTACTGATTATACTGATTATTATTTGTACATCGATCGCGTTCGGTTCCGTTCCACGGATATAGATGGTGATCTATCTATCGCCGTGGAACGAAACCGAACGCGATCGATTTCCAAAAAATAATCGATATAAGCAGATGAAAAACGCTAGTTACGTCGGCACGGTTTCTTTGTATGGGATGAGGCATCTGTATCCTAGTATTATATTATCTGTGGTTTTAGTTTCTAGCTTTACTCGTTACTCGCTGATCGTCGGCGGTAGAGCAAGTACCTAAAGCCAATAAAATCAGTGATAATTATTTACCTAATCTAATATATTGAACTAAACTTTGAAATTATTGAAATGATGAAGAAAAAGATTAGACTGACGGACAGGGAGGCGGACAAAGAAGTGTTTGTATAAGGGTTAATTTTTCCTTTTGATGTACCTACGGAACCCTCAAAATATATTTTTACCTCACAGTTTACTATTTTTTTATTAAAATTGGATAGGTAGGTAGCTGGTATTATACCTATCTGTATTTTAAACCCAGCCAATTATAAAGTTACCAGGGTAAGTGCTTTTCACAGACTTTTTCAGACTTGCAACAACACTGAAGAGAACTTTAGTTTTCCCTCATTATTTTCTTATAAACTTTTCCCACTATACCCAATTACACCATTGGAAATAGTATTAAATTAAAAAGCAGTACGCTCAATGTTAACCCTGTTATAATTTGTTGGTACACAAAGGCGCTGATTGAGTCTGCGTGTGACGCAATCAATGTCGCTTCAGGCGGTGAATCGAAACAAATTAACCTCCGCTTGTTGGTGACATTTAACTTTAATTTGCACGAAACTAATTTACACGGATTTATGGTTCCCAGTATTCCTTGTAAGTGTTGTGTTTCCTCGTGGAAGTTGATAGGAATAATTCTAAGAGCTGGGAAAACTAATCAACTGCGTGGTTGCAATCTACTCCTTTGCTAAAAATACCTGTTGGTTTTTGTTATTTTGGTCACAATTTCAGCTAACATACATAATGAGCAAATAAAGCATCCACTTCTGGGATTTTAGTTGGGTACAATTCACCATGCGGAGCCAGTGCCGATTGGCAGGACCTTGACGCGGATCATGAAGGGCCGAGGGGTATATACGGTCAGGATTTAGGCGTTCCCATTTTGTTGGGATAAACATGACTATACAACCAATAACAAGGTTTTTAATTACAGTACTAGTTTCACTAATAAAACAATACAAATGGTAACAAGATAAAGTAGGTTAAAAGGGTATAGTAACAATACAGTTAAAAGAACAAACCTTTAAGGTTACAGTTCGTACAGCAGCCTAAGCCTGCGGCGTTCGCCATCAGCAAACCAATACAGCTATGTGAATATACAGCAGTGCTGTACCAAATAAACATTATGTGTGTTTATACGCACATAATATTTTTTCGAATTTTAGTTCTAGAACATGCCTTACTACGTTTTCCTTCACCGTTTTGAGGTGTTTACCGTGGTAAAGAAATTACACGAAATAAAACGCTGGTCTGGGTGGTGTTCCGTTGACTGAGCTTACGCCTACAAAACAAAACGAGATGGTTCTGGTGATTCTTACGCCAGTCTTAGCACTAAGGATGTGTTAATTAAATATTGACGTAATGTAATTAATGTAAATCTCGTTAATTAAGGATGTAATTAACATTAATTTCGTGTTCGGAGCGTGTGTATATTTTAACAATACCGGTTATTTTAATGGTTATAAACGGTTATAAATGTTTAAAATTGCTCAATATTGTAGAGCAATAATTTCACATCCTAGAGATGAGATGTACATAAAATTGGTTAAGTATACAGTGTCTTTTAGTTTTTTGAAACATACCATATTTCTCTATTAAATTGTGGTGTAGAAAGGAAACCTAAAAAAAAACTAAAACTCGTCAAACCATTTAAAATACGTTAAACCTATTCGAGAGATGTATTCCAATTTGACCTGTTAAAAATAGATCACTTTCCCCTCAAATTTAAAAGGAATATGCAACTTAACAGTAAATAGGTTGGCATTTAATACCTAAGTACCTAGGCGACCGAGCTGTGCTCGGGTGAAAATAGATAAAACAATTTTTTCGTATTTGCCGCGATATGAGATCCAGCTAAGTCGATTCGCTCCTAAAAACCCTGCTCATTTAATAGTATAGGATTAAATACCTTTTTACAAAATCAGATACCGACGTTAAAATTCACGCCTCAGGCTGTGATGTAGGTACCGTCCGCCTCGGCGATACGAATTTACTCATAACGTTATCATGATTAATATTCCATTTCTGATTACCTTCGTAAACACTTTTAGGGTAGATTTTCTTCCTAACTATGTTGAATTCGGTCTCAGGTGAGGCTGGATCTAATATCAAATATTACTAATTGATTGCTTGATTGGATAAGTACAATACAAAGGCTAATAGTATTGCAGGTTAGGCGTTGCCTCAAGACTCTTATTATTGAATATCATGTTAGCTGTTTTGAGTTTGAAAGTTGTCCCAGTTATTACGGCCCCCAGTAACACCACTCTACAAACTACGAACACTTTCTATCACATCTTAAGAAGTTCTTAATTCATTGATTCATACGTTTGACAACTCCGTCTGTTTGACAACGTGACGTAATTAAGA
This sequence comes from Anorthoa munda, assembly GCA_945859665.1. Classification (NCBI taxonomy): domain Eukaryota; kingdom Metazoa; phylum Arthropoda; class Insecta; order Lepidoptera; family Noctuidae; genus Anorthoa; species Anorthoa munda. Next base: position 13,171,067 of record OX243910.1, read on the forward strand.
CGCAATGAATGTTGTTGAATGGCCAAAATGAAAGGTATTGCCATTAATTGTCCCTTACTAAAACCACCAGGAAAAATGTTCTTTTATCTCTGAAAAGACGAAAAGGTATCTTATACAAGAGCTTGGGAGCTATTATAAATAAATATTTCTGACATAGCAACGTCTTCAGCGTCTTATTTGAGTACAGTAATTACCCTTCAAGAAACAAGCGTGGCTGTTGTATGTAACGTCAAAGAGATACATCGTAAACCATAATTTCGTGTTGTTAATTATTAATTCTAGTTACTGCCGAGCTTATTAGGTCCATAGTTTATCACGAAGCACGACCTCCGGCACTCATTGTTCCACCAAATTGTATTACACTAATTTGCACGCTCCGTGCCTTATTGTAGCACTCGTGAAATAATTAATTTACAATTTTTGACGTTTCAATTAAACGTTGTTCCTGCATTCGTACAAAATGCATCAACAGATTTCGGATTCGCGCTTTCCGCCTCCGTGTCAGCTATTTTGCTTTTCAAGTATGCAATTCCCGTTTTAATGTATTTTAATTGGAGGAAAATATGTCGGAGTCGGGGAAAATGGAAAAGAAAAACGAGTGTGTACTCATGTCGTGCAAGACGAGGTACTTTGGTGTGTAAGTGTGTCAATGGGGTGCTAGCTGACTGTGGTTAGCAAACAAGCTAAGGGGGATAAAGTTCTTTGACGATAATTTAATCCTACACCCACCATATTCAAGATTTGCTTACATCGTATCAGAGCCCATTATACTAGAGGAAAATACCTTCTTTTCTCGTAGGAAAATGTTACTTTTCTTTTGATGTTTAGCTAAGAGATTTTATGAGAAACAACTGTTGATAGTTTCAACCCATTTCGCACTACGATTTTATCTGTATTTTTTTTTGAAAATATTATGTAAAACTTTTGCGTATTTTTGAAAACCTGTATGTTTACGTGACTCGCTGAAAGTCTTATGCAGAGAAAATAGGCTTTACAGTAAGTAAAAATGAAGATTTATATCTTGTATAATAAATCTCCTTTATTCATAAAAGCTACACGTGTTTCATATCATTTAGCTTCCAAAGATTTTTTTTCTTTTTCTACCAACATACCGCTCATAACGTGAATAAGGTCAAATTCTGTATTATAAAACATCAAAACAAAAATATGTCTCTGAATACTGACATGATTATTTGATATTTGCATCATAATCTCCTTTATTCAACTTGATTCTTTTTAATTACATTATTAAATATATTTCAATAAATCGCCCTAATATTATAAAGGCGAAGGTTTGTGATTATGGTTGTTGCTTCTTCACGCTCAAATGGCTAGATGGATCTGGATGAAATTTCGCACAGAGATTATTATATTATTTGATTGTTTGATTATAGTCAGGAATAGCACATAGGATACTTTTTATCCCGGGCATAATGTTCCCTCGGTATAGTTTTCGACTATCATGGGCGTAGCCGCTGGCAGAAGCTAGTTACTTAAAAAAATCATTAAACCACCGGTATCGGGAACAGGGACCAAGTTACGCGGCGGCGATCAGGGGTCCAGAGAGAGGGACCTCCTAACTATACGAGCCAGTGCTTTCTGAATCAAACCCATGACCCAACCGCCTAACGAAAGCCTCCTAGGTTATAGTCATGGCTATTTTTATCATTATTATTAATAGAGCACTTATCTGTTTTAATTTTCAATAAGTCCAAATTATGTATTACCGTAAACTGTGGTTGTTAATTATTTGATGAAGTATTGACTCGTTGATTGTATTCAATTGTGTAAATTGTAAATCGACGAGTATATATCGATTCAAATTTAATGACGTCTATGAAGTACGTTTTTCGCTAAGCAATCTCCCACGCCTCAAATGAATTTGCTACTGTGCGGTGCGCAACGACTCGTGGAGTGTTTCGAGCTGTCTTTAGGTTTGATTCTACCTGTACAGTTGGTGTACCAAGCTAGTATCCACCTACCCATGCAAACTTCTTGGGATGGGCAGATATTTCTATGCCAACCGAACGTACCTTCCTACATAAAAGAAAGGAATTTCCTCTTCGTAATATCGTAAAATAACTTGTCTCATAAATTATGTACTAACGTGTGAAAATGTTAGAAGAACAGCAAGATGCCTTGAATTTGTAGCAAAATGTAAATACTTTTAGTGGATGTTCAGCGGCAGTATGTTGTTATTTGTTGTTGGTGTTTTATGAGATTTCAAACTAGTTTTAGGATATTTAAGACAACCTCCTTGTTCCTTGTTTTTACAAGTTTTTATTGTTAGTTAGTTGGTTAGTATGTGTGCAATCATGCTGTGCAGTTGGAGGATACATCTGGTTTTGTCAGCCAGCTCGAATATGTATGTTTAAGTCTTTTTACTTCGCTTCTTAGTCGTCTAGCTTTTACTCCACTGTTTGACGATATACGTTCAAAATAAAAAATGATATCAATATGTCTTATCATTATCTAGCCCTGTATGGAAGCAAAAAAGTAAAATAAAAATTTACTAGACAGTTATGAGCTTCGAAAGTTTCTTATTTCAACACTAATTTTAACGCATCTTTGGGCGTAAATAAGTACCATAAGAAGGAAAATTAAAAAACGGCCTCCATACAGGCATAGATTAGTAGTTCAACAATGCAAATAATTTTCAGATTTCAGAAGAACAGATACATTCAGTCGTTGTTTCATGATATCCAGGCTCCCAAAGGTCTGTTTATAAAATTTCGCGCGCTTGTTTTCGTTCTAAATCATCATCCATTTCGCTACAAATTTGCAAAAGTGTGTATTCGTACGCGAACTAGCTTCTTACTACTCATAACAGCATCTATCTGTTCAGCACATGTTGTCGGTTGATATAGCATGCATTATAACCCCGCGCACAAAATAGTTCGTGCCGTCGACTAGTGTACCCTTAAGCAGTCGGGGCTTTGGATTTTTTGAATTAACTTTTTGTTTAGTTTTTCTGGTTAATCATTTATCCTCATCTTTTCTCAAACCGACATTTTCCAAATATAATTTAGAAGCTACTATTAAAAAAACCCCATATTTTATTAAAACATTTATTAAATATTCCGCTCAGGGAAAATGTGGTTGATGAAACCCCGGTTCGGTCAGTTAATTAATGTTATAGCGAGGATTAGTAACGCTCTAATTCATTATCGCCAGCTCGGATTACCAATTTCTGATTTAGATTCATTATTCTAATTCTAATAAATTAATTTATGATGGCTTAAATTGCGGTTTGTATTGGGTTAGAGCTATATCCCTAATCCTTAGGATAGTGATGGTAGATTTCAGAATGAAGAAAAGGTTACGTATGTATACCTGTGGAAGACCGCTTTTGGGCGGCTGGTGGTTGGTGGCTTATAAGGTGTCTTTTTTCAGCATCAACATAATCTTTCCACCATTATCTTAATTTTCATCAATCTATCAAAACCAGAATCAGCTTCTTTCAGACTATTAGCCGAAGTTCCAGAACACAGAAAAAAACGGCCAAGTGCGAGTCGGACTCGCGCACGAAGGGTTCCGTACCATTATCGCAAAAAACGGCAAAAAAATCACGTTTGTTGTATGGGAGCCCCACTCAAATATTTATTTTATTCTGTTTTTAGTATTTTTTGTTATAGCGGCAATAGAAATACATTTTCTATGAAAATTTCAACTGTCTAGCTATCCCGGATAATGAGTTACAGCCTGGTGACAGCCAGACAGACGGACCGCGGAGTCTTAGTAATAGGGTCCCGTTTTTACCCTTTGAGTACAGAACCCTGAAAAAAATTGGGCCTTACGATCTTTTTTCTTACCTGCAACAAAACTATTTTGTATTATTAACCGACTTATTTTATTAAGTTGGATTCTCAGTTAGGTTCCTCGATTTTATGCCTAATTTTTGGCTTTAATATTAACATTTTGTTTATTTTTGTTACAGAGACGGGGAGCACGGATAAGAGCAATGGTATGAAGGAACCGGGATCACCTGAGGAACTGGTATGTACTCTTTATTTTATACTTTTGAAAACTCTTTGTGAACTATTTGACAATTCGTAATCGCTAGCTCTCTGCATATATGAAAAGATATATTCATGCCCGTATTTTGAGGCACGTTCGAAATCTAATCTCAGTCGCAATCTGTCAAAATACACCTTTTTACCCGACTGCCGAAGGTGGGTAATGTGTTTATCAGTCTATGTATGTATGTAAGTATGTATGTATGTTTGTTCCTATGTGGCGTTCTAGAGACCAAACGCGTGGGCCGATTTTGATGATTCAGACGTCAATCGATTTGTCTTAACTTTGCGAGTGTCACTGGCTACATTAAAATTGTAAAATAGAAAAATGGCGGATTTTGGGCGCCATATTGTGGGAGACAATTCCATACCCATCGTGTGGGGTATCAAAATAAATGGTTTTAAGAGGTGATTTCAAAAATATATAACTCTTATATGTTTAAATGTACCGAAATCTTAAAAAAAAACTAAAAAGTTATAAATAAAAAAAGTTAATTCAAAAAATCTAAAAACCCGACTGCTTAAAAAGCGAACTAAAAAGAAGTAGTAGATTTTTTGAATTAACTTTTTTTTTTATTGATTATCGCCGAGATGAGATTGTGGAAGCGGTATAATACGTAATACATTTTATCGGTATGCTTTGAACCTTGTCTGTTCAATACCCTAAGTTCACATCGTTACTTGCGATCGGAATCGGATTGATCTCCGCAAAGATCCAAAGGTATCCGAAATCAGGCGGTTTACGCGATTCGTTTGCAGATCTTGTTTGAAGCGGTCCCATCGCCTTGAAGTTTAACCGTTTTACTCCTTTTACGTACGTTACCTAAGTAGGCATTTGATATCGCTGTGTTTGGCAACCGATATCATTGTAATGTTATATTTTATTGAAATTATACTTTATCGGCGTTGTTTGATCATTTAATTTAAGCCTGAGATCTTTGAATGTAATTAGATAAATATCTTTGTGGTATGTCAGATATTAATATATGAAAATTAACCAACCTCTGAAGTTCACTTACCTACCTAACACTTAGGCACCTAATGAAGAACATCCTTGTAATATATCGATACTAATACTAATATACTAGATAATAATATTATAAAGAGGAAAGATTTTTTTGTTTGTTTGTTTGTACCGAATAGGAAACTACTTATTCCGAAACTACTGGGCCGATTTAAAAAATTCTTTCACCAATAGAAAGCTACATTATTCCTGAGTGACATAGGCTATTTTTTATCCCGAAAACGGGGTCTGTGGGGTGGTCCACGGGAGCGAAGCCGCGGGCAACAGCTAGTCCATAATACAAAAATTAATCGCTAAACACATTTAGCGATTAATTCTAAGCGCAAATCTCGAGAAAAGCTGTACCGATTTCACTAATTCTTTTTTTGTTGTGTTGGTTATTGTTAGGAGAAGGGTCCGTAGAAAAATAAAAAAAATTGGTACCTTACCTACATAGTTAGAGTAGGTATGTAGGTAGGGTAGGGTAGCTAGGGTCGGGTAGGTAGGGTCGGGTAGGTAGGGTCGGGTAGGTAGGATAGGTAGGGTAGGCTAGGTAGGGTAGGCTAGGTAGGGTAGGTAGGGTAGTTGAATGTTTGGTGTTTTTATGGCAAAACAAAGTTTGTCGGGTCAGCCAGTTAATTATAAATCCAGACAACGTAAGCGTGTTCCATTTGACGATTCAAAAACTCAGTAGGTACAAAATGATCTCTATATTCATGTAGGTAAATATCACCTCAAAACAAGCCTATAGGTACAACAGCCCATTTCTCCAGTTTATCAGCCATTAGCGACTATCACATGTGCCAATCAAACCGGCTCGTTTCGATTACGATTCGGACGTTAGGGTCGTATTCAACAGATGACCTGTCGAACTGTGGATGATCGATCACTCTCCGGCCCTTGGCGATTGTTCGCTTCACATTCACGTTTAATTGCTGGCCGGTGAATTGTCGTGGTTAGGGGGTGAGAGGGGCCTTTACGTCGTCCTTTGATGGTTATCAAGGCTTTGGGAGACTCTAATTTCATTTAAATGATAGGTGTTTGTTACAAATTGAAACTTAATTTAAATATAAGGTATAAAATGCTGGAACGACAGTAGTCGTCTGCTTCATTAAGTGATATATAGAAATAAAATATCACTTAATGACGCAGTGTGACAAGCGTGTTTTATCTTACTCCTCGCTGTTTTTTTCTGATTAATTTCTGTCCTTACCTCGGCGCTTTACTGGTGGTCCCCGCTGTTTCCAGGTGTGGCAGTGGTTGGAAAAAAATTCCACCACAATTTTTATTTTAAACAATACCTACTTAAAGTCTTTTTTCTTTTTTTGGGTTGGAAATCATAAAATGACTTCTCCCGCTCTGGGTGAAGCGGGAGAGCGTGTCAGACTTTTACTGACTAAAACCCACCCGTGTTCCTTCAGTTGTTTGTGCCAGGGCCGCGGTAACACTCTTTCAAATTTATCTGCGACCCAGACAGACATCGGCCCTAGCGGACCCCGTCAATTTTTTCTGACATCTCTTTGAGGTGCGCGTGGAACACTACGCGCCGTAGACTCGGGCCTGTTCCTTATCGGACGGCGAGCTACCCATTACTTGCCTTCCACAAGCCCGCGCCTACGGTGGCCGGGAATCGGCTTGCGAATCACGACGCCCGGGGCGTCTCCTGCACCTACTTAAAGCCTAAGTCATTAAGTCCGCCTTTGTAAACTTTTGTGCGTAAAGTATTAAATACATAAATAATTAGTTATAAATACTTGAATAACACGATCAATTAAAGTTTAAAATAAAGATCAAGATTACGGAATTTTCCCACACTTACATCGAAATGCAAACAAACCGATTAAAATAATTGTTGCTCAGCATTATTGCCAATCATTTGAACGTTATACGAACACAAAGCCAAAACGCATGAATTGAAATAAATTCCTAAAAAAATGGGAGCTGGAGCGACGCCAAGTTTGTTGTCGGCGTCGCGACGCGGTTATAAATAAACAAGAACGATATGGTACTCGTTTGTTATCATGTTGAAGACTGAACTTATAAAAGGTGAAGTGGTGCTTTGCATCTCATGACTATAAAAAAGTGATGATCTGAATTTCAGGAGTGAGCACAACTCGATATTATTATTTATTTATAGCAATTACTCTCTGCACTCACAGTTTGACCCAACACGTGCAGAATGTCAATAATTATAGAAATACATAAGACCAATAATATTAATAATTTAAAATTTACACAGATTAATTAATAAATAATAATATAGATATTAATTATATTATTTATATATATATATTATTGATTAATTGATAGATTAATTTTATTAATTAATTACATAGTGGAAATAACTAAACGATGTTTTTTTTTATCGGTGTGCCTGTAAATTGCTTGAAGTTTATCTGTCCTTTTCTTTTAATTTAGAATCACGGTATAATAGGAATAAAATAATTCACATTTGCCGCCAACGTATTTTTTGGATACCAGATTGATTTTGAAAAGTTACATGAAAATGTGAAATCTTTTTTTGCCTTAGATATAATATTATTAATATAGAGAAAGCTGTGCAGTTTTATACCTACCTAAATTATAAAACTACACAGGTTTCTCTTAATTGTCTTATTCAGACACCATATTAAAGGTAACTCGAACATATGACAAAAGACTTGGTTCGTCACAACAGGCAATCTTGAATACGGATCCCCTCATCCCCTCTAATCCGTATTTAAGTCCATTTTGGTTCTGTGCCCACTCTGATTATTGTCAAAGCGGTCGCGATCCGAATCCGATACGATTCGATGAGATATACGTAATGTGCTGTCTGTCACTTACTGTCATGGCGATTGCTCTCTGAAATTCAAAGCTGATCGGTGGTCAGCAAATCCTTTAGTCGATTTAGGTACGTGAGAATTGTTAAAACAGAGTACCTATTCAAAGATTTACTATTTTATACAATCTTGCAATGTATGTGTGTTCGGGTCAATTCTTGCAACTGAATTTTAAAGCAGTTATCCTCCACCGATTGAGATGAAATTTTGCATACACGTTTAGTTTGCATGCAATGCATGGTTAGCTAAGTGACGTCATTCTAAATAAAATATGGCGGACGGCCCAAGATGGTGGTCTAGTTGTTTTATGTGCACTGCCATGATATGGCTATCAAATGGTTTGCTGAGAAAAATACGAAACAAGCTTGTTTAAAAAAAAAGTAATTAATGAATAATTTTATTTGATAAGCAGAACCCCGTGGCTTCGCTCCCGTCAACTTGCTATCTACCTACCTACCTACCCTACTTACCCTACCTACCTACCCTACTTACCCTACCTACCCTACTTACCCTACCTACCTAACTACCCTACCCTATGCTACATACCTACCTACTCTACCCTACCCTACCTACGAATTTGTTAAACTATTTATTTGAATAAGAATTAATACTACAATACGAATGTAACCAACTTTTGTTTCTACCAGCGATCTAATTAAATTTTAGAACACAAAAGCTGCTATTGTGCCTTAACTATGATAGTGAGATATATTCTCGCTGAGTCTTTTTTGTAGGTAATAATGAGTACTTTAATCATGTAGTACATATTTTTTATGTATCATCAATAGTTTTCTCAGCGCAAGCCAAATAATGAATTTTATAGAAAGAAATTTTGCTACTTTGGGTTACATTATTGCAATTTTCATAAGGATCTCAATTTTTTTTGAAAATAATTTATAGCCTATGTTACTCGGGAATCATGTAGCTTTTAATAGCTGAAAGAATTTTTTAAATCGGTCCTGTAGTTTCGGAATCTATTCGGTACAAACAAACAAAAATATCTTTCCTCTTTATAATTTTGGTATACATAAGGTAGGTTAACTTGTGTGTTTTTTTTAACCTACAAAGCCTGGGGCAGTTTCTTATACAAAACTAGCATTTTCCCGCGGACTAGTCTAGCCCACAGGAAACGTGCATTATCTATACAAATAAATAAAATTGATGTGTCTGTATGTAATATCAAAATAACAACGTTTTATTGAATGCACGTGAAAGTATATGCGGTACTAACAACAAATAAGCAATTTTTAAGATTTTTGTCTGTCTGTCTGTTTGTTCCGGGTAATCCCCGAAACGGCTGCACCGATTTTGACAACATAGGCTACGTTTGATCACGAACAAATTCATAGTTCCAGCTGGTTTTTTTTTTTTTTTTTTTTTTTTTTTTTTCTGCGGGACATCTCACAGCTCAGTCAGAATGACTGGTAGCTGCTTAACCGGACTTTCCTACGGAGACTAAGCTATATAGCCTCCAGCTAGGCAAAAAATTACTAAACCTAAGCGACAACGCTGAGGGCTACCCCAGTTGGGGTCGGACCTCGGCTCAGGGCCGTCGCTGGGGGGACAAGCAAAAGCTGGATCTTGACAAGTGATTCTACCATCCGTTCGGAATAAGCCTACGTGGAGAAGAACGGACAAGAAACTCCATTTCATATCTAATAATTTAACTAATGCTCAGCTACGCGGGCTGGCAAGATTTTAATTGAAGGGATACGCGACGAGCCTCGGCGGCGAGGACTGACGAATCGGTTTGTGTTTCTACGTTTGTATATTCTACTCCCTAGGCTCTTAAGGAGCAGAGTAGAGATCGTGAGGGGTCAGAGGTGAGCCTCAATTGGCGAAACTTGGTTAGAAACGGTGTAGGTGCGACTTAAATGCGCACCCATTGACCGTTTCTATAAACGAGGCTGTCTAGCTCCTCGGTTATGTTAGGGTACCGTTTGAAGAGGTCGTTGGATTGGGCTTGGGTCATATCCCCGGCTGCCTCGATCCTATTGATCTCGGCAGCCAGCGATCTGGCCTCGTCCGTCATCCAGATTTTGTACGCACTGATGATGGTATCAGATACGCAGCGTCTGGGTTTGGGCGTGGATAGAGACGGGCTCTTAGCAGCGGCAGAGGTGGGAGCCTCCTGTCGGCTTTGAGCGGGCATGGGGGCTATGGGTGCCTGAGGGGCCGGAATGGGATGATCCATCAAGCCTGGAAGCTGTTGGACGGTCTGGGGAGCCACATTTTGGTGGTTGAGCTTGCCCCATGGCGAAGCCCTCTGAGGGGCTAGCCGGGGAGGGGGTTTAGTCGAGGGAGCTTGGCGTGCTTGACGCTCAGCATGGATTTTGGCCAATCTAGGCGCAACTTTGGGGGCTTTAGGACAACCCTTGTAGTTTGCCGTGTGACCGACTTGGTCACATAGCACGCAGCTGGGAGGCTCCGTGCATTCGGCAGGGTTTTTGGGACGGGTGCACTCTTTTGTGCCGTGATCCCCTCGGCACTTAACGCACCTTTGGCGGACAAAACAGTGTTTTTGGCTATGGCCATATTGTTGGCAGTTGTGACACTGACCAACGACAAAGGGACGGTAAGGTTTCTCGATAGAGAACCCTGAAAGGGAGCAGAGAGTCTTGATTTTGAAAATAGGGGCATAGGACTCGGTAGGGTCGCACTCGACCGTTACCATATCGTATTCCTGTCCACCTCTTGCTTTACGCATGCGGTGGACGGCAATGACAGGGACTTTTTGTGCGGCAAGATCCGCATAAATCTCATCGACTGGGATTTCCTTCGGAATGCGCCGGATAACCACACGGGTAAGTTCCCGATTAATTTCTCTTTTCTCTCTTTTTTCTAAAATTTGCGATGAACGCAAAATCAAATTTCTTAGTGCCACCGCTTGCCAGGTAGGCATTAAAATCCTACTCCCGACCCCTACTGATTTCAGGAACCTTACCAGGCTCCTTAAAACCTTGAGGATAGAGTTCCATACTTATTCTCTCCCATCGGAAGGGCCGAAACGGGGGCGGGCGCCGGGATGCCGATGGGCATGGGCTCCGGGGCGGGTATGGGAGGAGGGGGGGGGCATGTAGCAAGCTTATGCAGGATGAAATTAAGCCTTTGCTTATTCACGCTGACCGGACTGGGATCGTCCGACAACGCGTCCTTGACGAGCTCTATCAATGCTTCGACAGGATGCATCCTGTCTCGCTATTGATAGAGCCAGTACAAGTGAAGGAAAAGGGAGTGAGATATTCCCCGGGTGGACAGGCCCGGGGATGTGTGCAATCCTACACTCCCAGTCGGGTTAGACTGGGAGGTGAGTATCTGGTGAGCCCTAAGCTTGTTTACCTGCCACCAATCTTATTGGGTGGCAGGGCCCTAAGGTACCGGTAAACCCACCGAAGGTGGGCCACCCACCACTGTGTACCAAAAGTCTGGTTCGTCGGGATAGAAAACACCCGACCGTGCCAGGTGTAAGCTGTGGGACGAAGCGGGGGTTGACTAGGCTATCTACCAAGGCCAACTGATCCCGCTCCCGACTCCAATGACTGCCGTGTCCTTATGGGACTTGGCGGGTGCTTGGGGCACACCCTCACTGGCTTGTTAGCACCGCTAGGTTTCCCGCCAGGGACCACACAAGATGTGGATTTGAGCTGCCACTACTAGTAACCAAAGTTACTAGTAGCGACACCTTTGGAGCGGCGTGCGAAGACGCGACGACCGCAGTGACGTCACGCAGAGGGGCGCGACGAGACGGAGAGTGGGGGCGCCGGAGAGCGCGGTGGGGCGACGAGCAGCGAGACGTCCGCACGGAGCGACGGCTGGCGAGCTACTCTCCAGCTGGATAATTAAAAACTAATCATATTTCATTACGCGTTTGACGCGGACGAAGTCGCGGGCAACAGCTAGTCCGGGATAAAAGTAGCCTATACGTAATACCCAGTGATGGTGTAGTTCTTTTAGTGTAATCATTTTCGGAATCGGAGCGGTAGTGACCAGAGATTATATTTTATAAACATCGGTAAAAACAAACAACAATCAAACAAACAATTTTACCTTTGTATTATATTTCTTTAGATAACGTGATACAATAGACAGAGATATTTTATTTATGGTCTAGTTTTAAAATGTATAAAAGTGGTGTTATTCCATGTTTGTCGATATGAACAGCAAATCGGAAAAATGTTTTCAGTTTTGTTCAACTTTGACGGTCTGAAATATCTGTTTTTCCGGGAAGTTTGCGATTGGTCATGCATCAAATTCAGTTACCGGGCTCTATCTCTGTTTCCCGATATTTTGAAAATATTGAACTGTGCAAAGAGCAAAAGGATTTTTCTGTGTTTGTACAGCAGTGATATTTCCCAGAGGTCTCTCGTGTTACTAGGCAACGTTAATTGGTAAGAAAATAAAGTGATACTAAATCTACTCGGTAAATGTTGTTACCTACTTTTACTTTACTACATTTTTAAATTAATAAAATAATTAAGAGATAGACCTTTTAAGAACTGGGCGAATAGATGAGGTTCTAAGGGAGCATTTAATAATTTTTAAGTGCGTAACAATGGATAGACGTGTCCTAGAATAATTTGTAATTATCTTACTTAACAGGTTGCTACATTTAAAACAGTAATTCGTCTAAATATAAATAAATTTAAATTAAGAATAGAGTGATAAACAAAATATTTTTTTAAAATTATTTATATAAAACATTCTTTCTTCGTATTCTACTCAGCAAACCCTTTCATTTGATAACCATATCATGGGAGTGCACAAAAAATAACTTGTCCGCCATCTTGGGCCGTCCGCCATATTGGATTTAGAATGACGTCACTTAGCTAACCATGCATTGTCATTCAAACTAAATGTGTATGCAAAATTTCATCTTAATCAGTGGAGGATAACTGCTTTAAAATTCAGTTGCAAGATTTGACCCGAACACAATTACTTATACATACGTACATTGCAAATTAAAAATAAAAGCTTGAAAAACAAAACCAAGCCTCCTTTACTAGTCATTTCCCTCATAAACGAATATTTACTCTTATTTTTATTTATCAAGTTCGTACTCCAGATTTAGGTCAATTACGGTCGGTCAACAAGACGTTGCATTGAGGTTAACCCGTTGGCGTCGCGGTCTGGCTTCCACCGTCCGGTGCGACCGTCCGGCCCGGTTGGCGGCCGGGCGGGCTGCAAATAGGCCTCGCAGTCGTAACGGACTGACCGACACTGTTGGCGTCACACGACACATGCGACGCTCTTAACCTCGATTAGATAAAGATTTACTTGATATAAACATCTGTGAAATCACCTAGTATAATTGACAGCATTCTTTGTCAAAAATAAAAAATGATTGAGATTGATCGAGGTACATGTATTCTGGATTTATAGACAAGTGTAATCACTGATAGGAGGTTTTGTTTTCTAGGCTCTGTTATCTTTATCGTGAAATAGCTATAAAATTACATATGTGCCAGAAGTATGCCAAAGACGAGAATTGTATAAATACACCAGTGTCTTCTGGAAAATTCAGTTGTCAAGAGTAACATCGTAACCTTTAATCAGATATCGCATCGAAACCAGTTCTGCATGATTATTATGCAAACAGGTTCAATGACAATCAGACGCGAGCATAACCTGAAGTTAGGTATATCGAATGATATCATTAGCTGTGTTTACACTCGTAAAGACTTCAGATTTCTCGATTACGCTAACATTTTCGAGAATTATTTAGTAATTATTCGTTTAACACCTCTGACAGAATCCTAGCGACGTTTGTTCCACAAGTCCATTTAAATATGCCAACATTTGATTGCGTTAACAGGATCGGGGTGTCGTCTAACCGGATTACAGCTTTGACTAGTGTACACACGCCGCCGCTGGAGGGTTATTATGTAATAGTTGTCGCTTGTCAATTGTGCGACCGATTGCATCGCTGATGAAGATAAGTGGATCAATCAGTTTGATATATGAAGTGAGTTAATAAGTTTTATGCTTATCATTTGATATGGCAGCAACCTGTTGTGGGGTTAATTAAATGTCATTTAACTTATAGTACCTAGCTGATTTCGTGAGAAAAGATGATAAAGACTGGTTTGGATTTGATTAATGGTTTTTAAGATTGCAGTGCAACTATTCCGTAACTTGCAATTGCAACGGGAAGCAATTTCAAGTTAGAGAATCGTTGAAATTAATCTATGCTCATATTGATTGGCGTTCGCAGTCACGCCGGGGCTTGAAAAAAATCCCAACATTTTGTTCCAAAACGAATGTCAGTCCCATTTTGCAATACGATAGGTATTGCCCTACCTACATAGTTTGGATTAAAATTGTTCAATATCCTGCGTACGCGGAGCTGAGAGCACTGATCCGGCTGCCACGATTTTATCTCAGCAAAATATATACCGAAAATATTTTTGTAACTTTTTTGTTCTAAATCGGTTCTGCGATAAACGCTTCAATAAATATGAGTCGTTGATGGACGGACTGTCCGGATTATCGTTTCATCCTCACTTTCCAAACACAAACGTACTGAATCATTGGAATGTTTTCGATCAATGTGGACATTAGCTTTATAGGCTCTAAGTTGAGTTTGCCGAGCTGAACGGCGATATTTGCTTGGCCGTTGGAATTGATTTCAATTCTAACTTTTGTATTATCTTTGTTTCAATATTGTGTTGTATAGATTTAATTCAACCAGCAACATTGTTTAACGCATTCTTTTAAAGAATAACAGTTATACATTTTGGGTCACAAAGTACAATACCCAAAAATATCTGGCACGAATTGTACAGAACTCAATCAATCATGCCATTCATAAAAGAAAAATGTTGTTAAAAAATACCAAAACATCCGTTAATTGTGACAGCGTAGGCTGGGACGACAGTCATAACGGGTCGAGTGCACCGTTGCCAGTCGGTTCCCCACATGCATATGCAAGTGGCAATTTACGAGCCACGTCTCGGTGTCCATCAATAAAGAGCTGATATCAACCGCAATCACCCACAATTGCACTTTACCGATACATTGCTTTATTTATGACGGTTCGATTAATTAACTGAAGATTTATGACGGAGTCTCTAATGTAGACTGATTCTTTGTTGTTCTTGCACAAAGCAAATGGCATTGAAGTTGACATTTTAACAATAAACCGCACTAAGCACTTTAGCAAAGCCATTAAACTATGCGATTCAAAGTTATCGCTGTATATTCTTTCAAATAACACGCCATTACTTGTGTTTTATTTCACATAAATAACCTTTTAAATCCCGCAAACATCCACGCATTTCCGTCTAATACTGTCCACCCACAAAAATCTTGTTACGAACAAGTTTTTGTTAGTCGACGGCTTCCCTGGCTGATGAATGGGACAGTCCATCAATAGCAGATCACTTGGATGCTTCATAAATATGTACACGCCAGTGTGACGTCACTTTTTATGAGCTCAAAAGGACCCGCTCTCGTTTGATTGATGATGGAGAACCGGCGAGTGGTTTATTGATTCTCTTGATTTGAGTGTTATGTGTGTTGTTAACAGCGTCATTAGGTGGGACATTGTTGTGGTCTAAATTGGCGATTGGTTTGCTTTTGTTGCTGAGGAAAAGGAGATCGAAATAACCTCCGAAAATACCGTGTCGTGTGAAAGTCGAGAGTTTCGTGCGGTATCAGGTTGCGTGTCCAGGCGAGACGTTTAAGTATTTGGCAAGCCAACCTAATTTCTAACAGCTACTGTCTGGAAGCTGATGGACGAACATTCAAATTGAGATCCTCGATTAGAAACCGCACGCGATATTCGCATTTAGGATGATTTCTATTCGAATCTTGTTTTTGGCAGAATTAGTTAACTATAAAATTGCCCCAATTTGGCGATCTATATCTCCTTTGTTCTAACTTAAGTACTGTGCAATAGAAAATACTTAACATTAAAAAAGTTACACAACTTTTTTGGTATGTCTAGTCAGTGAAGGTAATGGATTCCATTATCTTAATAAAAGTTTTACACAAAATGATTAAGGTGCAGATAGCTCGTTATATTTTTATAAATAGCAAAACGACACAAATAAAATACGTATAGGATCAGAAGCAATCTAAGAACTTCCATCACAGTATTTTTCTTGTTTACTATTTCTTTTCCTCCGCAATATAGTTCGGAAAGGCTTATGCCCAAATAATTACCTCCTATACGTGTTATATTTATTATTATGAGAGGAGAGGCGGGTCAATTGATCCAGCTTTTAATCTGGGAGGGAAATGGTTGGAAAATAGTCCATAGAATGGAGAAGACTGAAAAATATTTTGCATAATAGCTTCTGTCAGCGGCTCAGCCCAAATGAAAGGCTGAAATCATCCCAAGGGTTACTCAAAACACCCACTCACTCCTGCGATGAAAGGAATCCTAGTGTCCTTCCTTCTCCAAATAACAATATCTCTTTAGCAAAATCATCCAAATTGGTTCCCGCGGAACCAAGTTTTTAAATATCAGTTTGGAAGTATAGATTGTGTCAAGCTTTTCTATGAGGCTGTGCCAGACGAAAATATCTAAAATAAAAACAACAAACATTTCACGTAATAAACTAAATTGCTGCGAAATGAACAA
Organism: Anorthoa munda; assembly: GCA_945859665.1. Lineage (NCBI taxonomy): Eukaryota > Metazoa > Arthropoda > Insecta > Lepidoptera > Noctuidae > Anorthoa > Anorthoa munda. The sequence continues at coordinate 13,187,492 of OX243910.1, forward strand.
TATTGAAGATTCCATTATCAATTTTGGAACCAATTCGAAATTAATTTGCGTGAACTATGTGGTTATATCGGCTTTAGTTCGTCATCTATATTAGCAACGATAATTCGATAGCAAATAATGAGCTCCGTTATTACAATTAAACTGGAACACGCGTACCTATAAAAGCTAGGAATAGTTTAGTCTGGAGTTAATCAGAAATTGGTGAAACGAGCAAACCGATAAACACAATAACGTAACAACCAATAGAAATACATCACCATTCGAGCCAATCTGATAAAAAAATTGTAGTACAACAATTAATTATACACGCGTTAAATGCAAATGTATCCAATATTTTATTTACGAATATTTAATGTGCAGTTCCGGATTAAATGTGTATCTCACTCGTCATCCGGGCTCTTTGTATAATTGTAAATTAATCTATTGTATGCTGTATTTTTTCAGTGTAGATTAAAGAGACACTGTATCAACAGATATATATGTTATGGACCATTCGTAATGCCCGGGCAATTTGAAAAATGGCCAATATCAGTAGGCAATATGATAAATCTATTGAAATAATTAAATAAACCGGGCTTCACTTATTGGAAAGGTAATAAAAAGTTGTGTTTTATTAAATTATTTTAATGTTGACATTGATTTTAATATAGAATACTTAAGTACGATTACTATTTAAGCAACAACGTCGACGGAGCCCCGCTGCGAGGGTCTCTTATTTCTGTCTGCAGGGTCTAAAGAAACATAACATGGAGGAGATGACCTATCCGTGTCGGGGTGAGGCTAAGCTCCCGAGCTCGGTTCGCTCGCTCTTTGACTAATTCATTGATCATAATTATCGAATTGCCCAACAGTTACGTAGCAATATTCATAACGACCTGACAATGTGATAAATATAGAAATTTAAATCTGTATTCATTACATTGCCCAATTTGACTTCACCATATTCATAATGCCTGGGCATTATGTATATTGTCCTTATTAATACTTGGTCCATGACATACATAATAAGTATCTAGGTCACCTGCTAAATCATCTCATACTTCAAAATACTGTTATGGATATTCTAAACCCAACAGATGTATTTCATTTTCCATTCAGAGTTCATTAGAACAAATTACAACTTCGTCTCAGGTCCACACTTCCTCTAATTATCTCGACTCTCTATATGAGTTATGTTATGTATGAGGTCAACATATTGCTCTTAGGAACTTGGTAGTAACAATATGTTAGAGATAATATTCTCATAACTTATGAAATTAATTTCGGACTTCTATTTTTATGTAAATTTGGTCTCTTAATCTTGATAAATTGTTGATGTCTACATTAAAAATAATAACCCGTTTAAAAGTTCTTTGATGATTCTGCTGGGTTGGCATAAAGTTTGTAAACATTGTACAATTCTGTTAGTGTTCCAAGCAAAAAAAGCTATCCAGCATTAATGGTACACTTTGCACGTAATATATCATGTAAAGCCGGTATAAGCTTATTTATATATCTCCGCAACATGTGTGCGCGCTCGCCGCAGCCGGGATTTCGTTAGCGTTGTCACCACAAACATTTGAACAGGCAGAGGGGAACAAAAAGCCCTCCCTTCGTTGATAACCGTGGAAAAAGGAACAATTACCTGTGCGACATTCGCCTAGTTAGAATCAGACTTGTAGTCATAGATGCAATCCGAAGGTTGATCAATTCCATCATTAGGTTTTCTTGTTCATATAGTTCTCAGTCGGAGCCCAAATCTCTAGAGGATTGTTGTGCTAGAGTGCTGCAAGTACTGTGACTTCGAAATACACTCTGGGACTCAGGACCACTCCCGCCACATCTCCAGGGATTAGAAGTGTAATAGCATAAACATGAACCTGCTGGCTACGGCTCTCGATCGCCGAACAGACTGTTCAGATCAAGGTTCATTACCCACTTTGTGAGTATGAAATTTCAATAAAGGAGAAGCCATTATCATTTATTTTGTGAACCATTTTATTTTATGCTAATGTATGCTACGGTAGTGAATAATTTACAATCACAGTTAGCGGATAATGGTTTGGACATATTGGAGGAATTCTGTCATAAAGATAAATTAATTAGTGTTATATTGGCAACCTCATTAGCTAAGGTCAAAACGATTATGCGTCATCGACTTGAAGCTGATGAACTGAAATGAAAAAAAGAAAATGTTATTGATACTAGCGTTTGTGTAAACTGAAGCAAAACCGATTTGGCAAAGTGGAAATTGAAAGATCAAAGTGTACATTGTGAGCCATGTTATCATTTCGTTTGCCGATCAAAAAACCCTGTCGGTGATGTAGACATGTAATATTTCAGAGGCGGAGAGCTACTGAATGTTTGATATCGGGTACTCGAAGTTTTCGCGGGAGATATCCACAATGTTTTCGTTCGGTGCAAATGTGGTCCTGGCACGGGATCAAGACGACGGACGACCCAAGGTCGCGGTTACTAGCTAATAAAATAAAATTCACGCAGATCAGTCTACATCATACTGCGGTTTAATAAACAAAAACAATGTCTATGTCCAAGGTTGTCTGCATGTTTTATGGCGACGGAGATGTCAGAAAGATCGTTTGAAGGTCGCGTTTGGAAGGTCAGTTGTAATTGCAACAATTCGGATAATTTGGATAGGACTTCATGACTTTGTGTTGTTGATAAAGGACAGTAATGTTAAGTGATACTGTCTGGATTACTTTGTGAAAATATTTGAAACGTGTTGGAACTTTGTACATTACTGTTAGAATTTTCTTCAAGTTTTCCAATGTTATGGTCGGATACAGAGGATCTGTTTAAAACAATATTTTATTAACTTTGAATGTGAATGCAATTATAGAATTAAATCATAGTCGTATAATTTTTTACTATTTCTGTTGCCAAAAATTAAAAGCTTTTTTTGTCAAAGCTTCGATAGAGACTGCGTAGGAGTTTCTCATTCATGTGTTGTTAATGGCGCATGCATTTCTTGTACAAAACAATAATGTTATGTTTCAATTCAACTAGGATTTCAGAAAACTGAAGATCAAAGATACCCAGCAACAATTCTTTTTATACTCTTTGATTGTTGGAACAGTCATTAGACAGTACCTAAGCATTGTGACGTTGTCTACTCTAAAATCGTCAGAACATCAATAAGCGCCAAGAAAAATTGTTTTAATAATCTTCAGCCGCAAAAAACTGGGATTGGTGAGTCATCGCGGATGTCACCGGGAGAAAACGGGAAAATACGCAATGTTATTAAACCCACTTCATTTCAAAATTAGAACGTTCAGTCTCGATTCATCTCGCGTGGCGCGTGCGCCGACTTGTGGTCCGTTGACGTTTGAATCGGAAACTATCATTCAGCAAATAAATATCATACTTAGGACATATTTGAAACGAATGTGACAAGTTCATCCGTAGATCATAATTATGTAAATTTTTTATTTTTTTTAATATGTGTGACAGAAATTGACGGTTTGTGAAAATTGGCAAGAGTGGTTTGATTAAAATTGTGTTTGACAACGGGTTTCGAAAGCGTTTATTTGTATGTGAAATTTTGTAATCAGTCTGCAATTGGCTGAAACACTTTATTTTCACCTCTCTATAAATTAGCACTTCTATCGTATATTTTTTTTAAGTTTTTCTTTTAAACACTTCTCTCCTAAGAGCTTTTATTGTGCAAAATGGTTTTCCCTAGAGGAAAGCAAAAAGGAATTACTATGAAAACTTTTAAAGCTTTTATGAGTTAGGACCACAACAAATATATTTTTTTAAAGTTTCGAGAATTGATTATATTCTTCCAGGAAAAGCTTTTCAGTTGTTTTTAGTAACTCCGCAATTCGTCTTGATTTTTCAATAGAATAGAAAATACATAATTGAACACTAAATTTGTTACAACGATTGATAGTCGACGATTGATTGATTTTCCCAATTTCTTTTTTCTGTCTTTGCTTGTTTTTTCAAACAATGCTGTATTCAAATGAATTTTGCAATAGTTTTGTAGGCATCTCTATTTTAGTCCAGTTGACAAGACCAAAATACAACCCAATTTTTGCTATTGGAAATTGAAAATTAAACAATTAACACATAAATAATAAATAAATAATCATTGAGTATAGGTTGTTATGTTTGACAATAACAATGATTCGGGATTGTTGTCAACTAACCTACATTGTCAACATTTGCAATATTTACTAAACAACGTCTAGACCACAATTGGATATTGTCAACAGCAATTGTAATCAGTTTACAGTAAAATTTATGTTTTGAAAATCTCATCTGTGAACTCTCATAGGATGAAATCTGATCTCTCATAGGATGTTATACTAGTTTGTCTCACATACAATAATAATAATTAACTATTCACTGTCTTAACTCAGTCCAAAATATTTTCGCCTATCACGCTAATATTATAAAGGCGGAAATTTGTGAGTGTGTATATGTATGTTTGTTTCACTTCTTCACGCTCAAACGGCTAGACGGATCTGTGCCCTTAGTGCGAGTTTTTACTCACGCTCAATCGCGTTAACGTAAACGATCTCTTATGTCAAAATGCATACAAAAAAACAGGTTTGCCTTGCCGTCACCAGACGGCGCTTATCCAGTTTCAATACAAATTGGCGTTAACGTTAACGCGATTGAGCGTGAGTAAAAACTCGCACTAAGGCCTCTGGATGAAATTTGGCACAGAGATAGATTATAGTCAGGAATAGCACATAGGATACTTATTATCCCGGAAATATGTTTCCTCGGGATAATTTTCGACACTCACGCGGGCGAAGCCGCTAGCAGGAAGCTAGTTTATTTAATAACTCGGAGTAAACTACCACATCATCGACCACATCATCGCATACCATCCAATGAGATAGTAGTCAAGCGCGAGCCTATATCAACAGTAAAAAAAACTAACACATTTTAACCAGAAATATTTTATTTCGAGATTTTTCGAGATAATGCCAAGTTTAATTAGCCAGATTATACTCAATTATTTGGGGTAACACCTAGTTTACTATTTGTGAAATAATTATGTAAGATTAATTTACTAGAATAATTAAGTAAAACACAGTAACAGTAAACCAGGATACAGCATTAATAAAATCGAACAAATTACTTGTAGTAAATGAATATTTATTAGGACTACTCCTCAATGTCTGAATTTAATTAAGTTTAGTCCATAAATAAGATGTTCTACATGATTTATTTATCTAATCTTTTACATCGCCATTTTATATGTATTTAGATCTTAAATACGAAGGAGTTAAGGCTATTAATGTATCGTCAGGATGTTTTCAACAGTCACGAATTAAAATAGATAAAAGATTGCCAATATTTTGTATCTAAATAAGGCTGGTTAAAATTAATGAAATTCAAAAACTATCTAACGACTAAACTACCTAAGGCTCTAGATAGTGTCATTCGATGATTCGACGTTTGACGTCGAATTGTCAAAATGTAAGGGATTGATCACGTGATTTTTCGATATCGCTTGTCAATCCCGTACAATTTTGCATTTTTGACAACTGTTATCGCCATGCTTTCGATGATAGAATGTCACTTGTCTAGGGCCTCTGGATGCAGCTCTAGCAAAAAGTAAAATAAAACCATAGACTGGCGACAGGACGTTTGATATACCGGAGCAGCAATCGCACCGAGCGCCAAGCATTCTCCTCGCACTGCACCGACAGACGTTCTATTAAATAGTTCCAGCGAACAGACTATAAGTGATGATATCCCTCTTTTAGTGCATGTAGTAGCTTCTAAATAGATACCAGGGAGCGATGACACCGGCCGAGAGTACCGACCATAGTTTTGTTGCATGACATTTACGTTTTTGGATGTCCCGTCTGGACTGAGTCTGAATTATTTTAGACGCCTTCATAAATGGCAACGGACAAATTCGCTCGTGATTCGTACACGAGTTGCTTTCAAAATTAACTCCAAATATTTTCGTAAACTAATGTTGTAAACACAATACATTCATGTTAGTTATATTTCACGTTTTTACTGCACACAGGTCGTAAGGAAAGACTAACACGTGTAACGTCAACAACTGTTTCAAAATAAACAAAATCGTGCTAACGGTAGCGTAAAATTAAATATAAAGTATTTCCATAAGTCTGAACATAGCTTATGTGAGAAGGTATAACATGCCCGGGTTCCCTCGGTGACCCTTATCACCTACCTTTCACCACCTGCGGACGGACCCCGTTACAATTTGATACCCGTTTTAAAACGTCAAAACAATTTTATTTTGTGTTCTTTACGTATACTGGAAAAAGCAATAAGTAACGACCCAAATATGTGCTTTGCGCTTGATACACGTGGGCAAAGTGCGCCCTTAAAAAATATATAACGTTATTTTTCGAATATACTGAATTTTTAATTTTCCTCGCCTGTGTTAGACAAATGTTTACATTGCTTTATTCGTACGAATGCGGAGCTTCCAAAAATAACTTCTTTGCCTAGCGCCACAAGGCTCATTTTTCACAACCGTCACGTGCATGCGTGCAGCGAGCGGTCAGATGATTGCAGATTGAAATCAGATACTCAATACGCCCACTCGTCGACAGACGCAATTCATTATTCTACGTTTACTGTCGCACTGAAAGTTAAACATACATATTTATGTCCGTCGAATAATAAACAGAGTTATTCAATCAGTTCAAACATAACTCTGGAAACAATGGAGTGCGGTCGCTTCAACAGCGGCTTGAGGTGGAGTGCATATTCTTCCGCATCGTCAGCGACCATGCCGGCCGGAGTGATCGAAGAGTTGTGCGCCGAACAGTGCCCGGTCACCGACAATTATCTGATAACTTTCCCGGAAGAGGACAGCGAGCCCGAATCAGCTCACGAAATCAAAAAGCGGATTGCCGAAGAAATAGACATCTTAAACGAAGCTCCTAAACTTCTTAATCGTTGTTACGAAAACCCTCTTTTCATCCCGGCCTGCGAAGTTTTTAAAGACGAGATAAGTGACGACGGCGACAGTGAGGAACTAATGAAGAGTGAGGCAAAAAATTTTGAGGATTATAAGTTTTGTGAGGCAGTTAACGACTTCGATATCGAGTTGGAAGCGGGGGAGGCGGTGCCGATAGTGTACCTGTCGACGACGCGGGCCGCGCGCCTGCAGAGGGCGCTGCGCCTCGGCGGGTACAAAAAGGTGAGCGTCTCTTTATTAATATCGCCTTTATGAAAGTATTTTCGACGTTTTTTCTCATTGTGCGCGACTTTATTGGAGTCACAGTTTGTGACAGCTAATTAACATTTAATTTTCTTTTTTCTACGCCCGTTTTGATGTGTTCAATGAGATATTTTCGTCTGTTTCGACGGGATGAAATTGAATTGTCACAAAAATAACGAACGTTGCTGCAACGCCGTGAAAAGTTTTCAATTAGTGCTACATTGTGTGTAGGTACCTATGTACGTAATCCGGTGTGTTGTCCTCGCCTAGCTTGTTAATTACTGTTGTTAATATTTCATGTATGTAGGTTAGAGTAGTTAGTGCGGATGGATGGTGATATACTTTGATCCTCTGTTTGAATATATGTACATAATATAGCTCTATTAGAAGCTCATTGGTGACTAACAAGTAGGTAGGTATCAAAGGGAGAATGTGTTCGCAATTTGCTCATACTTACGAAGTTTCATTTCCTTGGCAACTGCTCTCTGCTCGGATACTTCATGTATGATAAAGTTTGTCTCCTTAATGTTACATATTGAGGTAGTTCAGCGACGCAGTGTACCTATCTAGTTGGAAACGTGTCTCGTAGGTCAGTGTACTCGGCAGTATCTTAGTGAAACGTTGATATTTGCTTTCTGACACTTATTTAACGACCCTTTAATTAAAAAACAACTTAAATGAATCAACCATAAATTGCTGTTACTTTAATTTCTTTGAAGGTAACCTTCCTTATGAAGACTATGTATATTTAAAAATTACACGGAAGTTTGCAGTTATTCTCTAAACATATAGCCTGCTTGGTCTCTACCAAACGGTCGGAAGTCAGGGTAGGAATTAGACCTCAGTGAATCTATTAGGGTTCCGTAGCCAAATGACAAAAAACGGAACCCTTATGGATTCGTCATGCCTGTCTGTCTGTCCGTCCGTTTGTCACAGCCACTTTTTTCCGAAAGTATAAGAACTATGCTGTTGAAACTTGGTAAGTAGATGTATTTTGTGAACCGCATTAAGATTTTCACACAAAAATAGAAGAAAAAAAAACAATAAATTTTGGGGGTTCCCCATACTTAGAACTGAAACTAAACATTTTTTTTCATCAAACCCATACGTGTGGGGTATCTATGGATAGGTCTTCAAAAATTATATTAAGGTTACTAATATTTCTTTTTTCTAAACTGAATAGTTTGCGCCAGAGACACTTCCAAAGTGGTAAAATGTGTCCCCCCTGTAACTTCTTAAATAAGAGAATGATAAAACAAAAAATATATATGATGTACATTACCATGTAAGCTTCCACCGAAACGGTGGAAGCTGGAAGTGGTGGTGGTTTGAACGAGATCTAGAAAGTAGTTTTTTTTTAATACGTCATAAATCGTAAACCGGAATTTACCCAGTACGGAACCCTTCGTGCGCGAATCCAACTCGCACTTGGCCGGTTTTTTTCATGTGTACAAAGCTTTAACAGTAAATAAAATAATTTGGCTACACGGAACACCAATATTTTCATAACGTATTAAAACCTTTTTCTGTTTCTCTAATGTTTATATTCAGCCAGTTTCCCACGTTCTATATTTCCGCTGAAAAAACAATTCTAGAATGAATTGCATTTAAAATTCGAATTTTATATTTGGCAAATAAAACTCGGTGGCAAGTCGCGCGCGAAAGCCGAACACTCGACGCGGACGCACGCCACCAATTCACGGTATGCTGTACGATTTTAATTAGTACTGTCAGAAATTTTGCACCCTACGAGCTGTATTATTCGTTTAATTTTGTTTAATGTTAATGCCTGTCATACCCTAAAGGGAGAGCAGAGGTGTAGGTCCTTGTGAGAGGTGTACGTAATAAAATTTTAAATGTACTTCAAAACAGACAACTATAAATAATAAAGAGGTTTCGTACTTATAGTCTTCTAGATACGTGAAAAACCCACGCTCATTTATACGAATCACAAGAAAACGAGAACAATGTAGACGAGATTGGATCGAAATCAAATAAGCCTTTTATAGTATGAACCCGAGTCTTTAACATTCATTCGGTCCGTCCGTAACGCCACTCGGGTTGCTCGATTCTATCCAATACCCAGCGTTCAGTTCCTTAAATCCCTGTTAGCCTGTTTTAAAAGAAAGATGGAATAAAAACGTGGATGGAACGAGGATGGCAAGCTACCGGCTACTTTGATACGCAACTGTATCAAAGTAGCCGGTGACTGGTGAGAACTAAAACGGGAATGACAGGATAGGTCTCTTCTGGTGCTAATAAATCGCAATCATCTTATCGGATGGGCACATAAATACTTAGTTCTTAGATCTGTGTTTTTGCTGCCCTTGTTTGATCTCGTTTGGTGCTTTTAATTACTTTAGTTGAGCTCTCATTACGCAACGGAGAAATTACAAAGATAGGTAGAAGTTATACTCGTAGTAAGTAGTTACGATTTTCTTCTTACATTTATTGCAAATCGAATGCTGCTTTATTCTAGACACATTTACACTAGAGTAAATAAAATACGTATAATTAAAAATAAATATAAAATTATTCATAAAAATATACTTTTTTAAACAAGCTTTTATCGTATTGTTCTCAGCAAACCCTTTCATTTGATACCCATATAATGGCAGTGCACAATAAATAACTAGTCCGCATCTTGGGCCGTCCGCCATATTGAATTTAGAATGATGTCACTTAGCTAAGCATGCATTGATATCTAAACTAAACGTGTATGCAAAATTTCATCTTAATCGGTGGAGGTGAATTTTAAAACAGTTATGCTTTAAAATTCAGTTGCAAGATTTGACCCGAACACACTTAGATAGGTACTTACATATATTGCAAGTTAAATAAAAGCTTGTAAAAACACATTCACTCTGAATGCAGCTTACTTAGGCTGATCGTTCTTCACGTAATCGCAAAACATTTGAACTTGCCTCATTATATGAATGGCCCGTTTACCGCCTTCAGAAAATTATAAATCATTTGGTAAAGATTTTAATTAATTCAGACGAGGCTCGTTATGAAGGTTATATTAATTTTCAAACTATCGACGTTGATTATAACGAGCATGAAACTTAATTTTCGACAAATTGTTTCTAAACAATTGTAATTTAGGACGACACACAGCAGTTGTTGAGGATAGAAAATATTTCAAACAGAAATGAGAATGGAGCTCTGTCGCGAGGACTTGAGAACATTTGTGTTCGAAGTACCATTGATGAGGTATCCGTAGATACAAGAGGTGCTTGAGCTCAAGTGATTTACGAAAATGAAAGAAAATAAGGAAAATTCTCTCCACAAGACGTCCTTGCAATACTGTATCTTCATGGGGTTCTATGCCATCGTACAAATTATACAAGTCTGGGGAATAAAATTAAGGGTTCTATTCAGAAAAACTTTTGTGAAATACGAACCAGAAACAGCAGACTTTCTTCGTTCCGCAAACAATAATAATTTGCAAACTGTAAGTTAGTTTGTTGTTGTTTTTGAATTCGTGATTTATGCGAATACGATATTATATCAAGCCTTTGAGGGAAATGTTGCTATATAAAAGTAGCTTAGTAATAGAAAATGTAATTATTGTTATTGAACACTAGCTTCTGCCAGCGGCTTCGCCCGGCGTGAATGTCGAAAATTATCATATGTGCTATTCCAGACTATAATCTATCTCTGTGCCTTATTTTTCCAGATCCGTCCAGTCACAAACTTCACAAACACTCACAAAATTTCGTCTTTTTTGAGTAATATTCGTAAGGATGGCAATATGGGGACAAGATTCTGGGATTAGTCCTCAGACTTTCAGTTATCGCATTTACAACCATTACATCATCATCCTCATGTTGTCATCCATTGACAACATTAGGTATTGCTCAGGTATTCTTACCGAAGTCCTTTGAAGCTTCTCGATTAGCAAAGAATACCGTTCCAAGCAAGGTCATCCATCCTTGACACGACGTTGACAATCACCATAGCAACGAGCCCCTCAAGTTATTTAGTTACCACATTGTTAAACGTATTTCAAAGGCATCACAGCTCGTTTGGTGGTACGAAAGCCACACTACAGTTAATCCCCACTTACATTACCTCAGCCTCTCCTTTCAAAGACTTTAATATGGCGGCTGTGGAAGTCGACGGATGTTTTGATTATACGAATATAAGATGCCTTGCAAACGTAATGCACACCTTGAATTTTGAAGCAAGATTCATAAATCTTGCCTCTTTATATTTTAAACCTCTCTGTGCTCATGTTAAGGTTTCTAAATAGAAGATTATGCTTATGGCTTGATTGAAAAGAGGATTATTTTTTTTTTTTTTTTTTTTTTTTTACTATGTATAGGCCTGTGTTTGACCACAATCTCACCGTGGTCAGTGATGATGTGGCCGATGGTGGTAAGCACACAAAGCCTAGAAGGGAACTGGCTCTCAAATGCTGCTGTCGGAACACACCGGAAGGTGCTTGGCGACAGATTTTCAACTTGAGGGTGGTTGCCAGCCAGGCGGGTACTACAAAGTACCCTACCACCGTGCTATGGTTTCCTCACGATGTTTTCCTTCACCGAAAGCTCAAGCTCATTGTAGGATTCGAACCCGCGACCTTCGTCTCGGTATCCGACGTCACTACCACTGAGCTATCATCGCCTTTAAATTTACTTTAAATTTACAGATTATGAAGAAGTGAGGATATTTAAACGAATTGCGTCAGTCTTTTGTTTTAACAATATGGTACTATATGAGAGCAGTGAGCAGAGAGCAGTGGTGGCCCAGTGGTATCGGCCGCGACTTACAAGTTGTAGGTCGCGGGTTCGAACCCAGGCAGGCGCTTTACTTTGTGTAAATTATTTCATCACCACCGCTCTCAAAACGGTGAAGGAAAACATCGTGAGGAAACCGGCATGTCCTAGAGCCAAAAAATCGAAGACATGTGACATCCACCAACCCGCACTGGGCCCGCGTGGTGGATTACGGCCCATTCCCTCTCACGGAGAGGAGGCCTGTGCCCCAGCAGTGGGAACATTAATAGGCTGATGATGTGATGATGTGGTACTATATGTGGTACAACAACACAAAAGAAAGAAAAATTCACACACACACACACACACCATCACTCACAAACATGCGCACACACACACACACACACACACACACACACACACACACACACACACACACACACAACATCACACATACACGCACACACACACATCATCATATAGAACCTGGAACAGTACAATTGGATCTCAATAGATCCCTAGATGCTGACAAGCAATGAGATGAAAGAAAAACAAAGAAAAGAATAAAAAGTTTTTATTTTCATAGACAATGATATGCCTAGATGCTGTGTTTTAACCTGATGATCCAATGATTTAATGATCATCAGGTTTAAACACAGCATCTAGGCATATCATTGTCTATGAACATAAAACACTTTATCATTCTTTTCTTTGCTTCTCTTTCACCTCATTGCTTGTCTTTGTTCTAATGTTTCTAATATTTAAACACATCGATCAATATTATTTTAAAGGGCAGGTATAGGTTCAAATATAATAGACAATCCATGTTATAGATTCCTGTTGTACCTATAGGATTTTTAAAATGCCCAATTTTCCCTCTATTTATAAATATCAATAACCTCTTTAATATAGAACTTTGAAGACCAATTTTATCAGCTATTCTTCCTTCAAAGGCATCAAAGGAAAACAGTCGATGTCTACGTCAGTTAAAGCAGGAAGTTAGTATTTTAGCATGTAACCCACTGATAGAACTGTCAACATAACGAAACGTTATTCTAAACGGTTTTCGAGCCACAAACAAAATGTGACGTTTCTTTTTTTTTCTTGTCAATCTGCCACTAAAAATAGGTACACTGTGGTTTGTGTAAGTGAGAGTCGGGTCTAAAGTCATCTTTGGTTGATTGTGATGGCCATAGCTTTTAGCAAACTAGTCTCTGTCTAGCTAGCTTCGTAGCTAGCATTCGTGTACCTAAATGTGGCTTTAGTGATTAATATTGAAAAGTGAAGAGTTGAGGCTGCACGAACTTCTAGGAAAATTGTGTCTTCATTTAAATATTGCTTCAGTATAAAGTAGTCACCTGCCTTCCTGGAAATGTACTAATTTGGAAAGCATGAATTTATTTTAAGATCGGTTTAGTCTTGTTTTTGGATGATTAAGAATAATGACTGATAGAAAAAAAATTAAAACTTTTGTTAAAAGCACACTTTGTAAACAAGCGTATTACAAATTAGATGATAATGTTCAAGATACCAAAGAATTCTTGGAAACATGCTGGTCCTGCTCCTTATCTGCATCTTTAGTGAAGCCAAATCATATTTGTTAATTTATATACCTAATCATAGTTATTGCATACCTTTTATTTTTGTTTATGAAATTGACTCACACACTGTTCCGTTGTTGTTGAATTAGGTATTTCACGTATGTTTGCAATATTTGTAATTAAGTGAGAACCATGTTCCTATTTATCAAATGAGTGAATTTAATGCTATTAATGCTTTTAATACTTTATATCTATACGTAGTATAGTATGAAGTGCTATTCTGGGTGCATCGTCCTCACATATATGAATTTATTAATGTATGTACTTAAGTAAATATTGTAAAACACTTTTTTTAAAGATTATATATGGAGTTTCTTTTCTGTTTATCTCCATAACAAGCAACTTATCCGGATGGACGATACAATTATTACTTGTTTTTTTTTTGTTGACTTTCAAAAGTGCCGCTTAATGGTCTTGGTGAAATAACTATTTTTGACTTTTGGTCTCATAGGGATATCTATAATTCAGTACTAAAATGTGAATAGCGTGATAGCAAGCCCTAGCTTTTTCTGGTTATACATACAAGTTTGTTCGTGTGGTCTAAAACTCTAAACAAACTTTTAGCCTTCTTCCTTTGAAAAAACACGTTTTATTTGTATGTTACCAATGTTATTATGCTCATAGTACACATAGGCTCTAATACGACTCGCCTCGTGACTCAAAACAAGCGAGAAAAAATAAAATAGTGCCACAATTTGTTCCATGAAAGTAGTTCGCAGTTATAATTTATAAGACAGCATGATTTATGTGCGGTAGTTTTTTTGCTTATAATTTTCGCTTCTTGCTCATAGTTTTTCTGTTGACCTTAATTTCGTTTAGCGTGACGACCTCCATCTACGTTTTGTTTTATAAGAATTATATTATAATTTAATCTATCTACCCTAGCCTTTACCACAAAATAGAAAATATCCAAAAGGTCCACTCCCGCCGTTTCGAATATTGACACCTAAACTTGACAGACTCACTAGGGTTGCTACTATATTGATTTTGAATTTTAAAAACCGGCCAAATGCGAGTCGGACTCGCGCACGAAGGGCTCCGTACCATTATCGCAAAAATCGGCAAAAAACAACACGTTTTTTGTATGGAAGCCCCACTTAAATATTTATTTTATTCTGTTTTTAGTATTTGTTGTTAAAGCGGCAATAGAAATACATCATCTGTGAAAATTTCAACTGTCTAGCTATCACGGTTCATGAGATACAGCCTGGTGACAGACAGACAGACGGACCGCGAAGTCTTAGTAATAGGGTCCCGTATTTACCCTTTGTGTACGGAACCCTAAAAAGGAACTGGCGTTTTACTTCTTACCTTTCTGCATCGTTTGGACATTTGAAGAACGAATAAGCACTGTTTTTGTTGTATTTAAGCAAACCAAATACTCTGCAGGCGTAATAATAATTACGCCTGCAGTGTTCAGTACTATTGCGTTTATTCATTTTGTCAACGCCCCGCTAATGCAACCTCGTTAAAGTACTTTATGAATGACGTGACAAACGCCCGCACAAAGCACTCGTGACATCCGCGACTGAGCTCGGTCCAATATTGCCCAATATTCCCTGTGAACTCGCAATGGCAATGTTTGTGTGCAAAATGACGTTTTGTTCGTAGAGGCCTCTCTGTATGCGGTGCGCCACCGCTAACGTACTTTGTGTTCTGTTACTTAACTTTGTTAGGATGCCGATCCTAGTCCAACTGCAAGAGTTTAGGAACAGTATTTTTTTTTTTTTTTTTACTATGTATAGGCCTGTGTTTGACCACAATCTCACCGTGGTCAGTGATGATGTGGCCGATGGTGGTAAGCACACAAAGCCTAGAAGGGAACTGGCTCTCAAGTGCTGCTGTTGGAACACACCGGAAGGTGCTTGGCGACAGATTTTCAACTTGAGGGTGGTTGCCAGCCAGGCGGGTACTACAAAGTACCCTACCACCGTGCTATGGTTTCCTCACGATGTTTTCCTTCACCGAAAGCTCAAGCTCATTGTAGGATTTGAACCCGCGACCTTCGTCTCGGTATCTGACGTCACTACCACTGAGCTATCATCGCCTTAAAAAAAATTTTACATGGACCGACCATCTATTTCGCCTCCACAACCCAGTGTTACTGGGCTACACCCCCAGGCAAGACGGATGGTCTCACACATTATCTGGCAACTGACTACCGTAACAACTGTCAAAAATCTGTAAGGCTTTACCTGATTTCCGAAGTATGGAGGGCATCGGTATGTACCTAATGGATTGTCACCCATTCACAGACCGAACTCAGCGAGTGTTGCTTAACATCGAGGCTTAGATAAAGTACCTATAGATTAAGCACTGGCGTGGCCGCACATGAGACAACAATAGTTAGTTCTGGTGTTACAACAAGAACAAGAACACTACAACCCACCATCGCACTGACACTTATTATCTATAAATAACCCAAATTCCTTGTCTCAATTAACACATAATACCACGAAATCACAGAAAATCAAACAAAACCGAGTTTGTTTGTCAAACCTGCCATTGTATTAGAGTTTGACAAACAACAGAAACCGGCCATGGTGACAAAGACAAAAAATAATCTTTTGCCCTTATTATTTACATGGAGCTGCTAATTAGCCATCTCGCTCTATCAATCAAGCTCATTTTAAGGCTTAATCTATAGGTACTTTATCTAAAGCCGCATGAGTATGCGGCTTTTTTATTATTTAGCCACGTGTTCTAATTAAATATGATTAAATTAAAGACAAAAATATTTCTCATTCTCTGCGAAAAAAATCTCAGAGGAATAAAGATACAGGAAAATACCTGGATAAGATTAGGAAAATCTTTCATTTTCTCGGGAAAAGACAAATGTCTAGAGATTTATCAAATTGAACGTTCGCAGTAACTAATGTACAGTGGTCAATGACCTCATCCAGTTTAAAGGTAAGCCAGCTGTCTATGTCAGTCAGGCCAAGATGTACTTCATACATTTTTTTCTACTAGCAGACTGTTGGCTCAGTTCCACACGGGAAGTGTCGTCGCATTCCGGAGCAAGTCGCGCGAATACTGAGCTGCTTGGCTTTTTTGTATTACTCTCGAATATGGGAGTTTGTGAGAGCAGTGGTGGCCCAGTGGTATCGGCCGCGACTTACAAGTTGTAGGTCATGGGTACGAGCCCAGGCAGGCGCTTTACTTTGTGTAAATTATTTCATCACCACTGCTCTCAAAACGGTGAAGGAAAACATCGTGAGGAAACCGGCATGTCCTAGAACCAAAAATTCGAAGACATGTGATCCACCAACCCGCACTGGGCCCGCGTGGTGGATTATGGCCCATTCCCTCTCACAGAGAGGAGGTCTGTGTCCCAGCAGTGGGAACTTTAATAGACTGATGATGTGATGTGATGTGATGGGAGTTTGTATGGTTTTTGAAGCCCATCATCGTTGGTTTCACTGAGGTTTGCTTTTAGCGAACCCAATTTTGGGTTAGGCTCGTCTTTGCACATAAGCTGTCTTATTGTGTTAGAAGGTTTTATTTATTTAATACTAGAGTATGACTTACTCAAACGTGGTTTTGATGCTATTATCGTAAAGCTTATGATGCAATATTCTTTTAATTTCTGCTGACCTACGATAATTAAATAGAATTCTAATTGCTTGAAAATCAAAATGTAGCAGACGCTCAATGAAATTACAATTTAAAAGTTCCAAAAATAGCTTTGAACCTTTCAGACAGATCTCACCTTCACCTCATAAATTCGATTTACAAGCACTCGTGTAGTTTTCAAAGTTCACTCCGGCACGCGGGGCCCTTGTGACAATATACGGGCTATATGGCACAGTCGATCTCAGGCAATTTCCTCCATCGATGCGGTTCGAGACATTACGACACGGCGACACCTAGCGGCGGAAAATGGAATTCACTTAGCGTTTCCTTCTCGAACACTTTAATTTAAACTTACAAGTAGGGGATTACTTGTGTAAGCCTCTTTCTAAGCGCGTAACAGCATTTATAAATTGATAGATTACGCCGAATTATGATGGCAATTAATGATTGAATATTATGTTGAAAGGCGGTGTGGTATGTTAATTCGTGTTTTAATGGATAATTGGTTCTTGAATCTGGGCCAGCTTTGCGGTTGATTCGACTGAAAATATATTCAAAGGCCGGTGTGATCAGGTTTAAAATACTTTTAGCTACACACACTTGCATTAACATAATTTTTAATTCAGAATATTTTTTTCAATAATTTCCCTTTATAATACAATCAACCCGATAACTAAGACAACCTTTAATTGATATTACTACTACATTCGTTAACAAAGTCAACTGCCTAATATCAAAACATAGTTTCAAGCGAAATGCAAAATAGGTGTTTCCAAATGAGATCGCCGCACAATAGTTCTCCACAGCCTCATTGCTCCTCACGATGTTCATTCTCCTCATTCACTCATTCATTCACACCACAGCTGTTGTCTATTCCTACTTTATACAACATTGTGACGTCAACCTCTTGTACAAAATGTTTCAATCGGTTTGTAGTGCGTCAATTTGTACTAGAAAATTGCTACGCTTCGACAAACTCGAGAATTGTACTTGTTGCAGTTTTCAAGAGAAAATAAAATGTGTTGAATTTCCACTGAAAATAGAAACTGCAATTTTATTTTGACTGGCTACTCGTAGTATAAAAGGTTTTTATTTGAGAGGGTAACACAGCACTAAATAACTATTATTATATTTTTTTTACTTTTTTCGGCCGGAATATCATATTATAACACTCTGTCCATTTTTTGACGTGAGATATTTACAGAGAACCGTATTTTTTACTATAATAATTCACTTCTGCCAATATTGTATGGCCAAAACCATAAATAACTCGAGAGCTTATCGAATAGTTAGAAGAAATAACAATGGAATGATTTATCGTGCCTATCCACTTTAACCATCAATATAAAAACAGCATAAGAAGTAGATACGTTACATGAATATATCGTTTCGTAATATGACAAGTAACACTTAAACCAAAAGAACACTTGTTTGAGAAACTGTATGATGAGGATTAAGAATTCTTGGTAAATATTAAAGTTTTATACTAATATACTGAAACAAAAATCAGTGTTGCCAGTGGCAGATAGTCAAATATTACATGAGACATCCCAAAAAGTTACATTTGCTTGAGAAAAGTTACATTACCTTATTTTATGTGGCAAATTACACTAATACGCTCACTCGCTCGCCGGAGTAAGCGGGATGGAAGATTTAGAATACACGTAAGTGAGTGAGTGAATATGCAATACGTCAATTTGTGTGTCACAAAATCAGATGCGACAACACGACGAACGAAAATTTTCTTAGATGTGTTCCGTTTTACGATTATTTTTTGTTTGCTGGCAAATATTTTATTAAGTCCTAAAAGTTGCGTAAAAGTTACATTTTGAGTCATGTTACATGGAGGTTAGGTTACATGAGAAGGTCAAAAGTTACGTAAAGGTTACATTTTAAGTTGTGTTACATGGAGGTTAGGTTACATGAGAAGGTCAAAAGTAAAGTAAAATGTAACAAAAGTTAGATTCTGGCAACACTGACGAAAATACTCCGGCGGCGCCAGGGCGCCAAAACTTTATATCAGTAAAGTATTTTAATCTGCGGTGCGCAAGCCAAAGTTACTATTTACATAAAAGTGATATTTCGCCTTGAATTTATTCGTCGCGACGTTTAATTAGTCAGCGTTAAAAAGGGAAGTTTGTTGTTTGATTATTTACATTTTATAATTCCTTTAGAGACAACATAATTAGACGAGTTCAAGCAAGAGACGAGAAGGCTACGTGAAACAAAATGTCTTGTCAGGGTAAGCCGATTTGTAAGCCAATCTCATTATTTTACAACTCGGAAGATTTTGTCTAATTAGATAGACATCAGTGAATAATGAATGCAGAGCGGCGGAATATTGAATATTCTTATGGCGGACCTCAGCAGTGAACAGTACAATACGAAAATAGAACTGTTTTTACAAAATCTTTGTAGTTGGCGCAAGCTTTTTGCTCTCAAGTAAAACCCTCATCACTACGCAATACTTTACTTTAACATAAGTTTTTATTTGTATAATGAAAAATACCTGGGCGACCGAGCTCTGCTTGGGTGAAAATAGAGAGAACGGCGTTTTCTAAAAATGAAACCTACCTAGATCGATTTATCGCCCCCGAAATTACCTGCATACAAAATTTCATGAAATTGTTGGAGCCGTTGCCGAGATTCAGATTTTATATATATATACGACACGATATGTATGACATATATATATATAAGAATTGTTCGTTAAAAAGTATTAGATTAGATCAGATGACATAAGTACAAATTATGACAACTCAATAAAATACATACTTTGCAAAATACTATAAAAATAAAATGCTCTAAAGGCTGTTCTCGCAGTCGTAGCACTACAGCTAATATTTCTCACTACAGAAAAAAATAGAGAACAAAGGATGCCAGGGAGCAAGACGAGCAGACAGGCATTTTTCTCAATTTGAAGCTATTGCACAAAACGTAGCTGGGTCGCACAAAAATAAGTTTCACGCATAGTAAAAATATTAATCTAATTTAAAGACTTCTCGATAAAAGCATGTATAAATATACAAGATAAAAAAGAAACATTTATAAATTCAAGCGTAAATGCAATATTTGCTTCCTTTTTTCAAGGGGACAAGCAATTGTCGGTAAAAAAGAGTAACGTCCCAACTAACATTGTGCATCTGTATACAATGCAGCATTTTTGTGATAACAAGGGCCAGGGCGGCACTCGGGACACAAAAAGGGCGCCCACGTGGATCAGCGTCTAATTGGGCTGCACACTGCCCATGCAGGTGAGATAAACATCATACACGTGCTGTTTGTCTTTGTGTCCATGTTACGTATGAAATTAATATTGTTTGGCGAGTCGGTGTAGTACCTGTTATGCTTTTGTCAGTGGACTTTGTTTCTGTTGAACAAATTGTAATTTGTACTGTTGTACCCTGTTGTAAGGGTTATTTGCAAACAATCAACCATTCTACAAACAATTTGCCTTCGGAATCTATTAAGTTCCGAATTGCCGATGTAATGCCCACATTACTTGGAGTATGTTTCATTTTTATTGTACATTTATTTGGTCGTTTTAAAACGTGAGTCCTGCCTAGCTAGCTTCAACAATGAGTCGTAAGATCTTGGCAGGATTGCGTTTGTACTGTTCTTTAAACAATTTCTAGGAGTTCAGAGATAGCTTCAAATTCATATCTTTAGAAATCTAAAGACTGCGTAAGCATTGAGAAAGTAACAATGCGTAAGTAACGATAACTTACAAACCCACAATGGAAGTCTGTGAGTCATCCCGCGAGACTTCTAAAACACGCGTGGGAACCCTGGGAACATTCAAACCTGAATCCTTTAGGCCTACCTAATTCTTGGAATTAAACATACCAACTTTCTCAATAGGAATAAAGCTCATAATTTATTCAATTTGTTTTCGCAATGAATATTGGTCAGGAGGAAGTTTTATTTATGAATTTGGATCAATATAAAAAAAATAGGCAGAGCAAAGAAAAGATGGATGAATGGTCTTGTGCAAAAGAAGAAACGGCTAAATAAGGAATGAATCATTAGATGATGGCTGATAGAGATGCTTAGATGAAAAAGACTAAATGTGTTGGAGGAGAAAGATTGCATCGTTAATAGAAAAACCTAATTTGAACAACCTGTTTTCCCTATGAATACATCTATTTTCTCGAGAAAGTTTTGAGTATGAACATATATAAGAATATAATATGCTAGATCAATCAAAAGATGAAGTGACGGTTGATACAGATATATGAAAGGATGTATTCGCAGATAAATTAGAATAAAGTCAGGACTAGGATTATCATGAAATTATCAATAGGAAGATATGGCCCACCTCCTTGTCTGCCCTTCATGCCCGACCACCTGCACCTTACGGGATTTGAACGTAGCGAATGACAGAGCTGTCCGAGTAGCTACATACTGGTCCGACAAAATCTGAATGGTTGTATAGCTTGAATTAATCGACACGAAAGAAGAATAATATCAATAGGAAGACCTAATTCACACAGTCTATTTTCTCCATAGATTATCTCCATCATGACATGACAGAAAATGTTTATATGTCAGACTAATGACAGTAACTTACATTATAATTCCGGATATTGCTAAGGTGTCCGACGGTTATCGGGGCCGGAAATCATCGGGTTTCTATGGGCATGCCGACATGTTGATTAGATTTGTCCTCAATCGCTTAAATGCCTTTGGAAGGTTTATTTGTATTAGGAATGTTTAATGTAGTGATCGATATTTGAGGGTTCTAATATGGATGTCGTCATATGAACATATTTTTTCTAGCAATCTGTTTTATATATTTTAATCCTAATATCTTGTGGGTTTATTTTGACCGCTATAACTTGGATGTGTGATGGATTATTTCAAATAAATAAAATTTACCCAAAGGCTATTTTGTATTTCATTATAAGCAAACGTGATTACTTCCTATTAGGTATCTTTTCTTGAAGCTCTTTGAAAACTTACATTAACAAAGTCCTCTAATTATACGTTAAATAATGAAACTTTGATGTTGTTTCGTAAAACAACTTTACTTCTCTATAAAACTTAATTGGCAGCAGATTTCCTTGCCTTATTTTAAGCCAAAAGCTTTGTTTATATTCACCGTTGGGAATATTCCCGTTATTATTCACAAAGTGATATTATTGAGATTGGCAACAATTTCATAAGCACCTTTTTCGGTACAATCGAGTTTATTTTTCATTTTCCCGAACTGTGGACTAATATTCTGCGAATTTCGTTTTAATTTTGTTTCTGGCAGAATTTCAAATGATAGTATTGGCAAAATACCTGCTATTGAAGTTTTATTTAATCTTTGTTGATGTTGCCGAGTTGACTGGAATAATGAGTCGGTAATGAGAAATTATTTTAACCATCTTCTATTTTTTATTCTAAAAGTTTTATGGTACATATTGTTTACTTTTCTACCCACAATTTCCTGCATTAGTAGTGTCATTTTTGCCTTACGATTTGGGCTACTCGGAAACGAGATCACAATACCTCACTTCTATTCCAATCTTACTGCAACCGTCAATCCACCTGCCAATTGTGTCGACTTCGGACATGTTTATCCGCAAGATACTTGGTAAATAAACAGTAGCGGATATCCATAACCAGCGTCTGATCGCACGCGCAGATATGATTCGAGGGCGTCGATCTATTATTGAGTGACATGAAGTGCGTACATGGAGTCCGCAGCCAAGTACTGAAATAACTCGGTGTTAAATCAGAATGACGGTATATTTACCTGAGTTTTGTCTTTGGGAGCGAAGGGAGTGAAATTAAAAAGGAATGTTTTTTGTAGGTAAACTGTTTTGTAGTACTTAGATATATTTGTTTAAGTGTTTGTCTAAGTTAAATTAATAGGCGGACTTCATTACTATGCTTCAGAGAATTCAGCGATTCTGTATTAACTAATATTAAAGTTAAAATTGATTGTTTGTTTGTAAAATATAATCTTTGGAATTAAGGGTCCGAATTAGTACATCTATACTAATAAACTGCCGAGCAATGAAAAAGTTCCACCCACAAAATGCCGACAAACACCTTAATTAAATTTTTTCACATTTAATTTAAATTTTGAACACAATATTTACGTTTTTAGTTGGTAATTTTCTGATACGCTGTTAAATGTACTTCAATATTGCAGACGGCGTCATTATGCTAGCCTTTCCCATTTAGAAGTAATTTGGTGCTATGTCACTGGAACTTTTTCATTGCTCGTTAGTGTATTATAAAGAGGTAAAGTTTGTGAGGTTGTAGGGGGTAATCTCTGGATTTACTGTACCAATTTAGATGAAATTTGGCATGGAGATAGTATTCCCTTGGGATATTAAAACACTTTTTACGCGGGCGAAGCCGCGGGCAGAAGCTAGTAAGGTATATATATATATATGGATAAGTGTCTGTCCATTTGCGTCCTGTTACTATTTAAGTGGTGTACAATAAAGTATATAATAAATAATAATAAATAAGTGGTTAGTAATGAGGCACTAACCAATTAACGTCCGGACGCGGTTTCCTTTGAATAGTTTGGATACCAACATTCGCCCCTCCGACCCCCAATCATACAAAACTTCATCTATCTCTGCAAGCGTCATAACGACCTGGCTATCGGGATCGTGATGAAGTTCCATCTTTCAACAGTCTCAACGTAGCGATAAGTTCGAGATCACTTTGTGAAAGTCTCTAGTTATCTCGGTAGTGGCTGTCGTGTCGTGGCCGGTCTTATCGGACCGAATACTTCTGGTATCTATTGATAACTAGTTGCTGAGATAAAGTCAGTCAGCTGACAAGGAACTTGCATAGATACGGTTAGAGTAAGGGTCTTTATTAGTCAAACTTAATTAACTGTAAAAGCTATCAACTAAATTGCCTACCATTGAGATTTTATTGTTACTCCGAGATGCTTACCTATTGAGTACCAGAAAATATTGGCTTCGTTAATTTACAAGAAAATTCTATTAAAATCCTACCAGCTGATGTTTATCATAATTACCAACCCGCACCGGGCCCGCGTGGTGGAATTCGGCCCATTCCCTCTCACAGAAAGGAGGCCTGTGTCCCAGCAGTGGGAACATTGAAAGGCTCATGATGTTGATGATTATTTTCCTTATGCCTTATGCTTTTTAGAAGTCGTTTGAAAAGTTTCTTCTCTATATATAACTAGCTGACCCGGCAAACTTTGTTTTGCCATAAAAACACCAAACATTCATCTACTCTATCTACCCTACCCTAACAACCCTACACTACCTACCCTACCTACCCTACCCTAACAACCCTACACTACCTACCCTACCCTACCTACCCTACCCTAACTATCCTACACTACCCTACACTATCTACCCTACCCTACCTACCTTACCCTACCTACCCTACCCTCACTACCCTACACTACCTACCCTACCCTAACTACCCTACACTACCCTACACTATCTACCCTACCCTACCTACCCTACCCTACTTACCCTACCCTACCCTAAACGGGATAAAAAGTCCTTTGTCCTCCCTACCAATTTTCAGCCAAATCGGTTCAGCCGTTCTTGAGTTATAAATAGTGTAACTAACACGACTTTCTTTTATATATATAGATATATAGATTAATGTTTTTAGGACATTGTGAAAAATATAATCCATAAATTGCTTAAATTGCGAAAATTTGTTTAGAAATTTCATTTAGTTCTAGATTATTTCAGGTTTTTCTTCAAGTAAGATAGTAATATTGCAGCTTAGTACCAGAATCGACGTCATTATACTCACATATATCCAGTTATTGCGTTAATCTACTTTCGTTCGAGCCTCCCTAAACACCATCCATCAATGACAGTGGAAAAATTAGCACCCTTATATAAGGACGAGCTCACTTTATACTGAGAATGTAATATCGTCAGAAATATTCCGATGTTTTGGCGAAAATTGCCCAAATTCGCTTTCTGATATTCATCTTGGGTAAAATTGAG
Source organism: Anorthoa munda (assembly GCA_945859665.1). Lineage (NCBI taxonomy): Eukaryota > Metazoa > Arthropoda > Insecta > Lepidoptera > Noctuidae > Anorthoa > Anorthoa munda. Next base: position 13,212,510 of record OX243910.1, read on the forward strand.
GCAAGCGATAAGAATATCTAAGGTTTAAAATATGAGAGGCTAAGACCGGGCATTTCTAGGTTAAGTATTTTAGTACAAGAGTCTTTTAGGAGTAATATATTTATTTACATAGATAAAAGTATATACAGTGTATAAAATACTTAAATAACTAAAACTACAAACCTATACACTTTAACCAAAAACTACTTACTAACTAAAACTAAAAATATACTTAACTAAAATATGGCGTCGAAAAACTCCTCCACATCGTTCCCCACTGGTAATGTACCCAAAAGGCAAGGCTAAGGAGGTTAAGGCTTTTAGGAGTAGGTAAGGATCAGAGCAGGTGGCTATCTGCAGTTTTTGCCTGCCCCCATTGCAGTTTATGTTTGTATGTAGTTATTTTAGATTTAGCTTTGGTATTTTAAAGTGACAATTAATAACTGCCGTACGGGTCGATCTTCAAGGTTAAGCAACACTTGCCGAGGTCCGTGGATGGGTAACCATCTATTCATAGCGAGTTTCTGCCGTGCCTCGGAAAGCACGTAAAGCCGTTTGTCCCGGATATCATTTAAAAATCTTTGACAGTCGTTACGGGTAGTCAGAACCCTGATATCTGACACCAGTCTTGCCAAGGGGTACCGTGCAGCTGAGTACCAGTGGTACTCAGCTGAATCCGGTTAGACTGGAAGTCAACCCCAGCGTAATTGGGAAAAGGCTCTGCAGATTGATTGGCTTTTCTCTTTTCTTTCCTCACGGTTATTTATCCTTACTGAAAAACATAAAATACAGTTAAGGTGACACTAATTGATTAAAACATTGCAAAGACAAACACTAATTAAAAGTCTTAAATAATCAAACAAGAAAATACAAATTGCGTTACTTAAACAATATTCGTCTTATTTAAAACGAGAAGACAAACAATATTTTCAAAGGAAATATAATAATTCAAGGTGAGCCGACAATATTTTCACCTCGCTGCATTAATATTTTAGGTAGATTCTTTAATAAAATATCACAAGATATAAAGACTTTTTGGCCGGTATTACAATTTTATTATACCCGTAATCTTTAGGGCCAACTTCAACGGGGGATAGCCTTGGGGTGGATGAAGTTAATTCTTATTTCCAACTGGATATAAGTCCTAATTCAGCGGAAATTCCAAACGATATGGCTGAGTTTCCATTAAGAATTTCCATAAAGAAGAAGTGGGGAACGCTAAATCCTTCGCTAAATGAAATGGCCCATTTACAAAATCTTGAAAAATATAAAGCGTTACGCGTTTTGCTAAGAAAACCTAAAACATCTGCAATAAACTCCGATCAAAGAGAAAAAAACCACCTGTGACTATATTTATTAGGCGCGGATGTGACAATTTTAGAATTCTCCTCGAGACGGCCTAGATAGCCATGTTTTCCTAGTACCGAGATTCGAATCGAACGGAACGGGCAGAGCGAATACAGACATACAAAATACATTCAGTCCGAATTCTCAGTTTCCTATCAAAGGATATTCTATTGGCTGGTATATTCCTTTGCTTCCCAATTTAGTGTTCTATTTCTCACTCACTACTCACAACACGGACGGCAACGGCCCTGGTGAGTGCGGCTTTTCGACCATAAACAAGTTACCTACGACCAACGAGAGATTTTTCATACCGCCCGTCGCCTTATAAGATTTACTGGATGTCTCTCCAAAAAGAAACTTTGCTTAATTTAATTTATATGAAAAATGCTTCAATTTAGTCCAACGAGTCTCTAATGATAAAAGACTTCTTAGAACAAAGTATGTATTCTGATGAAGAAGTTTTACTACAACTTGGCTTGGTATTTAGAGCATGAAATTAAAAATAAACAAACTAGGTAAGTGAATCTTTGCAAAGCTGAATACAGTCTATTATTAAAATTAATGTGACTTTCTAAATAAAGCTGCAGCATTCAGTAAAAAAGTATTTAATTATGGAGTGTTAAAAACTCATTAGTGTCTATTTCTTAATTTTAGGTAAATTAAGATACGTACTTTCTACTGCTGAAAAACATAAAAAGAAAGTTATAAAAATGCGAATGCGCATTGAAATCACTTACATACTTACCAGGTTATAATAAATTAATGACTTCCACACTAATTGTGAATGCATGTGCTTGTAGAGAAACAAAAATATCAACTAGATTCTGAAAACAATTCAAAGAGATTAGAGCCATAATCCAGCAGATAACTGTTAACACACTTTACTTTTAGAGTCGCTCCACTACTGCTGACAGCTTCATACAAAGAGAATAACACATCGTGGTGATCAATCATTTGATTACTTGTAATCACAGAGCCTACTCTACTCTCACAAGTTTTCTTTTTCCAAAGAAAATGCGTGAAACAATTAAGTATCCACTAATGGCTAACAACATCAATCTAATCTTTCCCCGTTTTCTTTCCCCCAATTATCTTTTTTCTTTTGACGTCACACCCAACGAACCGCGGCCGAGAACAAACTAATTAATTTTTACTCATTTACAAGTCGTTTACTTTAAGTGTTCTTTGAATGGCATTGAAAAATTATGCGGCCATTTTTCTCGGTTGTACAAGATAATTGTGATCCGTGATAATCGTTCTAATTTGTTCGTTTTTTTTTTGTTGCAGGTATGTACAAGGTGTTTCATGGTTGGTCTTTGATATGCTACAATAGGAGTTATAAAGTCATCAGAGTGAGAATGACAGGTAATTAGCAACTAAGAGGATAATTTATCACACTTTTTGTTTGCGTTTTGTTCAGTAATGGATTAAATCATTACACATTATGCTAAGTTCTCTTATGCCTGTACAGATGTGCCATTCTCTAACGCAACTTAAGTCATCAATTTATTCGTTTAATCATTGTTTTTTTAAAACTTAGTTCATCTACCAGCGTCAACTTAAGAGCCAGAGCCTGAATATCTGAATAACTCCATTAGGGCAACGCTAAGCAACGAGCCTCGGTTTCAAGATGGAACCACTTGGCCAAGTTTCCTGCTTCAATATGCTAAGTTACAACGATCTATGAGAATTACAATGGTCATACTTAGGGCATTATCGTTGGTTAATCCTTAGGGCCCTACGATTAGTGTACCTGAAGGGATAAAGTCATCACAAAGGGTTGTTGACCCTTCCAGCAGTCCTTCCAGCTTCCTTGCAGCTCTCAGATGAGTGAACATTTAGTTAATTAGATTTAAGTTTGGCAGTACCTTGACAAGTAATGGTTGGTTGGCTAGTTCTGCCAAGTTTGTGTGTGACATTCATACAAGTTAGACGCGGAGTGTAATACAGTTTCGGAGTTTCAATGCTATGTTATTAGCTGAAATGGAATTGCATTCATTATGTTCGAGTTCGAATGTAGAATATGTATGCACGTGAGTGGTTAATTTGTTTACCTTTATGTAATTATTTTTAAATTCTGCTTAATACGCTGCTGAATGTGCAGATTTTCTTGTGAAAAACATCGTCTGAATTTTCATATTCTTACATACTAATTTAATAACCTTTGCAATTACTTAAGCATCTTTACACCCAGTCTAATTTGGTAGCACATAAACTCCTAATTGTTTCAACAACTTGTACCCAAACTCACATCTGCGTATAACGCATAGTTTTATTAAGCTTTTAGTGTGGCAGGGAAACTTAAATGCGCTAATTAAAGTAACTAATGTCGTAAATGAGCCATCGCCATCTTGAATGCACAGTGACTGACTTTTAATTGTAATAAAGCGCGCGCTTCTCGCTCCCGGCGAAGTTTCGAGGAGCCGTTTAAACTCATACATCTTGCTTCATACATATTGAGACAACTCGATTAAGTATTAAACTGGGAAGTTAGTAGTGACATGGTGGGACTGAAGTTACTGGAGACGCCTTAGTTTAAGGACTATTTCGAGTTATGTTTTTTTTTTACGACGTACATCATGGAGACAGGCAGAAATTATAGTACTCCATCTGCTACGATCCTTATATTAGTACTCGTTTTGCTTTACACGTGAAAAACATCATAAATAAGACCTGGGTCCTATGTCGTTTTAGGGCGTACAATCCTGTACTGCTCTCATTAATCCGCAAACATTATTGCATACTAAATTAAAACTATTTCCGCAGCATAAACCCGAAAGGTTATTTAAATTCTAATTAACTTTTGGGCCGTCATAGGCCAAAATATCTAGCGCGCTTCATGGATGTGACACCGACAATATACCAAAAATTTCATTCCACGTATGACTGCCCCGGCACGCGGCATCCCACGCCTCAACGAATGTTATCCAAGTGAAAATTCAATGCAAAACGGACGCAATACAGACATTTTCAAATTTTTCTCTCAAGCATGTTTAACAATTGAGTTACGGCTCACGATTGTTATTTTCATGTCGTTTGTTCGTAAAGAGTGCATGTTTTCTAAGTAATTTATAAGTAGGTCAGTATTACCATATTATTTTGCGTGCTAAACTGGTCATGAAAGAGGAAATATGTGTGGTAAAGTAGCTTCAAAGCTCGCGGCTTTTAAGAATCGCAGTTGCAAAATAATTCACTGCATTTATTACCTCTATTGCGTCATTTTAAATTCAAATGTAAAACTAAGTACCTTCCTAAAGCTAATTAAAAGAACTTTCTTTTGTTTAAAACTTTTGCAGTACTTACTTTAAAAGCCAGATGGCGTTAAAGTCATTCGTCGGCCACGTAAACGCGGTCTCCATCACAATAGACCTCTAAACACCGGGCCCGCCATCCCTCACTTATGTTAATCTATTCGAGCACAGATATATTTAATCCTTTACAGAGTGTCGCTTCACCAGGGATTACTCGGGATTTTCCTAATTTCGTCGTTCATTACGTTGCTAAGATACATGTATGTGAGTGCGTCGTGTAGAGCTTTGAAAGATATGTAATTCGCGCTGTGTTTACAATACTTAGTTGTACCAACGACATTGAAGTAAAGACAGCTTAAATATTTATTAGCGATCGGTTATGGGTTTTGATGATTGATTAATATATTGTAATAAGTGCTAGCTATTGCTCGCGGCTTCGCCCAAACTAATGGGCCAAAAATTCTAAGCCTAATCAAGGTCATAGTCCGCCCTTATGTCAAGTTTCATTCAAATCCGTATAGCCACAGTATAAATATGGACGAACAGTACGGCAACTACCTACAAACGCTCGACACGGCACACTCACAGCGGCCCGCACCACTGACAGCATCGCAAAAACTGCTTAGAGGTCTCGTCGATGCGCATGTTTGTGTGAGTGTGCCATTTCGAGCGTTTGTAGGTGATTTCCGTACTGTTTATCCATATATATACTGTGGTACAGCCGTGCGGCGTAATTTTAAAATCGTAAGCATCTGAACCTACAGACTTTCCTATTTATAATATTGATGGGATTTTTTTTATTTCACTAATGTAAAATTTGGAAGAGTTTGTTTATCAATAACGCTCCGTAACACTGATTCATAGTACAGACTGACAAGTCGAATCGTAGTAGGTACCTACCTAGTACCTAAGTACCTACCTAGTGGCACCTACCTAGATAACTACAAGAGCGTATCTTGAAACCTTTCACGCACGTGGAGACAAAGTAGAAATATATTAAACTAAGTATGTTTATATAGTAGATACATACCTAAATATTATTTTGGTAGTCAGGTAATTATATGAGTAATATTAGGAAGTAATTGGACTACCCACGTACATAATTTCCTCGTGCGTGAAATTACACACTTTCAACGATGCTAAAATAAATAAAAATATTCGTGTAACTTCCATCACGTATAAGTCTATTGTTTTACTAAATCCCAGCCATATTTTTCCAAATACGGAAAATATTTTACACGATAAAAATTGAGAATATTTTTTATAGATCATGCAATGAAAATAAATACCTCCAACAACTCGCGGAGTACGATCAATCATAGGGCTATTCATAGAATGGATATTTTTTTATTGAATGGTTTATTTTGTTGGGGCGTTTTTTTGGTCTCTTTAATAGACCCTCACAATAGACGCGGCTTTGGAAGTGTCAGTCTCTGAATGAGTTTCTGCTATAGATGTAGCAAATGGTTTTCTTTTGGAAACACTACGAACCACTTATGGTATAGAGCATAAAGATGCAGAATAACTTGCCGATAGGTACCGGGCATTCGGAACCGAAAATTCTAAGGTTTCTCGAAACTATTCCTGTTATAAAAAATATTGTTTATTTTATTTATTTATTTAATACTTCATGCACACAAACGTACAGAGGCGGACTTAATGCCTTAGGCATTTTCTACCAGTCGACCTTTGCGTGAAGCAGAGACAAATACTCGCAGTGGTAGGTGCAATCATCTGCCTAGCCTTTTCCCAACTATGGGTCGGCTTCCAGTCTAACCGGATTCAGCTGAGTACCTGTGTTTTACGTGGAGCGACTGCCTATCTGACCTCCACAACCCAGTAACTGGGTAACACGGTACCCCTTGGCAAGACTGGTGTCAGATCTCAATCTTCTGACTACCCGTAACGACCGTCAAAAATCTACAAATGACAGTCGGTTCCAACGGCTTAACGTGCTTTCCGAGGCACGGAGGAAACTCGGTTTGTTGAAATGGTCACCCATCCACGGACCGACCTCGTTAAGCGTTGCTTAACTTTGATGATCGACCCGTGCGGCTGTTACTATTTAGCCACGAGCTCCTCCAATGCAAGTGCAATATTAAAAGTAAATCACGATACCTAAGGTAGGTATTTTATGCAGCACTCGTCCAAAAGTTCTTGCGCCCATATTGACGTAGATCTACAAAGTATTGCTTGTAGATCTACGTCGATATAGTCTCGGGATGCAATTCCGTCGCAAAAGTATAAACATGCAGTTCTTCAATCCTTTCCACCTAAACCCAAAGAAGAACAAACCGTCTAGACGCCTTTTCGATATCAATATCAAAATCAACGACCCCATACCTCATTTTTTCAATATTTTCGTAAACGGCACCCACAAAGGTTTATAAAGGCAGTTCGACGTTCGATCACGTCAACCGCCATCTATCTAAACGAGCTGTGATTGTAGTCAAACACACGTCATCAATCGGGCCCACACCCGAGGCGATTCGATGTGGCGTGTAAATCACGGCGATTACCTGGCACAATATCATGGAGGAAAGGAACTGGGAAGGAAACAAGTATATTTGTTGGAAGATATCGTGACAACTCAAAGTGTGACGGTTGATAAATATTGTTGTTACCGGTTGGATTCGTCTTCACATTTACAGGATAAGAAGTGAGTGAAATATCAGTTGGGAAGTTGTTTGATTACCTAGCATTAATCTTAAAAGTAAGCTTTGTATACTGCAAATAGGGTACCAAATACATATATTCTTTTGTTGAAGTTGACGGCCAAAAAGCTACTTATGCACTCGCCGATTTTTGTTGAGGCTGTTCTTTATTTTTCTCTAGAGCTCTAGAAATGATAAATTATTAGTTAAGATGGTCGTGACATATAAAAGAAAGCAATTCACTTAATACGGGCGATCTTGAACTCTTCAGAGAAATTCATGTGTGCAATTGTAACTATAATTCATAAAAGATAGCTTGATCTCTGCGTCAGCTGTCAGTATCAATACAGTAACAATAGCGCTTGACAGGCTAACAATAACCTAACAATAACGTATACGTAGTTTGACATATGTCGCAAAAATCAAGCTATCTTTTATGAATTATAGTTTGCATAGAGTTTACTCGATGCTTCTTGAAGTTCATGCTTGTGATGTCACTTGTAGCTGTTGTTATGATCCTACGTCATACGACACGTACATTTTATGCCGTTTACGCTTTAGGAAAGCGGGCAAGGAATACTAATGCCTCCTATGATTTCCGGAGCTATAAGGAAATTGCTAGGGGCCTAGTTACGTCTTAACTTTTAGTATAAGATTGTGAGTAGGTTCATTATATCATTAAGTACCCAATCAGCCTATAATGTTTCTACTACTGGGACTGAGTCCTCCGCTATTTGGGAGAGTTAGGGCCGGAATACAAACGCAGACCCAACTCGAGATAGTAACAGAACGGCTTTATTCCACGAGGGGTTAAGCAGACCTATTAATAGACTTACTTTTCGCACACACATTAGTCAAAATCTAGATCAATGGCGGCATTCTAGACATCCCTTCAACCGGCGCGAGACCATTTATGGCTTCTGTTTAATTGTTTTACTATTGTGTCTGTAATTACGCCAGATGTGTGTATACATACGGGTATCTTAGTGTAAATACTAAGGTTTACTATGTAAATACTACAGGCTACAGCTCGATTTACATTGAGTGGCAAGCCTTCACTAAGTGACCGACTTACCATTATTACGATTTACTTGTCGAGCGACAAAACGTGATGATGGACCTGTAAGATAGCGACACTGGAACTAAATGTGTTTTACATAAACATTTTAACATTGTTATGGATTATCATCTATACTAATAATATTATAAAGAGGAAAGATTTTTTTGTTTATTTGTTTGTTTGTACCGAATAGGCTCCGAAACTACTGGACCGATTTCAAAAATTCTTGCACCAATAGAAAGCTACATTATTCCTGAGTGACATAGGCTATTTTTGAATCCCGGGAGCGAAGCCGCGGGCAACAGCTAGTGTTTTATAATGAACATACATACATACATAAACTCACGCCTTTTTCCCATGGGGGTAGGCAGAAACTACAGAACGCCACCTGCTACGATCCTAACATACTTCTTTTGCTTCACTCACATTCATACATCTAGTCATACACACACGCCGGTTATAATGAACTACACTGTAATACGGTAATTTGTTAAGAAATACCTCCATTTATCGAAACTTTAAGTAGTCGAATCTCACAATATAGATTACTGCTTCCGCCAGAGGCTTCGCTCGCCTGAACGTAGTCCCGCGATAAAAAGTATCCTATGTCCTTCTCCAATATATTCCTAAATTCATAAAAATTGGTATTGCGGTTTGGGGCAAATAGTCAGACAGACAACTCGTGTCTTGTGTGTTGATTATAGATAGGTACCTTACCTATATGAAAAACCTAAAAAAGGGTTCTTCAATTTCTAAAACATAGAAGCCGATTACAATACTCCTAAATAAGTAAAGGCTTCAGCTACCTTTTCTTGTAATTTAGAAGTACTCTTTCAATTTCAATATCTTTAAAGTTCTAATCAATTTGTATTCAAGTACTTGTAACTATGTATTCGGGTTTCAGTTGAATACGATGTGTGTGCCTGTGCAGTGTTATGACTGGTAACTCAAATATTGCTTTAGTAATAGCCTTAAGGAAAACCCATCATATATTTGTTTAAGAGAGATGTGAAGACGAGACGAGATGTGATTGAAGCCTTCCCTTTGTATAGTGTGTGTTGGTTTAGTATGTTCTCTATAAAATCATACTAAATTCTTAAAGAATAGTCGTACCATCAAATATATTGTACTTGTAGCCTGCAGAAAGCCTAACTTTCTTTCAGAAGACTAACTTTCTTCCCTCGGTCTTATGTTCAAGTACTTGTATCAATAATGTCTAATTTTATAGTCCATTGCCACTGCAGAAGGAAAATCACAGACTGATAAGTTTTGCTTTATTTTTTCGGAAACTGCGTTCGACTACTTGCTCATTAGATAGCAAGCGATGACGAGATCATTAATGATGATCGCTTGCCTTGAAGTAACCTCAGTTCTCTTAACAACTTATTAATTTAATTATTCTTTACTAGTCGTAACTCCACCATTCACAAACGGTCTCCAAAAACCAACCAGTGATCATATTAGCAACGTCACTTAACCTAATTTTCTGCAAGCAATCGCACTAAACCAGTTTCTGCTAAAATGACAAGTGAAATAGACTTACTTAGTATATTTCCTTTGGGAATATAACAGTGAGTGCGATTTCAGAGAACGTTAAATTAGTATGTCCCAGTGCTGGCTCTATGATACGGACGGTAGCAGCCGGAACTGTGGTGAAACTGAATGTAAATGTAGGTATGTATGTTTGTAGTGTGTAGCTGAATATGATGTTGGTTGTTTGGTATGATAACTTAATTGAACGTTGCATTTAGTACTGAGGGGATACTTTGGGAAGTGAGAGGGGCAACTGGCGCGTTTAATACGTATTACTTACATATACTTATCCTATATCTGCAGGAGAACCAAAGTTACCCTTAAAAGTTAAACTTAAAGTTCTTGCATGGTTGTAAGGCCTCCCACTAGGTGGACCGATGACCTGATTAAGGTTGTGGGAAGGCGCTGGATGCGAGACGCACGAGATCGGTCAATGTGGCGACACCTGGGGGAGGCCTATGTCCAGCAGTGGACGTCTTTCGGCTGAAATGATGATGATACTATATTGCAACACATACAGTGATGAGGGAAAGATATGAACAGACATTGCAAACACTAATTTAATAAAATAGGTTTGAAATTGCGGAAAAAGAAATATGATTGTTAATCTTGAACATATTCCTGAGAACTTGTTACTTTTAAAATATGTTTAAGAAATAATTTCGATACGAATGAGCGAAGCAAAATAAGTAAAAATACCGAGGCAGGAAGTGTTCTGAAGTGGATCTACCTAAATAGGAAAAGGGGAAAGTTTATGAATTTACGTGAATCAGAGTATAATGTGTTAGTAGTAAGTTTGAATATTGACGATAACCCTGGTAGGTTTATTTTTTTTGAATATTGGTTGAAAAAAACCGAATATATAATCAAATCATCAGCAAGTCATAGCTGAAATTCAAAAAGAAAATATTAACTACTGAAGACTGACTTAAAAATGAACGTTCAAAAAGTTCATGACCATTAAAGAACAAAGTTTTTGTTCAACAGTTTTCCTACTTTTGCCGTGACGCAAAACTTTTCTTCAGCTAAACTTCTAGGCGAATATAATTGAGTTTTGAAAGCCCGTAGTGCATCACTACAGTGGAAAATCTACTTAGCCATTATACATTAACTTTTGATAGCAACATTTTTGTTTTGACATATCTCTACATTTAGTCAACTGTACCACTAGACTCAAAATGTCACATATTCTTTTTTTATTTTTGCTTCGCACCGTTTTTGCATTTAGCCAGTGTCACGTTTAGAAGTTCTAGTTCCTTTAGTTTTTAGTCCAATGTCCTAGTTAGGCCCCAGTAAAATGGCGGTAACTTTTTTGGGAGCTTCCACGGAGTTTTGTCGACAACATGAACAAACTCATGTTCTACCGCTGTGTTTTACTTGCCCACACTCGTGCACATTCACTAATATTATTAGAATAAAAACCACCAGTTTTAAACTATTAATATTCAATTAAACACAATTTTAAGGCAATAAAACAGAGAAGCAACATAGACGTCATCACGTTCCCACCAAAACTCCAAATGTCACATATATAAAAACCGTTATTATTGTTTTTTTTTTACATTATTCGAGGGTTTATTCTGTCGTCATGGCCATCGAATCGAGTGGACGTCCTACAAACTGAATTGAAGCAGCAGCTCCAGTTCGTAAAAATCTCTGATTCTTAAATTACCTCAAACATACGGAATAAGAAGTCATGTTCATGTCTGTGCCTAAATATAAAACATCTGTTCACATCAGATAAAGGCCACACAACATTTTCCTACTGTCACTATCAGTTGCCATTAAGTCCACGCGCGGCGGCGGCACAAAGAAAATGTCACTTTTCATTCACTTTACCAGATTTATCAGCTCTTTTTTCCATTACACCTAAATAGAATTCTATCAACGATGCAGGTTAGAGATTGTAGATGTGTGGAACATCACGTTCAATTAGCACTGGCAAATATTTGCGTATTGTGAACACAAACAGAGGGTAGGCAGGCCACACGGTTCCATTACCATCTATCCATGGCGCACCCACTCCCGAGCCCGTCATCTATAAGTCACCTCATACATATTCGCTGGTTTTAATCATGTTTTCGCAAATGTTTGTTCTCGTTATGCATATGCTACCAAAAGTCCCGTTTCCGTTCATAATAAATGTTTTGATATAGTGCCCTTTCATACGAAGAAGAATGAGCTGTTATAAATATTGCTAAAAGTACGAGGAGCCATGATATAAATTTGTTCGAAAACGCGACACGTTCGCATATTTCGTGAATCCTCTCGTGTGAAGTTTTCTCAGAGTTATTCATATTTATGGCCAGAATTTCGCTTCTCGCCTTTGATCGCACTTACGTTAAGAATGTAATTTTTCAAAGTTAACGCCGAACATCTGTTGATGTGTCTATTATTATTGTGTGATTTAAAAGTAAATTGGTCGGTGTTTATGACTTATTTTGATCGAAATATTTATTGAATTTTCCGCGTAACTGGTTACGACGTTTATTGATTATCTTTTAATAGATTTTAATTTGCCTTTTGATGTTGAACTCTGGGCTTTAATTATGTTTATACCTCCTAGAAATGTAATCAAAAACTGATAGATTTATTTAACCATAAAATAAAATACGTCTAGATTACACTCAGTTTTCTAAAACGCACACATCTGTTAGTTAATTAATTATTTAACAATTTATTGTTGACGTTGATATATGGTCATATACGGCCAGACATGTAGTACTTTGAGATAAATAGTAAAGGGTGCTCAAGGAGGTCGTTATTCCAGCTATAAAACGTTTTACTGCACGCAGGTAACGCAATAATTCCAAGTGAAATGGTTCGCTTACAATGATAGCCCTGGGATTTAATAACGAAGACATTATGGTGGAGTTATGACGTTGTTGCACTGGACATCATTGAGTGATTAATTTGATAACTTAAAAAAATACCTTAAGTCGAAGCAGTTAAGGCAGTTTTCGTAATTCTAGCTCTATCTGACGTGTGGTTTACCCGGTTTACGGACGCTCAGTAAGAATGTTGATTAAAAAACGTCGCTTTAAAAATTCATTCTCTCTCATTTAATTCTAGAGAAATCCAAACCGAAATCCTTATTTACTTTATAACGTTAATCCAGTCATTTCCATTGCAAAATCTCTGTTCTTAAAACTAGTCTAGCAAAGAGGACATAAAATGGAAAGTGGTACTTTAAATTCAACGCAGTCAGCATTGTTATAGACCACAAAGTGTAATACCGTGTGTTTGCGAAAATAATAAAAGTAAACTGAATATAGATACTGTGTATGACACCCTCAGTGGAACAAATCATGAGTATGAATGTTGATTAGAGGAAGATCGAAAAAACCGGCCAAGTGCGAGTCGGACTCGCGCACGAAGGGTTCCGTACCATTATCGTAAAAAAAATTGTTCGCGACGAAGCGACACATAGCTTATAGTCTATATACTTGCCTATATACCGTTAAAATACTTAAGTTATTTAAGTAAGCAATGTATGTAATAGCATAGGTAAATAAAGAATTTAATTCTTTTCGATTAGGGGTCCCCTAAAAAGCGGGAGCGCAAGTAGCGCCGGGTGCGACATCTTCACGCACCAATGTGTGTTATTTACCTTTACATACACTACACTGTTAGGAAACACAATCTAGGTGTTCTAACTTGGATGCCCTAAGGCTATGACTGAAAAATGATATCTAACAACAGTACATAGCCAGGGACTATAGAGTATCACCCTGAAACACTAGATACATACACGTTTCGCTCAAGTAAGTGGTAAGATGAACTCGTTATAAGCGATTCAGCACTTCTAGGTAACCTAGATATCTGCCTAGGACATGTAAACAGATAGTACTCACATAGTTCTAGTACATAAAGGCCACTTACTTGAGATAATGTGTCTGTATACATAGAACACAAGGGTTTTCGAGCGCTTGTCGGCGGCCCGCCCGCCTTCAGGTACCTTCTGAGCCTGAAGGAATATAGATTTGCTTACTGAAGCAATACCATCGGGGACTGGCAGGCAGGCGCTCGGATTCTCCCATAGGCCCCAGGTCCTCTGACCTTCGGGCATATCATAAAACCTGTTTGTTTCCCTGGGTCTGGCAAATATTTCCCTTTTCGGCCGCTTCCCGGCACCAAAACCACCAGAAGGGCTGGTGGTATACCCTAGTTACACACACCATTCGATTCCTTGTTTCATGGCCTCCCTGATCGCACTTTTGTAAGGAGCCCAGCTCTGGTGACCAGGGAGATAACCACCGAAATATATTGCCCGGCCCCGGGACATTCTCATTTTCGGACACTTCAGGGTGAATACTGACTCGAGGGTTGAACCCACGCCCACCAGAGTGGCACCATGGGGTGGCCTGTCGTGGTGGCCACCGATTAATGCCTGGTGGTCGTGGATTCCACGGGTACCTTGAGTACAAACTAACTTTATGTTAGAAAATAACATCTTTCACTACTCACGCACACTTACAGGCACCTACACGCCTGAAGGTTATAGATATAGCTATAGAAACACTGGATTCCTATAGCTTAGGGAAAGGGCTTTCGAACCCCCGCGATGAAAGTAGTGGAAAAGTGTATACTTTAGCATGTAATAGCCATAAGTTCGAAAAACCAGCAGAATTTCCCTTCATCACTCGTTCTTCCTAGCAGAACTCCTCGGCGGAGATAGTTAGGGACCTGGACCAAGGTCCGTTGGATGGGCCATTTCAAGGCGCTTCCAACCATATAGGTCATGCCATGGTCATGACATCGGGAAGGGAGGTTCTGCTGATTTATAGCATAAGTTTATAATAAAAAATTAGGTAAATAAAAAACTTGTGCGACTAAAAAATCAGGGTCCTCGTGACGGTAAAGTTTGGTAGTACGATAGTGCGCATGCGCATCGAGCAATTCGGTAGCCAAATTTGTATTAGAAGAATCCACGCAACTTTATGTCACGAAGACCCTGTGAAAACATCGCAAAACACTAAGAAGAATAAAGTCTTTTATTTCCTGGACATCATATCTTCACCCGTGAACATCTGGCAGACCTCAAGCAGCTCACAGAGGCGAGAATTCTTGATGACAACTGAACTATAGGTGCAAGGGTGTCAACGCGCTGGTGCTGGAGCCTTACAACCTCCAGAAGCCCTATCCTCCGCCAGCGATCACGTCCACCCCGTACATTTACTGGTCCGTTCGAGCCGAATTTCAAGAACCAAGCCGTTCCTGTGAACATATAGGCCAATGAAAAGCCTGGTTCCGGTGAAGAAAGAAGTCTGATGTCCAGTTCCTGTGAACATATAGGCCAACGAAAAGCCTAGTTCCGGTGAAGTAAGAAGCCTGATGCCCTGTTCCTGTGAACAGTTCCTGTGAACAAAGAAGTCTGACGTCCAGTACACCTCGTCAAGTGAGGGTACATTCTTGTTTCTTTAATACGTCAGATAATAGTCAAAACGTAACGTACCGTTCCTGAGAACAGTTCCTGTGAACAGAGAAGCCTGATGTCCAGTACACCTCGTCAACTGAGGGTACATTCCTATTTCTTTAACACGTCACATAATAGTCAAAACGTAACGTACCGTTCCTGAGAACCGTACCTGTGAACAAAGAAATCTGATGCCCACGCCTGGGAACATTTCCTGAGAACCTAGTGCCTGGGAAGAAAGAAAACTGACGTCCGTTTCCTGGGAACCATACCCCATAAACAAATTTGGTAAGAAATATATTCCCATACTTAAAGTACCGACTGGGGTACGAAACCATCACGTTCCCGTGAAGAGTTCCTGGGAATAAAGAAGCCTGACGTCCCACTCGTAAACCTTACAAGTGTCAAGGTTAAGATCATATTTCTTTAAAGATTAGTCAAAAACGTTACGTATCGTTCCTGTGAACACTTTCCAGGAAAGAAAGAAAGGAAGGTGGCATTTCCAGTATCGTAAGACATCAGGGCAGTCGACAACAGGATTCCGCCCTGCCACGCGTCCCGTTTGAATAGCAGACGACTACCGTCGCTAAGAGACGCACGTGGATTGAGCCCCACGTGTGCCAGTGACGTGTCACAGACGGTAAGAGACTCACACGTGGATTAGGCCCCACGTGTGAAACCCTTTTCCTGGGTGAAAAAACCCAGATACTGGGTGGAAACCGTGTTCCTGGGAGACAACCGCATTCCTGGGAAATTTTCGTTACGCCCCTGAAGCGATCCAGTGGCGTGAACCTGCGTTTTGGAGGGTTACCGTCGTCAAGAGACGTGAAACCGGCCGGTCTTCGTGACTACCCGTTCCTGGGAGACAGCTGCCGACCCTGGGCTGTGAACCTGAGAAGAAACTAGGAGATTACTGTCCTGGTAACCTAGTTGCTGAGGAAATAGCGTTAAGAGTTATCGCTAGAAAAAACTTATAATAGAAGTTTTTATAGCGTGCTGAGAACTTGTTTCGGAGATAGAACATACATACGACGTACATCGAGTCCTGCAGAATATAGCTGAAGGACTATCACCAAAGCGCTATCCCTGAGAGAGCTATCGCTAGAAGAAACTTATGATAGAAGTTTTTATAGCGTGCTGAGAGCTTGTTTCGGAGATAGAACACACGTACGACGTTCATCGAGTCCTGAAGAATGATAGCTGAAGGATTATCACCGAGGCGCTATCCCTAAGAAAAAACATAGAAGTTTCGAACGTGTGAAGGCGAAGATTTGTTCTATGAGATAGAACGAAAACAAACACATACGAGGACAAACACATTACCCTCATTCGGCAGTCGGGTAATAAGAGTTAGTGTGGAAGAGAACCCGACACTAATCAGGGACACTAACTCCTTCAGTCTGGATTTGACCATCAAGATTGGATTTTTCGATTGAAACGTGTTATAGCCTGGAAGCTAACCTGGAGTTAAGAGGATCGGACTAACCCGGAGTTAAGAATTAACCCGGGGTTAAAATTTCGAAAATTGAAAAAGGAAGCGAATCCACTTCAAGCTGACGTCTGGGACCGAACTTAACCCAGAGTTAGGACTTAGCAGTTTTCAAGAAATTCTTTGAAGCTTGGACATAGCCGTTTGAAGACTTGAAAATAGACTTAACCGTTCGTGCTGGAGTCTAGAGTTGGACTTAACCTGTTCGAGCTGAAGTCTAGGGTTGGACTTAACCCTTTCGTGCTGAAGTCTAGGACTTAACCCGTTCCTGCTGAAGTTTGGATTAGGACTTAACCCGTTCCTGCTGAAGTCTAGAATTGGACTTAACCCTTTCAAGCTGACGTCTTGAATAGTCAACCCGTTCCTGTTGAAGTTTGGATTTTGGACTTAACCCTTTCGAGCTGAAGTCTAGAGTTGGACTTAGCCCGTTCGAATTGAAGATTAAAACAGAAGTCAACATGCCGATGACCAGATCACAGGACAGGAAGGCTGAGGCGTGGACAGTAGGCATGGATCACCCAACAGGCCTACGTCATCAACTGCCCCCACGCTCGCCTACGACGACCGAAGGGACGGGACAGTCTGCACCTACGTCACATATAGGTGACGACCCGCTCACACAGAGACTTACAGGAGATATAGATGATAAGGAACAAACAGATCGCCCCAGCACATGCAGGAAGGCACCCAGGAGGGAAGGATCTTCAGATAGAACACTGAAGCCTTCTGATAGGATACAAGGGATTCAAGATAAGACCTTTGATAGAGGCACTGCCATGGCTACCCGGGGGGACGCCCGTAACGTCCAAAGCAGACCGCCGTCGACCAGGACGACCCGGTCACAAAAGAAAATTTCGAGGGCACGTGAAGACTTATTGAAGATTAAGTTGGAACTTGCCAAGTTAGCACTTCAAAAGGCAGAAGAAGAAGTTTCTGAAGCCGAATATATGGATGACAGAGACTCTAATGAAGAGTACGTGCGTTCTTGGCTGGAAGAGGCACCAGAACCTGAGCCACTGAGGGAGGATGGCGCCGCCGAAGGGGACAAAAGCAAACAGCAGCCCCCGCCTGCGACTGTCGACGTTATAGCGGACTCCCGGACGCACGATCCTA
This sequence comes from Anorthoa munda, assembly GCA_945859665.1. Taxonomy (NCBI): domain Eukaryota; kingdom Metazoa; phylum Arthropoda; class Insecta; order Lepidoptera; family Noctuidae; genus Anorthoa; species Anorthoa munda. The sequence goes on from OX243910.1 coordinate 13,230,352, forward strand.
CAGCAAAAGAAGTGAAGGCTAACACAGAGCCGTCAAGGCAAATAGAAGCGAAAGACTCACTCCGTCCCTTCCTAACGGAGCTGACATCCGCTATAGCGTCGCTAGCCGACAGGAAAATCGAGCCATGGACGCCCAACCCTTCGGCGTCGAAGGCTGTCATGACTCTACCAAACTTTGGTGGAGCTCATACCGAATGGCTATCTTTTCGAGCCATATATGAGGCAACTCGTGCCTACTTCAGCGACATAGAAAACACGGCAAGACTCAGAAGGAGCTTGCGTGGTCGCGCACTGGAGACAGTGAGCTCAGAACTCATCGGGAACGCAAAACCGGATGAGATCATGAGAGAATTGGAGCTACAATACGGACGTCCTGATTCAATCGCCCAGGCCGAGACAGATCGACTTAGAGGGCTGCCACGATGCAGCGAGTCGCCCAAGGACATCTGTACCTTTGCAAGTCGGGTCAGAAGCGGAGTGGTCACCCTGCGTGCACTCAAGAAGGATCATTACCTGATCAATGCTGAATTAATGCGATTATTAACCGAAAAGCTACCCAATTCTCTACGTGTACAGTGGTACAGAACGTTCACGGAAAAGTATCAGTCGCTGCCAGACTTATCACTCTTCAGCGACTATATAACGGAACAAGCTCACTTCTGCAGTGCATTCGCCCCGCCTGAGGCCATTAAGGAGACAGACACTCTGGTGGGGAAACGTGTCATACAACGGACACACATAGCTACCGACAAGCCGGTAAACAAATGTCGAGTCTGCGACAAGGAAGGTCACTACTCGTCTGACTGCCCCAGGTTCAGAGACGCAGCAAGTGACAAGAAATGGGAGCTAGCCAAGAAACATAGCTTGTGCTATCGCTGCCTGAGATTTCGTCGGGAAGGCCACACATGTACCAAGAGGAAGTGTGGCATCAAGGGATGTACAGCCACGCACCATCGACTTCTTCATTATAGTAAGAAGCCTCAGACAGATAGGTCTAAGAAAACCACTGCTCCAGAGGACCAGAAGAAGGAACCTAACGAAACGGTGGCTAGTTCGCGAACTAGTTCGAGTCATGCTTTCCTGAAAATGATACCGGTTCGAGTCATTGGACCGGCGGGAGAGGCAGACACTTATGCACTCCTTGACGACGGATCTACCGTTTCGCTGATAGATGAAGCCATCGCCCAGCGAGTGGGAGCAGTGGGACCTATAGACCCACTGAAGATCGGTGCCATTGGTGACACCATGATCGACACTCCCTCATCGAGACGAATAACAGTCGTTCTCAATAGTAAACAGAAAAATAGGGTGCCCTTCAAGGCGCGCACCATTCCGAAGCTCAACCTGTCATCACAGGCAGTCAGTCGAGAAGATGTAGCACGATGCAGACACCTTCAAGACCTGACGTCGCAGCTTATTTATCCCACTGGAGTGCCAAAGATCCTCGTCGGCCAAGATAACTGGCACCTGTTACTGGCCAGCGAGATCCGCAGAGGTCCGAGAAACCAACCCATCGCGTCGTTAACCATGATGGGTTGGACATTACACGGCGCGCACACCAGAACCCTGGGACAACGGGTGCACTATGTCAACAGATATCAGACTGTTGACGACAAGCAAGATGCGGATCTGAACGAGCAGCTCCGTGAATTCTTCGCTATCGAATCATTGGTCATCAATCCAGGACGACCAGCTTCTGACCCAGAGAAGAAGGCAGAAGAGATCCTGAACCGTCACACAAGACAGTTAGGAAACGGGCACATAGAAACCGCCATGCTATGGCGAGATGAAAACATAGAAATGCCCGATAGTTATGAGACAGCCCTCAAAAGGCTAGTCTCTATCGAGAAGAAGCTGGATAAAAATCCCGCTCTTCGTGTGAAATACACACAACAGATGGACTCCCTTATAGAGAAGGGATATGCTGAGAAGGCTCCCAAGTCGAGTACTCCAGGAAGAACCTGGTACCTGCCTCATTTCGATGTCTTCAACCCAATGAAGCCAGAGAAACTTCGTATAGTTCATGATGCCGCTGCAAAATCGAGAGGAAAGTCCCTCAACGACTTCCTGCTCACTGGACCGGACCTGCTGCAGTCGCTGCCCGGCGTCATGATGAGATTTCGTAGACACAACATAGCCATCTCGGGAGATATAGCTGAGATGTTTATGCAAGTCAAGGTACGGAGTCAAGATAGAGACTCACTCCGCTACCTATGGAGAGGCAATAGAAGGGAAGGAGCCCCAGAAGAGTACCGTATGACGTCCATCATATTCGGCGCGGCCAGCTCACCGTGCACCGCCATTTTTGCGAAGAATTGGAACGCAAAAAGGCACATAGAGAAGCATCCAGTAGCAGTGAATGCAATAGTACAGAACCATTATATGGACGATTATCTGGACAGCTATAGAACAGTCGAAGAGGCGACAGAAGTCGCGACTATGGTGAAGAAAATACACCAACAGGCGAAGTTTGACCTGAGGAAATGGGTATCAAACAGTTCGCAACTGATAGCGAATATAGATCCGTCACAAACCTATACAGAGGTTGTGAACATCGGAGACACAGCAGGCACAGAGAAGATTCTCGGCCTGATTTGGAGACCTAGTGAGGACACACTAGGTTTCAACCTAACGCTTGCAAGACTGCCGCAGGGAATTCTTGAAAAAGAGGCCCCAACAAAAAGAGAGGCGCTCAAGATCGTCATGTCATTATATGACCCGCTCGGACTCGCCTCACCTATAACGATTCGAGCTAAACAAATACTTCAAGAAGCTTGGAGGCGAGGGGTCGACTGGGACCAGATACTAGATGAAGATCTGGCAGTCCAGTGGAAGAACTGGACACAGCACCTGCGACAGCTCAAGGCGATCAGCATACCAAGATGTTACCCTGGTTATAGCGATGCCACAGAAATACAAATACATGTATTTACCGATGCAAGCGAGATGGCGTACGCAGCAGCTGTGTATTGGCGAGCCACCACAGCAGAAGGCACACAGCGTGTCAGCCTAGTCATGGCTAAAGCGAGAGTAGCCCCATTGAAGCTACAATCGATACCTCGCCTCGAGCTGCAAGCAGCGGTGATGGGAACCCGCGTAGCTACAGCTGTTATACGTGAGCACGACTGCAAACCGTCGTCGGTCACATATTGGTCAGACAGCAAAACTGTACTGACATGGATAAGAAAAGGAGCACGAACATATAAAGCTTTCGTAGCTCATCGAATAGCTGCCATAGAAGAGAGCAGCAAAGTAGAGGATTGGCGATGGATTCCTACAAAATTGAACATCGCCGACATCGCTACTCGTGACGTCCCACAGAAGTTCGACTCACAGCACGAGTGGTATAGTGGGCCCAGATTCCTGTATGAAGACCCTTCTTCATGGCCATCAGAGAAGCCTCTAATCGCTGAAGAGACAGGAGAAGAAAGAACTCTCACTGTCACAGAGAAAGCTCTCACAGAGAAAGCTTTCATAGAAAAGGCTGAAACAAATGTAAAGCTCACTGAAGCTATACCTAATCCCGCAAACTTTTCGAGATGGGAGCGGCTATTACGTGCGACTGCAAGCGTCCTACGTTTCATATATCTCTGTAAACAAAAAACAGAGAAAACGTTCTATAAGAGAACAAAGAAACTTGAAGACGACCCGGACTGGCGAAAGAAAAAGAAGACAGCGACTGCAGCAGCTAAACCAACTCTACATAGAGAGCCAGAAGCCCGGAAACAGACTATAGAAGCGAATTTTCTTCAAAAGGCTGAGAAAATACTCGTACAAGTCGCACAGCAGCAATCGTTCGCTCAAGAGATAGCTAGATTGCACGAACAAAAGGTAGTGGAGAAAAATAGCCCGCTACATTCGCTACAAACAGAAGTAGTAGATGGCCTACTACGTATTAGAAGTCGAATAGCCGCCACCGACGAAATTACAGAAGATGTGAGGCGCCCACCTATATTACACGGCGACCATCACATAACACAGCTCTACATAGACTGGACGCATCGCAGTCTATTACACAGCGGGACGGAGCTCACTATCAATGAGGTGCGGCAGCATTATTGGGTCGTAAGGATGCGACCAACGACCAAGAAGGTACTATCAAGATGTCTTCAGTGTCGTATTCGTAAGGCACAAGCACCCGTGCCTGCGACCGGCGACCACCCAAGGACGCGCCTCGCTCATCATCAGAGGCCGTTCACATACACCGGGTTGGACTATTTCGGCCCGCTATCCGTCACCGTCGGTCGTCAGCATCAGAAGAGATACATAGCTCTATTCACGTGCCTCACAACTAGAGCTGTCCACCTCGAGATCGCCGCCAGCCTCAGCGCAGACTCCGCTATACTAGCGCTGCGCCGATTCGCCGCCCGCAGAGGATGTCCTACAGAGATCCACTCTGACAACGGTACCAACATGCATGGTGCCGACCGAGAGCTCCGAGAGGCCTTCCGAGAGGAGGCCAGTCGCCGAGGCATCACATGGCGCTTCATTACCCCATCAGCGCCCTTCATGGGAGGCGCGTGGGAGCGCCTCGTTCGCTGCGTGAAAACCGCACTTTATACTGTGCTCACAGAAAAACACCCACACGAAGAGGTGTTGTCCACACTGATTTGTGAGGCAGAGTACACAGTAAATAGCCGACCGTTGACTCATGTGTCAGTCGACGGTGAAGACGACGAGTCCATCACGCCGAACCACTTCCTACTTGGTGGCTCGGCTAGACTCCCAACCCCCGGCGTGTTCACCGAGCAAGACGTCGATCACAAGAAGATGTGGCGCAGGTCACAAATCCTGGCCGACATGTTCTGGCGCCGCTGGGTGCGAGAGTACCTGCCGGAGCTTCAAAACCGGCGGGAGCCCCACAGCAGCGGGCCTGGCCTGCAGGTGGGCGACCCCGTCCTCATAGCCGACGGCCAACTGCCTCGCAACACGTGGCCGCGAGGCCGCATCGAGGCCATCTACCCTGGCCCTGATGGTGAAGTCCGGACCGCTGAGGTGCGCACCACTGGCGGCACTCTAAAGCGTCCGGTGAAGAAGCTCATACCGCTACCTAAATGAGCGTAGCAGAGTTCCAGCGGCGAGAGCTGAGCGACGTGTCGCAGAGCGTCGTGGCTACGAGCGCTGCCGACGGTCGTCGCTCACCGGCGTGATGCAGCGCCGCGCCGACGTCGCTACGTGTCGTCACTGCACTGCACGGCGGGAGAGATGTTCGCGACGAAGCGACACATAGCTTATAGTCTATATACTTGCCTATATACCGTTAAAATACTTAAGTTATTTAAGTAAGCAATGTATGTAATCGCATAGGTAAATAAAGAATTTAATTCTTTTCGATTAGGGGTCCCCTAAAAAGCGGGAGCGCAAGTAGCGCCGGGTGCGACATCTTCACGCACCAATGTGTGTTATTTACCTTTACATACACTACACTGTTAGGAAACACAATCTAGGTGTTCTAACTTGGATGCCCTAAGGCTATGACTGAAAAATGATATCTAACAACAGTACATAGCCAGGGACTATAGAGTATCACCCTGAAACACTAGATACATACACGTTTCGCTCAAGTAAGTGGTAAGATGAACTCGTTATAAGCGATTCAGCACTTCTAGGTAACCTAGATATCTGCCTAGGACATGTAAACAGATAGTACTCACATAGTTCTAGTACATAAAGGCCACTTACTTGAGATAATGTGTCTGTATACATAGAACACAAGGGTTTTCGAGCGCTTGTCGGCGGCCCGCCCGCCTTCAGGTACCTTCTGAGCCTGAAGGAATATAGATTTGCTTACTGAAGCAATACCATCGGGGACTGGCAGGCAGGCGCTCGGATTCTCCCATAGGCCCCAGGTCCTCTGACCTTCGGGCATATCATAAAACCTGTTTGTTTCCCTGGGTCTGGCAAATATTTCCCTTTTCGGCCGCTTCCCGGCACCAAAACCACCAGAAGGGCTGGTGGTATACCCTAGTTACACACACCATTCGATTCCTTGTTTCATGGCCTCCCTGATCGCACTTTTGTAAGGAGCCCAGCTCTGGTGACCAGGGAGATAACCACCGAAATATATTGCCCGGCCCCGGGACATTCTCATTTTCGGACACTTCAGGGTGAATACTGACTCGAGGGTTGAACCCACGCCCACCAGAGTGGCACCATGGGGTGGCCTGTCGTGGTGGCCACCGATTAATGCCTGGTGGTCGTGGATTCCACGGGTACCTTGAGTACAAACTAACTTTATGTTAGAAAATAACATCTTTCACTACTCACGCACACTTACAGGCACCTACACGCCTGAAGGTTATAGATATAGCTATAGAAACACTGGATTCCTATAGCTTAGGGAAAGGGCTTTCGAACCCCCGCGATGAAAGTAGTGGAAAAGTGTATACTTTAGCATGTAATAGCCATAAGTTCGAAAAACCAGCAGAATTTCCCTTCATCACTCGTTCTTCCTAGCAGAACTCCTCGGCGGAGATAGTTAGGGACCTGGACCAAGGTCCGTTGGATGGGCCATTTCAAGGCGCTTCCAACCATATAGGTCATGCCATGGTCATGACATCGGGAAGGGAGGTTCTGCTGATTTATAGCATAAGTTTATAATAAAAAATTAGGTAAATAAAAAACTTGTGCGACTAAAAAATCAGGGTCCTCGTGACGGTAAAGTTTGGTAGTACGATAGTGCGCATGCGCATCGAGCAATTCGGTAGCCAAATTTGTATTAGAAGAATCCACGCAACTTTATGTCACGAAGACCCTGTGAAAACATCGCAAAACACTAAGAAGAATAAAGTCTTTTATTTCCTGGACATCATATCTTCACCCGTGAACATCTGGCAGACCTCAAGCAGCTCACAGAGGCGAGAATTCTTGATGACAACTGAACTATAGGTGCAAGGGTGTCAACGCGCTGGTGCTGGAGCCTTACAACCTCCAGAAGCCCTATCCTCCGCCAGCGATCACGTCCACCCCGTACAAAAATGGTACAAAAATCTCGTTTGTTGTATGGGAGCCCTACTTAAATAATTATTTTATTCTGTTTTTAGTATTTGTTGTTATAGCGGCAACAGAAATACATTATCTGTAAAAAATTTCAACTGTCTAGCTATCACGGTTCATGAGATACAGCCTGGTGACAGACAGACAGACAGACAGACGGACCGCGGAGTCTTAGTAATAGGGTCCCGTTTTTACCCTTTGGGTACGGAGCCCTAAAAACGATGGATGGATTGGGTGAAAGATGATATGGCTATAAAAGAGGTCACTATTGAGATGGTGGCAAATAGTATAAAACAAAGTCGGTCTGTCTGTTCGCGATTTACTCAAAAACTAAAATAGAAAGAGTTGATCCATAAGGAAGGTTTAGGTGTATCATTTGTTAAGGTTTTGTGTAAATTGGTTGATATATGACGATAATTGTGTAAAATGTCGGCAAAATTCAACACGCCTGGGAGCTTTCATCGAAAAATCTATTTAGACGGATACAGTATTAATCCACGTCAACTTAAATACGTTAGTTACCTTAAGCATTTCATGCACATTATAATAATCCTATAAACCATATTATAATTTAGTATGGGCAGAGAGTGCCGACCGAAATATAAAAAGTCATAATTCGAGGTTTGGCTCTCATCTATTTCCTCCACCAATATTGGACCAATTAAAAAGATATTCCAGAAACTGGAAGAGTAATCTATATACTATGCCCTATGTTTACGCGCGCGAATTCAATTTAAGCACAGGTCTCATACTGATGAGGGACTCGCAGGGTCGCATTTTTGCTTTGTGTATTGACCATAGGTACTTATTTTAAGAAAAAACATGTAGGCATAATATACTCTAGTAGCCTTGCGACGCCGGGGCAGGTCGCTAGTAAAATAATAAATAAATAATTATAACAAGTGCGAGTCGGACTTGCGCACGAAGGGTTCCGTACCATTATCGCAAAAAATGGCAAAAAAATCACGTTTGTTGTATGGAAGAAGCCCCACTTAAATATTAATTTTATTCTGTTTTTAGTATTTTTTGTTATAGTGCAACAGATATACATAACCTGTGAAAATTGCAACTGTCTAGCTATCACGGTTCACGTGTTACAGCCTGGTGGCAGACTGACGGATCGTGGAGTCTTAGTAGGACCCTATGGTCCCGTTTTTACTCTTTGGGTATGGAACCCTAAAAAAGACATGTTGTGCCAACCGCAAATAAATTCGAATCAGGGTAGGATAATGATCACTGGGTCATTAGTTTAACGGTCTTTACCGGGTTCAATCATCAGGTCGGACATAGTGTTAAATGAGAGAAATTCAAAGAAAAATCTGATTTATCCATTCTTCAATATATTGGTATATTTTTTTGTGTTCCCCCCTTTATTTGTATGGGAGCCCTCTTTAAAACATTTAAAATATTTTTTTACAATTTGTATGGCTTTTGGTCAACAAGATAATTATAGCGTGAAATTTAAAGAGTGTTATCGTTTGGCTGTAAAACCCGTGTGACAGACGACGGACAGACAGACAAACAGACATGTGAGTGACAGCAATAAGGCTCCGTTTGGACCTTTCGGGTACGGTACCCTAAAAACACCTTTTACAGCAACTGACATGAACGCTGATAGTGTACTGCCGCTTTACAATATAATTCATGCAAGGCGACGGAAAACTGCTGATCTGCAATTCAAGTTTGTCATGTAAGGCCCCATATTACATGGACATAACTGATTTCTGCCCGTCCCATTAAATCATACAACCGTGATATTATGTTATTCTATGGAAAAATGTGTGTAAGCAAATAAAAATAAACAGAATGGGGGGCTCTGTGAACCTAGCACCCGACCTTGGCAAAAATTATCCTTTTTTGGTTTGATTGAAAGGTATCGGTAAGTAGTAGATAGTAGTGAAAATTATTTCGTTAGTAGTGGCGCCAAAAAAAAAATATGGACAGCAAAAAAAATGTTCGCCCCCGACATTGCAAAACCTAAGTTTTTCCGGTTGCAACTGGTAGGTAAGCGTAAGTAGTGGATTGTAGTGTATTTTTTTTCGTTTGTAGTAAAAAGTACTACAAACGAAAATAATTAAACTACAAACCTCTAAATACCTCTACCAATGTTTTTTAGTCATTTTCAGCGTTTGTAGTAACCGTATAGGCTTTCAAACTAAATTCATCTTTATGAAAAAATACTCGATGCATAAAATATATTTTTATATTTTTTTCAGCTTACTACAAACAAAAATAATTAAACTACAAACTTTTACATACCTCTGCCAACGTTATTTAGTCATTTTCAGCGTATGTAGTAACCGTATAGGCTTTCAAACTAAATTAATCTTTATGAAAAAATACTCGATACCTAAAATGTTTTTTTTTATTTTTTTCAGCTTACTACAAACGATAATAATTAAACTACAAACCTCTAAATACCTCTACCAATGTTTTTTAGTCATTTTCAGCGTTTGTAGTAACCGTATAGGCTTTCAAACTAAATTTATCTTTATGAGAAAATACTCGATACATAAAATGTTTTTTTTTATTTTTTTTAGCTTACTACAAACGAAAATAATTAAACTACAAACCTTTAAATACCTCTACCAATGTTTTTTAGTCATTTTCAGCGTTTGTAGTAACCGTATAGGCTTTCAAACTAAATTCATCTTTATGAAAACATACTCGATGCATAAAATATATTTTTATATTTTTTTCAGCTTACTACAAACAAAAATAATTAAACTACAAACTTCTACATACCTCTGCCAACGTTATTTAGTCATTTTCAGCGTTTGTAGTAACCGTATAGGCTTTCAAACTAAATTAATCTTTATGAAAAAATACTCGATACCTAAAATGTTTTTTTTAATTTTTTTCAGCTTACTACAAACAAAAATAATTAAACTACAAACCTCTACATACCTCTACTAACGTTATTTAGTCATTTTCAGCGTTTGTAGTAACCGTATAGGCTTTCAAACTAAATTTATCTTTATGAGAAAATACTCGATACCTAAAATGTTTATTTTTATTTTTTTTAGCTTACTACAAACGAAAATAATTAAACTACAAACCTCTAAATACCTCTACCAATGCTTTTTAGTCATTTTTAGCGTTTGTAGTAACCGTATAAGCTTTCAAACTAAATTCATCTTTATGAAAAAATACTTGATACCTAAAATATTTTTTTTATTTTTTTCAGCTTACTACAAACGAAAATAATTAAACTACAAACCTCTACATAACTCTGCCAACGTTATTCAGTCATTTTCAGCGTTTGTAGTAACCGTATAGGTTTTCAAACTAAATTCATCTTTATGAAAAAATACTCGATACCTAAAATGTTTTTTTTAATTTTTTTTAGCTTACTACAAACGAAAATAATTAAACTACAAACCTCTAAATACCTCTACCAATGTTTTTTAGTCATTTTCAGCGTTTGTAGTAACCGTATAGGCTTTCAAACTAAATTCATCTTTATGAAAAAATACTCGATGCATAAAATATTTTTTTAATTTTTTTCAGCTTACTACAAACGAAAATAATTAAACTACAAACCTCTACATAACTCTGCCAACGTTATTCAGTCATTTTCAGCGTTTGTAGTAACCGTATAGGCTTTCTAACTAAATTCATCTTTATGAAAAAATACTCGATCATAAAATATATTTTTTTCAGCTTACTACAAACAAAACTAATTAAACTACAAACTTCTACATACCTCTGCCAACGTTATTTAGTCATTTTCAGCGTTTGTAGTAACCGTATAGGCTTTCAAACTAAATTCATCTTTATGAAAAAATACTCGATACCTAAAATGTTTTTTTTAATTTTTTTCAGCTTACTACAAACGAAAATAATTAAACTACAAACCTCTACATATCTCTACCAACGTCTTTTAGTCATTTTCAGCTTTCGTAGTAATCGTGTAAGCGTTCAAAATGAATTTGTCGATATGGAAAAAAGTCGAAAATAAAAATATTTTTTTCATTTTTTATTATTTTACTACAAACGAAAAAAAATACACTACAATCCACTACTTACGCTAACCTACCAGATGCAACCGGAAAAACTTAGGTTTTGCAATGTCGGGGGCGAACATTTTTTTTGCTGTCCATATTTTTTTTTTGGCGCCCCTACTAACGAAATAATTTTCACTACTATCTACTACTTACCGATACCTTTCAATTCTACCAAAAAAAGATAATTTTTTTCAAGGTCGAGTGCTAGGTTCACAGAGCCAGAATGGGGAGGGAAGTTTATAGGAAACGATGGAGGATTCGTTCAAAGGATCTTTTGATAGGGGATGTCTTTGACAAGAGTTTGTACTTGCTTCTGGTATTAACTTTTTTATAGTGTATCTTGTGCTGCTATGGAGGTTTTGTCTGTTTTCTATATATGTTTGTATTAAAATAGCCGTAACTCTGAATTGATTTTGTTACTTGATGATATATTTTATAACGTAGGTATAAGATAGTACAACTCATCTGTGCGTGTGGCGCCATGTGTGCGTGCGCTTGTGATTACATATATATTATGCATTTGGGTGGCAGTGATGCGACAGTCGTCGTACGAGCAAACAACCACCCACACATGCTTACCCATGCATAGCGTCGCGCGCAAAGATGGATTGAACTATCTTAGTAATTTCTAAAACATTTAACAATTAGTTTTTAAACGAATATTAAACAAGATAAAGTTACAAATTTAAAAAACCCCGATTAAATTTTTTATTTCATGCTTTTTAAACTACATATAATATACCTAGTAGCAGACACGCTTCAATCGACAATCTATCGAAACACGTAATAATGCCACGATATCTTGCGAAAAATCCAGATTCAAAGAGTAAAATGCGAATAACTTTTGAACGGCTAAACAGATTTAATTCAAAAATAGCTAAGAACACAATTGACTAAGTCACCTTTCAAACAAAATACTAAATCAAAATCGGTTCATCCGTTTAGGCGCTATGATGCTACAGACAGACACACAAATACACAGATACACAGCAACACACATCAAACTTATTAACACCCTTCTTTTTCCGTCGGGGGTTAAAAAGAGACATGTTTTCTTTGTAGGAGATAATCTATGGATGTAGGATTCGATTATAAATATACTTCCACAGGAAGAAAAATGTATGTGCCAAAAGCCTTTAAAAGTTCTGGAATGGCGACCGGGAACCGGGTAGACGATGCGTTGGAAGGCCTCCCACTAGGTGGACCGATGACCTGGTTAAGGTTGCGGGAAGACGCTGGATGCGAAGACGCACGGGATCGGTCAATGTGGCGACGCCTGGGCCTATGTCTAGCAGTGGACGGCTTTCGGCTGAAATGATGATGATGATGATGATGAATAAGCCTTTATATACGAAAATGCACGATCCCTATGGGTCAGGACTCAGAACACAGCCGTCACAGGAGCAATTTAACTTCTGCATTATTTCCTAAACAAGGTCTGTCTACCGAAGCTAATTATGAAACTATTAAGTAGCTAATAAAGTTGACGAGAATAGTTTCTGCCCCGGGGACACACTAGCTATTACTATACGGAGCACACGAGGACTAATAAATGCGCTTTTTAATTAACTCTTAAATACCTTATAAAGTTGATTGGCTACTTGAATTACTCTACGTGTTTTTTAGAAATTAAAGTAAAGTCAACTGTTTCGTCGTTTCATCAAGCTATTACATTAAAATAAATATTTACAAAATCCAGCTTTTATATTAAAAATACAATGTCACGAGAAACAAACGTGTGTGCAAAATTCTAATTGGAATTGGGGTAACTTTAACTTGCAAGCTTTGATTACACACTCACGTTTTGATTACACATTACGTCACAGTATAAATATGGACGAAAATTGTTTCGCGAAAATTGCTTAGAGATCTCGTAAGATCGATGTTTGCGTAAGTGTGCCGTTTCGAGCGTGTGTAATTAGTTTCCGTACTGTTTGTCGATATTTATACTGTGACACTGTCGCTGACGCCGGGACACGTAAAACTAAATGAAATTTTGTAAAAGTTACGTCATTAAATTGGACTAAGCCTGAACTAATTTATCTTACAGGGTCCATTTCTGATCTTCAGCTAATCAACAAAACCCCACAATCGGATCCATCAGCTTTTCACCTAACCTAAAAACGGACCTAACTTCAAATCGACCTTACCATTACTCCAATGGATCTAACTTACCCCCAATTCTATTATACTAAAAACGTACTAAAACTTTATACTGTATACTTGAAAAAGCAACAAAAGGCTGCCTTATCAACCGATGGTAAAGTCTTGTTCTCTTTTCTTCAAGAGGATTTACTTCAAACCCCCGGACTCGAGATGCGTGCGAGTTTGTTTTCCAAATAATATATCACACTTAGCTAAGATTACTTTAAGCCCCGTATAAGAAGATATATTGAAGGCTTAATACAAGAGTTCAGGGTTATTTATTCTTTATTGGAGCATGTGCAAAAACATTACGGGGTATCAATGTTTTACTTTCGTAATAAGGATTTTTAGAGTATTTGCAAAATAAGTAAGTATACAAAAGAGTAAATTCTAAGCAAGTTCATTTTAACGAGGTTAATTCACCATATTTCCTTAAAACTAGTATTGAGAATATAGATAACACTGCTATCAAATATTATCCATTAGATAATCTCCATACAAAAAACGCGGCCGTGTAGCGAAGTGCCAAAAAAAAGGAATATGTAAGGCTTTTATCTCACGCAAGGAAAAAAGCGTTGACATCCGGCACACCGTATTGTATACCTCGCTATACAGTGGAAATGGGAAAAATACGTCGATATACCCCTCAGATGAGAGCTTACTCCCATCAGGAAATGGTCATGCGACATCCTTTGAGCTCGTGAGAACATTGCTTCGTAAAAGGGAGCGCTTGTGTGCCTGTCTTATTCATATATGTAAATAGATGTAGCTTCGCCCTAATGTTGTGTCTTCGCAATCACGAATAGTGTGCTCTTTTATACAGTCTCATACAAATATTTATGAATCAGAATATTTTCAGAGCTTTGTCGGGGAATTCCTTCAAGCCAAGTTGATCTGCAAATAAAAGGGTATCTGCATAAAGACGTGAACGTAAAATTTGATGGCATTTAAAGTCGCGTTTGAATCGTCGAGGAGCACATTTGTTTTTTTTTTCAATGAACTTAAAGGCTCATTTATAACGACAATCATTAACTTCGAATCACTGCTTTTAAACAGCGATTTGATTTTGCAATGGTGCATACAAAATACGCTAATATTTCACTTGCTTCTACCAGCGACTTCACTCGGGTAAAATTTGCTTATCACAAAGGAACTCCAATGAAATCCTATGTCATTCTCCAAGGAACCTTGTGCCCTTTTCCCTATTCCAAAACTACAAAATTTGTTCAGCATTTTAGGCGTGAAAATGTAACACGCAAACAGACAGAGTTACTTTTCGCTTTTGCCTCTATAGCATGTATTTACGTATCCATAATCGTTTGTACCAAAGTAAACAGATATGTTCATTAGCGATTACATCGCTGATATATGTAAACACTCATTTGTTGCTGGCTCATGTTACATTACACTTGTGACCTTCATCACTAATTCAAACACGTTGAGTTTGCTCTTAGATCGACTTGCATCTAATCAGTATCGTGTGCACATATTTCTGTTAGCATTTCAGATATTTCATTAGTACTAAAACGTTATTTGCTTTACTGTTGCTTGGTGACTGGTTTTCAGTAGAAACTGTGCGCTAAAGTTTAGTATTTCACTGTTCGATATTGTTTTGATCTTTTTATTTATTAACTATTGGCAAAGCATTCAAAGCCTTGCAATCTCCAAGCTTGGCAAACACGTGATAGACGCTGAATATTTTTGTTACAAAATCTCTAGAATACAGCTACTTTTGCCGACCTTCCAAGGGGACACTTACAAAAGATGACGCATAAACTTTTCAAGGAATGAAGTAGCATATATCCTTCTTTTTCAATTTAAGAAAAACATTCGCAGAAATGCTTAAGGATATATTTCGTGCACACAGTCTATAATTACTGGCATATGTGTGTATTTTAATGTGTTTCTTGTTGGCAACATTAAACATGAGAGTCGCTTCGATAACAACCGAAATGGCGTTCTAATGACATTTTAATAGTGGTTCAGGAAATACTAATACCGTGATAAACACCAGTTCGATACCCGGCGGGACACTACGAATTTATTCCATTATGTTCACAGAACTGTACATTTATGCACATTAATGATTCACTCGCTCGGAATAAACGCGCACCCGGTTCGGACACAGCGTTTATTCCAAAGGCGAAATAAAAGAGATTTAAGACGACGACCAACTCCAACGACCTTGAGGGAACAAAACGCGCACTCGTTTCACACCCGCGCGACCCAAAATTTAGTAGTTTTTTGTAGTTTCCTTATTATTCTATGACTTTAAAAAAAAAGTCTCAGATCAAAATGTAGATAATTAAATTGCCTTTAAGATGGTGTCGATTTCATTAAAATACGCCCAGCGGTTTTGGTGCGATTGTCGTGTTTTTGTCCGTTTTAGACATAACTTTACAAATTAATTACACTATGTTATACGAATAAAACTCAAAATTTTCTTAGATCGAATTATTAAGAAAATGGTCTTATGTAACATATATTTTTTTCCAAAAAATTACGACTAGCCGTTTAGACGTGATTCTCATTTTAAAATCAGCTACTCAAGGGAATCGGCGCCTTAAATGACGGACGCGTATTCATGAAAGATAGTTGAATAAATATCTGGAACATCCGACAGGAGTTTTGTTGGAGCTGGAATGTTTTATTATATCTCACTTTGTACTCATAAAGCATACCGGAGTCAGAATAGCGACATTAAATTAACCGCAGCCGTAGGTACGTAGTACGTACCCACTGTTCGTGCGAGTCGGACCGAGCCGGACCGAGTTTAATCCCACGAGAATGTACGTTTAATCTAAAATTTATATATCAGCACAATGTTTAGACTCACTTTGTATTTATTGTATATTGAATCAAGCGTTTTTAATAAAGCTAGAGGATGAACAAACATAAGTTGTGAGAAATTACAAAATGCGTAATTGTGTTGAAACGCCGGCAGCTACAGTCGTGATGAGTATACAGGGTTGTTTCAATTGGCAAGTTCAATAAACAACTTATAGGTAAGGGTTTCGATAAATAGAGCCCATAGATAAAATAAACAAGATAGAGCCTACCAGATTCATTGCTGTTTTCGTATATATTTGAAGGCAGTACCCACTTTCTTTTATTTTGATTGTATACACTGTTGTTTCTCTCCTTTTCCAGATTTCGTTGGTTTATTTATTTATCATTATCGTTCCTGATTCAATCAAAGTCAAAATCTGATTAATTATATCTTGTAAATTATAAGTTAGTAGTTCTTGCAAGCTGCAATCAACTGATGAAATGAGTAAGACTTAAAGTTCATCATCATCTACAGCCTTTTAATGTACCCATTGCTGGGACATAGGCCTGAATATCGCATTTCTTTGAATTTATGTTTCCAGGACATGCCGGTTTCCTCAGGATGTCTTCCTTCACCGTTTTAGAGCAGTGGTGATGAAATAATTTAAACAAAGTAAAGCGCATGCCTGGGTTCGATCCCATGCTTACGGCACGTAAGTTACCACTGGACCACCACTGTTCTAAATTCATAAATCTCATAAAGTTTACCTGAATTATATTTTTGCTGTACAGTCAACATCATAATTGAATTCTGGAATTTAGAAAGGAATAAATATTCTATTACTTATTCCAAATAAACGACACGATAATTACATGTGTTTTGCGGCTCAAAGATCGTGATTTAGCCACAAATAAAAGGCAGTATAAACAAAACAGTCTGTACTGAATAGCCTGTCGGCTAAGGGAGCCTTTCAAAGAAGAAACGAGGAAGTATAAATTAGGAGAGGGCGTGAAATTCCCCGGCTTGCTGTCAATCCATACAAAGGCATGTATGACGGAATTAAAATTCCATCCAAATGGGCATTTAAACAGGCATGGTAGAGGTCGTTTTGTATGTGTGTGTTTGGCGTATGTTCCTTATCCCTTGTAAAGGATTGTGAGTTTAAGGATAACGATATAAATTAAAGTCTTAGGGTAGATTAGAGTTGTTTACGTGAAGGAACGGAAGAAATCTTTGGGTTAAAATCTAAGCAATATTTCAAGGTTTCTGTT
Organism: Anorthoa munda; assembly: GCA_945859665.1. Taxonomy (NCBI): domain Eukaryota; kingdom Metazoa; phylum Arthropoda; class Insecta; order Lepidoptera; family Noctuidae; genus Anorthoa; species Anorthoa munda. The sequence continues at coordinate 13,247,540 of OX243910.1, forward strand.
GTTATACACTGCGTTACTGTGTAGACATACCATATGTAGGTATTTCTCAATCAAGCTGTAATATAAAGTAAAGTTATCTTGTGTATTAAGCTAAACATTTTGGTAGAATATGTTAAATTGGGTCGTTTGGGAACATCTAGCATTTTTTTCAACTGTCGGCAACACTTTTGAGTACATTAACGGTAAGAATCCTTTTAAACCGGAGTGCATGTTATCCAGTCCTTTAAGTGGTCTCGGAGACGTCTGCTTACCATAAAACCTGCCGATAAGGGATGTATGTCAAGGACTATAGCACCAATTCTTAACATTCCTGAGATTTTTCGACAGAAGTACAGTTATGCATTACCTGTTTTGTCAAGTTTTTTTGGAAGATGTTTTCTTATACGACTGTACCTACTATCTATAAAGAATGTGTAGGAGGAATTCTCTCTCGTGACTACGGTAATTCGAACACAGGTTAAACTTTAGTCGGTGAAGTTTAATTTCAGCGTTCCTACACAATTCAGATACTTAAACCTTATCATACAACCAAATTATGAAGTTAGTAAAATATGTAATTTGTGAGATATAAGATAAAACTTTACTAGATTGTCTTATACTGTGATTTTTACCCGACTGCCGAAGGAGGGTAATGTGTTTATCAGTCTATGTATGTATGTATGTATGTATGTATGTTTGTTCCTATGTGGCGTTCTAGAGACCAAACATGTTGGCCGATTTTGATGGTTCTTACGTCAATCGATTCGTCTTAACCCTGCGAGTGTCACTGGCTACATTAAAATTGGAAAATAGAAAAATGGCGGATTTTGGGCGCCATATTGTGGGGTACCAATTTTTTTCTTCCAAACCTTCCATCAAGAAGAAAATCATGCTGTGCAGTCGGAGGATACATCTGGTTTTGGTCAGCCAGCTCACGAACATGTATCCTCCGACAGCACAGCATGATTTTCTTCTTGTTTACATCTTTTTAGTTCACTTTTTAAGCAGTCGGGTTTTTTGAATTTTTTTATTATTAATTTCGTGGACTAAACTGACAGTTGCTATTGACCTTACTTTTTTTAAATGTTACAAGCGCGGAGCATAGTGTTGTAGGTAAGGTGCAATCATAAGTGATTCATCGAATCGATGTGACATGACTCCTCAATTTATTTTAACTAATTGGTGTAAATAAATGTTTTATGAACATAAACGTAATATATTTAAATATAACAGTATTCATACACATAGTACATGAACTTTTATTGTGTTAAATATGAAATCAACAATAAAATAAATGCAATCGATAAAATTAAGTCTGACATAAATGAGTAGAAACTAAATAAGGGCCGCTAGTTTCTAAACATTTTTTTTTTTTTGCCGTGAAATAGTTTCATTTTCGATCTACTTCGATTTTCGATTAACTTTCGATCACTGAGGATAGTTAGGGTACGACACTATTTTAATGTAACGATAAAGTGACAACCCCCAAATGTCAGTTTAGTCCACGAAATGAAAAATCACATTATACCTAAAATTTTCGTAAGATATTGTTTCCAAGGAAATCTCATTTTAGTTATTAGCAGAGCAAATATCAACATAAGACAATTCTGCTCTATAAAAACTAGTCACGTAGTCTTCGCTTAGAGGATTCTGCACCATTACGTTGGAAATAAATCATTACAAAGCCCTGTGGTGACAATTTCCTCTCGAGCGAGACTGCACCTGTCAAATAACTCGCAATCAATGGCAAATCTGACCTCTTGATCTGCCAACTATTTTTATAGAGGTAGTTTGATAGTCATTAAATCCATCTTAAAAGACTTAGTTGTATTTATTTACATATTCAACCAAATATTTGTTAAAATTCGCGTCCAAAATTAAATTGTTGCCTGTCTAACTAAAGGCTGAAACAATGCGCAATCTATGGAATTGTCAACTTTCTGTCGGCGGTCAGACTGGAATGTAATTGGCATAACAATAGAACTTTGGAACGTCGGGCGCCAAATTCAAAACCTTATTCGCCGAAATATTTGCTTATTATCTTTTTAAAGCAAAAAATGGGCAAAGGAAACACTTGTGGGTCATCGAAGGCGGGGCGAAACTGGCCGGTTGTACGAGCTCTTTAGTGTTTGCCACCTAAAAAAAGTTTCTACGTGTCGGCAAACGTAATTATTAAGAAGATTGATGATAGAAGCGAAACGAATTTGTAGATCATTTACAAACATTGCTTTGATGGTTTTGTATTCATGAAGGTGGAGAGAAAGAATGCGAATAGTTTTATAGGTGTGTCAGGTTATGATGGTTCTTTAAGTTAAAGTTAATAATTCATTTGAAAGTTGATCCCCGAAAAGAATACAAAAAATGCGATGCGGGAAGTCAATGCCTTCGCGCTTTATCTCATCGGGGGTCAGAATACATAACTGTTATATGATAGTTATTGCATTCATGGAATTTTATTACATCTTTCTCACTTCTCTCTTATTGTTCCCATATTACCGAATATTTCCATTTTTATTGGATTTTAAAAGGCCAATTTGTAACCAATTCCAAAGGTTCACTTCACCTTTAATTCTATTAGTATTTAATGATATATCTAAAGAGCTTTAAAACCGAAAAGTATGAGAAAATTAAGGAACAGTTACGGAAGTAAGTGCTATTTATATTTGAATTTAATTTAATATAGAAAACTTTTTGGCTATTTTGTTAACATAATATTATCATAGTCTAATGTTATTATGAAGTTGGCGTTAATTTTACCCAGAATATACAGAAATTAGGTAATTATTTTAAACGTTTTGATCTTGTGTGTCTTGATTAGCTTACTTGGCTTTTCTACTAAATAAGTATTATATATACATTCATCATTTCAGCCGAAAGACGTCCACTGCTGGACATAGGCCTCCCCCAGGCGTCGCCACATTGACCGATCCTGTGCGTCTCGCATCCAGCGCCTTCCCGCAACCTTAACCAGGTCATCGGTCCACCTAGTGGGAGGCCTTCCAACATACCGTCTTCCGGTTCGCGGTCGCCATTCCAGAACTTTTCGGCCCCAACGGCCATCCGTTCTGCGAGCAATGTGCCCTGCCCACTGCCACTTAAGTTTGGCAATTCTTCGTGCTATGTCGGTAACTTTGGTTCTCCTGCGGATATCATCATTTCTGACGTGATCACGCAAGGAAATTCCGAGCATAGCCCTCTCCATTGCCCTTTGGGTGACTTTAAGCTTTCTGATAAGGCCCATTGTGAGCGACCACGTCTCGGTCCCATAGGTGATCACTGGCAACACGCACTGGTCATAGACTTTTGTCTTGAGACATTGCGGTAAATTGGACGAGAAGATACCACGCAACTTCCCGAACGCCGCCCAGCCGAGTCGGATTCGACGGTTGACCTCTTTTTCGAAGTTGGATCTACCCAACTGGATTGTTTGTCCCAGGTAGACATAATCATCTACAACTTCAAGTAAACAGTCTCCGATCTTGATAGGAGTGGGTGTTACATGGGCATTCATCATGACCTTGGTTTTGTCCATGTTCATTTTAAGACCCACTCTTTCGGAAGCTCTATTGAGGTCATCGAGCATTGTACTGAGGCTCTCCATGGTCTCAGCCATGACCACTATGTCGTCGGCAAACCGAAGGTGAGTGATGTACTCGCCATTAACGTTGATGCCAAGCGACTTCCAATCCAGAACCTTGAAGACATCCTCCAGCGCAGCAGTGAACAGTTTCGGAGAAATGACGTCTCCCTGTCTCACGCCGCGCTGGAGAAGGATTGGTTTCGAGGTCTGATCCTGAAGACGGACTGACATGGTGGCGTTTTTGTACAAACACTTCAACACCTCAATGTACCGGTAGTCGATCTGGCACCGTTGGAGAGATTGCAGTACTGCCCAAGTCTCGATCGAATCGAAGGCTTTCTCGTAGTCCACAAACGCTAAACAGAGAGGCAGGTTATACTCTTCGGTCTTCTGTATGACCTGCCGCAGCGTATGTATGTGGTCTACGGTGCTAAAGCCTTTTCGGAATCCGGCTTGTTCGGGAGGCTGGAAATCGTCAAACCTGCGCGCGAGACGATTCGTGATGACTCTTGAAAACAACTTGTAGACATGGCTAAGAAGTGAGATGGGCCTATAGTTCTTCAGTCGGGCATTGTCGCCCTTCTTGAAGAAGAGTACCACCACACCCCTGCACCATGCCTGTGGCGTTTTGCCCTCGAGTATGACGGCATCAAACAGCTTCTGAAGGGCCTTAAGGACCGGTTTTCCACCCGCCTTCAGGAGTTCAGCCGTGATTCCGTCATCACCCGGCGCCTTGTTGTTTTTAAGCTGTTTCAGAGCCATCCTAATCTCGTACAGGCTGACGTCCGGGATATCTTCGGTATAGTGTCGGGTCAATCTAGCTCTTGGGTCGTTTGCTAGACTCGCAACGGGCTTGCTGATTGATGTGTACAACTGCCCATAGAATGTCTCGACCTCCCTCAGAAGCTCCGGTTTGGCGGATACGATCCTGCCATCGTCGGTCTTCAGTCTCGTGAGCTGGCTCTGCCCAATAGCCAGATCCCTTGCAAATACCTTGGAGCCTTTATTTCGCTCAATCGCGTCTTTAATACGCTCGGTGTTAAAGCGGCGGAGGTCTCTTTTCAAGGATTTAGAGATCTGTCTATTGAGCTGCCGATATTTGCACGCCTCATCTGAAGACTGCAGGATCATCTCACGCCTCTCCTTCATAAGCTTGAGAGTAGGATCAGAGAGCTTTTTGTTTCTACCTGTACGACGGGTCTTGAAAAACTTAGACCCGACCGTATGGACAGCTTCCACGAACCCGTCATTGTATTCGTCCACTGAGCTCCCTAGGCACTCGAAACGATTCTGGAGTTTGAGCTGAAAGCTCTCGGGGTTTTGGACCTGAATCTGTGCTGGACGGAGCGTGGACCTCATCAGTCGAGACCTTTCAAGCTTAATATTAATGTTCAATGTGCCTCTTACCATGCGGTGATCGCTCCCGGTTTTTACCGAATTGATCACAGAGACATCATTGAACATTTGCTTCCTGGTTGACATGATGAAGTCGATCTCATTTTTTGTTGCACCATCGGGGCTCTGCCAGGTCCACTTCCTATGTTCACGCTTTTTGAAGAAGGAGTTCATCATGTAGAGGCCCTCCTTCTCCATAAAACTGGCCAGTAGGTGACCCCGGTGGTTCCGACGTCCAACTCCAAATTGCCCCACTTGCAGCTCATCCTCGTCTCGTTTGCCCAGTTTCGCGTTGAAGTCCCCCATGACAACGGTGAAGTGAGTTTTGAAACCATGCATGGCTCTGGAGATATCCTCATACATGGTCTCTACCTCGTCGTCGGGGTATGCCGAGGTTGGGGCGTAGACCTGTATGACCTTCAGCGAATATCTTGCGGATATTCTGAGTATCAGGTACGCCACCCTGGTCGACACACTCTCGATCTTCACCACGTTGTTCACAAGGGACTTGTGGACGATAAACCCGACACCACCCTGGGACTGCCGGTCACCCTCTCGGAAATAGAGCAGGTTGCCGGATTTGAGGATTATCGAGTCCTCCCCCTCTCTTCGGACTTCAGATAACCCTATAATACTCCATCGCAACCTGCTCAATTCCTCTTCGAGTTCGGTGATCTTTTCGTCGGTCCGAAGTGTGCGCGTGTTGTATGTTGCCAGGTCCAGTCGTCGGTGTTTGTTGGGGTAGCCGGATCCCGTCCGGAGATTCTTGGCACCCCTTGCCATGCCGTAACCTCGACCGCTACCGTAGTCGAGGGTAGGCAGGCTGCCGGGCACTAGGGGCCATTTTTTATTTGTGCTATTCATGGGGGGGGTTTTGCCATAATCGCCACGCTTGGCAGGCGGGTTGGCGATCGCAGTATGGTTGTTATAAAAGCACAGAGAACGCTGCTGCCCATTCTCTGGTTTGTCCCTTAGTCGCCTCTTACGACACCCACGGGAAGACATGGGATGGTGGAATTCTTTACGGCCGGCACCATACGGCATATATACATTATATAATACTTATTTAGTACATATAATAATATGTAGGTACATTATTATGTTAGAGATTTTTAATAGAACTCATGTCTAGTTGATACTGATCTTCATAACCCATTGAAGAAGAAGAAGAAGAAGTTAATAATGCCTTCAGGATTACCTTATTAGCTTCGTTACTAGACCATAAATTATCATTCATCATTTCAGATGGGAAAGAGTAATTAAAATACATCACATTTAGCGTCCATTGCGCTAACGCTAATAGCCTTAAGTCCCGAAAACCTAAGCTGCCTTTACTTAAGCAACGTCAGCTGACCAGCGTTACCCACCGGTTACTCTTATCTACGGCTATACGTTATCAATTACGGGGCGTAGCTCGCAAAGGTCACTTCGTAAATCGTCCTGCGTAAATCGCTTGTGATATCCTCATGTTTGCAGGTCATTAGAGAACGGGCCGATCTTTAGGATTTTGATACACGACATTGCGTCCCCCACGCCCTTTTGACGCCGACGAATTATCCCTAACGTGTCAACATGTTGCGTAAACATTGCTTGTGTTATGTTTATGTTGATCTTGAAAGGACTTAAAAGACGGTCGGATTTGAATTTAATTAGTGTTGATCTTGCGATTTCTTTGATAGGTGATGTTAATTTTATGTTGATTTTATTGACGCTGGTAATCAAGTGTGAAATATCTAAATAAGGAGTAAGTAAATTTTTATTATTTTTATGTATGAGCTTATGGGTAAACGAAGCAAAAAGAAGTATGTAATGATTGTAGCAGGTAGTTCTGTAGTTGCTGCCTACTCCAATTCTGTTAAAAAGGCGTCAGTTTGTTTGTATGTAATCAAAAAAGAAAAGAAAGAAAAGAAAGAAAAGAAAGAAAAGAAAGAAAAGAAAGAAAAGAAAGAAAAGAAAGAATAGAATGAAAATAAAGTAAAGAAAGAAAAGATAGAAAAGAATTAAAAGAAAGAAAAGACATTTAATTAGTACAGACTAATAGACACACAACATAATATTATACATCAGATAAAATACATTAAATAAAAAAGTGTAAAGTTTGACGTAAGAAGTTAGCAAGAAAGTGTGCCTAACGGCTGCGTCAAAAGGGCCCAGTTCAGCAAAAATGCCAGAAAACTAGTGCCTGACGCTGGTTTTCAACTGTACCTGTATATCACTAATAAATATATCTACAGGAAAGTATATTTCTTAGTAGTTCTTTTTCAAACATCATTTAAGAACGACTTATTATTAGACTTAAAAGAACATCTTTTAAGTCTAATAATATCAATAATTCACAAGCATTCTAAAAAATATTTAGTTTCCGCCACTCCTATTGCTGTTATGTATTGTTTATGTTAATAATGTTAATAAATCGGTCGTTAGTTTAGCATAACATCACCGAAGTAACTTGATTCAATGGTAAACTGTTGTCTAATATTTAATCCGTAGAGTTAAACTATTATAATATTTATAAGGTTGGACCTGTCTTAAACAGAAGGCACCAATACCGATAGGGGTGCCATTTAAATACCTGCAGGTAATTCAACTATGAGAATTCTATCTAGTGTTGCTTTTTCGTGGGTTAATAATTATTTCTGCCAGAGAGGAGGTCTGTTTCCCAGCTGTGGGAAAATTATAGACTGGCCATGCTTATGGTATACTTTAATCAATGTATTTGCGATTGTCTTTAAAAATGGAATGTACTCGTGTGATTCCTTATGTGTATTAAAAATCATATAACAAGAACACTCAGAATCCTGGCTATGATACTAAAGACAATATATATAAACAAGTGCAAGTCGGACTCGCGTACGAATGGTTCGGTACCATTATCGCAAAAAACGGCAAAAAAATCACCTGTGTTGTATGGGAGCCCCACTTAAATATTTATTTTATTCAGTTTTTAGTCATTGTTGTTATAGCGGCAACAGAAATACATCATCTGTGACAATTTCAACTATCTAGCTATCACAGACAGACGGCCATTGGAGTCTCAGTAATAGGGTCCCGCTTTTACCCTTTGGCTACGGAACCCTAAAAATTAACTTTTAATTGAAAAAGAATATACGAGTATTCACTCATCTCATAGCCAGATGGATTCGTTAATTAAATCATAATCAAATGATACCGTCCCTAGCTTCAGTCACACGTGCTTCAAAGAGGAATATTAATGAGTACTATACATATTATTTGATATCCTTTTGCTTTCTCATTGAAAATGAATCATTACTGTATTCAAAACACAAGCACCTTGTTCGCCTTTTTAACCGACTTCAAAAAGGAGTAGGTTCTCAATTCAACTGTATTTTTTTATGTTTGTTACCTCAGAACTTTTTACTAGATGAACCGATTTTGATGATTTTCCCCCAAAATGCAGGTCCAGGCCTAGTTTGGGGATTAGGATGCGAGTCGGACTCGCGCACGAAGGGTTCCGTACCATTATCGCAAAAAACGGCAAAAAAAAAAAACACGTTTGTTGTATGGGAGCCCTCCTTAAATATTTATTTTATTCTGTTTTTAGTATTTGTTGTTATAGCGGCAACAGAAATACATCATCTGTGAAAATTTCAACTGCCTAGCTATCGCGGTTCATGAGATACAGCCTGGTGACAGACGGACAGACAGACAGACAGACAGACGGATCGCGGAGTCTTAGTAATAGGGTATCGTTTTTACCCTTTGGGTACGGAACCCTAAAAAACGTTTTTACAAATTCGGTGTTCCTGTTTTCGTCCCTTCATTTTTTGACACCAACTTCCGAATTCTTCCAAATATTTTCACTTTGTTGTGTTTTTATTTGGAAGTCGGATATATATTTTTTTAAAGTTAATTTTGATTTGCGATACTAAAACTTTCATATACCTACCGGCTACCATAGTAAATGGAGCTAATGTTTGATCAGTCTGTATCAAATCAAGTCTATCATCTAATACTTGTCGGTTAAAGATCGCTCTTAGCGATAAGACCGCCTACAGATTTGCATCGGCTGATGCGCTGTGTGTCGCGGGTTCGATTCCAGCACGGAACAAATATTTGTATGGCCTACAGGTAGTTGCACCGGTCTGGTTGTTTGTGTATGTAAGTTTATATGTTTGTGAGCGGTAACTTTAATAAAAATAAAATAATATACAAAATAGTGAACACTGAAGACTATCACATCACCTATCCATGAAAAGACTACAACAGCAGCAGCCTATCACAATATCACAACGAATTCTTCATTAATCAAACCACGTCCAAATTCACTTACATCACAAAATCAACAAATCTGTATCCATTTTTTTTTTTTTTTTTTTTTTGTTTCGCTGGGAAAAAATGCATTACGCATACCCGCCCATCGGGGGATGGGGGGCTATGTGGGACTCCCCGGGCTGACTGACCCGGTATACCCACTAAAATAACCCAGCGGCACTCCCGCATCGTCTGAGTGGAGGAGGACTGGGAAACCGGCACAGCCTTTACTTCCAGTCCTCCGCCGACGACCGCCCGCCTTTATAGCGGGGCCTTCACGCCCCTCCCTTAGTGGAGGGGCCCGGGTACGACCGCGAGTGCCCGGCCGTTCCCGCCCGACGAGGGTGGTGATTGGTGCAATGCGGACGAAGGCGCCCCCGCACCATTCGTCCGCTAATCACCACCAGGAGGAGGGAGGAGACGATTATACAACCGTCTTCTCCCTCCCCTTCTCCGCCTGCGGAGCGGCGGCGCGAGAGGATCGTCCTCCCGCGCACGCTCCGCCGCCTCCTTTTGCGACATCACGACCTCGCAAAAGGAGGCAACCGCCGCCCAGGCCTCCTCACTCCCCAGCATGGAGTTGACCACGCCGGGGAGCGAGAGGTCCTGCCCGATCACACTTGTTAGGGCACGGCGCAGCTCAGCCCAGGCTGGGCACACCTCTAGGGTGTGCTGAGCCGTGTCCTCTTCCGCGCCGCAGTCGTGGCACGCCGGGGTTTCCTCCCTCCGGATCCGGTGCAGGTGCGTTCCGAAACAACCATGTCCGGACAACACCTGCACCAGACGGAACGAGAGGAAACCGTGTGGCCGCTCGAGCCAGCCTTGCAGGACTGGACCGAGCGCGTCCAGCGTCCGGCGCCCAAAGGCGGCGGTGGCGAGGTCCTCCGTCCAATGGAGGACGATGGCGTCCCTCGCCTCCCGACGCACGGCCTCCCGCTCTTCCGCGGCGGGGCGCTCACCCAGCGCCTTCCGCCGCGCCGTCCACTCGTACACTCTGGCGAGCACCCATGCCTCCAACTCCCAGGGAGGGGTGCCCGCCAGAGCGCACGCCGCCGAGTAGCCCACTGAGCGGTAGGCTCTCGCCACCCGCTGTGCAATGGCCCTTTGAGGCCTGCGGATGGCGGTTGCATTCTCCCTCCTTTGGAGGGAGTCCGCCCAGATGGGTGCCCCGTAGAGCGCCATACTCTTCAAGATGCCGGCATAGAGGCGCCGGCATCTGTCCTTAGGCCCTCCCAGGTTTGGGAGGAGCCATGAGAGGGCGTCCGCGGCTTTCAGCAGGCGCGTCGACAGCCCGCTGAAGTGAACAAATCTGTATCCATACATCAACTGCCTCCAACATCACCACCACAAACCATCGCAGGCAACCCCAGGCTTTCTACCAGCACTATATAATATAAGGCGAATTATTGCAGCTCGCATTCTTGGCGCCATGCCATGTGGTATACGTAGTGACATGAATACCATAGGTACTTCTGACAAGGTTCCAAACTATGAGGCAATTATAAATTTCATTTCATAGGTTACCTCTGCCCTGTATTGAATTTTAGCATGCAATTTGATTGAATTCTAATCAAGTGGTCATTGACTTTCAAGACTGCGAAGTTATCTATACTAATATTATAAAGAGGAAAGTTTTTTTTGTTTGTTTGTTTGTACCGAATAGGCTCCGAAACTACTGGACCGATTTGAAAAATTCTTTCACCAATAGAAAGCTACATTATTCCTGACTGACATAGGGTATGTCTTTATCCCGAAAACGGGTCCTGTGGGGTGGTCCACAGGAGCGAAGCCGCGGGCAACAGCTAGTACAGTATAAAATAATAACAAGAAACTAAATTTTTGACGAAAAGGTTGATCATTCCCTATTCTTCATCGTCCATAATCCTTGAAAGCTCATAACAGTCTTGGCCCGTAGAATATCCTTCGCTGGATAGGACTCGACCTAATATTATTGATTTCATATTTACCATACCAAACTTGGCAGACGTTTTAGTAAAGCAATTAGTTTACCAACAATAAAAAAACAAAGTTATTTAAAACATTGTCGCAACGTTTCTAACAATAATTAGAAGAAAACGTGCAGAAATGTTTTAATAGTAGTCTCTCAAACTAATCCTGTAACCTTTTAACCAACCAACATTTTCATCTCAGACAATCGCATTCAACAGCTTCACTAAATGTGGATCCCGCAGTCCTGCTGCACCGGTTAAGTGCTTTGTTTTATCTCCAAACAAATCTCTTGTCAGAATTAATTACGTTAAATTGCTCAATCTTATCCTAAGAGCATTTAAAATACATCTTAGAACTTGATAGAAAGCACGTTTTTTCGTTTCTGTTGCCCCGATTATAAAACTTTGTCTGTGTTTCAAAGTTTTTGTTCTAAGTGTCCCCACTCTCCCCATCTCCCATCCCCATCTCTTCTAAGCCTTCCAATGATTGAATAGTACTTATGTATCCTACCTATTCAGTTTTTAAATTAATTTCATTCATTTCTGAATTCTTTTGCCCCACGTTGTAGCTCCAGGCTTGACTTATTCATAATGATATCAAAATAATTTAAATGATAACAGTAAAATGAATCCCGCAAGGCAGTGTTGATGTAATCCACTCACGCGATCTATCACATAAATATGATGAAGGTCGCATATTTACGGCAGGTGCAAATAAAGAGATTCCACAAATAACTCAATGAATAAAGGCATACTTCTTTTTGGGCAGCGCGGGCGCGTCTTAGAGAGGCCGCCGACCAACTTCATAATAACATATTTTATGCATCGATAAAGCCCTTATCTGGGAGCGCCCTTTTCTCAATAGCACATTCTCGACCGTATAAAATATACAAAGTCTAAAGTTATTTTAGTAACTTTAGACCTTCTCTTTGAGAAGTTACGGTTGTTATTCCGCTCCCTCTTTGTGGACGAGGTATCTGATTTACGGCCAGGTGTGGGCTCTCGTCGCTCGCCACTCTTCCATTCAGAGCTTGCACAAAGTGGGACACCTCTAGATTGGCGGTCTCCGATGAATTCGCTCCATTTCAACGTCAACTCACAGATTCGTAATTCTTTTTGCGGACGACGGTCAGACGTACTGACACTCTGTTATTCAATTTCATGCTTTTATCTTCTGATTACAGTTTCAATTACTGAGTAATTTAATTACTTAATGAGTTTATTTGATGGTTCATTCTGTCTGTTCTGGTTAGTCAAAGGTCGACTGGTGTCATAATACTCGATGCTTTGACCAAACCTGCGTTTGCGTAAAAATTACAAACAAATTCCAACAACTCCTCGACGGCTCGTATTATTCAAACAGATATCAAAACTTCCTTTCGTTTCTCCTATCGCCGATTCAGCGTCATATAGGAATTCAGTATTCAATGCGAAGTTGAGTGAACGCCTAGAGCAGTCGAACGAACACCGGAGAATTTTATTGGAAATCGACGCTCCACGAAAATGCACTTTAAAAGGTAATTCAAAAATAGTTTTATTTCTTAAAAACAGTTAATGCATTCAGTGAAAAAACCTTTTAGTGAAACAATGTATGACGACTATTTTTATTTCAAACAGAAGCGATACACGGTTTCGTATACCGGAGCTAACTCTTCACCGCTAAAATAAATATTTGATCCGAAATATTGGACACAGGGTATTCTCGACCAAACTGTCAGCTGCAACAACCACAACTTTGAACATATACGGGAACTAAGTAACAACATGTTGTTCAATGTCGGCTGAGTTATGATGAACAAAATTTAATTATCTCGGTGCTCGCAACTCAAAATGTTAAGAATACGGAAGATAATTACGAGGGTGGATATAAATGAATTCCAACAAGTGCTACAGAACAATACAGGTAGCGCATTCCGACTCGCGGCCTCGTTTACAGCCGTACTTAAACAAAGGCCCAAATCTAAGGCACAAGTAATTATGGAACGTGCAACACTATTTACATTCTTTGCTGTGCTTTTTCTCTTTTAATGTGTGCATTTTTTGGAATGAGGTGTTGGGGTAGAGGGATGAGGGGTGTACACTAGCTTTCATTCTGTCGTCGTCCTCCGGCGTGTCCGTCTGCGTCACTTCAGTAGCTTCGAGCCCTTGGCGAGGGGTGGTCGTGCGCTCCCGCGATGCCGCAGTACGGCCTCTTCCGATACACCCGTGTATTTCAGTGAAGTTTTATTTTCAAAGACGATTTTATGTTATTTGGATTATGCGTGCGTTCACAATTGGCTGGAAACCTTGATGATTGTTTTCGAAGAGGACTCTTTTGACCTCGATTGTCTTATTAATTTCACTTTGAAGAAGTTAGTTTTTAGATAAAAGATTTACGTTTTTAAATCTTTTTAAATTAATTTGGCGAGAGTTCACTGGGCGGCAAGAATTTAATTGCATCGATGTTCACTTTGTAAATATAATTAGTTCGTAGTATAATGTAAATAGCTGAAACTTGTAAGTATACTGTATAACTTAAGTCGTGTTTAGGTTATGTTTTGCGGGTACCTGTGTTTTTTACACAATAAGGGTCGGCTTTGTTGGAGCTGTTTTTATGTCGGTTGAACTCTTGTGTCCAAGTCCCTGTGATGTTGCGGTAGGTCAATGAGATTATTCATCTTGTGACCATATGTTACTACTTGAAATCGTAGAGTCAAGTAGTTGGGAACATTTTTAAATGCAATATTTCAAGATTCACAAGTATCTTGGTGACGATAAAATATTTAACTACATTTATCTGTACAAATGGATCGATTATTTATTAATGATATTGCAATGGGTACAAACAAACATAAGGACACAAATAGTCTTCAAATACTGAACCTTACTGACTTCCTCATGTTTTTAGACTTATAGCAAAACTTAAGAAGTGTCTGTTGTTTTATGCGTAGTTTTGATTTTGTTAGCTGAAACTTTATTTATAACCTACGTCATCTTCCCACGATCTGAAACGGGATAGATCTACTTATAGCAAATACATTGTTCAGAACTTATGCTTTAATATGTGTGTGCTTATAAATAACATAATTATTATCCCTTCTACTTGATATTGTTTATATCGCTAACCGCAACTTATCTCAGTGGTTACCAAGAGGATTTCATATCACGTTCCAAAGAGGTTTCTTACTCGCGTTCAATAAAGTTGAAACTATTTGTTAAGTTCTTGAAGAGATTGAACTTTGAAATGGAATAGGCATCCATTGCTGTACAGTTCTTTGATACGACAACGAGTTTTAGGGCACTTGAGATCTCAAATTATGGTCCCTTAAAGGATCTATTGGCTTCTGAACCGAAAATTCTATAAAAAATATGTGACAAATTGTCAAACGCGCGCTGATGTGTTCAATGAATTTTCAATAACCATTCGCATCACTTGACTTACGCTTAATTTGTGATGCGTCGATAATTTGTATTCCACAAACCGAGGGTAGCTCTGGAACACGAATAAAGGGGCTTTTTATGACGAAATTATTGCTAAAAACAGGCAGAATCTATTTGCGGAAAAAGACAATTTCTTTGGTAATATGCTTCCCAGAAGTAACATTTTTGTCACTTCGTGCTAAATTAAACAATTTAACATAACACTGACACACTAAACAATATATTCATAATAAACTAATCTCTGCCAGCGGTTTCGCCTGTATGAAAGGTGGATATTATCCCAAGGAAACTTACTCCCGGGATACAAAGTGTCCGATGTCCTTCTCCAATGTCCATTATATCTCTATACCTAAATTCATCAAAACTGCTTCAGCGGTCGAGGCATTAAAAAGTTACAAACACGCAGACAGAATTATTTTCGCATTTATAATATACTAGCTTCTGCCAGCGGCTTCGCCCGCGCGATTATCGAAAATTAGCCCAAGGGAACATATTACCGGGATAAAAAGTATCCTATGTGCTATTGCAGACTATACTCTATCTCTGTGCAAAATTTAATCCAGATCCGTCCAGCCGTTTGAGCGTGAAGAAGTAACAAACATACAAACACACTCACAAACTTTTGTCTGCATAATATTAGTGTGCTATAGTGTGACTAGCAGTGGTGGCCCAGTGGTATCGGCCGCGACTTACAAGTTGTAGGTCATGGGTTCGAGCCCAGGCAGGCGCTTTAATTTGTGTAAATTATTTCATCACCACTGCTCTCAAACCGGTGAAGGAAAACATCGTGAGGAACCCGACATGTCCTAGAACCAAAAATTCGAAGACATGTGACATCCACCAACCCGCACTGGGCCCGCGTGGTGGATTACGGCCCATTCCCTCTCACAGAGAGGAGGCCTGTGTCCCAGCAGTGGGAACATTAATAGGCTGATGATGTGATGTGATGTGATAGTGTGACTAGCGGACGCCTCGCGGTATCACCCGCGTAGTTCCCGTTCCCGTGGGAATACAGGAATAAAAAGCCTATGTCACCCGGGGATAGTGTGAAAAAATTCCCAAAGTGATTTTTTTTTTTAAATCGGTCCAGTAGTTTTTAAGTTTATTCGTTACATACAAAAATACAAATTTCCTCTTTATAATATTAGTATAGATTATAGTATAGATATAGAAGTATGGTTTACTAATTAGAATGTAAACCACCAACTTGTCCAAGTTTGTAAGGACAGTGATTATTTACAGAGTGAAATATATACTTGGCATAATTGCGTGGGACTATTAACAGCTGGTGCCCAATTTTGTCCTCTATTTTATTTTAAGATCGCCAAAAAAGATTTTCCTGTTAGAAAATATAAATGTTCTGTCTGACTGAATTAAGGTCTGTAGGTACTTTTTGTGTTAAATCATAGACCAAGGAGATTTTTGAATACTTTGTGATTCAACAGTCAATGGTAATAAGTGATGGATCGGTGGCGTCTGTTTACGACGCAATTGGGTTGTATAACACTAGCGGACACCTCGTGGTTTCACCCCCGTTCCCGTGGGAATACAGGGATAAAAAGTAGCCTATGTCACCCGGGGACAGTGTAGCTTCCCAACGGTGAAACAATTTCTGAAATCGGTCCAGTAATTAAAGTTTATTCGCTACTTAAAAATATACAAATCTTTCCTCTTTATAATATTAGTATAGAAGTATAGATATATAGAAGTATAGACTCGTAAGCGACATTTAAGTACTAAGCGAATTTGCAAGTACATACAATTGTACATTGACATGGACGCAATTCGATGCAAGTCGACCGATTTGCACTTGAAATTTTGGTCGTCTGCGATAATATTGCCTATCGATGCAATTTAAATTGCTTTGCGCCATCATGAAAGTCGCTAAGTCTTCCGTAATACCTAAACAAATCAGTATAGTATGTGTCATATTGAACGACACACAGCATGAAAGAGGGCACCTTATAATAACATTACACTCCTATGTAATCCCATTTCGAATCTATTTTGAAAGCACATAAATAGATTTTTTATTTCTGTATTACTTTTCTTATAACAACTGCTACGAGCTATTCCACTTACGAATTCTAAAATCGTGCAGCAAAATGAAATATTATCAACCAGGTTCGTAGGCGTCTATGATTGAATCAAATTTTTGTGCGCAATCTATACTATCTATATCTATACTAATTTTATAAAGAGGAAAGATTTGTATTATTGTATGTAACGAATAAACTTAAAAACTTATTTTAAAAATTATTTCACCGTTGGGAAGCTACACTATCCCCGGGTGACATAGGCTACTTTTTATCCATGTATTCCCACGGGAACGGGAACTAAGCGCGTGAAACTGCAAGGCGTCCGCTAGTAAAGTATAGAATCAATTAATTAAACTATTTTGTGGTAAAAATACTTTTTCATAAAAATCCTGACCCACACTCACTCCGAAAGCCTCATGTCGTATTGTGAGTACGTGGACAAACACAAAATCTCACAGGCACAAACAATCGAAACGGGAACGACTATCCGCAGGCCACACAAACATTGACTCAGTTCGAAGCCAATCGTTTGACCACAACCCTAACCACTGCAGGCTGTCTAACCCACTTTTCGATGTAGATATATTTTACCTAGGTCATTCCAAAATAGCACGCTTTCGTGTCAAATATCAATATTTAAAAACAAAGACATTCCCTAAGACCTTGTCCTGAAAAGGGTCTTTATTCGTTTTAAACCCGCGTATTCGAGATACTAGAAACTAATAATATATATGTCCACATGTTTTCCTAGGGTGACTCCGCTTCTCATGAATCCAAACATCTCAGGTCTTCTGGTTACGTCTCCATGTACATGGAACGTACGTAAAACCCACAAGCCCTCAAATGTTTACTATTCATAGCCCGAAAATAGAAGACGATCCATCATTGGTCCTCCACCTTTCTTTCAAACCCCTATTGGCTAAGAAACGGTTCCGAAAGCTCTTCAAAACAGACCTGAAACTTTTATACTAGGGTTGTCGACTTTAGTGGAGTTGTCGTCAGTTTTGTAAGGGTTTTTGTGCCGTCGGGTTATTGGGGTAACACCTTACCCATGGGGGTTGGGCCAAGCCACCTGTGACGACCACAGCGTTTCTATTCAATATTTATGACGGCGTTTTTATTTGCGGGGTCACTCTTTGTGTGTATTTCTTTTCAAGTCGGTAACGGAAGTGATTTTAAGTAACGTGACATGCTAGGTAAATATTTGCGGGTGGTGTAACCGTACGTAACAACTAACAACAGTAGATTAATATCATTTCCTTTAGAATAGAATAGAATACTCTTTATTATGTACACCATATAAGTTACAGAAAGTATAGACGAAGAAAACATTACACTGGGTGACACAATGGGCGGTCTTATCTTCTTAGCTTTACATAATTCTAAGCAGTCTTATACATAAATTTGAATGCGCCTCAAGCTCACTTTACAGAGGAAAACGTCAATATAACTTATCAAGCTATTACCCTTAATAACAACGCACATAAACTATCAAAATTATATCACTTAATACGTCTAAAACGCCCGAAACCATAACTGAAATTACTATAATCCCGTCTGATATAATGCGTGTTAAACTTAATTAGCTAAAACAGTTTATTAATGTCCCACCATATCTTACTGGGCCTTGTGATTGCAATTTATTGGTCCTATCATAGCTTGCCAGTTACTAGTTCAAGCTAACTGTACCTAAGTCCTAAGCCATAGATTACTTGTTTACAAGCAACTTGTGATCAACATAGATTGCATAACTGTGTAGTATGAGATTCGGAATTAATTATTTGTAGCAATTAGGGACAGTTGACCTGTGTTTAATTGCTGAGTCTCCTTGTTACGTGAGTGTGGAGACAATTGGTGTATTGTGTCAGCAGTTCGTGTGGGATGGTCAAGGGGTATGCCTATGTCGTTGTCCATTTAGCAGATCAGTCTATGATTGCAGCTACAATACAGATACTGTGTAATTATTAATCAGTTTACAGTCAAGTTCGAAATAGACTCGCTTCTTCTGCATAGTCTTATTTCAAATACCAATTATTTGAAATAAGACTATGTAGAATAATAAAGGGACTTTTTCTTTCTTAAATGAGAACAAACAAATAATTTATCACAAAAATATCGCTAGGAATCTCGTAGCGCACCCGTAGCAAGTGATTTTTCATGATTATTTATTTATAAGTCTGGTCACTCGCCTTTTTCAGGAGTCTGTTAACCGACAGAATTGGCTTAAGAATATCTAAAAATTAGTTATTGAAAGCTACAGTGGATAAACAAACGATCCTTGAGCACAAGAGCCAGACAAAATATTCAGAATTATTTGAATTAACTTACGAGTTTTCAGTATTCCCCCAACTCTGTTAGCGTTAGTATAAATAAACGAGTAGCTTGTTTTCATACAGGATGTGCGTGTAAACATCCACAAACATCTTTCCTAGATTTAATGTGAATACTTATTTATTTAGGATACTGTTTACTATCTGAAATGTGTCGCCTTGACCTGGCTTTCAATGCTAGGAAAATTTCGATTGATGTGTCTTCAGATGGAATTGGTATAGGTAAATAAATAGCTGTTTTCGAACTTGGTAATTGGAGACTTGCCTATTAATTTGTTGTTTGAAAAGTTACTTTAAATAATTAACCAAATAATTAAGAAAACATCGCGAAAATTTTCTAAAAATTTCTAGCATATAATTTTATAATTTATTTACCGCCGCGTATCGGAAGACGCAGCGTCGGAAGGCACCATCTAGGTGGAACGATGACCAGGGGGGTGACCATAAGCTCTTAGAGTAAGGTTATTTTGAGTGTGTGTAAGGGACAGATGTAAATGACTTGTATAAATCTGTCACTAACGCGATCTCAAAATAACCTTACTCTAAGAGCTTATGGTTACCCCCCTGGTCAAGCCTGTGGGTGGGAGTCCGGTGGCTGCGAAACGCACAGGACCGATAAGTGTGGCAACGCTTGGGGGAAGGCCTATGTCCAGCAGTGGACGTCTTTCGGCTGAAATGATGATAATATTGATGAATTTATTTATCAAAGATTGTCCTGACTGAAAAATTTACAGATAGACTACATAAAAGTTGGTTTAGGTAAATGCTTTCCTTGTATACCCTTTCTTTGGTAAAAATATACAATACATTTGGGTAAGCGTTCATAAAATAAATTTGTAAGCAATAAAAATCTGTTATAACAATATAAAAGCAGTTCAAAAGGGAAAATAATATTCAAATTAACTATTTTCATCGAGACTGCTCTGTATTTCAATGAAACTGGTATACAATAAAACGGTTGAGT
The DNA here is from genome assembly GCA_945859665.1 of Anorthoa munda. Taxonomy (NCBI): domain Eukaryota; kingdom Metazoa; phylum Arthropoda; class Insecta; order Lepidoptera; family Noctuidae; genus Anorthoa; species Anorthoa munda. The sequence continues at coordinate 13,267,468 of OX243910.1, forward strand.
TCGTTTCATGCGCTATATTGAATCGGTGGAACATTTCGGTGTTGAACAATTATATGGCATATAGGTTTGCAATGCTAATATGGTCCAAACAAAGTTTGTGTGCAATGGCTGACTTTGCAAAGGCTTTTCCAAACAGCTGACAGAGTTTGCATTTAAAAGCAATTTTATTTTGTGAACTCTATTCTTTATTGTTCAACAAATTATTCTAGATTTATTTTCTGCAAACAAATTGTTCTCGTGTTTCTCGTGAAGACATTTTCATAAATATAAAGTTGTTTCGCTTTTGCTGTTAAACTAATATTGTCGGAGACTTCTTCTGAATTGTTGTCACGTATTACCTAAAACTAGTACGTAACAAAAATATATTTACCTACATAACAATACATAAGACCTATAAACATTATACGTGTACAATGTATAGAATAAATGCGTTATTCTACTCCGTGACACCTTCGTGTTCTGGTTAGTGGCTTGCTTATCAAAATATTGAAAATCGATACCTGCCTTAGAAGCTTCAATAACCCCAAGTGTAATATAAAAACACGCGACACGGAGATTCTTACGTGTTTCCTTGCAGCTTTGTCAGTAACTCTGTGTACTAGGGTACTAGCATTCAGAAGAGGTGGTTTAAAGTCGCACTTTCAAAATATCATCCGAGACTTAGCTGCTGTTTGAGAATGGCACTAATAGACAAAGAAATAGATTCCATTTCAACTATAATACTTCGTACCTAACCCACTTATATTTCAAGTACACGCTTGGCATAAAGTAATTATAGTAGAGTGCTAACCAGAACATAGTCCTCACTATAGACATCATAGCCATCATAGTCTCATAGTCCTTACTATTCAAACTTAGCTTCAAACCATTAGTTTGACATAAACAACAAAATATAGAAACAGCTACCGTCTGAATTAATATTTCCCTTTGTGAATAATGACTGTATTTAATTAAAGTACTTGAAACAATAATAATGATTTCTCTAATTATGACGGCTGAATAGAGCCCAACGTTACGTACGTAAATGTTGTTTCTAGGCTACTGAGAAGGCAATAATACCGTGAAGTATTTATTTAATGTTGTTTCTGGGCAACTTAAAATGCTGTTATACGGTAAAGTATTTATTAAAAGTTAAACGAGCGTGAAGGCCTTAACTTTTTAATTACAGGACATGAAAGTTTATGTCCACTATTGAAGATGGGCCCTCTTTCACTTAACGAACGGTTGTTTAAGATGGTATTTCTATCATTCTTAAGTACTTTCATTTTATTGTTAATTGTTTACTTTATGATAATTAAAAGTACTTGTGTTTGATCATTATCGCAACAATCGTACACTCTTGCCTAGAATTTAACTTTTAATTCGCTTAATTATTTTCTTTTGAAGGGAACTTGCTCCAGTTCAATCAAATCAACAACGAAAAAAAGTCACACTTTCGAATAAGCTCCTTCTTCTTTTCGTGTGAGGATGTGGCAACCTCTGGTGTCTAGAGTTAAATAAGCCACCTCTGGGAACCCCACAAGCATCTGACTTGGCTATTTCAGACTTACATTAACTATAACTAAAGCTAAATTAGCTATTAATGCCAATTTGATTGAATCGAGTGAAGAAAATGACTAAGAATACGGGGCAGTCTCTCAGATAACGGGTAAATATTTACTAGAGAAAATTCTGTTATTTTATTAGGTCTTAAGTTTACCTAACGAGAAACCAAGAACTCTAGAATTCATCTTTATTTATTTACTTACAAGATACTTTGTTATCTCCCAGTTCATTTTCAGTTCGAGAGCGAAGATATTATTATACAAATAATGGTTGAAGGCATTCCGTTGCCCGCAGGCTACAATAACTTACTTTACATCAGTTAAATACTTGGCCTTGATAAGGACTAGATAAATAATGATATTCTGTCTTCCACTCTTGAATAATTAATTTGCTTTTCAAGTTTTCAACTTAAATTACAAGGCTGGACAGGTATATCTGGCGGATATTGATTTCCATTTCAAAATAGCCGTTGTCATTTAGAACTGGAGTTGGATACTAAAATAGTGTGGTTCGTTTTACGCGGTAAACTAATAGTAGATGTATGTGTAATTAAAGCTGATTGAAAAGAGTGTCCGTGGAGTTTCTTGCAAATTCTTCTCCATTGAGACCTACAGACGCTTGCGAATTTGCACCTAGATAAATCTTTTTATTATTTTTTTGTTTGACAATTCAAAAGTACCTATATGATTTACTTGAAATAAACTACTCGATTTTGATTTTGTGAGTTTATTCTTATTTTTGTTGTCTTTTTATTGATCAAAAACCTTTATGAAGCAAAAATAATTACATCCAACAGCCACTTAGAGAGTACGGTTTTACGGTCCTGTTGACCATTTAATATTCTACAAATTGATTACTCAAGTAATCGTAACAAAAACAGAAAAGTAGAAATTCTGTTTTCAATACATTTTCTCGTTCTAAAACTTTCATATAAGTTTCTCAGTGGCATTAACCACAACGAAGGCTAAATGACTTTAGTTCTGGGTTGGTGAGCCCTAAGATCAATAAAATTTTATTGGGTCGCATAAGGTTCGCGTGACAGCCCTAAGCGTACCACAGGGTAGAAACGACTTATGTGCGAGTAGTTTAGGGTTATGTAATAAATGTTGTCTGTGGTGCCCTTCGTTCGGCACTATTTCGTAATTGACGTATTTCGAATAAATGAAAAAAGAAAACATTGGTATACATTTTGTTTGCCCTTATTCGAGCAAAATAATAACAAACGTAGGTATACCTATTTGTTTTCTCAATAAATTTTACCAGTTGATATACAAAGTCCAGTTACAAAAACGCCAATATATTTTCGGATATTTTGTGTCACATACAACGAATTTGCGTTACCGCAAAAACTAATATTTTTGTAGTGAAACGTGATTTATATGGTCCCACACAAAGTGTCATCCCTTTTTTTCTGAAACCTCTTTGTAATAAACGACAAACAGCACCCTTCTAAGAATTATATTATGTGCTAAATAGTCGGTTAATTGTGCCATAAACTCGTACTTACCTTTTGATTATATAAGTGCTTTTACTCAGTTTGACATGCCTCATCTTATTTTGACGAATTCTAGGCTGAAATATATTTAAAATTTCGAGTGAAGCATGTTGAGAGCGGCCTGGAGATAGAATATTAAATAATTAATTTTCATATCCTATTTTCAGGCTAGTTTTCGGGCAGGAAAGGAGCTGAAAGCTTTTTTTTCAATATTCTACCGCGGACATGTGGCAGTCCGCGCTCTTTTTTATCGTGTTTATATTTTGTTTCATTTTTTTTCATAAAAATTACAATTCCTAGACTCCTACGTCGGATATTATTTTTAGGCTTACTTAACCAGCTTAAGTCTACGTGAGTTCATCCCTCACTAAATACTATATATATATATATATATTACACACTGGCATTACAATTTTATGTTTCTATTTACTACTTATCTTTATATTAATAACTATTTTGTATACTTATTTCTATTGATACACTGCTTAAGCTGAAAGCTTTAACCGCTTTTTAAACTTTAGTATATTTGGCTTATTTTGTTTATTCCATGTTTATTTTGGTAAGTATAAATGAATTCGTCCCTTCAGATGTTACAACAAACTATTCATCAAAGTTGAATATTATTTGAATGATATTGAAAGATTGCATTCAAATACAATATTTGTTTTATAATTTGAATGAAATGTTTGTCGAAACATCGACAACAGTTACTCAATCATTGATGATGATTAAAAAAACGAACTTCAATATTGAGTGAACACCACAAATTCTGCATTGTTTCACGTTTCAACGGATAAAAATATCGTTAATTTCTAACAGGGTAAATAACACCTCAAAACTCATCATAATTATTCACGGCAGAGGCTAAAATTGATTAATTAATTAACTTGTTAACTGAACAGTTTATGGACGCACTCTCAATAATAACGCGTCGTCCGATGCTGATTGCGAGATTTGGTCGACCAGGCCGGATAAGCCCGACAGCAACCACAGAGTAACTACATCACTATGGAAAATGTTGCCCTACTGCAAACTAATTATCACGTTAATGACTGATCTCGTGAGGCTTCCTGATATTGTAGGAAGCTTTACGTAATGACAATTAAGTGCCGTTGTTTTATTAATTACTGGTACATAAAGCTTGCCTTTACTATGCTATTATTGTATTATCTGTGCCTTTACTGAGCTATTTGCAATTAACTTTAACTGTCTTTTTATGATAGTAACTGAAGAAAGATCTGTCTATAGGTTCCTCGGTTTCTTAGTAATTTTTCTGTCTTAGAGATATTTCCAACAATTGTTTATAAAGCATTCTCGCTTTTGCTCTCTTGCCACCTTTTTCAAGATTTTTCTGCAAATTCATCCCCACTGTTTCTTATCCACAAAATAAACTTCATGATATTGCCCAAAAGAATATTGAGAGATATGGATCTCACAGTTCTGTGAACGATTCAGTATGTTTGCTACAATTTATTTACCAAGGAAGACATCCGTCAGTTTACCCATAAACATCAAGTTAGCATTATATTCCTTACCGCTGACATTTGCGATGTTTTCCGAACAGATGGCCTCCTTTTACGTCCTATATGTGACGAGGCCCCATAGGGAAACATACAACCGATCCATTGGATTTACATAAAAGGTTCAATGAATTTGATACAAGCTCATATTTACGGTGACACGTAGATGCTTTTTTGCATATCATATTCTTTTGCGTTGTTTTGAAATTTTAATCAACGTCTACCAAGTTTCGATACTCAACTTTTTACAATATTTATTGCAAGAATTGCCTTCGTTAGGTCGTTCTTCTTAATGAAACAACGTTGAGGTTTTAAAATAAATTTGGTTATAAGTTTTATCAGTTATTCAGATAGGCAAGTATCTGAACATGAAAAGAGCTTGTAGTCACTGGTAGGTATAAGAACATAATTATAATTCCCTGAAAGGGGAAAATTAAATGATTTAAGGTTAGTAAAGTTCATTTCCATCATACTAAAATTAATGCTTCATAACCTACCGTAATCAAGAAGTAGGTATCTTGATTATCGCTCCTTTATAGGTATTTACCTGCTTATTGCTTAGTAACTGTTAGAGGCTCAATATAATTAATAATTAGCAATGAAAGTGTTAAACAAAATCGATGTAATCTAAAGTTTTATTGTATGTTTTGTGGTATTGATGGATCATGACGAGAAACTGCCATAAACTTTCATTAATCACGATTTGTGAGGAATGCTACGAACTACTTTTTCATTTACAAGGTGTGATTTTTATTTAACTTTTGTCATTAATGTAATTTTTATTCACTAGTTTTCGTGCTTTTGGGAAATGTCACATCACATGTATTATTTAGTGTGTCAATTTAAATGTCAGTTTAATAACTCCATCTACTGGGACATGTCTTGCCAGCCAAGTAATTACGTATGTACTTGTTCAATAGTAACTGCTTCTCCTAAAACATCCCAGATATCCGATCTCAATCATCTATAAGATGAAAGGACTTATATCACATCTAAAGAACTTCTTATACCAGATCTTTTTTCCTTTCTAATAGCCCTTCAACTCCTTTTCACCCGTGCTTGAGACAAGATAATAAATCTTCTGAAGAAAAGAGGAACGGGAACAAAAATGCGTCATGTAAACACCCAAACACTTCGGGGGTCCCGTGAGCCAAGCAAAAGGGGGTATTATCTTAATGATCCAACCACATCCAACAGGTAGGATGATCTCCGTATACCACGGGCCAAATGTTTGGGAACTTTCCTTTACAATGTTCTAAAATTGGTCTGTTTGAATTTGTTGAAGTTATTTGAGAGAAGGACAGACGACAACGTATGAAGCTGCTTGTGATACGGTCATTGTCGCGTCAGTATAAGTATTACATCAACTCACTATTATCACAGATAATAGAATACTAGCTTACAGATGCCTCATCCCATACAAAGAAACCGTGCCGACGTAACTAGCGTTTTTCATCTGATTATACCGATTATTTTTTGTAAATCGATCGCGTTCGGTTCCGTTCCACGGCGATAGATAGATTACCATCTATATCCGTGGAACGAAAAGGAACGGAACCGAACGCGATCGACGTACAAAAAATAATCAGAATAATCAGTATAGAACGTCGGCACGGTTTCTTTGTATGGGATGAGACACCACTGCTATTATACACAACATATGATTGTTCCACTACTATTTGTTGATTTGCCTTGTGCCTTTGACACTGATTTCGAAATACAAAAGCTGCAATTTACTTAATTCAAAGAATCTAAATACAAAATGTTACAAATGTTTGCCGCGAATTAGGCACGAGAATAACTAAAGTCTCTATACTCGCAAAATTCGTAGCAGATGTCGCGTAAACTTAGTATATCCACATTAAAACTTCGCAACTACGCTTTTGCGATCGCGTCTCGGCTAATTCTTGCGACTTTGGGTTGCAAATATGGGGTTGCCTGTTATTTAGGTCAGGATCAAAATATTCCATTGCCGTTGATCGAGTCAGTGGATAAAAGCCGTAGATTATAGCTGTATTGGCTAAGAATAGAATGATTTTTAAGTAGTAAACGTAGGATGGCGCTCAAACATTTGCTACTTTTGTAAAGTGATTTATTCTGAATGACAAATAGGTACGTATTGTTAAGTTTCGTGTTTCATTCATGCTTTGAAGATTTACATTTTGAAGTATGTTTGCATATCAGCATCTCGAGTAAGCTCGTATCTTTGTAAGTGTACATTTTCATAAAATTCTGCGACGCATGGCTTAACTTGATTATGTCTTCAAAAGTTTAGCTAGAAAGTTTCTTCATAAAGCTAAAGCTAGAAAGCTTTATAAATTATATATTAAATTAGGCTTCACTCCGTTGAAAGGTTTCAGGAAGATTTTCAAAATGAGGTTTTTAGTTAAACACCAAAGTTTATTTTGTTAGGCCTTAGTTTATCAAATATTCCATCTAACTTAAACAAGTTTAATGTAAAACTTTCAAGAAAAGTTGATGTAGCCGAAAATATTTTGTAAACGAACTTGACAAGTAGATAATTTGAGGCAAACCGATGAATAATGGCCAGTTTTCCTTGAAGGTAACAAATGAAAAATACTGACAGCGCCATTTTATCAGTATCGATGTCTCGTAAGAAGGAAACGTGCTTGTGGGAGTCGTGGTAGGGTTACCATTTCGAAAACTGAAAATTCCTGACAAAAAGCCGGACTTTTAAGTAACGAAAAAAAATTTGTCTATGACTAAATCCCATATTCTTAAAGAATAGCCGTAGTGGCGAAACAAAAAAAAAATTGACAAAGCGAAATTAGAAAACCGGACACAGTCCTGACAGAAGGCCAAACTACGGACATGTCCGGATAAAGCCGCACGAATGGTAACCCTAGCCGCGGGAGGCCCTATAAAACTAAGCCTGGGCTGCAAAGGGCAGGGTTGAACGTAGAAATTTTTGTTCGCGGGTGTACAATGAAAAGATTTTTTACAAAAAGTGAAGAACTTTTTGGTTCCGATATATTGATTATATAAAATCAACTCCCACCATCCTTTCTTTTCAAAAGTAGTCCATACCCCAACATATCTTGAAAACTTCAATTGGAAAACTGTTTCAACTAGTTATGAAACTTTGCCAAGTTAAATACGCGCTTGATATAATTTTGCAGCAACCTTTAAGTCTTCATGGGCGCCAATGGAGCGGAACACTGGAGCTCGCTGAGCTAATTCCTTCTAAAGATGATATGAGTTGAAACTTTCGCTAAGGAATACTTTACATTGTTGCTTTGCTGTGAGGTTCTGTTGTCTTAGTCATTTTTTTTTTTATTGTCTGTAGTATCTTTAGTATAATTATGTAGGTGTGTAATGAGCTTAATCTTTTATTTGATTTTTGTCTTTATTTCTTTATCATTTACTTTTGTTTAATAATCAGATAATTTAAAACGAATCCGTAAAAGAAAAATTCAAGTGCAATGATTTATCCTAATTGACTTGATTGGAAACAAAAGAAACACAAAATTCGTAAATCTGTATCCCGGATTTCAAAACAATGGATACCCCTAACTTCCGTATTTTCAGGCAATCTCCTGTAGATAATCTTTATAAAATAAATCACGCTCCTTTGGACAATTCAGACTCCGTATAATTAATATTCCATAATGAATCAAAGCAGCCTTCACAGCCTCCTGTTTTGTGCATTATTTAATAGCCAATGTTTCGGCTCGAGTAGGCTCTGTATGTAGCAAAAATTCAATTTAGAATTAAGGGAAATTACATTTAACGGATATCTTCCATCTGAATTGTTCTCTGAACTCAATTAGAGGTTTGAGCCGAAATTGATTTACGGCTGTTTAAAACTAAGCTCGTTTTCTATTAGATTATTTGGGTTTAATAGTCGTTAGATTATCCATCGGCCCGCCCGCACACTATGCAAAGCGAATTATTTATTGAGCCTATTAGAGAGACGTAGAGAGTTATCAAGGAGTGTGTGTACCATGGAATTGTCTAACGACTGTAAAGGATACGTAATTTATTATGTCTGAGAATTATTGGCAATTGAAGGGAGTTGTTTAATACCACAGTTGAGAATAATTTTATTTCTCTTCGTCTCGTATTTGATATCAATCTATCTGGAATTTAATCTAACCTTGCTATGTCTCATTACTTTTCTATTATATTTGATGTATGTATATATCGGAGGAAGGTAAATGATTAGTAATAAATATCCCTTGTAAACTTATTACTTCAGGTTTGTTTAATTGGCAACATTTAGCTTCTGATCAGTTTTCAGTTCGATTTTATTCGATTGACAACACTTTATTTTTCTTATGTCAAAATACTCGATTTGGATTGGATAATACAAGCAGTAATTTGCCGGAAGAGATTCTCTTAGCCAATAAAAAGCAGGAGTGTCATAGAGGCACTCTGAGTGGGTTCTCCCGCCATATTGGGTCGTGAAGTTAGAAAAGATACGCGCGGACGCGCGTTTTGGGAGTTAAAAAGGAGTTGAGAGAAAAAGAGTTGAGAGGTAGCCAAAAGTGGCGTGTGTGAACTTGAACAAGTGTGTTTTAGTTGGGAAAAAGCGAAACGATTGGTGGCCGAATCCGCTGCTTTGATAAAATTGGAACAAGAACTATCTCTAAAACGGCATAAGTTACCTGCTTTGTGCATTGCATACCCACGATATGCCCACAGACCGAGGGTATTATTGAAGATAGCCCTCCTATCTCCGATATCGGAAGTGAAAACAATGCACGCACAAAGCGATAATGGACCAAATGAGACGAGTAATGGCTGGCGCGCTCTGTTTGGTGCGCGAAAATTAGCATGGAAGTACCTACCTACCTACCTACCTAATGGAGATGTTTTGCAACTTGCCGGCTACTAGAGACAGGAATATCATGTTGCCCGAGTTCAACCGTATAGTGTGGCCTATCCTAGACAATATGCGAAGTCGGGTTGCAGATAATGATAAAGTTAATGATGACATCGACGCCCAATCCTGACTAGATACTTGGGAAACGCAACTGTGGTGGTGATGTTCAGGGAAGTATAAACTTAAGTATTCCGACAATAATAAGTACCAATCTAATGCCTTATGAAGTTTAGCCACAATATTGTTTTTCTTGGTTTATAGTGGCTAAAATTTAAAATAAATTGTTATTTTCGTTATGTTGCTAAATGAAACTCAGCCAGATTCATACTGTCAGCGGAATTCGCAAAAGATTAAGACCACTTGTGCAAATACAGTGCAAGAGAGCAAACATCCTAAGCTACAACTTGATTCAATAAAACATTATGCTTGTGGAAAACTTGCTCATAGACATGAATTTTTCAGCCATTCACACAATATGCAACAAATAGCACGGACATCTGAGCCCTTCAACATGGCTGTGGATACCACAAGACCTGTTGTGACCGGCTGCATGTAGTGCTACAAGATAAGTGTGGAGCTCAGGTTCCATTTCATGAGGCAACATACAACCTGCAGTCTACAGCGCTATGAAAGAGGAAATTTAGTGGTTTTATTCATGCCGCTGCGGTGATCAATCAATTTAATATTTTCTGATAGCACCTAGGAGTCTGGACATGTGCATGGTTGGCACTGCTGCCTGACCTTTCCGGGAGTACAGGCTTAAAGGTATGTTACTTTGATCTGCATTCAACTATCTGTGCATTGGCATACATTTGTGGCAGCCGAAGTATGTATTGGATTTGGAAGTACCTAAGTTTTATAATTAATTGTTGCATTAATTGCAATTTATAACTATTGCATTATGTTGTTTAATGGAAATGTTTAATGTAAGTTACATGAAAAGAGTAGAAAAATCAAACAGCGCCATCTATGTAATGGTATTGATACTGTAGGTTTCTTTCAATAATCATCGAAATTGGGTTCGGGACCCCATTATGCTGTGATTTACTGCTTGGGGGAGCTTATTGAATACGAGCATGTTGTTTTTCGTGATCAATTTAAAAACAAACAAATAATTTTTGCATAGACAGAATGAGAAGTCCGTGCATGTCACGCCATCTTTTAAATCTTTGACGGGCTCAAGCTTTGAAATATTTTGTTTCAAGTATTTAATTGTTTTTCTTTACCAACAAAATAAACAATGAAACGATTTTTGCAATTTCATCTTTCTAATGTACTTGGAGCATTGGAATGTGAGAACAAAACGGAAAGAAATTAGATTTCATTACATTATTTTATGTTGCATAATGTTAGAACAATATACGGTTTTGTGACCACTAGTGCTGTCACAAGAGTACACACATTTAAGAATAGGTTTTTAGTTTACTCACTACTGATAATCGAGAAGTAAAGATACTAGGCATTTTAGCCATGCATTCTTTATTAATAGGTGTCACTTCAGATTGCCCGTAAATATTATTACCACTGAGTTTGTTGTTGATTTGATCTTCAAGGAAATTTGTGAATATGCTTTTCTTTGAAAATAACGTACATTCTTACTATTCGCGTTGGTATTTTTAATGCAAGTGTGAATCCAGTTATGGAAAGTAAAAAGAAAAATCGTAATAATAGTGTATCTTTTCACATCTTTGGCTGATTGGGATTGTTTTTACAACTAAATTAAAGTATCAGGTAAAAGGGAAAGAAATTTATTTTGTTAACGTTGAATTCAAATATCTTTGTGTAATACATTCGACTATTTTTAAATAATATTTTGGTTCATATCAAAACAGAAAAATCGAATCTCGATATTCTAGGGCGAAATATCGATACGCTGGATCGATTCAGTACTGGATATCGATTGAAAAATTGTTTGTTTATTTTTTGCCTTTAAATCGATTCGTCGATTAATTGATAACAGATCGCCATCCCTTACTCATCTCTATTAGACAGTGACATGTAAGTGTCAACATTCGAAAAAGTTCGAATTAAGTCGGACAAGACAAAACATAAACAAATAACTTTTAACTGTGATATGATTTTGAACTTATAAATTACTGGATAAAGACTAGATTATTAATAAGTCGTTACAAAGTGTGAGTCACTGTGAGGATTAGACTTTTAACTTTTGCTTTGTTGCAAAAACATGCAATAACTTTCAGTTAAGAGTTATATGATCAAGATTATTTTCAAACCGGTGTTAAAGTTTAGTTAAATAGTTTGTTGGTCGACTCGATTTGCAATCTTACAACCTGCAGACATCACAAGGATTAACGTTAGTATAGCCAATACAGTTGGCGTTTAGTTTTGTTGCTACCAACGGTTGAATAAAGGTAAAGTTAATGTCTGTAGTTGTTATATATCGCATTGTAGAGAATGAACCAACAGATTACATGTCATTCTAACGATACCTACCTACAAATAAAAATTATTTAAGTGGACTATGGCAAATGAAAAGTGCAACTAGACATGTAGATGGTGTCTAGAAGACGTATTCAGGTATTATGAGATGCCCGAGGGATTGGCCCTCTCGAAGAACTATTGAAGTTGTGGCTGAAGATGAGATAGATGTTCAATTGGCAACATTTAAATTTACATAGAACAGTTTCTCAGTTTCGTGGGTTAGAGAGATGACAGAGTCAAGAGTTGATTGGCATTTAAGTTGAAAGTGCATTGTGTGTAGCAAATGTATTTGCTAAGTTATTGTTGATTGTGGACCATGAATGGGACACTTGGGTTCTATTTGATTTACTTGGTACAGGAGCTTTTGTTTTTTGGTGGAAACTAGGAATGGTTTCCTTGTTCTGTGTTGTTCAACGATGCTTGGCCTCGATAATCTTGAACATTATTCAGAAGTTTTAATAATTGTAACATCTCTTTAAAGAAAGGTGTGCATTTGTGAATTGTGTGATTGTGTGGTGTCATGTAGGCTAGTACCTACCTTGAATAATAAATGTGGAATTTAAAGTATACTGTCAGTAATGGTTGTGGTGTTCTAACTTGTTGAATGTTCTGTGCTGGTCATTGTGAACATACCTAACGTAATTTTGTTTTATTTGCTATCTGAGCAAGTTGGATAAGATAATGTTAATGCAGATGTACACTCGGTGACATGCGGTGCATGATTTCATTTTCATTTTTAGTTTGCAAAATTGGTAATGTTTGATGTTGGTAGTTATTATACCTATCGCACTGAGGATTTGGTATGAAATCATGAACATAAAATAAAGTTCTTGAATATGCTTTTGGCTGGGTAAGAAATCCTGAATTTGAGATTGCCGTTGTAGTCAGTACTGAGAATGAAGATTGAAATAACAAATTTGATTTTGGTTTGGAGTTTATGGTTATTGGAGTTCTGAATGGTGGCAGCTATGTGATGCATTAAAGGCTTTGGTTCATGATGAGTTAGAGGAAAGCTGAAAGATCAAGTACCCATTGAAGTAACTGAATGTACTGTGTTGAAGACTGATTCAAATCAATCTAGCAATGGTGAGGTCGTGTGTATGGTCAAAGGACTGACTGTACGGTGATGAGTAGTCGCTGCGGTGACTGCTGTAACCGAGGTGGGTTACGAGGTGAGTGGTCAGAGATGACTGCTGTAACCGAGGTGGGTTACGAGGTGAGTGGTCAGTAAGATGACTGCTGTAACCGAGGTGGGTTACGAGGTGAGTGGTCAGAGATGACTGCTGTAACCAAGGTGGGTTACGAGGTGAGTGGTCAGTAAGATGACTGCTGTAACCGAGGTGGGTTACGAGGTGAGTGGTCAGTAAGATGACTGCTGTAACCGTGGTGGGTTACGAGGCCTGGTCAGGATGACTATGGTTGCAGGGTGGTCACTGGGTTGACCATCAGGAGCTACAGCGATTGCTGTGGGACCAAGAAACATTGCTGGATTTGTCAGGGGGGAACCTGGTCCCTCTGGGGCTTTGGAGTCCTGTTATCTGTCTGGGGAAGCCTGGTCCCTCTGGGGCTTCGGTGACCTGTTGTTTAGTGTATGTGGCATGGGTATCTGGCAGTATTGTTGCTTCGAGAGGACCGGTTGTCTGGGGAAGCCTGGTCTCTCTGGGGCTTTGGTGACCTGTTGTTTTGTGTATGTGGCATGGGTATCTGGCAGTCTTGTTGCCTCGAGAGGACCGGTTGTCTGGGGGAGCCTGGTCCCTCTGGGGCTTCGGTGACCTGTTGTCTGGGGGGAGCCTAGTCCCTCTGGGGCTTCGGTGACCTGTTGTATGTCTGGGGGAGCCTGGTCCCTCTGGGGCCTCGGTGACCTGTTGTTTGGTGTATGTGACATGGTATGTTGTGTTGGGCGTTTGGGTGGTTTCTGGCACACTTAGTGCTTCGAGACCGACTTGGCGTTTGTTGGGAACCTGGTACCTCTGGTGCTTCGGTAACCATTTAGAATGTGTTAATATGGTTGTCTAAATGGTGAGGTGGCTGGTTCGATAGTACGATGATGGTTGTGTACGGTGTATGGTGTGGAGACCTAAATTTACATGGAGAAAACAAATGAACAGTGTGAAAGCTAAGAGAATTCAGTTTTCATGAGTAAAGATGTACTTGAGTTTTGTTGTAGGCTGGTAATATAAGGTGTTGATTGAAGGTTTCACGTGGAAGATGTCACGACCACGTTATTTTTTTTATTTGGTCAGGAGCGGCCGAACTTAACCTATTACTTATTTTTTTATCTCTTGGTTTTTGTTTTTTTTTCTTGCAATTGAGTAACGATGTTGCTCGTCGCTTTACATCAAACGTGGGACCGTTTGAATGTCAAGATGGCCGTATCGGAGGAAGGTAAATGATTAGTAATAAATATCCCTTGTAAACTTATTACTTCAGGTTTGTTTAATTGGCAACATTTAGCTTCTGATCAGTTCTCAGTTCGATTTTATTCGATTGACAACACTTTATTTTTCTTATGTCAAAATACTCGATTTGGATTGGATAATACAAGCAGTAATTTGCCGGAAGAGATTCTCTTAGCCAATAAAAAGCAGGAGTGTCATAGAGGCACTCTGAGTGGGTTCTCCCGCCATATTGGGTCGTGAAGTTAGAAAAGATACGCGCGGACGCGCGTTTTGGGAGTTAAAAAGGAGTTGAGAGAAAAAGAGTTGAGAGGTAGCCAAAAGTGGCGTGTGTGAACTTGAACAAGTGTGTTTTAGTTGGGAAAAAGCGAAACGATTGGTGGCCGAATCCGCTGCTTTGATAAAATTGGAACAAGAACTATCTCTAAAACGGCATAAGTTACCTGCTTTGTGCATTGCATACCCACGATATGCCCACAGACCGAGGGTATTATTGAAGATAGCCCTCCTATCTCCGATATATATATATAGATTCTTGCCCGTTTACTGACTCTTATGCTCACTTTTACGGCACTAGTTTTATTAACATATAACTTAGTTTTTATAAAATTCTGAATGTAAGAACGCCTTTAGAACTTTGAAAGAAAAAGTCCCACAAAGTTCTTATAGCAGAAGTTAATCTTTTTTTTTATAAAGACGACATTTTGTTTTAAAAGAAAAGAAAGAAAGAAAAATTGTTTATTCTGCACAAACTAAACGCACAATACAAAATAAAGAGTGGCATTCACTAAAGGTACAAGTTAGCCTATTGGTTGGTTGGTGTGTGGTTGGTGTTGGTTGGTTGTTGGTTGGTGGTTGGTTATTTTACTGTCGCGTATTATCATTTCGGCTATTTCAACACACAAAATGTAAAAATTACTGGTCAAAAAGAAAACTGAAACTTCACTTGTGGCACAGAAAATATAATAATAGCATACTTATGGTAAGGTCAATTTTTCTGCGGGAAACAGCAATCAAGATTATTTTTTTACTTGCATAGTCAAATAAAGCTTTGTTGATGTCATCATCACACTAAACACACAAATATTATAAAGGCGAAAGGTTATGAGTATGTTTGTATGTATGTTACTTATTCACGCAAAAACTACTGAACGGATTTAGATGAAATTTGGCACAAAGATAGATTATAGTCTGCAATAGCACATAATATACTTTTTATACCGGGGATATGTTCCCTTGGTATAATTTTCGACGATACTTTTTATCCCGGGGATATGTTCCCTTGGGATAATTTTCGACATTCACACGGGCGCAGCCGCTGGCAGAAGCTAGTTAGTGATAAACCAATTACTAAGATGAGTGTGAACTTGGTGTGGATTTATCTCATTATGGTGGAAGTGGCTGGCGGGATTAGAGTTTAATAATAAATTGCTATTGTTTCATATGAGGCCGGCACAATGAGGTTTCATTACGCGGTCATAATATGGGGTGGCTGTGATAATTATTATGCAAACTTGCCTTCAAAGGATATTAGTGCAGTGTGAGATTGCATTTTCTCTAAGAAAATAGTTAGCGGAAAAGTTGTTAGTTTTATATTTTTTCTAATTATTTAATTGTTGTCTTTCATAATACAGAGATCCTCCAGTGTTTTTATAGTTTCAGTTTAAGAGATTTTTTTACTCAACTACAACTATAGAAAGTTAACTAGGAAGTTAATGTTATTAAGCCTTATTTCTAAGTGCTACATAATTGTTTTAATTACTTAATAGAATTGACGGCCAATGTCATCTGTTATTAATTCAAGGAACCTAAGAATGGCGTCCTGACAGAAACTCGATGAAAATTCAACCCAGTACGAAACCAAACTTGTGGGAATCCTCTGGTGTCGTCAACCGAACTTATTCACTTGAAAACTTTTTCAATCTGATTAATTTATGAAATATTCCAATTACACTCATTCTCTCAAACGGTGTGATAAAAATGAAAATTCAGCTTGTTGAGAGAAGTTTACTTCACGCTAAAGTTATGCCCAGAAGGGATATTATTTTATAATTTACTAGCTGTGCTCGCGGCTTCGCTCCCGTCCACTGCCTACCCTACCTACCAACCTACACTACCTACCTAACCTACTTACCTACATTCTTACCCTATCTACCTACCCTACCTATAATATGTTTTATTCCCGTAATCAAACCTACAAAGAATGTACATATGAATTTATTTACATAGATAAAAGTATATACATTGTATAAAATACTTAATTAACTAAGACTACAAACATATACACTTAAACCAAAAACTACTCACTAACTAAAAATAAAAATATACATAACGAAAATATGTCGTCGAAAAACTAAGAAAAAAAAGAAAGAAAGAATTATAAAACTTTAAAAAAAAGATGTATAAAATCGGTAAAGCCGTTCTCAAGTTATGGCGTGACCAAGGGAAATAGGGATTCATATCACACTAATATTATTAAGGCGAAAGTCTGTGAGTGTGTATGTTTGTTACTTCTTCACGCTCAAACTGCTGGAAGGATCTGGATGAAATTTGGCACAGGGATAGACTATAGTCTGGAATAGCACATAGTATTTTTATCCCGGGAATATGTTCCCTCGGCATAATTTTGGACATTCACGCGGGCGAAGCCGCTGGCAGAAGCTACTTTTATATATAAAGATGGAACTCAATTTTGGGTTGTGAATTTACTAGCTTTTATTAATACTAGTTTACACGTTTATGTACTACATTTTTATGAAGCAAAGTTTAAAGTTTCACAGGAAACTATGTAGCAAAACAAGCAAGCTTTTGTTTTGTCTCTAGAGTCAAGACTAAGATATCATCTGTCGCAAGAGATATTGAGAATTGCCCATTAATAATAACACCTATTGTAAGGAAAATGTATAAATTAAACGTCCCTCCATAAAGGCAGGTTCACATTCGGGCGACAACTCAATGCGGGCGCGATAATTAAATCTCGTTATAATTGAGCAGGGATCGATGGCTATACCCATCTTTCATGAACACACTTCAGTGCCATTCGCACGTGAATCCCCTGCCTTATAAACAAAAGACAAGGTTAAGTTATTACCAAAACTTGATCATTGAAATTTGAAGAGGTACTTCAGCAGGTACATTATTAGAAGCGTTAATACGATGCCATCTTTTCTAATTAATTATAAAACTGTCGTATCTTCTGATAAGTACCTTTTTGGCCCGTTGTAAGAACGTTCTTAATTTAACCTTATTGCTTTATCAATTAAAATTACATCATTCTGCTTAATTGGAATTTTATCTTGCGCAAATTAAAGTTTAATGACGGTTATAAATAAAAGAATCTTGTCTCATTTTTCTAAGGCTTGGCGAACCCAAACTTTGGCGATTGAATATCTTAAGTAGGTCTCGTGACAAGACTGCTAGGATTGCCTACACTTTATTTTGTTCCCTAGGTACTAACAATGTAATACCAACCTCATGCTAGTACCTACATAAAAGAATAATTCATTTTTCTCAGAAAACGTAGCTCTCTCTCAGCTTATACCCAGTGGTGGATTTACACTAGGGGCAGTCGGGGCTAGTGCCCAGGGCGGCAAATTTTCTAGGGCGGCAAAATTTGGAAAGTGAGATAAAATTTTCTATACAATATATAATTAACTAATTCTTTTAAATAAACATTTTATCTTTCAAGAAATATAATTCAAGTATTATGTATCACATTAAAATTTTGTATATTATAATATAAAAAACTATTCAAATAGTTTAATTTATTTATTTCCATAAAGGTTTGAAAAAATTAAAGTTGATATTTTTATTTTCTGGAATTGTCAATTCCAGAAAATAAAAATATTCTAATTCTTAAAAAATAAGGTATCAAAACTATTAAAATAAAATTTAAGTCATAGGGCGGCATTTTCTTCAGTGCCCCAGGGCGGCACAAATTTAAATCCGGCCCTGCTTATACCGCAGTTCCGTCTGGATAAATCAAGTAATTTAAAGTTGAATTTACGACGCTTCGAAGCACTTAACAATTGCTTTGTTTTTTGAAGCCAGAACAAAAAAAAAAAGAAAATTAGAATTTCCCGAAACACTGTCTATCACGGGATATAAATTTAAAATTTCTGCGTGGAAAACTGTTACAATTTTTCCGTGCAATAACTTTCAATTAACAAGCACTGCGCCGAGGACAAACTTCTCGTAATTGATGTCACAGTATGAAAACGGTTCTGCGAAGTTACAAGCAATTTCACTAACCATTGTGTGAGGAATTCTTCTTAATTTTCCGCTAGGGCGTTGGGTTGAATAATAACGCTTTTAATGGGCTTTTCCTGGTCCTTTATTTCGAGAGTGAAGTGTTTCTGTGAGTGAATCAATGGGATTTTCGCGGATGGACTTTTAAAAGATTTTTAGCGCATTATTATTCCAAACATGAATGAATAGTTGGAATTTACTTACATAACATAATATCACGCCAGTATTGCCAGAAGGGATAGGCAGGGATGCACCCACTAGATAACGCAAGTCCCTCCATCTGTACAAAAACCAAGCGTGACACTTTTTCACAAACAATTTAAAAACAAATTTACTTACCAATCATGAAAACAATTTCCAATGCCTCGGCCAACTTTTTCTACAGTCTTTACAGCTCAATATGGCATAAAAAGGCATTTTTCAAGATTTCGGTGGATTTCCGGTGTCAATAATGGTAAATGAAAAGCTCAAATTTCGATCATTGATCGTATGTTTTCTCCGTTTTTTAAAACACGCGAAATAATTTAAGTTTTTTTTTTTTTATCGCTTCTTCTAGTTAGATTTATATCTGTGGATGCACCTATGTACACTTACGATTTTCCAGTTATGTTTCAAGTCCCATATATTAATAGGGAGCGTCTTATTACATTAAATTATAAAACTTTTATTTCAGACAAAGTCCATAGGACTAGTAACAATTTACTTAAAAAACTAGTGTTAGCAGGTACAGATATAAACCTAAAACTCGACCCAGGAATCGAACCCAGGACCTTATAATCAGCTGCAGCGATTGCGACTACAAGACCAAAAAGGCAGCCTGAGTCTAAAGTGGTGAGATACTAATGAGATTAATTTAAAAGATACGTCTTGAGAATATATACTCTGTCATGTCAGAACACGAACACAAAGTACGTTATTTCCTATTACCAAAACTGTAACTTGTCTAGCTGCGAACTAGTTGCCGCTGTACGAAGGTGATAGGGGAGGATAGGAAGCTGTGGGGAGAGAAGGGGGAGTCGGCTCACTCTGGCTTCCGACCCTACTTCCGATGTGGCAGTGTCATGTGCCCTCAATGTACTCTCACAATATCTGACGTCACTGACTTTGGACAAGGTTAATAACCCTTGTACTGTCAGTTCGAAGAGTGTTCCTTTTTCAAATATATTTACGTACGTTCCTAAATATTATTTTTATATGTGTCTGCCTACCTACATAATACGCATTTTTGCGGCATTCGGGCTAAAGGTAAAAGTCGCTTTATAATTTACTTCTAGGATGAAATTTTAATTAGGTATCTCGAAATAAACATGAACTAATGAGTTGCTGCTTTATCAATTAAACACAAAACCTCCGCGGAAACCGTCTACTGAAAGTTTCGTACTGTTTGCTTATTGCAAAAAAAAATAAAAAATATACAAAATTTAATTTACACTGACTGAGAGTCCTTCGCAGTGTCAATTAAAGAAAAATATAATTTATGTATAAACCTTAAAAGTCTAAAATGTTAAGGTTTTTAATTCAAATATTTCCACTGCATTTTATATTTAACGCCTTCAATCCGTCGATGACGTCCATTCAATATTTATTTACATTGAAATGTACAAAATTAAAGCTGTTCTGAAATACTCCAACGCATTTCCACTGCAATATGAATGCCTTATAAAGATTTTCAGCAACTTCAAATTAAATTTCTCAACATTATGGAACCTGAAATTACATTTCTTGGTGACGTGGGGCTTGCATTTTATGCGTTTTCATTTTCATCGTCAACAATGATAATATCTTCCGTTCGTTGAAATAAAGGTTCCTCTTTCTAGAGTTATTATTAGTTGCATATAAACTCGTTTCCTTTGTTTTATAAATCTATATACTTAGTTCAAATAAGGATTCAATTTTACAAACATTGTGACTATGGTGGACAAAAAAGTAAATAAATCATAGAAAATAAGCCATTTTTACCCGACTGCCGAAGGAGGGTAAGGTGTTTATCAGTCTATGTATGTATGTATGTATGTATGTTTGTTCCTATGTGGCGTTCTAGAAACTAAACGCGTTGACCGATTTTGATGATTCTTACGTCAATCGATTCGTCTTAATTTTGCGAGTGTCACTAGCTACATTAAAATTGGAAAAATAAAAATGGCGGATTTTGGGCGCCATTTTATGGGTATTTTTTTTTCTTCAAAATCCATCGTGTGGGGTATCAATACGATTTTAAAAATATATAACACTTATATGTTTAAATGTACCTAATTCCAAAAAAATAAAAAAAAAGTTGTAAATAAAAAAAGTTTATTAAAAAAAACAAAAAACCCGACTGCATAAAAAGCAAACTAAAAAGACGTAAACAAAATTCAGGAGGATACATCTGGTTTTGGTCCGCCAGCTCGCGAATTTGTGTCCTCCGACTGCACAGCATAATTTTTTCTTGTTTACGTCTTTTTAGTTTGCTTTTTATGCAGTCGGGTTTTTTGTTTTTTTTAATAAACTTTTTTTTTGTCTACGTAGAGACTTTTCTTCCATGGAAAAAATAATGCCTTGACCATAGTTTATCTTGCGAATTCCAGCTAGATCAAATAAGGCAAAAAAGACTTGAATACCTACATAACTGGCGGTCTTCTTACATTCAATATTAAGCATTCCATCCAATATACCTGACCACACCTGGGTATTTCGGCCAGGACTGAATTCCCTACGTGCAAATTTTGCATAGCACTATCCACTTACGTCACTCGAGCTTGTCTAGAAAACTTTTTCTGTTTATAATGCAGAGTTTAATGATAAAAGGATGGTGGGAAAGATGGATGGTGTAATGTGCTTAAACCTATTTAATACTTAACTCGAAGAGCACACGACGAGAGTAAAAAGTTTCATGTGCTTTTAACTTGGGAAGCGGACACACTGAAATATGTATATTTAATTTCACTTGAAAAGACTTATTTGGATTACAATTTACATTGTTAACACCCAGTACAAAATGGAACGCTCATTTCATATTGACTTTAACATTTACTCCCAATTATAATAACATTACGGATGATATTTTAATACGTTTTCTGAAAAATATGAAGAATTTCGTTACAATTCCATTTATATTATATGCGAAGTTCATTTGGGGCGTAATAATGGTATTCTCCATTTTTGAATAAAAAGATTTTATGCCGAAACACATCGGTTTATTTCAGGAAGCATCTTTTCGGTTGGTTAAATATACCTAACGAAATAAAAACGTATTGACAACGTTAAGTATTTTGCCTATAAATTGTTTCATTTTATCGAACCTACTGCGTTCATATTTATTCTTTCGTGACTGTATTTCATGTACTACCGTTCGTCATATTGTACGAATCGTTCGTAATGTAAATTATTGAGGGGAATCGGTCCGATTGTTTTTTACGGGTATTCAAAGTATGAACATTGGACCAGAGCAAGTGCTTGGCATTCAAATGACTCACATTTATTGCCCTTACCTGATTGGTATTCATATAATTATGCAAGTGGAGGGTTTTGGTGGACGCTTAGAAATATGAATGCTTTTAGGAAGGGCGGCCATTTTACAGATTGGAATTTATGATAAAAGACGATAGGCTACACTGAAAATGTTTTTCAAAACTGTTCTTCATGTTATAGGTTTTGTTAAAGGTTGAAAAGAGGACAAGAAAATAGTGTATCAGAACCGCAACAGATCTATTCCACGATAAATGCAAACCTCGAGACATTGTGACATGCTCGACCAGAAAATCCGATAACGTCAACTTTTCACTCGTGGCGTAAGTACGTATACGAGAATACGCGGAGTAAAGCAGTAACTGGCTTTTGAACTTTTTCCTCCCCAGAGAAAGGATTCGGGGACAAAATGTTTGCGGTTCACTTTTGGCTTATTTTGTTCAGTAAACTCTATAAATGACTCTGAATATTTTCAGATGCTAATACTTTTTCTGTGGGGTTTGACAGTTTAAAAGCTTCAATGCAAAAGTAGTTTTCTGCACTATCTGGGTTATTCCCAGTTGTTCTGTACACAATGTGTTCGTTATCTAAATTCGTATATTATGCTATGAGCTGAGGAAGTCAGTAAGTAAAGACACATCGAGCATCCAAATGATAGCGATGATTACTCTATTCAGTTAGAAATAACATGTCTCCGCAGCAGGCGGGAAGTTTAATGTACGCGTCATACGTGGGTGATGCATTATGAGATATGTAACACTCGTACGTAAGTACTCACGTACACCCCTCACGTACACAGTCGCGTTTAACTCTGTTTACGTTGCAGTTTTGTCTTCGTTACCAAGTTTAAACTTCGGCGTTGATTTGTTACATTGTTCTCTTAATCAACAGGGTTTCCAGCAATACTTCACACCTACACCGTTATATCTTTAGTTAGTTACGAATCGTTAAACCATAATATTAGACCAAATATGTGAGTGATAATAGTGATAAGTAATTTAAATGAATATTGAAAATGTTAGCTTGTGTTTGTCAACCAACGGAAACGGCGCTATTATTTAAAGGAGGACCACCAGTTGCTATGGGTCCACTTGGCACACACAAAATACGTCATAACCCTGTTGATGCCATGAAAGCCCTCAAACTAATACCTACAACTGTGCGACGCTCCAGCGATGACGCAAAAGATAGTTCTCCGTCACACAACTCATCGCCAATCCTCATCAACTCAGCCGGAAACTTACTGAATTTGAGAAAAATAGAACGAAAAGCTAAATCGACGAAAATCCTAGTTAACCCCGTCTGCTCCGACAGCGTTGGCACTAGTGATGACAGCAATCGATCCAAAAACGTCACATCCAAGTGGAATGGAAAGAAAAAACGACTCAAGTTGGAAAGTGCTTCCAAGAGCCACAAGAAAGACGAAGGTAAACGTGATAAACATGATCCAATTAGTAGAAGTGATGGTAAAGAAGATAAGAAATCGATATCTTGTTTCAAAATAAAAAGTTCCGAAGATAAATCACGTTCAGTCGAAGACCGAAAATCAGGAAAAGAGAACTGTACAAATGAAAATGCGAGTAACCTGATGAGCGCCGAGAAACCCGATATAATTAACCATTCCAGGAAAAATAGCAGAGAAATTTTAGTAGACGAAGGTACTATGACCGACGAGACGATGTTAAGAAATGACCAATTGGAGACGGGAAAGACTGATACTACTATAGCAGTTAAGGAAATGAAGGTAAGCGAGTAGTTAGACTTGGCTAGCGTTAATCTAAATAGCTTAATTTTCCATTTACACAAAAATAAAATCGGTACTGAAAGACGAAAAGAGTAATTAAGTTTCATTACCAACGTTTCAAAACCGCACTAGTAGAACTTGAAGCACAATCATTCAGTTGTATATTGAATTGGGTTCATTACCAGCATTTCGGTCGTCTCGGCGTGTGGATCAATCTGTATGCTAATGACGAGCTGGAACATTTTCGGATTGCACTCATCTCTTCTCCCTTTCATTGCTATTCTCTCAATGGACCGCTTTATTCACTATCAAAACTATGTTACTAAACATTTTACTGTATGGTTTACATTCAGCACACTTACCATTATTTATTTTAGTGTGTTGTTGTTTCTCCTAAATCGATTTAAAGTCGAATAATTTCACAATATTTAAATGTAAATTGAAAATATTTGTGACAAACATAATGTTATTATCAGCAGCTCTACTCCAAATGTAGGTGAATGGGCACTCTGAATACAGTGCGCACAAATTAATACTTAATTAATTGAAGTGTTGGACAAAACTGTGTATTTCGCTACGTTATTGGAATTATTAGCTGTGTGATTGTCCCTGCCCATCTGTGTTTAATATCCGGTGCCCAAAGGCCGGATAATTTCATTGTGGCTTCGCTAAAACCTCATTGCGAATCGATTCTGTGTCGATTGCGTACCGAAAAAGGTTCTCTCGGGCGTATTTTTGATGCTTCATTGATATTCTGGTTCGTGCCTGGAATGATTTTAATATTGACATTTGCATAAATATTAATATTAGACGCTTTAGACGTGATGAGGCTGATTTTGTTTTTGGCGCGTTTGGCAAACGTTTTAGTTGAATCAATTTTGGTTTTTATTACTTTCATCGGTGTTAATGGAGACATTGTTAGCATTGTTTTATACTTTAAATAACCTATAGTCTAATGAAATTGTAGCAACAAATTCACCTTCAACCACCTTCTTAATGTCGAAAGGCATTGTTTCCAAGTTTACATCTTTTATCGGACATTATTGGAGCAACAGATGTTCCAGTCATTGCGAATGTTCCACTTGGAGCCTGATTTATTGCTTCGGAAATGATAAAGCCTCTTGTGTGTATCCGACTGTGGCAGCATAGCCAACAGAAATAAAGGGTCTTTCAACAAGGACGGGTTGATGTTAAAATTGAATAAAACAAGATGTGTGTGAGATATTAACGAAATTTATTTTTTATTTAAAAGCCCCATTTATGCCATTATGGATGGAATATGACATCGTTCAAAGGTCCGCCGCGGCTTCGTATGGTGGCATTTTCTTGTGGGGTTTTCTTCAAACCAATAACCAAGTTCCAATAAACCAAATTCGACCGTTGCCCTGAAAGCCAACATAACGCAGGCCATCGCTCGGATTCAGCCGGATCTATGCAGCAGAGTCATTAAAAATTGGACCTCTCGGATTCGTGCCACCATACGAAGCCGCGGCGGACATTTGAACGATGTCATATTCCATCCATAATGGCATAAATGGGCCTTTTAAATAAAAAATAAATTTCGTTAATATCTCGCACACATCTTGTTTTATTCAATTTTAACATCGACCCGTCCTTGTTGAAAGACCCTTTACTAGCACTAAACACTGGAGCACTATTACACTATATTCAGTTGCATAATATCCATGTATGCCTACCTACATAATATATCTGTGTTCGGCACTATTACGAATGTATACTTTAGCTGAGTAACTAATTTCAGATTCAGTGTTGCAACAGAGCTTAAATGCATTTTCGTAACTTAATGAGAGGGAATTATTATTTTATTGTTTATTTTAGTACCAATATTTTTAATATGTCATCTGAATCTATGTATGTTATGTCTTTGTTTTAAATTATTTTAGCGTCTAATTTTGTGTGCAAATTATATGAAAAAATGTATTACAGCTAAGGTTTTCAATCATCATCATATCAGCCGAAAGACGTCCACTGCTGGAAATAGGCCTCCCCCAAGCGTTGCTACATTGACCGGTCCCGTGCGTCTCGCAACCAGCGGATCCCCGCAACCTTCACCAGGTCATTAGTCCACCTGGTGGGCGGCCTTCTAACGCAGTCTTCCGGTTCGCGGTCGCCACTCCAGAACTTTTCTGTCCCATCGGCTTTCCGTTCTACGAGCAATGTTCTGCCCACAGAATTTCCCTGGTTTTCAATACTAAGAAAGTAATCTTACGCCATGGAAATCTTGACGCTTAATTACTTCTACGATTTTTTTAATTCATCGTCAACAATAGCTAGAATCTTGAGCTTGAAAAAAAAATTAAATGTTTCCGTTTATTTGTTTCAGGTAAGAGTTTAAATAATGGCCCCCGAGTGTAAGCGCCGTGTAAAAGGTATTTAATTAAGGAAAACCCGCTTCTCGCCTAACTTAGAATACGGAGACGTGTTCTTATTATAATTTTGGATATTTTTAGTACATAATATGTATATGTTACCATTTGTTATTTTAGAGTGACGAAAAAGGTTTGTTAATGTAAGTTATTTCAAAGACAAAGAATTGCAATAGGTATAACATACAGACTTAATTGAGTTTGAAAAACTTTCCCAAAATAATTAAAACAATCTTCTCCGAGGCAACAAACTACACAAATTAAAATTACAAAGAAAAACGTAGACCTCGACTTCTAAACAGAATGTTATTTTCGAAGGCATTATAAGGCCACTACTTTTATGGGGTTAACTATTTAAGCACAAAAGGGGAATATACATAGTAAGGGTTGTTTGACGAATAAACGTTGCAAAAATGCCTGGCGTTCCTTGTAGGTGTGGGATAATGAAGTTAACCGTGCGGTGAGTTTCATAAACTTAGTTTTCACCAGGAAAATGGCCACTATGAGTGTATTTACACCTCTTTGCTGTGGCAGTGTCGTTCCGCTACATTTATAACTTAAAAGACTATTACACCTAGTTTGTTAATCTCTCTCATTGTTGGATTTGTTTCTAACTCGCTTTTGTACTGAGTAATTAAAAGCCGAGGACTGAGTGCTGCGGTGGAACTTTGAAGATAGCTATATCAAGGAGACTGAGAAAGGCTAAGTTGATTAATGGAATTAGGATGCAACGGAAAACGTTTTAAAATTCCGTATGTTTCAAGGAAAATTATTATAAGATTTTTCCCGTACTTACGAATATATTAACTGCAGACGCAGACGATATTACGATCAATCACTTATCAACTATACCTACTTGCAACTTTAAAATGTAAAATATTTTTGCTTCACTGGCGAGACTGCTTTAGTAAGTCCCATTTACCCCGAAGCTATAAAGAGCAAAACGGTACAAATTATGAACGCAGCCAAAGTATTACATTTATCCCTGCTTATTCATTGTTTACGTTTAACTTCAAACACTTTATGGTGCGTTAACAACGCTTTATGGAAGTTCTATAGAAATAGGGCGACATTGAGAACCTGTTTCAATGAGATCCCTCAGTCGTGTAAGGAGGTCCTATTCTTTACTTGCAAATGTAAGTGTTTATTTTTTTTTAAACATGGCGTCTTTTTAAGAAAAACGCGCAGTCACTTAGTTCTTTTTTTAAATGTGAAAAGAAAACAGGCCGTGATGAGCGGGAGTGTTGTCAGCCAGTACAGGTAAGGTTGTTTATGGGTCGTGGCCTTGTCTATTTACAGTTCTGTTGGTCAAAGGTTGGCGCGGGTTGGTTTTAGCGCGAAATGAAAGGGCTATGACTAAGACGGATGCTCCATTGAGGTTTGAGTTGTCCCTGTTTTAAGTGCTTTCTTGCTTTGATACTTTTGGGACGGCTTTTAAGAACTGAAGCTGAATATAGAGCAGTGAAAAAATTATACTTTTCCGTTTGTTAGGATTTTTTTCCTTATTCTACTTACATTAACTAAAATAAACAGAAACAAATTTACATTTATTTGCCATACATTTCCTTTTAAAAAAAAATATACCATGGTTTTGCATCAAAATCATCACTCAATTAAACATCAACTTCACCATTTTTTATTAAGAAACCTGGAAATGAAGCCTTTCTCTTGGAAATTTTGTTTTTCAATTAAAACTTTCTATTTGTTTGGCAAATGAAGTTTTTTTTTGCTTCCAAAGTTTACGCGATTCTTTCCAAAGTTGAGTTACCAGTGAGGCAGCCATTTCATAATGTTTCTGATTTGAACAGACCTTTTTAATATCAAGTAAAATCTTACTGAAAATATCATGGTAGCTTAGAAATTACCCTCTCATTTACTAGAATAAAATTTATTAAATATCTTGTGAGCAGTTAAATTTCTGAACACACGAGGCGCAGTTTAATGACCCACTTGTATAAATTAAACTTTTACGATGTGATTTTAGCAATTATTAGAACAAAACTGTCTACGTTACTTTCTACGGTCTTAACCTAAGCCTAATAATCACAAATCCATAATTTTAATTGCCCTGTCATACTAATCGATAAGACCAACCCAATTGACGTAATACAGCTGGTCGCCTTCCGTTAAATTTCCGCAGGGACGAACTTAAACAAAGTAGAAAATTGTATGGCTTACTAATATTGCTTCTAACTTCTGGGAAACGGTGAACGTATAAATTTGACAGCCCTATTCTCTATTAAGCACAATTTAACAGGTTGGTTTTGTTTGTTTGGAGTTGAAACAAAAATGGCTTATCTGGATATCCGATTAATCGTAGCCTCGTAGATTATACCAGGAAACTAAATATTATAGGATAGATTATATAGTCCAAACCAACAGAAATAATTTTACAATTTTTTACTTTTTATAATTGTAAATTCTAAAAAAGAAACCGTTTTAATTTCTTCCACGAGAAGTAGGAACTGTCTGCGATTCATTCAATTTATTATCTTAGCCGTACCGAAAAAGTTAATCTGCAAACACTATTAGCAGTGCATCGCCGCTTCGGTTCGTTCGGCTTACTGAGATGAAGTTTACTCGGCTACTCTCCCAACTACGTTGTTAGTTAAACTCAAATTTGTTTGCCATGCTAGTAATCCACTAAAATATTATTTTGGCTTACAGTGTAATTTTTTGCTGAAAATATACTATGTAATTCGTATATTCTTTTTTAGTTTTACTGTAAAATTAATACATACATACATAAACTTACGCTTTTTTCCCATGGGGGTAGGCAGAAACTACAGAACGCCACCTGCAACGATACCTAAAAAAAAGTAAAAAAAAAACTAATGTTACTTACTTCTTTTACTTCTTGAAAAATTAATGTTAGTAAATAATGTTGGCACGAAGTGTAACTCAATTAATCAGCGAAAGTGTTTTTATAGGATTCTTTGGGACTTCAACCCGTTTTCATTTATTTTATTAGCTTTTATTTTAGTGAATAACTTAATTTTGCCCCTTAAACTTAGTTAAGAAGGTAGGTACGTCACTAACACTCTAATTGAGTTAAGAGACAGTCTAATAAGTAAAAAGTCGTTTCTATAATGTTAGTGGTAGCTAACATGTAGCAATCATGCCAGGACAGCTGCCTAGATAAGACAGTGCTGATAGCAAGTACTGGCTACCAGTATCTATCAAGTCCACTATCCAACATCCCGACTTAACGAGGGACATGAAACCATTTACATAATAATCTGCGTAATCATGCCTTATATTGCACTAAACTGAGAACCTGATAAAAATAAAAAACTGGCCATGTGCGAGTCGGACTCGCGCACGAAGGGTTCCGTACCACTATCGCAAAAAAACGGCATAAAAATTACGTTTGTTGTATAGGAGCTCCAATTAAATATTTATTTTATTCTGTTTTTAGTATTCCTTGTTACAGCGGCAACAGAAATACATCATCTATGAAAATTTCAACTGTCTTGCTATCACGGTTCATAAGATACAACCTGGTGACAGACAGACCACGGAATCTTAGTAATAGGGTCCCGTTTTTACCCTTTGGGTACGGAACCCTAAAAAGTCATTGATCTGACTTGTACTAAAAGCTATAATTACGTAACTTGAAAACATGATTCTTTGTTTATGGAGATATTTTGATAATTTTGGTATCAAATGAAAGATATAGACTTAGAACCATTTTATCCGTTTAAATCATGTAAATCGGTTCACGCGTTTATGAGATATTAACTCAGTATCGAATGCCAAAGTAAACAGACAAGGAGCCCCTTACCGCGACACGTTTATTTTGATCGTGTTAGCGATACTACCTTTACATTTTTTCGTATCGTTTTGAAATATTGGAATACATTGGTAGACAGGTGTGAACGACTTTTATTTTTTGTTATCTGGTTCTCACTTTACTTATTACTTGGTTTTCGATTGACGCCCACGGAAAGAGATAGCATCTGTAATCGCGAGAACCACACGCAAAAAAGGAAATTAGGTTTGCAAGCGAATTTGAAAATTCATGTTTCTGTCCGTGTAGGCGGATTTCCTTTAACGCGTATCTGTTTTTCGTAAACATGTTTGTTAAGAATTTTAAGAGGATATTCATCGATGGTCGTGGGTTATCCGATAAATCAAGAGTGAATGGGTTTCTTCTAGGCAAGCGTGCTTCACCGTCGACCTCATCATCGCTTACCATCAGGTGAGATAGTGGTCAAGCGCAAGCCTATAGACTGCTGATGGATTGTGTCCGAAATAAAGATAAATAAATAAATAAATAAATTGTTTATTGATCAAAAAGGTACAGATGGTGAGAAAAACAAAACTTATACTAAATTTACAAGCAAGATATACAAGGTACAGTATAATATAGTAGAACATGTTGACATGGTACATCTGTTGACAATTTACGTAACCCTGTCTCTTAAACTAGGGTATACCTCTATCTTAAGAGACAGTGGAGAAGAAGATGAACATGAATCACTCATGATCGAGCTAAAACTAAACAAATTAGATGTAGGCTTAATACAGTCAATATTATCTTTACCATGTTCAGAGACCATTAAAAAGTTTTGTAAATTAATGACAGTTCTTGTTGAGTGATTCACTTTCTTTGCTTTTAGTAGGTATAATAAATATTATAATTAAAAGATGTTAAGATAAATTAGATGTGTGTAGAAATATTGTAAAAGGGTATGATGGGGTTGTCATATCTGAGATAAAAACCCCTAAATAAAAACAGAATTAAAAAAAAAAGCCTATAAACAAAAATAAAATACATTAGGCTTCCGAATCGCCAACTATGTATAGAAACTTCACGATATTTTCCAGCCGTGTCCGTTAAGTTAAAGGAAAGCCGCTTAGTAACTAGCTCCAAAGCCTGCTATTAGTGTAATTACGAATTCAATTTTATCCACTCACCCAAAACCGACCTAAAACACTTAATCCCCACTAACATCCAAGTTAATTCCGTAAACCGGTGCAAAGACGAAAACAAATCCGACCCGAAACAAAATCACTATTTACGCTTATGTAGATAAGTGTTTATCTCTTGCTATAAAGGCTAAAGGCGTATCCTGTACCGCTATTCTGAGGGTCCCGGCATTAACATCCTCGCCCAGTCTGCTTACTTATTCACGGCATTAGGCCGGTTGCAGATAGTCAGTACAATGTTACTGAAAACGATTGTCCGAAGTCCGAACCGCACACCCGAACCACAGCCTAAACAAATTTGACATGAATGTTAAAACGGGAATTCTAAATTCAAACCGAGGTGTGGAAATGGCCTTAGGTGTGTTCGTACGTAGTTTTGTTCACATATTTTCTTGTTAGGTTAAGGGAGTATATATTTGCTTGGAAGCGATATTGCGGTGCATTAAGGAAGGTAGCGCGCTGCAAAGTTTACTCCAACACATTCATCTAATTCCCGCGACTTGTGTGCTCTATTTCACAATGGCGTGTGAAGTGTTAAACCATTTATCGTGGATAAAATATTGGTGTATGACGTTACATTATTTAGCTTTAACACGGATTATGTAACAATGAATATACTTTGTTGCTTCTTTCACGCGATACTGCATATTGCAATTTACCATCATCATCTTCCTGTCCTTGTCCAATGTTATCCTTGTGTTCGGCGGATGAACCGATTTTGATTTCTTTTTTTTTTTATTGAAAGGTTCCTTTATCGAGAGTGTTCTTAACTAGGTTTGATGAAGTTATGGATGGTATTTTCACAAGATATCGTGTCATAATTCGTCCGTAATCCGTCTTGTCAACTAGCCCGCTGTTAAATACTATCTTTTGTTTCTTAAAACTCCACAAATAATCAGTTTGCTCGAACTATGAAAGCACTAATTGACTTATATACTCTCCTAGCTAACAAATTTCTCCACAAGCTTCACCCTATGTTATAATATTAAAGCTAAGCAAAATAATCAGCCGTCAAGACATACAAATAATTATAAGGATTAACACGCACGGCTCGTTTGTATAATAATAAGGAGACGCCTCGCCCTAGCCGCCGTCCCGCGTCCCTTGCAAATAGGATTACGTGATGCGAGAATTCGTATTATTCATTTCGTCACTCCTTGGAATGGGTCGGGAGTGGTCATGAAGATTTATTGTTATAGGCTATGATAATTTTCTTACTCATAGAATTTATTCTGAATTATTTGTTGGGTTTTCTGAAGGAATAATGTGGCCTGAAAAGGGAATTTCTATGTCAATTTATTACGAGTTTTTCTTTAAGAAAACTGTATTTTCTATTGAAGATAAGGACGGATGATGTTGATTTGAGCTTTAATGTGGCACAATCACTTCCAATGAAAACCAAATAACCAGCGCAGATTTGAAACTGGTTCTTGTCACTAATATCTCTAGTACTAAGATAGAGGAAGGAGGGACTACTGAGGAGAAACTAATGTTTGCTGATAAAAATGTTACTAACTATTAATCTGTTAGTAACAATTTTTGCTCCTTTTTCTGAAGAACGAGCTTATTTGTAGAGCGTTAATATATTTTAAAATTCAAACCAAGTATTTATTTTCTTGCTATAAACCATAGACTCTTTATGTAATGTCAGAATTAAGATACACGGTTCCTATTATCGTTTCCTCTATTTTACTCAAGACTCTCGGATTATCAGCTGTCAGTGTTGTACTAAAACAGACTGACATATTCCTGGGAATAGTTGAATCGTGGTCAACCTATTCAATGTATGCTTCGAAGGGATTACGCCCAAACTAACAGACGGTGGGTGGATTAGCTTTCCAGGACTGATGGGTAGACCGATATGTGGGTAGACCGTTATAAGGGTAATTCGGAATACGGCATTTATCGGAATATTGACTAGTGTAGCACTATTATCGACATTATCGTGTACCTTTGCGTGACTTTCCTCATTATTATTTTCTTTTGTTTCGTTTCAACTTTGTAAATAATGTAGTTGATGGACATTCCATAAATACTCGACTATATATATTAATACTTAGTAGGTATCTTTTCTGTTGGACATGGCATTCAATACAGATACTGACGTCATAACAAATAATATCTATTTACCTATTGGAACTTATTCGAGAAGGCAGTAAGGGCTTCATTCTAAGCACTTTTGAAAGAAACTTCGATCCAATTGACTCAGCCACCACGACTACGAAAAAACCCTCGCTTACTGACAATAAATAACAAGCTTTTCTGTCAATTTAGTTTGGTCAAATGGAGAAAAACTTAGTATGCAGGTGTTAAGCTTAGTTCACATAACACATAGAGTCTATGTGGATGTATCTATTACAGACAGTCCAGCATTGTTATCCTATTATTGTAAAAGCGCAATTGAAAACTCAGCGTTTTAATCGCATGCGATCTGAACTTAGCCTTAAGAGTGCTATTGCGCTGTTGTTCAATTATGTTCTCGTTTCCACAAAGCCCGTTTAATCTACGGAACCACGAAGAGAGCGCTGACCAGCTGGTAACCAGCTAGGTATATATCAAAAACTAAGTTCCTGCTTGTTTTCCCAGGAAGAGCTGCTTCAGATAATTCCATTGAACTGCAATCGCCGAAGTTTTAGACTGAGTTTAGAGACCATAAATAAACTTGATAGGATACTGGATTAGTATTTCCTTAGCTTATCCTATGGATAACTTTGGGAAATATGAACTGCAGTGGAAATTGTTGTTAGGACTTGATGAATCGAGTGGTTTACGTTGTAAACTTAAGCATAGTTATATCTATGCAAACAGTAAGCCATTATGTAGTGTCCCGGTAAACATACATACATACATATATCTACTAGACATTATTATGTGGTCGACAAGTCTATAACTGAGACGTAAAATATAGTTTTAGTGAAAAATTTGCATAACACAATATCACACTTACATTTCTATAATATCCACATGCGCTAAACACAGAACACAGAAAATATATCATACATAATGGGTCCGTGTTAGCTACTAACTCAACCACACATCAGAACCCGAGGTGGCGGCGCGTAGTGTTCCGCGCACGCCCCTCTTAGACGTCGCGGGGGCAGTCCAACAACACATTCCCCCCCCAACCCGAGGTCGAGGCCCGCAGGTGCGGGCTGGCATTAGCTGAGGGTTGCGGAAGCATCGTCGTTCCCGCGACCCAGTCAGTAGGAGTCTGACAGACCCGTCTGCAAAGGGCGGAGGACATCCAATGAGGATTTCTCACCCCGGAACAAAACGAAAATAAAAAGGTGGCGAAAGCGGGCTTAAGGATAAGGCAGAAGTTTACCAGCACATCCAAAATACGCCAGTATAAAAACTAATCCATCAATATCACTATGGCACTATCTTTTTTAATGAAATATGTAGGTAGGTATTGATAATAAAACCTTCCAGCTAGCCAGTAAGGGTTGAAGATGATGTATCGGCCACGTCATACATATCGTAAGCTCACTTTTTCGGTATGATTTCGTGGGTTCTACTTAGTGACCTCCAAGTTAATAATTTATCACTCACGCCGCCCACGAGTTGCTGTCGGAAATAGTTACATACATTAACTTCTACTAAGGAAATTGCTTTGTATTTTCATGGAGATAATGGATTAAATTTTTATTAATGTACAAATGAAATTGTCCATCGTATAGGACGTTTCTTTAATTTGCGTTTTAGTGGAAAAGTGGCATAATAAGCTCATAAGATCGAAGACTCCCTTCTAATTATGATCTATACTGCTCGCTTTTTGCATACACTTGTAAGCTAATAGAATATCAAATATACTTATTGTAATATAAAAATTTGGACAGATTTCAATTGGTCCATGGAGCACCGACGCAAATAATTAATATTTTAGAATAATATTTAATTCGACATGAAAATAAAAGGGATATGTATTAGTGCATTAAACCAAATAAAAACAGATAGAAAGGGAACCTATAGCTAAAATGTTAATAGATAAGGAAATATTGAGTGCTATTCCTCTCTCCTAGACACTGACTGTATCTAGAATGTTGCTGTGCCCGACAGGGTCCATAATTGTTTCTGTAACTTATATTTACCACCTGTATGTACATTATGGATGCAATAAATTTAATTTAAATTTAAGGAAAGGTAGGCATAAAGTCCGCCTCAGTGCATACTTTGGGTGCATAAAGTATTAATTAAATATACAATAAAAATATAAAATGAATTCCTCCCGTCGATAAATATATGTAGTTAAAAGGCAAAATGTTTGTGTAAAGTGTAAAACGTCATGTCAGTATCTAAAACTGTCATTTTAACAATGACAAATGATTCTCTCGGGACAGCTTTCACGAGATGTCCCTTTATGTTTAACTAAAAATAGAAGAAGAGATAACAAATGAATTAATACAAAACCGCTTTGATAAAATTATATTGAAAATACACATGTATTACAATACATGTGTACAAAAATATAATTTTTCTATAGTTAAATCTGTATATTAAAGAACGTAGTCGTGCAATTTTTGTCGTAAATATTAGCTGTAAAGGCTGTGGAAGCTGCAAGGCTTACAATTTTCTTCAAAACATTTACAAGGAAATGGTCCCTCCATTAGATATAGCATTTGCAAAAAAAATACACTTGGTCCCTCCATTAGATATAGCATTTGCAAAAAAAATACACTTGGTAAGCAAATGATTCTACTTTCAACAAGAACCAGTACCAAACATACAGCACATACCCCACACATAAGTAACATTCCTACTAAAACCCACCCAGCCGTACAAAAGCGAATCTCCAAAATGTGCCCCACAAGATAAGTACGTACACATATGACTTCCTTACCTTATTACTCAGCTTTCAGCCTTTACAACCTTACCTACCGCAAATTACAAAGCGCTACTTGAACTGGCGGTAAATCCCGAGATTGTAATAGGCAGTCCTGAGCTACTTCAGGTGGCTAATCCATTGCTGAGTAGGAAGAGTAGTTTGTTGAGCTGGCTGCTTTGGTTGGCCACTTTTTTCTTATTGGTTCTTTTTTTTTAGAATCGCTTAATGTTTTTAGGGTTCCGAAACAAGGAACCCTTATAGTTTCGCTCTGTCCGTCTGTCCGTCCGCAGCTTAGCTCAGAGAATCTTAGTACTAGAAAGCTATAATTTGGCATGGATATACATATAAATAATTCCGACAAAGTGGTAACATGAAATAGTGAAAAAAAAATTTTTTTCCGCTACTTCCCATAAATCTAGAGATAGTTAAAGGCATACCTGAGCTACTTCAGTTGGCTAATCCATTGCTGAGTAGGAAAAGTAGTTTGTAGAGCTAGCTACTTATGGTTGGCCACTTTTTTCTTATTTGTCCTTTTTTTTTTTGCTTATTTAAAAAAAAAAAACATAGAATCGGTTGTTCTTGAAACAGTGGTATTTGATACTTTCTTTTTGCCTACTGATTTTTAGGAAGGTACCCAAGTTTAGTAGGCTTATAAATTGCTTACTTTTTTACAGCCTAACCACTCGCAAATTACAAAGCGCTACTTGAAATGGCGGCAAATCCCGAGATTGTAATAGTTCTGAGCTACTTTAGGTGGCTAATCCATTGCTGAGTAGGAAAAGTAGTTAGTGGAGCTGGCTGCTTATAGTTGAGGTAGGTTGTGGTTGGGAACATTTTTCTTGTTCGAACTTTTTGTGTGTCTAATTTATATTTCAAATGGATCTTTTTATATTTGAATAGCATGGTATGAGTTAATTATTGTAATTAATTTCAGGCAGATAGGTACCAAAGTTTTGCGGGTGTCATTTGTAAATATTTGGTAGTTGTTTTTTTTTAACTCCTAGTCTAAACAACGTGTATCCTATTATCCAGTACGGGTTGTGTAGGTCGAATAGTCTGAAGCTTCGCGTAAAATATTAATTACACTGAAAACTGACCTGTTTTATCAAAAAATCGGTTATTAACTGAGAAATTAATGATAATTACCGATGTAATATTTAGAGAGAATACTGAAATATTATATTTGTATCATCACGTACAAACATCTGCTTTGCTATTTACCTTAATACCTGAGATAGTTAGGTAGCCCATGTTAGCTGGAAATCCATTAAAAATTTAATCAAGCCGCTTTTATGTGTTAGGTTTACTTCAGAGTCAACATCACTCGTTATCCTAATCAATTTTTGTTTGAAACCCAATGACAAGAACCCTTTAATATTTATACGGAATAATCACTACGTTTATACCAGGTTACACTGTAATTAAGGGGTGTAAAATTTTATGACAGTGCTGGAAAGAGACGGCACTTTACCAGAGAGCAGGACAGCATACTAATATCCTTTTAGATGTATAAACACTTCATTGCCACACACACACAAACACACATTTTAATGGTCTGCTTTTTAGATCGGCAGCTAATCGGTCGTTTTATCAGGAAATAAATGCTTTCCACTTATAGGTCCGTGAATTACGTATAGATACGAAAGTATGTACTTGGCTATAAAGGCAGTGGAAATTGTAAAACTTCTATAGTTCCTATGTATTAATTTAATAGTATAATTGTTACCCGCCCGGCGGGTCAAAGAATTAAGTATTTTTGAGTTAAGAACGTGTCCAACCCTACTTCAATGCCATGTAAGTTTGACAGGTTTTCAAGTGAGAGTTTGACAAATACCCAACTTCAAATACCTAATTCAGAAACCGGTTTCAAATATCTAATTAGGAGTCTGTATCTACATTACAAAAGTTCAACGATCCTTCTGAACATAAATAAATAATTTAATACTGCAACAGTACACGCACCAAACAAAATGGAATCTAGCACATATTTGCGAAATCGTAAATACAAATCGGCACCCAAAATTAATATGAGGGCTCAACCATTACTGGATACTGTGCTGTATAACTTTATCGACTCACTGGGCAATGTACGAACGGCAATATTTGGTAATTAGTACCAAAGGTGATTGAGGAAAGTTTGGGGAGTGCGAGATTTTTCGATTGAGTGTGATCAGTTCGTAACTGTACGTAAATCAAGACGGTCAATATTTGATAAACGAATATGTGCCATAGACTGAAACATTCCCTTTTACTGAAGTGTAGATAAATGAAGCTGAATCTTGATTCATCACATTTAGGAATTTAAAAAGAAAACATCTATACAAATAAATAAAATTGAAGTGTCTGTATGTAATATCAAAATAACAACGTTTTATTGAATACACGTGAAAGTATATACGGTACTAACAAAAAATAAGCAATTTTTAAGATTTTTGTCTGTCTGTCTGTTTGTTCCGGGTAATCTCCGAAATGGCTGGACTGATTTTGACGGGACTTTCACTGGTAGATAGCTGATGTAATAACGAGTAACATAGGCAACGTTTGATCACGAGAAAATTCATAGTTCCGGCGGGAAAATAAAAAAAGACGAAGTCGCGGGCAACAGCTAGTTCAGAATATATTTCAAATATTTTGTTAAAGAATCTCTTTCTTGATTTACTGCATGCAGCGTTCATAAAATCAAAGTCACAGACATTCATCGCAGTTATTTTCGGAACTGATATTACGCGCCCGCGACAAAAGTTTTAGAATTCTTGTTAATCCAAACCATTATTTATATCTCAATAAATTAATCTACTAAATTATTCTCCATCCAATATTAATCTTTCCTCTCTAATTAATAGCTTCAGTAAATATAAATTTAACCAATGCCATGTAACCGAAACCGAAAGGAAGCTCACTAACGAGAAACTGAATGTAATTTGGTTTCGTGCTCATAATAATTGAGCGAAAACTGCGGTTATTTTAAAGAAAAACTTTCGGATTTCGTTTCATTTTTGTTTCGTTTATTCCCGAGCAACAAGTTGACTTACTCCCTACGTATTTTTTACGTTATTATTGTACTTTCGGTAAGACAAGGGCATAACCTTTAAAATTTGCCAGTGTGTTTTAAAAATATGCAGTTTTATTTTATCCGGACCAATTTTCGTTCTATCGATGAAAGTTTTCGATGCTTTTTGGTTGAGTGAGTTCCGTATTTTCGGTCATAATCATGGAAGCAATTTTTCACAGCGTGATTATAGATGATTGAGCAATTATTGCCCTCCCTTTTTTGTGTAATTTTCTTTTCTTATGCTGAGCTATCTGGCTCCTTTCTGGCTGTTGAATTTTGGCAAAGAACACTTAAGCTGTATGTTACTTGCGTTAATCCCTTGTGTGAGGGATTGTGACATCATCAGCATTATCTTTTTCTCTGGATTATATTTAGGTGCACAACATTTCTTTGTCTTCCATACTTCTCTTTTATTCGTAATCTTAGTGGTCTCCGTCTTTCTAACCACATCAAATCCATTGATCCATTGTTTTTAGTATTCTTCACAACACATTCACAATCTGACCGTAACATCTCTTGTACTATACTGTTCGATATTGATGCATTCAAATTGTTCAGATTACTGCCTTCTATATTAACTTTCACGAAGCGCCGTTCAGAGTCATCTTACTCATGCTAAACGCTAACACCGAGAATATTCTATTTTGGCAAAAGTTCCTGTTGTTGTACGTTTAGAAGTTGAGAGTTTTCCAAATTCCCAACTTGAATACAGGCGCCGTCTTTACTCCAGTTCGTTCCTAAGGGACTATAGTACGTGACTTGTCGACTAGTTAGCGTACTACGGATTTCGTTTATTTACGCCCTAAGGAAAAGTATTAAGTGTATTATCAAAATTGGGTTGAAGGGAGTATCTTTTTGGGGACATCCCTAGCGGGAAATAACTACGATAGCTTGTAGCGTTACGTGTAGTTCAGATGGGCTGAGCTACACGTAAGCCTCGTTAATAAAAATAAAAGTAATTACAAACTAAAAATTAAGAAAAGGAGTATAAGATTAAGGTCCGGCTTCGCACGACGTGGGCAGCTAACCAGGGAACAGGACGGGCAGGTAGGTTGAAGTGTATGCAGCAGGTCGATTAGGCAGGCAGCACGGAGCAGGTCGGGCAGGTAGGTAATGTAGGCAGCAGGTCAACTAGGCATGCAGCTGGACTGACAGGAACTCCTCGAGTCGTGGAATGCTCGAGAGTGACAGATGAGCAGGCACCACGACAGTCTAGCAGGCACACGGAGGTAAATCAGACACAGTATAACACGCACGATATATTAAACTTGAGCACTTAGTTTAGTAGTACATTGCAGATAGTATTACTCATACACAAGCTGGATATTAAGGTTTAGAGACTTTCCAGAATAGAAGATACATTTTGTATTTTAGTGCTTAGTAATTATGCGACTTTTCGGATTCAGACCCGATTCAAGACTGCCAAGCCCTCGGCCTTTCCGTCTTTTATATCCACCGCTTGACAGAATCAGAATTTAAGTTAGTGACATCTTGTTGTCATAAAAAAAATGCAACCTGCCAGTATTCAAAACAGCCAGTAAAATTCAATCCAAAACCTTTTCGATGAATTCTGAGAGCGTGTAAATTAATTTTCAATTTATAAAATACAATATTTGAGCTAACCATATTGATAAAAAGAATTTAAATTATATAAATCAAAAGTAATCTTCATAGACTAAGCTAGTAAGAAGCTCTATGACAGAAAATTTAAAAGGAAAAGTATTGACAGCTTGACAACCTGACGTAGGTGTCATAACATTGAAAAATATGATTATTTTATAAGAAAACGAATCGTTTTAGACCGATTCGCAGAATAATAATGTAAACGTATAAAGGATGCGAAGTATAAGTATATGATGTAAAATGTATTGGCATGGAATAATATGAAGTAAGTATTAAGAGACCTAAGTGTGAATTAGGTGAGAACACCAGCTCACTCAGTGAAATAACTAAAATATGTGGTTTAAAATAGCGAAATACCACATTTCCCCAACAACCCCGAAAAATTTTCAACTCCATTGAAAATTTTGAAGGTTAAAATAAGTCCTTGCTCCAACACACAACATCTTTCATACTTTCGTCAAACACTCTCATTCATTCACACGTAGGGGATATGGTTCACATTCAATGACGCATACTCCAACAAAGAAATATTTATATTGTAATTACGAAGGCTTTTTTTTTAATTAGGTGTCGTAACCCGCACCTGTTTGAAAACCCAATTTAGAAGAGAGCATTAGGGCTTATTTAACGAGTTGCTTATCCGCTCAAGAGCATTAGGGCTTATTTAACGAGTTGCTTATCCGCTCGAAAAGTTTAAAGTTTAAGAAAAACCCCAAGTTTAAGAGACACTCGAGTTTAAGAGAGCCCAAGAGGAACTTGAGTTTAAGAGAGCTCAAGAGTAACTTGAGTTTAAGAGAGCTCAAGAGTAACTTGAGTTTAAGAGAGCTCAAGAGTAACTTGAGTTTAAGGTTTAGAGGGTTTTAAGAATACCTCTAAGAAAAGATAATGCATTAGGGGCTTATTTAATGAGTTGCTACCGCTCAAAAAAAAAGAATAATGCATTATAGCCTTATTCAGAGAAAATAAAAACTGAAAGTCGAAAAGAACTCAACAGTTAGAAGAAAGAAAGAAGATAGAGATGAGTCATGAGTAATATATGAAGAATGAATTTATTTACATAATTATATACCTACATTATATTTTAAAATCTTTAATATGCCATTTAGCTTGGTTGCCATTAGGATCCTCTAGTATATAAACTAATGGGGATAGTTTCTGCAACACAGTGGACTTCACATATTTTGGCGCTAATTTTGCGCTGAAATAAGTCCCAGCCTGACTATTTACATAGTTTCTTCGCCAGACTGTATCTCCTACGTTATATTCTTTAAAGGAATGACTTTCGTTGTAACGAGAAGAGTTACGAGTATGAGCCAGGGAAGGCTATCTGAACTTTATCGAAAGTTGCAGACAATAAACCTATGTTAGTAGCATAGATGTCCCTAGGTAGAAACACGATTTCATCAAGATTATTAGTTGGCGTATAAAGTGAGCCAGAAGTAACTGTTTCTCGTCCAAAGAGCAAAAAGTTAGGAGAGAAACCAGTGGTAGTATTTATTGTACTATTCATAGCAAATTGGACTTTAGGTAGGTAGATGTCCCAAGATCTATGGTCTTCACCAACCAAAGATGACAAGGCTGTGATTATAGTACGATTGTATCTTTCAGTGGGATTTACTTGAGGGCAATAGTGAGGAGAAAAAAATATGTATGGTATGTTATATCTGCCCAGGAAGTTGCGAAATTCTTGGGATTGGAATTGCGATCCATTGTCCATGATAATAGTCTGAGGTATTCCATGAATTAGAAAAACAAAATTTTCCAAGCTAGAGACGATGTTAGCACTAGTAGCTCGTTTTAGTGGAAAGATCAGGGAATATTTAGTAAAACAACAGTTAATCACTAAGATAAATTGATTTCTACGTCTAGTCATAGGTAGAGGACCCATTAGATCCAAAGAAATTGTTTGAAAGGGCCTGGCACAAATTTTTGGTTTACCCATAAGGCCAAAGGGAGAGTGATTTGCGTGTTTGTAAGTTAAGCAATTTTCGCAGGTAGAAATTATTTTAGCGATTTCCTTAAACATAGCAGGCCAGTAATATAGAAGTGATAATTTTTTATAAGTTTTAAAAATTCCTAAATGAGGCTGATCTGGGGATCCATGGTTATCCTTGACAAGAGATTCCCGGAGATTAGGATGAGGAACTTCTTTCCACGCGAAATCTTCAGTTAATGCGTAGGGAGATTGAGAATAGCGGAATAATTTATTTTCGCGAATTGTATAATTGGGATATTGATCAGGATTGTTACGACAAGCTTCGGTAGAAATTCAAAGAGACGCAAAGTCACACGATGAGAATAGTTTATAAAAGCAAAAAGATGATCCAAGACTACTCTCAAATACAACAGAAAAACTAATTTGTAAATTTTTAAACTGAATCTTCTGATAATATTTCATATACCCGATTACTTAAATTGATTTTCCATGATCAAAATTATCTATCAGCTCGTTAAGGAAAACATGATATGTAAACTCCTGACCCCGGCGATCGTGAGTTCTAATTCAAAACCGCTCGCTTTTGTATGGGATCTTAGTAACTAGCTATGTATGTGGAAAGGATCATATATGATGGCAAAATACTACTGTGAAGTAAATCTGTGTTTACCTAGTTTGAAAATATCTGTATGTTTGAATATACCTAGAGTTATTTGACTAAAACTGGTGGAACTTCAATTGGATTTCAATTTTCTCAAACGGTGATTTCGATAGGATACCTATATACTTGGAGGAATAGGATGAAGCTTTTCAGTTTCACCACTATATTTTGTTTTCAGCTCCCAAACTTGTATATTCTATGTTTACCATTAAAAGCCATGCTGTTGTTATCATCGTAGTTTCATCGCATGGCTCACCTCTAATTCAAAA
Source organism: Anorthoa munda (assembly GCA_945859665.1). NCBI lineage: Eukaryota > Metazoa > Arthropoda > Insecta > Lepidoptera > Noctuidae > Anorthoa > Anorthoa munda. The sequence goes on from OX243910.1 coordinate 13,310,836, forward strand.
GGATCTTGAATAATGAAAAGTTACCTACCTGATAAGTAGCAGTAGTAGTAGCCTTCATTGATATACATAACCTATATTGCTACAAGATAAATTAGTTGGCGTTGCAGTTGCGTATATGTAAGAGTAGATTTGTCAATAAAACAAATAATATCGAAGTAGCCAATCGTCACATTTTATATATCGAAGCAAATAACCGTTCATTACGCTGCGGATACGAACTTATCGAGCTGTTTCAAGTAGAATGATTTGCTAACGAGAGCCCTGCGTTTATTAGTTATTTGCGCTCAAACACACCATGTGGGTTCCGTTCAGCAGTCGATAAATTTTGTCTGCAGACCTTACATAGGCAGAATATAGTGTATTCGTTTACTTTAGGTTCCTATGATATATTGCACCGAATAGAAATACACGATTCATATTGGGTCTTTGAAAAATAACACTAGTTTACCTTGGTCTACCAACATATATCTTAATTGAATAAATATTTTATAAATTTCATAAAAATTACTGAATGTTTTCGTGAAGGTGGCTCATTTCAATTTCATGGCTGAGGTGGTTAGAGCAATCCATCAAAATACCTTATTTGTCGAAAACGAAACAAGGGTCGACGAAAATATCATAAAATATTCATATCTACTTTCACTGTTTGAATATTAAGTCTTTCTTTTAAAAAAGGTACGCATATTTATTTTATATGAACTATTTTACCAAAGATTGTTCATAAAACAAGTTGCTACTGACATAAAATTGAGTGGGTAGGTTACGCTACTCAGTTTCAATTTAAACATCTCCAGACTGCAGAAAATTCCTGACTGAGCCTTAATAAATTGAGTAAAATAATGTCTCAGGACGAGCAATTACTTACTGAAAAGATAGTAGATCTTAGCCATGACGAAGATAAGGCAATGGTAGAAGAAGTTTCAAACTTGCATCACTCCGACAACTTAATTTATTAAAACCACCGCCAGGGCTCGGCGGCTGAGATAACCGAGTTACATAACCTTGTTTAGTCTCGGCAAAAACTAGTGTACCATGAATTTATGTTCTGAAGTATTTATTACATCGTTACCACATAGAATCGTCGTCCCATTACCGCGGGAAATCGTATTCTAAACGAGGAGAACGCTAATGAATTGCGAAAAAAATAAGGCGCCCATAAATTCGTTGGCAGTCGTCCGCGTATTAAGGTTTCCGTAATTGTAAGCAACAAGGGCTTCGGAGGCTTTGTTTCGTCTGCCACAAACTGCTAGACGCGAGACGCGCTTTTATCGCAATATATTTTCTTGACAATAAAAGCGTTCTCATTTTTCCCGCAACGAATTGCGGTCACATAGTGGTCCGCCATACTGAGACGTATGTATCCGAGGCTAAGTGCAGAAAAGTGTCGGGATGCCTCGGCGACTGGCGAGTCGACGCTCGCGGCCAAAGAATGTCCGCAATAGGGCTTTTAGATGTCGCTTTTTATTGAACGCTACTTGGCTTTCGCGATGGACCTTGTAAGTTTTAGTAGTATTAAACTAAACACTTAAGCCGACGTTAGATTGTAAAGAAAATTACATTCTCTCGTTTCGGGGTTTAATGAAAAAGGCAGGCGATTTATGGGTGGGCTCTTAAGCGGGGCTCGCGACACATTCTTAAACCATACAATGCTTTATTTTTCACATGTAGCAAAGGCCGTGGAAGACAATGGAGCAAGTAATAACGTCAACCAGAAGAATGAGAGTGGAACAAAACATGCTGAAGAGGCGAGCCAGGGTCGCTCTATTGTTGCTGGAGATATTGCAGCACAAGCCACGAGCCACACATGTGCTATGTATGGTAAAGAATACGCCAGTAATTACTGAAGCTGCAGGTTTACATTTTCCAGCTATAACGAGATTGGACACACATTCAAAACAAAAGCAAGTAATTGCCGGGATGAATTGAGGTGATTTGCTGAAAATAGAGCGTGTAATAAAAATATTTATCTTTAAAGCCTTGAACAAAAGCGATAGATATAAAATTCATTTCAGCATTCATAAAAAAGCAGATAATTCAATAGACCCCAAAGTAGGATATATTTATAGTACAAAATAAGAGTTTTCACAATGTTAAGAGTTTATTAGCAGACTTTTACGAGTTTTCCAGGCATATCAAAGGAGCATAAATTCCGATTTCCATCACGAACGTTTTACCAAAAGACATTACACAAGTTCATTCACCTTAGAACGTATTTCTGGAAGCAGTAAGTTGGGGGGCAGTGGTGCGAGCAAAGTTATGGGCCCAGCAAATGGTGCGGGACAAGCTTGAGGGGACTACAGATGTGGGCTATTGGCACTCGCATACATATTTTTATCTCGTTTTTCCTTTGTTAATGATCAGTTTTGAACGATATGAGGATATTGAATGAAACCGTTTGTCTGTGATTGGAGTGGCTTAGTTTCAGCTCGATCTTTTATCCGATAGAGGAGTGTTTATGTTTATTGTTTCTGGGAATAAAAATACTTTTATTTTACGGGGATGAATTTAAGTAGGTACCTATGTATCATGTTTCTAAAATTGTTTACAATAAACACACAAAATGGGCATACGAATGTTCTTTGTAACATTATCTCCAAAGTATTTCTGGCTGCGTAAACAAACGGGTCATGTCACGCCATTTATTTTAAGTACTAAAGTCCTAACTGCATACCATTTATATACCATCACATTCCTGCGTTTACGACATCTTTAGATGGATGGTGACAGACAAAAACAAAAGCATAGCGGATTTTTTTTTCGGTATGTAATTTTCTGATATGTACTGCCAGGGCTTGGTATCCCCTGGGGTGTCGTAATAGGCTACTAAAGGGTTATTACCCGAGGATGGTCAGTATCCTGCGAACATACGGAGGTCTCACATTAATCCGGTTAGGGGACTGATTATGGCAATATCCTCAGGGAATATTCGTGTGTTGCAGACTTGAGGTCACTAGTGGATGGTTTCCTACTGACATGGATTCTCGGATCTCTTGGGATTACTTGGCTTGGTATGAGTTGGTTAGTTTTGTGTTCTACATTTTGCATGATGTAGGTATATATGTTTCAGATAATGACGATGTATTTTACAAATAAATGACATCATATTTAAAATAAGGGCTCAAAACATTATTGAATGTTCAGCACCTGTCTATATAGTAGGTGCTCTTCTACCAATTAGACAAAATTATTTTTTTATTGAAATGTAAATTTAATCGTTATTATTACTTACTAGCTGATGCCCGCGACTTCGTCTGCGTGGCATAAGTAAGTACTTCGAATAGCCTATTATTTTATCGCGGAATAATATTGTAGGTGTGTGGGCATCCTTACTTGAGATATTATCAGTTCACCATACAAATTTCTACCCCCTTAGGATAGTTTTTATCCTATGTCCAAACATGGTCTATGGTCTCAAACTATCTCCTTACCAAATTTCATCGAAATCGGTTCAGCGGTTTAAGCGTGAAAAGGTAAAACACAGACAGACAGAATTACTTTCGCATTTATAATTATTTTATTAACTACTAGCTTCTGCTAGCGGCTTCGCCCGCGTAAAAAGTATTTTTTATCATCCCAATGGAACATTATATCGGGATAAAAATTATGTGATGTTCCACACTATAATCTATCTATGTGCTAAATTTCATCAAGATCCGTTCAGCCGTCCTGGCGTTATTGAGTAACAAACATACATGCATCCAAACTTTTACATTTATAATATAAGTAGGATGGTTTGGAACCATCACCATTAATTGTATCTGTAAGTTTTTGGATCAATCAATTTATTTATTTTAATGTTTTACAAAATCGTTCTTAACAGGCAACAGAACCCAAACGAACCTATAAACGGACAAAACACTATAAAACCTTTCACCTATCTCGACCAAAAGGCAGACACCCTCCTAAAAATGATGCAAGGTTGCGAGCATGTGTGTGTGCTCCAATATTGGCCCAGCATCCTCGCCCATAATTCCAAAACATGAGCACAACACGTAAATATTATCATATCGATTTTTGTAGAAATAAAACAAGTTTATTATGCTCGGCAGGAATACAGGTGTGGTTGCCACAGTAAATCAATGTCGACTCCATTTAACCGGTCTAAAACAATACCAATTCAATTACAACTTGTATTTTATGTTTGTGTGTACAAACAAAATGAATACCAAACAAAAAAGGATAGATTTTATCCGTTTACTAGAAGTGCCGTTTGCGGGAAATGAGTTCTGAATTTGTTTTTTTAGGCAACTGGCCACTTATAAAGGCGTAGAGAAAAAAAACGAGGAAGTGCATGTTGGACTTCGCACATTTAGGCATTTTCCCATGTTTTTACTAATATCTCAATATATTGGTAAAATAAACGTAATAATCTAAATCTAATAAATAATATACATTGTCACCGAATTTTGAGTTCATAGTTCAATGGGAAGAAAAATTATATTATAAAAAAAAAAACATGTGGCAGACTACAAACAGACAGACGGACACGTGAGTGACAGCAATAGGGCTCCGTTTGTACCCTTCGAATACGTAACCCGTAACTGATAAAAAATCTTCTGAAAATAAACCCTAATTTATTGGATAGGTAAAAATACACAATGTTGTTATTGTCTGAATTATTCGTTCGAAAACTTTAACTGACTTTTCTGATGAAAACGCTGCGCTCCTTTATTCTGTTGAATGCCGTAATTACCGAAAGAATTAAAAAGTAATTGTGCCTCGCGTGGATCCACGTTTCGGGCACTCAATGGGTTAATTGTAATTGTGCCTAAACTAGTTCCAGACATTAATATCGTAAAGGTAAGGATTATTAACATCACTATAGAAAACAAGATCCTCCTGTACGTGTTAATATTGTTTTCTGTTTAGTTCTATTTACAACAGAAAACGGACTGCATGTTCAGTTCATAGTGGTAATTGGAATTCCATACATCAGCCAATAAAACTGAAATAGTGTCTTCATTTGGTTGTTAATTACATATAGGTAATTCGAAATCTATTGGAAATAGCACTTTCTATTTAATTATATCCTCGTTCTTTTCACTTTATCAATCCACGTAATTACTTCAGTGAATGTCCATTTTATGTAAATAGGTGTTAGTTAATCCTAGTTCCAAACTGTTTGAAAACTTTGCAGAGATTAACTTTGTTTCATTTGGAAACAACAGACCTTCGCCAGAGGCTTGGGCCACAAACGTCCGTATAAAATTCTGATATTATTATAGTGGAACAAAAAATGGAAAGTAATAATGTAAGCTAGTTTACCGCACGCTACAGCGACCTTTCATGTTTAGTTATAACCCCTATAAATGTCACCTTGACCGACTTTTGAAGCATGGTATACTTGTGTACCTACCTTTATAATTTAATCGCCATTATTGAACGACGTCTGGCTGTTAAATCGATATTGTCAAGCACTACCTTCATTGTAATGCATTGTTCGTTTGTTTCTATTTTCAAAAAATGCTTATTTTGGCGTTCGAAATATAAATATTCGAATTTGGAATTTACAGCCGCTTAGATTGAGACTGTCATTTGTTTTAGTTAAAATAATGGGTAATCGAACAATTTTCATAGAAAGTATTTGGGGGAATCTTGACTCTTTAGGGCCGGTTTCTGAATGGAGTATTTGGAGCTAAGAACTCAAATTTAAAGCTTTGCAGATTTTCAGGCTAAAACAAAAAATACTCTACAAATAAAAAAAATAGGCCAAGTGCGAGTCGGACTCGCGCACGAAGTGTTCCGTACCATTATCGCAAATCGCATCGGTTGTTGTATGTGAGCCCCACTTAAATATTTATTTTAATTTGTTTTTAGTATTTGTTGTTATAGCGACAACAGAAATAGGTACATCATCAGTGGAAATTTCAACTGTCTAGCTATCACGGTTCATGAGATACAGCCTGGTGACAGACAGACGGACAGTGGAGTCTTAGTATTAGGGTCCCATTTTAACCTTTGGGTACGGAACCCTAAAAACACAAAAAAAAACTCGACGACACGTCACGACGACACACGACAACGACGTCGATACTCGACTTATACTTACTACTTAAGCCTTCAAATTCTTAATTCAGAAATTGGGGCCTATATTAAATTATCATGTTTCATATTTTCTCTCATCGAAAGGCTCTACCTCAGCAATGTGTTAATTATTAAGTACGTGAATAGTTTCCATAGTATAATGTATGCTCTGTGTATGACATAAATCAAGTTAGCTCAATGTCAGGTGGCGTATGATTAATGACGCTCATGATAATGCTATAGTTGCTCTGTCGATCACACCCTGGAGTTATTTATGTATAGGTCAATATAAAGATATCCCCTAATTGGATTAAATTCTAAGAATAGATATCGAATTTTGTTCTGAGATCATGTGTACAGCTTGAATTAGAGATAAATTCTAGTATATTTTTCGTGTTACTCGTACCTTTCAAAGTAACATAAAACATTTCAGAATATATTTTGAGACGCTATTGAAAGACATATTCGTGCCAAATTGTGATTTTTTTAATGAGACCATCTCTTTTCAAATTTAGTAAGTTTGTGTGCCTTACAGTTTTTTTTATGTACGTGATAATATCTACTACTGTTGTTAGGCACCTACACATAATAATATTACGCGAGTGTTTTAATACCTAATTATATGCTATTGCATACACTACTTTATCTTCACTCATACAGTTGAAATAAAACAAAAGTGGAAAGGGAAAAAATATGTGGTATGGTATGGCGGGCAATTTAGATTCTCATTGCACAGCGCGCGCATCCAAAGACAACTGACAATGACATGAGCCCATACGCGCCAGAAAATTAAAAAGTAAAAGTGTGCTATAAAAATTAAAAAGTTATTTTATGATGCAGTTGTTTGAAAATCGAAGGAAAGTGTTGAACTATAATGGTTTTTTTTTTAATTTTACCTATCCACGAATATAAAGTACGTTTTTATACAATATTTTTCGAATTCGTATTTAGAACATTACGTTGTGAGTGTAGATAAAATATTATTTCGTTTATTATTTTATCTACACTCACAACGTAATGTTCGAAATATGAATTCTAAAAATATTGTATAAACACGTTCTTTATATTCGTGGATAGTTAAAATAAAAAAAAAAAACTATTACAGTGCAACATTTTCCTTCGATTTTCAAACAACTGCACCATAAAATAACTCTTTAATTTTTATAGCACACTTTTACTTTTAAATTTACTCGCGGCTATGGTCTCATTGACCTAATGTAGAAAAGAAGTGTCATTGTCTATGGATGCGCGCGCTGCGCAGTCATGCGCAATGAGAATCTAAATTGCCCGCCATACCACAATTTTTTTCCGTTTCGACTTTTGTTTTATTTCAACTGTATGAGTGAAGATAAACTAGTGTATGCAACGGAAAATAATTAGATATTGAAATACTCGCGTAATATTATTATCACATTCGGCTTCGCCTCATGTCAAGCACTAGTCGCGATAAACCTACGCTCGTGTTTTAATAACCCCTATTATATGACCATTGCATAAACTACTATTATGACCCTTTTCAGAAATAAACTGTTTTTAGTAACTAGCTTTGACTTCTTAATTAAGACTGCATGTCAAAGTGTAATGTAACAATTTTAGTAGTCTTTCATGGAGTTTCCCAGTACAGAAATGTGAAGCTTCGTCAAATTGCATTCTTCAGTTTCATCATAATATTCCTAGTAGCACTTTGTTAGGAAAACTAATTATTTAATAAGTAAATGAAAATATGTTAATTACTGACTGTCAAAACTTTATTAATTTAGTTAAGTTAGAGAAAACTGTGAAGTAAGTAACAGAGACGAAATGAGCTTAATAAATTCGCTAAGAAATCTGGGAAGAAAACGTCAAATGCACAACATTTTCCAAGTTGTTTATTTTCAATTCAGTAAACAGTTAGGGCCGATTTCACCAAGACCGATTAAAAACTCGAATCCCGAACCGTGCACCTTTTGTCGACGTTTTATAAGTTTCCATGTAGGCCTATGTGAAATAAAAAACATAAATAAGCTACCAATTAGAACGCTGTATTTGCATAAACTGAGTTAAGTTGAACTAATCGCGATTAGTTTTATTAATGAAATCGGCCTGTAGTCGACTCTTCAGTTAATGACCGAGGGCTGAGCTTTTCTACGGCCAGAGAACCAGCGTTTTGGGACACTTTTCGCATTGACGAATTTTTTAATGCGCAATGAGCCCCTTGCCCTGTCCCCTTTTTATATGCGCTTGTATACCGTTTATATAAAGGTACGTTATTTATTAATAAATTTTACTTGTTGAATTCTGTTGTAAATAATAAATAAAAAAAGATTTCCAATTTATATAAATCACACATTTATATAAACACTGTTTAATGTGAGTGTATTTCTTGTTGACTCGCTCTTGATAAGTGAGCGAGTCTATTTGCTCAGAAAACATTTGAGTGCAAACGTCCTTCTGCACAGACGGGTGCGACGTGACATTGCGACAGCGATGCGAAATCTATTTATTTTTTGTTTTCTACGTCACGATTCGAGAAGCAAAGCACCAGTTGGTGATGGCGACTTTTGGGGTTACAAGCAGCAGGAGACCTCCTTCGGCTGGAATGATGATGTACCCACCCGTAGAATTTCTATTAAAAGTGTTGTCGCATTGACGCTATCAAATTGCCGACGAAGTCAAGAATATTCGATTCATCATGTATATATATATTGAAAATACCTTAATTTTTCTATGCAGTTTCCCTGAAGCTATGATTTACTTATAACGTTAATGGAGAGGTTAACCATCCATCACTTAGCACTATTATCAGCATAAATATGGATAATATAATGTTTCAATTCATCTTCTTTTCGTGTCGATAAACTCAAATTTTGACTCAACTATTCTCAAATTTTGTCTGACCAGTATGTAGCCACCTGGACCGCTCTGTCATTAGCCACGTTAAGGTCCTGAAAGGTGCAGGCGGCTGGGCACGAAGGGCAGATAAGGAGGTGGGGCATATCCTGTGACAGGGCCCCCCACACTGGCACTATGTTTGAGATGGGTCTATGGGATTCCATTTGGCCAGATTTTTTCTGCAGCGACCAAGCTGTACCCGCAATCGGTTTAATCTAAAGGAGGATAATATTTCAATCTAAAGGAGGATTAAGATTTATTTAGTTATAAATAGTTGTTTAGTTTTCAATTCTTTTGTACAGTCAATGGGTGAGATAAATAAGCAGGCAGCTAACTAGGCACAGTTTAACCACTTTTTAACTCTTGCCAGTGGTGTCTTATCCCATACAAAGAAACCGTGCCGACGTACTGTACTGATTATTTTTAGTACAACGTTCGCGTTCGGTTCCGTTCCACGGATATAGATGGTGATCTATCTATCGCCGTGGAACGGAACCGAACGCGATCGATTTACCAAAAAAAAAACCGGTATAATCAGATGAAAAACGCTATTTACGTTGGTATGGTTCCTTGTATGGGATGAGACATCTGTATGCTAGTTAATACTAGCACAGATAATATAATTATTATCTGTGCTCTTTATGATAAATGGCTAAAATAATGTATGTGTCCATACGCAAATACTACAAATATACATGCGCGATGCTATTTTTGGCGTGTACTGAACAGTAAAGCAGCTTAAGTTTTCTTGTTGTACGTATCTACCTGCACACAAAACTATTTCGCCCACTGTACGTAAAAGCTTTTACAGCACTTTACCGGTTGTGATTTTAAACTAGGGTATTTCTAGGCGTTACTTAAACAACTTACGAGAGGTATCTACATGCTCGTATAAAGTACTGTCACTACTGTGATTTTTAATTTCGTAGACTAAACTGACATTTGGAGGGTTGTCATTTTATTGTTGCATAAAAATAGTTTCGTAACCGGACTATCCTGAGTGATCAAAAGATAATCGAAAATCGAAGTAGATCTAAAATGAAACTATTTTACGGCAAATAAAATAAATTTATTAAAAACTAGCGGCCCTTATTTAGTTTCTACTCATTTATGTCAGACTTCATTTTATCGATCGCATTTATTTTATTCTTGATTTCATATTTAACACAATAAAAGTTTATGTACTATGTGTATGAATACTGTTATATTTAAATATATATTACTTTTATATTCATTTATTTACACCAATTAGTAAAAAAATGAGGAGTCATGTCACATCGATTCGATGAATAACTTACACGCTTGCAACATTAAAAAAAATAAGGTCATTGGCAGCTGTCAGTTTAGTGTACGAAATAAAAAATCAAACTTATCTTAATATATATAAATCTCGTGTCACAATGTTTGTCCTCAATGGACTCCTAAACCACTTAACCGATTATAATAAAATTCGCACACCATGTGCAGTTCGATCCAACTTGAGAGATAGGGTAGGGTAGGGTAGGGTAGGGTGGGGTAGGGTAGGGTAGGGTAGGGTAGGTAGGGTAGGTAGGGTAGGTAGGGTAGGTAGGGTAGGGTAGGTAGGGTAGGGTAGGGTAGGTAGTTAGGGTAGGTAGTTAGGGTAGGGTAGGTAGGGTAGGGTAGGGTAGGGTAGGGTAGGGTTGGTAGTTAGGGTAGGTTAGGTAGGGTAGATGAATGTTTGGTGTTTTTATGGCAAAACAAAGTTTGCCGGGTCAGCTAGTTGTTCTATATAACGGACGTGCGATATGGCGGCAAGCGTCCTTGTTCGAATCGATTTTGCCGGAACTAGACTATTTTCTTTGAAGGTTTATAAAGTATACATTCTTCGTTGAATATTTTATAATGTCGAAGTAGTGTTTCTTTTATAGGCACTATGAGTAATATTAGTTTCTGAATCCCAGCACAGGCTATTCGGAAACATTCATATTAAAAGCAGATTAGGAATACGTTCTGTCGAAGCAATGAGTAGTCGAACTATTGTTTTTCGAAATTGAGACTGTGTCGAAATAATTGACTGTAGAAATTCAGAATGACACTCACTTTTAAGGTATAAAAAGTATTCCTATTTTGGTTTTTCTCTTCGCCCGCTATCCTGCGGTGGTGGTTGGGTTGGAGTGCGCGTCCAGAGACGTTTGCCGTGGTCTGTTTGTTTGTTTCCGCGATACGTGAATCATGCGATGCGTCTTTTAGGTACACATCACAATGAACACGCATCACTATATCAACCAAGACAAGACACACGAACAAGCGCACTGGATTTAACACTTTTCACCTCACGCGCACACACATTAGGAAGAGGTGGCGTCGAGACACGAGCGTCGTTAGGCTCTTGTTAGCTACCGACATAGCGTGCTTCTGTGCTATCGGATAAATTAATTGGTTATAATTTAAGGTTGAACGTTACTTGCGAGTCATAAAACGATAAGGTCTTTTTTACTTTGAATTGTAGTCAAAAGTGCTAAATAATTAGTTTTCCTGACTTCACATAGCTATGCATAAATGCATGTGCCACATGCTAAAGGCACGGGGCCCAGCGCTAACAAAGAAAATTTGGTTCAAATAAATGTCACTAGATGGTGCGATTTGCATCGATTTGTTGTTGAATTGTGTGTAAAATTAACATCATCATGAATTGATCATACAAATTGTATGTTCTTTTTTATTTAACTCTCCTATGCACAAAATGATGGAATATGGCTTCTTAATTCACATTTCAAAATTTATTTGAACGGATCATTTAAAATTGATTCCAATAGATGGCGCGTTTTTAAATTTCTTAGGTATGCCACTCCATTTTTTTAATTTGTATTGTAACACATTTTGGTACAATGAAACTCTAAAAACGTGCAAAAAAGTACTATAAAACAAATCGTCACTGTATTTAAAGAAAAATGAACAGAGAGTCACGAACCGAGGAAACCCTTTTACTTGCAAGTCGCTGCTAACACCATCTATAGCCATGGAATGGAACAAACGCGATCGAAGTAATTATCAAAATAATCATCCTAATCAGGCGAAAGACGCTAGATACATCGGCACGGTTTCTTTGTATGGGATGACGCATTTGTATGCTAGTATTATAATTATTATCTGTGTTAAAGGAGAAAATAACGATTTCTTTGAAAACAAGATTGTGCCTCATTCAATCTCATTTAAAACACCTCGCCAAACTGCACAAGTCTGACAACTACCAAAGTGTGTAATTAAAACACACACAAGAGTTTTTGCATATTTGTAAGGGTGGTGAGAAAATTAATTGATAAAGTTCCCGGCCACACGTAGAGCCACGCCATAAATATTAATCAGTATTTAATGTACCTACTGAAACATAGCACCATTTTGTACTGAGGCATAAGTTTTCGTACGGTTTATTTTTGAAAATTGCAGGGGTGTAATTATTTTGTTTGAAATTGTTGCGTTTTTTCTTTTGGCAGATTGAATTCAGTTTTTTTTTGTGGTTCCGTACCCAAAGGGTAAAAACGGGACTCTATTACTAAGACTCCACGATCCGTCTGTCCGTCTGTCTGTCTGTCTGTCACCAGGCTGTATCTCATGAACCGTGATAGCTAGACAGTTGAAATTTTTACAGATGATGTGTTTCTGTTGCCGCTATATCATCAAATACTAAACAGAATAAAATAAATATTTAAGTGCGGCTCCCATAGAACAAACGTGATTTTTTTAGTCCGTCATTCAGATTATCAAAATTATAATTCTATTTATTCCGTCATAAAGATTATCAAATGATATTGGACCCGTATTTATAAAAATTGACAAAGATAAAGCGCATCAAAGTTCAGGAGGGCTTGTGACGTCACATTGTCAGTATAAAGAGTAGCACTTCGTGACGTAACATGATATTTCAACGCACTGTATCGTTGTAATTTTTTGTTAGAAAAAATACGTGTCCAATATTTTTAGCTAATATAACTGACGGACTAAATAGATTTTTTAGTCATCTACCCTGTTACACTTATATCTTCATAATCACCACGTTTTTAACCAGTTAATTATTGTGTAGGAATTTGTAACCTAATTTTGTATCAGTAGATATCATCATCTGTCTAGCCTTTTCCCAACTATACTGGGGTCGGCTTCCAGTCTTACCGGATTCAGCTGAGTACCAGTGTTTTACATGGAGCGACTGCCTATCTGTCCTCCACAACCCAGTAACTGGGTAACACGATACCCCTTGGCAAGACTGGTGTCAGATCTCAGGCTTCTGACTACCCGTAACGACTGTCAAAGATCTTCAAATGACAGCCGGGACCAACAGCTTAACGTGCTTTCCGAGGCACGGAGGAAACTCGGTATGTTGAAATGGTCACCCATCCACGGACCAACCTGGTCAAGCGTTGCTTAACCTTGAAGATCGACCCGTGCGGCTGTTATTTAGCCACGAGCTAAATTTTGTATCAGTAGATATACAGTAGGATATTTTTTTTGCATTAGATACAGAATATGATTTAGTAAAAATATAAAAGTACCAAGTTACCAAGTTTTATGTCACCCGTAGGACCCACCATTCTATTTTCATCGCTCAATTCAGTATTCACATGGCAACGTCAACAAGAAAACAGCGCTATATTCTACACACATTACGTTATTAAACCACATAAATGAAATTCTCACATGAATGGACACGTAAAGCGGAAAAAATGCGAACGTCATTCAAGGAAAAACTTTTTCACGCTCGACTAACCTACGTGGTTGTCATGGAGATCGATAACAACTTTTACCCCCTTTTTACTTCTTTATTGGGTTCTGTACACTAAAAGGTAAAAAATGGAACGCTTACAAGATCACTCTCTTGTCCGTCTGTCCGTGTGTCACCACCGATTTTCTCGGTAACGGGTAGACCTAGCAAGTTATAATTTGTACCAGATACTGAGGTCTATAGTCCCTATTAGGTGTATAAAAATCAAGGGTCCTGGGTCAACACGATAAAAAGATTGGGCAATTTTAGACTTTCGCAAAAACTTGTAAGTACCAAAATTTACCTTAATTTTTAACCTTTTTTTATTTTTCGTAATATTTCCTTTACTTGTGCTGTAAGACCATGCTTTTAACCAAAATTGACAGTACTAGGTCAAGTAGTAGTACGGTCCGGAAGTACCCTATAGGTTTTGGGTCTAAAACCTATACGGCAGTTCCCGTTGACCAAGTTACCTAATTATGGTGGTGAATGTAGCTGTTTGTACGGAACCCTCGGTGCGCGAGTCCGACTCGCACTTAACCGGTTTTTTTTTTACATTTGATTTCCAATGATGTTTTTTCATCAAACAAAATGTTAGAGTTGAATTTTTGTGTATTTATTCACGCAAAGTCGAATAACAAATAAATTCATGAAGCCAATGATCCTTGCCGAGTACATATTGTGATTCATTCGTTGTTAAGTGGTCCAAGTTTTGAGCTTAAGCGAAATTTATTTTAAGTGGTTTACGGCTAAAATGACAACAATTAATTTGAAGCTAAAAACTAAAGCTGTAAAAATAACAACTTCTTTTTTTTTGTAATTAATAAAAAAGTACTTAATCTGTTCCCAGATGGTCCATTTAATTTGATTAAGATCGAATACAGCCTATTAAGTAACAAAATAGCTCCCTAAAATAAACACAGTTATAAATTCTTTAGCACATTACAAGAAAGATGTCTATAATAATTCTTGTTAATGACCGCGTTTTTGTTGAAGACTATTCATTTTTATGCGACATTACATCGCCGTATAATAACACTTCACGCTAATATTTATAGCTGAATTAAAGTTTATAGATTGAGGAGGACCTGCTTTTTTTTTACTTACGGGGTAAACCTTGGTGTACCTTCAAAAGACGCCTATAATTTATGGGAAAATCAGGGAGTATTGAGACCTCACTGAAACCACCCCGGTTATCACTATCAACACATAGTAGGACCCCCGAGACCTCTCAAAAGACCACCCCGGAACCCCTCCTTGCACGCCTGTTAAGGCACATTTCTGGGTTGACTAAAAGAGCGGCTCCCCTGAGCCTCGCTGTATACAGCAGCACATTATCACTGTGCCACCGTCTTTCCAGGAGCCATTTGTTGGACGGACAGAGTCCACAATCTGACCGCCCATGACCCCGAAGTCCCGCCTGCCTGATGCAGCCGGAGAATCGGCGTTTTAGACGTCGAGGCGGTTGCCTCAACGAGCCGTCTTCTGCGAGTGGAGGGACTCTTGCCTAATAATAACAGCCGCTCGAGTTGATCTTCGAGATTAAGCAACGCTTGCCGAGGTCGGCCCGTAGATGGGTGATCATGCATAATATACCCAGATTCTTCTGGGCCTTGGAAAGCACGATAAGCCGTTGGTTTCGACTGTCAATTGTAGATCCTTGACAGTCTTTAGTCAGAGGCCAGAAAAGCTGACAGCAGTCTTGCCAAGGCGTACTGTGTTAACTAGTTACTGAGTTGTGAAGATCAGGGGGGTGACCATAAGCTCTAAGAGTAAGGTTATTTTGAGTGCGTGTAAGGGACAGATGTATATGACTTGTATACATCTGTCACTTACGCGATCTCAAAATAACCTTACTCTAAGGGCTTATGGTCACCCCCTTATAGGCTTTATTAAAAATACTGGTATATTGTGATTTTTAATTTAGTAGACTAAACTGACAGCTGTCAATTTCCTTTTTTTTTTAAAGTTGCAAGCGGTCAGCATAGTGTTTTAGGTAATGTTCAATCATAAGTGATTCATCGAATAATGTGACATTACTCCTCAATTAAATTTTACTAATTGGTGTGAATAAATGTTTCATCAATATACACGTAATATATTTAAATATAACAATATTAATACACATAGTACATAAACTTTTATTATAATAAAAAAATAAATCAACAATCTATTAATGCGATGGATAGAAAGTCTGACATAAATGAGAAGAAATTAAATAAGGGCCGGTAGTATCTTAACAAAGATAATTAACAACTTTCGATCACTCAGGATACGACACTATTTTTATGTAACGATAAAGTGGCAACCCCCCCAAATGTCAGTCTACTACCTACTAAATAAAAAATCTGAGATTAGGTACTCAGCTGCATCTAGTTCGGCAGGAAGCTGACTCCAATATAGGTAGTTTGAAAAAGGCTACGCAGATTGATAGTCTATGGATTGCCCCACACTTCTTGCCGTCTAAGGACGGACACACACGGTTCTATGTTTTATTCATCTGCTGATAGTAGGTTCTTTAACTTCAAACTAACACGTCCACTCAATAGGTTTAATTACCTTCTGAACAGGGGTTTTTGTTCGTTGATTTTAACTTTATTAAACCCTGTTTTAATTAGACCACATGAATGTGTTTAACGTAAATTAAGTATTTGTTATAAATTAAAGAGCGACTTGATGCGATGTAGTTGAGTTACTATTTTACATTGTCAATTTTTAAATTATGAAAATAGAGATAACTACCGATTTTTTGTATATATCTTATTAGTTTTTTAATTACCATTACCTGCACAGTCCCGACTCGTGAAAACAAAGAAAATTTTATTTTTTCGTTTTTTCAATGAGATATAGAATAATGTTTATTAAATCTCATTTTTTTTATTACAGTTTAGTTATCTATCTACACAGTCGCAGCACTAGTAAAAACGATGTAAATTTTATTTTATATTTAGCTATTTCAATGAAAAATATAATATCTATTCTGTCTGAGTGTCCTTTATCAATTTTATTATAATACTAGCTTCTTTTAGCGGCTTCGCCCGCGTGAAAGTAAAAAAAATATCCCGAGGGAACATATTCCCGAGATAAAATTGTTTATACTATGTGCTATTCCTGACTATAATCTTTCTCTGTGCCAAATTCCATCCGGATCCGTCCAGCCGTTTGAGCGTGAACAAGTAACAAACACACACACACTCACAAACTTTCGCCTTTATAATATTAGTGTGATTCGCTTTGGAAGCCGATCTACAGAAGTAGAAACAGAAGCATTTCTGGGTAGTGTAAGAACAGTGCTTGGAAGTTTATTACTATTTCTATAATAGGTATTTCTTAATTAACTATAAAATACCCGTTAAAGTATCGGCTAATGAAAATAAACACGAAAACCTAACGTAATGATTACCTAGAAACGATTCTATTTAATTATTTTATATTATCAGGAAAGCATTTTCATTGGGTACCTTTATGGTTACTCATTAAACGTGGATTTAAGACCTAACAAATCCGCCTTTATGACTCCGTATAATCTTTAATTCCATGTATAGGTTACACATCCTGCGATTTCATCTAAGAATTTCTTCTATTGTGAAACAATATCTGCACATGGTAACATATCCAATACGAAAGTTCAAAGAGGTGAACACCATATCCATCGGATTTAACCTTTTTGTGCCCATCCCTAATACTCCTAAATCCGATGCGGAAATAATCCGGACGGCCTACTACCGCATGAAAAAATACCGTCTATGAGAACCATCAAAAAAACAGTAAAAAAATTCTCGCCTGTTTAATTAAAGGAAAAATATTAAAAGCAGTACAGATAATTATGCTGATATTTATCCAGGATAATTTAATCTAAATATTCCTTTTCATTTTTAATTACGGCACGAAATTAGAACACGTGTAAACCATCAACTGAGTTGTGGTTGAGAGCAACTGAAAACCACCCGCGAGGGTCATTCCCAACTGAATTAAGTGTGTGAAGCAGTAGTTTTGCTCTAAGCGAGTAATTAATTTGTGGGACTCGCCCAGCCTTTCAAACGGCTCTCGTGACGGTAGGAAAGCTGGTAACCATTTCTGAACTATAACGCGAAACCCATTTAGATTGCGCTTAGAATTATTATTATTAAAACCCCGTTTTCTATCTGCTGGAACTTTGTAACCGTTCTATGTTTTATCACCGTCATTAGGTTTGGCGTTAGTTTCCGCAACAGCTGCATTTGCTAGTTTCTCTGTTAACATGTTGAATAGTCATGCAATACACCTCTGTTATTTCTCTATTAAGTTAGAGAAATAACGTTTTGAGTGTCTTATTTGCTCGCAAATTGTTACTCGGCTAAAGCTTTCACATACTTCACTACACACACATACATATTATAAAATAAAATAATATATATTTTTTTTTTAAAACAAGCTCGTTTCGTATTCCTCTCAGCAAACCCTTTCATCTGATACCCATATCATGGCAGTAGACAAAAAAATAACTAGTCCGCCATCTTGGGCCGTCCGCCATATTGGGCTTAGAATGATTTGACTTAGCTAACCATGCATTGTTATACAAACTAAACGTGTAAT
Source organism: Anorthoa munda (assembly GCA_945859665.1). Taxonomy (NCBI): domain Eukaryota; kingdom Metazoa; phylum Arthropoda; class Insecta; order Lepidoptera; family Noctuidae; genus Anorthoa; species Anorthoa munda. The sequence continues at coordinate 13,329,023 of OX243910.1, forward strand.
CGTTGGAGGATGCCCGAACACACTTACATTCATACCTACATACACTGCAAGTTAAATAAAAATCTTGTATTAAAGCCCCCCACCGCGTTTGTACGCGATAAACTCAAAAACTACTGAACGGATTTTCATGCGATTTTCACCAATAGAAAGAGTGGTAAACGAGGAAAATTTTCGTGTATAATTTGTCACGGGCGAAACCTGGGCGGGTCGCTAGTAATATTATAAAGTAACTGTCTGTTTGTTACGTTTTTGTTCTTCACGGCTGAACGGATCTATTCCTAGATTAGGACATAGGATACTTTTCATTCCAGTATAATGTTCCCTTGGGATAATAAAATACTTTCCACGTGTGTTGAAAGCCGCGGTTAGAAGACACGAGTCAAGATACGAAGCTTCATGATGAAGTGAATGAAATGTGCCGTAGAATAATCATCATCATCATTTCAGCCGAAAGACGTCCACTGCTGGACATAGGCCTCCTCCAGGCGTCGCCACATTGACCGATCCCGTGCGTCTCGCATCCAGTGCCTTCCCGCAACCTTAACCAGGTCATCGGTCCACCTAGTGGGAGGCCTTCCAACATATCGTCTTCCGGTTCGCGGTCGCCATTCCAGAACTTTTCGGCCCCAACGGCCAACCGTTCTGCGAGCAATGTGCCCTCCCCACTGGCACTTAAGTTTGGCAATTCTTCGGGCTATGTCGGTAACTATGGTTCTCCTGCGGATATCATCATTTCTGACGTGATCACGCAAGGAAATGCCGAGCATAGCCCTCTCCATTGCCCTTTGGGTGACTTTAAGCTTTCTGATAAGGCCCATTGTGAGCGACCACGTCTCGGTCCCATAGGTGTTCACTGGCAACACACACTGGTCATAGACTAGATAGATAGAATAATAATGGCATTTAAGTTCCCCAGGAAGTAAAGGGAAGCTTTACTGAGAAATACGAAATAGACTGTGACATTGCACTCATTAAAGAAAATTTGATTCTATAACCTATAACATCGCTTTCTACCAACATTTATCAAAGTAAAATAAAGCTCAACAGAATAAACCCTCTTCGAAATCTTTGTATACTTTAAATATTTACAGACAAAGATTTTGGAGTATACTGCTTTCAAAATACAGTTCGTTTAAGTTCATGTAATACGTCTTTCCGTTTGTTTGTTTACATACAGTGCCGCTCATTGTCCCAGTTAACTCTGGATTATCTCTCACAGTCCGAAGTCGGATTACGTCTGTGACTTTACGCTTATTCGCATGTTTAATTTCAACTTAAAAGCCAGAAGCTCAAAATTAACGGGGGAAGTTCAACAAATTAAGTTTCAGTGTCTTTGAATCTTTAATGAAGTTGTAATCGTAAAGTAAACGTACTGGATAAGGGTGGTTTCTCTGTGGAATATGAGTCTTTTATTTACATGTGTGTGTTAAAATTTAAAATTTCTAGAACCCCTGACAATTTTTTATTTAATGCTTTTTAAACTACATAATTTATCAAGTAGTAGACACGCTTTGATCAACAATCTATCGAACGCGTTATTATAACACGATATCTTGCGAAAATGCCCCGATTCAAACAGTAAACAGCCCATAACTTTTGAACGGCTGAATAGATATTCACCAAACATAGCTAAGAACACTCCCGATAATGTCATCTTTCTAACAATAAAATAACTAAATCAAAATCGGTTCATCTGTTTAAACCTATGATGCCACAGACAGATACACAAATACACACACGTCAAACTTATAACACTGTTTTTCCGCCGGGGGTTAAAAACAAAACCAACAATGTGTTGAGCCTATTTCAATGTTTAAATAGTTGGCAATTTTGTCTCACAAAATATTATTATGAAGGTATTTTGTCTGAAAATAAAAGGGCTTTCATTCGCCCACAAAATAAAATCAGCGCTGTCAAGTCATACGCAACGACAAAAACGTTCCATGACTTGATAAAAAAGGGAATTCAAATTGTTTAAAGTTGATCGTTATTTCAAGCACGTGAACAGTACAAGTTAATACGGTACAATGCGTACGTTCCCATTCAAAGGCATAACTCGTGACTTTTCACTCGTTCATTCCGAGCCCGACTCTCAAAAAGAATCGATCCACAGTAACTGCGATAACTGACCATTTGAGAAATTTCTACCGATTCTTACACAGCGTAAAGTGAAAAGTTTCTACGAAAGATTGCACTTAGTTAAACTTTATAGAAGGATTTATTTTCATCTTAATCCGTGTCCAAGATAATTCTGTCGTAGAGATAAATTGCGCGGATTTCAGAGAGCTTTCTTCGTCTAGAACACACTTGCATATTAGATCTTATGAAGCTGAGAACGTCTTGGGTTTACTCTCTTTAAAATAAACAGACATCGAGGTCACGAGACAGACAAAGTGAGCTATGTCAAATATTTTAGTTGCATGTTTTACTAAGGCATACTTAACATTAGCTAAGCATTTATTTACCCACGACTTTTGCGGAAAATGTAAAAAAATGTTCATAAAGTTCCGTGTTTTTTTGTTGGAAATAATAAAGCAGAAGTAAATCCGCTAGCCAAGCGTGTTGATTATGGCGTAATCCCCACAGGATTGCTCGTTATAGCAGACTAGCGAGGGGGGTTAAAAAGTAGACATTTATGGGTCACGTTTTTTTAGAAGCAGGTTTATGTAACTGTTTATTTATGTACTAGCTTCTGCCAGCGGCTTCGCCCGCGTGAATGTCGAAAATTATCCCTAATAAACTGATCCACGTGATAAAAAATATCATATGTGCTATTCCTGAATTATAATCTATCTCTGTGCCAAATTTCATCCATATCCGTTCAGCCGTTCTAGCGTGAAGAAGTAACAAACACACACACTCACAAAATTTCGCCTTTATAATATTAGTGTGATGTAGATTGCAAATGATTTATTTATTCCTCGCACTGGAACGCCTTGCAGCAATTACACCAATGGAGCACAATCTTATGATATACTCACTATTTAAGTCCAGGTTTCCTCACGATGTTTTCCTTCACCGTTGTCAGCGATGTCCAAGACAAACTTAGAAAGTACATATGAATTGAAAAAGTCACATTGGTACTTGCCTGGATTCGAACCCACGACCTCAAGCACGAGAGGCGAGATCTTAGCCACTGGGCCACCACGACATACCATTTTTGATGATTCCATCTCATGTAAAGGTGATGATATTAATGTATATTGGGTTACAATCCGTCAATCAAAAATAACAAGTGTCACACTGTAAAAAACAAACCGATTGGTGGCAACCATTAGTGATCCCGTCACTTAATAAATTATTCATGGCTATGGGAGCGGGAGGCTTGCCATACACATTTTTACAATGGACCGACACAGAAATTCACTTACGTTTATACGCTACTAAACTATTCACCCGTTATTATACGGGGGATTCGAGTTGCTCTATGTTATGAGACGTAATATTTGTGTAACCTCCATACCGTAACGAGAGCACAATGGGAAAATATATTTCAGAGTAAAAAAGCTGCTTTTGGGAGTCTGGACAACATTGGCTGTTTTTTTTTTCGTGTGTTATTTTTGTCGCCAGGTATATTAATTACTAGCTGTTCCCCGCGGCTTCGCTCCCGTGGACCACCCCGCAGGATCCGTTTTTGGGATAAAAAAATAGCCTATGTCACTTAGGAATAATGTAGCTTTCTATTGGTGACAGATTTTTTTAAATCGGTCCAATAGTTTCGGAGCCTATTCGGTACAAATAAACAAACAAACAAAAAAATCTTTCCTCTTTATAATATTAGTATAGATAGCTGTTCCCCGCGGCTTCGCTCCCGGGGGCCATCCCACAGGACCCGTTTTCGGTATTAAAAAATAGCCTATGTTACTCAGGAATAACGTAGTTATCTATTGGTGAAAGAATTTTTTAAATCGGACCCGTAGTTTCGGAGCCTATTCGGTACAAACAAACATACAAACAAACAAACAAAAAAATCTTTCCTCTTTATAATATTAGTATAGATAGTATAGAAGTATAAATTAGTATATTAGTATTGATTTAAGGCTCGTGAAAATTGTTTTATACTATTTTCCATTATTTTTCTCTAAAACTTTAATATTGCAAGCGGCCAGTAATTCATTTCCCTTATATTTAATAGACAAAGATTTCAAATAATAGATAAATTTTAAATTTAAAAAGATTTTCCTTTATAAAACAAAGCTTTTTACACAAGCGCATTTTTACAATTGTGTCTTCGCGTGTAAGCTAAAATATAAGAGAAAAATATTATCGCGTACTGCAATTAAATTAAAAGGCAGGATAGGACTGTGTTTTTATTACCACGGCTTATATTTACGACTATTTGCGCTGTTCTGTTGAATAAGAGCATTATGAGCGTTCCATTTACTTGTATTATTTAATTTTTTTATATATTATGTAACGATGTAGAGGAGCTCGTGGCTAAATAATAACAGCCGCACTGGTCGATCATCAAGGTTAAGCAACGCTTGACGAGGTTGGCCCGTGGATGGGTGACTATTTCAACATACCGAGTTTCCTCCGTGCCTCGGAAAGCACGTTAAGCCGTGGTCCCGGCTGTCATTTGAAGATCTTTGACAGTCGTTACGAGTAGTCAGAAGCTTGAGATCTGACACTAGTCTTGCCAAGGGATACCGTGTTAAACCTAGATACTGGGTTGTGGAGGTCAGATAGGCAGTCGCTCCATGTAAAACACTGGTACTCAGTTGAATCCGGTAAGACTGGAAGCCAACACCAATATTGTTGGTAAAAGGCTAGGCAGATTGATTATGTAACGATGTTAAAATATGGATAGAAAATATTGTCGTAACAACTGCAAAAGCAATATTATTATTAAACTCTTCCCACGTAATATCGTTTCCAGGAGTTTATAAGTTATCTGAAATCCTTTTAAATTAAAATCATTGAATATTGAAACGAAAATATTTTAAACCAATATTATCACGTCAACTTCATCATCAACCCTTTTACTCATTCATGTCTGAAAATGAATGAAAGATAAATACATCTGGCAGTGTGGCTTTATGTTTTGTATCTTTTTATCGTGATATCCCTCACCATTCATTCCAAATTTCAATACAACCGGGGGTCAGCGATCATTATACTCTTTCACGGTCTGACAGTAATACAATTTATCTTTCTGCCAATACATCAGAGCTCCGACAGAACTGGCTATCAACAAGTGTCGAGATATATATAAATACGTATATACATTCGGCCACAGACGCCCTTAATTCCGGCGATACGCCGAAAGGGACCAATTTCAAGAATTTTGTTTGACCGCAAGATACGAGGATGAAAACTTACTATGGGATTTTGCTGTGGTATCTTCTGACGGTTGTTTGATAGTTTATTGCAAGCTGTTCCAGAGGGAAAATAGTTTAACCCACAAGATCGGATATGCTCGATCTTCTAACGTTTGAATAGTTACAGGAAAAAACTGTCTTGTACCTGTTTAACTGGAGAATTGTTCCGATTTTTTGCAGTATATATTAATAAAATAATCCCTGATTACTAATACTATGTAATGAAAACTAATTTGTAGTGCGTAGGCCTGAAAGCAACAATATCAAAATCTAATCTAGACTAATTGTCAATATCATATCGTTTAGGAATGTTGCCAATAATGTACGTAAATAATAGTATTCTGATATTATACCTGTCTCTGATTGAATATTAATGTACTATCTGTTTATATTAGTTTAACTAACTTGTCAAAACTAATCCAATAATATTGTAATTAGTATTCAAGATTGACTATGATAAAATTATCACTATCCCCCTGATTTTAAGTATTTGAAGTTGAGTGTCAATTCCTACTAAGCCTGAAAACCTGTCAAAATATGGCATTTAAGTATGGTTTGACACGTTCTTAACTCCAAATAATGTAGTATGTCGTAGTGGCCCAGTGGCTAAGACCTCGCCTCTCGTGCTTGAGGTCGTGGGTTCAAATCCCGGCAAGTACAAATGCGACTTTTATAAATTCATATGTGCTTTCTAACTTTATCTTGGACATCACAGGCAACGGTGAAGGAAAACACCGTGAGGAAACCTGGACTTATATAGTTAAAGTAAGTCTGAAATAGCCAGGTCAGAGGCATGTGGAGTTCCCAGAGATGGCTTAATTAACTCTGACACCAGAGGCCACTCCTCACATGAAAAGAAGAAGAACTCCAAATATTCAATTCCGAAAATATTATGTCTACTAAGCTTAGGTGTTTCTGACAGTAGATATATCAGCTCTCATCATCAGCATAGCCTTTTTCCAAATATGTTGATGTCGGCTCCAGCCTTTACAGATGCAGCTGGACAATAGTATTTAAAATGGAGGAACTATCCATCTAAGCTTTACAACCGAGTTTCTAGGTAACACGATACTCCTTGGTCAGACTGTTTGCCGGACTTTTGGGTTTCTGAGTACCTAGAGCTGATTGTCAGAGTACGCTCTTTGGCCTTTTACTGGAGCGGTCATGGCATGACCGTCATGTCTTATTACCCGACTACGGCAAAGCCAAAGGGAAGGGTTATGATTTTAGCAGTCTATATATGTATGTTTGTATTTACGTATGATCCTCCGTAGCACCTAAACTATTCTTCCGATTTTGATGCATAAGGTGTTATTCGAATTGTTATTATGGCCCGGGTAACATAGGCAAAAAAAAATTGTACAGTTTTTATTAAACAGTTTGCTTGTTTTCATACTAATAATGTTTCACAATATTGCTGTTACACACTGAAATAGTAACGTAAACAAAGCTATTTACCAACTAGGTCGGTTATAACTTAAACAGCCATAAAAGGCTAAGATAATAGTACATTACTGCAGCGGCCAGCAAAATAGGCATTGATGGACGAACGTGTAAATGTGGGCCGAGGCGAAGCCGAGGCACACATACGTAAGTCCATCAATGCCTAGTTGTGGCCAAGGCTTGTATAGTACTTTTCTCAAATAATGCGCGGAAATTAAAAGTAAGTAGTACGTAGAACTCATTTTGTCAAAATCAATGACGAACAACAATAATTGTTCCCGCGTTAAAGTGTTCCTTTGTTTTTTTTTAATAAACAGCGTTCTATTTGCAAGCCAGTTCGAAATTTAAATAAAACCTTTGATAAGTTACCTCCTTGGTTGCCATGTTTCGGAGTAAAACATCGTTCCATTTTTAAACTACACGACAGATATGAGTTTACTAAGGAATTTATTTGGCCGCTAGACACGACAGATATGGATTTTCATACAACTTTTGCCGGCCGCTGCGCGCATGTATTTGACCAGTACAGCAATTTCGATTTATCTCGAAGAAGGTTGTCAAAATAATGATCACATTTCCAAGCATGTTTGAGAAAAAATAATAAATGCCAGATATCCGAGGCGCGGCCGCCACGGCGATACATTACGTCTGAGTTATGGAAAAGGGCGACCCAACTGAATTATGAAGACAATTTCAAACAATCGTGGGCCACTAATGTGGTATTAAAAGCCCGCTGGGCGGCTCTTCATCCGTTGACCTACAGTTATCTCCAAGAGACACTCATATTTGAGCACTCTCGCTAATCCTTGGCGGGTGGAGGTCCGTCGGAGTTTCTGGTGTACACAAAAATGCAATTACTGGACGCGAGTGAATTCTTTTCTGTGGTTTTCGTCGAAGTTCAGCGTCAGTTTTAATTCACACCAGTCAGTACATAGGTATTCCATTTTTTTTTCTATATTAATATTCTGGAAACTTAATCTAAAATTAAAGGTCCCTAAAGCCATAATTAGGATGGTTTTTATAGGCTACATAAACCGGTAATCTCCCACGACGGAAGTAAAATCTTCCTAAGATACCGACTGTAAAATGGTTATTAGGGTGAGCATAAAAGCAGTATGGGACAGCGTTAATAAAATTGCACTATGCAATATAAGGCTTATGTATCGTTATCGCCTATTTCTCCTTCCTAGTGCATACTTTGTAAGTGTTAGTAAGCTATTTATATCTTTTACAATCCCACCTGGATTAATGTATATAGCATGAATTATGTATATAGCATGTCACTGAGATTTATTAAAGGTGCACGAATAAGAGCTTCAGACGAGTTTAAAATAAATCAGTTACTGGAAACTGTTAGCCTGCTTAAGCCCACAGCTGGGCAAATGTTCTTACCATGACTATCACCTTTATCAATCCTAAATAAAGTCAACAGCTCGTTCCACCATCCTCTATCGATATTTCGCAAGGCCTTATGGCTTTGTCAGAGCTCCACATAGTGGCTAGGCAAGTCCACACAGTCCACACAGTGGTCAGCACAGTCGCATTATATCTAACTTGCGGCTTTTTGAGCAACGTGATCTGTGATTTGGAGCCCAGTGGTATTGTATATACTGGAACGAAGGTAATTTATTCAAAAATAGAACACTGTTGTAAAATTCCATTTATGAACGAGAGAGAAAATGTTCGCATTACTATCCAGCTTACTGCTCCTTATTGCGTCACGTCCGTTTTATTTCAGTTTCTCGCAACGTAAGACCTGTAAGTGCATTATTTCTCGTCTCGCGAACCAGCTACTGTATATCTAATGCCACTTTGCCTCGTTCCTGCACCTGCACCAATCTTACTGCGTAGCTCAGGAGCTTTTCTTGTAGCAAGCTGTATTAGAGTTTCGTACGTGTTTTCATTTGTTCGTGTAATGCTCCAATGAGGGCTATCACGTTTGAATTTGCCGCTAGGGGCGCTGGTGTAGAATGAGGTTTTCAAAATGTCAAATTTCAAAGTTTTTTTTGATATCAGCGCGAGTACTTATTACTACTACTTACTTATTATACTTGTTCTACATACTATTTATAGTTATTTTTGTAGACTAGGACTCTGCCGACGGCGCAATTTCGAGCATCTTTTGAGGGTTCTAGTGGTTCTAGAGATAATGTATCATCAAAAAGAAAAACAAAGGAGCACAGTATACATCTTTCTTATTCAGTTCGTGGTCTCAGAAATTGGTCGAATATTGGTCGAGAAAATAGGCTTGAGCCAAACCTTGAACTATGAATTTTTACTTAGGAAATTCAGTCGGGTGTTTGCGACCGCATTTCCTCTTATCAGCTATATTTAAGGACCTTACTCGCCAGTGGCGCCAACTGGTGAGCACAAAAATGGAAGCCGACATTGCAATGAGTTATATAAAGATTTTATTTATGTAGTCGACTAGTCTTTTATCCCTGGCTTTTATTTACAGGAACCGAGCATGCTGCCGGGGTAAAATTAGCGTATGGCGTTCGACACCAATGTAGTGTTCGTTAGTTAGTTCAATGAAATTTTATCTCTTCATCTATACTAATATTATAAAGAAGTAAAGTTTGTGACTTTGTGAGGTTGTAGGTAATCTCTGGATCTACTGAACCGATTTAGACGAAATTTGGCATGGAAATTTTGAGGCCCTGGGAAGGACATACGATAGTTAAACACTTTTAGGGGAGCGAAGCCGCAGGCAGAAGCTAGTAATAAATATTAGTTTAGATCAACAATTATTGGCTGCAGTACAACATTATTTTCTTGGATACAGATGATTTATAGGCCGAAACCCCAACTACACTACCTCAGAATTTAAATCTCCAATCTGAATCCATCCTTACGGCCCCTTGATCAAAGAGCATCCATACTGCCATAAGTCCCACATAAACCCCCGGCTTTCGAGCTAGACCAGTAGTACACGAACAAAATATAGTTGTCAGTATTTACGTTCGTCAATAATTTATGAAAACAAAGCTACTCGTCGATTCAAGAGCATGTCACGTCGAACTTGAATGTATTCACACGAACCCCTTGGGATGTTGTAGAAACTATAAAATGACACAAGATACGATCCTGTCAAATCTTTTGTTTCTTCCCGATTCCTATGTTTCATGTATGACTATAAATTATTTTTTTAAGGCACAAAACTGAACTGCACCACAGATAATATAATACTAGCATACAGATGCCTCATCCCATACAAAGAAACAGTGCCGACGTAACTAGAGTTTTTCATCTGATTATACCGATTATTTTTTGTAAATCCATTGCGTTCGGTTCCGTTCCACGGCGATAGATAGATCACCATCTATATCCGTGGAACGGCACCGAAGGCGATCGATGTACAAAAAATAATCAGTATAATCAGTACAGTACGTCGGCACGGTTTCTTGGAATGGGATGAGACACCACTGACTGCACTAACATAATATAGCTATTCTTTTTTTTAAACATTTAGAACAATTAAATGATGTAGCTTAACTCTTTAAAATGTACGTGTATTCTAGGCAATTTTTTGAGTTGTTTATAAATTTAATCAAACATTCTAACATTCTAAATGAAGAACTTTCAGCTGAAATTAATTTGACAGTAACGTACTTATACGCGTCCATTTTCTTATTTTATCTTGTTTATTCCAGTCGAAACCAAACACGACTGGATCATTAATCAAACCATCTGCACTATATAAACCTACATATTGGCAGCCAGGAAAATATTGAAGGTAGCCCGCATGCTAATAACTCAGAGTTAATGTGCGTGATGGCGTTAGTTAGGATCGTATGTCACTGGACATTAACTATCATAGTGGCGCAGTGTGCGGCGAGCTTTAGCCACGATGGACGGTGGGATAAAGTGTGGTTGATTAACCTGTTATAGCCGCAGTGTGGTCGATACGGTAGCTTGATAGGTTTTTAGTTTGTAGTAGGTATACGTTGGTGGTTATATATGTTTGAATTATTATCGTATCGTATCATTTCCGTCACTAGCATTCCAATGTACGCTAGCGAGCAATACACTTTGTTTTTTACGTTCCGTGACATAAGGTGAATAAAATATAATCTTTGGTTATGATATTGAAAGTGATTGAAAGCTAACAAAATTACCTTTCTAATGACATATCACAATCCATAGTTCATTGCATAGGGATTGTAAAAAATATTATATAATAATTGTTTTAAGCAACGCGTGATGAAGTGATTCCAGTTTATTGCTCGTGTATCTACGGTTCACCAAGAAGTTATCAGAAGTAGGAAGAAGTGCCGTGACGCATTGATTACCAACATCACAAATACCACGACGACGATGGACATTCTGTCTGCATTCAATAGCAACTGAACTTCATCAGTTCTTCTGGCCTTCTGATTGGGGGCTGTCTAAAGATCTTTATTTTGTTCGCCATACCGTTTTGTTTTGTCCACCCTAACGTTTGTCATTCATAGCCACAACGATAAGGCCTAATGCCCCTTCAAGTTACAGCGATTAATTGTAACAAAACTGTTACTAAAAGCAAATTAAAGGGACGCTTCTAATCCCCTCAAAGTAATCCCAAAGTCAACAATTACAGCATTTACAAGAGGAAAACGAAACGAAAAACTTTAAAATTTGTGAAGCCAGATATTCTTATAACAATAAAATTAACTAATCAATTTGATAAAACAGTGACGCTGAAGCGCTCCATATATTGACTGAAAACGCCGCCGCATATTGAGAAGGTACTTTTATATTTGTTTGACTATCTCCTGACCTTGTCTACTTATAGGCCATACCTTAAATTGGACCTTCAATTGCTACGCCTCAATATAACAGAGCTTATAATAGAAAAAATAAATAGACCAATCTCAGAATTTATACCAAAATAAACTACACTCACACAAATAGCTACACTAAGCAAACAGTTTTCTCATGACAATACTATTTACTTACAATATGAGGCCGTCCTAACTTATATAAACCAAGAAAAACTTTCAATTGTACATGTTCTAAAGAAAAATTGTTAAAGTTTCTCTTTTAACAATATCGAGGTGAAGTCACAATGTCTTTTTCATGATAATAAAGTAGAAATGAACTTTCGCGGAGATTTTTCTCTTATTATCCTGTGTCATTAAATTGGTATTATGAAGATCAGCTTTATTATAATATTCTTGGGAGATACGGCTTCTTGGGTCTTTGTGCCTTTTGATATACTGTGGATATTATTTAGGTACCTACACAAAAATATCCCAGCGCTTTTTAATACTTGTATAATCCACGTAAGGATTTTACGATCTTTAATTCTTAATATGCATCCACAAAACGGTAAAGGAAAACATCGTGAGGAAACCGGCATGCTACCTAGAAACAAAAATTCGAAGACATTTGACATCCACCAACCCGCACTGGGCCCGCTTGGTGGATTACGGCTCATTCCCTCTAACAGAGAGGAGGCCTGTATCCCAGCAGTGGGAACATTAATAGGCTGATGACGTGATCCACATTCATGTATGTATGAAAACATATATGAAATTTAAATCCACAATCACGAGAATCATGTTCATTATGCAGTAGAATCTAATGATATATGTTTCATATGCTTCGCGATTAGAATACATAGTTCGAACACAATCGTAATAAGTCATGTGGAGGAATGTATCTAACTATCAAGCGAGGTTTATGTTAGCACACTAAACATAAATCTTACACACTCAAGCAAGAAAGCACGGAATCAGGACCACTTCGAGCCAAGCCAAGCAATTTAGATATCGTTGGGTTAGTTCTAACTATCCCAACTATCTGTAAAGGCAATACCTACCCTAACAAAATACAACTTCTAAGTCCCAGTGTCTCACTGGCAGTAGTTTCAAACTGCATCCAGAATACAGCTTCAAACAAAACCCCTTGTAACGAGACTCCATAAGTCCACACATTTGACCCCGATGAGATCCACTATATAAAAGCCACGAAATGCAATCCGCCGCAACCAGAAAACACAGAAGAGTTGCTTTTTTCTTTCTGGCAATGTCGCACTGCCATCGGAGTTGCTATAATTAAGTCCCCTTTTGAAAAGTGAGAGCTAGCGGATATTTCGTAGACAGGATGTGCTATATTGTCTTGTATCTTCAGCTTCAGTAGACTAGGTAATTAGCTAGTGCAATATTATTTTGAACGGCACGTGACATCACCAGATGTAACCTATTAGATAATGATGATGAATCTTTTAAAATTAATTTTTCGCTTGCTACTCGGCTTTCCATTCTATAATTTATTTGTGAGAAACATTTTTCAGTAATCAGAATTAAGATTGTTTAAAACTTCTTTATGATTTTAGTCGTCTAAACAAGCTATCATCACGTGCGGTGATAAAAATAGGTATATTTAATCGATTGCATAGTTGCCATTGTCTGAATAATTATAATGTTCCATAAGATACAATTAATACATTCATTTTAAATTAACAGCGACGCGAGAGGTAAGCCCCCTAAAAGATGAACCGATGACCTAGTTAAAGAATCTCTTGGATGAGGGAAATGGACCGGTCGTTGTTGCACTTCGGTTAGATCTATGTCCAGCAGGGTGTAAATTCAAGCGCTGGATGATGATGACAAGTCGATGGCATCTCTGCAACCTTTATTTTGACAGCGATGGGAATAATGTCAAAAATGTATGGGATTGTCAGGCGCTATCAAAATGTCAATTTCTTTTTTTTTTATTTCGACAATTTCCATCGCAGACATCGAATGACACTGATCTAGAGTCTCTTGTGTCTTTAAAGCAGAACCCAGATTGGTTGCTGTATCTAAACAATGCTATGATATTAACAGTGTATTTCTGTTGGTTGCAGTTGGGGGAAGGGGTGGAGCTGACTTTGGGCGAGCTGCGCGCAATGGCGCTGCGGCAACAGCAGCAGATCGACACGCAGCATCAGCTGCTCTGCGCCAAGGAGCAGCGGCTGCGTTATTTGAAGCAGCAGGAGGCTAGGCAACATCAGGTCAGTACCTTAAAAGACATCTCGAGAAGATTGGCATAGCACATTTGAGTTAACTATTTGGTTTCTGATACAAAGTATCTGCTGCTCTGCGCCAAGGAGCAGCGGCTGCGCTATTTGAAGCAACAGGAGGCTAGGCAACATCAGGTCCGTACAACCATTTTTCTGTTTGACTGTGAATATAAAGAGCAATTTAAATTATACGAGTCCTCAGCAAGACGCTTATCAGACCCGATTAAACCTATCACAAGACATCCTTCTGGGACAGTGGGGTAAAAAAAGTATATACCTTATAACAATCAGTGAGTTAAAGTTAGGTAGAGATACCTCTTTGCTCCAGGATGATTTTAAAGTTTAACATCGTTACGTGACCAACAAAATTAAATAACATCTACTTGTTTTGGAACTTTGCAGACAAGGTCATTTTAAATTGGTCCCGAAATCATAATTTATGCTTTTCTTATTCAATAAAGTCTCTGAATTTATTAATAAATCTAGAACATAAGGTGGAGTAGTAACTAAGTTGACCTCCCTCGAGACAGAGTGTACTTAGTACTTACTAGCAAGTAGCAAGCCTTTTACGAGGCGATTCCCTGTAGCAATGATGTCGTTACAGGCCTATACATAAACCTGCGATACCACACACGTAGGTAGTAACTTATATACGAGATTTGTAGGCTGATGCATAAGAAAGTACATTAGACAAAAGAGGATACCGGCAAAACAAACAGTAAATAATACGCCGACATTTTATTTTTGTAATTAATATCGTAATATGTAACTTTAAAAATTAATAAGTTGTCGAAAAACCGGTGCTTGAGAGTTGAATACTCAGCAAAAACACAACATAGGTAGGTAAACGTAAGTTAGCTACCAGAAAACTGTTCATTGAACAAGTACATATTATGATTGTTAAAATTAGGATTCACATTGAAAATTACACGTTAGCGAAATTTCTTACAAGTACTGTTAATTCAGAAACATTGCTGTTAAGACGACGACTGTCGCTAACGACCTTGAAGGAACAAAATGCGCACTCGTTTCACAACTACGCGACCCGAAATTGTGTAGATTTTTGTACTTTCCTTATTACTATAACTTTACAAAAAAACCTTAAATCATAGATAATGATATACTCTTTGAGATGGTGAAAATTTCATTAAAATACGCCCGGCTCGGCGGTTTTGGTGCAATTGTCGTTTTTTTGTCCGTGTTAGACATAACTTTACAAATGAATTACACTGTGTTATACGAATAAAACTCAATATTTTCTTAGATCAAATTATTAAGAAAATGATCTAATATAACCCATATTTTTCAAAAAAAATACGAGTAGTCGTTTAGACGTGATTGTCATTTTAAAATCAGCAACTGAGGGGTATCTGAGCCTTAAGTGTGTAGTCGTGATCATCATGGAAAAGCGGTGTTTAGATTAATGCCGAAGGCAGAATAGTGGCGGAGAGGATATTAAACATGCTGTGCAAACAAGGTCATATTAGTAAGTAGTATTATTAAATTATGGTTGCAAAGACAGAAGTTATTACAATAATGTCTTATGAGGGCTTCCCTCATATGTTATTAGCTTCTGAGATTTTCATTATAGCAATACTGTAGTGTACGAGGCGGACGTGATCGCTTGAGGTAGATAGGTATTCTGAAGGTTGTAAGGCTCCTGCTGAAAGCGCGTTGACGCCCCTGTACCTATATTTCAGTTGTCTTCAAGAATTCTGGAGCCTGGAAGTTGATTGATGGCTGCTATGTATTAGTAGATGAAGGCTTGAAGTCCAGGAAATAAAAGACTTAATTCTTCATGACTATTTGCGATGTTTATTCAAGGTCTTCGTTACACAAAGTTGCGTTGATTTGACTAATACAAAATAATGGTTACAAATCACTCAGCGCGCCTGCGCACTTTCGTACTACCAAACTTTATCGTAACGAGGACCCCGATTTTGCATGCACACAAGTTAGTAGAGTAAAAGTAGTGGTATATATAAATCAAGAATAAATGAATAATACCTCTTATAAGGTAGGTAGGTACTCCTACACGTGATCAAATTTTACTAACATACTAAACTGAATTGGAGTCACTTTTCAAAAAGTTTTGTCTATAGAAAAAACCGGCCAAGTGCGAGTTGGACTCGCGCACGAAGGGTTCCGTACCATTATCGCAAAAAAACGGCACAAAAATCATGTTTGTTGTATGGGAGCCCCACTAATTTTTTTATTTTATTCTGTTTTTAGTGTTTGTTGTTATAGCGGCAACAGAAATACATCATCTGTGAAAAATTCAACTGTCTAGCTATCACGGTTCATGAGATAGAGCCTGGTGACAGACAGACAGACAGACGGACCGCGAAGTCTTAGTAATAGGGTACCCTTTCGGTACGGAACCCTAAAAAGACTATTATTATATTTACTAGTTCACAAATGAAAGTTCACGTATATCGATATAACAGCCCTTTTCGTGTATTTCTGACAAGCAACTTAACTTACTTGTAAAAAGAATATCTATTTCAGTTGGGATATAGTGACAGATTCAATTTGTAAGTAAGACTCGGTCCTGGAGAAACTTAATAGTTTCCAGTCTCAACGGGAATCGTTACTAGATCGCCGAGATGACATCGAGGTCGCTAGTTTATTGAATAAATTACGAAATTGTGTCAATTTGTGTCGCAAAAATACGTTTACTTTTTATCTATTGCTTAAAGGTCTATCCACACATATCAGGGGCGTGCCCGGGACGTGACAGGGCCGGGTCCCGTCAGGGGCGTGTGTGAACGAGTTCATATAAAATGTTCTCACCGATATTTCTTTGAGCCCCTGACGGGGCACGGTCTGTCCACTTCCCGTGCACGTGACGGGCATGACCCTGATATGTGTGGATAGACCTTTAGTCACTGCTGCGGATAAAAGAGTTTCAAGTTTCGGTAAAACGCCATCTTTTGGAATCAATTAACAGAAATTACATCTGCCTAGCCTATATCCCAATTATTGTTGGGGTCGGCTCCAGTCTTACCGGATTCACGTAGTAGCAGTGTTTTACATGGAGCGACTACCTATCAGACCTCCACAACCCAGTAACTGGGTAACACGATACCCCTTGGCAAGACTGGTGTCAGATCTCAGGTTTCTGACTACCCGTAATGACTATCAAGGATCTTCAAATGACAGCCGGGACCAACGGCTTAACGTGCTTTCCGAGGCACAGAGGAAACTCGGTATGTTGAAATGGTCACCCATCCACGGACCGACCTCGTCAAGCGTTGCTTAACCTTGAAGATCGACCCGTCCGGCTGTTATTATTTAGCCACGAGCTCCTCCAAATTAACAGAAATTACACACATCACACACACATCACATCATCAGCCTAATAATGTTCCCACTACTGGGACACAGGCCTCCTCTCTGTGAGAGGGAATGGGCCGTAATCCACCACGTGGGCCCAGTGCGGGTTGGTGGATGTCACATGTCTTCGAATTTTTGGTTCTAGGACATGCCGGTTTCCTCACGATGTTTTCCTTCACCGTTTTGAGAGCAGTGGTGATGAAATAATTTACACAAAGTAAAGCGCCTGCCTGGGCTCGAACCCACGACCTACAGCTTGTAAGTCGCGGCCGATACCACTGGGCCACCACTGCTCACAAATCTCTCTGACAGAAATCACACACACAGAAATCACAAATCTCTCTGCTCTGCTGCACAGAAATTACACAGAACTATATTAAGTATCAAAGTTGAGAAACACAGGGTACTAAATCTACCCCTGTTTTATTATCTGATCTATCAACTATGATTACCCGATCGAACGGTTTGATTATCCGATCTAAAACGATAAACTGTGATTTTCATTTTCTTTAAGGATTGAAGACACCCATATTACACCCACTCCAGTTTTTTTTTTTCTTTAAATACAACTTATATACAACTCTATTTCCCGTTTGATAACCTTGCCCAAGAGAAGGAGCCTAACGCCTCCAAACTACGCAATAAACTCCTCATTGTTTCACCAATAGCTCTCCGAACGTCCATTCAATTAGGCTTCTCCTTTTACTCAGCTTTTCCAGATTTTCTGAAGCCCAAAAAGTATCAAAAGTATTTTAAGAATTTACGAAAAAGACGAATACTACTCGCTGTGATTAATCAACCCCGACGGATCAAAAGCTTGCTTTATTTCTTTGTGAAGTCCCAAAAATATCTGGTTTACTCTACCTTTTACGCTTCCATTTCTTTTTGGTATTATTTAGTCAAACGCTGACTTTGGAAATCATAAATCGCTTATTGTCTTTTTATTTTGCTTTTTGTTTCGTTCTTGACACGACATCGGGAATTCATGTTTCTTCTGGAACATTATTAAACATGTGCGTATGATTTATTTTCCCCTTATGGCTTGTTTTTTCGTCTCCAGTTTGGTCGAATTTACGCTGTTTTCTTACTACAAAAACTTCGCGCTTTACCTAGGTATATTTTATAACTTTTATTGTGATCCAAAATAGTAGTTTATGCAATGGCCATATAATAGGGGTTATTAAAACACGAGCGTAGGTTTATCAAATGAGGCGAAGCCGAATTTGATAATAATATTACGCGAGTGTTTTAATACCTAATTATATGCCGTTGCATACACTACTTTATCTTCACTCATACATTTGAAATAAAACAAAAGTGGAAAGGGAAAAATATTTGGTATGGCAGGCAATTTAGATTCTCATTGCGCAGCGCGCGCATCCACAGACAATGAAACTTCTTTACTACAGCCCATACGCGCCAGAAAATTAAAAGTAAAAGTGTGCTATAAAAATTAAAAAGTTATTTTATGATGCAGTTGTTTGAAAATCGAAGGAAAATGTTGAACTGTAATGGTTTTTATCTACTCTCATATCGTAATATTCGAATTATAAACTTAAAAACGAGTTTATATTGACATACTTTATAAACACAATACCGAAATTTAAAAATAGAAACTTATTATAACACTTTTTCTCTAACAAAATAATGCTATAATACAATTTTTTTCTATTACGATACGGGATAAATCCAAGAAGTTAATCACTAAGGAGTTTTCATCAATTATTTTTTGTAATGCCATTTTTATAGTACCTATTTAAAAAGATTTGATTCCAATTTTTACTTGTCTATGACAATGCCCGCTTCAGGCTTAGCACGCACTGCGATTTTTATTCGCGCGAATTTTGTCTCTTTCTACATGTTCATAGAGCTCAAAATATTCGCGCGAATTAAATTCGCGCCGCGGTGCGGTGGATTCTGTGGCAATACACGGATTTCTTGCGCATTTATTTCTGCACGATTATTTACCGCAATGCGAGCAGCTTCATACAATTCTATAGGTCGCATAATAGGCGAAAAAAATTCGCACGAATAAAAATCGCAGTGCGTGCTAAACCTTAGTGCATGCGTGGTTAATGCGGTGATGTGCTGGGTTTTGGCGCCATTCATATTTTGCAGGTTTTGTAGTATTGAATTTTATGAGTTTTTTGAATTATTGCTTAAAAATGCCTGATATCAGTGAATGTGAAGAAAATTTGACTTCGCCCAATATTTTTGATGCGACGAAGGAAATTACTCATAATTTATTACCAGCAAAGTCGAGAAAATTATATGATAAATGCTATCACAACTTTATGGTATGGAAAATGCAAAAAAGGTGTTTAGTAGGTTCAATCCCAATGTATGAGTGTAGATAAAGTAGTGTATGAAACTGCACATAACTAGGTATTAAAACATTCGTGTGAATACTATTAAAAACCTCGCCTACGGCTCGGTTTTTAAACACACACTCATGTTTTAATACCCCTTATTATGCAACAGTTTCATAAACTACTATTTTTTTATTTTACCTATCCACGAATATAAAGTACGTGTTTATACAATATTTTTTGAATTCGTATTTGGAACATTACGTTGTGAGTGTAGATAAAGTCTATTAAGGTTCCAAAGCTGGTGTTAGAAAGTAGGCATAATAAAATCTATCATTATTACTCGTACATATCTTTATATAGTCTGTCAACATTAGTAAATATCTTTGCAAATAGCCCTCTTTACTTGTGATAAACCTTTTATAATTGCGTTAAATATATATTACTGTGTATCTAGTGACGTTAAGTATATCTTACAACAATAAAAATAATAGGTAGTTTCGTATATAACAATGCATGATAAAGGATGCTTATCAAGTTATCACAGTCAATAAGGCACAGCTGCGTATCGACAGCGATTGCAAATAATCTACTCATTGCTCAGCCCTCGACCTCCTTGCGACCTCCGCGTGGCATCTGATAAGTGCGTCTATTGTTGGCTTCAGAAATATATGCCTTAAATATCTAGTAAACATATCTACCAAATGTTTTGGCTATAAGTTCTTATAATTTCGAGAAAATGCGGCGAGAATTATGAGCTTCACATACTTTATGTGGTTTCTCAGGCAAAGTTTCGTCGGAACTTATATTTAAATTTAGAACTTAAATGTTGACTTGTAAACGCCTTCTCTTGCCATATAGGTACCTATGTTTATAAAGATTCTTAAGTATTAAAAAGCTCAATAATAGGTTGCACTCGCTTTTATGTAGACGTAATCTTAATGCAGTAATAAAAATTCCATGGCCGTTGAAAAATGCCTATCAAATGCCTTACTTTGTTCCGAATTCTTTGAAGTATTTGTCCTCCATTTGAAGGAGGGATCCTTGCTTCTATTTATTTTTTAATTAAGCCCGTATGTACTTACTGCATTTATATGTGAAATGGTTCTCGTTGCTATTCTTTATGAATAACAATAAAAGGCTCAGATTTTATTTATAACTGGTCTCGACAAAGGGTGACACGTATGAAAAGGGAAGGTGTGAATTTTTAAAAAGGGTTTCAGAAATCCGTAATAAAAACAAAGGATTTTTAATAAAGTAAGAGAAACACGAAAAGTAAATGGAACGAAAAATCTTTGTTCTCAATTACGAGTTGGTACTTGGTACGTCAAAGTTTTTAGATTGCTTTTGTGTAATCATAACTGTGTTATTTATAATTCAAGTTGGGTTTGTTTTCGTTCCGTAATTGACTCTGACAGTTTAACATTGAAGACGTTAGAATTTAATATTACTAAGTTCGAGGTACAATTGTTTACTTAACTACGAAGATTTACAATCTTGTTTAATCATTTAAGTGAATTCCCACGTTCAACTGCGATTTCATTTTCTCAGTATCGTGGGAAAATCAATTACAAGAAATACTATAATAATATTCGTATCATGCCTATTCTAATAAACCTAAAATTGTCAGTAGACCGGTATTCTGTCAATTTCGGAGACCGATAAAATGTACTAATTGTATTGATAGTGTCATGTTGATAATGTCAAACGAGACATTAATATCAACCGAAAAATGATTCAATGTGATGGAAAATAAAGATGAAGACTTATTTATTGTTTGGGTGTATTTTGTCGGTAAAATAAAATACAAAATACTTTGCTCTCTACCTGAGATCTATTGGTCGTATTTTAAAAACCGGCCAAGTGCGAGTCGGACTCGCGCACGAAGGGTTCCGTACCATTATCGCATAAAACGGCAATAAAATCACGTTTTTTGTATGGTAACCCCACTTAAATATTTATTTTATTCTGTTTTTAGTATTTGTTGTTATAGCGGCAACAGAAATACATCATCTGTGAAAATTTTAACTGTCTAGCTATCACGGTTCATGAGATACAGCCTGGTGACAGACAGACAAACAGACAGACAGACGGACCGCGGAGTCTTAGTAATAGGGTCCCGTGTTTACCCTTTGGGTACGGAACCCTAAAAACAGTTCTCATTTAAAAACCGGAGTGGAAATGCTATATCAAAAATCAAACACTTTTTTTAGCTTCACTTATAATTTTGGCAAATAATCCTGTATAAATAGCATATTTATTGTGACATTAAAGACCAACTGAGTTATCGCGGATAAAGACGTCCCGGAATCGTTTGGCGAAATTCTCTACAGATTAGGGAGAAAAAATTAAATTTTTCCCGTTCTTAATAAATCTCCCCGGGGCGGCCGGACGCGCGTTAGCCTAATGCGATATTTATCGCCGCCGCCTTAAAAATAAACTCTTCGCACGCAATAAGTAAGCCTATAAAATAAACAGAATTACCCACTGCCTTTCTACAGATCTAATTTTATATTCATTATATTATTCTCCCTTTGAATTTAATAAGCCTTCGTCTCCATCGATTTACTTTACGGACACTTGAGTTTATATTCGCTTAATTAATGGAACATTATTTTGAATGGCAAAACGACGCTGCGTCGGTCTGTTTAAATAAATCAGCAGCGTTAGTAAAAATTTCAAAACTTTTCCACACGCTCTCAACAACCATTGCTTTGAACAATGAGCTTTTAAAACTTAGTTATTTAAAGGTCGACAAAAAAGCGTGTTAACCGGAAACTGTCGGGACCGCATTTCATAAATGAGTTTTTATTCGCAAGCGTAGTTTAAATAACTTTTTCATGGTTGTAATTTCATGCATTTGTCGATAGGTGGCGGTCGAAGGCGAGCGTCTACGGCGGCTACGAGAACGCGTAGAGGCGCAGGAGTTGAAGCTACGACGGTTACGAGCGCTACGCGGGCAGCTCGACAGAAACAAGCAAGCGAATATCGCACTTAGTAAGTACTTTTATAGTTCATTTTCGCTTACCTACACTTCTTCATATACTTTGAATTGATATTTCTTACTATACCTACAGTCGTAAATATGTTACAAAACGGTCCTAACCTCAAGTTATTATGTAAAGATTTCCTTCACAAATAATTCTTATGCAACATTATTGGACGGCAAAACTGTTCTGATTTTCCTCATACTTAAGTTCCTTTTTCTACGAATTGCGGCCCGCAATCCTTACAAATGAGGCATATGAGAAGTAGGGTTGCCTTTTGCGAGAGCAACATTTATTATACTTAAATCAGTACATTATATTGTCTACCATATTTTACGGTATTAAAATACACTGTAAATAATGTAGGTTTACCCTGTCTCCCTAAATGTATGCAAATGTGGCTCATTGAGGATTAATTCGAGGAGATAGTGTCAACAATTGTGCGATATTCCGTTATCAGCCATTTGAACGGAGCCATTGAATAATATTGACGTATTAACGGGTGTTCAAACCCAATTAATTAATAGTCACACCCGAACTTAATTTTGATTTGAGTTTGTGATAAGTTTGATTGAAATTAATTACTTAATTTATCTGGAAATGAAACCGTCTTTCTTTATCGATTTTCTTGTGTGTTGTAAGTTGGTATAGGTTACAAGGCAAGAAAAAGTTACTCAAGGGACTAAAGAAAGAAAAAAGGAAGGAGGATGGAGAGGGGGCGGTTAGTTTTCTTCTTATTTATACTGAACGTACTCAAATTACCAGTCCATAAGCAAAACGCGGCCATAATTTGAAAAGGCAAAAAAAAGTTACTCAAGTGACTAAAGAAAGAAAAAAGGAAGGAGGATGGAGAGGAGGCGGTTAGTTTTCTTCTTATTTATACTGAACGTACTCAAATAACCAGTCCATAAGCAAAACGCGGCCGTAATTATTACAACAACTGTGGAATAGTTTTGGTAATATACAAGTTCATAGACTAACATCGTCTAGACATATTAGGTATTTTCATTTCAAGGTCGGGCAGTGTTCCCGTTTTATCAGGCAATGGGCAGTGTTTTTTATCGGAAAGTATTGATAGCAGACCGGAGTCTGAAAATGAGGTCGATTACTGTTAAATCCATGGCAATAAGCTGACTCATTATTAGGTACGTGGTGGGGATTAAATAAATAATATTGACGTAATTCAGGATGAAAAAGATGGTACTCGGACATGGTGGTTCAAAAACAATTTCACTAACTCAAGTTCAAACAATAAAAGCCAACCGTCAAACACCAAAAAAATATTTTTAAATTGCTTTTTCTATTTGAATGTTACACGTTTCTATTTGCATTTTGCAATAGCCTAAAACGCTGTAGCCGTTTCAATAACCTAAAACGTTTTTTACTTTCCGCAAAACGTATGGACTATTCGCGGGACCACTTTGTTTTACGGACACAATAGCTTTTCATCGAAAAAGGTTATAAACCTTTTTGTTTATGGTGTTTGAAACACTTCCATTTTGTAGCATACAAGTAGTAATTCCTTTACGCTACAATACCGTGGCACCGGTTACAGGTTAAGCTTAGTTGAATGAAGATTTTTTTTAAAGTTAGCTTTGTAACTGAAGCTTCTTTGTACGGATAAAGAGAACATTTGCTAGCGTGTGTTGAAACTTAGTTGATGTTAAAACAAAACATCAAATAAAAAAAGTTAATTCAAAAAATCAAAAAACCCGCCTGCTTAAAAAGCGAACTAAAAAGACGTAAACAAGAAGAAAATCATGTTGGGCAGTCCGAGGATACATATTCGCGAGCTGGCTGACTAATACGAGATGAATTAACTTTTTTTATTTATAACTTTTTAGTTAACATACTTTTTCGAATAAGGTACATTTAAACATATAAGTGTTATATATTATTGATATTTTTGAAATCTTCTCTAAAAACCCTTCATTTTGATACCCCACTCGATGGGTAAAAAAATTGGAACCCCCACAATAAGGCGCCCAAAATCCGCCATGTTCCTTTTTTTTTAAAGGCACTTAGTTAAGAACACTTGGGCGGTCAAGACCTATCTAACGATGTCTTAATTATAAAAATCGCCAAGTAGTTTGAAAGATATGAGGTAATAAAGAATATTACATACAAACATACAAGATACGCGCGAAAAACATAACCCTTTCCTTGCAGCCGGGTAATAATGGTGAAACGCAAAGATCGAATTTCTGCGACATACTTAGTACTCTAATGCGGTATGTAATGTGCGCTTTGTTCAAGCATTCAAGTTTTTCAATTCCACAAATTCCATTTTAAACTTTACTCTACAAATGCGAATGGGTCATAAGTACCGATGCACCACATTCGGTACAACTACACACAACGTTCGTGAAACAATCAATAACCGTTCATTCATTATGAGACGGAAAGCGATCGATGTTCTGCCAAAGACTTGTTTGTTAGGGTTAACTAGAAAACTTCCATGCAAACTGTTCAACAATGTTCCATTTAAGGGTTGATTGTTACTGAAATAAGAAAGGAATTAAAAGCAACGCGATTTACGAAGGAAACCGTAGACTGAGTTTAAATGAGGAGAGAAGTGAATTTGGATTAGTTCGAAACTTTTTTTAAGGGGTTTCCTTCTCAGAGGTTTAGAATTCTTCTGTTTTTTGTGCGTCTAACGTTAAGGGGAGTTTTGGCTTTGTGTTTTGTGCCATTCAGCTTCAGCTTTTGCTTAAAGCATATTAAGCAAAACATAGCATAATCAACCTTTTGATATTCTCACTGTTGGAACCAAGGCCGGCTTTCTATGTGAGGGAATTCACCTTAAGGGTACACTAGTCGAAAATTCTTCCATACAAACGTAGTCTGGCTTTTACTCCACTGTTTGACGATGTACGTTTAAAATAAAAAATGATATCAATTTGTCTCATCATTATCTAGCCATGTATGGAAGCAAAAAAGTAAAAAAAAAATTACTTGAAAGTTATGAACTTCGAAAGTTCCATATTTCAACACAAATTTTAACGTATTTTTGGGCGCAAATAAGTACCATAAGAAGAAGGAAAATTGAAAAACGGCCTCCATACAGGGATAGATTAGTAGTTCAACAATGCAGATAATTTTATTTTGAACAGATACATTCAGTCGTTTTTTCATGATATCTAGACTCCCAAAGGTCTGTTTATAAAATTTCGCGCGCTCGTTTTCGTTCTAAATCATCATCCATTTCGCTACAAATTTGCAAAAGTGTGTATTCGTACGCGAACTAGCTTCTTAATGCTCATAACAGCATCTATCTGTTCCGCACTTGTTGTCGGTTGATATAGCACGCATTTTAACCCCGCGCACAAAATAGTTCGTGCCGTCGACTAGTGTACCCTTAATTCACTAAGGCCCAATGCGGGTTGGTGAATATCTTCGAATTTTTGGTTCTAGGTCACGGTTGTAGAGCAGTGGTGATGAAATAATTTACAAAGAGTAAAGCCAGGCGCTTCGAATTTTACAAAAAAAAAACAAATGGAATTATTTCCCCGTTGTATCCTACAATTTCATTGAACATTGTAATGAGTTTCACACAGCTCTTGAAACTGAAAGAAGTCAAATGAAGCATGTTCCGATTCACATTAAATATGCATGTCTGCATTGCAATTTACATTTGTAATACGCTTGCCTGTTCCCTCTGTTGGGAATGGATTGACTTTTACCTCTTGCACTTACAGGCTTAAATATTTTCTTTTCTCATCAGTGAAAAAAAATATTTCTGAGCAGTTTTCAGATAACCTTTTCTAAACTGGTGGCCCAGTTTAAACTGTTTTGGTGCTATTCTTGATGTTACGAGTATAATGTAGCGATCGTTTTTACCCGACTGCTCCAGAATGAGGGTGATATTTTGTATGTCAATATTTTAGGTACCTGTCCTGAATGGCAGCTAACCTCCATAAATCCACATCCCAATATGAAATATTAAGGATAGACTAGCTGTCAAGCTTTTGGCTTCTAGGTATTTACAATTGATGTATGCTAAATCCGTCATCTTTGATCTGTGACTTCAGAAACGTTCTCAACAAAATACCATCCTGCCATCTCTGATAGATTTTCAAAAAAGGAATAGCGTATTAAAGTTTATGTTGCCATAACAAAAATAGATATTTATTTAGAGTAATTATTACAAATCCACGTCCAAGCACACCGGTGTAAATGGGTCACATTATTGGATCAAGAGCAGTCTATTTGAAATGCAGACGGGCACTCTGACATTGGACTTGCAACATTGAATAGAATGATTCGATGCGCTATTTCAAATGATGCAGATTATTATTTATGGCAACCCGTAAATATAGACCAGTGTTCTTGTTTTGTTTGTAGATCCGCAAAAGTTTATACAGATGCAAGAAAAATATATTAATGATATTTGTGGCTTTAAAAATAGGTGAAACCTAATCAGTGGGCTTATTAAAATGAATAATACAGATAGTCATTACCACAAATTTTAACTAAAACACATTTTCGAGGGCAAATAATATCCAAACGCTACCAAAAAAATCACAAAAAATTATGATACCTAATATTCGTTGCTGTTAAATGTAAATTTAAAACACATGAAGAGAATTGGAAAAATCGGAATCTCGTATACTGAATTAATAATCCCACCATGTCGATGAGGAAGACGAATAATTGAACGTTCGGAATCCTTTAATAAAGAGGATCATCGGATGAATGAGATATTTTATTGATCATTTTCCGTTAAACACAATTGGTCGTATTTTATTCATGAATGATTTGACGGATTTCTGTACAATACAATTTTCTTTTCATTCTGTAATGAATACTACGACATATTTTGAGGTTATAATCATTTAAATTGTGTTTACCTACTTTTGTGTTTTATCATTTACGGCTGATTTTTCATTAGTTAAATATCTTTTATCTGAAAAATAAATGTGTAGGTGTGACATATTTTTACAAAAAACCGCCATTTCCAATCATTAGGTAAAAAGTTTATTAAAAAAATCAAAATACCCGACTGCTTAAAAAGCGAACTAAAAAGACGTAAACAAGAAGAAAATCATGCTGTGCAGACTGCAGTCGGAGGATACATATTCGCGAGCTGGCTGACCAAAACCAGATGTATCCTCCGACTGCACAGCATGATTTTCTTCTTGTTTACGTCTTTTTAGTTCGCTTTTTAAGCAGTCGGGTATTTTGATTTTTTTAATAAACTTTTTTATTTATAACTTTTTAGTTAACATTTTTTTGAATTAGGTACATTTAAATATATAAGTGTTATATATTTTTGAAATCAGCTCTTGAAACCCTTTATTTTGATACCCACACGGTGGGTTTGGAAGAAAAAATAAAATTGGCCCCCCACAATATGGCGCCCAAAAGCCGCCATTTTTCTATTTTCCAATTTTAATGTAGCCTATGACACTCGCAAGGTTAAGGCAAATCGATTGACGTATAAATCATCAAAATCGGTCAACGTGTTTGGTCTCTGGAACGCCACATAGGAACAAACATACATACATACATACATACATACACACATACATACATAGACTGATAAACACATTACCCTCCTTCGGCAGTCGGGTAAAAAGGTATATAACGATTGATAAATCGGCCCTAAAACGACTAAACTGTTCTACCTACAAAATTCTCTAAAAAAACAGAGATAAAATTTCGTTGGACAACAAAGTTGGAACCACGCCTTGAATTAGTATAAGTATCCGTTACTAGGTGCGGCCTAATTGCCTACGCGCGGTTCATTGCTAGTCTAAAGAGAAAACAGTGATTTGATTGGTTAACTTCATGCAACGATAGAATTTGTGCTGAAAGCGTTTTTAGAGTACGTGTTTTGTAAAGTAAAAAGATAGTTTATTTTAGCTTTATTTCAAAGTAAATTACTTAGCCTACGGCTAGTAGCATTTATTCCGAAACAAAAAAATAACAAACCAATTTTATTCTAAAAATCTGTAATTAAATAGGTAAACGCGAGACTATAAAAAATACTAACTACCCAAAAGCTAACAAAAAGATAAAATTATGATTCACTACCAACTGATACAAACAGAATATAATGTTAACAGAAGCAAACAATTAAAGCCGGCTATCATAAACAAACAAAATTAAAATAACAAAAAACAGAACGTATTCGAAACATAAACAAAAACATACCCAATTAACCGTAACATGACGTCACAGCACAATACTCCATTTTCAAAAATCATAACCGTTAATAGGAATGTCAATCCCGTTCGTATCGCGGCTTCACAGTCCAAGTGGGACTAGTCGGTTTATCGCCTAGTGGCCAAGCGATGGGCCGATTGTCCCGTCTGAATCAACAGGGTTAACTCCACAGCTTTGTATTACGTAATACGATCTTTGAACGCTTATCTGTTGGGACTTGGGAGTTGGAGTAAAGATGAATGTATTCAACCCTTTAAGTTCTGGGTTCGCTTGAAAATGTTGAAATGTTTGTGGGGACGAACTTTAGAGCGATCAACGTGTTGAATTTCGAAATGTTTACTAATACATAGTGCTGAAAACTACTGATGTTTATTGGGACAATGCCCGATATTTTAAGAAAGATTTGTATTCTCTCAACTCAGCCTCAACCTGTCAACCTCATATTGCCTAAAATTTGCCAAGATTTTTCACATTGATTGTTAGTGTTCTCCCTGAAGTGATTCAAACTCACCACTTACCTAAAATCTAGTGGTAGGCAAGTACGTTGCACTTATGTACAAAGTTATTGCTCAAACATGACCATATTTTATGTTAAACAGGGCGAACAAATAACTCTCCATAACAAAGAATGCACGAATGTAGTTCCTGTCCTCATAAACATAGATATCGTCTAAGGGTATTTCATAAAGTTGGCACTCCGGTAAATGCCACGGCCCGATAAATATCAATAAGGGCACATGTACCTACTTATTGGGTCGCCGTTTATAAGGTCTAAATGGATTTCCTTTGCCTCCCTAATACTATTTTGTCAGGGAAGTACATTTGTAATACCAGTTGAACGACCTTATGTAAAGATGTTCGTGTGAAAATGTCGATCGAGGAATATATAAAACGTTTTGCGGTCTATAATGTATTCAGAATTTCAGAGGTTGTATTTTATTTTTCTTTTTTTTTAAACAGCATAGAAATATAATAATGTAGCATGTTATTAGCGTTTCAGCTTTTTATAAAAATGTTACAGAATGTTTTAGTTTTAATTATGAACTCAATACAGTGTGTTTTTAGGGTTCCGTAGCTCAAAAGAAACAAACGGAACCCTTATAGGATCACTTTGTTGTCCGTCTATCTGTCTATCTGTCAAGACCCTATGTCTCAGGAACGCGGGGAGGTTTCGAGTTAAAAGTATATATATAAGTATGCTGCAACTCCTTGCAGCTGTGAAAAAATCAAACTTCCAGATCAACGCAATCAAGAGATACAGCTGTTAATGACGCATATTTTACACTCGCAAGGGAATCAAAATCTACAGAGTACTTCCCGTTGACCAATAGAAAAATGAAATTTGGCAAGAAGCAATTTCTTATATAACAAGTAAATGAAAAAAACCGAATACAGTAAATTAAAAAAAAAAAAGATTATTTACTTATTTTCAGTTGGTAAACTTACCGCGACTCATGTCAATGTATGGAGACTACAGTTTTCCAACGACAAAGTTAATTTTGTTCCTCAATTATGTTTATCTTATAGTTAGAGCAATATTCGGTGCCCTGATAGTTTATGAACTTCAAAGTCCAAGTCAATGTCAAATATATTTATTTCAACTAGGCACTTTTGAACGTCAAAACAATTAAAAATTTAAATTTCTACCGTGAATTCAGAAAAGTAGCTTGTTATGGAGAAGAACGCACAAGAAACTCCATAATGGTCTTCAATAATGTTATTCAATTATTTTGGTGAATGTTGCTGTTTGTACGGAACCCTCTGTGCGCGAGTCCGACTTGCACTTGGCCAGTGTTTTTAGTTTTGCTTTTGAGAGTTTATATTCGTTTCAAAAACAACTCTTGCATTTGAAAGATTTACAAAATATTTTTTTTTTGAATGTTTTATATGAAGAGTTATCGCCGGCAATAAACACGGTGTGTATTACGGTATGACCTAAACAACCAGCGACTTCACTCCGACAATCTATCAAACATCCATCTTTATAAATATTGTAGCTAATTGCTTACCAAGACAAACTATTCGTCCTATCTACCGAAATATGCTGAGAGCTTCCGAAGTAGTCCCCCTGTAAGACATAACACAGATAAGCCAGATACTTGGCCCCCGAGTGACGTCTGCCAATCGCTGAATATTCTAGAAGCATCCTACATTCGAATTTCGATGGCCGTTAATTAAAAGCATTCCGGTTAAATCCAGTTTGGTGCAGTACGTAATCATAACCGCATTGCAATGCGGCTTGCATTTGTGAGCCAATTAATGTTTCAATAATTGGGATCAAATGTTTGATTTATAGGAAGTGGGCTTAAGTTTTTTAATTTTAATGTTTTGCGATTTCTGGCTGCTAATAATATTAGGTTGTTTCTTGTTTCTGAGAGAGTCTTTATGACTTCATCTTCGATGGAAAATGGTGATCTTGCTCTAGTTTCTTTCATAATAAAAAGCCGTCGCAAGCAGAATTGTATCTAAGCCCACAACGTAATGTTCCAAATATGAATTCAAAATAGTAGTTTATGCAATGGTCATATAATAGGGGTTATCTTTTATATTATTATTCGTTTGATTATATTCGTGGATAGGTAAAATTAAAAAAAAAACCATTACAGTGCAACATTTTCCTTCGATTTTCAAACAACTGCATCTAAAAACAACTTTTTAATTTTTATAGCACACTTTTACTTTTTAATTTACTAGCGCGTATGGGCTCGTAGAAAAGAAGTGTGAATTTGTCTATGGATGCGCGCGCTGCGCTGTCATGCGCAATGAGAATCTAAATTGCCCGCC
This sequence comes from Anorthoa munda, assembly GCA_945859665.1. Lineage (NCBI taxonomy): Eukaryota > Metazoa > Arthropoda > Insecta > Lepidoptera > Noctuidae > Anorthoa > Anorthoa munda. The sequence goes on from OX243910.1 coordinate 13,360,359, forward strand.
ATACCACATATTTTTTTCGTTTCTATTTTTGTTTTATTTCAACTGTATGAGTGAAGATAAAGTAGTGTATGCAACGGCATATAATTAGGTATTAAAACACTCGCATAATATTATTATCACATTTGGCTTCGCCTCATGTGATAAACATGCGCTCGTGTTTTAATAACCCCTATTATATGATCATTGCATAAACTACTATTATGTCTTCCTGATTTCACGTTTATATTGAAATAAGATTGTGTAAGTGCCCTATAAACATGCTCACCCTTTAGTAGTTTAGGGCATCGTTATAGCACTAAAACTGTAATGGCAGAGTTTTAACTAAATAAAAAAATAACCAAACGCTGATAACACATAACTGGTAACTTCAAACAACGTTTAATTTAATATGACCTTCTTGATAAAATTCAATTTACATTTCTTAATTGTTAAGAATATCCACTTATGAAATTGGTTTTCTGTCAAAAGTATTTTATCACGACGGATTTTAATTAAGTTTCTTGTTTTATTCGTACGGTTCAGTCAGCCGCCCCACTGCGTAAATATGACGGCATAATGTTCATCCTGATTTGTCAGGGCCAGGGCACACTACAGCGGCCCAGGTGTGTTTTATACCCGCCCGGGCCTAAATCACCCTTTGAATTTTTAAATCCATTCACCCAATTTCGGTATTATGAAATTTGCCAATTTTATGAATAATTTAAGGTCGCATTCAGCCTTAAAATATATCAATAATGGCAACATATACTATAAAAAAGTTCATTCACATTTTTTATCGGTCATAAATCTTTTATTACTCTCAAATTCGGAACCTTTCGCGACGTTGTAAAGTTTTATAAGTGTTTTATTGCTTAATTAAAAATTTGTTATTAATATCTTGTTGGACAGCTATTTTTGGAATAGGTAAATACGGACTCGAGCCGAAAATGGAGTCGAAATTAAAGCACTCGTTCCGGGTAAATTTATCATGACGTTTTTATTTCTTCGTCTTTTCGTTTATCAATATGCCTCACTCTTAAACGTTTATCTACTATAATATGAAAGTCGTAAAATCCAGATGATTTGTTTCAGATTCATATAAATTCCGTTGCCATGATTAGTATTATAATTGCTATGTCGCCGTATCTTTTAAATATTTACGATAAGAAAATAACAACATTTTGATTAAAAAATACTTCCATCACTTCATTAAAATTTTTAAAAGAAAAAAGTATCAGCTTTTTGAGGAAATTTTCTTCCTTTGTAGGCATAAGGTCTTATTTCATTTCAAGACGTATCGCTTACTTAAATTAATTTGTTAAATCAATTTGTTGAACCTTTTAGAACAAACGAGTTCCTCCTAGTCTAGAGCTATAAAATAAAATAGGATTGAAAGTGCGAGCTCCTAAATAAATAACGTCAACATTTTATGGGCCATTGATTCACCGATGGAGCGTAAAATTTGTGTTGTAACCACAATTTGTGTTGTCCTCAAAATAGATAAAGTTCATATTAAGATTACTTGCGAGGATAAAATGGGTGGTGTCTTCGGAATTTTGCCGGGTTATAAATGTGCGTTAAGGCAATTTTCTCAACTCCTGCGTACCTTTACTGACGTGATAGAGATAGATTGTGTTTTACGAGCGAAAATCAAGTGATTGAGAGCACGGTTTCTTTAGTGTTCCTTGACTTTGGTTTATTTTATTTATGGTTATAGTAACCATATATTTTGCGAACTCTGAACTCTGTTAGATGGAAAAAACAGAAAAGAGATCTCGTAGAAAATACGGTGTATTTTTTTTTCGGAGAGTGATTCTAGAATTACCTGATCAATAAATAAAACAAAAACAGTAATTCTCTTAATTTAAATTATAGATCTAACCAGCACTTACAAAATTTAACGATAGCAAAGTCCTTTGTAGGGTAAAATAGTATTGGCACTGTAGTGCAAACAGACACTAACTGCACATAACTCGCACAAGTTACGGAGGAACTCAGGAAAATAGGTTAGCACTACGCCAGAGACAATAAACTAGCAATACGTTTAGGTACCTATATTAGGTATACTTAGCTGGTAATACAGTCTTCAAACTTAGCATGTTGTTCCAAATATAAATTGACTTCAGAAACAGAACTTTCGTGAAACAGCCAACTTAATAGCGTTCGAGAACGCATTCCGAATTCAAAAACAAATTATTTTTAATATCTCGAATTAGCGAATTAGGGAAACGATTAGCTTTGATCGAGGTTACTAATGTGGTCGATTGCTACTGTCTACTCAATTCAAACAACTCGATGAAACCACAGATACGAACTATATGAATTTGTCTAGTATTTTCCGAACGGACGCAGCTATGTGACCTTCACAACACTATTCGTAAAGACTGTGAAAGACCTTCAAATGACAGCAGGGACAGACGGCTAACGTGTTTTCCGAGGAACGGTGAATTCTCGGTATGTAATGTATGATCACTCTGTCTTCGGCTCATTCTCCGGGCAGTGGTCACCATGAGTCCTGTAATCGCAATTATTTGATCTGACTAGCGAATAGCATCTACCATTTATTTAAGATTCATACGAACAATAGAGACAATAATTATGTCGGGCACACATATCGATAAAAACGAATCGGTATCGAGAATTGGTCTGCTCTATTCACTCACGATTGCTGGGTAACGTGGCTATTCGCACAGATTGTTCGATTTAGAGGGTCTATTCGAGTAGGCATTCAGTTTTATCTCGCATTCAAGCAAATATCCAATTACTTAGGAGGCAGGCTTTTTCTAAGAAGACGAACGTCGTTAGGATGATAATAAAATGCTATCTGTCGGTGAACACTATTAGGAACGTGTTGATTTTCTATCGTTAATCGTGCGGCAATATATATATTGTATCCAAAGTGAATGAATTGTTCAGTAAACAATAAAAATTATTAGATTTATTATTTATATCGGCTATGCTCGGAGTTTCCTTGCGTGATCGATTTAGAAATGTAGAGATCCAAACGAGAACCAGGGTTACCGACATAGCCCGAACAATTGCAAAACTTAAGTGGCAGTGGGCATGGCACATTGCTCGCAGAACGGATGGCCGATAGGGCAGAAAGGTTCTGGAATGGCGACCGCGATCCGGAAGACGTTGCGTTTGAAGGCCTCCCACCAGGTGAACCGAGGTCCTGGTGAAGGTTGCGGGGATCCGCTGGATGCGAAACGCATGGTGCCGATCAATGTGGCGACGCTTGGGGGAGGCCTATGTCCAGCAGTGGACGTCTTTGGATATGATGATGATTAGATTTATTATATAAATATTTTTAACAAAACCAAATAAGTGAGAAAAAAAGATCTTTAACCAAATCATTTTTACGATTTTATCTCGTGTTTTCTGAACAAATCAGATTACAATATTTTTGTAAAACTTTTTTCCTGTTATCATAACGAATTCTTGGTCAGCCGAATTTTATTTTACATAATATGCCGAATGAAAAAATATTTTTTGTATCCCAAAAATTCTTAATATCTAAAAGGCTCATAATTATAAACACACTCGGTTATACCTGCCTCATATACGTAATTATGACAAAGGTAAGCTAGCAACGGGTTCAAAGTAACCAGAGACCGTTAAACTAACAAGGTAGGCTAAACCGAAATATAATTACGTAAACCTTACGCCTCCCTATTTGGTAGAAGACTCGCTACGTGTTTTGTTAAGTATGTATAATTTAGTTATTTGATGAGATAGATCTTATGTACCTTTGTTTTTAAAGTGGCGGCAATTCGATGAAATTGGGCGAGAATTTAGAGTGAAATTTCAAGTAACCAGGGTTTAAGCATATTTTATTACATGAGAGAGAAGAAATATATATAAACTACTTATTGTATTCACACTAAATCTCTTCTTTATGTTTTAAGAAGTTTCACTTCTATTACGTGTACGGTGCTTCACGCGCATTTTCTTGTGTTCCGTATCTCAGCTTCAGCTTTTTTTTACAAAATTTTGTTCCGAAGAATTTTCTACCTTTTCATTGACCTATCAACTTAAAATTTGTTGATAATGTTTATTATTAGATACGTATATTTTACTAAAAAATAAAAATGTATAGATAATTCAGATTTTTTCTTTGAAATTCCCTAACTTTTAGGGTTCCGTACCCAAAGGGTAAAAACGGGACCCTATTACTGAGACTTCGCTGTCCGTCTGTCTGTCTGTCTGTATGTCTGTCTGTCTGTCTGTCTGTTTGTCTGTCACCAGGCTGTATCTCATGAACCGTGATAGTTAGACAGTTGAAATTTTCACAGATGATGTATTCCTGTTGCCGCTATAACAACAAATACTAAAAACAGTATAAAATTAATATTTAAGGGGGCTCCCATACAACAAACGTGATATTTTTGCCGTTTTTTGCTCGATATTAATAACGGCAACAGGTAGACGCTTGAAATATTCACATAATATTTAGTTGTATATTCTTTTCAAAAAATAATTATTATTAAATTAAAATAAAATAAATTAAGGTGGGCTCCCATACAACAAACGTGATTTTTTTGCAGTGTTTTGCGATAATGGTACGGAACCCTTCGTGTGCGAGTCTGACTCGCACTTGGCCGGTTTTTCCTATTACAAACAACTTGTTTTAAATGTTTGAACTTGTTACGGAACCCTAAATGTTCGGCGTTTGACACGCATTTGGCCGGTTTTTTTGAATTCTTGCTTCTTGATAAACGTATTTTAATTCTATATTTTTTCATAATACTTGATCATTTGAGAAGCGTTAGGTTTTTCATACATGGCTGATCAGTAATTTATTATTTTCATGGATTATTGGATGTGACACTGAGTAACAATAGGTAATTGTGATTAGGTTGTTTTGGGTCTTTTTAATTAGATTTGCCATGAAATCTTATGGTGTAGTCAATAAAAGTATAATCCGGCGAAAATTAGCTGTTCACAATAAATTTACTCAACTTAGTTCAAAAAAAACTTAATACAAAATTAATGAAATCAAGCAGTAGATCTAGGAAAACAAACTCGGGAAACTTAAAACTTTTTGAAACTTACAAACAGCAAAAACATTTTTTTTTTCCATTTCCCGATCGTCAAAGAAAATTTTCCGATGAAATCACAAACAAAAACTTTCAGGTACACATTAAAAATTCATAAAGCGATGTTCAAGAAAAACCGAACGTTTTACGGTTTTATTTATCGACAATCATTTTTCATGTTATCGGTGTTACGATGTCTATAAAAATGAAATATCGTTTGGTTACGTCACTATGCCTTTAATGTTACCATAATATTGACTAGTACCAGTCTTCAAATGACACCGACGACGATGACGCATAGACTAAACTTAGGGAAATCAATACTGAACCTAACATAACTGTAACAGTGACAAGTAGGATGAGTGTTTTTTAGTAGTAAACGTGTCCAAAGAATATAAGAAGTTTAAACTGTAGAAAAGATTAGTTTATCTTTTTATACAGACTTATTAGGCATTAAATACTTAACTGAAATTGAATCATCATACGATTAACATGGATGTGATTTTTTGTAAAAGAAATAAACGTATCAATCCTGTAAGCCTTTTTGTTCATTTCGCGAAACATGTACAGTTCAGCGCTTCGCAATCGGCATTTATACAATATTATACATATTTATACAAACACGCTTTTTTTATACGATCGCCAAAAGTTAAAACTCGGACGGAGAATAAATGCGAGCAAAAAACGTACCCCATATTTACATGTTGCTATTTTTCATTCAACCTAATCGTTGTTAAAGTTGAAAGTTCCATTTGTTCTCGTCCCTAGACATCAGTCTGTGTCAGCAAGGAGGTTTTTGTGGTCGCACCTACATTAGCTCCGTGCCTACAAATGTGGGTTTTAGTTGAGCGGCTCAACACTCTGTTGCGGCTAATCACTCTACCAAGTTTCGCCTCATTAAGCTGATTGTGCCCCGCTCTAGTTCATAGTTCTCTATGGCAATCGAGCCACTCGAATACGACCCTTGGAGAATCGATTTTAAATGTCGAACGGAAAATTTTCTTTCCACTTCTAGCCTTGTACAAAACTAGCGAGGTACTGTACATTTTCTTTAAGTTAAAGTTACTTTGGAAAGTTTCCTATGAACTATAAAACTTACTGTAGGCAGACACAACACGATAACATCTATTTTGTTGAGTAACATACCGTCTACACGCATAAAAGGAGTTCTAACAAAACATACGAAGCTATACGGAAAAATTCTTAGTCATAAAACAAATGTAAATTCGATGAATAGAGAACAGGTCACTCGTTTACGTAAATCTAGCGGAAGTCCTTCACTCACGAATAGCGAAGGAACTGTTTCCAAAGCTGAGCACATTATATTTGATGTGAGATAACGAGTGAGACAACCCTTTGCGCGTAAATTGTTACTCAAGAAAAAGGGGACAAAAAAAGGTTCTTTTCTACATTAGATACTAAAAGTAGAATACGTTCTTAGAGGGGCGTAGTTAAATCAATTTGGGTGGGTCGCGATACATTCGCTTCGGCGAAATATTCGTTCATCCGATGCCTGACCTTCGGAGGTTTTGTTTTCGATCGCTCTCCTTCCAGCGATGTGGCTTCTAAGATCGTGTTACGTGATTTAAAACTTAGACGCACTTGGATTATTGCTTATCTGAAGGCGTATAAATGTAGGTATAACTTCGAAAATACCTGAACTTTTCCCATTTTCTTTGTTAGTTTTTCGTCAAATCTAACAATTTCACTTACGAATGAGATTTTAGAAGAATAAGATGAATGTCCTATGCTCTTTATTTATATATATAAAAGCGAAAGGTCAGTATAAAGACAAAATTTACGCTTTTGGTTGATAAAAAGACTTCATGTGTTTATTGGTTTTTGGAAATCCTACCCCTGAGGAGGTGAAAAGGTGGCAATTTGTTGGGCTTATATATTCGAAACTTGGCATAAATACTAACTTAAGTAAATAGCAAAGGTTTTCATTATTAGTTTTTCAAAACTACTTCTAAAAGACGATTTAGAGGGTGTTAAAGAGTTTTGAAAAATATTTGTGTACAGGGCTTCTTTTTATGATGTAGGGGAGCACCAAGAAGGAAATTTAGGAAATTCAGCCTTTAAGGGGGTGAACTACAAAGTCATCTGTAGGATAAAATACAGATCACGCAAACGAAGTCGCGGGTGAAGTGCTAGTATACTCGTATATAAAGAGCACAGGAAAATATAATAGATGAAATGTCAATATTTTCTTTTGCCACCTAAAATAACGAATAACCTAACTTCAATACCGAGAAGACTAGGACAATATTTTAAACGCGAAAATCAATTTCCTCGAAGCTTCATGCAAATCCAGGAACATCCTATTGTATTCCGTAAAAGCTTGTGTGCCTGCACTGATAACATTATTATTCTCTTTATTTCACGGTTGGATACGAGCCTTTGACGGGGAAGTCAACCATTGATGTGTAGTGACGTGGTAAGCAAATCACTCATATGACTGACCGTTATGAGATCCGATTTGGACCCGCTGGGTTTTAAAAAGGGAACGTACCATCCGGAAAAGATTTAAAAAGAATCGTTGGGTTTTGAAAAACATTCAAATTTTGTTTTTGTAGAATGTTGGGTAATGAGATAGAAAGAGAATTTATCGACGATATTGAAATGGATGGTTGAACTTTCACTTACGACTGTGAGATACACAAAATAGTAGGTAAGTAAATATAATCAAGTTAGAACAAGAGCATTATGATATCGGATTCAATAATATGACGTTTTGATGAGTTATTTTATTTATAATTCAAATAATATGTACATAATATGGATGATGATATGAATATGGAATAGTCAGTATTTCTAATCTTATGACTAAAAACAAAACAAACTTACATACAAAAGGGAGAGGGAAAAGGGCTCATAGCGCATCAAAAAATTCGTCCACATCGGTGTCAATGGGAAACGTGCCCAGAACGCTGGCAGCATTGCCACGTTGAATGGCAATGCTGATTCTCTGGCTGAAGAAAAGGCCAGCCCTCTGGTCACGCGAACAGTCGACTAACCGTTTACATATGTCTCGAAACACTCGATGAGCACTATACTATAATATTACAGTACTATACAGATCAGATTGTATCAGATATCAGATTCAAGAGAGATTGAAAACCAACCCAATAACTTTCTTGAACTGGCCAGAATGTTACTGATCTTAATTACGTTTCTCATTAAATCATGGCTTACTAATATAAGCTTAATCATCTAATCTAATCTCTTGAGCGTTTCTAAGCAAGCTATAAACTATTGAGCTAGCTAGGTTTAGTATTAATATGGTAAGTCAAAGCTAGACCATTGAATGCCTTACTTAGCTTCCATTCAGTGTAATAATTAACTAGCGTAGGTATATTCAGCTGCAGGGTTTAATTAGCTTTTATATGTGGTTGTGGCTATATTGTCATTTAAGGCGCAGATAAAGTCAAAAGTCAAAGTCAAATATATTTATTTCAATTAGGCCAATAAGCGGCACTTTTGAACGTCAAAAATTAAATGTAAATTAAAAATGTACAAGTAATAAAAATTGACTCTACCGTCGCATTCGGAAAGTAGCTTGTTATGGAGAAGAACGCACAAGAAACTCCATACTTACTCTTTTAAAAAAATATATGTTTTACAATGTTTACTTATGTACATACATTAATAAATTCATATATATTATGTGAGGACTATGCACCCAAAAATAGCACTACACACTATACAACGTACAGGTATAAAGTAATAAAAGCACTATACTCCTGAGTAACTGATTTTAAAATGAGAATCACTTCTAAACGGCTTGTCGAATTTTTTTGGAAAAAAATATCCACTTTCTTAATAATTTGAGTTTTATTCGTATAACATAGCCTAATTAATTTGTAAAGTTATGTCTAAAACGGACAAAAACACGACAACTGCACCAAACAAAACCGCTATTTTACTGAAATCGACACCATCTCAAAGACAATTTTATTATCTACATTTTGATCTGAGGCTTTTTTTTAAAGTCATGAAATAATAAGGAAAGTACATAAAATTACTAAATCTCGGGTCGTGCGGATGAGAAAGGAAAAAAAAAAAAAATGATGTGAAACGAGTGCGCGTTTTGTTCCCTCAAGGTCATTGGCGTTAGTCGTCGTCTTAAGAGAGTTGGTTAACATCGGCAATTACTGAACATAGCTCTACCATAGAACGGTGAAAGGAAAAATGGTTATTTTAATTAGGTGCTCACTCAGGTACGTATTATACCTATTTGCCATATGGGTTGGTGATTCAATAGATAGGTAGCTACTAGTGCACTTCTTGACCCTCATTTGTTTTTGTGACACCCGTGAGACAATATATTGCTTATCCTTTATCAACAGCCAAACTATACGAACTACCAAAGGGCAAAGAGTCGCCTAAAAGTCACAATTTTCAACTAAATACACCTAAAGATATTTTTAGCATAAACGTCGGTATACCTACCAAAAAAATATGTTCCTCCATCGTGTCGTGTACCAACGGAGGGACTCTTCATACAGATAAAGCCCTCTTTATTGTCTTCTGTAATTGAAAGGTCGGAGGCATTTCCCTCTCGGAGCTTTTAAATGTGTCTCAGCTGGGCCTCGCTACGTAAAATAGCATTTTTGCCCCTCAATACGTTAGAATTTCGCAATTGTTAACTTTATTTCGTTTATTTCGGTCTAAATTAGTTTTATTGTTGTCCTAATGGCAACTATTAAGCGAAATCAATATTTATTTGCCTATAAATTGGAGTGAACAATTCGTAAAGTTGAGCACTAAAATCGGGAGTTAAGGCACCAGTATTAGAACTATTAGCTGGTTCGTTTCTTTTAGTTTGTTGTTGAGTTTCTGGCTTGTTTCCAAGTACTTACTCTGACTGAAGGTACTTGAAAGAGTTTTTAGTGTTCTCAACAACAGCAGGTTGGCATTTATTCCTTCTTCCATTATACTAGTAGCTGGTTTCCTTACCTGAAATGTTGCCATTTTTTTTCCAAATTGTGCCTCTAATAATAAATATTTCAATTACATAATAATATATGAGCATAAATCTTCAAGACCACCGTTTGACTCCCACGCACAGGTAGGTACTAAACGTCAAACCATTATCAAAGGATTTTTCATAACGTTCATTCAGAATTCTTAGCAGTCCTGCCGTCTCATATTCCGGACGATATTTAAAAACATTTTCACAAAGTAGAGTTACCTGTAAATGTCAACGATCGCTCGGTTTCGTTAAACGTTTTAACATCCGTACCCACGTTATAGCATTTTTTTATTGTTTCAACGTGACAGGTGATAGCCACATTTCCGGCCTTCAAACATTTTTATTCCGGCCTCAAATTTTTTCTCATATTCAGGCACATTTTTATAGAAGCTGAAAATACTTTCTCTTGGTCTGAAAAAAGTACTTGTAGACAGAATCAGTTGTTCTTCAAACGATGCTAATCTTTACTTCGTTTACTTGACAACTTCAAATAATTCCAACTTTGGTGTTTTCCAAGTCGCTTCTTTTGAAAGATACCTGATATTTTCTTGGGGACGTATCGCTTTCTGCCCTTCTTACATTGCCGAGGAATAAATAGAACAATATCATTATTATATTGTATTATAACATCTGTGTTATAAGAAGGTAAAACGATTTCCAACGGGAAGTATTTATTATAAAGCAAAACTTGAATACAGTAATAATTAATTAATTTTGGATTTTCGGGCAAATAACAATATTGTTGTTTCAAATAATGAAACTAGACAACCATTCATTATACCATGTAAGACTCAGTGACGTGGGTGTTACTAAATATTTCGGTAAAATACGCAAATACAAAACTAAATCCTTAAAATGTGAAAGGTTATACGTTCTTATTTAGATAATACCTCTTCATAACACCTAACCAGCACCAAGATACATTTATTTTTATCATCCAATCCTGATTAACCTTGTGTCTTCAGAGATTTCCGTCCTTTCTCCTTCTTTTTTAGGAACAATTACCGAACCTTTACGTGGGCTAAAAATAATCGTGAGATGAAGAGCAATCTTTTTATATTTTTATGAAGCAAAGAGAAAGAAAATGTATTAATTTGACAAGAGAGCTTAATATTATTAAAGTCTCCGCCAGATAACAAAAATTTAAAGTCATTGATCCGACTTGTATCAAAAAGTATAATTACGTAACTTGAAAACATGATTTCTGATAATTTTGATCTCAAATGAAAGGTATCGACGTAGAACCATTTAATCGTTAATATAGAAATTTTACGCTATGTAATTGCACACACAAGCACAGTCACCCACATACACACACACATACGCACCACACACACATACACACCCACACACTCACCACTCACACACACTCATGCACAGGTACTTCTGTTTTTCCTAATTTATATTTTTAAATATTGTAACCTTAGCTTACTCACCAACCGTTTTCTGATCTCTAATCTTGTCATTGTATACTCTTCTATGCTACTTTTATATGCAATTGTAATTGTTTATAAAAAGCGATGTGAGGTGGAGGCCTGGTGACCTGTGGTTTTATTGGTGGTTTTATTTACCTACCACAGGCACCAGCGATCCACAACCAAATTTGTAAATTACAATTTAACATATTTTTTGTTTTGTACTTGGTTTGTGGTGAGAAATAAACGATTATATTATTATTATTCCATTTATTCATTTCATTGACATATTTTTACATTTTTAAATATTATTCTATAAAAAATAAAATACAAAAACATTTAAAAATACAAAAATAGTAGCCCACCGGTATCGGGAACGGGATCCAAATTACCGGCGGCTATTATTATTATTATCCTTTTAAATAATGTAAATCCGTTCACGCGTTTATGAGATATTTACTCATTACTGAATGCTAAGTGAAACGGTCAAGGTCACCCTTTACCGCGATACGTTTGTTTTGATCGTGTTAGCGACACTACCTTTACATTGTTTTCGTATCGTTTTGAAATATTGGAATACATTGGTAGACACTAGACAGGTGTTAACGACTTTTATTTTTTGTTATCTGGCGGTGACTTTAGTGTTTTGTCCTATGGTTTAAGAATAGATACAAATGATGGTGGTCAAACGCGAGTATTATGAAGCAATGGTGTCGATTTGACCCTAAGGTACTTGCTTAGCTCAAAAATGCTTAAAATCAATAGGTACGATTCTATCGCATTATTTGGAAGTACCGATGGAATTCATACCACACCCCCATTACGTCAGCATGTCTGCCTGCCGCCCTCAGCCTGACACGCCTTTCAGCTTTTGATAAGTTCAAGTTGTTACATATTTTATAATCAACATTATAGAGTTTTAATGAGTTACAAGAGGCGAGGGTTCTGTCTATCGTAATTCCTACTATAAACTTCAATATGGCAAAATGAATGAACCTCGTGTACCTTTAAGAAGAACTGCAAAAATCTTTGATACTTTTTTAGGGTTCCGTACCTAAAGGGTAAAAACGGGACCCTATTACTAAGACTCCGCGATTCGTCTTTCTGTCCGTCTGTCTGTCTGTCTGTCTGTCCGTCTGTCACCAGGCTGTATCTCATTAAATATATAGCTAGACAGTTGAAATTTTCACAGATGTTGTATTTTTAAAACTAAAAACAGAATAAAATAAATATTTAAGTGGGGCTTCCATACAACAAACGTGAGTTTTTTTGCGTTTTTTTGCGATAATGGTACGGAACCCTTTGTGCCCGACTCGCACTTGTCCAGTTTTTCATTATTGGATACTGGAAGTAACGGCCTTTGCCATGTCAGATACGAATAATTTATTTTGATCTGGCTTCTTTTATGAGAACTTGCTTTCGACACCTTCCGTCAGACCATCACAAAATCAGTAAAAACACCTCATAATCAATCATTCTTAACTTAGTTTTAACATAACATTGCCTAACATTAATTTTTGTTTTGTCCACAGCGAGCGACCTAGAGTCAATACGAGCGCTTTTCAATGAAAAGGAGAAGGAACTGTCAGTGGCGGTGGCCAAGGTGGAGGAGCTGACGAGGCAGCTCGAGGAGTTAAGGAGAGGAAGGGTCCAGCCCGCGCCCCCCTCCGCGCATGAGCTGGACAAGCTGCGACGGGAGTTAATGGTGAGTTCTGAAGTAAGCTGGATACAAATTTATTTTTGTTTGCCTATTTTTTCGTTTTGTATGTGTGTGTCTAGTGTGCTTTTTACTGAGTATGGTCGGATTGGTCGGCAACTTGTTATCTACTCGTAAAATGGTAAACTTTGCTAATCTTGCCGGGGTTGTGTATTACTTTTAATTAGTCAGTATCTATTTGGGCTTATTTTTCAACAGTCTGATATCTGTGGTATAAAGGCCTCTGCAAACGAAACGTGTTTTAATCCCGGATGGTGAGACATGCTCTTTCGTATACATTTTGTATGAAACGATATTTTCAAAACTTGTCGTCCGGTTCCGTCCGGGATTTAAATTTTAAATAGTACAACTGTCCTATTTAAAATATGTTTTTTTTTATCTAAAATAAATTAAACTTAATTTATTTTCTATTCAAAAGCTGTCAAACCGCCATACTCGTTTTTCAAATAAACCTTAACTGACGATTGAAAAATGTGCCCAAATTGTTGCCATCAAATGGAAAATATCAACTAGGTACCATACATTTACAAACTTTAGATTGTCAGCCGCAGCTGAAGGTGTATCGAGCAAATGTCCCTGATCATGATAATGTCATAACAAGATGGTTGTTACGGTTAACAGGCAAATATGGGATCATGGTATGACAACACTATCTTTACATTTGTATTGGGCTATTATTACTATCCAGACAGCTTTTACGACATCCGTGAGAAGGGTTGATGTGATATTCTCGAATGTAGCCGACGGTAACACGGCTGGCTGTGGCTTTATCTATTTAAACAAATACATAAGTACATAGTTAGGTATTATAGGTAAAGAGGTTTTTAGCATATATTTTTGTAAGTGATCTAGATCAAGAGGAAAAACCGGCCAAGTGCGAGTCGGACTCGCGCACCGAGGGTTTCGTACAAACCTCTGCTTAAAGTTATTTATAGTCCTGAGTATTTGATATGAATTTCAATTTAATACCTCTACGCGTTCATGAGGAAAGGGATAGTAAGTTTAAAATTATTAAAAAAATAATTATTATTTGATGTAACTAAAAGTTTACGGTTTTTGCAATTTTTCCTTTATCTGTGCTATAAGACGTTGCTTCGTACCAAATTTCAAGATTCTGAGTTCACGGGAAGTACCCTGTAGGTTTTGATTCCCTTGCGAGTGTCCAAAATTTGCGGCAATTTGCGGCATAAACGGCTGTATCTTTTGATTGCGTTGGCTTAGAAGTTTGATTTTTTCACAGCTTTAAGGGACATAGTAGACTTGAGTATTTGATATAAGTTTCAGCTTCATAACTCCACGCGTTCCTGAGAAAAAGGGTCTTGACAGACAGACGGACGGACGGACAACAAAGTGATCCTATAAGGGTTCCGTTTTTTCCTTTCGAGGTACGGAACCCTAAAAATTAGTCCGCAACCGACCTTTTTTTTTAATGCTACAATTTCGCTGAGTGCAGTAAGCTATTTTATTTCTCGACAAAATGCACGATTCCTGTGAAAAACCCCTGGCACTAAGCTACAGGAAGGAACCTGCTTTTAACTAAGTTTCTAACCCTCTGAATATCTACATACACAATATCGTTTCCAACGTTGTTTAAAGGACAACTTCATGCAACACAAAGGTACACAGGCGGACCTAATGCCTTAACATTATCTACCAGTCAACCCACCAGGTGCATAGTCTTAGGCTTGTAAGTAAGGCAGTAGATGCCAATTACTTCACCACTGCTTCAATCAAGCCGTCCACTTATGTTTCAATCATATTCTCAAACGACAAGATCTTGAGAGGAAATTTGGGCAGAGAACTCCGACTGAATTTCCTTAATAAAAAGACACAATTCGAGGTTTGGATCTCGTCTATTTCCTCCTCCAATATTGGACCAATTTAAAAGATATTCCATAAACTGGAAAAGAAAGATATATACTATGCCCCTATGTTTTTCTTTTTTTTCAAATTTGTACAATAGGCCTCCATTGACAGCGTAATTTTGAGTATTTTTTTTTTAGAGTTCTTTTTAAATGTTGCTTCTAAAGATAATGTAGCATCAAAAAGGAAAACATAGGGGCATAGTACACATCTTTCTTTTTCAGTTTATGGAGGAATTAGGCGAGAGCCAAACCTCGAATTACGACTTTTTACTTAGGATTTTCAGTCGGAAGTCTACGCCCGCATTTTCTCTTAACCAGCGGGACGACTCTTCTGTTTACCTTTATAATACTAAATTAGCTGCCTTGTATTTACCATACATGTATATAATATTAAACAGGTGTAAGGTACACAACACCTGCTAAACTTTACCAGTCCTTTCAATTTGGTAACAACTCCCAACAATTTAGTCTCTAAATTATTGAAAACAATGATGTATTTATATCGCTTTGTTAACTTGACTTACAGCTTTCCTCCTTTGAAGGGGACGACGCGAAGTTCCGGCAGCGGTTTATTTTATCTTAATTAATAAATGAAGATAATAACCGCATGCTGGAGTTTTAGATAAGACGGCCTTGGAGAGAAAATAAGCAGTGCCTTATAATGTTCCCTCTTATTTATTGTGGAGTAAATTACCAATTAGCGTAAACATACGCAACGTTTTTAAAATTGTGGAAGGCTCTTTAAAGCTGGCCATAAAAATATCAGTAGATAAGTATCTCTTGAAAAAATACCTACGTTGGGCTATTATGGCGACATACCTAGTTACATATTTTTTATGTAGGTATGTTAGTTAGTTATGGTTTTTACTGGGCTCTACCTAAAAAGCTACAAAGATTTGCCAAATACGATTGCTTTAAAAAAAATATGACCTTCTTCAACTGAATATGGACTGCAAATATTCTATGCTCATCGAACAAACATTGGAAAAGAAAAATCAGGTATGCCTGCGATTGAAGCAGCTAGTTGAAAATAAACTTTCAGGATACCCCTCGTCACAATTCAGGCCCTTGTCAGTTGCTGCAACTGAAGGCAGAAAATTTGTAATTAAGGTAATGTCACAATCAATGAGGCTTAGGTTGCAAAGATTTTTGTGACCTACCTGTCAATATTCTATTTTGGACATTTTGCTTTTAAGGGCGAATGATTGAATTCATTATATGTCAATGGGCTTGGTCCGAAAGTTGATTCAATGTGAATGCACGCTTATTAAGGGTACACTAGTCGACGGCACGAACTATTTAGTGCGCGGGGTTAAAATGCGTGCTATATCAACCGACAACACGTGCGGAACAGATAGATGCTGTTATGAGCAGTAAGAGCTAGTACGCGTACGAATACACTCTTTTGCAAATTTGTAGCTAAATGGATGATGATTTAGAACGAAAACGAGCGCGCGAAATTTTATAAACAGACCTTTGGGAGTCTGGATATCATGAAAAAACAACTGAATGTATTTGTTATAAATAAAATTATATTTGCATTGTTGAACTACTAATCTATCCCTGTATGGAGGACAGTTTCAATTTTCCTTCTTCTTATGGTACTTATTTGCGCCCAAAGATGCGTTAAAATTAGTGTTAAAATATGGAACTTTCGAAGCTCATAACTTTTAAGTAATTTTTTTTTACTTTTTTGCTTCCATATAAGGCTCGATAATGATGAGACAAATTGATATATTTTTATTATTTTGAACGTACATCGTTAAACAGTGGAGTAAAAGCCAGACTACGTTTGTATGGAAGAATTTTCGACTAGTGTACCCTTAAAGGTACAATGTAATATTAATTGCATTCTTATTACACATACCTCATTAAGACATAATTAAACAGTAGTAACTTCCTATATAATCTATAATCATGACAAGAAAAATCTATTTTTTGGATGATTCAGATCTTAAATGCATTACCTATATGTCTAATATCAATTACTTTCAAAAGGAAACTATAAATATATCTTTTCTTAATAAGGCCCTTGTATTCAATGGCAAGTGATAAAGCATTTTCTTCTAACATTGATAGATTACTATCTTGGTGGACGTTAGTATACGAATCAATCAATGGAATCGAGTCGAGAATAGAATAGAGGCCGACTTTTTCAAAAAGGTTATGGTGATTGATTTATTGTTTCTTTATTGAGTGATCTTATAACCTAAATCCGATAACGACCGACCTGTTTGACCGTTCCGAAGACTGAATTTTCCATGTTATGGTGATATTTTTGATGACTTCAAATCACTCACGAAGTACGATCGAGTTTTAGTGCATTTTTACGTCATTCCAAATAGAAAATACTTAATTATATAATAAATTCAGAAAAAAATAAACTAAGAAACTCATAATAACGAACGTGTGTAAAAAAATAGGCAGTACTTAATTTCCATTTTGCAATCAAAATCTACGACACCAAGTTCGGGAACCGTATCTACTGTTTCACACAAAATCATTTTGTTCTCTGCGTAATCTAAGTACATAATATCTATTAAAAATATATTATTTTACTTTATTTTATATTTATCATTAATCTACCTACTTTCACGAGTCAGACAAACCCTCTTTGATAATCAATAGCGCCACAGCGGCTGACGGGGCTGTCCTAACAATATAATAAAGGCGATGATCACATTCACCTGGGAGATGCCTCGGATAGCTAACAAGACCGTTAACACGCGGGTGACGGGACACACAAGTAATATTTGTAGAGAGTGTGGCCAGCCAACTAGGTTGCCGGCATTCGGCCGCTTGAACCCGCGTCTTGGACTTGATTCTTTGGGGACTATTCTAAAATTCTTTTGTTTCTTCTTAGTCGTTACGCTCTTGACAGAGCGGTCGTGGTCGTCATGAAGTATCGGTAGTATATGCGGCAGATGCAATGCGTCTCACAATATCTCGCCACCTTTCCCGATTCGAAGTCATCCGGGTACATTCGTGCACGAGACCGCCCACAGCAGACTTGACTGGTCGGTCCAACGCATGGGTGACCTACCACGTGGTTTTTATAAGACATTCTTTTGTTTAAGACAGTATTTTTTTTCGTGGTTATGCCACGGATAAATACATCAGTCATCAATCATATGCCGTGGTGGCCTAGTGGCTAAGGCCTCGCCTTTCGTGCTTGAGGTCGTAGGTTCGAGTTCGAGTAGGACTTTTACAATTCATATGTACTTTCTTAGTTTATCTTGGACATCGCTGACAACGGCGAAGGATCTTCGAAACATCGTGAGCAAACCTGGACTTTTATTGAGTTTATTATAAGATTGTGCTAAATTGGTGTAATTGCTGCAAGGCGTTCTGGTGTGAGGGTAAACTAATAAATAAATCATAATGTCGGCTTTCGTTTGGTTCCATATGACCCATCTGATTTTGTGATAAAAATTAAAAGTTTTTTTTTATGGCAATAATTTTCAATAGGTAACTCGTCATTTATCAGTAGTTTTCTTAAAATTGGAACGCCGATATTTTAAGAAGATAGTTTTAGCTAGTTTTGCCTGCTCAACCCTTTCCAACAATATGTCTGTTTCTGTTCCAATAATATCTAAATTCGTTGAAAGTATTTGATTTTCCTGTTTGAAGACGAATCACAATTCTTCGAATTGAGACTAACCGAACACGAGCGTAAATAGAATTCTCATGCAATTCATTTTCCACGAAAAAATACGCACCTAATAATAATGTATTGTGCAGAACGAATAAAAATCAATAAGAATACTAATACAGCTATTTATATGAAACCGAGATTCGAGAATAGCCCCCGTATATGAGACGACATAAAACTCGCGCGACTGCCTCGAATGTATTGCCAAAGAAACAATATTGAATTCGACGAACTGGAATAATGAGACATGCGTCTAACAAGACTCCTGGCCTCCGAATATTTTCTGCAGATGTATAAAAACATCCGACGCCTACTATATTACCGAGAGAAATAATAAAAGTATGTTCTGTCGAGATAACAGGAAAAATAAAAGGTAATATTGGTGAAAATATCTCCTTGTCGCGGTAGTTAATCTCGTGAACGGGTTGAATTGAGAGTCGGTACACCGTGAAATCTTTATAGATATGGTAAACAAACCAAGAGGTGGAAATGAAAGAATTTCATTGAACGTGACACAGCATACACGACACGACGCCCAGTCAACACAAGCGTAATTTATGTGCTAGATAGTAGGTTAAACACTAAGCAATAATTTACGCTAATAGACCGACAATTAATTCAAATTATTACGAGTTAGAGAAACATGCACCGATAAATTTTGCTAAGCGAACCCATTGAGCTTATAGCAAGCAGTAATTACAGATGCAAACCGCAGTCTATCAACACATGCACGATAAATTAGCTGTGAATTAATTTAGTAGACATCTAAATAATATTTTGACCGTGATACTAATCTATGATGGGGATAGAGTGTGAACGTTGAGACAACACGTAATTAGGTAGTCGATACGTGTTGAACTCAGGGTTGCTTTAGTTACGATGGTTTCGGGACATTCGCAGAATTTTTAAACTAAGAACATCGGCGATTTCCTAATATCAACACATTCCATTCTCCGGAATTTTATATAGACGGGTAGTTTTGCCGGTAAACCCATGGCAGATGTAGTTCGAAACTTTTTTCTTGTGAAAAAGCACAGCACAGAAGACGTCTATTTAAGACGTCGTCGTCGTCGTTTAAGACGTTTATTCGATTTTGACTTTCAGCTGACGTACGTTGGTTTTTCATAGTTCTAGGCTAAGGTTTTCGTTTATTTGCTGATATTTCCTTAATTATAATGTCTACATTTTGGTACAGTTATCAGTTATTCTTAAGGAACATTATTATAAATAATCTCAGCTACGAAGCTAGTTAATTACACTATAATATAGTGTCCCCATGGGTTGCACGTAACTGCAAGGTGATCCGACGCGAGACATAGCCGGACCAACGTGTCTCGTGTCGGATCAAGCACTGAAAGTTTTTCAATTACTGAACTTTATAATATGGGTCCTGCATTTTCCTAGAGCAGTCTATTTTAAAGTTAAATATTGAAGCTGCAAAAAGGGTATTACATTCTGCAGTGTTGGCGTTGCTAAAAATAATTGATCAGTTTTGTTTGTGTTAGGGATAGTTCTTTAAAGATGACTGCTTAGATTAAGCATTCAAAATATTTCTGAAGGGGTTTTGACTTTAAATGTCGTTAGTTCTAGGTATATTATATCGTGCTTGTGATCTGGAGGATCAGATGACTTTAGACAGAAAGACCTTATTAAAGAAAGAGACATCCTTTAGAAAGAAGTTTCCAGAACAATTTTCGGAAACATTTCCATTAGTTATGTAACTGCGTTGGAAAACTCACCAACCCTACAGGTAACTACGAGTACAACTAAGCCAACGTCACCGGACTAATTTCGCTAGTGAGTCTAATGCCAACATTTTGATTCAGTCCAATTTGACAATTTAGTTACCGACGCGGCATTCAACCGGCATAGTGTTCATCCGTTGACCTTAGAAAAAAAAACTTACAGTGCAATGGATTATTAATGGACCAGTGAACGTTACAATTAAGTGTTGTGAAGTGACTGAAATTCCTCTAATACAACAAGTGGGTCGAGGGTGAAAGGTCGGTACAGAGTAAATCAAGTTAGTCTGCCAGTACCCGTTTCAATTTGTGTCGTTTATTTCGTAAACTGGCCCTTTTTCTGTCCTCTTTCGAGTTCTATGTTATTTATGCAAGGTAGATCGGATTTCAATGAGAACTTTCTCGTGATAAATGGGTAATCTTTGACTTGCAGAAATTATATAAAAGAATCAGTTTTCTTTTATAGAGCTGCTCCATAGGTTGTACGTACCTCCAGTTTATTCTTTAATTTTATGGTTCAGTCCCGTTTGTTTGCTGTAGTTTAGATTATATTGTGTAGTTACAGGATTATTACAGTCTTAACATAATCATTTAGGTACTTCGTTTGAAAGGTTTACGGTACCAACTTTATGATCTATAAAACTAAGAAATACAATTCGAACATAAAAATAAACTACAGGTATCTAGGCATTAAATATATAATGCCCGATATCCCCTAACAGTAATTACAACGGACTCCCTGAAGGTGATATCCCTTCATCGGATAATTCGGATATTCGGCTTAATATCTGCACTTAGGTCCTTCGTAATTTAATTTGCTCGTTGTCTGAATTTACGTTATACCTACGTTACGTAAAATTACCCTCCTGATGAGTCTTGTAGCATTTACCAGACTACCTATCTTAAAATACAATCCTTATAATCTTTGAATTAACTAAATAAGGAAAAATTAAATGTGTTTATAGAAAAAAGTAGAATTGAAAGAGCAAAATTGAGTCCACATTTCTTCGCTGAGTCAATAGAGTTCGCGTCGTGAATTGTAAGTAGGGATTGCCATCCCGCAAAACGCTGGATCCCGCACCTTCAAAACGCTAACCCGCGGATCCCGCAAATTAAAAGAGAGAGCGTTTTCAGCATCAGGATATATTTGTAATTCACTCAGAAGCAGGCAACAATGATACAATAAATGCCATTTGCTTCTTAACAGCGTATTTTCAAAAATTTATCACCATAGATTGATATCATAGTCATAGCATCTAAGAGAATGTTGTGATCTGATTGTATGAATATATTATATGAATAATGACTACATTATATGAATAAGACTGAATTAAAAATATAAAACTGTTGTTAGGAGTAAGCGTAAAATTAAACAAAACTATTAAACTATGCCAAACATTTTTCAAACAGATTTTTTTTACATCTGTCTTTTCAATTTGATTTTATAACATATTTTCAAAGATAGGGATCCCGCGTGATCCCTTGCGGGATTGAGTATTCTCGCATATCAATCCCGCGGGATTCAATGAGCTGCGGGATTGCAATCCCTAATCGTAAGAGAGATTGTCAATTAATTCTGATTCTACAGGCAACCAATTCTATATTTTTCAAATACGTAGGTACCTTAAGTAAACCAAGGACAGTTTCATGAATTATTAAATGGAAACAAGTTGCAATAGGTATTTAAACTATTTTTTAAATGTAATTAATTCGCAAGTTTTATTTTTCTTTCCTACGAAAAATACATAATAAGCTGTTTTTCTTGGGTGGAAAATCAGAAAACTTGGGTATTTAGAATAAGCTAAAATAAGTTAAAATGAAGGTTCTTAGTTACTCACAAACAAGATCACGCATTCCCGCGGGATCCCGCTGCTTTTATTAATCTGCTGGATCCCGCACTACTACTACCGCACTACTACTAGTTTTATCTTGATTTTAGTTACGTAGATAGAAGATTAGATATATTACTAACTTGATTAAAATTACAGCCAGAATCCTCTAAGTACCCTATCTTACGAAATGTAGGAGATCCAGATGTAGGTATACTATTATTAAGTCCCCAAGGAGTCTTGCTGGGACCTTAATTTTCATAAGTCATTCTATTTTAAGACCTGGAGAGGCATTTTTCGTAATTATGGTGACAGATTCTCTAGACGTGCTTTTTCGGTGAAAAGAGTGTCTTAATAAGTTGTAATTTGTCAAGATTACTTACTATAGATAACTACTTATGTTTTTAACTAATAATGTATTTGGATGCACAACAATGGGTGCTAATTAAACAGGCTTCTTTTTAATATCATTATTCGCCCCCAAAAATGTATGTTGCCTTCTAAATTACTAAGTCAGCCACAATTAACGAGCATCTAAATAATACTATGTTAGCCACTAGTTATCTTCTATGTAAACCACTCTAAATACAACTCAGCATGATGGTTATTTTTTAGCATCAAAATTTTTAACATGCATTCTAACAGTAAATTTCTAAAATACTATTAAATGACATCAAAAAATATATTTATTTAGCTTCTAATTTTTTAACTCAGTACGTTTAAAATGTAACTTACGTGTAAAATTTTTAACATGCATTCTAACAGTAAATTTCTAAAATACTATTAAATGACATCAAAAAATATATTTATTTAGCTTCTAATTTTTTAACTCAGTACGTTTAAAATGTAACTCATCCCATATTAATTGATCGTAAAAAAATTGCAAAAACATTTCATCAAATAGTATATTGGCCACTAATATTACCAGAAGCTATTGAGGAGAGACAAAATAAAAGACTATATTTTTTGGTTTTAATATAGAATAGGTGCAAGTTGGATTAGTATTTATGCGACAGAGTCGACGGAGCCCCGCTGCGCGGGGCTCCTATTTCTGTATGCAGGGTTTAAAGTAACCTAACACGAAGGAGATGACGGGAGCTGAGTTCGCTCGCTTTGCTCGCTCACTTCAGCTCCCGTCATCTCCTTCGAACCTAACCTGTCCGTGTCGGGGTGCCCTAAGCTCCCGAGCTCGCTACGCTCGCTCTTGGACTTATTCATTGACCGTCATTTATTATTTTAAATATAATCAACTCGTCGAATCGAGATGTGATCAACTCAACTCGTCGTCACATGAATCGAATGGCGCTCTCTGATTGGTGCAAATGGCCGGTCGCTGTCGTCTCGCGTACTCGCGCCAAATCATGCAGTGGCTATTTTCACGATAAAAGAATATGATGTATTGTTTTACATGCTAAGTTATAATAAATTATGCTTTCTTTCTTTCTTCGATAGAAGCTTGAATTATATTTTTTTGAGGATATTGCGTTGAAGCTGTAAAACGTAAAATGGTGACAAGATATAAAATCCGTGGCCGAGTTAGTAAATTACGTGGCAATGTATAAATAAGAAGGACAAGTCACAATAATTGATGATCTTTACTTGACGCTTTCTGTAGAATATTTAGTTGGCGTTGCAAAAAAGACGAATTAGTTTATTAGAGGCTATGTCATTTTCCCGTTGCTTAGTTATAAAATTAGAAGTTTAATCACGTGTCCAATAAATAATTTTGTGGCTAGACTTATTATTTCCCCACAACAATGAACTAAGTCCAAATTCAAACTGCCTAAAGAAACAAAACTGCATCTTAAATTCTTTTGGGTGGCATCTTCCCTTTATGTGCAGGTACATTATACCACCTACATTTCGCCTTAAAAAAATTACCCATAAAGTGAACAATGGATAAGGGTTCAGCGAAGTAATAAAAAGTAAAGCATTGTCAGCTGTTTATTTTCCCACGCGACTGTACCTAATTGTTGATCGATATCGTTCAATTATTACTTTGTATGGATGACCTAGAGACCATCCGCGGAAAATACACACATATCGAATGATACCATGGCCCCATTGTTCTTGTTCTCTAAAATTCTTGGTAACAAATTTTCTTAGATGGGCACCACTGTGTTTGACGAAAGTATTTATGATGAATAGCCATCGAATAAAGAAAAAAAATTGTTATTACTATTATTATTCATAGGCAAGCCTATCTCACCTGATGGTAAGCGATGATGTGGTCGACGATGAAGCACGCTTGCCTAGAAGAAACCTATTCACTCTTGACTTAAAGATTCCCAGGTTGTAGCTATCAGAAAATACAGACTCCGGCAGGGAATTCCACTCCTTTGCTGTACGCATAATAATAGGAAAACCAAACAAAGATGTTGGCATATCTGTGGACTAGAACACTGAAATCAAACAATAGTTTCAGTTGCTACAATATTTGGAACATAATACCTAACTAATTCCTAGTCTGCTCGAGTGACTTTACGGACTCAAACCGGACTTGATAGACGGCTCTTGTGCATAGACAGCATGCAGCGACGACAGGCCAGATTAACTGCATGAGCAAATCAGTGATTTGGTGCCTACCCGACCGCATAACTCAGAACGAAATGGACTAAGCTATAATAAATAAAAATAATAAATCTACTGTTTTATTTTTTCTCTTCGTTAAACTCTACATGAAACGAAAAATACAAATTGCTATAAATGTTGACCAGAAAATCCGTTGACATGGAAAAAGTTATTCACATGGAATTGATTCAGCTCAAGAATGGATTCGTGGTTAAATAAATCAGGGGTATAATGATTTGGACTGATTTCGGTGTGAAAAAGATTACAGTGACTATTGAAGAACTTTATGCTATGGTGGTTTTGATATTTTTTGGGTCACGTATTTCTGTTTGGACAAGGTTCATTATCATCATTATCTCTTCAGCTTTTCTCAAGTAGCGAAGTCGTTATCAAATCAATGTTATATCTGATGTCCTCTTATTTCATTAGGAACGGTGGTAACAAAAACATAACGCACTTCCGCTCAAATAAGCAGTGTGACAACCCCACAACTCAAAAAATTGGAAATCTCTTATATTGTTTCAGAAAACTTTAAGACCTTATCTCAGATAAGTGTCATACGTATGGTTCAATTATTTATCCCTTATTGAGTTATGTTTGAGTTTTTACTCATTTATGATTAAAAAAGTTTATTTATATTAAGTCTAAGTACGAGTATTACTGAGTTAATGAGAGTCACAATTTTATATTCCTACTGTATTTCATAACAAGAAAGTATTTTTGAAACGTTTTAATTGAACAATATTTCGTAGGTACATTATTTCTTTATTTTATCCTTAAAGTGTCACAACTTTATATTTTTTCATGTTTTCAGAATACTTTGTAGAGCTTCAAAAACCATTGTAACTTACTAAAAAACTTATTGCGCTAGTTTTGTTAGTTTCTGATTTGAGACCCGAAAAGTGAAAAAGAAAGTAAGAATAAATTTCAAACGCCCTTTTCTCGAAAGTTTGATATTTTGACTTAGGTACGCCACTATTTGAGCGGACGGGCGAAATATCTATTTGGTACTTACAGATATCGGTTGATTTACTATATTCGTCAGAACATAATTAAGTGCGTCGTAAAATTTCACAATTTATTTTATAATTATCGGAAACAGCATCGAGAATTGGGTCGCCATGACCATTGCAGTGCGTTCGAAGTCGTTTATACCATAAACAAGGGTAATTTAATCAATGAGGTAGGATCTGCTTTCTATATTCTATTTGTGGCTAGGTATATGATGCCTTAAGCCAGTTTTCCCTAGAGAATGTCGAATGCTGCAGTGCAATTTATCTGCATTTGAAATGAGTCAGCGTAGATTTCTTTGAAATAAAACTCATACTAAGGTTAAATTATATAGCTAGGTACCTAGTACTTTTTGTATTAAATTTTCTCTAGGAATGATTTATGTGTACCACCAACATTGACATATATATTTGACCACCAACTATTCGTGATGTACGGTACCTACGATATAAGTAGATACATAGTAGAAAATTAGTTGCTGGTACAACTGTAAAATTGACTTTTTAAAGCTCTGATGGAATAACTACAAATTATTGGGGCTTATATTTGTGGTGAGTACCTAAATAAATAAACAAAGAATAAGTAAGTATCGTCTAAACTTACCCATATGTTTAATTAAAATGCAAATCCCACTGAAAAACGATACACCAAATGCATGACTTTTAAGTTCAACAGAAAACAATAGAATATTAAGACCGTGACAAAACAAACTATAATGGTAGGTGGCTCAACTATCATCATAGAACATTACAGTAATAATTCGCGCAAGTAGTAAAAGTCAACTTTGGGAAATAGTCAGTTGCGTGCGCTATTAGGTTGGTATTACATGAGCCTTGCCTTGGCATATCTTATTTTATTATCCCATTATTATAACGTTGTAAGAGATATTGATTAATAACTTGGGGACCCATTCAACATTGGCTCCCTTTGATCATAATTTCACTGCAATGGTTTTAAATCTGCCGCTTTTATCGTTTTGGCGCCATCATTAAGGTTAGGGTTGCCAGCTTCGTAAAATTATCTGGCAACTAACGTTTTCAGTGCGTGTTTAGATGGAAAGTTTGAAAACAAACCTTGATAGATGTCGTCGACTCTCGATCTCTTTACCTAACCTTGTTTTTGTGCTATATTAAATTCGTCCTCAATATTATAATTATCATTTATGTTCTGTATTTGCTCAAATTCAATGGTCTCATACCATCCTTTCTTTTAATCCCAGTACCGCAACAAGCTGAACGAGCAACAGAACGGCAGGCTGTCAGCGCAGCGGGCGGCGCTGGGAGCGCGGCAAGAGGAGATGCGAAGCATCGACCGGCGCGTCTCCGAACTGCAAGCGCGACTGCTCCGGAAGAGGGCCTTGAATAGGCAGCTGGCGGCCGCACATCGACAACCGCAGCAACAGAGGTTTGTATTTGACTTAGACTTGCTACTGGCCTATTTACTTCCATGCCAAGACCGCAACTCAATTTACATATTATATATTTTGACTTAATCCTTTCATGCTTACAGGATACATGCGCTTCCGATACATTCATGAAACAACTTTGATCCATCTTCTAATTCAATACCTAATTAAACTCTTTCTATCAACTTATTTATTTACTTTGTTAAAAATTAAAATGATACTATGCCACGAATTTCATTCTCATTATATAATTAGGCCAAATTGTGCCAGCGAGTTACCTACTTACTTCAATAACATCACAAGTTCATAATACCGTCACTCCTCGGAAAATGTGGTTCCGTCGCTGTCGGTGCGGAACAATAGAGTCTGGAAGCACAATAGACCCTAGGCACAGTCGAATTTTAATAAATTATGAAAGTTGCCTTCATTATAAATTGCGTATTTAAAAGTTGGGTTAGCGACTCAGTAAGTCAGAAATAAATATAAAATATATTTTTTTATTTTATTTTCAGAACGACGAATCCCACGCCCTTGCAACAGTTGCCCAGCTATTCCGCTGGTAATACTGGGGTAAACAGTCAACCAAAGAACCAACAAGCCCGAGGAAATGTTGCTGCTGTCGAACCTTATAATCACGTACCCCATGCTCAGAGCGTCAGCCATAATTCCAATTTTCAGGTAATTTTATCACCTTTTCTACAAGTAGTATGAATCTGCATTATCATTTTCTACATCTGATTTTCGTTTCATTTTGAATCTGTTTTTAATATATTTTCCTTTATGGCAATTAAAAGAATATTTGACTTTGACGTTGCCATTATTGACACAGATTATTAATTCAAATTGCAAGAAAAGTCAAAATAAAAATGTCCATGGCGCGAAAAAAGTTTATTCAATTTCTGTGATAATAAAAATCGTTTTTGATGTGGAAACTAATGTAAATTTTAAAAATAAATTGCAGGCGATGAAGCAGAACGTAATACAAAACAACGTGCCATTAAAACAACACACACAAAGTGACAACATTCAGAGTCATTTAACGCAAGAAGCGCATTATTTACAACAGAAACAAATGATAAATCCCTTGTTCAACGGCTACACACATTCGCAGGGGCTACAAGAGAATCAATATCAGGGGCAATATCCAAACAAACATGAGAACTTTAGTCACGTTCAGCAAGGGATCGGCAATGCGTACGATCAGAAGTCAATGCATGATCAAAACAAATACATGGATTACCTAAAACAACCGCAGTACAGTCCAAACAGCACGAGCAGTTCTAACAGCAATCAAACTAACAAAGATCTGAAAATAAACGAACAAGAATTCCTCCCAGAATTTGCTGCAAGCAAGTCAGATCCTAAGTATCAAACGTTGCCTTACAACACTAAATTCCCTCAGAGCACGAACGGGAAGTTAAAACCTGAAGTCAATGGTAAGAACAACGAAAATCAAGACGCGAAAAATCCGATTAATGTAAATCACATGACTGTACATTCGACACCCCTATCGGTTGTGAATAAAAGTCTAGCGACACCTCTAAGTCAAACGGAAACTACATATCAGCAAGAAAATACATATCAGTTGCAAAAATCCGACTCTTCAAGTAGATGTAATCAGGAAGGGAAGGAGAACCATGCATATCCACAGAGTAGGCTAAGTCAGAGTAATAGTCAGAGCAATGAAGCTTCAAAAGGCAATGGGAAGGGGCAGCAGGTGTTAAAAGGCAGCTCACCAAGTTTGGGTTCCAGTACAACATCAGCTAGCAGTTCTATTGGATTTGGGGTGAGTTTCTACAAACAAATACATATTTTGTTTTATAATGTCCACTAACTGATGCCAATTTTCTATCGGCTACATTTGCAATAACAAACAAAGTGCATTCTGAAGGTCCAAGAAAGATATTAACTATCTAAATGAATAATGTAGTTATAGTGCTCGCCAAACTTCTGGGTTGCCCTGAAGTTGGCTTTCCGATGCGCAAGGCACAAAACGGTGCTGTATGAGATTTACTACTGCGCAGTCTTGGTAGCCAACTTAAGGGCGGCCAAGAAGATATTGGTTTATAATTCTTATAAGAATACATATACTCATTAACATGATGATATTAAAGAGCTTTTAAAACTAAATTATAAAACTGTTTGGATGTTTACCAAAAAGTTTTCAACAGAAGCACAATTCAATGGTTCAATTAGACTTTAAAACCTAATTTGTTTTATTTGCAATGCTGGTTAAAAGGGGCTAATACCACTAACATAATTTATGTTTTGCTGTGCATAATTACTATTGTACCAACATCTACCTACACACTTTGTATTTTCATCACCAACTACCAATTATGTGTTAACACAATGCTTGTATAAGTTGCTGCACACCATCACACATCACCTGTAAATATCATCATCATTCATTCATTCCAGAAACCCGTATCGAGTGTAGCACCCACATCAGTTCAGGTCTCGAGTGGGAAACCGTCACCCATTTACCAGACATCCTCCACAAAGATCCAACCGGTCCAGCCACAGACCGTTCAGACCCAAAGCATCACTGTTTCATCATCAAATCATGTAGCTAGTAATGTGGTGACCTCCCAACCCCAGATTGTTAGGAACACGGCGTCTGGACTTTCAAGTACGGGCAGTTCCTTCGCCGGGCAGAATGCATCATCACAGAGTATCCTGTTGTCACCGCCTCAGAGTGCCAGCACACCACTCTCGACGCCTGATGTTAGCAGTACAGACAAATCGCCCAAACCGGCCCTACCTCCAAAGCCAACTATCAAGGTATGCTTTCAATCCTCTCATTGCTAGATAATCAAGTACAAGTTGTCATTTGCATAAGATTCATTGAATAGTCATTTTCAAAGTTATTAGCATACCAAAGTGCATACATTTGGATAAACATCCAAAAGTATGCACTTTGGTATGTGTTAATGCCTTCAACCCTTATTACTACAAAATTTGTGCGTAACATATTTCTAACAGCATCACTTCTCATTTCAGACACCACCGAGACAGTCAGTGAACACCGATGTTGGCTACAATCAGTCTGCTGACATCACACCTATGCCCACCATACCCTTGCCTACAGACCTGTCCAACGACAGTGAACAACAAAGCCAGAAAGAATCAGTCAGCAGTACAAGTAGCAACGAAATGATCATCAAAGCACGCCCACTAACTATAAGAAAACCACCGATGAGCGAACAGCCCAAACTTAGAAACGTTAGTAATGCAAAGAACGGAATAAGTGTCAGTATAAATAGACGTATAGAGATGCCGCCAGCCTTCTTATTCCCCGAAATGGATCATTTAGTCGATTCCATGCCTAATGAGAATGGCCTAAAGGAGAAGAAGCAGAAAGATGAAGTTGATAGAGCGTTGAATAATAATAACATATCAATAAGTCAGGAGGATAGTAAGGATATTGTAGTGTCGGATATAACGGAGCAGATCAGCTCGGTAGACTTGAACGGTCAGGATTCTCAGGGCCCTGAGAATGTTCTGAGGCGGAAGAAAGGCAACTTGAAGCAGGGCGGCAAGGCGCCGCTGGCCAGGCGGGTGAGCTTCGATCCCCTCGCGCTGCTGTTGGATGCTAGTTTAGAAGGCGAGTTGGAACTCGTTAAGAAAACGGCAACACAGGTATTATTTTCTTTATTTTTTGTCACAACATGTTCAATTCTAGGAAAACTCCTTATAAGATTACTTTTAATATTTTTATTAATGTATTTATTTAATTTCTTTAAATGTGATTTCAGGTGCAGAATGCAAGCGCTGCAAATGACGAAGGGATCACTGCTCTACACAACGCAATTTGCGCAGGGCACTTCGAAATCGTCAAGTCAGTATTATTATTCTATAATTAATTCTTAAAACTTCCATAAAAATGCTTAAGTTCTATTTCTGGGCAACAACTGGCTTTTATTAAAAGAGTAACAGGCCTAAAATTCAGACTAAAATTGTTTCTCAAAGATTTTTTAGATCCAATAAAGTTAGCCCTCAGGGCTGAAACATAGAAGACCCAAATTCGCTAAAGGTCACTTGGTAATTGCGTAATTTACCGAAATATATTATATAATTTTAATAAATTTTCTTCTAACTTCAATTAATATTTTAGGGATCCACAAAGAAAATAAAATAGTATGATTAATTTTTTTTATTCTAAAACATTATGTTGTATTTTACCAGATTCCTAGTGGAGTTAGGTTGCGACGTGAACGCGCAGGACTCAGACGGATGGACGCCTCTGCACTGCGCGGCTTCATGCAACAACCTAGCCATGGTGCGCTTCCTCGTCGATAACGGTATGTATCTGTATCTGTAATGTTTCTATAAAATTTTAAGCCATGCCCATACCCATACCGCACGGCGAGAAGATTAGGTGAAACGATATCTGTGTGAACATTGTGTTTGCGTTTTTTTATATTCTTTGTAGTGCAGTCAATTCACACATTAGTATGTTTATATTCTACCAGTAAGAATGATTTTCGTAGAGCTAATGTACTGTACTTATGTTTTCTTTTGAAAATTCCATCAAGCCTAGCCAAGAGTATGCTAAGATATTTTTAATCCACCGTTGCTCCTGAAATACCACCATTTTATTTCGCCATCTAACTTTTCATCTGTGAACTATTTCAGGCGCGTGTATATTCGCAACCACGCTGTCTGACCACGAGACGGCGGCCGAGAAGTGCGAAGAGGACGAGGAAGGGTTCGACGGATGCTCCGAATATCTTTACAGTGAGTACCGCACTTTTTGTCGAAAGTAGTAATAGTAGCTGTCGACAGATGGCACTTTTCGTCGTTAAATATGCATTTAGTTATTTTACCTGCAATTGCAACCTTACGTCAATGAGAATACAGATTTCTGACATTTCATAATAATGCAAAATCAGAGGCATTATAACTGGAAAAGGACTGTAAAATCATCTTGATGTATAAAATTTAATACAATTAAATTTTAGGAAAACTTGCAGTTTAATATAATCAATCTTATTAAATACACTTAGCATATCACTATGGCATGTTTCCTAGTAGCTTTTCTTACTTGCTCGATGAATGAACATAAACGAACCAATAGGAGTATGTGAGGATGTTGACGTTCTGTAGAACGTCATCATCCTCACATACTCCTACCTATTGGTTTTGCCCGCCCCTATGGGAAAACGCCGTGAGTTTACGATGATGATATTAACAAACTTTTTTCTAACTCCCCAGGTGTACAAGAAAAACTCGGCATCATGAACAACGGCGTAGTGTACGCCGTGTTCTCGTACAGCGCGGCTCGGTCCGACGAGCTGTCGTTCGAGCTGGGCGCGCGCCTGCAGGTGCTGCGCAAGGGGGACGACAGCGAGCGCGAGTGGTGGTGGTGCCGCGACACGACCCACAGCGAGGGCTACGTGCCTAGGAACTTGCTGGGGGTGAGTTATCGACGCATACGTTCGAGCTGGGCGCGAGCCTGCAGGTGCTGCGCAAGGGGGACGACAGCGAGCGCGAGTGGTGGTGGTGCCGCGACACGACCCACAGCGAGGG
This sequence comes from Anorthoa munda, assembly GCA_945859665.1. Classification (NCBI taxonomy): domain Eukaryota; kingdom Metazoa; phylum Arthropoda; class Insecta; order Lepidoptera; family Noctuidae; genus Anorthoa; species Anorthoa munda. Next base: position 13,393,091 of record OX243910.1, read on the forward strand.
CTACGTGCCTAGGAACTTGCTGGGGGTGAGTTATCGACGCATACGTTCGAGCTGGGCGCGAGCCTGCAGGTGCTGCGCAAGGGGGACGACAGCGAGCGCGAGTGGTGGTGGTGCCGCGACACGACCCACAGCGAGGGCTACGTGCCTAGGAACTTGCTGGGGGTGAGTTATCGACGCATACGTTCGAGCTGGGCGCGCGCCTGCAGGTGCTGCGCAAGGGGGACGACAGCGAGCGCGAGTGGTGGTGGTGCCGCGACACGACCCACAGCGAGGGCTACGTGCCTAGGAACTTGCTGGGGGTGAGTTATCGACGCATACGTTCGAGCTGGGCGCGCGCCTGCAGGTGCTGCGCAAGGGGGACGACAGCGAGCGCGAGTGGTGGTGGTGCCGCGACACGACCCACAGCGAGGGCTACGTGCCTAGGAACTTGCTGGGGGTGAGTTATCGACGCATACGTTCGAGCTGGGCGCGCGCCTGCAGGTGCTGCGCAAGGGGGACGACAGCGAGCGCGAGTGGTGGTGGTGCCGCGACACGACCCACAGCGAGGGCTACGTGCCTAGGAACTTGCTGGGGGTGAGTTATCGACGCATACGTTCGAGCTGGGCGCGCGCCTGCAGGTGCTGCGCAAGGGGGACGACAGCGAGCGCGAGTGGTGGTGGTGCCGCGACACGACCCACAGCGAGGGCTACGTGCCTAGGAACTTGCTGGGGGTGAGTTATCGACGCATACGTTCGAGCTGGGCGCGCGCCTGCAGGTGCTGCGCAAGGGGGACGACAGCGAGCGCGAGTGGTGGTGGTGCCGCGACACGACCCACAGCGAGGGCTACGTGCCTAGGAACTTGCTGGGGGTGAGTTATCGACGCATACGTTCGAGCTGGGCGCGCGCCTGCAGGTGCTGCGCAAGGGGGACGACAGCGAGCGCGAGTGGTGGTGGTGCCGCGACACGACCCACAGCGAGGGCTACGTGCCTAGGAACTTGCTGGGGGTGAGTTATCGACGCATACGTTCGAGCTGGGCGCGCGCCTGCAGGTGCTGCGCAAGGGGGACGACAGCGAGCGCGAGTGGTGGTGGTGCCGCGACACGACCCACAGCGAGGGCTACGTGCCTAGGAACTTGCTGGGGGTGAGTTATCGACGCATACGTTCGAGCTGCGCAAGGGGGCCATCGTAGATTAGAATGCTCTTAGGCTACTTGGAACGTAGATCCATGTAGGGTGGCCGAGTAGCAGCTGGATGAGAGTGGAAAAATATCGAGTTACATGGCGTGACACTATCTTTGTCCAACTTACGCTTATAAATGCAGCAATGTCTGTATGTAGAAATAGCAGAATAACCGGTCGTTGTCTCCCCTAAAAATATCTTGTTGCTGGAATAATTTTATCAATGACAGACAGACGATATGATACGAGATATACACTGGCTATCAAGGAATTTGCCATTTCACCTTTTTTTCCAAATGATCTCTTTCTCACCAGCAGCTTTCTTTTTGATGATGTTAACTAATGATATTTTGTTGTTTGTTTCAGTTATATCCACGAGTAACCACACAGCAAGATTAAAGTCTTGAATTATGACCTGATTAATTTGTAAATATCTATTAGTTACTTTTATTTTTTATGTATTTATATCACTGTAATCTAAAAGTAACGACGCTGTATACAATTTTATCAAATCTAATATTTTGTAAATATTTAACTGTGTAAGTCAAATGAATGAGATTATATTGTACATTTTATAAATATTTTGAGTCATCACTGATATTATTGGTCATAAAATTTGTATATCTTAGTTCTGCAAATGTTGTGAACTATTACACATAAACTGACAATACAAATAATTATGAAAGAATTAAAGCTGGAGTTTTATTTACATAACAACATTCTTGTTTGCCCCGATGGTTTAGCCAGAGGTGGAGTTTTATTTATCCTAGGGCCGATTTTACAACAGTCTTGTTCGAAAAATAACGTTTCGTTCCTCTGCTTGTGATTTGTTTGCAACTCTGTGTCAGCTCGTTATCATTCGATTTTGACAGCTTTTGGATTGAGTTGACATTAGAGTTTAGCACAGAGAAACTTATGAGCACTTAGGAGTTTAGTCTAAAAAAATTGGTGAACAAGCGCGTGTGACTCGGTATTGGGTTCTTGTGTGATTATAATTGTAATCGTAAAATAATCAATCCAGCTTATTTGTAAAAGCGTCCGCCATTAGCGAGTTGTTTGGTGTTTCGCCCGGTGCATTTGTTTTTGTGGGTATTTCGCGCGCAGCGAGGTGCTTTTGCCGGGAGCGTGTCTTGGAGTCTGCAGAGAATACCAACAGACCACGCCAAGTATTCCTTCCTGTACTAAATAAGTCTCATAACGTTTAACTGAGAAATAAATATGGCTGGCATATTTTCTTCACATCCCCATTATCGTATACATGGTGTGGAAAACTCAGTGGTGTGACGAACGAGAAAAAAGTCCTGTTTGTCATACTGGTGTGACTACGAGTACGGCACGGGAAAAAATATTATACATTTACGACCACAGGCTGTGTGGTTGCTGAACAGATCTATACCGAGACTCGATCGAGGGCCGCATTCACTAAATTCGTTCGCCGTAAGCTAATAAAAAATATGAAAGCATTTCGGCTAGATCGAATGGAAGACTTATTATATTAGCAAACGGAAAACATTATCCAAACCAGACAAAATTTACAACATGCTTCGTTACTAGAAGTCACCACTTCACTGGTTTCATGTATTTCGTATGCGCAACTCCTCGTCGTGATAAGCTTATAAAACAATACAATGAGCAGAAATAAAATACTAATGTGTTAAATCGATTAAAATATCTTCCGAAATAAAGTCGATTGTTGTAAGAAATGGAATCGGTAACGCATTAGGACATCACTAAATAATATTTTTTTGAGCTGTCAAATGTAAAATTAAAGGCTGGATGGAATATAAAAATTCTCGAACCACGCTGTGTAACGCCGTGCTCCTCTTCCCGCTCTCGCGGTGTCATACTTTCTCATTCGCGCTTGAAATAATTCAGCACTGCGTCTGCATCGAAGCATACGCACGACTAAATCAATGCAAATGCGCGACCGCTTCTGTATTGATGCACAGGCAAGACCTTTGTTACGTCAAGGCCACCACATGACCTTTCTTTAAGTATTATAATATGGCCGATATGTCCGTTGCCCACGGGGGTCACAGTGCTAAAGGGCGCTCTACACTCGCGCCGCGAACCGCGAGTGTGGATGGTTTCGCGGCATCGCGGTCGCGTTTCGCGGCGTTCCCCGTCCGGTGGCGATTTTTTGGTCCGCGTCAAAGGGTTTGCGAAGTGCGAACAAAGCGCGAACGCGAACGCATCCACACTCGCGCAGACTCGCGCTGTGTTCACAGTTGTGTGCGAGACGCAGTAGCAAGCGCGGACGTTCTAATGAGAACCCAGTGGAGCAACGATCGCGATTTACCTGGATTGCTATCAAGCAGAACCCGTGCTTTGGCAAGTCCAACATGAAGGACATAAAAACAGCAGCAGCAACTTCCACGTCCATTTTAGTCAAATGCGAAAGGTTGCGAGTATAGAGGGCTATATTTTTCGCGCCGTGTCCATGCGCGAACCGCGGCCGTGAATCATGGCCGCGGTTCGCGGGCGAGCACAGTACATTTTTACTCTAGCGAGCGGGCGAGTGTAGAGCCCGCATAAAGCTCTATCCACGTCCCGGGCACGGCCCTGATATGTGTGGATAGATCTTAAGAAAGAAACTTTGGTTCAAATAAATCTCACTAGATGGCGCGATATGCACTGTATTTGTGATTTTTTTTTAAAGGAGTAAGTATATTATTTATTTACATATGTACATTATTATTTACAAACTAATTTTAGAACTAAAATAAGAATAAAAATATGTACAATTACGGGGCGTCAAAAAATTCGTCCACATCGCTGTCAACAGGAAAAGTGCCCAGAAGGCTGGCAGCATTGCCAGGTTGGATAGCAATGTTGAGTCTTTGGCCAAAAAAAAGGCCAGCCCTCTGGTCATGTGAAGAGTCGACCAACCGCTTGGCGATATCCCGAAATAGTAGGTGTGCACTCGAACCCCATGGCCCTAGTGTTTCAACCCCAAACGGCTCAAACACTTAATTACCAATTAAGTTGTTATATTTGCGCAGTTTGAGGTTTTCAGCACCTGCAGCAGCCGCCCCAGCGCAGCCCACCGTGCTAGGAAGATGGGCTGGTGCAAGGGTGTCGACGCAAGTTGCATCCCACACCAAAGACCTACCCACCTTCCATGGCATTATGGTCATACCATCTGGTCTCTTTCCATCGACGCGTGCCAGGCCATTGGGTTCTAAGACAGCTGGCACCCGTGCTGGCACCCGTGGCAAGAGCACGACGGATGAGATCATTAATGCTAGCGTGCCGCGCAATCCGACCTGCACTCTTACTACAAGAAAGGCCATGGTGTCCGAGACAGTCGACTGCTTCACCGCATTGACAGCGATGTGGAGCCCCACAAGGAGTGCCCAATCGCAGACATATAGCGAGTAGGAAGGTTGTGTCACCTAGCATAGTGCCTATGTTAGGCGACGGTAGGGCCTGAAGCTAGAGGCCCGACTCCCACTCACCCAAAGCCAGCAGGCGGGCACGCTCAGCAGTATTGGTAGACGTATTAATAAGGTTATTCCGTACCAACCTGCAGAGCGGCTCATCCCACTGTCTCTGGGAAAATGGGTTCTCGGGCCGATCCGTATCCGTGCAAGCCACTTTACAGGCGTTCTCTGCGTCTGTCAAGCACGGCACTTCCGAGTCAACCAGGAAAAGAGCAAATTTTTTTCTGGTTAGCTTTTCAGTGCTTTGGCCAGAAGACAGGAACGCTGGTAAGCTTACACTAGAAATCGGCCGCCAGCGCGACTGCGCCGGCGTCCGCAAAATTTCTAGTACCTGTAAATTGTTGTAAATTTCTAGGCCTGGGGCGCCGCGCCGGTCTCGCCGTCATTTTAGCGCAGCGCAGCCTTGGTTACCGATGTCGCGTTGCGTCCAAACATATATTATTTTTCTCTGTGCGTCCAAACTTGTGATTGTCACAAACTAAGCCGCTGTGAAGCGTGTGAGGCGCACAACATCTATATAATATATTAGTCTATGCCTGCAACTGCTGAGTGTCTGTATATATAAGTTTCTCTGTGCTGCTGAGCAGAACACAGATGCACTCGCTTCACTTTTCAAGGTAGAAAAATTTCGTGTCCATCAAAGGCACCATCCACGTATTTTTGAAATTTGAACGGTATTTGTTACTGAATGTGTGTAAAATTAACATTTTCTTGAATTGAACATAAAAATTATATGTTCTTGTTTAATCAACTCTCCTAAGTACAAAATTATGGAATATTGGGTTCTTAATTCACATTTCAAAGATTATTTGAACGGATCATTTTAAATTGATGCCAATAGATGGCGCATTTCTAATTACTGAGGCATTCCACTCGATTGTTTAAAGTTTGCGTTGTATCACATTTTGTTACACCAAAAACTGTAAAAACGTGCAAAAAAGGACTATAAAACGAACCTTCACTGTATGTAAAGAAAACATATTCACGAACCTAGTAAACCCTTTTACTAGCAAGTCGCTGCTCGATCTATCTATCACTGCGAAACAGAACCGAACGCGATGGATGTACAAAAAAATATCAGATTAGTCAGACGAAAAACGCTAGTTACGTCGGCACGGTTTCTTTGTATGGGATGAGGCTTCTGTATGCTAGTATTATATTATCTGTACCCACGCTAACGCTGTATGTAGCTGCTTCCGCAAAAGCAGCCACAAAAAAAAACGCGACCGAGATCATCTTTCAACTGTAGTAGTAGTAGTAGGGGCTCCCTTTTCCGCACTTAGACTCCCAGTTGGTCCGTTGTGCGTGGGGGTGCTGGCTAACATAGCCAGCCTAGCTCCGCCCAAAAGCACAGAAGCTTCATAGGCTTCACGGAGCGACACACTGTTCCGAGGATTTCTTCGCGTTGAGAAGCCACTGCCTCGCATTCCAGGATTACGTGGGCGGCTGATTCTTCGGCGATAAAATAGCCCCTGCAAAGTGGGCTGTCCGTGGCGCCTATGTTGAATAAATGTTTGTTAACAAACAGAAAGGTGTGGCCCGTTATTGTCCCTATAATTATTTTGAGGTTATTTCTAATCAGGCTGAGGAGTTTTTTAGTGAGACGCGGGTGAACTTTTGGCAAAGCCATTTTTGACTGTTTTTGTATGTTGCCCGTGACCATCTGTTATTGTGTAGTTCTGTTGATCTTTGACGAATCCACGCACGAAATTGCGAGAAAGGCAAAGGGATAAGTAGGTACGGGCCTAGCACTAACATCTCGGAGCCTCTTCTCGCAAGTTCATCCGCGGCCTCATTGCCTAGGGATCCACTATGCCCCCTGATCCACTGGAGGGTGATTCGATTGGATTTCGATATACCCTCCAGGGCGAGGTGGCACTCATAGATTAGCTTGTTGTTAGTCAGTTTGTTTCCTAAAGCTTTGAGCACAGCCAGACTATCAGATAGGAATCTGATTCCGTAGTTCTGGATACCTAAACGCTTTACGGTTTTTGCGGCTTGTGTTAAGGCGACACATTCACATTGAAATATCGAACTGTGTGTGCCTAGCGGAATGTGAAAGTTAATGTTGAGGTAAGGGAGTGTGCGCCAGCACCTGAACCGTTATTAGTTTTTGAGCCGTCGGTGTAGATTCGCACTTCATTGGCTCCTGACTGATCCCTTTCTTCCTCTATTGTTTGTAAGTTATATTTTTTATTGAACATAGGTTGTTTTTGTATTCTATCACACGGAGCAGCGATGAGAGATTGATACTCAATCGCCCGGTCCAGGATTTTAGCGTGTGGACTTGTGAGGTTTTTGCACCATATGCCTAGGTGCATTAGCCTGATGGCAGCGAACGCCGCCTCTTGCTGTATGTACAGGTCCAGGGGAGTTATTTGTAGGGCTATCTCAATGGCTGCTGTTGGGGTGGTTCTCATACAGCCGGTGATAGCTGAACAGGCCTGTCGCTGGAACCGTTGGAGTCGGGCAATGGTGGTCCAGAGTTCTGTCCTCGTCCACTAAACCAGAGCGCCATAAGCCAACATTGGCCTGAACACCGCTGTGTATAGCCGAGTAATCCTTGGAGATAGCCCCCATGTTTTTCCTAGCATTTTTTTACACTGAGTGCGGTTGTGCATTTATTGAATTTGTAGTCAAGATGCATGTTCCAGAGCAATTTGCTGTCTAAGTTTACCCCCAAGTACTTGACCTCCTCTTTAAGTTTTAATTCTGTGTTGAAAAGTTTTGCAAGCCTATGCGGTCTAAGACTTTGTTTATTAGTGAACATTATTAGTTTCGTTTTTAAGTGGTTAACCGATAGTTCGTGCTTTGTGGACCAGCTCTCCATTATTTTGAAGTCCTTTCTCATAAGATCACTTATGATGCCCTCAAATTTCCCCGAGATTAGAATTGCTATGTCATCTGCGTATCCTACCGAGTAAAGACTGCTGGCGTTGAGCTCATTCACGACTAAATTCCACAGAAGTGGTGACAGCACCCCACCTTGTGGGCAGCCCCTACTTACGATTCCTCGTGTGGTAGTGTTTACAGTAAATTGAATAGCACGGTTTTTTAGCATGTTGTTAATCCATTCTACGAGCGTCGGCGCAACACCGTGCGTGGCGAGTGCTTGCCCGATGCTGGTGAAGTTAGTTTTGTCGAAAGCACCTTCGATATCGATGAAGGCGCCTCGGGTTGTTTTTGAGAGCATTTCCTACGCGTGAGACTACGCTGTGGAGTGCTGATTCAGTCTTTCAACTGTAGCGTCCAAAGGTCGTCACCACAGCGAGTCGAATCGCGACGGTACTGATTCAGCATCGCATCTGCATTGATGTACGAGTATACGCGCGACTGCAGCCTACAGCTTATTTTAAACACAATATTAATAGTAAGGTACATCATCCCGCATTTTAGATCCCACTTCCTTTCACAAAAAGGAGGCTTATGTTACGAAAAATGAAACAAGCATAACTAATATTATAAAATTTATTATCTAAAATACATTCACATGTCTCCCTCATCAGAGTCCTCAATATCAGCCAGGGCCTGCTTGGCCAAGTTCTCTGCTTCACTGGCCAGTTCCTTGGGTACCAGCTGGTGACGTCCCTTTGTGTCCTTGGAGACCCATGAGAGCTCCAGCTCGAACTGCTTGTCCTTCAGCTCATCGTGAACGAGGTAGATGCTGAAATGTGATAGGAAAATAATAAATGAAGGGGACAGTTTTTATTTAATTCTTTCATCTTGTATATGCCATTAGTTGATAGCGACTATAATCAGTTTGGTTGTATTTCAAAAGGACTTTGGGTTTTGAAGGCCATCGCCTCAACCAATCTTAATATATATAAATCTCGTGTCACAATGTTTGTCCTCAATGGACTCCTAAACCACTTAACCGATTATAATAAAATTCGCACACCATGTGCAGTTCGATCCAACTTGAGAGATAGGGTAGGGTAGGGTAGGGTGGGGTAGGGTAGGGTAGGTAGGGTAGGTAGGGTAGGGTAGGGTGGGGTAGGGTAGGTAGGGTAGGGTAGGGTAGGTAAGGTAGGTAGGGTAGGGTTTTTTTTTTTTTTTTTTTTTTTTTTTTTTTCTTAACACTAATCCCCGCCAACGATATTGGCGCCTTATTTGCTCAACCTCAGTCATTCCGGTCAATCTTTTATGCCTCTCGTACTTTCATTCTTCATACTAATTCTTTCTTGCATTCATCATCTTATATTCTGTGGGTAGGACTCCCACTTTTATTTAATCTATTCTATGGGCATGATTTATTTCTTATAAAAATAGTTAAAATCCAATAAAACAGTGTGGTATATTACATCTGAGCAAATGGTGCGGTTATCACATTGAGCAAAAGGTGCTATTATAACAATTGAGCAAACAGTGCTATTTATCACAGGTATACAGTGAGCGGTATATCACAGAAATTATGTATACAATATCATATTATAATTAGGGATAAAAACACAAGCACAGTTATCAAAATTATCACAGTAATATTACACAGTTTATAAACTTAGGTACTAACATGAAATACTGCCGGTTACACATGTCCAGGCTGCATTCCGTGCTTGCATTTAAATATCATACATAATACTAATGAAGCACGGTGCGCCTCAGGTTTTATTTCGATGTATAACCGCAGTGGCTACTCTAATACAGTATTCCAAGAATCTTTCCCTATGTTTCTTGTCCATGAGCCCATGCAGGCTCTCCCTCGTTATTTTCCTGTCCAGCTCACATTCAAGTTGGTAGCGCTCCCTGATAAATAACGGGCATTCTACAAGTATGTGCTGGACAGTCTCTGCCACGCCTGGATCGCAGACGCACGATGGGCTATCCTTACACTTGAAGCGATTCAAGTATTCAGAGAACCCACCGTGCCCCGTCAAAACTTGCGTGAGGACGCCTTCGGGCCGCACCTGTTGTACGATACGGAAAGCCGCTATTGCATCCGGAAGAAACATTTTCGTCACCGAAGCAGTCTCGCCCGACACATATCTTCGATTCCATTCATCAAGCGATTCCAAACGGATCTGTCGCTTGATAAATGAAATCGGACACTGATCGTAGTCCGGCTTCCTCCGTAACGACAATGCTGCTTCCTTAGCCAACTCGTCCGCTCGCTCATTCCCCGGCAGGCCCGCGTGGGCCTTGATCCAGAACAAAGTCACAGCTTTGTTCTGGCACAGGGCGTGAGCCAGGTTTGCGCGCGCGCGAACTGCCAGGGGATGGAGCGAGCCATGGTTTGCAAGCGTCTGCAATGCGGACATTGAGTCGCTGTACAAACCATAGCTCGCCTCTTGCCGCGCGAGGATCACTTCTGTCGCCTTGCAAATGGCCAGGAGTTCCGCCTGGTAGACTGTGCAGTACGCGGCAAGGCTAAGCTTGAGGTTCCGGATTTCGCCCTCATTATCCCGATAGGGTAGGGTAGGGTAGGGTAGGGTAGGGTAGGTAGGGTAGGGTAGGTAGTTAGGGTAGGTAGGGTAGGGTAGGTAGGGTAGGGTAGGGTAGGTAGGGTAGGTAGGGTAGGTAGGGTAGGGTAGGTAGGGAAGGGTAGGTAGGGTAGGGTAGGGTAGGTTTGGTAGGGTAGGGTAGGGTAGGTTTGGTAGGGTAGGGTAGGTAGTTAGGGTAGGTTAGGTAGGGTAGATGAATGTTTGGTGTTTTTATGGCAAAACAAAGTTTGCCGGGTCAGCTAGTCCTTATATAAATGAGATTTGCTATTGTTTTAGTTGTCTAATGGCTTGTGGGGTGGGGCAAGAGTTTTTAATTTATTTATTCTGGTGACAGAGAACAGCAGGGTATTTGTGAAATACACAATTAATGGCAATGCCTTGAATTTTGCAACGCTATGAATGTATTTGGTGTGTACCATTCATAGCATTATTCAAGTTATCAAGCAGACTTGTTTCACACAATGAATGAGTAATTTACATTTTGTGATAGTAAGTCTAAGATACAATGCAATGCGTAGCTAAAAGATAATTCAAGGTTATTGGCATCTATTATTAATCGCTTCATGTGTTAAAAAATCCAACTGCCCAACATTGATTTATTAGATTATCCTCTCAGTGGAATGCCTTGCAGAAATTACACCAATGGAGCACAATCTTATAATCACTCACTATAAGTTCAGGTTTTCTCACGATGTTTTTCCTTAACCGTTGCAGCAATGTCCAGATAAACTTAGAAAGTACATATAGCTTGCCCGGATTCGAACCCTCAACCTCAAGCACGAGTGGCGACACACAATAAAACACGCAATGAATATCTACTGTTGAATGCTAAATGAAATAGATCGCGATCAAATTCATGAATTTAAGATCTTACGCAATTAGCCTGCAGTTCTCTTCCTCTCCTGTTTGGTGGAAACCAGAGCACAGCTAGGTTCTCATAATAGTTATATGAGACATTCAACAGTTTTGATGAAAATGATATTTAAGAAATGGGTACTTACATCCTTGCGGCCTCCTTGATAAGTTCCTTAACAGTGAGGTCTGCGAGCTTCAGTTTTTCAATTTCAGTCTTGGCAGCCTGTTTTGCCTTGCCTACTGCACATCCAAAGTATGACTGAAACATACAATTTACAGAATTAGTTCTTCATACATAAAATTTTGTAAATATTTGTTACAGATATTTGTGTATAAGCAAGTTATATATACACAAAACGTAAGCACAAAAAGTGTCTATTAGAGCAAGACCAATTAAAACATTAGTGCAAGAACATAAAGCTCAAAAAGTTCTATTTATGGGGATTGGTTTCAATACATAGTCCTTAAAGTGGACTATTGAATTTACTGAAGAAGTTTTCCTTCATTACTTCTAATGTCTGCAGCCCAATATTGCATGTAAGTAGTTTAGAGCAAGAGGCAGGGTGTGGGAGTAGTCAGAATCAAACTCAAAGTATTTATTTCAATTAAACCATTAAGCAATCACAGCAATCCACCAACATTTTAGCAGCCAATAGTTTAGTTGGGCCTTTAATCAGTATGAGGAAGTCTGCCAGATTGCACATTACAATGATTTGGTAATGAATGTAATTTTCAACCCGCTTAAACTATTGGCCAATAAAATACTGTAGTTTGCAGGGATTCTTACTGGCATTTTTGAACTATCAAGCAGTCAGTCAGTCAAAAAGTTTGTTATATAGGCCTCGTCTGGCAGTGTTGCAATAGGCAAAGTTTGGTTGATTTAAAAGCCCATAAGCAGATAAAATAGCACATTATTATTTTCTAGTGTGGATCTACATCGCACCCATACAACAACTAAAACAAATACTTACAAAGGACACTCCACTGGGATCAAGCATGTACAACTGAGGGCCTTCATAGTCATTCCACGTTCCCATGACAACAGAGCAGCCGTAGGGTCGGACAGCACTGTATAGTGTGTATGCATGCATGTACATAGATACACGCTCATTTAAGTATTTCAGTGGTACTTGGGCACCGTACTGAGATCTGTAGTTTGATGCTTCAGAACGAGCTGTTTCTACGATCTGTCTTGCATCGGAGATGAGACCAGCAACTCCCTGAAATTGATAATGGTGTTCAAGGTATTTATATTGTCAAAACTTTAAATGAATACAGACTACATTAGAAAACTGGAACACATAAAGCATGTAGCAAAGATATTGTATTTTAATACAATATCTTGTACCTAATTAGGTATCTTAATTTTTATGAGAAGTTACAATCAAACTTTCAATTAATTTTCTCATAGACCCCATTTGATAGATCTGTAAATGATACAAGTCGAAGGGGTTAGTAAGAGATATTAATTTATAGCTTTGCTCCTGAAATTTGAAACAGCCAAGCCAGTTATACAATATATTGTTGTCTGGAGTTCCATCTTATTAGAAACTACATCAGAAACTGGGAAAACTAGTAATCAATAACGTTATAAATTAGTATTGAATCACTTACCATGCCAACATGTTCATCAACATGGAATATCCTCTTGTTTGCGCCAGGTTCGTACAACTTCGATGTAACCAGTTTCTCCACAGCAAACACCACGCCATCCTTTCCTCGGAGGCCGATCACTGTTCCGGAGTTCTCGACGGCCTTCGCAGCATACTCAACTTGGAATACCCGGCCGTCGGGAGAGAATTGTGATGCAGAAAGATCATACTGTAATTACACAAAAAAATATGATAATTAGTGTAGTCTTAAATGCTTCTGATTTTTAGAATATCTGAAACCGTTATTAAGAATATAAATACACATTTTATTGTCACATAATTTTACGAATAAAATGAAACACAAGTTTGAAAGTTGACCAAAAATTGTTCATAACCTAAACGTTAAATTACAATTCTAAGATTAATACTTACACCCGTTCCAATAGAACTCATATTTGTGATAGTTTATAAAATTTAATGCTTGATAAAACTTCGATTTAGCACTCTAACATCTAAATTCCAGCAATATTTTTGGTTTGCGGCGGCGATGACAAGCAATTCAATCGGTTTACTTTGTCATTGATAAGTTTTCTATTACCGTGTTCAACAAAAATGCAGAAATGTACGTTCCGATTTACAAGCAGGCATAAGAAAAAAGTCTAACAAATGTCACCAATATCGTTCGAAGTATTATAAAATTAGTGATTATGTCTCAAATAGTATTTTATTAAATTGTATTTATAAAATGATAGTCATTACACTTTGATCGAGTATATTAAAATTCTTAGTTTTAGAATTTATTGCGTGTAACGAAACGTAGCCTGTGTCATTATGTTTCAACCAATGAAAACTAATTACTTTTTTCAGTGAGAACGAACTTGTCAAAATTTGACAAATCATTATCAGGTCATAAAGGTGCGTTCACAATTATTATTTTTCTAATTTTTTTAAATTATAATAGCAGATCTTCATTTTAATTGTTGAATACAATTAAAATCAAGATCTTCTATTATAATTTTATTAATTTATATCCAATCAAAAGTGAAACTACAGAAATTATCGGAGAAAAGCAATGGCAGAACTCCTAGAACTATTCTGTGGCAAGTGACGGCGGTTCCTTCCAAAATAATTCAATTTGCACTGTCTGTACAGTGAAGTGGGTTCCTTTTCAACACGCAAGTTCACCTACGTTCTTATAGATGGCGCTATTCAGAAACAAAAGATAAATTACTAAAAGTAGTTGCAACATCCGTGCTTTAGTGAATAACACTAAAAAAATAACACATAAAAAAAAAGAAAGAAAGAAAGAAGAAATAAAAAGTATTTATTTTCCACAAAACTACACCCAAACATTAATGTTGACGTTGGCGGTCGGTTCAGACATTTTATTTTGTTTACGTAGGTGGCGGAGGGTATGTCGGCTTGTAGCATTGCCGTAGTTATCAGGTCGAGTCCTGGTACTTTGCCTGTCTTCAATGAGCGGCCTGCCTCAGCAACTTCAGAGACAGTCGGTGGTTCCGTGTTGATGTTGAAAAGCCGTGATGATGAGGAACTGACTTGCAGCGCGTATAGTTATAATTATTTGAAAATAAACTTCACGCGGTGACCGGCGACCACAGCCGCTTTAACACGCCGACTAACGCACAATTATCACTTCCAACCAATTAGACCAACCAAGCCACTCTCCACTGTATTGCTCATACTTGTACTTACCCCTCCGTGACTTACTGTCCACTACATGGGGCAGTGGGCATCCACCGCGTCCACAGATATGTCCTCCATCGCGAACGGTTCTGGCGGTCGATTGGGCTCTTGAGGCATTTCTCCAATAGCTCTTCGTTGGAGATGGTCAGCATGGTCACGCGCCAGTAAATTCCGAGAATGAGATGAAGACAGCGGTTAACGAAGATTTGGATTTGGCGTGAGATGTCCTTTGTGACCTTTCATGTTTCGCACCCGTAACGTACCACGGATTTGACATTGGACCCGAATATCTTGAGTTTAATACTTCGGGTCAGTTTCCGCGATTGCCAAACAGGTCTCAGCTGCGCGAAGGTAGCTCGGGCTTTGGCAATCTGTGAAACGATGTCCTCTTCGGTTTCTGACACGACGCTCCCGAGGTATGTAAATTTGTTGACGGGTTCCACTGCCTCTGTGCCGATCAGCAACAGTTCTCATCGCCTGGGTCTTCCAGATGTTTATTTTAAACAATATTTTTGCTGCTTCCTGACGTAGATCGTTCAACTTTGCTTGCATGTGGGTGGGGGAATGACTTAGCAGGCATAGGTCATCGGCGTAATCCGATCTAGACGTTGGATAGTTCTCACTCAAAGAGCGGACTGACTCAGCAACTTCAGAGACTGTCGGTGGTTCCGTGTTGATGTTGAAAAGCCGGGATGATGAGGCACTGACCTGCAGCGCGTCAGGCGTCGATGTGGCTGACAAACGGAAGACCTCTTTAAAATGTTGACGTTAGCTTTGTAGCTGCCTTCTGCCGTCACAATGAGCTGTCCATCTTTGAAATTCAGCGGCTTCTTCTTTGATTTGCTGTTACCTGCCAAGGTTTTGTTAGCATTAAACAACTCCTTCAAGTTACCGGTGTTTGCTGCTTGTTGAGCACAATCAGCAATACCATCAGCCCACTGCCTTTTATCTTTGCGGGTAGTGCGATAGATTTGCTTGCGTTTCTGACGGTATTGAGTGTTTAGGTCGGCTCGTATTGCGTCGTTATGGGTTTCAAACAGTCTAAAGGCTCCCACACATAAATGCGAATTCGCAACGCATCGCAAATATCTGCGAGCTCGCATGTACTAAATATATAGATATCGCATCGCATCGCAGTTATGCGTGGGAGCCCTAAGATGAAGATTTCCTCTGTCTTCGATCAGGGTCTACATTCATTGTGACATCCAGTCCTCCCGAGAGTGAGTCAAATTTGTGCCCTAAAACGACGGAGCTGGTCACTGTATAGGCCACTTTGATGCGGTTCCACTCCTCGTCTACACAAAAGTGTTTGCGTAACTCGAGTTGAAAAGATTTACTCAGAGTCATGTAGTTTGCTCACCTCGAACCTCCTTTCAATTTTGCTGGGACCTCAAGCCGCACGGGCTTCTACAAATTTAAGCCGTACTTCACCAACCCCCAGATGGTAGTCGCTATCGATATCGGCGCCCCTGCGGTTGCGGACATCGAGCAATGAAGAACGCCATATGGAACAAATGGCATGGTGGTCAATTTGGTTCTTGGTCCCATCGGGTGAGTTCCAAGTGTGGTGGTCCCATGAATGAAGTATTTTCCTCTGATGGTAAGGTCATGGTTCTAAAAAATCTCAATAAATCGCTCCGATTCTCGTTGCACACTCCAAGTCCCTGTGTACCCCCGGATTTTCTTAGGTCACCAATACCGTTTCTTTTCATTTCGACCGAGTATTACTCCGCAGATTGTAGCTAAGTATTATTACTTCTGATTGAGCAAGTCAGCTATCATTGCCAAGCATGCGTACGTTCAAAAAGCAATTCGTGTCCATTTTCTTTCAAAATCGTCGGTAAAAGATCGGTCCGGTTTCTATCTGTTTTAGGAATCAGTTATTGTCAGGCAAGCAGGTGATTAGTCCACTGTGCCTTAATCCGATAGCGGGGGCTGCCGCTTTAGAGCCTTCGAATGTGCTCGGTTTTGTTTCGGGTATCCTCCCTAGTAAGACATTTCTTTTGTAAGACCCAGAATATCCACCCTTCACCGTTCATCCGTTACGGCTTGTCCCCATCACCACGTCATAACGTGGCCAACGTGGTACGGTGTGGTGTTGCAGCGCGGCACGTTGGCTTGACGTGCAAATTTACGTTGCTGTGTCGTAAAAATACAAGTCACGATGTTGCAACTTAACACGTTAGCGTGCCTTGAAAAATTTCGGTACATTTTTCAGCATTTCTGATTGACCGAAACAACGTTTCGTTTCTTGTAGTTTCTGACAGTTATACCATTTCTGAAATCTTTTATGCACAACTAATCGCTAAGACATTTAAACATCAACTGAGCGAGCGCATTGCCATGTACCACTTCCGACGACGTACGACGTATCGTTCCGCGGCGACGTTGCCGACTTCCCGTACCATTTATAAGCACATCAAGAAATTGCTATAATCCCCGGCATGTAACTTGGCAAGGTTTTGGCGTAGTGGGGGTAAGTTCGCGCATATTTCGCGAACTGACCAACCACCTTAAAGAGCGAACGAAATGTGGACGCGTCGTGATTGCGCTCGGGACGGTGCTAAACTTTCCCCGCGCCCCACTACACTACCAAAGAGTCCTAAAAAGCGACTTCTGCGCATCTAACGAGTGACTATTGCCAACTTACGTGCCGGGGATTATACGCGCTGCTACACCTTACCGGTGCACGTTGAGGACGTCGTCGTGACGCGGTGATGGGGACAAGCCTTTCGCTCAGACGCAACTCGGGGTGGCGGACGCGCGGCTGCGCGGTTGCAGCATGTCCCAGGGAGAACGACGGGGACGTGGATGACTCGGCCTTGCTAGGGCTCTGTTTTATACGGTAGGTACTCCGCCACGAGAACACCGGTAGGGCATCACATCATCGTCATCATCGGGAACATCGGTAGGGCATGTAATATCGGAATTCCGATATTCATTTCAGAATTGCGCACATTTGTTAGATATCGCATTTTTTTTGTTGGTTGCAAAAATTCGGTATGAGGTTGGATTAAGCACAATAAAAAATTACGTTTATGCTGAGACACCAGTCACCAGTGACTGGATAATCGGGCGCTTATTTACCTAAACTTCACATTTGTTTTCGAGAAGGGAATATTAACGTCATGGCTTTCGACAAAAGGACATGGTAGCAAAAATTCAGAAAATAAATGTTTGTCGGTCAATCTGAAAGGCATAAACCATTATTAGTCACTAATCGGTGCGTGTGTAATGAAGGGTTATAAATCTTATATTATCTTACTAATTTTGTCTAAGTTTGTTACTCAATCACGCTAGAACGGCTGAACGGATTTGGATATGGCACAGAGCAAGGGCGTCGCCAGGCAATGGACCAGGGGGGGGGGGGGGGGGGGCAAGTTGATATATGGACGATGATAAAAGAAGAAAATAAATTTTAAATACGGTACACTCAAAAGCGTATGAAGTAGGGCATGCATTTCGAAATTTCGAAATTTCATAGTTTCGAAATTTCGGACCATATTTGCATGTTTATTCATTTCGAAATTGAGAGCTTTAATTTCGAAATTTCGAAACAGGATTTAATTTAAATGTTATGTTATTTTTTATAGAATAATTAAATTTATTATTGAAACCAAAAGAGGATCATCTGAAAATGAGTCTGAATACGGGTCTAAAGCCAATTAGACCGTTGCGTTTGGCCATTTTGTGACCATGTGTGCTAACATTACAATAAAACAAAGGCTAACCATGGTGTTAAATAAATAAAGAAGAGTGAAAAATGCTCGATCATTTAAAAAAATAGAGCTTTGTATTAATGGTGGCCAGTGAGGGGAATACTTTGACAAGGTGTAAAATCGTTTGCTGGGAATGCCAATATTTTATTTACTATTGGAGGGAAACCTTCGCCTGAACTCGTGCCTGAATTTTTGAGAAAAAAACCAGGTAGTGTGGTATTTTTACCTCATTAAAACCAAACCGGTGTTCCCATCAGCACTTCTTAAAATACCACATCCTTGGGGAGCCTATAAAGGAGTCTCCCTTGAACCTCGCTATGGATGGCAGCACATGATCACTATGTCACTGTCTTTCCTGATGTCACTCGGTGGACGGACAGAGACCCCACTCTAAGCGCCGAAACCCCGGCGTTCCACCTGCCTGAAATGTTAAAGGCGGGGTTTCGGCGTGTGTAGACACACCGAAACCCCGCCTTTCGGTTTATCGAGGTGGTTGCCTCCACGATACGTTCTTCGATGAATGGGGTAGGCCTTCTCACGATTCCACTCGGCGGCTATTTCACTCTAGTTTTCTGTCTCCGCCAGCATATTCCTCACTAATATTGGCAGAGACAGGACTCGCCTGGCGACTAGGACCCACCGCACAAAGGCCTAAGAAGGCACTCCTCGAGCGTGTGCCGTGCAGAATCCAAGTTGCCTTTACAATGATGGCAATTTACCGTCACCCAATCCTATTCAGGTACTCACCCAAGCAACCGTGCCCGATCAGTACCTGAATATGCCTGTAGGAGATGCATTCCGCTCTTTTCAGCCGTACGTGCTATTCAAATGACCATTTTCCGCCACAGGTTGTTGATTTTAGTCCTGCAGCGTCGGACATCTGACAGTCTATTTCTGCCTCCGAGATTGGGCAGCAGTCTATGCAAAGCACCCACTGGCCTCCCAATGCGGGACAAAAGGAGCTCGAAATGTTTTTCGAAGCCCCGACGTACATGGTTAAACCAAGATAGTGGACTTGCGCATCTCCTATTGTCACTAACGAGCTCGATGGCTCTCTACTCTTCGGCAGCGCCTCAATTTTATGAGGCGCTATCTATAACTATCTTTAAACCCAGCTCGCTAATCAACGCTGACCGAACGCCTCTTGCCACTCCGAGCTTGGAAAGCTGGTTGCTATCGTCGAAGTATTTGTAGTAGAAGTCTTGAGAAAAAAAAATCACTTAGTTTGAATATAAATTGCTCTCCAGACTACAAATTCTGCGTTTTGAGTTTAGTTCAAGTATTTTTTGATTTCCCTTTATAGTTGGCTCCACAGTTTCGAAATTTCGAAACTGAGAAGTCCAATTTCGTAAGCTAATTTCGAAATTGAAAATGTACGAAACTGCACGCCCTAGTATGAAGCTTTAAACTGGTAGTACGAGTCTTACCCCTACGGCGATTGTTATAAGAACGGTATAAAGTCCAATGGGTAACGTTCCACGAGCTCAATCATCGCGGGTTTTGGGTAAACTTCTCGACCACTTAATTATGTAAATCTTATAAGTTTTCATTAATAAATTTTCTGTGCACATTGATCATGCCTCATGACCAGACCATTGAGGCGATTTTCACCCATAGTGGGGCTGTGGTCCATGCCCATAGTACTTCTTAACCAGGTTTTTAGTCTCCTGAAGCTGCTTAACGATTGATTTTGGTAGACCGCCCAAAATTTCCAACGCTTTTACAAATGACATCAACAAATGGCTAGATTTGTTGGGTTGGGTTTATGTTGACTTAGGACTTTGATTTCTTTCCATTTGGGTACTTATTTATTAATCTCTAGGGGGGGGAGGGCACTGTCCCTACCTGCCCCCCCTTGGCGACGCCCTTGGCACAGAGACAGATTATAATCTGGAATAGCACAAAGACTATCCGGGGATATTTTTCCTTGTAATGATTTCCAACTTTCACCATCACTATCAGTTCAGTATCTAGCCAAATCCATGGGATATAGGCTTTAGGAGATGTCTAACAAAATGTTGTAATGTTATTTTTGCTTATTTATAATAAGTTTATTGTTTTTTAATATACTTGAATAAATTCTGAGCATAGTCTTCTGCATTTGATGCTTTCTAATCAGAAGCACTATGAGCGAACATGTTTTATGGTAAAAGTTTTAACAACTAAATGCCAGTTACACTGATATAATTTATTATTACTAATTGATTAGTAATGCTATCGTAGTGATCGACGATTATAGATTTTTAGGTTTTTTGTCAGTACAAATTGAGCATTATTGATTATTTGAATTAAATGAATCCTGGAATGCCGAAATTAACTTATTTCGTAAATCAACTATAATAAACTTGATAAAATAAAGCAATGGTAAAATATATTTAACCCATCTGTATTTTATTCAAAACCAATGGAATATCAATTACAAACTTCTAATGTAGAGATAATGTAGTCAAGTAGTGGAAGTTGATTTATCCAAAATATTAGTGATTGGGTAGGTTAATTTGTTGTATTTAATAAAATATCAAGCTTTCCAAGCAAGTAACAAATTATAAATTTGAAAAAAGAGAGAAAGTTTAAAAAGAATAGATACTTGTTCCGAAACGGCCTTCTTAAAAGCATGTAAGCCGAAACATGTCTACTACTGTAAGTAAAGAAATGCCCGATTATCCAATCACTGCTATCAGTCAACGGGAAAAAACGGCGCAAGGGGCTAATAGTACATTGTGATACAAGGGTGGAAAGTAGGTTATTGCAAACGAGGTGTCATTAACAAGCCCGAGCCGAAGGCGAGGGTTTTTAATGACACGAGTTTGCAATAACCTACACGCCCGTGTATCACACGATATTTTTCAATACAGTTGTGGGAAATAGTAAAAACAAATCAAAAAATTATTTTGTTAATTCACAAAAAAATAAAATTTTCGCGCGTTTTTGCAACTGGACATATTTGTTAGTTGTTTTACAACGAAAACAGCCTACATAGCCTATTCGATTTTTGACAAATGTTGATGTGAAAATAATTAAATTGAAACTGGTAATTAAATATATTAAACAACCATTTAAAAGACTTTTGAGAATTAATTGCTAAAACGTACGGAATCATTCATTTTTCCTCGTATAAAATCTATTCCATTTTATTCTATGTATGAAAACTCCTTGCTACTAAACTTTTTTAAATTGACTTATAACTAAAGGCGCGTTTTTGCAACTGGACATTTTTTACAACGAAAACAGTCTATACAGCCTATTTGATTTTAGACAAATGTTGATGTGAAAATAATTAAATTAAAACTAGTAATTAAATATATTAAACAACCATTTAAAAGACTTTTGAGAGTTCAATGCTAAAACGAACGGAATCATTAATTTTTCATCGTATAAAATCTATCCCATTTTATTCTATGTATGAAAACTCTTTGCTACTAAACTTTTTAAATTGACTTATAAATTTAAAACTAAACTGCAAAACTAATGATCGAGCTCGTAAACAAAAGTCACGACCGCGTAATAGAAAGATGCCTATGCATAAGATTTAATTTTCGAATCATAATTATAGCCTCTGAAAGTACGCCATGTACAACAAATTACAACTGTATTGAAAAATAATGTTTTGTTTATTGATTCAGAATTTCTGAGATTCCGATATTGGGTCACTCAGTAACCACCAGTTCCCCACCAAGACATTTTTTTTTACTTATTCCGTAAACACCCGAGGAAGAAAAAGTTCTCACCAAGAATTTTGCAGCAGCCTCAAATCATGTAGAAATTCAATACAAAATATTTTTTTTCGCCTGTATTACTCTTCTTCGGCGCAAGGTGTAAACCCTAAACTACGTTATGAAATAACTCATTTGAGTGACCCAGGCTTTCTGATGTCACTCTTACATACGTGCCGAGGTACAAACATTGGCCATATATGACAAAACACTGCCGTTTCACGAAGCAAGTAGCAAAATTAACATGTCAAAAGAATTTACGAGCGTATCCCTGTTTACACGTTTTTGCCTGTCGCGTTATATCGCCAAAAAATCTACGAGAACTTTATTATAGACGAATCCTTCGACACTCAAGTGTGGAAGAAAGTATCCCGGTCGGGCGGCCCGACAAGAGAATTTCCGAAGTGAATAGTTTGAAACTTAGTTCTTTGGACCATCTGCCTGACTGTGATATTGGTTTTATTGGTATGTGGTGTGCCACATGGTGGAAAGAAATAAAAGTTCACTGTTCCGTAATAGGAATCGTTTCGTAAGAAGTATAAGCCTCAAGGCATCCGTTCTGCTTTACCACCGATCTGCAATTATAGATGGGCTCCTAGCGGTAGTTACTAAGAACAGACAGAAGATTGGTGATCGTAATGATCAGGGAGGATGCTGATAACTACTCAGAAGTCCTTCAGAAGTCTTACATCTTTTACGACTCCCTCAGGCAACGAGGGTTCTTTTCTTTGCCTACGCAAACCAACCCTGTTTATTATAACTTCGTCTTCATTGTTTTCCCTCTGATATTACAAATCCTATCTTTTGTGTTATTTATAGACCCATTAAAAAGTAACACCTACGATATCAGCTCAACACAAAGGGCGAAGGGATGTTTAAATAGTCGCGACCCTCGTATTAAGTGTGAATCTTTAGATCTTTAAACGCCAAATAGAAACTCTGCCAAAATCCATTCTTCACCAACCACTCGGCTTGTTTGTTTCTACCACGATAATTGCCTACGTTCCCGCATCTTCACTCCCACTATCTGCAACTGTGGTTTCCAAAGTTTCATACGCAGTGGAAATGCTCAAACAACTTTTCAGAAAATTTACTCTGAACTCTGAGAAAAACTTTTGAAGATGGCGTTGGGAATTAAATTATTATTAGAAGCTAAAAGTGTTGAAACCCACTTTCTTACTAAGAAAGCAAAAATGTTTATAAATAAGCTCTCCAGCCATTAAGAAAAACAAAACTTTCAGCTTTCAGAAAGTTAAAAAAACAATTTGGGCGGTTGGAAAAACAGTTGCAAAAAGAGTAGTTAAAGTCAGAAGTTTGAGAACAGCTGTTCTATAGCGAAATGTAAGTAAACACAGCACCCTTGAAAGGGTTCGGGCGTTCCCTTAGAGTGGTGGAATAAAACAAAATGAGCTTTCCTATTGATCCACAAGGAGCGTGCAGTTTATGTTCAGTGAACCTGCGAATATGAATAAGCTACCAAGTAGGTGATACAAAAATAGAATTTCTATTCTGTTACTACATTATTTTGTTTACCCACGTCCAAGGCATATAAGAAAAGGAACCCTGAAAGGAAAACGAAGAAAGCGCGTTCTAGAATTTAACATTTTCGTTCATATTGGCTTCTTGCAAAATCGGGTCAGACTTTTGTAATCCATTTTATACGAATTTTATGTAAGGGTAATTTCAGAACCCAAGGATTACCTTTCCTATTCAAATTCAACGAACCTTTTAATCGTCGACTCTCTTTTGTCATTTGGGTAAATATTTAAGTACACGCAGAGCGAGTATTTACAACGACAGAAATTATGCGAAGTAAATGACTTGCCGGTACGCGGGTACGGGTAGGTACTTAAATAATACCGTACATAATCGGCGGCGACATTTTTATGAATTTTATTAAGTCATTGCTTGCACCAAAGCCTGCTCGACAATGTCAAGGTATATAAACCCATATAAACCATGTAGACAGAAAACCTTCACATATCACGGTAGACGATATATTTATTGCTTTAATAATGTTGACCTGGGCATGACCACGCCGAATTAAAAATCCTGTCGTACATGTTTTCTGTCGGGCTGTGGGCCCACATTAAGTAAATATTCCTGTAATTGCGTTGTCTAAAAAATGCGAAGATAAATTTTTTGGCCGCGAGCCGGGGCTGCATACGAAATGAGCCACACTGGGATTATTATTTGCGTAGCTGACATCCTAATTAACGTGACTTTTTTCTTTGTCCGCCTAGCGGAATTCTCCTCGGTCGGATAATGGACTAAGAGTAGGTATGACGTAGGTAGCGAATAAATAACAAAAGAGGTCCTGTGGTAGGGTGCGCAAAAAATATAATAAAAAGATCTCGTCTTTTTTTCAAAGTTAATTGCTCTTTTAGTACTTTTAGTCCAGAGTTCGAATTTCAAAGAGGTGGAAGTGATAATTCGGAAACAAATTCAGAGCTCGTGGAACAATTAAACCGCTTGAATGTCAAATGGAAAAGCTGGACAAAGTTTGAGAGCAAAAGTCTTAGAATTTAAAGACAGACTTTCACTGGCTTCATTTACGTAGAACGTTGTAGCACGTTGAACTTCGAAGGTAGGATTATGCGAACACTTAGGAATATAATTATAGCTCTAGGTACCTTTATTTACGTAAGACTTATAAAGCTTTGCAATCAACGGTTGATGTGTGTGAACAAAGGCAGCTTATTTCAAAATTGCTCATTTATCAGTAATAAGTAAAAGCACGAGTTCGTACTCGCCCTCGTGGTAGTACTGGTCACACTTAAGTGGCTATGAAAATGAGTATGCGCATTTTTGAATGATACGGGAGCTCGTGGCTAAATCATAACAGCCGCACGGGCAATCTTCAAGGTTAAGCAACGCTTGCTGAGGTCGATCTGTGGATGGGTGATGACCATCTTTACATAGCAAGTTTCCTCCGTGCTTCGGCAAGCACGTTAAACCGTTGGCCCCGGCTGTCATTTGAAGATCTTTGACAGTCGTTACGGGTAGTCAGAAGCCTAAAATCTGACGCCAGCCTGACCAAGGGGTATCAAGTTACCCTGTTACTGGGTTGTGGAGGTCAGATAGGCAGTCGCTGCATGTAAAAATACAGCTGAATTCGGTTAGACTGGAAGCCAACCCCAACATAGTTGGGAAAAAGCTAGAAAAACTAGCAGATTGATTGGTGAAGAAAAAAAAAGAAAAGAAAAACTCATTATAAATATGAGCGAATTTTGAAGTTGATATTATCCTTCCGGACCGTAATGTTGAATTTGCAATGTAATATCAAAATATATTGCTTCTGTCAAATTTTACCTTTCTTATCGATCACTGAAAATATGTAGGTACCTTAATACCTAGGCTCAATACAATGACTGTATTAACCTTTCGAATGCTTTCGTTACGTTGTTTATTTAGCACAGTTTGTCCCACCTACACACATATCAACATCTCAAAAATATTCAGCTACATTCTCAGTAGGTGGCAGATTTCCAGCACTCCATCAAAAAGGAGGGTCGTTACGTTACATTTTATTTTATAGGTACACAAAGCTCTTCATCAAGCAAGCTTCTAGTTAATCAACTGCCAGCACTAAAAACTTTCTTCCCAAAAGTATCGGTCGTTCAATTTGTGGCGCCCCGTCAACACGGATTGTCGTAAAAGGAGCTAAGCAAACGGAGAGGCAGCTATCGCCTTTATTATATTTCTGTGGCAATATTTTGTCGGCATCACGACGTATATTAACGAGTTCGTGTAACGCCCCGCCGAGTAAACAGATTGCTAATATATCTGCGGACAAACCGCCGTGTATTGTCGGCGCGAGAGGGTTCTGAACCGAGTTAGTCCCTAAGGATAGAAGGTCTCTGAGGGTCTGATTAAATTTCTAATGTTTTGTTCAGCAATTTAGCTTAGGTAACTAATACCTTGCTGTATTATTAAGTTCTTGGTCTACATCATGTTTGTATTGCAGAGGAAAGGTAAGATTCAGGAAAATTCTGACTAGGTCATTGTGGGCATTGGGAACTAAATCAAAGTCAACCCATAAAACAGACGGTACAAATTGTCCGTGTCCCGCAAACCTCCTGCCAAAATATTTGTCACCAATATTCGGAAGATACCGTATCCACTCTGTATAGATAACTGGGGAAAATATATTACTGTATCCCCAATGGGGAAGTGCGGCAATAAATTACCAATCAGGTGGTGTTACAATGGCGTGCATTCGCAGTCAGCCTAAACTTGGTAGAGTTTGAACCAAGTTGTACCAACTATGAGATATTCTGTTGGTTCCATTTATCCGTTCTTATGTAAAGTGCACTTACTTGCACAAATTTGAACCAGGGAGACCATTACTGAGACGCGCGGACGATTTCGTCCCGTTCAGCTGGAAAAGTGCTATAGAATCGTAATGGTGTTGCGAATAATGGCATTTGAATTTTACTTGAGTAAACATGAAGTGGTGGAGATTTAATTTTGTTTGAACGATTTAGCTGGCAAATGCGCTGACAATGAGACGAATTGTGGATTAACGCTCATTGTCATGTAGATTTTGAAAACGGCATGTGGGGAAGAAAATGGTGGAGGTGAATGCTATTTGATTTTATCATGTCTTTTCTAAGATTCAGGAAGTAAAACTGTGATAAGGAATCGTGGGAAGTTTTCAGCCATTGATTAATTTGTTTACTTCAATACTAATAATAAAATACAAAAACAAAAAATACCACTTATAAAAAATATGTTCTTCTGAGAAAATTCACAGACTATTTTCTCATAATAAAGTGCGGTATTCAATGTGGCTTTTTCACGAAGATGTGCTAAAAATAAAGTATAAGCGATTATTTAAAAAAAAATATTTCCATAAAAATCACTCGTTATGTGGAACATTAAATTGAATTCGGACCTCACTCGAAAGCTACTTTCATAAAATTTTATATGAAAACTTCACATACATTGTGGACAAAAGAGAGCATTAGGGATAATCTATGTGTCGTGAAATCCCAACTTTTCTTTTCATTACCTCTTTATACTGAAGCGAAATGTTCGCGAAATGAGGCAATTTTAGTTCTAACCGTTTTAAGTTTTATTTTAGCAATAAAAATATTTAATGTGAAATTGAAGGTGATAGGTCCCATTACCAAGTATAATTAACGTTTATAAATGCTGCTAGTAAAATGAAACTCGTATCTAAATTAATGTTTCGTGGAAAACGTTATTTTTCAATAAGCTGTAATAATATTTTTAGTATTAAAACCATCTTATTGGAAATTCCGTCAATATATAAAAAGCAAAGCGAATCTCGTCAATATATTTGATTTGACTCTTATTACCAAAAAAAGTTACGAAGACTTAAAAAGCGTTTCAATTGTATCTGTAAAACACAACGTCAGAATCAATTTCGCTCTTGAAAAGTATTCTGAAAAATCCTTTAGCAAATGCTTTAGCTTATTGAATCCATACGATGCGATCGCTCCACCTAAGCAGACGTCGCAAAATGGACACGTCAATATAAAAGGTTTTTCGAATATATTTGAGGGATTTTACGCATTCACGCATAATTTAACTTGTAACGCAATAAAATATCCATTAATTTTGAAGATGGCCATTTTCCGGTGGGCTGAGCACAAGACGTTAGATTCCGAGGGCAACTTTTCACTTGGAAAGGTAAATTTCGCGTCTTCATCTTACTTTCGTTTAAGTTACTTGAGAAAAATTGGATAGAAGTCAACTTTTGAGGAAAGTCGTTTTATTATTGTTGCGGCAATGTCTGAAATAGAACAGGGCAGTTGTGTTAATTTATTTTTGTTATAAACTTACAACAGTGAATCTGAAACATCCTGAAAGTGTTCTCAAGTAAACAAACAATAAAATCTTTTTCCTTAATCAAAAGGGGTGTCAAGACAAAAGAATTCACACTCAACTCAAAGACACAATTTTTATTCCACATACGTTATGGGCGAAATAACGAGCAGAATGTAAATAAAGCTGTATAAGTTATTACAATGTTATGTTCTAAATGATATATAGAAGGAAACACTTAAGAAGAGTACTTTTGCAGAAAACTAATATCAGTGTTTGCCAAGCAGTTCGCATTTGGAGAATTGGGGTGACAGCGTAGACAATTTAACTAATAGAGCAGACAGAAAATAATATTTGGAATAGGATTAGCTTATATCCAAATATTGCTGCGTGGCGATAAAGAAGAAGGATGAAAGAGTTGTCAGAAAATATAAGGGAATAAAATGTCTAGCTGCTAGGAAAGGACATAACGTGACACGATTAGGATATGACAAACATAGGCAAAGAAGTAATAATGTGTCTACAGTTATTATTGCAAAAAAATTATCAGCAGTAGAACAAATACAGAAATAATTTACAACGTACTTACGTGTATTTATATCGCTATCTACATCCTTTCAAAGCAATGTCAAACAAATAGATTCAAAAGACAACTTGAATTAGACTACAGCTTACTTTCATTACCAGCGATAAAGCCGGACGTGCCAGTAGCGAGACTAAATAAGCCGAATTGAAAGCACACATTCTTAATCTTACAAGATGCATTGCTATGGATAACAAAACACGTATATCTAAGATGTCCGAAATCAATCCACTCCCAACACAATCTAATCTACCAAGACATTTCAAGATCGAAATTCAAAATCGCAGCGCGTCTACCGCCAGTGATTCCTACTCCTACAAGGTTCACACAATACCCGCTTATCGGGACGTCGCAACGTTATTAAATAAACAGTCAGCTCGTACGAGGCTGCATCACTATGAGTACCTACGGACGAAGGAGCCTCGGTAAATTATTGAAATCCAAATTTGTCGATCGCTCCTGCAGATGTTGCAAGGATTTCGGCACTTTGTCGCCGACTAATATAATTATTGGCGTTGTTGATATTATATTTTGGGTAGATTGAATTGATTGATTCGAGGGTAATATGACAGTTGGTGTTGTTACAGCTGTCAGTAGTATTCGCAATTGAAGGTTTAATCTTTTGATGTCTTTGAATGGTTTGCACCTTGTGTTTGTGGCAGTTGGATTTTGCGTTAGAGACGTTCAATTGGTTTAATTTCAAAGATAAAATTGAATTTAATGATTCAAGGGTAATATGACAGTTAATTTTGTTACAGCTGTCAGTATTATTCGCAATTGAATGTTTCATCTTTTGATGTCTTTGAATGGTTTGCACCTTGCGTTTGTGGCAGTTGAATTTTGCGTGAGAGACGTTCAATTGGTTTAATTTCAAAGATAAAACTGAATTTAATGTAAAGTTTTAAAAATCATTAACCTGATTTTTGTGTTCAAAAATAATAATGAGCAGTGGCAGTTCTTTTAGGAAATAAATCGTCTGACGCAGCCAGAATGAGGATTCTCAAGTTATGTGAAATGCACAGTCGACGAGGTTTTTCAAAGAGATGAATCCGGAACGATTGAATCTTTAGCTTCGTTTAAACGGAAGGTAGAGCATTGAACTATGAGGAAACGCCTCAATAGTGGCAAATGAGGCACGCTCACCGCTTGCAGTTTTAAGAAAATTTCTTTAAAGAAGCTTTAATTCAACGTCTTTAGAAAATGCACCCGGATTTACTTTTAATGAGTTTCGAGAGTGCAACTTGGGGTTTACTTTCCGAATGAATAGCGGATCTAGCCCCTTGGGAATCTATTGCAAATCTATATTCATTAATTTTATCTTATGCAAGAGCTCGTAACTTTTTACTACTAACGGAGATTTCTTTTTTTTCATACACACAAAATATAGAACCTATTCTGAAACCTAAACCTATTGTACTAGCGTACCAAATGCAAGGTGGCCAGCATTACACGAACACCATAAGATGTTGTTGTGCACGACAATTGCAAGATTGATTGACAGGAGTCATCACGCTTGACGTACGAATACGTAGTAGCAAGAATGCTCTCATAAATCTTAGTATAGCCTCGGTTTACATGCCGCGTGTGAAGAAAACTGTTTCAGTACAACTTGCATTATTTTTACGACTTCAGTAAATGTTGTAAAATAAGCCCTGTTATTTATGATGGCATTAAATATGAATCTTCATGTATCCAACTGTTTGTTCTTAACGTTCTTATTTTTTAGGGATTTGTAAAAGCTTTGTGTGGTGTGTGGCAGTTTATCATATTTAAAGGAAAGTAAAGAGCATTAGATGGCATGGAAATAACAAAAGACAAATCTATCGTATTATTTAAATAACACTGATATATTTACAGCCATCTGTTAGTAACAAATCCTTATAAAACTAGTGTTAGTAAAAGTACATTCCAAATCAAATCAAATAAACATTTTCAAAACATTGCGGAAATGGACAAGAAATTGAATATAAACAAATTGTCAATTGATTAAATTCAAAGTTATAATCAATCAAAAAACAAAAATTAAAAACTAAAATGTCAAAAATTAAAAATTAAATATAAAAATGTCAAAGATCTAATTTTAATGCTCAAAAAGAACACCTACTTATACATTTCTTAGAAGGAACTTACCTCAAAATCGGTCCAGTCAGTCATATTAGCCTATAAACGTCTTGAACTGAACATGAGCCGCCCACAAAGCTGGCTATATCCGATACGATCGGCCGGCAAAACGGATCATACGGGGAATATCATGTGGCACTTGCAAATGTAGCGTAAATCTTACAATATCGATGTGCGGTCCCGATAATATTACATTACGCCACGCTTTATTGCCGGATTTATATGCAAAGGTGTGGATGGTTATGTGGTTAACCCTCATTTTGCCAATAACTTCAAATCTCATATTAACGAAGCAAGACAATTGCCATAAACCATCAGGTTCAAGTTCAGACTATATAAATTCCTACATTGAAATCGAGGTCCTCGACTTATTCAGTAGTCGCGCTTGCTACTAATAAGTTACCAAATCAAACTAGTTTCTTACACCTCAAAGAAATGCAGATTTCACCGTCATCATCACCTGAATGAACTCAACATAGATTTCCTCTTTTCCCATGCAGGTTTATGTGAAGTGAAATATTAAAGTAAGAATTTTAAAATTGGCTGGACTTGCCGAATAAATCACTGTATCAAAGTTCATATGAACAAAAAATACATTGCTTGGGCCGTCTTGGAGGCGTGGCGAGTCTGCGACGGAACTGCACAATTTGATTCCGCCTAGCCCTTTCCATCATCGGACTACCAGACGTACGGTCATGCGCTATCGGTACATAGTGGACATCCCACCCATACGCATAAAGCGTTTAGCTAATACTTTCATTGTACGCACAGCTAAGGAGTGGTATTCCCTGGCGGAGTCTTTGTACCTTAATAGCTACAACCTTGGGGTCTTTCAGCCAAGAGTGAATAGATTACTTCTAGGCAAGCGTGCTTCATCGTAGACCACCGTATTACGTAAGCTGTATTGGTTAATAGGTCGTTGGTCACAACTTTACAAAACGATCCTTAAGCCGATTTGGACTTACGGAATACAACTCTGGGGGACAGCCTCCCATTCCAATATCGTAATCATGCAAAGATTCCAGAACAAAATCTTGAGGACGATAACCGGTGCCCCGTGGTTCGACACAAATGAACAACTACATCACGACCTGCACATTACAACAGTCAAACAGGAAATACTCTTCCATACATGCACGTACAAGAAAATAATAAAAGACCATCCGAACAGCTTGGCCCAAGTCTTGATGGAAGACAATAGTGCGATTCGCCGATTTAAACGGAAAATGCCCCAAGACACACTTAAATTGCTACAGTGAAGTAAAGTAGGATACGACACAGGTCGCATACCGAGCACGCCAATAACATAACCAACCAACCCACTGAAAAATGTCCCTCTGGAGACAGATTGCAGTGTAAAAACAAAAAAAAAACGTCGTAGACCACATCATCGCTTACCATCAGGCGAGATAGTGGACAAACGCGAGCCTATCGATTATAAGAAATATAAAGAGTCAATTGAATTATGTTTATAAGGAAAATTTATTTTTCTAACCTCAGATTAAAGTCACTTAGTATCTTGGTTATCTGAATAAAAGGGAAAGCATAAAAGCATATTTTATTGTATATTTTATTACATCAAAAGAGACTGTCTATGCCTCCATAAAACTCTTCTACATAATCGATGATTGCAATAAAGAAAAAGCCCCTTAATGCATCAAAATCTAAAGGCAATCTCCTCCATGTGAGACAAGTTCAAGCAGCCAGAGGTTAAGCGTTGACGTCAATGTCAATTGAGCACCACCGGTGATGGATGAAACTCTCGGGGTGGAGTTCAACCCTTCGAATTACTTAATACCCTCAAGAAAGCACGGGGTTTTTTTTATTTATTTATTTTTTCTTGAAAGCTATTAGACAGGTGAAGTTATTTTTGAAAGTTGCAATTCATTGAGGTTGTTTACTTTACTTTTCAAGATTGATGCAGGGTGACTCCACTTTGGCAATTTTTCAGGGGTTGAAAGTAGCCCTAAAGAACCAAATACCAATTTTTTTTTAACATTTCATGGTTTGCCCTAAGTGAGAGTTGTTCATATTCATGAGAACTTTCGCATCCTGAAATGTTGTCAACTTGAATTTGAAAATAAAGCCACTCTGTATACGTACACACAGATGTTTTAGAAACACTTGTCCCGTAAAAATTTCATCTTAGTCTTACTGATAATTCTTAAAACAGCTTTCATTTCATCTAATCAAGCCATTCCTTTTATTAGAAAGACAATACCTTCACACAAGAATTGTCTTCCCAATCACATATCTTATTGTTTCTAATCAGGTCGCGAGTGAACCCGTGACTCTATTAGTGAGTTATCTCGTTACCTGTTGTAACGAGATATTTTCTTGGGAACAATAAAGCACCATACACAGAGAACGATGTTTATTATATTTAACCCTTGAACACGTTACCAAAATTAATAAATTTAAAAAAGGTCGCTGGTTGCAGTTGGCTGGTCAACTTTTCCTCGTACTAAAATATTTCCCAACTAATTTAGAGTTGAGGGTGGAAGAACAAAAATAAAAATAATAATATAACGGAAGGGCCAGAAAGCCCGTCTCCTGAACCGTCGCGTAGCCAGCCAACTCCACACTGCGACAGCCTGCCTCGAGCAGATAGCCTCCGCCAGGCAATCAGCCCCAACCAGACAATCAGCCCCAACCAGACACCTCCTGAAGTTACAGAATAAAAACTTCTTAGCACAAAAACTCAAATTAAACACAAAGGGTTTTGAGTATATAGAACAGACAGGTCGCTAAAACACTGAAAGTAACATCCTATACACCGGGCTTTACATAGGCGAACACAATGGGTGAGCCGTCCGACACTCTTCATGATTAAACACACAGAATTTAGGGTTATACGGAGCAGACAACTCGCTACACATGGAAGGTATTATCTTACACACAGGCTTTACATAAGTGAACACAATGGATGAGCTGTCCCGCACTCTTCATGATTAAACACACAGATTTTATTGTTATACAGATCAGACAAATCGTTGGGATACGGGAAATATTATCTTAAATACCGGGCTTTACATAGGCTAACATAATGGATGGCCCTCCTGAGTATATGGAAATCATGCCTAAGGTGTATGTAAATATGTATAATTGTATGGAGCTTGTCAATAAACACCCACAAAGGATAGGCCAGCCCAAATAATATAAATGTATCGGCCGCCCTAAGAAACCGAATACCAACTGACAGAGCCTTTAGGAAGTCAAACACGTACCTTTCGGAGGAAGAAAACCCGTAGGGTAGATAGGTCGGCCCAATTTCGACCCCACGCCACGTTGTTCTGAAAGAAACCAGCAAGTCAGCACACAGAACTCACAACGAAATACGATGGGGTCAATCCCCTGAGCAAAGCGACTTACCGTGAGGGATTATGAGCCCGACGTGGGAACACGTGGACAACGGAGCCAGTACCTGACCGAATCCCCGCTGCCACAGGAAGAAGCCCACGTTAAGATAACTCAGCAACACTATCAGTCAGGTCGCGGTCGCACGGACCTCACGGTTCCACGTGGACCAAAGCGACCTGATCAAAGCACAGCCAGGAGCAGCTTTTTCGGTCGCCGGGACGCACTCACGCGTCCCAATGCGGATCAGGCTACTCACACACACCAACTTCAGCACAACAGATTATTGGTTAGGGCTTCGGCCCAACCAGCACGTTAGCAGGCGGGTGACCGAAGATCCGGTCGCCACGCCGCCTCGCAGAAAAAGCAAAAAAGATCACCGCACGCACAAATCAAAACGTCAAATCACCCAGTGCCGTTCGGATACAAATCGCACAAAAATCAAATCACTTTGATTTTAACTACCCCACGAAACAATTTCAATCCTTGAAGAAATGACAAGGAAAAATCACCCTTCCGTAAAATACACCATCCCAGGTTCAAATCACATCCGTCAAATTATTCAAGTTCAATTTATAACTATTCTATAAAAACACAATCACTGACTAATAAAAATTATTTTAAACATGCACTGCGTCTAACTAACGATTTGCGCGTTTCCAAACGCAAATGCGGCACTCACAAATGACAGCTGGCAGTCTGTCAAAACAAACAAATAGAATTAAGTAAATATAAATTTCGGAGGACGAATATCAAGTGATTTTAAGTTATTTTAGTGAAATTAGAGTGTTTATAGGGAACTCGACGTCCCAGGGTGCGGTTCCAAAGTGGTTCCACCACCCAGCGGCAGTTTTAAGGCGAATGAGCAATACAAATACGGCGGCAAGAGGTAACTAATTTTCTTTTGACAAAACTTTTATCTACCACAAAAAAAAGTGTTACAGTATCCCCTCACCCGCCAGAATTTCGCGAGGTAACAAGCGAAATTCGAGCTGGTCCCCAGCTCTATGACCCGGTGGAGGCATAAGGCATGGCACAGAATGCGCCTGCTAATTTGCGGGACTGTTTCTTCAGCCCGTCTTTGGATACACACATACAAACACATGAAACTAAGAGTAGCCCCCCATGCCAGCTACTCTGCAATACATATCAAAAAAAAAATAATCAACACCCCTTGAGGCCCACAGTACTGGACATGACGACACCAATGCAAAAAAAATAAAAAAGAACGCCCAAATGGAGGATCAATCGGCACTCTTTATGTCTTTCACATGGCAATCACTCCTTCTACCATTCTCATCTTCCAACAAGTAAACCAGATTAGACAACTTCCGCACAACCTTACATTTCTCAAACCGTGGAGCCAGCTTGTAGGAAAAATGTTTCGAGGCATCACTCCGAACATGAGTGCGCCGCCACACAAAATCATCCTTCTCAAAAACAGCGTCCCTTCTACGCCGATTGTAATACTTGGCATTACGCCAATGGGACTTTCTCAACTCTTGGTCAACTTTCACGAACACTTCTTTCAGGGTGCCCAACTTGTCAACGTAGGCTTCACGGGAAGTAGTATCAATCTCATTGTTGGATTCAACAGAAACATCCTCAAACACCTTGCAACCATCACCAGCCAACTTTTTCGGCCCCCCAGTCAACGCATCAAAAGGGTGCAACCGACTCACTTGGGACACTATTACTTCACTGGGTTTCCGATAAGATAAATCGGCCCGACCCGTCAGACTCAATACGCCAGGTGCAAGATTAAAGGCCCTCCAAAAATTTATTCCGAATAGCAGAGGATTGGACACCTCTGGAATCACAAAAAACTTTATCACCCGCAAGACATGGTTCACCGTCACCGGCAAATACATATACCCAAGAACAGGGGAAGTTGAACCATTCGCGGTTCTCACAACATCTACATCATTCGACTTATGGATCTGGGCCATACCCGAAAAATGATCCACAACAGAACCACCAACAATCGAAATTTCCGAACCCGAATCTAAAAGGCCGGAAACAGACAAACCACAAACATCTACGTTTAAATAAGGACGGGTATCATCACCAGAGGAATGGACCGTCGCTACTTGTATTTTTGCATCCGGAGTCACCTTGTTTTTAGGAGAACACTTCGGACAATTCTTGGTTTTTACACCCTTCTCCCCACAGCGATAACAGATCATGACGCGGGGCGCCTTACACTCAAGGAGGTTATGATCCTTCACCCGACACCGTACACGAAACTTCTCCACCGCAGTCTCTACAGTCTCACAAACAGAGCGATTACCCTTACTAGCCTTGTACGCAAGATCGGGGGCAACAGCGTGTTGAACATTGCGTGGGGGTTCGGTAAAAAATTCTGACCTGACCTTCGCCGCTTCCAACTGCCGGCAACGCCTTTTCAGTTCAGACCACGAATCGATATCAACCAAGGCCAGTTGGAGGGTATATGCTGGTCGGATATTAAACTTCGCGATGCTCAGCTTCTCTCTCTCACCCAGGGGACACCTCAAACGGGAAAAGTAATTTTGTAGGATGCTGAGATAATTGACTATGGACTCATCCGGACCCTGCGTCCGGGATCGGATCTCTTGCAGCAAGCGGTGGTCATAATCCGAAGGCAAGTATTCCTCCAACAGCAAATTCCTCAACTGTTCCCAATTCTCAACCTCATCCCTGATACCTCGGTACCAGTACAATGCATCATCAACAAACAGCTCAACAGCAGACCTAAATAATCGATCCGAAGAGACACCACGCGACAAACAAAGCTCCTCAACTCTTTCCAGAAACTCATGGACGCCAACCTTACCATTGAATTTAACGTTCAGGGAATGGATATTAGCCGTACGATCACACGTGACACAACGTTTCTCCACGTCAGCACCCCTAGCGGCTTCCACGGGGTAGGTCGGCTCGGATCGGCCTACTTGTGGTTTAAACTCAAAGGTACTGGAAAAAGCATGAAACATTTTGTCTATTCGCCGGAGAATAACCAGAAGGCTTGCATCCAGCTCCGCCTTCAGCTCCATGTCCCCCTTCTCCACCGGTTCGACTCGGGTTAACCTATGAAACAAGTGGTTCCCTAAACCTTGGATGCGGTATAACCGCTTTAGCAAAAGTGGCTTTTTATCTAACAGTTCCTGCAGCTCTGCCAGTTTAGTTTTAACAGTCTGTAATTCCAAATGCACATCGCCTTCAAACATGTTAACCTCATCAGTGGGTATCTCTTTGGACAGGGCCCTGATTTGAGTACGCAATCGACCAACCGTGGTCTCAGGTACACCATCACGGATGGCAACCTCGTACAGCAGCTCATCCTTGTTTAGGATATGAAAACGAATGGGGCGTTCCTCCATTTCAATAAATAACTACCAGTATAAATTATGAAGTTACACAATTCAACTTATAGACTAACACAAACAAACATCAAAAATTGACCAGCCAATTCGTCCCTGAGCATAAGACCAGGGCCGAGGACCTGCACCAACAATGTCCCTGTTCGGGCGCCAATGTAACGAGATATTTTCTTGGGAACAATAAAGCACCATACACAGAGAACGATGTTTATTATATTTAACCCTTGAACACGTTACCAAAATTAATAAATTTAAAAAAGGTCGCTGGTTGCAGTTGGCTGGTCAACTTTTCCTCGTACTAAAATATTTCCCAACTAATTTAGAGTTGAGGGTGGAAGAACAAAAATAAAAATAATAATATAACGGAAGGGCCAGAAAGCCCGTCTCCTGAACCGTCGCGTAGCCAGCCAACTCCACACTGCGACAGCCTGCCTCGAGCAGATAGCCTCCGCCAGGCAATCAGCCCCAACCAGACAATCAGCCCCAACCAGACACCTCCTGAAGTTACAGAATAAAAACTTCTTAGCACAAAAACTCAAATTAAACACAAAGGGTTTTGAGTATATAGAACAGACAGGTCGCTAAAACACTGAAAGTAACATCCTATACACCGGGCTTTACATAGGCGAACACAATGGGTGAGCCGTCCGACACTCTTCATGATTAAACACACAGAATTTAGGGTTATACGGAGCAGACAACTCGCTACACATGGAAGGTATTATCTTACACACAGGCTTTACATAAGTGAACACAATGGATGAGCTGTCCCGCACTCTTCATGATTAAACACACAGATTTTATTGTTATACAGATCAGACAAATCGTTGGGATACGGGAAATATTATCTTAAATACCGGGCTTTACATAGGCTAACATAATGGATGGCCCTCCTGAGTATATGGAAATCATGCCTAAGGTGTATGTAAATATGTATAATTGTATGGAGCTTGTCAATAAACACCCACAAAGGATAGGCCAGCCCAAATAATATAAATGTATCGGCCGCCCTAAGAAACCGAATACCAACTGACAGAGCCTTTAGGAAGTCAAACACGTACCTTTCGGAGGAAGAAAACCCGTAGGGTAGATAGGTCGGCCCAATTTCGACCCCACGCCACGTTGTTCTGAAAGAAACCAGCAAGTCAGCACACAGAACTCACAACGAAATACGATGGGGTCAATCCCCTGAGCAAAGCGACTTACCGTGAGGGATTATGAGCCCGACGTGGGAACACGTGGACAACGGAGCCAGTACCTGACCGAATCCCCGCTGCCACAGGAAGAAGCCCACGTTAAGATAACTCAGCAACACTATCAGTCAGGTCGCGGTCGCACGGACCTCACGGTTCCACGTGGACCAAAGCGACCTGATCAAAGCACAGCCAGGAGCAGCTTTTTCGGTCGCCGGGACGCACTCACGCGTCCCAATGCGGATCAGGCTACTCACACACACCAACTTCAGCACAACAGATTATTGGTTAGGGCTTCGGCCCAACCAGCACGTTAGCAGGCGGGTGACCGAAGATCCGGTCGCCACGCCGCCTCGCAGAAAAAGCAAAAAAGATCACCGCACGCACAAATCAAAACGTCAAATCACCCAGTGCCGTTCGGATACAAATCGCACAAAAATCAAATCACTTTGATTTTAACTACCCCACGAAACAATTTCAATCCTTGAAGAAATGACAAGGAAAAATCACCCTTCCGTAAAATACACCATCCCAGGTTCAAATCACATCCGTCAAATTATTCAAGTTCAATTTATAACTATTCTATAAAAACACAATCACTGACTAATAAAAATTATTTTAAACATGCACTGCGTCTAACTAACGATTTGCGCGTTTCCAAACGCAAATGCGGCACTCACAAATGACAGCTGGCAGTCTGTCAAAACAAACAAATAGAATTAAGTAAATATAAATTTCGGAGGACGAATATCAAGTGATTTTAAGTTATTTTAGTGAAATTAGAGTGTTTATAGGGAACTCGACGTCCCAGGGTGCGGTTCCAAAGTGGTTCCACCACCCAGCGGCAGTTTTAAGGCGAATGAGCAATACAAATACGGCGGCAAGAGGTAACTAATTTTCTTTTGACAAAACTTTTATCTACCACAAAAAAAAGTGTTACACTGTCACAACTCAATCTTCGTGTGCACACAATGCGATAATTGAGTTAGCGGAATTAACCCTGCGCGGCTGCAAGGTGACTTGTAGAAACCGTCTTAATAAGTAGTGCGAGGGTTGTTTGGCTGAGTTGACTTCATTTGTCACCTGTCTTTAAATCGGGGCTTTATTTAATATAACTGATGACAATGCGACATATTTCTCCAAAATCGATTAAGAGTTTAATGATTTTTGTAACAGATGCTGTTTAGGTATTAAAATAGAAAATGTATGAAAAAAATATACAAAACTAGCTTCTGCCAGTGGCTTCGCCCGCGTGAATGTCGAAAATTATCCCAAGGGAACATTTTCCCGGGATAAAAAGTATCCTATGTACTATTCCTGACTATAATCTATCTCTGTACCAAATTTCATCCTGATCCGTTCAGTAGTTTTTGCGTGAACGAGTAACAAACATACATACATATATCCTCACAAACTTTCGCATTTATAATATTACTAGCTGTCCCACGCGGCTTCGCTCCCGTCAACTGGCTACCTACCTACCCTACATACATGAATGTTGCGTTACTTTAACCGCTTACGCAGCGCACGCAACGGAAGCTCTCAAATAGAAATATTTTGACCCGTTTTTGCAACATTTTTCAATTATGCTCCGCTCCTATTGGTCGTAGCGTGATGTTATATAGCCTATAACCTTCCTCGATAAATGGACTATCCAACACAAAAATAATTTTTCAATTCCAACCAGTAGTTCCTGAGATTAGCGCGTTCAAACAAACAAACAAACAAACAAACTCTTTAGCTTTATAATATTAGTATAGATTAGTAGGAAGAATAATATTATTAGTAGGAAGAATTACTGATAGCCTCCTGACGTTTGCATTCATAAAGAGTACTGGAAAAAAAAATATACAAGCACGATCATATATTTCTAAAGAAGATTTAGATAGATGCACAAGAAAGAATATCAACATCAAAGAAAATCGAAGAAAGAAAAAAAAAATGGAAAGAATAACATCATACTACAATTTCACACGTCAAAAATCATACGAAAGAAAATTCTGACAAAAAGCAAAATGGTACAGACAACAAAACAGTACAAATATAAAAACAATAAGCACACGACAAGCATATAAATACATTGTGTTAACAAACAGCTTGTTGGTATTTCAGACAATGTTCGCCAACGTGCCATCTGATCCTAGTCTGTGCGTCTATCGACCTTGCGGGAACAGCCTTTAGTGTTGCTACAATCTTTTATAGTGTATCATTGTGTCTGCTTTTATTTTTTGACGTTCTAGCTATGGAGAAATCTTGGGTAACATTTTTATTTTTCTTTTGACTGGCAGAATAGTTCCTATCTGCTGTTTTGATTAATCAATCAATCATCATTTATTTGTTAACATAGGTGTTTATAAATACAGATCTTAGCTTACATGAAACAGAGCGCTATGTTATGCCAGGAGGCGTACACATATGTTGTTCAAATTTGATTTAGTACAAATTAAAAAAATGTCAATATAAAAAAAGGTATTTTTAGTCACACTTACAGTACTAACTTATTGAAAAAGATAATATGAATATAATAATAATATAATGCCATGTTAAATTAATTTGTCATCTAAGTATTCGTCAACAGTATAATAACATTTATCAAAAAGTAATAATTTCATTTTTTTCTTGAAATGTATTAAACCTAAATTTTTTATGGCATGTGCAACGTTAATATTATCTTCATTGTCTATATAACCGTCACCTTCACAGGTGTATTTAGGAATATCTCTATATAATCAAACGTCACTAATTATTGGTAACGGTGATAGGTTTAATATTGATACAAATACATTTACGGTTCACAACATCAATATGACTAATTATATGTACATCCAATATTTACTCATTTGCACAGCAAGGAGACGGTCAGTAATTGTATTGAATGGAAATCAGTAAAGAAAGCTACATGTAACATTATTTGTTATTGATTCAGACGATGAGTCAATATATGTTCCAGTAAAAAAAGATAACTTACGTGTAGCACTTTCGCGAAAATAAACGCTGAACAGCGCTACCCCAAGTTACAAAATTAATGCACTCCACCACACACAGTCGCTGAATTGTAAGTCAGTGAAAGCAACACTATGGCCATTCTTATTCCACCATCGTCCTCAAACTAGCGTCGGCAAGTTAATATTGGCTGAACCTTGTCTCGTTTCTACCCTGCGCCACCCCTGAGTCGGCATGTGAGGATACGAACGTTTGTTGTATCTTAGAAACGGCAGCTGAATGGTTAAAATCAATGGGGATAGGGTAGGCACAATTTATGCTGTTGTTCACTTGTGCTGGGGGAATGTCTCGTTTGCAGTTGACTTATCTGACATCTTTCTTCCTTAACTTAAAATAAGTACAAAATGAAACACGAAGGCTGAAAGATATATATTTTGGTTTTCCATTGGAGAAAGTTTCGTATATGCAACTTCAGATATTATTTTTCCTTGCCAAAAAAAAACTTCAGAGCAAAGATGAGACCGGTCTTTAGCAATTTTCAGTCAAAGAAAACTTTTTATACCATCGTCTCGGCTAAAAGTTCGTAAGACCGTTCGCCATTAGAGGCTACCCAACCATGTGCGTTACAGGAAAAACTTGCTCACTAATGCCTAAGTTTCTGAAAAGCTTCAAATACAATTTCGGGCTGTTCTTTAATGCTCGCTTAGTATGGCATTATCTTTACAATTTTAGTTCTGAGCCAGGCGAAAGTAGAATCCCCTTTATGTCCGACTTGTTCTGAGAGTCTCGTTAAAAATTTAGAGAGGATTCTCATTTGACAAATGTTGTCATAAAAAGTTTAGTAGTCTAGACTTTATTACTTGTTACTGAACTGACGGAATTATACCTTTCAGACCCTCTTACTTACCCTTTAGTACCTACTATCTAATTACAAGTTGGAGACTTCATGATGTTGGAAGAAAACTAGATCATTGTACAAAAATTATGTAGAAATAATGAAGTGAATGCTATGAAAGGGAATACATATTATTATAATGTTTCACAACGAGAAAGTGGGAGTTCTCGGGGAAAGCCAAACTCAACTATCTTAATTGTCTTAAAACCGCTGCACTCTCATGTGGCAAAGTCAGGCAACTGCAATCTAAGGATGTAAAACTGTAACTTGGATGTTGAAATCTAGAAAGGAGTAATAAAACTGAATGTTAATCAAGTAACTAGGAGACTTTCTTATGGAAGGTAAATTTTATGAGAGCTAAGGAGTCTGTAATTGCTGTGGTATCTACATATGTATAACTAGCTGCCCGCCCCGGATTCGCTCGCTTTAATAAAGATTTTGTCAATCAATTCTGGTTGTCGATATACTTCTTCATGATTCTTATCTCCTGGTATTTTCTCTCAATCTTCTTAACCACACATGATTCCATCCTCGGACATATAGGTACTTCTTTTTAGGTTTCCATACCCAAAGGGTAAAAACGGGACCCTATTACTAAGACTCCGCGGTCCGTCTGTCTGTCTGTCTGTCCGTCTGTCACCAGGCTGTATCTCGTAAACCGTGATAGTTAGGCAGTTGAAAATATCACAGATGATGTATTTCTGTTGCCGCTATAACAACAAATACTTAAAACAGAATAAAATAAATATTTAAGTGGGGCTCCCATACAACAAACGTGTTTTTTTGCCGTTTTTTGCGATAATGGTACGGAAACCTTCGTGCGCGAGTCCAACTCGCACTTGGCCGGTTTTTTTTTATTTATGTTTCTGTTCTCCTGGTATTTTGAGAATATTTACCACTCGACGCATACGCCCGTTTTTCTCGGACTTGATTCACAAATATTGTTATGTCACATTCAATCAATCTGCCTAACCTTTTCCCAAGTATGTTGGGGTCGGCTGACAGTCTTACCGGATTCAGCTGAGTACCAATGTTTTACATGGAGCGACTGCCTATCTGACCTCCACAACCCAGTAACTGGGTGACACGGTACCCCTAGGCAAAACTGGTGTCAGATCTCAAGCTCCTGACTACCCGTAACGACTGTCAAAGATCTTCAAATGAAAGCCGGGACCTTTCTGAGGCACGGAGGAAACTGTTATGTCACATTAGACATCATCATCTGCCTAGTCTTTTTCCCAATTATTGTTGGGGTCACATTAGACATATATATTATTAATCACAATCAAATATAGCCTATGCCACTCAAGCTAGGCAAAATGTAGCTTACTACTAATGAAAGAATTTTCAAAATCGGTTTATTTAACCATTTATACACACATAATGTACAGACAAGAAGAAGGAACAGAAAAATAGGCACATAAGTGATGCTTATTACTAATGAAATCTCTTCCAGCATACCTGCGAAATGAAAGATGAAAAAAAAAACAGATGTGATGGGTGTGTGTGGTGTCTCTCCTCTCGACGGGCGCGTCACTTGAATCAGTTATGGAAGCCATTGTTTTCTATTGTATCTTCTAATTATGACCGCTGAAGGTTTATAATACCTATTCTATTAAACCTCTTGTAACTTCTAAACGAAAGCTCCAACACGAATAATTATAATTTAAAAATATTAATCAGTTATAATTTAATATATTTAATCGGATAAGGATCTTGATATTGGAGAAGGACTCATGATACGAATGTCATAATTTTTCATCGTACACACACGTGTACGATAAAACACTTTAACGGACTATTTTGAACAAAAAGAGGTTGCTCAACTATAATAGTTAGACATACAGCCTCGCGGACTTATTTGTAGGTAATTATGATTATTTAAAAGATGTACTACAATATTTTATGTATCATCAATAGTTTTCGCAGCGCACGCCAAAATAATGTCAATTTTATAAAACCAAATTGAGACTGAGTTACATTATTGCTATTTCTGTAGGGAATTCAATAAAAAAAATATAGCCTTTGTTACTCCGGCATAATTTAGCTTACCATAGATGAAAGATTTTTTTTAAATAGGCTATTTAGTTTTAGCAGCCTGTAAACTTACAAATCAAATCTTTCTTCTTTTCAATATTAGTGCAGTTAGCAGCCTGTTTAGTGTCCCACTGCAGGGCGAAGGCCTTAGGCCTTAGTACTTAGGCCTTTTTCTGCCTCATGCAGAAAAACCACGACAATAAATCGTCAAGCTAGATCAGTGAGAAAAAACGTCATTGCGAGGTCTTGAGTACGGTCTAAGATAAATTTAGAAACCTAACATGTTAATGTAACTTTGTTTTTGCTGTAGCGCCTACATATTGAATTTAACAGAATCACGTAGGTAATATCAATATTGAAAATTGAAATAGCAAACTTAATACACGATAAGAAGTTTATAAAGAGTGCTTCTCCACCCAAAGCTATCAGTCAACATGTAACTAAACTTATCACGAAAAGTATTTGAAGCAACTTGTCTTTGATTTCGTTGTCCATGCCCCCGGGCTTGATTGGAATTGAGGGTAACTTTATCTGAGATTATTGGTAAGATAAATATTTACGAAAAAATTACAATTGATTCTGACAGTATCTTATTATTGGAATTGGAAAAGGTTAGAAGTATTTTAAAGTGTGAAAAAAAAGGAATTTTGTGATGAGATATTGTTAAGGAATAATATAACAGAACAAGAGCAGAAAATCGATATTTAAATAAGTAATTTGTAATTCAATTGGACCGAACGA
Organism: Anorthoa munda; assembly: GCA_945859665.1. Taxonomy (NCBI): domain Eukaryota; kingdom Metazoa; phylum Arthropoda; class Insecta; order Lepidoptera; family Noctuidae; genus Anorthoa; species Anorthoa munda. The sequence continues at coordinate 13,437,738 of OX243910.1, forward strand.
ATAGAACATTTGGGCAATGAAATCTATTCTAAGTCACCTGTATTCAAGTACCCATTTAAAGCGGTCTTTATTTCAACCTGTGGTAAAGGAGCCAGTAATGTACCCATTCCTATCTCATTTAAATAAATATAGGGAAATCGTAATCGAACCCTTAAACGGGATTTATGAAGCAAATATATAAAATGGGGTAGGCACAATTTAATACGGGAAGTTTACCTAAATCGTCGTTGTTGAGTAAATCGAAATTGCTTCTCTTGCCGAATGTAATTGCTTTCCTTCAATGTAGCAATCCAATTATTTTTCTAAACCCTGAAAAGATTTACCCGAGTAATATCGACCAAAGTTTCCCTTCTTATCGGAAAACGATATTGGATGTATGTAGCGTGGCCGACCAAGATCTGGAGGAGAAGGGGTTTAACAACCGCTGTACAGTGCTGGGAAATTATTGTTGCTTATTAAATAGGCACATAAAACCCTTTCGTTGAAAAACGAACGAACACTTCTCGGAAATATAGTCTATTGTTACGTGAAACGTCCCTGCAAACATTTTGGTTGCAGCTGTGAGTAACGGAAACGCTGGCGTGAAAATATTTTCCGCAGTCGCTATAAAATATCATTGTCGTCCCTAGTTCTGCGAGTTATAATTACATTTTTTACGGTCCAACTCTTTGCATTGTGAGCGATATGATCGTTAGAAATGTCGCCAGCAAGCTTGACCTACTTGTGGCTTGTTAGCACTTCCAGGTAAATGAAAAACTTATTGGTTTTCATTAGCGGAATAAACTTTAGGGAATGTGATCAGTATTCTAGGCGGACACGAATTGTAACTTTGACCACAAACTTCAGTAGATTCGGAACGTTTGTTTCCCCAATTCGGTGTGGCTAATTTGAATAGGACCCGTGGACTGCGTCAAAGTTTAATCTTTCTCCTAATATTGATCCTGAAGGAGTGAAGTTTTTACATTTCTAACGAACCATGAAAGCGTTTGGGGAGCGATGAATCAGCCCCTCTCTAAGCGATGACTAGTTGCTGAACAATGATAAAGCAATTTGGCTTGAAACTAATCAAAGTCGAATGTAATAAATGTACTATTGGCTAACGTAATAACGCCTTCGCCTTCGTAGAATAACAAAATAAAACTTGCTTTGAGTTGTAATAGTTAAAACTTCAATTCCCAGAGCTGTAAACACGATACCAACAATAGTAGTAATAGTAAATTGCTTTCTTTTGTAGTTAGATAACTAACTAGGAAACCGTAAATAATTTATTTTGAATTTTAGTTATATCCAAACATAAGTTATATAAAATTTATCAAATAATTTTTATTTTTTAACCGATTTCGGTCCTACTAGTTGATGAACAAAATAAAATAAAATAAATCGTCCAGGTACATAAAATAGCTAAAAGTATATTTACGAAGTTCAGTATGTCGGTTTTATCGCTAGGTATCTAGAACTTTTGGCGACAAAACGAGAAAATGTCACGACTAGAAGAAAAATGTGTTTGAACAATTCGGTGTTGCTACACTATGTACATAGTGGATGAAATTCAGGGAACTTGGGAAATAAAGGGGCTGCTTGCGAGACAAAGGTGGAGCTTATTGCAAATTCCTCCGCTCACCTTGCGTTGCTATTAAACCTCCTTTGCGATACTGCAATATAATGTTTGTAAATCTCTCTAGTACCGACACGTTGGAGGGGCACGTACGTTTTGTCGAATCAATGTCCTTTGTCATGTTAAGTCGTTGCCTTGTTTATGTTATTATTTTATGGAGAAGATGTCAAAATGGCCGGCGGCAAAATACTCTATTTTTTATCCCGACATTACTAGATAAAGGCCTAGATAGAAGCCTGAGGCTAGGCAAAGGTCTAGAATTCTAGATAGAGACATTAGCCCAGCAGTCGGACAGCAACGGCTACTTAGATAAAACAATCTTATTATTACATTGTTTGCCGTTTCGCTTTCTATTTTATTTATTCTGTAAAACTGTATGATAAAGGAATATTCGTACGTTATTATTACGTTAATGATGTTATGCTCCAAACAACATGGAACATAGTTAGAACATGCAGTAATAGGCATATATTTACTCAAATATCTCGTGTATATAATTATATCTGTTAATTAAGCCTTAATTAATATCAGAGCACAAAACAATACAGCTCGGATACGCACGTATTGGTTCTACAGGTAATACTCGTAATCCAGCCAGAAATATTACTGAAAAGCCTTTCATGTGCGCTTTAAATGAAAAATAAACTGGCTCTAAACCTTTTCAGCATGGGCCAGTCAAAGTTAACGTCACTGGGCGCACGAAGCGGCATTTCGTGCCATAAAAATATATTCATACGAAGTATGGAAAAAATCCTACAATCAGTGAAAGCGGCCCCCTGAGGCATATTGTGGTACAGAGTTTTCATTAAACACAGAGCTCGGTTTTTGTCCAAAAAAATGCCTACACAGCCCGAGGCGCCTCCCTCGCATATAAGGAATGTTGTCTCTGGGAAATTAGTTCATAAAATTTCGCCCAACTCACAAAATGTACGAAAGTAAGCTACTCTTTTCTAGAATCTATGATTATGTTTTCTCTTGTTTTGTTTATCTCGACGTAAAAATGACGACGTATATTCTGACTCGGTGACATTTCGTCCTTTTTGTGTTGAAGATGAAGAATTTTATTTAAGTAGCCGGCCGTTGTTGGTGTTACACGCAGTTATATTTCCCGCGTGAAACTTAATTTTTTTATAACGTTTTCATTTATTTATATTTTTGTTTTCTATTCATTGTGGGTAGTCTTTCGGAGAATTGTCTGTAAGTTAAGAGGTTAGAAATTCTTTTATTATATTATGCCGAGGAAAAGGACTAAAGAAATCTAGACGTTGCCATAATATCACAAAAACCAGAACAGGCAGCTTAGTAATAATAACAAAAACATTATTAATAACGCTCCGTCGCCTTTTTATTACATTTCAATAACGTCGTAACACGTTATTTGAACAGGGGCAACTATGGGGCAATATGGGGCGGTATTACGTACAAATAACAGGGGACACTTACGAAAATTGCTTATACAGAAAACTAATATCAGTGTTTGCCAGCCGGTCGCCTATGTTATGATGTAAGTTAAAAGTAAATGGGAGGATTGGGTTCACACTGATTCTGTTACAGTATTTCGGAACGTACCAAGTAAATTTTGTAGCAATTTTGGGTTAGTCCAATATTGGTCCAAAGTTTCTAAACCATAACTATTTGAATTTCGATTTTGGAAATAGATAAAATATTAGTAGTTTTACGTCTATTGGTAGCTAGAGGTTAATGAAGTTTATAGATATCCATCGATTAAAAATCCTGTGGTAAATTTTTGAAATAACAAAAATAAAATAAAAAAAACATCATCATCATCATTTCAGTCCAAAGACTTCCACTCCTGAGCGTATCGCATCCATCGGATTCCTTAACGGTCGGTCCACCTAGCTAGATGGAGGTGCACATAAAATAAATGCACCTAGCCCTTCAGTCACTTTTTAAATTAAACACACTGATTATGAAATCAAGAATAAAATTTGCAAACCTGCAAGTCATTTTAATTTCACCAGACAGAAAAAATACCGTGTTGTTGCGAAGCTTTTAGTTTAAAAACATGTTGTGTTCGTAAAATCGATACACGTGTACATTTTCAATTAAATACATCTAGAGGCTGATGGAGTTACCAGTCGACCCGCCGTAATCTTTTTATGAAAAGCCTTTTACAATTCTCCAATCACTAGAAAATAAAATACGTAGTATAGAAACATTCTATCAAATAAAATAAATTCCTTGTGTGTTTTTCGTGTTGTATTTTTTACAATATAAATTCCATTGATTTTGTATATTCGGTAAACTTTTTTTACCAATTCGAGAAAGTGTTGAAATATGAAGCAACCCTAAGTTGACTCTTAGGTTTTTTCTAACAACGTACACTTTTTTAATTTGAACCATAAATACCAAGGCGATGCAGCTCAAAAGGAATTATGGAAGAAGTTTGTAACGTAAAGTTCATCAGTTTGTTGTAAACTTACTCAGACTGTACACGGCATTACGGATCTTTCAGACAAGAAGATTTTCTCGCCCGGTGATGAGACGAGAACGTTCTTGCGAGTCTTGTTGGTAAAATTCGCCAGGAGACATACTCATGTGTGGGCAAGCGAGAAAGAAGGACAAGTGTGATTTTCTCAATCAGTCACACGTGATGATGAAGGTATTAAGAATAAAAGAAGAAGTAAGAAGAAGAAGAATTATTTAAACCACATACTGACGTCTGGGAGGAACTTTTATCCAAATGGCAATGTAGGTGATGGTCCATTCGGATAAAAGTTCCTCCCAGACATAATTATTATTAATACTACCGGATAATTCCATCAAGGGCCGATCCCTCCACCAATTCTTTCAATCCGTTCGTGAGCGGCTGGCCAGGACGTGGCTGGATGTGGATCACTGTGTTGCCCAATTTCTCACAGGACATGGTAACTTTAAAAGTAAATTATTTTCCTTTAGGCTCGTTGCCTCGCCTTTATGTCAATGTTCTACATCTGACTGGGAATATGTACAATCTGCACATCATATCTTATGGGAGTGTATTCTTTGGCAGAATGAACGCAATATTATGTTGGATAATGTACAGGCTGCATCTAGAATTATTTACTATACGGACCTTGTAGAAGCTAGAACATATTTTGGGAGCACGGTTGGCGCAGTGGTTGAGCGATTGACTGCTGCGCTGCGTGTCGCGGGTTCGATTCCCGCACGGAACAAATATTTGTATGACCTACAGATAGTTGTTCCGGCTCTGGGTGTTGTGTATGTGAGTTTATATGTTTGTAAAAGCACCCACGATACAGGCAGAAATTCCTAGTGTGGGTAACGTTTTTTAAAAAGAAAAAAAAAATCCGTGCGTTCAAGCGTTTTTTCCATACCTATTATTGGAAACAAATATCACAATATTACAAAAACAGCCCACAATGTTAGGACCCATCAATATTAATGATCATTTCTATCCGTGGTGCTAGGCAACTGGGCTAATCCCAGTTGTAAACGACTCTTTGTGCCTATTGGCCTTGTTAGTTCTGTCTCCTGCTTGATATGGAGTGAAGTAAAAATTATGTTTTTTTTTTCTTACTCTTCCGTTATTCTTTTCTGATTAATTTCGTTGTGGGATCCAAGACAGTTTCATTCATTCTCCGGGACTTCGTCGAGATTCATTGCCTCATCGCTTTTCTGGTGATCGCCACTGTTGATTCTGGCTTTCAGGAGTTGCAGTAGTTTGGGAATAGTGCGAAGGGATTGCTCCAAAAAAAAAAAGATTGATTGTTAGTAAGTATAACTTAATGCAAAAATCTAGGTACTAATGTTTGTTTAAACAAAACTTCGAAAACAAGGAAATTCTAACCTAAGGCGACTATTTACTCCTTTCCAGACGAGAAACTCTCTTCGTGTAATGAGCCTTTATGAGGATATTAATTTAGTTCAGTTTAATTACCCGGCTCTTTGTCTACGTGTAAACATTTACATGTCAAACGTCCACTTCTGAACATTGGCTTCTGCAGCGATGAACTTCGGTGGGAACTTGAATTATGGCATAATTACACACTTGGTAGTTGTATAGACTTATAGTGATGATTGTTAATTAATGATTTTTTGTCTTATTTATATGATTCCACGCAAACAAGTATGCACAACAACAACAAACAACACAACATACAACAACACATACATACATACATGTAACATACTTGTTTGTTAAATGTTAATAGGGAATCAATCTGCCTAGTTCCTAAGAACCCACTAAATTGTTTCTGTTTTTATTTATATCCGGAGCAAATTAATATTAAAGAACACCCGTCAAAATGAGGAAAATAGGCATATGTTCATTATTAGGATCAAGAGCCCAAATACGGAGAACCGAAATTCTATTTTTTATAGACCTTAAGTTCCGACTCCTACATATAAAAATGTAGCGTTAAATATTTATTCGCTACCGTAGAAATACGACGAAATAATTTGTCGAATATAAATAATGAGATCGTAACAAAAATAATCTCGAACAAGGCTCAATGTCTTTAATATTTTCCATCACAATGTTGGATTTTCGGCAATATCAAATTCTAATATCAGGCTGCTTGCCACATGTCGACATGGCGTCAATAAAATCCATTCCAATAAAGTTTCTTTTGTGTCGGTGTTAAGCCTGGTCTATATTGGAGCACGAATTGCGTGTGTCCCAAAACTCGTAACTGCCTATTTCTGTGCGAAAAACGCTTACTGTTGAACACTCATATAGAAAGCTGCAAATGCTGCAATCAAAGGGAAAACTGTTTTACAAAAAATTTGTTTCGATACATTCCACTTGTATAATACGAGTGGAAAAGGAAGGCCGGATAGTAATACTAATGTATTAGATAGATAACCAACACGGGTCATATTGCCAGTTTAAGATATTCTTCCATTTAATTAGCTGATTTGAAAAAATAGTTAGCCAGTCAGCACAATTTTGACAGATAGGGTGAAGGGTCAGTTTGCTCTGAATGTAAGTATGAGTCGGTAATACCACTCATGAAGACTGTTTTGTAGCCTCCAGACAGCGTAAAATGTGCCTGTGTGTACAATGCTTTAAAATCATTTATTCATTGAAGACATTGTTCGCAAAAGCAGTTATAAACTTGAAAGTAATTCACTTTCCTATAACAACGAAAGATTACATAAAAAATTAAGTACAACATCGTCAGGCTTGGTATTCCCCTAACTAAAGTTAAAAATTTACTCGACAAACAGTGATGCCCCATCCTATTTCTTAGAAATGTTTCAATTTAACGAGGTCACGTATTTTTTCCCTTTTAAAACTGTGTAGTTAGGTACGTATCCAAGAAATAATATTTAATATCATAACAAGGATTGTTTTGCTTACCAATCCCCGGGCGAAACGTAATTGGTTGAAGTTCTTTTGGAATGAAACAGAAATGTTATTACAGAAAATGATCCCAGATTCGTACTTAAGAAATAATGGAAGTCGATACCGCTTGATATTGTATCGAAATAGATATGATTTTCCTTTAATTTACTGAGTTAAGCCTCCAAAATAATGATGTCGCAACACAACATGTTGGAAAACATGTTGGTGTTTCGAAACCGTTGATTCCGTTGATGTTAAAAACGATCCCAACCCTAAAATGCAAATGAGAGAGGATACAATACAAACTGAACGTATCACTAATTTCATTCCCCAACTCCGTATAAATATGTATGAACAAACAAGTAATGTAATTTCAAAGATTCTGTAAGCCAGTATTTACGTACTTAAACTGAATTAACGTACACAGTGGAACTGTGTAGAAGTCAACACGTAGCAAATGTTCCGAATTTGTTATCTCCTTGTTGCACATACCAGCGATGCTCTTGCCAGAAAAGGATGGGACACGACAATCTTAAACTTGGAAGTTGACTTTAGTCAAATATTCAGGGTGCTTCACACCACCTCTATTATTATAAAACAGAGAGGTGCTTTTAATCCGGCAATATGGAGATTTGAAGCCCACCGGCACTCCCCAGTTGTGATTACCTCTAGAAAAATTCTTATTGGGCTAAACTTTCTCATAAAAAAAGAAGATACAGCTGTTTCCTTCATCTTTAATTTCAATTCTGATTTCTGCAAGCTGAAGGCAAATGGAATATTAATCTCCAAGACTTTTTATACAAATAAGTTTATGAATATTGTGTCTTAATTTATAAGGCAAGGTCTGCTGTAATGAACTCTTCAGAGTTTCAATAAGTTTCTTTTATTTTACAAATGGTGACAGAAGAGAATTAATAATGAGTATTGTTGGATTGTTACAGCAAAAGAAAATCGATTAATATATTACTGGTACCTACTAAATTACATATATCATACCCATGTCATCGTATCTCTGTTACTCTTAATCATAAGTAACCATAGTTTTCATTAATGAAAGAAAGAATTATTACGCCAAATTAAACGGTAAGAAATAGATTTTCTTATTAACTCAGTTCTCTGCTCGACAAAACTGACACTATTTAATGCATCATTTAGATTCCATCTCGTCAGCGATGCAAGTAAAGTTCTGTTCAACCAAAGAAACTTTCATGTTTGCTTCTAAGGTAGTGTAGGTACAAACTAATGCAACATGCAATGTAATCAGTAACGTAATGTAACAGCAATCACTGATTTGGTCTGTTAACCGATCAGATTGCTGAGCCGTTTCACCAATGGAATGCAATAGTAATTGCACTGCCACTCCGATTCGTGTTCGCACAACGACGTTGCGTTACACCATTAGTTACGTTGCACGTTGCAAATGTCTATTCGCACGATAAAGTATCTTGTCGAACCCACAAATACAATTCTCGTATGCATCAGTCTCCTATGAACGGTAATTTTATTTTATTTCTCCGTATTCTATTTTTATTCGCCCGTTCTGTACAAAGTTTTATTACGGAGTGTATTTGAGTGAATGGATTGTTAAAAAACGGTGAAGGAAAGTTTAATCTTGGACAGAAGGCAATAAAATAAGGGCGAGAATTTTGTGAGAAGTCGGCGCCAAGCCTGCCAGTTGCAGACAGCCATCGATAGGGTTCCGAATGTAATGGTACCTGCATAGAGTGGACAATACCTGTCGGTTGTGTGTGTCCCGAAAAATCAGTTTGATAACATCGGTGGGTTTTTTAATAACTGTTTTTTTAATATTTATCCTTGGTCAATAAACAATAGTGCAGCTAGTAAGGTTAATTTAGTCACTAGTCCCGATAAAAATTGGAATTTTACACTATTGCAAATAACTAGGATCGTAGGCCCCTACCACCATGTGCAATGGTGAAAAATATATTTATTGGTACACTGATATTTACACTACAATGAATCAATCTACTTAGTCTTTTCCCAAATTTACTGGGATTGGCTTCCAGTCCAAATGGATGCAACTGAATACCAGTATTTAACAAGAACTGATTGCTCATCTGACTACCACAACCCAGTACTAGAACTTTCACGTAACAAAAAAAAATATTATAAAATGACAATGACAAAAATTCATACAAGACCCATAGATAAGATCTTCTGTATGTCACAAAAAATAAAAGACATGGCTGGTATTATCATTTCCACATCAATATAACACAAACCGTTTCTCTCTGTCATAAATTTGAATAGAATCGATTGGTGTCTGCGCCTCCGGGAAAGTTAGATTTCCCCCAGGACTCCCACGACACCTGACCGAACGTAAAATATATTCTCGATTTTTTTCCGACTTCCGAAATGATGGATTAGGACTATATGCGCGATGTTTCATGCTTTAGAAGGCAGGTTTACGTTGAAATATGATGATACTGTTGACTTTACCAGTGAGCCTTGCACAGAGGACTTGTTTGACGTGCGATAGTATTTTCTTTTTTTGACTTGTTGTTTTAGTACCTACTTGGAAAAGTAAACAAGTTAAGATTTTTCTTCGCGTTGTTTTTAATAAGTTTATTTGCACACCAAGTTGTTAGTGAATTGTCGTTTCAACTAAAGGCCCTGAAGACTCTCTAGTTCAATGGAGATGGTTTTTGCGTATAGTGTCAATCATTCCTTTTACTGGCGATTTTTCAGTCGTCCGCAAACTATTTTCTATTGAATAATAAATATAGCCATTTCACATAATATTTTCTATACAAAATATGCTAAGCCTTCATATTTATTCCTCAAAATTAATGTAATTTATTTGACTATTGAAATCTATAAACCCTTATGGATACATCGCTTTTAGATGTTGAGCAATAATAGAAGAAAACTGATTTCTATCAACACAATTTTCTTGAAAGTTTCAATGAAATTGGGCAGTGGGTCCAGTCGACCTATTTAAAAGGTGATTAAGTTGAATGATCCCGCGGGTCCATTTCGAGTGGGTCCAGTTGGCCAAAGACTCCTCTGACCAAGGCATTTCAAATGTAAGTATGAAAAATATATTTTTTATAAAGCTAGTATTATAACAAGGTAAAGCGGAACTCTTTTAATCGTATTTTATACTTCAACTTGAAGTTTACTGCTTCAAGCTAGGATCTTTGTTCAACCCCGGTCTGATGGGAAGAAATTCCTAAAGAAGTCGTTTCTTATGAAATGTTATGTTTCTTGAAGAGTTGTAGCCAGCTTTTCCGGGAGTAAAAAATTTGAATGCGGTTTAAAAATTCATGCTGTTCTTTTTATTTAACGTTTGTATTTTTGGTTGTTAATAAAACTTCTTCTAAAGGGAAAAAATCTTTATTAGTTTTTATGAATTAATTTAAACATTCGGTAATTTTCATTCCAAATATTTAGGACATTATTTGCTTATATTGAATTGATTTTTTTGTTTGTTTGTTTGTTTGTACCGAATAGGCTCCGAAACTACTGGACCGAATTAAAAACTTATTTCACCAATAGAAAGCTAAAGTAATATCTATATATATACCATAAGAAAGGTATAGTAAACTAATAATATCTCAAGCAAAAAAAATAAGCTATTCGAAGTACTAATCCTATGCAGACAAAGGGAAAAAATCTTTATTAGTTTTTATGAATTAATTTAAATATTCGGTAATTTTCTTTCCAAATATTTAGGACATTATTTGCTTATATTGAAATACTAGCTGTTGCCAGTGACTTTGTCTGCATAGGATTAGTACTTCGAATAGCTTATTTTTTTTGCTTGAGATATTATTAGTTTACTATACCTACCCCTTGATGATATCTGAGATAAAAACTTCTATCCTATATCCTTCCCAGGTTCTCAAACTAACTCCATACCAAATTTCATCTAAATCGGTTTTGCGGTTTGAGTGTGAAAAGGTAACAAACAGAGAGACAGATAGAGAGACATACAGACAAACAGAATTACTTTCGCATTTATAATATTACTAGCTGTTTCCCGCGGCTTCGCTCCCGTGGACCACCCCACAGAACCCGTTTTCGGGATTTAAAAATAGCCTATGTCACTCAGGAATAATGTAGCTTTCTATTGGTGAAATAAGTTTTTAATTCGGTCCAGTAGTTTCGGAGCCTATTCGGTACAAACAAACAAAAAAATCTTTTCCTCTTTATCTAATTTATATAAATCTCCTGTCACGATGTTTGTCCGCGATGGATTCCTAAACTACATAACCGATTTTAAATTAAATTGGCACACCGTGAGCAGTCTGGTCCAACTTGAGATATAGGGTAGGGTAGGGTAGGGTAGGGTAGGTAGGGTAGGTAGGGTAGGGTAGGTAGGGTAGGTAGGGTAGGGTAGGTAGGGTAGGTAGGGTAGGTAGGGTAGGTAGGGTAGGTAGGGTAGGGTAGGTAGGGTAGGGTAGGGTAGGTAGGGCAGGGTAGGTAGTGTAGGTAGGGTAGGGTAGGGTAGGGTAGGGTAGGGTAGGTAGGGTAGGTAGGGTAGGGTAGGGTAGGTAGGGTAGGTAGGGTAGGTAGGGTAGGGTAGGGTAGGGTAGGGTAGGGTAGGGTAGGTAGTTAGGGTAGGTAGGGTAGGTAGGGTAGATGAATGTTTGGTGTTTTTATGGCAAAACAAAGTTTGCCGGGTCAGCTAGTAATATTATATAGTACTAGCTGCTTCGCGCGGCTTCGCTCCCGTGGGCCATCCCACAGGACCCGTTGTTGGGATAAAAAATAGCCTATGTTACTCAGGAATAACGTAGCTTTCTATTAGTGAAAGAATTTTTTAAATAGGTCCAGTAGTTTCGGAGCCTATTCGGTACAAACAAACAAACAAACAAATAAAAAAACAAACAAAAAAGTCTTTCCTATTTATAATATTAGTATAGATTAGTATACGATATGATATACGGATACGGATAATAATTGATGTTAACATGTTTACCTAATAATTATTAAAATCATTATAAAATGCTAACATTTCATAATCCTATATTTGTGCCAATTGAAATAGACATTTTCATGGCTCAATAACAATGTTTGTATATCCTGCAAAACGTTCAACCATTATTTCTTGTTCCACAACAGCTAGCAAAAACGTCTAGGTAAACTAAAGTGCTCAATGTATTCTGTCACAAACGGTTACGAATATCTAACATAACCTTTGTTCCTTCATACAAGGTTACTTCTGTTTACCTCGTTTTCTTTGCGTTACCCAAACATGAACCTTTCTTTCGGTTCCTCCGCATTTTTATAAGAGAAAAATATTAATAATGTCGCTAAAATAAAAATACATAGTTCAGCTTGTTCCTACAGCTGAGCATATGGCATCCCTAATAAGGGAGGCTTATGGCGAATAACATCTGGGCCCCGAGGACGGCAAACACTTGGCAGTAAACACGAGGTTACAGTAAGAAAAATGTTTTTGTTTTCCAAGGCTTTTCTTATATTGACATAACTTTGTAACGACGTATGACTCATACATAGACAGCAGTGTTTTGTTTCGCTACACTACTTTTTTATTTTTATATACGGGTGAAGTTTTCCATTGCCGGTTGCTATCTAAAGGTTCTCCCTCACCTGGAGCGTTCGCCTGTAACGTAACATTTCGAATTCGATTTTGAGCATTACATTATAGTATTGCCTCCCTGACTTGACAAGCATTCGCCTGTAATGTAACATTTCAAAATCGATTTTGAGCATTACATTATAGTATTGCCTCCCTGACTTGACGAGCATTCGCCTGTAATGTAACATTTCAGATTCAATTTTGAAATGATTTTGATTTTGTAATGCTTGGTTCTCTTCCCTTACCAATGTAATGCTCGAATCTGTAACATTTAAGGTTGCGCACTGTAATGCTGGGTTCTCCTCCCTCACTGATGTAATGCTCGACTGTGTAACGTTACATTACAGGCGAATGCTCCAAGTGAGGGAGCACCTTTACAGCCCGCTTTTGTCAAAGAGAGCTTTTAAATTTTTCGCGCATAAAATAAGAAAAATATGCCTCTCGGATTTTTCTGCCAGTCTCAAGTTATGTAAGCTAACAAAGTTCTGGTTTTATGTGGGCTTATCTAACTTGAATTTTCTTGGCAGTGTGACGATATTCCGAGTGACTTGAAAGCTTGTAAGATAAGCATTTGTAAAATAAAATTACTTACCCTTGTCCCCGGAGAGATTTGGTTACCAGCATTCCTTTGAAGTTTCGCAGTAGTAAACTCTTGGACTTATGTGTTAGGCTTAATCTAAATCTTAGTTAAAATAGAGCTTCGTAATTCAAAGTTATCAAGAATAAGTAGGCATTGTAATTTAAAACTAGCGGTGCGCCGCGATTTGTCCGCAAAGAGCTTGCTTAAGGTTGCACTAGTCCAAAATTCTTCCATACAAACGTAGTTTGGGTTTTACTCAACTGTTTGACGATGTACGTTCAAAATAAAAAATTATATCAATTTGTCTCATCATTATCTAGTCCTGTATGGAAGCAAAAAGTACAAAAAAAAATTAGCTTGAAAGTTATGAGCTTCGAAAGTTCCATATTTCAACACCAATTTTAACGCATCTTTGGGCGCAAATAAGTACCATAAGAAGAAAGAAAATTGAAAAACGGCCTCCATACAGGGATAGATTAGTTGTTCAACAATGCAAATAATTTTATTTTGAACAGATACATTCAGTGGTTTTTTCATGATATCCAGACTCCCAAAGGTCTGTTTATAAAATTTCGCGCGCTCGTTTTCGTTCTAAATCATCATCCATCTCGCTACAAATTTCCTCCCCGGTCAGTGGGGCGGAGGGGATGCGCGTGCGGCGCATATTCACCTACACACACACACGCTCACTAGTTTAGCTACCGCCCGGCGCCCGCGCCCCGCTGCCCCAGAGGGGCCTCCCGCCTCAATCGTCTGCTGCATAATATATACGTCACCGTAATTACGCGCGTGCGGTGTATGTTATTGATATTGTGATATCGACGATAACGTATTCGTATAATATTTTATAACATTGACCCCTGGCTTGAACTTTGGATTCCGATATTCCTTTATGTGTTGTGTTGATTATTTTGAATTGGTCCGAAATTTTACTGACCCTGGCGTTCGTGGGATTTCATACTGATTTACATGGCGTTTGGGTAAGTTGAATCTTTTATCGAATTTAGTTTGTACAATTCATGAGGGCGCTTGACATGACTTTTATACCTAAATAAACACAGACTTGTAATTCTAATGTTTCACGCGCATTTATAAAATTTTAAAATTACAAACTGCTTATCTTTATCTATAATTAGAAAATCTTAATACTACCGACTTCCAAATAAAAACACTACAAAGTGAAAAATAACTAATTTCGGAAGTCGGTGTTCTTGTTTTTGTTACTTCGTTTTTTTTTTTTAGTTGTGGTACATAAAGATCAAGTTCAATAATACCTATAATCTCAGATTAGAGAAAATCTGAGCCTAAAATTCCCAAATTTATGCCTGAATAGATTACCTGAATACCTAACATAAAACTAACATAACCGGTGCAATGAGAGTGTATCTTTCAGGGTGAACTGTACAAATCTGCGTACCCCTTTAGAGCGTACCGGCTTGACGTTATGTTATCAAAAGGCCTAAACAATAAACAGTTTTGCGATCGCAGCAATCCCGAGAGATTTGCCGTTGTTTATTGAAGAGTTCTGTTGTATATATTAGGATATTAGATTCCAATTAAATTAGGTATTTTAAGATTTTCGATAGTCGTGCCTACTTATATCGAAAGTTCATTATTATGTAGGTACCTATCTGTTATATCGATATCGGCTCGGCTTCAGCGGCGGACAAACACAAAAGGAAGCTATTTTTTAACCGACTTCAAAAAGGAGGAGGTTCTCAATTTGACTGTATTTTTTTTGTTACTTACCTCAATACTTTTTTAATGTGAACCGATTTTGATGATTCTTTTTAGGGTTCCGTACCCGAAGGGTAAAAACGGGACCCTATTACTGAGATTTCGCGGCCCGTCTGTCTGTCTGTCTGTCTGTCACCAGGCTGTATCTCATGAACCGTGATAGCTAAACCGGTGAAATTTTCACAAATGATGTATTTCTTTATAACAACAAATATTAAAAACAGAATAAAATTAATATATAAGTGGGGCTCCCATACAACAAACGGGATGTTTTTTGCGATTTTTGCGATAATGGTACGGAATAACGGAACCCTTCATGCGCGAGTCCGACTCGCACTTGGCCGGTTTTTTATTTGTATACCTACTATGCGCGCCGACACTCACAAGCTCGGATCAGCCACCCGAAGCTATTATATTGTATTGTGATAACAAAGAGAATATTTCAAACTGCTATTGTAAAGAAACAATCAATAAACAATATACAAAATAACATTATTTTTTATTTGATGAACCTAATTACCTAGAAAACAAGTCTCACATCAAAGTGGCGCTGTCGAAAAAGCAGTTATCCTGACTCTGGCTGGTATGAAATACCTACTTACGGGGAGGCACCTGTAGGTTATAGCTTACTAGCTAAGTAAATACCTATTTAACACACATTGTAATATTTGCACAACCTGCAATAAAATACAAAAACATAAAGACATGAACTACACCCGTGCGCATAGAGCCTAGCTTTCCGCACGCGCTGGTACGATACCTACAGTCAGCGAAGCCCTGGCGCCCGCTCTGCCAACGTAAAATCTACCGACTTGACGCTCGAACACTTTTCATTCTTATAACTAAGGGCATAAGGTTCAATAAGCGCGCAAGCGGCTCGCGCTGCTCTGCCGTCGCCGCCGCCAAAAATAATTAAAAAGTCAAATCTAACATTACTTGTCGATAATAACAATATCTATGTAAATTCACATTTTCGCAAAAGATCTTATTGTCAAGTTGGCAAAGTCGCGGGTAAGTATAGGTGCATAACAACAAGTAAATTGAGTGCCTTCTAATTACGTTACACACAGTAATAATCCAAAGTTCTAACATCTATTTTTTTATGTTTATGTTGTCAATGAATTGCATACGCGCCACCGCAACCACACACAAGTATATTATAGTAATCTTTGCACACACACCGCCGCGCTGTCGGCGCTCTGCAATGCAATTGCGCATGTGTGCGTCACACAGCGTTATGAGTGTGTATACGAACACGATCTAGCTTCTTACTGCTCATCACAGCGTCTATCTCTTTCCTGCGCGATGTCGGATGAGATAGCAAATATTTTAACTCCGCCGCCAAATAGTTCGTGCCGTTGACTAGTGTAACCTTAATCATAGTAGCCTACGACGATGTTGCGACAACCTCGTATTAAAGTTCACAATGACTGCATTGAGTAATAATGCACGCAAGAAGAAAAGTAAATATAGTTAAAGTTTTATATAGACTGCCTTTGTTTAAAATTGGTTCGCTTTTAAAGGATAAGAAAAAACTAGGGCTCATAGTTACGACGTCAAGTATACGTAATTTTCCTTTTCCTTCCTCGGATCTCTCGATAACATAGAAAAAGCGGACATAAATACCATCCAATATAGGGACCCGCCTCCCTCAAATAGTCCATTGTGCGTACAAAAGTAATTCAATACATTGTTATTCCTTTTACGTGCCCGCAAAACTCTATAAAGTTTCATAATGGTACCTCTGCCACCTATATTAATGGTGGCTACAGCGTTTATCTACAGGACTAAATTAAGAAATACCTTTCGTCGCATAAATCAATAGAGGTGTGATATATTGTTATCGTGGAAGGGGTGGTTCTCTGGTATTTTATCCTCTCTTGTTCTGCAGCCTGCATCACCATTCGCGGCACGCGCGACGTCGGGGGAGCCTAATTCTTCTCCTAATTTCGCACCTTATTGTTGGCGGGTGGTAAGAAAATGGGTATTTTTTGGTATAAAATTCAACACCACGCTTACAGGTCTATGAACTTTTATTACCCTTATATTTTGCTCGTGATATTATTATGTTATAATAGGGTATAACTAGCTCAGTGAGTTTTACGTTGGCAGCCTATCACAAATACGTTTAATAAGAAGAAATTGGATTCTAAAAATAAGTTGTGTGGGTTATAATTGTTAGAGTTTTCTTTTCTACCAGTCTGTTTATACATATATAGGACTTGGAGCGTTATATCTAAAATATAAGATGTTTATTTATAATAGAATAATTCTTGTATTTTATTCCTTACTTAGTATTAGGAAGCCACCCACAAAGTTTGGAAATACAAAACGTTGAATTAGTTCTACTCAGGTATAGGTAGCTAGGTAAATACCTAAATTATACGCATTTACCTGGGTAAATACTCTTAATATAATCGAGCCCACATGATACCTACACGTAACAACTGACAGACAAGCAAAGTTTTTAAAAGCTTATCCAAACCAATATCAATTTTAACAAAAAGAATGAAGTGCTTTTTTCAATTTCAATTTAAGGGGAGAGTGTAGGATGGTTCCGTACATGCCTCACCCATCGCAATTCTGAGCATCCACGAAATGAAGTTGGTAAAATATCTTCGATATTTGTCAGACGATTACCTGAGGGGGAGAGGGGAGTGGCCCCCTGATAATATTCACAATTTCGAACCCTTGAAACATCTTTCTATGCTTATGAATATAAATTTACTTATCTCTCTTGCACCTTTTATTTATTTTTGGGAGGTAGAGGATTGGTGAAAATGTATGTGGATTTTTGCAATAATTTTTTGACGTGCAATTATGATGTCTGTTTGAATATATATTCTGCACTGACAGCACTGATAATGTTCTCTGAGATAAAAGTTTATCGAGCTCGGCTTTTACCTTTGTTGACAAACTATAAAAAAATCAGAACATGTGTATCGAAATTGCTATCACAGACTTTCAGTCACTCATTCCCAACTACTGAAAGTAAAGTATTCTCGAAAAATCTAACAAATTCTCATTTCCTTTTACAAAAAATGAAGTTCACAGTTTCACACACCGAAAATGTTCAGAATTCGTTTAATTATAAGCAGCGGCGTACTTTCCTGTTATTTCGTATTTAGATGGGCCCGTTATATTTTGAGATAAAGTTTACCCGAGTTGGGGAAAGAATTTTAATAGGAAAGGAATTGTTAAGAGGCCGGTGGTGGGTCAAAGCGTTATTGCTGAGCTACGTCTAACAATACTCGTTATAGTGTAAGCTTGTCTTTAAGTTCCTTCATCGAATACCCCGGGGATTTCATGTTCGAGTGGTTCCCTTTGCTATTTAAATACCGCTGATATTTTCTTTAGAGCTTCGGTGCACCTGAACGGAGGTTCTAGTATAAAATTCAATGTTTTAAATTCAAAGGTGGTTCGTTCAATGTTTGTTTAATTAACCTTACGTCTGTCTGTGTATTCATGAAATGGATTTTTAGACTGGATTCAATATCAGGAGTATGTTGGATTTTTCTTGTAGAAATTACAATTTGCCAATGTTTATATTACTTACAATATTTATAGAGGTGAATCATGAGACTGCAGATTTTCTTTAGCACGTCTCAATGAGCACTCTTGAAGAGATATAGTGTAGCTGCATATTTATTAATGATACTAACTTTGCTTCTTTACATAAACTTTTAATATTTTCTTATAACTTCATGGACTCAACTTACTTCGCCAATTAAAAAGTTATTGGCTGATGCCTCAACACCTAATATAAACAAGGCTCTTTGAAAATGTTCCTCTATTAACATAATCTGTATGGATTAACACTTCAGTGGTAGTTACCTAGTGGTGGTAGCATCAGCCACATACGTACTAGTGGAGGTATCCGGCCAGCGACACCGCTTGGAGGGCGAACATTCAAAATTTCGAACTCGCAAAGGATGTGGGACGCCCGAACGGAAGACAACCGCCCGTTGGGAGTATCAGGAGAGGATGGAAACTGAAATTTTCATAAATACGTAAAATTGTGGTTATAGTTTGCTGAGAGGGTTCAATGGTCTCTCTATAGGGTTAAAAACAGTTTGTATTATATACACCGTTAAATTTTGGTGTTGTAGACAGTATCGATTTGTAAAGAAAAAATAAAAGTAAAACATTTCATCGGTTCGAAAGTTAGTGTTGCAAAATGATAAAACAGGAGGTACCAAAGATACCAACAAGAGGTACGAAATTTATTTTTGCTCATTTTTTGTATTTGGTAGTCAGTTTATTTATTTATATATTTTTTTACTGTTTTTTTAATTTTATCTTTACTAATCGATACTGTTTTATTCACCGGGTCGCCCTTCCACGGGATTTAAACGACAAAATTTTACGGTGTATAGTACAATAATAAATAAGTCTGTTTATGTATGGATAGTTAATACAATGTTTGTCATGTCATTAGAAGCAGACAGCAACTTTTTTTTTCCTCTTCTATTCTAGAGTTCATCAATAGGATGGACCCTAATATCTAGCCTTATAAATATACTAATAAGTAATTTAATTATAACTCAAACTATTACATTGTCTATACTAAGAATGTGTCCAAAAGCACTTTTCTTATTGTCTCTATTAAGGCACTTCGTTCTTATGTTTGTTTGGTAGTGCTTTTGTACGTTCGCTATTCACATTCACTAACACTAAAAAATGCCAAAATGTAAGGGATTGATCACATGACATTTCAGCAACGCTTTCATTGATAGAATGTGTCTTGTCTAGGACCTCTGTGGTCTGGTGATATGTAAATGGGTGCGCAAATAACGACACAAAAACAAGAATCATAATCTTAATAATCTGTGCCACTAGCATGTGCATTCGGACATACATTTAAACCAATAGCCAAGTTATTCGGCTTCGACAATAGAGCAGCCCTACCTAGACAATGATGTGGATGTGGCCGACGAACCAAGAAGATGTCGATTGCAATATTTCGTGATGGATAAATAAGCTTGTTTTATAAGATAATAGCTGTTCCCCGCGGCTTCGCTCCCGTGGGCCACCCCACAGGACCCGTTTTCGGGATTAAAGAATAGCCTATGTTACTCAGGAATAACGTAGCTTTCGTTTTAGGTGAAAGAATTTTTTAAATCGGTCTAGTAGTTTCGGAGCCTATTCGGTACAAACAAACAAACAAACAAACAAAATATTTCCTCTTTATAATATTATAGTATAGATTAATCAATAATTTGACACTACTATAGTAACATATTATTTTGTATTGTAATTTCTTGGTATTTAAACCAAAAAGTATATTTCAGTAAAAAAAAAATATACAAAAACTGATACTGATATTTCGTCAGTCATCACTCTAGATTTGCACAAGTAGCTGGAAGACATCAAGCCAAAGATCCCACATATATGTAGGTCCTATGATGTGTGAGAACTCTGAATTAATTCTCTGTTGAACTGTAAACGAATCTTATTTGGCTACCATGTCTATAGCCACTACACCAATGTAGATAATAATTTTGCCTTTTCTATTGTTGGCAGAAGAGAAATCCGCTCAGGGTACCATTTAGGTAAAAATAGATGAAGGTACAAAAGATGGAAGGATTTATCGTGCGCCTACGAAAGGATTTATCGTGCGTATGTGAGTGGAAATACCGAAACCTTGGGCAGAACATAGCGACTGAGCATATTTTGTCCTCCAAAAATAAATTATGCTTGAAGCAACTTAACTGTTCAAAGAGGTGAAGAAATGCCTAATCTTCTTGACGGTTCGGTTACCGCTGATGATCCAATAATTGTTTCTAGTGTAAGCAAGTGTTAATCTCGCTCCACCGTGTAAGGTTTGAACTGTTCTTAATCTGTGCGTTGACTGGTTAGTCAACTGTTGGTTAGTAGTCAAATTACTCTTTTAAATAATTAATACATCAATGAAAATATCATTTTTTTCATGACAACGAACTTAGACCAGATTTACAATAACCTAGAGAAAGAAATAACTTCGCCTCATAAAAATAAAACATAAGAGTGTTTCGCAAGAAAAAAAAGGGTTTTAAATTCGTACAACTCGCAATCAGTGTCAATTGATCCTTGTAAGTCGTATCTTTCAATTGTTTTACAACTCGTGTATAAAGACAAACAGCTAATGTATGTTATCTTGGAAGACATTTATGTTAAATACTTCGAATCCTGGAAATTTGTTCATTAAATAAAACTGCAGAGAATTATCCTAGTGTTGAAGAATGAATAAATTGTTTATTTGAAGTTATAAGACTTCTGAGAGCTTAGTTACATATTGTGAATAGCTAAGGTGTATAAAAATAGATCACCCATATCTAATGGTTGTCGTTAAAATAAACTGCAGAACTGTATCGGTTGGATAAATAGCACTCTGTAAAGGTCTCATAAAGGTCTATAAAGGTATAAAAGAGAGGTCTATTCAGGTCTGATAAAATTTTGAATTTTATTTAGGTTATAAAATATAGTTTTGTGACTTGTTAAAATATTACTAATCTTAATTCACCCCGTTCATCATTATCTTCTAATCTTAGATACAAATAATCTCATGTGGAACTACTTAGATTTTCTTTTTTTTAATTACAATACCACCATCAAAATAATTTAATTGTCAAAATACCTATAAATTTTAACTTCTGAAACATTTATTTTTACACAGTCAAACAAATTGAGTTACAGTTCAGATACAGTAGAGTAAGAAATCAAATACAAATTACAAGTTGACACTAATGACTAATTTGTTATGATGTATAGCTTCTTGGAAATAAAAAAAAAGGTTTGTATTATGTCTTTTGACGCTATAAATAATTTCAAAAAATAAAAAGTCTGTTCACTATCATGGAAATTAATAGACATTATTCTGAAATAAAAATCTGGATAAAAATAGAGTGTGAACAGAGCGAAGAATAAAGCACATCATATTTTTTCAACACACTTGCTTGTAAGGTGAGCCTTATTAAATCGCTTAAAAACACACACGTGCGTAATAACATTACACACTAGTGCGTAATAGAATTATCACCACAAAGTTAAATTAGTATCTTTCTGCAAGTTATATGCGAGTAAACAGAGCATTTTCAATTTAACCGGGTATTTTTTTTTTTGAAGTTCCGAAGAGGTTTTATGCCGCTGAAAATCCATATGTATATTTGGAATACATAACTGTGTACATACCAACCAAACCAACATTTTTCAAATTGTTCATAATTCACAATAATTTGTTATAAAATATTTGCTTTTTATCACTTAAAATTGTAATTTTGAAGTAGGCTTTATGTTCACTCACCTTACATATGACGCGTGAAAAAAAAGCTTGCGGGCCATTTCCCATAATTTTCTTATTTTGTTTTTATCGTATTTGTAGCTGTGATAAATTATTTTAGAAACGTTAAGTTTTCGTGCAGAAGATGAACATTATTGATAGAGGTAACCCCGCCAGAAATACTAAATGAGTGCTTACGATAGTTTCCTACAATGGAAGAGCAAGGTGAAAATGTGTTTTTGGCGTATTTCTCTAAACTCGCCAATACATAAAAGCCCAGTTCCCTATGGTGCATCTAATCCTGGTGGTGCTCAAACATGGTGTTGATATCAAAACGTACTGTAACCTGATGGCATTTATGAAGAGACAGCTCGGACGGATGTATTGGTCGGAAATCTAATGTTTTGTCATCAGCCGACGTTAAAAAGGTTTTGAAAGAGGCTCCGGATAGTCAGTGCCTAGCAACAAAGATACGTTGAATATTATTAATCTAAACGTATCTAAATAATTGCGTAACCTGAGCATTACTTCTTAAAAACTAATAAAATGATTTCGTTACAGGTTGCCTTAATATTTGGTGTTATTGGTGCGTGAAGACGACAAGAGCTTCATAATATTAAACTAAAGCAGTGGCAAGCACCAATGTAAAACAAACTGTGAAATTGCCATCCAAATCAATTCAATATCGCTTTGAAAATTGTACGTAATTAAACGATATAAGCACGTACCAACGAACGTTAACGAAAAACGTCGTATGAAAGTCGTGAACTCTGCTCATCACACGCTCGAATGAATTACGCCCTCGCCTACGGCTGGGGCTGCAACCCACAGCCTCGTGTGTAATGAGCAAGCTCACTTGTATCATAATATACTAATGTGCAACCGTGTGCTCGATGGGATTTCCCTTCAACAAAATATGCAACTTCTATATTCTATAATAAACTTTTATCCACTGTTTAAATCAGTTAGGAGATGAATTTTCAAAAATTCTTTCTTTTCAGAGCTTCCCATTGTTAAACAAGGAACTCTCGAAAACTTTAATGCTACTAGACCTACCGGTATAAGTGTATAAGTTGTGCGTTGCCTATTAGTGAGTGAATTTATGATTTTTACTCTTCTCTATGATACTAATCTAGATGCAAGATTAATTTTAGGCAAAGATTACCTCCCTACATTAATAAGATATTATAGTTCAAACTTGTTCTCAAAACTTAGGATGAGTCAGAATTACCAGTATTTCTGGAGACTGTATCTACTTAGTATGCTGAAACTGGTCTATTTACGTAATTCGTTTATGCTTGTTTAGCAAAAATTTGCCTGTTTTGGTATTGGTTAATCATCCGATCCATTTCAGGCAATCTGTCTTCATCAGACGGCTGGATGTTAGCCCAATGAGGCTTTTAGGCGCTAGCTCGTGTTTTATTTTTATTGGGGTTATATTAGGGTTATTTTTTTTTATATTTCCATGTATGTCGGGTTAAGGCCACAGAAGTATACCTATGGATTGCACAAGAGTTTTTTTTAAGTTATATTTAGTTGACCCACAGGAAGGTTATTTGAAAATATATCCGCTAAAGAGGTCATATAGGAGTAGAAAGATTGTATGGACATTTTATATAAGAATAAGAATAAATTGTTAAATTGAATGCTGGTGGCATTTAGTAATACTAAGCAGCAGAAATAACTCTTCGTTCCATTGACAATACAATATGTCAAGTTGGTACACATTCAATAGACGAACAGTCTATATTATTTGAAAGCCCCGTAAAATGAAGGCAGGCTACAACAGCAAAGTTTAACGATGACATCGAACCCCGCAACAAACTTTTTGAAAGGAAACTTTTGCACGTGACACGTAAGTAAAAGGAAAAAAGATGTTCGTAACAAAACTACATAGAAGTCGTAATATTCCTAAGAATTTCCCGAACGCAATATAACTGCTCACGGCTCACGCCTTTTGAGCCGAATGTTTTACCAAATTGACGTTCGACATGAGATCATGCATTCTTTTGATATGGTAATCCGTCCCGACCCTCGGGCAATAATCGATTATTAAATAGGTAGAAATCGGCAGATCAGGGTCCCTTATCCACTGTAAGATTCTTAAGAGGATTCCTTTATGACAGGAAAGGTCGACTGGCCGTTGTTGAACAAGGAATCATTTTTTGGCAAATTACTTTTGTGACTGTCTGAAATTTCAGGAAGCAATCTGTTGGCGATGAGTTGCCGCAAGGAGCTATCTTGAGGCCACATATTTTTTACAAGAGAATGAATTTACTGGTTCGGTAGTGATTACTTTGAATAAAATTGTTATAAATTAGGTTGCGGATTTCCATATAGCGGAGGCGAAGGTGGTTACTGGTATGGAAATATTGGCGTGTCATGTCGATTACGGTACAGGGAAGGAGGAAGAAATTTGAATAGCTATATGAATTGCATAAGTGGTATAATTGGCAAGAACAACTAATGTAACAATAGGCAGTTAGTCTCAGAAGCTTTATGACATGCTCATTTTTCCTAGAGTTATTTTTAAGTTTTACAGGTAGTGCGTCTGTTATAAAGGGTCTTTCAACAAGGACGGGTCGATGTTAAAATTTAATAAAACAAGATGTGTGTGAGATATTAACGAAATTTATTTTTTATTTAATAGGCCCATTTATGCCATTATGGATGGAATATGACATCGTTCAAATGTCCGCCGCGGCTTCGTATGGTGGCACGAATCCGAGAGGTCCAATTTTTAATGACTCTGCTGCATAGATCGAGGGAGCGCTACAGATCAATGATAAACAATTTCTTTTGGCTTGAATTGAACAATATGGACGTGAACGACATGTGGTTCCAGCAAGATGGCGCTACTTGCCACACAGCGAACGACACAATCGACATTCTGCATGAACGGTTTGAGGGTAGAGTTAACTCTCTCGCAGAGGTGACGTGAATTGGCCACCAAGATCGTGTGATTTGACTCCGCTAGACTTTTTCTTGTGGGGTTTTCTGAAGTCGCAGGTCTATGCTAATAAACCACATTCGACGTTGCCCTGAAAGCCAACATAAAGCAGGCCATCGCTCGAATTCAGCCGGATCTATGCAGCAGAGTCATTAAAAATTGGACCTCTCGGATTCGTGCCACCATACGAAGCCGCGGCGGACATTTGAACGATGTCATATTCCATCCATAATGGCATAAATGGGCCTTTTAAATAAAAAATAAATTTTGTTAATATCTCACACACATCTTGTTTTATTCAATTTTAACATCGACCCGTCCTTGTTGAAAGACCCTTTATTTCAGCCGTGGAAGATATCTACTTGGTCGGTTTTAGAGGAGCCTATTTATCTTTTACACTGGCCAGTCAGAATATTAAAGTAAATCTCAGTTTCTTAAGTTCGCACTTAAAAATATGAGCCTTTCTCACATAGCTTGATTTTAATAAATAAGTTAAGAAAGTACTTATAAATATTCCTATAGGAACTATTTACAATGAGCTCTCTCTGCAACGTCTTAAGTAAGTTTCTAGTGGAGTTATAAGGCTGGATTTTCCTAAGAATTAAATAAACTTTTATTGTTGAAGCCAAGAAAGCTCTCGAGTGTTAGTTGGTAGCCCCATTTCTAAACTCATAAACAATTTTGGTTTATTATTTTTGCATAAGTTGCTTTAGTTATTTTGTAGACAGCAATGGCGCCGTTGGCGGGGAAGTTATAAAAAATGTAATGTTATTTGTAACTAAGTCACTTTATAAGTGGTATTTCCGTTTGAAAGAGACGTAAACTTATACAAATGTGTCACAATAATCTAATCCATTCACTCAAATTCGCAAGAATTTTCATGAAGATAGATATCTATTCGGATAAAATAGGATCCACCCTTGAAGTTAGTTTCACCTCGACCATTTACCAGGAACTGGTCTCAAGAAATATTGCACTGAAACTAATTTATACCTCGGTTTCTGAAAAAGAAATATGTATTAATCGCAAGCCTCATGAAATGTTTGAAAATTATTCAACCAATCACAGCTGGCAGCGGAGGCGTTTTACAATTTGTCACATTAATTTTGCGATCTTCAATCCCGTAATCCAGACTTTATCACCAGAAAATAAAAATAAACAAAATTCAAAAGTCAAAATATTTACCCAACTGCCGTTTGCGAAAGCGAGTTCGTCATAAGCATCGTTAGATAAGATGGAGTAAGCTCAATAAGGCTTACAACAAATACCTTAAGTGCCGTCCTGGGGAACAAACAGGCTTTAATTTCCTTTTGCAAATTGAAAAAAATAAAAGTTAAAATGTCTTTGAACGTCTGTGTTGCTGAGAAGATTAATTTTATCTTTTAATCAAAATAAAAGAGGAATTTTTAATATGTTTCATAACACTTAAACAGTCTCAATAAGGTAATAAGACTGCAGTATCGCCCGAAAATTTTGCTTTTGAAATGAAAACTCTTCCTGCGGTTACTAACAAATTCACGGTTGCTTTTAAAGACAAAGCGAATCCTGAAAAAGGGAAAACTAGACAGAAAGAGTTGGGAGAAGTGCCACGTCACCGTTTTCCTTCAAAAACGAAAAAGCAGTGATGAAAGAGATGACGAAAGCATCACGTCTCTTTTCTTTTTATTATCTTTTTGAATGCGAGATTATGAACCTAGCTTGCTAGTAGTAACGAGGTATGAAAATATTTAATGCCAGCTTTTTTATTGATATACGATATAATTAATACTTAATTTACTGCACTTCCTGTCGGTAACGTTCAAAATTAAAACTTAAGACGACAGACGACATCCTATACATTTAAAAAAATAGCTTTATTACCAATATTACGATATTCTTTTTAATATCGTATCGTTAATCGACTTATCAATCAATGTTAATTACTTTTTACAAAGTAAATGATATGTGTGCAGGCGACAGGTCACTGGCCACTTGAGACATGCCGTCAGATCGTATCTGAAGCCTGCGCAAGGAGGATATGACGACTTTACTTTTTGCAGAAAAAAAAACGTTCGAAAGATGTCTGAAGAGCGAGGCGACGCCGCTCCGAGCCGCGCCGAAAAAAATGCATAACGATGCGTTGACACCATCACTTTGATGGCGCGAGTCGAAAATAGAAGGTTTTCGCTAAGAATAATTGCTAAAAAATTTAATTACGAGTAACGAATGCTTGGAACAAGTGAGGAAAATTCGCTTCACTGTACCTGATGCCGGTATTTTGTGCAAATAGTTGGTTTCATCAGCAATTCATTTTTATTTTATAAACATGTGTACAAAATCTGTCGAAGGAAAAATCTGGAAATAGATCTGCAGGATTGCATCGACTCTAACGTGATTCTGAAGCTTTTCATTGAAAAAGCTCACTCGTTTTTCAGTCAAGCTGACCCGCGAGTCCTGTACTAATATAATATTCGTACACTCTATCCTTTGACGTAGTTCCATAAAAAACCACGTACGTTCAAACACAAACTTCGACTTCAAAATAAATTCGTGCCTTGTGGAATACATAAAAGAAAATAAACAAACAGTGACGAAGCGTCGGAAGAAGCGTCCTGTCTGATCGGAAATTCCGTTATTCGCAGAGGGAATCGACTAGTGGCGTATTCGGTCGGTTTGAACTCCAAGAGTTTGCAGTACGAACGCCATCGCCCAACTGCATGTGATTGGATTCCGAACGTATAAAAGTTTAGGTTTAAAGAGCATAGTTTACATGCACGGGATCGGTCCGCCATGAGAAACGCGGGGTCGTGTCACAAAGTTCTGCAATCTAAATGTCTTTGGGAGTTTGCATGTGAGATGGAAATAGATAACAATTTGGAGTGTTGTGGGAGCCTGATATCTGTTTCGTCTTGCTGAGTTTTGGAGTAAAATTTCGCTAAATACTGCATTTTCATGAAGAACAAGGGAGTATGGTTATTATATCCTCAACAATGGTCCTTCGAGTCGGATATACTCGTATTTGGTTAAAAAATTACATTTTAAACAGGCTTGCGGAGAGCTAATAAAAATTGCTCCACTAACCTGCAAGCAAACAAGCGCTCAACTACTCTATTTCAGGCGTCCCGACCGATTAATGCCCGCAAAAATAATTACAAATAATAAAGTCGTGTTATGCAGAGCAACGTGTTAATCATACTGCTATCGTGTGAGTTTGCTGTCGAAGAAAATTGCTCAATCAAAGGCCTGGCTTGGGTCAAGCGTGACTTAACTCATAACAATGTAATAACCGGCCAACGAACAGCTTATTGACCTATTAGCTTTTCACTACTTGAATATTTATAGTCACTGATAACAGCTGAAAGTGCTTGCCTGTAATTACACAGGTTGTTAGTTTGACGTTATTTTTAGTTGGGTGTTGTACAATATGTATATTGTACAGGAAGTCAGGAAATATTGTGACCGAAATTGTTTAGCTTTATTTTCTGTGTGCAGTATGCAATTTTTTGTACAAACTGGATTGTGAATGTGGATTTATTGTGATAGGTTCTGCTTAAAATACTTTACTTATATTGCGTAGTACTAAAATCATAAATGCAATGTTCTTTACTGCTTGAGCTGTCGACCGGTCACCGTAGCATGAGCGAGGAGTGATACCCAGGGGCCAAGTCTATAAAGTCCTCTTGCGAGTGTCTAAGGTGCCATACATAAAATGGTCTATCAAATCGTAATGTGTTTGAAAACCACAAACGCTCTCGAAGATACTCCATACCTTGAAGTCTGACACTTACTTGAACCGTCTAGGATCTACGTGGGCTTTAAAGACGGTGGTACACCAAATACTAAATTAATAAAAATGATGTAATTATGTTTATTCTCAATAATATAAAATAACATCTGAGTATTATTACAGCTGGTTTCTTCTGGTGCATAATGAATAGAGGAAAGTTTACTTAGTCTCAGCTCCCCACGGCTATGATGCCGGATCCAACAATGTTGGATGAAAGAACACCTGACTACACTGCCTCGGTGGCTACATGCATTATGTGAGACGGTTTTGTTTCATATTTTTAAAGAAAACGGATGTTGAGATCTAGGTCTTGAGAGAAAGAAAAATAAAGTTTGTTTGGATTCTTTTCTATTGTTACTAAAGCTGTAAAGAACCAGTTTAGTAATGAGTAAAGTGAATGCTTTCATGATAAAACTTAATAAAATTGATATTTCTCTTCTTCCTCGCCGGTACGCTCCAGAGCGGTCGTGGTCATCATATTGCAGTGAGACTGCGTTGTAGTGAGATTTTTATCTTATTATTTATTGTGATGATTTGATGATTTTTCTGTTGTCACGGGGACTGAGTCAATTGAAAACAAAGAAGTCAAAGTCAAATATATTTCTTTCAACTAGGCCACTAAGCGGCACTTTTGAACGTTAACGATTAAATTTAACAAGTAATAACAATTGATTATACCGTCCATTCGGAAAAGAAGCTTGTTATGTACTTAGAAGAATGGACAAGAAACTCCATACTTACTCTTTAAAAAATATAAGCGCTTTACATAAGTACATACATTAATAAATTCATATAGCTTCCTCTAAAATGACTTAGGCCAACTTGCAAGAAAACTTTAACCCAGCGTTAGTTGCTAACACGAGCTTAAATTGACAGTTTGCTATACAATATTGTTAATTTAAGTTTAAATAAGTAGTAGTTTAAGTTTTTTGTGCAAGTGGGCCTTTACGAAAGAAGACAGTCTGGGATATTTTTTTTTGCAAATACTCAATTCATTGAGAAAAAAAATAGTTGGATCTACTTATCGTTGTAAATATATTAGAAAAAGGTCTGATCCACTCAGAGTTAGAGACACTTCAATGAATACAAATCACTCGAGTCAATTTGAAATATTGTGCGCAAACTTGCTCAATTTACAAAAAGAACTAAGTATCTATCTACTAAAGACTTTTCGGCAAAGTTTTATATACGGTCAAAGGGCTAACAATTAAGTAAACTACGAGTATCCAGTTTGCTTAACTTTCAGACCTTTGGCCGTACGTTGATATTTATCAAGGTCCACGGTCCAATTTATCTTAGTAAAGGTTTATGATCCAACTGGAGTTTTTAGTGTTTTCTTTTTAGTGTTTTCATTAAGGTGATAGGTATCCAAAATGAGATATTCCGATTCGTTTTTCTCCTTCCGTTATCCGTTACAGTTGAGAATGTTTAGGCATTTTGTTGTTCAGAATTTTGATTACTCCATGCTGTGGGTTTTATGAATCTCCGAATTTAAATTTATCCTTTTTGTTTGGTTGAAGAAACAATCCAAAGTGTCCTCGAGTTTTTTATTCGGATACATTTTCTCTACTATTGGTCTTCAAGTAATTTTTGAAATAATTCGGGCAAAGTTTACTTATTTTTTTTTAATGTCCTTTTTGCGAGACGCGAGCCTGAAGTATACGATTTGCTCGCCAATTTACTTAGATCCTCAACCTAAATGTAAGCAATTAACACTATCAGTGACAAGAATAACAATTGTAATGATGGCTGTAGTGAGCACCAAATAATAGACGCAGGAGTAAAACTTAATCGCACATTTATTTGCCCTGACATAGCCTAACAAAATAGATAGGATCGTTCCCTTATCTCCTAATGTTATGAGGACTTACGACTGTTTGATTGTCCATTCTGTTGGGTTTTATATCTTGACGTGCCTTTAACGGTAAGTTGTAAGAAATCCTATAAACTTTCGGATTTTAGATTTATGAGTTGAATATTGGTAAGAATCCTCGTGTTGTTTAGCATATAAATTCTAGGATTAATTTTTTGTTTTTATCTATACCTCATCATCATCATCAGCCTTCCCACTGCTGGGACACAGGTCTTCTCTCTGTGAGAGGGAATGTGCCTTAATCCACCTCGCGGGCCCAGTGCGGGTTGGTGGATGTCACATATCTTCGAATTTTTAGTTCTAGGACATGCCGGTTTCATCACTGCTCTCAAAACGGTGAAGGAAAAACATCGTGAGGAAACCGGCATCTATACCTATAAAATTATAAATGCGAAAGCAACTATGTTTGCCTGTTTGTTAGCTTTCACGCCTTTACGGCTGAACTGATTTGGATGAAACTTTACGTGTGGCATCCGAGTAGACCGTGGCTTGCGTAATGATATATGATACTTTTATGCCGGAAGTATGTTGCCTTGGGATTTTTTTCCAGTGAAGCATTTTCCGTGCGTAGCCGTTGGCAAAACCACGAGGACAAAATTTTTTTTTTTTTACATATTAGGCATTATCTGGTAAAATTATAGGCGTCCGAATTGAAATGCTTGGCATAAGCATTGCAAATTGGAAGTCAGATTCTCCATCGGATTGATTTGGGCATTGAGGCCGCAAACCCTGCCCCAGATTACCATAAAATCGAACCTAAGACCAGATGAAAAACAAATTCAACTAGTGCGATAGTAATGTTACTACATAAGGACAAAGTTGAGTAATAAGGGATACCAGTTCTCCATAACAATTACGCTACTCGGAAGTAATAAAAGTTCTTTTTTCTCCGTACGTGACGCAGGAATCAACCGACTCTTATGGACGTGTTCGGCATAGCTTACTTACGGTTCTTTCCTTTTACTTTATTTTTGCTTTCTCCTGTTCTTACCTCTTTTGCTCCTTATTAAGGTATGACTTCATAAATTTCCCATTTAGACTGTTTTATTTTTGTATTTTTCTTATTGACTAAATAATTGTGAACACGGTTCCTGCCCAAAGCATTTTCCTGCTAGTTTAGTTCTAAATTAACCGAGTGATTC
Source organism: Anorthoa munda (assembly GCA_945859665.1). Taxonomy (NCBI): domain Eukaryota; kingdom Metazoa; phylum Arthropoda; class Insecta; order Lepidoptera; family Noctuidae; genus Anorthoa; species Anorthoa munda. The sequence continues at coordinate 13,469,539 of OX243910.1, forward strand.
TTTCGCTAAAATGTTATAATTTCTGCGTAGGTAGTTAAGTTACATACTTATTCAAGCTTCTTTTTATAAACATATTGCTTTATCTTGCAGTTATAATTTAAAAACGTGCCAAAAGGTATTATTTCTGTAACAGCGTTACAGAAATGACATCGAACCGCGTATCACACATTTAAAAATATAAAAGTAAATATCTTTATTTCAGACCTATAACAGTCCATAAGTTGTTAGTGGTCAGTAACAGATTGTGCTTAAATGCTACGTTAGTATCGTGCTTAAACACTCGTTTTCATTCACATATGAAGGAAATAGCAAATCACAGTTTGGTTAAGCAAATTTGTGAAAGGAAAAGTTACCACACAAGCGCTAACGCTACCTATAAAACTAATTTATTAACTCAACACGTGGCTGCGAGCTTTCAGCGATGTAGTGCTACTCTGTCGCATACAGTGCTAACATAAAATGTAAATGTGTTTCAAATACATTAGGATAGATTCTTTGAACGACGTTGGATCGTAGTAGGATTGATAGATTCTTGGTATGCTGAACAGACTGGTGAAAATGACTATTTTGTTTAAAATGTTTGATTGTAGCTGTGAGATGAGCAAAAACTGCGATATCAATACTAACTTTAGTAACTGTTATTGCGATTGTCGTTAAAACCTCTTTCTAATCTAAAACGGTTTTAGCATAGGCGCTAGCGCTATGAAACTAATTTATTAACTCAACACAGATATGTGGTTTCAGCAATAGTACTACTCTGTCGTATAGTGCTTACGTAAAATGTAAATGTGTTTCAAATACATTAGGATCGTAAAGGATAGATTTAACTTACAGCATCTTTGAAAGACGTTGAAACGTAGGTTTTGACAGAACTATTTTTCTTATAGATATTCAATTACCTTGGTAAGTCTGCTGAAAGCTTTAGTGTTAAAGATAATTTTGTTTGCATATTCTTGATTACTGCCATGATTTACGCATGTGAAAACTGCGATATAAATATTAGCTTTAGTAACTTTTATTGCAATTGCCATGCAAAACTTTTTCGAATCTCAACGAAAACGATTTTCACATAAATGCTAGTGCTACATGTGGAACTAATTTATTAACTCAACACGTGGCTGCGCTAAACTTTCAGCTATGTAGTGTTACTCTGGCGCATACAGTGCTAACATAAAATGTACCTAAATGTATTTGACATTAGGATTGTGATCGTGAGGACTAGATTGTACTTACAGCTTCTTTGAACGACGTTGGAATGTGGTTTTCATTGAACTATTTTTCTTGTTTTCAATCACCACACCATGAAAGGATAATTTTTGTTTAAAATTTTGATTATTAAATATTCCATCCATGCATTTATTTTACATTTGATAGCTCAAAAACTTACCATTGAGTGATGTCCTAAAGCGTTAGCGATTCGATTGTTTACTACAATCAACTTTACTAAAGAAGATTATTTTTTCAGATTTTCACATATTGCCAATTCTCGGGCAACTTTTTAAATTTTCCGAGCAACTTTCTAATTGTCCGGACAACTTTTTCCATTTGCCAGATATTTATATTTTTTGCTTTTCCTAAAATCCTCATTTTAACTCTTACGAACATAAAAAATGCTAAATATGTGATGCCAACGAACAACTTTCAATTTCTATTTTTAAGGATTTTGTTTGTTTACTTTTCGGACTTTAATTTAAAACTCCTTCAAATCACAACAAAAACGTTTATTAACAACGAAAATCTTAACTCGGTCCTCATAATTTTTCCTTCAACGATTCTGTATCTATTTTCACCGTCTTTTGTCATCAAATAAACAGCGTGATCACAGTGCTCAGTAAACGAGTTTCGTTTCCTTTCGCACGTGAAAATCGGATTTGTTTAATTTATTACTTTGTCTCGAGACAGAGAGATGCTACGGTTATTTAGCCCTCGACACCTCACTGTTATAATAGGATTCTAGGAGGATTTAAATTGAATCCTGTTGCAGGGTGCTCAGATGTATTTAAGTCGCTGTTGCCGAAAATCGTGATGGAGCATTTCGTAGGCGTTTTAAGAGCTAACAAGTTATTTTGCTGCGGCTTATTTGGAGTTGGAAAGTACAATTAACGATTTATTGCTGAAGTTTACATAGGGTTTGCTGGATACGAAAGACTGGAAACAGGTTGTATACAAATATTTAAAACATTTCTCAAAACCCTTGAGTACCAAAATACTGAGAATCTTTTGACGGTTCTCAAATAGATTTCCATCTTTCCTTTCTCCCGTGGCTGATTTAGACCTCATACTCGCTCTCAACCACTCATGTATGTCAACATTCATACTCTCTAACATACATTCATACACTCCAAAATACATTCTAACACTCCAACAAACCTTTAAACACTAACAAACCACCAGACACTACAAATAACCAGTTTCGTATGAACGTCAACTTATTAACCGACTTACCAAAAAGGAGGAGGTTCTACGTTCGACTTCATGTATGTTTTTTTTTTTAATGTATGTTCACCGATATCTCCGTCATTTGGGAACCGATTTTGAAAATTCTTTTTTTGTTTGAAATAGTATATTCCCAAATTGGTCCAATTTTAATTTGGTGAAGATCTGATTAAGGAATTCGAAGATATACAACAGAACTCTTCATTAAATAACGGCAAACCTCTCGGGATTGCTGCAATCGCATGTCTGTTCATTGTTAATACATATATTTCATAACATAAAATCACGCCAGTACGCTCTTAAGGGGTACGCAGTTCTCTCATTTCACCGGTTATGTTCAAGTTTCATGATATTCGGTTAATCTATTCTGGCTATATAGGTACCTTACTAAACAACTTGCCTATTAGGTAGGTACAACTAAAAGTGAAAAATAAAAAACTTTTTTGCAAAAAATGCTACCGACTTAAAAAAATAACTTTATTTTTGGAAGTCGGTGTCTTTGGTAGGTAGCAATTTTTTGCTTTATGGACACCGACTTGAAGTTATTTTTCACTTTGTAGTTTTTTATTTGGAAGTCGGTAGCATTTTTTTGCAAAAAAGTTTTTTTGAATATTTTAATTTAGTTATTTTTATCCCTTTCATATTATTTTTAACTTTCAACAGTTTGATATGGGGGAGCCCTAGTGACCTGTAACAGGCTTTTTCAAAAACCTACTTGAAGCACCAGTCTCTTACAATGGTGGAATATAGAATTAGCCAAAAAATAATAATTTTAAGGTAACCTAACATTGTAAAGAGAGAACAAATAAATTAATTGAATTAAATTTGTATCATCATTTCAGCTGGAACACGTCCACAGCTGGATAAAAGCCTCCCCCAGATACCACCAACCGGTAGTTTACTTCTCGCATCCAAAAAATGGTGTCTTCCCGCGACTTGACCTGCCTTCACCCGTAGTGTTGTTCTATATAATCTACTTTACATAAATAGCAAAATCCACTGGTCCAGCACGTTATCCATGCAACCTATTAGGTAACGTATCTAAAGGTATATAGATGCAAAGGGTTGTCGAATCCTTCAGTCCATCCCCATTATAGTTCATTTCCTTTTCGTACACAGAAAATCCACCTCAATACACCTCCCGCTACGTCAGCTGTAGTTTTTAATAAAAAGCAAAAGTAGAATGTATTTCATTTACCCCTCACAATGTATCAAGACAAGACAAGGGTGCAAAAGGGCTGACTCCGGAACGAAAATAAACGTTGAATGATCACTTAGACCCTTCACTTTGAACTGACGGCCGAAACAAAGGAGCTTGTGTGAAATACCTATGTAATTACGTAGAAGGACTAAACATCTATTACGAAAGTAGCAATTTTCTACGTCCTAGATTTTTAGGCTTGTTGCCAGTTCATTATGTAGAAAGGAATTTTAGCTATGTGTCTCGTTAGGGATGTTCCATCATCAGCTTAGCCATGTTAGCTCTTAGCCTAAATATACTGAAAATTCCATGTTTTTTACATTGAGTGTCACCCATCTGAACTCCCTAAGTAATAAGACTGTTAAGGGTTACCGGCTTTCTAAGAAGTGATACCAGTTCTCCAATTTCTTCGGTACTCATGTGTCCCTTATAACTAGGGTTAGGGCTTATTCTGCAAGTGACAGAGGGGTCTCAATGGGGATAATAAGTCACCCACCTTAAAACCCACTTAAAAAAACAAGAAGAAAATCATGATATGCAGTCTATCCTACATCTGGTTTTGGTCCGCCAGCTTGCGAATATGTGTCCTCCGACTGCACAGCATGATTTTCTTCTTGTTTACGTCTTTTTAGTTCGCTTTTCAAGCAGTCGTGTTTTTTGATTTTTTTAATTAGCTTTTTTTATTTACAACTTTTTAGTTCTTTTTGTTTTTGAATTCCGTACATTCAAACATATAAGTGTTATATATTTTTGAAATCAACTCTTTATTTTGATACCCCACACGATGGGTCGGGAAGAAAAAAAAAATTTTGCCCCCACAAAATGGCGCCATTTTTTTTTCCAATTTTAGTGTAGCCTGTGTCACTCGCGGGGGTACTCTAGAACGCCACATAGGAACAAACATACATACATACATAGACTGATAAACACATTACCCTCCTTCGGCAGTCGGGTAAAAGTGCTTAAACTTGCAGGTCGGTAAAGAAGCTGAACTACTTATACTTGAGTCCTAATATTGCCGGGTACTCAAATCAAATCCATATTTATCTACGGAGTATTATAAAATAATATAACAGTGTATTGGTAAACAAAGCTTTATACTAAACGGATTGACAAATATCTCCAAAGAAAATAAAAGTAATTTTGTACGAAGAAATCAGATTAAATATTCATCATTTAGGTAGATTAAAAAAGATTGAAAATTTTTTCGCAATAAAAATGAGATAGACAGAAGAACAAAGGGCCTTAATTACATCTCCAATAATAACACTCATTAAGATAATAATTATGTTCAGCCTAATTAAAATGAAAGTGGATATTATTTAACGTTATTTTCTATGAAAATATTTTGCATAAATGTTTTGTGAAAATTGTCTCTGCAATTTTCATTTATAAGTGGTGTCGAAAAACGTTGTATTTGCGTTCCTGAAATGCCGCGAAAATATTGTTTTGATTTCATGTCATATTTGATATCAATTCCGTTTATCAATCTTCTAGACTGGTTAGATGTATATTTATTAATTTATTGTAGTTGCTGGTATTTTAATTAGTTAAATACATAAGAAAATATTTTGTTATTGGATTGGCTGGAATTAGCTTTCGCCAGCTACTTGGCTCGCGTGAAAACATGAAAATTCTGCAACAGCCAAGTAGGTACTAATAAGTTCAAATATACTATCCTACGTGCTTATCCTGGCCATCGTTTGTCCATGTGTCAAGTATCCCAATCCGTTAATATAAAACCTGAATTTACACATTATGTCCCGCTAAACTTGATATAATTATCATTTTTGATCATCATCAGCCTTTTTAATGTTCCCACAGCTGGGACACAGGCATCCTCTCTGTGAGAAGGAATGGGCCGTAATCCACCACGCAGGCCCAGTGCGGGTTGGTGAATGTCACGTCTTCGAATTTTTGTTTCTTGGACATGCCGGTTTCCTTACGATGTTTTCCTCAATCAGAGGTGTTTTCCTCAGAGCAGTGGTGATAAAATAATTTACACAAAGTAAAGTGCCTGCCTGGGCCACTGGGCCACCACTGCTCTGCACTGCTAAGTGTTTATTCCTTGGGATAATAAAACACTTATCACGAGGGAGAACCCGCGGGTAGAAGCTGGTTTATAATATTAGTAGGAGTAGAATTAGTAAAATCTAACTTACCTGCATATTTAAGAAAGGAATGCTAATCTTAAATCTAAATATTCGAATAATTACATAACAAAGGTACAAAACAATAAAAGGTAAGAACAAATGCCGATCGGCAAAATGGAATGCAATATGCATGATATGTCAATGGCGCAATCCGTCATGTGTATGCAAAACGGGCGTTTAGCATATCAACGAACACGTAATTTGTATGTATCAGTCGGGCGAATCTGATGCAATGTCTTACTTTACCTTATCATCATCTGCCTAGCCTTTTTCCCAATTATTATTGGGCTCGGCTTCCAGTCTTACCGGATTCAGCTGAGTACCAGTGTTTTACATGGAGCGACTGCCTATCTGACCTCCACAACCCAGTAACTGGGTAACACGATACCCCTTGGCAAGACTGGTGTCAGATCTCAGGCTTCTGACTACCCGTAACGACTGTCAAAGATCTTCAAATGAAAGCCGGGTCCAACGGCTTAAGGTCTATCCACACATATCAGGGGCATGCCCGGGACGTGACAGGGCCGGGTCCCGTCAGGGGCTCAAAAAAATATCGGTGGGAACATTTTATATGAACTCGTTCACACACGTCCGTGCACGGGACGTGTCCGGGCCCGTGCACGGACGTGTGTGAACGATGTCATATAAAATGTTCCCACCTATATTTTTTTGAGCCCCTGACGGGGCACGGTCTGTCCACGTCCCGTGCCCGTCTCGGGCACGGCCCTGATATGTGTGGATAGACCTTTAACGTGCTTTCCGAGGCACGGAGGAAACTCAGTATGTTGAAATGGTCACCCATCCACGGACCGACCTCGTCAAGCGTTGCTTAACCTTGAATATCGACCCGTGCGGCTGTTATTATTTAGCCACGAGCTCCTCTTACTTTACCTTATACCATTGCGAAACAATTGGTAAACTGACACCTGATTTCTGAACTGACAAGTTAAATTAAAAAAAAAACCCCAGCACATTTTTTATTCCATGCTACATAATTCATCTAGTAGTAGACAAGCTTTGATCGAAAATCTATTGAACACGTAATTCGACGACATCTTACGAAAACAGTCCGATTCAGCAATAAAACGCCCATAAATTTTGTACGTCTGTACCGAACACTCTCGATAAAGTCACCTTCAAACGAAATCAAAATCGATTCATTCGTTTAGGAGCTATGTAGCCACAGACTGATGCACAAATACACATGTTAAACTTATAACACCCCTCTTTTTTCGTCGTGGGTTAAAACTTTAGAATGCGTATAGTAGGGTTTGGCAGACGATATTGTTGCGGGTAGAACCTAGATAAGTGTGGCACAGAAATGTGGGGATTGGCACAAGAAAAAGGAGGGCTATGCCCAGCCGTGGGTAAAGTCAGGCTGCGGATGATGATGATGGCAATAGGGTTTAACAAGTTCTCTGTTTCAAATTCTTAATTCAGAAACCGGGGTTCAGATTAGCTAGGTGCTTAGATTTTGGGTTTGTTTTATTAGCGAGATAGTGGTCAAACGCGAACCTATCGATAAATAAAAAAATATATTTAAAATTTGCGTCGGAAGACGGCGAAAAAAAAATATACACGGATTTTTAAATATAGGGTGATCATAATATTTCGGCTTGTTTTTAACCCCCGACGAAAAAAGAGGGGTGTTATAAGTTTGACGTGTGTACCTGTGTAATTGTGTTTCTGTCTGTGTCATCATAATTCCTAAACGGATGAACCAGTTTTGATTTAGTTTGAAGGTGACTTTATCGAGTCTTCTTAGCTATGTTTTATGAAATTCAGTTCAGCCGTTCAAAAGTTATAGGCGTTTTATTGTATGAATCGGACTGTTTTCACCGTGTCATAATAAGGTGTTCAATAGATTGTCGATCGAATCTTTAGACACGATACTAGATGAATTAAGTAACATGAAACAAAAATATGTCGGGGGTTTTTAAATTTTATTACAGAATAATAAGTCTGATCATTTTCGAAATTTTTTGATTAATCTTTTTGCATCGTTCCAAGATTCCAACTAGGTTAAAGGATGTGTTGTGTACTCTCATCATCTCATTTTAACTTTCAAAGATTTAAATCACTTTGTGAGAAGCTCTGTATGAACCTATCATACAGAGCTTCTCACAAAGTTCACCAACTGTACGTATATTCAGACAGTTACAAAACGTTAACCGTAAATACATTACAGTTCCATTGTAATAATACTATGTCAAGCTGGGTTCAAAGCCATCAAATCCCGCTCTTTTCCTACTACATAAAATCGTGTCACACCACTATTAAATAAACGTTGCATGTTTACAAAGCATAGACCTTAAACCGTCAGGTGTACGCGGATATAATTTTTCCCCTTTCAAAGTCCCCGTTATCATGCTTCCCTGACCTTTCATTCACTGTTACAGTGGGCCATTTCTGTGCAAATGTCTCAATTAACACAGAAAATGTTGATAAAAGCGACAGGGAATAAATTGGTGCCAATTTTGTACATAACGACGATTCAGTGGCTGAGCTAAAATCACGCTATCCAGCCAGACCTTTATTACAGACTATTAGGAAAATAATCGGCGCCGAAATACCACAGTTCACCATCTGCCTAATGAAAAAAGTAAATAACGTCCCTGAGTTATGGAACGCAAATTCCGCAGACTAGTAACGCCCAAAGAATTGTTTACAGTTCTGGTTTCCGAAGTTTTTTCTTGAAAGTTGGCGTTGCGTTTGCTTTAGCGTATTTCTTTTGCATTCTAACAAGATACTTCTTTGAAAATGTCTGTAGATTGTTCATTTTGAAACACTGTTTCGTAAAGGTTTCTTGAAATGAAAAGCCCAGCAGCATGTTTTTCTGATCGTACTGTTAACACTAATAACATGTATAACCCGATCCAACAAAGCAATTATTTTAATTTAAAGCACTTGACGGCAATTTTTGGAGACAGTAATGTGCTAGAAATGCATTTTATGTTCACTTTTACTTGTTCGCAGTTTACATCTCACCCGAATGTTTATGGTCGATAAATCTTCAAACAATTGTGACTGAGGCACTTGCATACTAGCTGCAAATAAGACGGAATATAGCTGTTGATAAGCAGCAAATATTAGCTCATTAACTGTGTTGATTTAATAGTTACCTATGATTAACATTATTTTGGCTATTAAATTTTGCAAACACTCAAAGCGCTGAAATACCACCACTTCACAGCGATACTCGTTCGCACAAAGAGAATACCTAGTAGTAATTACATCCATATTATTACGCTTGAAAATTAATTACGTGAATACGAGCCCAAACACCACTAAAACAAGTATGACATCCTTCATATAGCCGGCAGTTCGGTGAATTTCCCGAGTAACAGCCGTGTAATATTTGAAAGCAGGAACACTTAAAGCAAACAGTCGGAAACCTTCTCGAATATGTGTCTAATTACACGCGTTTTGTACGTGTAGCCGTTTGTGCAGTCGCATTAAAACTGTTTGTTTGTTCGCCTCAAATGTATCACGGCTACAGCTATTGGGACCGCTAGGAACTGCAGTTTATCCACACCAGAACGACGCACACAATCTCAAGTACCCATTCTATACGTCGTCAAGGCTTAATGGGCAACAACAAATGGTGCTATTTATCGTAAAATCGACACTAAAAACAGACTAACACATCGTTTCGGCAAAACACGTAGTAAATTTTATACGCCCTCTTGTATAAGAGTCGGATGTGCGTTTTGTTAGACTTTTCAGGGTTTTGAAAATTGAAAAGTTGACTCCGTTCGCAGTGGATTGATCGACAATAAACTAAGACTTTAGATGTTTATTTTCTTCTTAACTCCCAAGCAGTAAAAGTGGTCTAATATCTTTGTGGACTTAAAAGAAGCCACATCAATCTTACCTTTACTGGGCGTCGTGAAATATCCATTCTGGGCTAATAAAATATTTACTGCTGGTTGCACCTTGCATTTCAAGTTCGTCTGGAAATGCGTTTTCTAGACGTTACCTTTTGAACAACGTTTGTTACCTTAGCTGTGTCGTATATCCTGAGTCGAATATCTTTTGGCTAAATAAATATGATTAAATATTATACCGGCCATATAAATTCGGTACTTTAATAACAGGCACGTGAATCATATAATTTTCAGTTATTTTTTGTCTTAAAATGTTATTCCAATCTCTCCAATTGCCACGTTTTACAGCAATTTACGTGTTTTATAGCTTTTTTACGACAATCTCGAGAGTAAGGCGTTGTCATTAAACGTACGGGTTGATCGTGGAGGAAATTGCTCAACAAAACGCCACAAAAATGGGATAAAAGCCCTAAAATTTATGTTGGGGGCTCATCGGGGCCATTACCACGTAGAAGCGTTGTGCATTAAACATTAAAACTGTCGTGACACCCCGCCTGCACTGTTATTTACGTACATATTAGCAATTTTCAATTATTTTATCGTAGTTTTAGAGCCGCAGCTGCTCTTTGCTCTGTAAAGATCGGGGTGTTTTTTTTTGTGAAAATTGCAATAACCGTTATTTTTCTGTTTTAAAATGGTAACTGAATTTACCGTTTTATAGCAATTGTGTTTCTTGCTCAACATATAGTAAAAAGCAGAAATCGTTGTTTGCAAAAATCAAATAGAATATCCAATGTAAACGCGATTTTACGGCATTTTGACGTTTTTTTACTATCTTTTTTGCGGATATTATTGTTTAAAATTTGAATCCTCCAACGTGAACTTCTGTGGCACACGTGGTTCGTAAAATAAAGTAATAAGTGTTACCTTAGATTGGCATCGAAGCTCGCGGTGTTCGGGTGGTCCAGCTAAGGCTGTCGACAAACCCGCGTTATGCGCGACATACGACGCGACACGACTTTGAATAATTAGCCAATAATCTCATTGTTGTCTATTCAAGCGTTCACAACTTTCTTACATAGTCATTATGCAGTCCGACCAGCGTGAAAGAAACCTTTGTTAACCGATATTAAAAAGAAATAATATGACATTTGCCGACTTGCTCTTAAAGAATATTTTATGTTAAGTTTTGTTCTTGCGATTTGTAGAACAGGGTATAAACATTAATGTCTAATGAATGCGAAGTGCTTTCCTAACATTTTAGTGTCCAATTTAAATGTTAAATTGGTACTTCGAATTGTAACGAATAGACTGATGAATTAATGATGAACCATAAAGTCTATCTTGAGTGAGATTCCTGATTTCATTCACTTTTAGCACCATCGGAGTTTCTTAAAAAGGAACGTTCATTTTTAGGGTTCCGTACCCAAAAGGTAAAAACGGGACCCTATTACTAAGACTTCGCGATCCGTCTGTCTGTCTGTTTGTCTGTCTGTCTGTCTGTCTGTCTGTCCGTCTGTCTCCAGGCTGTATCTCATGAACCGTGATAGCTAGACAGTTGAAATTTTCACAGATGATATATATTTCTGTTGCCGCTATAACAACAAATACTAAAAACAGTATAAAATTAATATTTAAGGGGGGCTCCCATACAACAAACGTGATATTTTTGCCGTTTTTTGCTCGATATTAATAACGGCAATAGGTAGACGCTTGAAATATTCGCAGAATATTTAGTTGTATATTCTCTTCAAAAATAATAACTATTAAATTAAAATAAAATAAATTAAGGGGGGCCCATACAACAAACGTGATTTTTATGCAGTGTTTTGCGATAATGATACGGAACCCTTCGTGTGCGAGTCCGACTCACACTTGGCCGGTTTTTGAAACCGCTGAGCGCCACTATGCAAAATGTCTGGATGTTCGCTTTGTCTTCGTTATGAAGGAGTCTTTAGTTGCACCTGGCAAGCAGGTCACGACCCGGCCTCGGCCCTCGGGTCTCAAGATCGAGAACAGAGCTAAGATTCATTGATATCGGAATACCGTCCGAACATTCTCTCAGTTTCAAAGGTTTTGCTATAAATTGGAGACGGTATAAATTGGGAAACTATTCCAGAGGAATTAGATCCAGTTGAAGTATGTGTGCTCATTATTTTCTGTGAAAATGTTTCCTAGTGGAGGAATTAGTCTAAAGTTCCATGGAGTTTAATTTGCCTCAAACTTTGTGGATAATTTGTTCACAAAATTAGGTTAGATTGTTAGATAGAAGTAGGTTGGTACACACTTTTTTATTTGAGGTCTTCTATTTAATATGGCTGTGGAAAACGTTGCGCTCAAAGGCCAGTATCAACGGCAACCTACCATAGGCTGTCGTACTGGTAGACGATATTTTAAAGATAAACTGGATATCTCTTTATACCCTACTGCCTAAGGAGTGTTATTTGTTTATCAGTCTATGTGTATGTATGTTTGTTTGTTCCTATGTGGCGTTCTAGAGACCAAACGCGTTGGCCGATTTTGATGATTCCTACTTCAATCGATTCGTCTTAACCTTACGAGTGTCACAGGCTACATTAAAAAAATAGAAAACACATATTGTGGCCGCCCAATTTTTTTTTTTCTTCCAAACCTATCGTCAGTCGGAGGATATGGGGTTTGGTTTCGGGTTTTGGTCAGCCAGCTCGCGAATATGTATCCTCCGACTGCACAGCATGATTTTCTTCTTGTTTACGTCTTTTTAGTTTAGCAGTCGGGTTTAAAAAAAAAAATATTTTTCTTTTTTATTCTTTGGATTTTATTAATAAAAATAAACTAATTAAAACTCATATCCAGTATGCATGTATAAATGCTCAGAACCAAATGTATTTTATGATGTAGGAACGTAAACGATCCAAAGTATTCCCGTATTAAACCGTGTTGCTGGTGGCATTCTTTCTGCCTACATCCCAATGGGAAAAAAACGCTATTTTATTGGTGTTTTTTATTTTTAATCCAACAAAATGTAAAATATCATCTAAAAATCTCACTTACCATTAATTACAAAGATCTACAAGTATAATGCCCAGCAAAACAGCTCTATTGAAATGTCCCGAAGATAGTGAAGTCTTTTATCAATCCGGTCACGCCTCATTCTAATGAAGTGAGGAGTTTGTCACGTAACTCCTGGGTAGCATTCGGAATCGCGATAAAAGGAAAATTTACTGCCGCCCTAAATACTTGTAAGTACCTATACATTCTTTAGGAGCTAAGGAATTAGGTGTTAGAGTGAATGTTGGTTTGCGTCTTGGTTTTTTGAAATCAGGTTGAGCCATCATGAGCTTGGTTGCTTTATGAGAGGGACCATTCAATTTAATTTGTAAGAGCCGAGCGCAATAAGTCATTTTCTATGAAGTTATGCTATCTTAGGTTTCCTGATGGCGCGATGCAATTCGATTTATATCGCACCAATAAGCGATTTTAAACCCCCGACGGAAAAAAGGGTTGTTATATGTTTGACGTGAGTATCTTTGTGTATTTGTGTATCTGTCTGTGGCATCATAGCTCCTAGACGGATGAAGCAGTTTTTCATTTGAAAGTGACTTTATGAAGAGTCTTCTTAACTATGTTTTATGAAATTTGATTCAACCGTTCAAAAGTTATGGTCGTTTTACTGTTTGAATCGGGATGTTTTCGCAAGATATCGTGTCATAATTACGTGTCGAATAGATTGTCGAACGAAGCGTGTCTACTACTAGATAAACTATGTAGCATGAAATACAAAAGGAGGCTCTTATTTTTTTTTATTTTACTTGTTACACACACATGGACGCAATGCGATGCAATTCGACCAATACGATCTTTTTATTACAATTAAATTTTTCTTAGAAAATACTTGCGCGATATAGCCTATCGAGGCAATTAAAATTTTGTCGCGTCATCAGAAAAGGGCCTTAAAGTAAAGGTCAGGGACTTCAGGCTTTCATACGACGAGTTTACGATAGGAACCTTTTATGTAATTTTAATTATCAATAAAATAAAACGCGATGTAATTTTCAATAAAAGTAGTAGACAGGTTTAATGTATGTTAATTAAATGATTAAAATTAAATTGAATTAAAATTAATTGATTTAGAAACCAGTCCATATGCGTACCATGTGAAACTAAAACTATTATTAGATACATTAAAAATAATAACAATCAGAAATACATTACAAAAGTCACTAAAACACATTATACATTACAATTAGAATTCATTACAAAGTCATTAAAACACATTATAAAATTAGAATTTAACAATAACAAAAAATATTAAACATACTCTGTTTCATCTTATTCTAAATCTGGTCCAGTACCGCATTATTGGGCAATCCAGTAGTTTAGTATGATGTTAACCGACACACCAACCGTCACGTTCATCAAATGTGTGCTTATTTCAAGCTCCAATCAAGCAATAAAAAATCGATCTTTAAAAGTGGTTTACCGGTCGTTAGGGTCTGAATATTCAAAAACAGAACCGTAAAAGCTTTGAGCTTTTAGTTTTTACTAAGCAAATTGAATACTTCAAAATGTTAGCTGCATTTGTACAACACAAACTGAAACGCACAGGAAAAATGGAAAATCCAACAAAATCTTCTATCGCAAATTGTATTTGATATAACCAAAGCGCGAGATGGAAGCGGCCCGGTCGAATCTAGATAATGCAAATACAGGGCTGCACCATCCGATGTACGGAACTCTTTTGACCACGAGCCCCGAATAACATTTCGTTTGTACAGGGTTACCATACCATTTGGTTGGAATTCTGTGGATTTTATTTTGAGTGTTGGTTTTATAGAAAAAGATTTGGCTTTCTATTATGATTTGGTAATATGTATGTGACTTGGCGAGTGTAATTTGTGACAAGAGTGTCTTAAATTAATGTTACTTAACAAGTCATATTTTGCAGAATATATTTTTAATTATAGGGCATACTATGATGATGAAACTTCTGTCTCATCATCATCATCATATCAGCCGAAAGACGTCCACTGCTAGACATAGGCCTCCCCCGTCGCCACATTGACCGGTCCCGTGCGTCTCGCAACCAGCGGATCCCCACAACCTTCACCAGGTCATCGGTCCACCTGGTGGGAGGCCTTCCAACGCATCGTCTTCCGGTTCGCGGTCGCCACTCCAGAACCTTTCTGCCCCATCGGCCATCGGCCATCCGTTCTGCGAGCAATGTGCCCTGCCCACTGCAACTTAAGTTTGGCAATTCTTTGGGCTATGTCGGTAACCCTGGTTCTCTTACGGATCTCTACATTTCTGATTCGATCACGCAAGGAAACGCCGAGCATAGCCTTCTCCATTGCCCTTTGAGTGACTGTAAGCTTTCTGATGAATATGTCATCACTGGCAACATACACTGGTCATAGACTTTTGTCTTGAGACACTGTGGTAAGTTGGACGAGAAGATACCGCTGCCCAGCCGAGTCGGATTCGGCGGTTGACCTCTTTCTCGAAGTTGGCCCTACCCAACTGGATCGTTTGTACCCGGTAGACATAGTCGCCCACAACTTCGAGTGTAGAGTCTCCGACCTTGATAGGAGTGGGTGTAGTACCATGGGCATTCAACATCACCTTGGTTTTGTCCATGTTCATTCTAAGACCCACTCTTTCGGAAGCTCTACTGAGGTCATCGAGCATTGTACTGAGGTCCTTCATGGTCTCAGCCATAACCACTACATCGTCGGCAAACCGAATGTAAGTAATGTACTCGCCATTGACGTTGATGCCTAGCCCTCTCCAGTCCAGAACCTTGAAGACATCCTCCAGTGCATCGGTAAACAGCTTCGGAGATATGACGTATCCCTGTCTCACACCTCGCTGCAGAAGGACTGGTTCCGAGGTCTGATCCTGAAGTCGAACTGACATGGCGGCGTTTTTGTATAAACACTTCAATATTTCGATGTACCGGTAGTCAATTTGGCACCGTTGGAGAGGCTGCAGTACAGCCCAAGCTTCGATCGAATCGAAGGCATTCTCGTAGTCTACAAACTCTAAACAGTTGGTTTGATTGTTGGTTGTACTCTTCGGTCTTCTGTATAACCTGCCGCAGCGTATGTATGTGGTCTACGGTGCTGAAGCCTTTACGGAATCCGACTTGTTCGGGAGGCTGGAAATCGTCAAAGCGCGACCGTAGCCGAGGGTAGACGGCTGCCGGGAACTCGGGGCCGTTTTATCTGTGTGCTATTCATTTTGGTTTGGGTGGGTTTGCCATTATGGCAAACTGCCCATTCTCTGGTGTGTCCCTTAGTCGCATCTTACGAAACCCACGGGAAGATATGGGATAGTGAAATTCTTTACGTCCGTCACCATACGGTACGGTAAACGTCTATCTAATGAAAACGAACTTTATAAAACAATTCCATAAATATCTTCTATCTATGTATATAAAAGTGAAAGTATGTATGTACGTTCCTTATAGACTCCGAAATGGCTGGACCGATTTCAAAAATTCTTGCACCGTTGGAATGCTACATTATTCCCGGGTGACATAGCTACTTTTTATCTCTATATTCGTACGGGAACGGGAACTACGCGGGTGAAACCGTGAGGCGTTCGCTAGTACTCTATACAAAAAATCCATAGAAATGTTTTATTTGCACTTCCCGTAAAGCTCCGTCCGTCTTTTTATCCTGACTTCAAATTCGAACGATGGCAACCGTACTTATATCAAATACCGGGCCAAAAGCGGCGGCCGGGCGGTCACGGTGAATGTTGTTTTAATAAAATGACACTGATTTAATCTGCGCTCACTGGGAAATTAGAATTTTCACAAGGTTTTTTTTCAGGACCCATACGAAATTGTGAGTTACGTCATATCTGCAGTAATAAAAGTGGGTTGGGTAAAATCGTTGGTGTTTTTTTATCCATTTTTCTAGTTATTAAAACTGGATGCAAAATGATACCTGCATAGTTCAATTATTTTCTCCGGATAAAGACCAGAAGAATATAATACCTACTTTGTTTGGATAAAATGAGTTATATTACATCGAACTTCAGTTATAAGTTGTCAATTACGTGGTCAGTATAGTTTTCGAACGACTTACCTAACTAACTTTGGTCTGAAATCAAAATTCCACTTCTGAATATCTCAAGCAGATCTTCACCAAACCGATACCACCAAACGCCAGACATTTTGCAAATTCCATTCTTATAAAATTTTACAAAATAAAAAGCATATTCCTGTTGCTGTAAAATTCTTCGTTTTCATAAATTATATCGCAGTTTCAGGCACTTTAATATTTTATTCAGGCAGTAGGTACGTGTTAACGGTTTCAATGAATTTTTGACATCCATTCCACGGCTTAGTATTAAATAAAATTTTGATATAGACAGCCGAGAGGCATCAGAGATTCTGAGTGCTTTCCGAGAATCTGAAAATTTCGAAATGGATTTATGAATATTTCCAAGTATCTATGGTGCTAAGGTTTGAGGTTTGACTTTGAAAAGGATATCGTTTTTAGTAAATAAGTGACTGTTGCAATTGATGCTAAAAATATTTGACGGGTATAAAATACCAGTAATATAGGGCTTATAGCTGTAATCAGCCTACAGTATTCTCGGTACTGGGACATAGGCCTCCTCTCTGTGAGGTCGAGCGCTACTGCCTATACCTACGACCTATAGACCTATCCACACAGTGTTCAGTGAGGATTGGTGTATGTCACATGTCTCCGATTTATTAAGTTCTAGGACATGACGGTTTCTTCAACATGTTTTCCGAAACCTTTTTAAACAGACTACCAAAGCTATACAATCACCTCAGTAACCTTTTCAAACATAAATACAAATTCATTATTAGCAAGTACTTTCAAAATGATTACGTTTGCTTTATCAGGCATCGTGATGAAGTATCCCCGTATCCCGTTTAATATCAACACAATAAGAGTAATCCATTCATGTCAGTGAACAAAAGCAATATCCTCAATGAAAACTAGTATTCGTTAAGCATCCTTTATCCTTTGTAAAGTATTGAAAATATTCAATAATATTTCATGAATCTCTTTCCGTGTGCAAAGTACGGTGCATCGTGAAATGCAATTTTTTAAATGAAATTCGATCGGATACTTTTTTATTGTTATTGCTTTGTGGTAAAAGATTACATAAAGTCATGCTTTTTTCCACGAGGGTTGACAGAAATCTACAGAATGCTACCTGTTATTATCCTTATATAATATTCAAGTAATGGGAATTATCTATGTATGTGCTGTATTTGTTAGAAGTAAAGGGGAATTTAGAAGTGATTTTTTTTTGAATATTTCTAATACACTTTTTTAACAGAGTTCAAAAAGGAGGTTCTCAATTCGATTGTATTTGTTTTTATGTGTGTTACCTCAGAGATTTTTACAAGGTGAACCGATTTTGATGATTCTTATTTATTTGAAAGCTGGTACCATTTAATCAAGATTTGATAAAGATCTGACTGGTTTTTGGTTATAATTTATAAATAATGCATATTTTCATTATCATGAAAATATGCATAATAATAGGCATGCATAATAATTGTGTAAGTTTTGGTACCAAATATATATAAGGTAGGCAATAAGGTACCAAACCTAAAAAATAAAAATAAAGAAACATTTAACAAAAAAATATTCTGACTTCCAAAACAAAACACTAAAAAACGAAAAATAACTTCTCTCTTTAAAAGTTTTTTGAAGTTGTCCACTCAGATGTCCTCTATAGCGTCCTTCGAAAGCCTCCTTCTTACAGGGTTGATAAAGCAACCATATCGGAGATTAGGGCATGAAGTGCCAAGTCATCATCTTTCTGCCCTTATTCCAATTAATTCGGGGTCGGCGTAACATGTCTTCTTCATCTTCCTTACATCTCGTTTAGTCATCATCTCGAGGTGACCACCTCCTTTCCGGCCATGCAATATATGAAGTGCCAAGTGACCTATATAAATAGCATCTGTATAAGGCACGGCCGTCCAAAAGAACAAATGACCCACTAATTAATATTCCACCACCATTAAACTCATAATATTTTTTGGCCAACATTGGATAATATTATGTCCAAAACCCGCAGACATTGTTCATCATAAAATGCAAATTCGTGTAAGTAGGGTAGGAAAGCTCACGAGTGGCCAATAAATAACAAATCAGTCACAGGCATAATGGGACCATTGCTCAGCGCCAAGAAGTTGGGAGTTGGCTGTAGTTCAACTAAAGTTCTTGGTCCTGCGATGTTGGGGGCTTGGAGGTAGGTAGCTGCTAGACAGGGTAGGTAGCATAAAGTATTCATGATTTTTGTATTGAATCGTTTCTGGACGGGATAGACTTTGTGGTGATGTGAAATTATGTTTAAATCCAGAAGTTTTTTTTTTATGCCTATGCTCCTGTCCATTAATTTGCCGTCATGGACTTGATAGATCAGTCTAGCAGTGGGCAGCGGTGGCAGCATCAGGCTAGAAGTAATGTGATTCTTTAATTAAATAAAAATATAATTATGGCGCAAGCATAATGGTGTCTCAGTGGTAACAGCCCCGACTTACGTGTAGTCGTGAGTTCGAAACCAGGCAGGCGCTTTACTTTGTGTAAATTATTTCATCGCGGCCGCTCTTAAAACGGCAAAGGAAAACATCGTGAGGAAACCTGCATGTCCTAGAACTAAAAATTCGAAAACATGTGACATTCACCAACCCGCACTGGGCCCGCGTGGTGGATTAAGGCCCATTTTCTCTTTCACAGAGAGGATGCCTGTGTCCCAGCAGTGGAAACATTATAAGGCTGATTATCATTATGATGATAATCATGGCGGCAGACAGTCCGTAACGAGTTAGCACGAAGTGGATACCTACCACAAATCAGACACAAAGTAAGTACTTTCAATCTACAGTATTCCGATCAAACCACCAATTACTTACCACAAGGCTATCTGTACACTCGTATATGAAATATTCAGGCAAAATACATCGTGATCGCAGCCCGTCGCCGAATGTACTCGAAACTGGACCAGGGCTGAAATTGTTTCACAGAACAAGGCCCAGTAAAAAAAGAAATTTAAATAAAATACAAGGAAACATTATGGCATTGCGTTCGT
Organism: Anorthoa munda; assembly: GCA_945859665.1. Taxonomy (NCBI): domain Eukaryota; kingdom Metazoa; phylum Arthropoda; class Insecta; order Lepidoptera; family Noctuidae; genus Anorthoa; species Anorthoa munda. The sequence goes on from OX243910.1 coordinate 13,489,227, forward strand.
AAAAGCCACGCTTTCATGAAATCGAACTTTGAGGTTAAATCGCCGAAATAAAGCTTTATGAAATATCGTTTTTATTGATACTGTGTTGTGTACTGAACAAAAGGAACAAAGATTTATTGGAGATCCTGATTGGAATATTGGCATGACACGGTATTTTCCAAAAAAAAAATGCACATGGTATTCCTGTTATTCGGCCTTTGTAAGGTCGTTATAGTAAAACTGATGTTTTTGTTGTGGCTTTTTTATAATATTATGCAGTTCAACAGCCTATTAAGTTGATCGTGGCATTCTTAAATTAAATACAAAAGTCAATAAATGACTCTTTTTGAATTAAGAATTTGAAATTAAGTATTTGTCACACTTTACTTTTTATAGACGAACTTTAGCTTTTAAGTAAGGTTTTTCTTAAGATTGGCTGGAAATTGTATTTCGATGTACTAACGCACTTAAAACATTTAATGATCTCTATTTCAAAGATTACATTAAAAACTTTTACTACATTTAATTCCACTTACAATCCGCTTGATACCTTCAAGAATTAAATTCTAATCCAGACTTACAGCTTTACAGCCTTCTGCGAATCCGTTGTAATGAAATGAAATTTTCTTCATAAGAAGTTAGATGTAAGAATTAGCTTCGGCACACGACCCGGCGTTGTCTGCCTCTGTCTACAAATGCTCGCGTTGATCCTCTGAAATTGAAATTTAAGACCTTATGAAACCTTATCTGCTAAAAGTTTTACCTCGTGTCTAGAGAATAGAACATGTACCTACGTACGATATGAAGGTAAGAATTATGTTGTGGCTGGATTATTTAGCATTGGAAAATTTATTAACTGCACATCTTGCATTATTCTGATACGAAGTTTAGCGATATTAATTCATCAGTGGATAAATAAAAAAAACTATTTAGAAGGGAAGTGTTGCTCTTACTTTATTTTTTGAGCTTGCAGTAGAGGCTGCTCTCTGGCTAAGTCATAGTTTTAGGGTTCCGTACCTAAAGGGTCCAAACGGAGCCCTATTGCTGTCACTGACGTGTCCGTCCGTCTGTCATACGGGTTTTACAGCCAAACTCTATAAATTTTGTTAAGTCTTAAAATTTTCACAGTAAAAGTATCTTGTTGACGAAAAATACCCAACGTCCGTCAACGTACGTCAAAAATATCACATACAAGTAAAGAGGGGGCGGAAGGCGTGAAAAAAGAACTTGGCCTATACCATCGAGTTTAGTATCATTGTTTAGAACTCGTTGAGTAGATACATACTGTATTTTTTGTTTTTAAAAATATTAGAAAACAAAGGAATGAGAAGCCACCAAAGTCAGCATTTTTAACAAAATTTTGTTCAGAAGAATTTTCTAACATTCCATTAACTTCAAATTTAATGATAATGTTTATTATTACGTATATTTTACTAAAAAATACCAATATATTGATAAATATGATTTTTCTCTTTGTAGTTCCCTCATTTTTTCTATTACAACCAACTTTATTTTGCGGTCTAGTCACATCACATCATCAGTCTCTTATTAATGTTCCCACTGCTCACACCCACTGGACACAGGCCTCCTCTCTGTGAGAGGGAATGGGCCGTAATCCATCACGCGGGCTCAGTGCGGGTTGGTGGATGTCACATGTCTTCGAATTTTTGGTTCACCGTTGTTTGTTTTCCTTCACCGTTTTAAGAGCAGTGGTGATGAAATAATTTACACAAAATAAAGCGCCTGCCTGGGCTCGAACCCACGACTTACAACTTGTATGTCGCGGCCGATACCACTGGGCCACCAGTGCTCTCTGCGGTCTAGTACGAAACCCTAAATGTGTGAAGTCCGACACGCACTTGACTGGTTTTATTTAGTAACATATTTACTGCTGCATGACTCCCACCTGTTTGCCTGACAGAATCCAGTAACCAAGTTAAGTACCTATTCGTTCCATACTTACTTTGCGCAAACTTGGATTCTTTAAGATTCTAGAAGTCATAAGAACATACATATTATGTAGAGTATTTAAAAGATACTCAAAATTTATTAAAATGATGCAATAAAACGTTTGGCATTTTAAGTAACATTATTCTTGTCCTTTACAATGGTAATCGGAGACTGCAGAGGTGCCTTAAAGGCCCCATGGTTTGTAGGGACGCACTTACAGTGATGTATTGCCATCATTTTATACGAACACCATAAAATACTTACCCGTTGGCTATTTGTCCTGATTTGCCCAAAGAGATAAACTGATATGGTGGTTTGCTTTTAGTTCCTAAATACGTTTTTTGCCCGACATTTTTGCTGTCCTAAAGCTTTGTGTGTTTCGGTGGATAAATGTTCTGTTTCTTGGAATTTAATAAATATGAATAAGTATATGACAAAAATCAAAAATATGTATTTCAACTAGACCATTAAGTGGCAGTTTTGTACGGCAACAGTTAAAATTTACAAGTAATAATAATTAATTATACCATTCGGAAAAATAGCTTGTTAGTGAGAAGAAAGGACAAGAAATATTACTACTCTACTCTCGTCGCTGATACTAACTTCATTTACCTAAATCATCTGGCAAATTAGCCACTTAACCAATATTACGTGTGGGTAGGTAAATAAATATATTCTACGAAAATATACCGCTGAAAGTAATTTTAGTTACAGGCCCAAAAGACTAGAGGCCATTTACTTGTGAGTCGAAAAAAACTCGATGAGTTTACCCGTAGGTTTGCTCAAGCCCCACCGGGGTTAATAAAATGTTTTTCAAACGTATACCTATTCGTTCTCATAATATTAATGTACCTATGTTTCATCATGGGTATATTTTTAGGGAGCTAAATTGGATAACTTGTGCGTAAATATGAAACATTGCCGTATTCTTTGTGTATTCGGCTATAGTAAATAGTCTATCATAATAAATATCGTGGGTGGTATATGATTTCATCAAAATTTGTGCGTAAATCTAGAAGCTATCGAAACATTGCCTTTCTTGGCCACTTTTAGATTCCTTCCATATTGCAGTCACTGCTGGGAAGGGAATAAAATAGCCACCTTAACCAGTCATAATAGCCGCATTGGCAAGTATTTAAGGTCAACGCTTGCCGAGGTCGACCCGTGGATGGGTGAGCATCGATTACATAAGCAGAGTTCTCCGTGCCTCAGTATTTGAAAGTCGTTACGGTTTGGCAGAAGCCCATAAAATATAGTTTCACAAAGGGTAATAGTAATATAAATTTGGACACCCAAAAACCGCAATTGCTCTTTTTCCCGACTGGCGAAGGAGGGTAGTGTGTTTATCAGTCGACTAGCGGACGCCTCGCGGTTTCACCCGCGTAGTTCCCGTTCCCGTGGGAATACAGGGGTAAAAAGCCTATGTCACCCGGGGATAGTGTAGCTTCCCAACGGTGCAAGAATTTTTGAAATCGGTCCAGTAGTTTTTAAGATTTTTCGTTACATCATCATTCATCATCATTTCAGCCAAACGACGTCCACTGCTGGACATAGGCCTCCCCCAGGCGTCACCAAATTTACCAATCCCGTGCGTCTCGCACCCAGCGCCTTCCCGCAACCTTAACCAGGTCATCGGTCCACCTAGTGGGAGGCCTTCCAACATATCGTCTTCCGGTTCGTGGTCGCCATTCCAGAACTTTTCGGCCCCATCGGCCATCCGTACTGCGAGCAATGTGCCCTGCCCACTGCCACTTAAGTTTAGCAATTCTTCGGGCTATGTGGGTAACTTTGGTTCTCCTGCGGATATCATCATTTCTGACGTGATCACGCAAGGAAATTCCGAGCATAGCCCTCTCCATTGCCCTTTGGGTGACTTTAAGCTTTCTGATGTGAGCGGCATGTCCCGGTCCCATAGGCGATGACTGGCAACACACACTGGTCATACTGGACTTTTGTCTTGAGACATTGCGGTAAATTGGACGAGAAGATAGCACGCAACTTCCCAAATGCTGCCCAGCCGAGTCGGATTCGACGGTTGACCTCTTTCTCGAAGTTGGACCTACCCAACTGGACCGTTTGTCTCAGGGAGACATAATCATCTACAATTTTGAGTATAGAGTCTCCGATCTTAATAGGAGTGGGTGTTACATAGGCATTCATCATGACCTTGGTTTTGTCCATGTTCATTTTAATACCCACTCTTTCGGAAGCTCTTCTGAGGTCATAGAGCATTTTACTGAGGCTCTCCATGGTCTTAGCCACGACCACTTGGTCGTCGGCAAACCGAAGATGAGTGATTTACTCGCCATTAACGTTGATGCCAAGCGCTTTCTAATCCAGAACCTTGAAGACATCCTCCAGCGCAGCAGTGAACAGTTTCGGAGAAATGACGTCTCCCTGTCTCACGCCGCACTGGAGAAGGATTGGTTTCGAGGTCTGATCCTGAAGACGGACTGACATGGTGGCGTTATTGTACAAACACTTCCAAAACCTCAATGTACCGGTAGTCGATCTGGCTGATACCTTGGAGCCTTTATTTCGCTCAATCGCGTCTTTAATACGCTCGGTATTAAAGCGGCGGAGGTCTCTTTTCAAGGATTTGGAGATCTGAGTATTTGCACGCCTCATCTGAAGACTGCAGGATCATCTCACGTCTCTCCTTCATAAGCTTGAGGGTAGGATCAGAGAGCTTTTTGTTTTTATCTTTACGACGGGTCTTGAAAAACTTAGACCCGACCTAATGGGCAGCTTCCACGAACCCGTCACTGTATTCGTCCACGGAGTTTCCTAGGCACTCGAAATGATTCTGGAGTTCGAGCTGAAAGCTCTCGGGGTTTTGGACCTGGATCTGTGCTGGACGGAGCGTGGACTTCATCAGTCGAGACCTTTCAAGCTGAATATTAATTTTCAATGTGCCTCTTACCATGTGGTGATCGCTCCCGGTTTTTACCGAATTGATCACAGAGACATCATTGAACATTTGCTTCTTGGTTGACATGATGAAGTCGATCTCATTTTTTGTTGCACCATCGGGGCTCTGCCAGGTCCAAATCCTATGTTCACGTTTTTTGAAGAAGGAGTTCATTATATAGAGGCCCTCCTTCTCTATAAAACTGGCCAGTAGGTGACCCCGGTGGTTCCGACGTCCAACTCCAAATTGCCCCACTTGTAGCTCATTCACGTCTCGTTTGCCCAGTTTCGCGTTGAAGTCCTCCATGACAACGGTGAAGTGAGTTTTGAAACCATGCATGGCTCTGGAGATATCCTCATACATGGTCTCTACCTTGTCGTCGGGGTGGGCCGAGGTTGGGGCGTAGACCTGTATGACCTTCAGCGAATATCTTGAGGATATTATGAGTATAAGGTACGCCACCCTGGTCGACACACTCTCGATCTTCACGACGTTGTTCACAAGGGATTTGTGGACGATAAACCCAACACCACCCTAGGACTGCCGGTCACCCTCTCGGAAATAGAGCAGGGTACCGAATTTGAGGATTATCGAGTCCTCATCCTCTCTTCGGACTTCAGATAACCCATAATACTCCATCGCAACCTGCTCAATTCCTCTTGGAGTTCGGTGATCTTTTCGTCGGTCCGAAGTGTGCGCGTATTGTATGTTGCCAGGTCCTGTCGTCGGTGTTTGTTGGGGTAGCTGGTTCCCGTCCGGAGATTCTTGGCACCCCTTGCCATGCCGTAACCTCGACCGCTACCGTAGTCGAGGTAGGCAGGCTGCCGGGCACTAGGGGCCATTTTTTATTTGTGCTATTCATGTGGGGATTTTGCCATAATCGCCACGCTTGGCAGGCGGGTTGGCGATCGCAGTATGGTTGTTATAGAAGCACAGAGAACGCTGCTGCCCATTCTCTGGTTTGTCCCTTAGTCGCCTCTTACGACACCCTTGGGAAGACATGGGATGGTGAATTCGTTACATACTAAAATACAAATCTTTCCTTTTTATAATATTAGTATAGATGTATGTATTATATTTATGTATGTTTGTTCCTATGTGGCATTCTAGAGACCAAACGTGTTGGCCGATTTTGATGATTCTTACGTCAATCGATTCGTCTTAACCTTGCGAGTGTCACTGTCTACATTAAAATTTGAAAATAGAAAAATGGCGGCAATTTTGGGCGCCATATTGTGGGGACCCAAATTTTATTTTTTTGCTTTGGTCTAGCCCATCGTGTGGGGTATCAAAATAAAGGAAATCACCAAAAAAAGAAAATAAATTTCAAGAGGTGATTTAATAAATATATAACAATTACCTATATGTTTAAATGTACCTAATTCAAAAAAAAATGTTAACTAAAAAGTTATAAATAAAAAAGTTAATTCAAAAAATCAAAAAACTCGACTGCTTAAAAAGCGAACTCAAAAGACGCAAACAAGAAGAAAATCATGCTGTGCAGTCGGAGGATACATCTGGTTTTGGTCAGCCAGCTCGCGAATATGCAATATTTTTTTAAGCAACTCAAAGTGTTTGTCACAAGGTGTTTTGGACTTCAAAAGAGACTGTGACCTCTGAGTTTGTTTCTTCTCAGAGTAGTCAAACAGGAAACGCCGACCTCATCTAGTTTAAAAAAATATGATCGACATGTAAAAGTGTTTGTACAAACCAATTTACAGAAATAAAATCATTTATCATTTATAGAATTTAACACAGTACCCTATGAAAGATGAGTGTACTTTAGCTAGTCTTTAAGATGGTTGATCTAACTTATCTTTATTTCTCGTATTACAATTGTATCTATAACTGACTTTACTAAAGAGATGTATATTTTCCTTACATACATAATATTTTCATAAATAAATTGGCAAGAAACTGTCATAATATTAATATTTTTAAATAGTTTCCTAAGAGATTCTCGGTGACTTAACTTATATATGGCTCTGATAGTTCTTTTTTTGTAATATAAATATGGATTCAATATCAAGCGTTCGACCCCACAGTAAAATACCGTATGACATAATGCTGTGAAAGTAACTAAAACAGACCAAACGCGCAATCTCCACATCCTTAACTGTCTTATCTTTCTAACAGCATAAGCGACCGAGCTTAGCCGACCCGCAAGAGATGTTATGTGAGAACTCCTTTGCAATTTGTCGTCTAGAGTGATGCCCAGGCAAACTGCTTGATTTACAAAGTCCAGCTTTTCGCCATTCAATATGATGTCGCATTCGCTACTTCTAACATTCGGCAATGTGAATCTATTTGTTTTTTTTCATTTAGTACCAAATTGTTTGCCAAAGTGCCAAAGATTTTGTGACCGCCGATCTATTTTAAATATCAAAGATGTGTCATCAGCAAACAACACCATCTTCGGTTGATTTTGTAGTAATTGGGGTAAATCGTTAATATAAACTAAAAAGAGGAATGGACCCAATATCGAGCCTTGAGGAACACCCATTGTTATTTCAGACCCTAGTGAGTTTACGCCGTTTACCTGAACTTTAACTTGTCTGGCTTTTAAATATGATCTAAGTAACTCAAGGGCTGTATGTCTAATTCCATAGTGCTCGAGCTTTAACAATAGTGTCTCATGGTTAACGCAATCAAACGCCTTCGAGAGGTCGCAAAAGATTCCAATGGCGTCTTGTGCTTCCTCCCATGCGTTAAAGATGTTCTTTATTAGAGTGACACCGGCGTCAGTTGTGCAACGCCCTTTGGTTAAACCGTACTGTTGATCATAAAAGATAGAATGTTTGTTAAAATGACGCAACAATTGGTTGAGCATTAACTTTTCGTAGACCTTACTGAGAACCGGCAGAATTGACACTGGCCTATAATTATTGGCATCTTTGCTATCCCCGCATTTAAACAATGGAACTACTTTACTGTGTTTCATGACGTCCGAAAAAACTCCTTGATCGACACTAGTATTAAATATGAAAGCTAAATAGGTTGCAATAGTTTCAATAATTGGTTTACACAGTTTTACTTACAGTCCCCAAAGATCTTCTGTTGATTTAATTTTAAGATCTTTGAAAGCTTTTAAAATAGCCTGGGGGTTTGTATGTTGAAACTTGAACTCCGAAGGGCACGCATTTACGTCCTTTCTAAGTAAGGTAGCAGAGAGTGCGGGTGAGGAGTTTAAGGCTGCTGTAGTTTTAAGAGAAATATTAACAAAAAAGTTTTCAAATTCCTAAGCTACCTCTATATCTGAGTATATGGGGCCATGTGCAGTCGCTAAATTAAATTCAGTATAACGCTGTTTTTTCCTACCTGTTTCTTTATTTATTATTTTCCAGGTAGTTTTTATTTTATCGTCCGCTGATTTTATTTTCTGATCTGATTTTTTTTTATTGATTTAGCTATTTTGCAAGCAATTTTCAAGGTCTTTCAGTATTTCGCAACATACATATACGTATTGAGTACTTTAAAAAACTTAGCATAGAACTCATTTGGGTCATCTATATTAATAAAGTTTTGAACACATAATTTACTAATCAAGGTTTTATTAAATTATTCTAAACTTTTACATGTAATTGGTCTAAATTTTATTTGCATCTTTTGCAAAGGTATGTAGGTGCTAAACGTTATTGTTTGTCCACTGTGATCAGATGTTAATCTATTTACAATTTTTTATTAAGGTAATCACAATTACAAAAAACGTTATCTATGCAAGTTGCAGAAGAAACCGTCACTCTAGTTGGCTCCATAAAAACATTTGCCAGATTATATTACGATTTACGATTGATTTACTACTAATACTAACTTTTTTAACACATCTTCCATTATAGAGTCAAACACAGATAGATTCTGGTAACTTGGAGGTCTGTAGACACATACTACAACATGCTTATCAAGCTCAACACAGGACAATTTAATGGTGTGTTCAACCGACAGTCTAACAATGTCTTATCTTTCTTCAGATTTAATAGAATTATTTATAAGTATTAATGATCCGCCATGTATCATACGTTTTCTGATGTAATGGCTAACTACACAATAATTTTCATAATTAATGGACCTTGGTGGTCTTTTAACCACAGAACATTGGTTAGACAAATAATATCAAATTTGGTTTTTTCTAGAAATAGTTCAATTTCTAATAATTTGGAAGAGCAACCTTGAATGTTCTGATTTAATAATTTTAAAGAGTATTGCTCTCCCCTCAGCTTTGTACCACTAAATGGAATGCCAGAAGATACCTTCATATTATTTACTATTAATAACTGATTATTTGCAGGGGTAACCTTTATTATCTTATGGACTAGTTTAAATTTATGTTGCTAGCTGAACTAAGCAACACAGGGTCGTCAATTAATATAAATTTTGTTAGATTTAGTATCACTTCATTAATAGAATATGTTATCAACATAGCAATCTTATGTCTACATCTACGTGATAGAGAGAAAGCTCTCTGCGTTACTTGTAGTCCACTAATAAACCTATTACATATATAATTTGTCACTATGACTAGTCAACATTTGTTAAATGTTATTTAATTTAGAAATCCGCTTGTTCTCATCTTCTGAGAAGCTATCCGAATAAGGAAAAGCACAAACCATGAGCTTTCATACATTTAATCTTAACAATGTGTCAATTATACCAGCCGTCATATCCTTTTTGGTAATTCCAGTACTATTTCCCAATAGCGAAACCATTGTAAAATAATTATCTATATTAAAATTTATAATTCTATTGATCATTTGCTTAAAACTTATATTATGGTAACAATGATCTGTAAAAGTATGGCTAAGGTAATTTTGTAATATTGTTCCAAAGCCTGAACCTTCACTAAATAATGTTGTTTTACATTCCTTTACAATGCGTACACATTTCTTTTTAGGAAGAGCCAACATTTGTGGAAACAAGTCACCTTGTAGCAAGGTTAAGATAAATCGATTGAAGTAAGAACCATCAAACAGGCTGATCATACATATTTTGGGTCAATACTGCGTTATGGTATACTGGTACGGGGGAAACTCGGTGCATCTCGAAAGAGCTTTCATCGCTCAGAAGAGAGATCTTACATCCTGTAAACCACTGTTTAGGAAACTTAGAATAGTTACGTTGACTGGTATTTATATTGAGGAAATATGTAAATTTACAAAATCTCACCCTGAGATGTTTGAAAAACTGGGAGATAAATTGTAAATTCAGGACTACAACAAGATACAGTAAGATTTTAACAATATTCCTAACGAAATTAAAGAACTTCCAATGGTCCGCTTCAGAAGGGACTCAGGTGGTTATAAGAGAATTCTATACTTTAAAATAATTCCTTCAGTTTAAAATTAAATGATCTAATTGTATACTTATAAAAAAATTGAATGTCATTATGCTATGATTAAATATGTTAAGCTACTATTATATTACCATTGTAAGAACTTTTGTAACCATATTTATCTGCAAATAAATCTTTGACTTTGAGTTCAAAATCTGCTAACGCGTTTGGTGTCTAGAACGCCACATAGGAACAAATATACAAAGATTTACTGATAAACACATTACCCACCTTTGTGTTGCGCAGTCGAGTAAAAAGCCAGTTATTCGCCAACAAATACATGGGACAATTACCCAGAAACATCCTTCAAACGTATTAGATAATTAAGATGGACGTTCAAATCAGACACGTTCGATTAAAACGAAGTCCTCTTACCCAATACCCGGACCGAGTGGTTAAGAGGTTGTGAGAAATTCTACCCTATTAATCTGTTGTGATTAACTACTGTAATTTGTGCAAGAGTTCCCAGTAAAACTTGTAAGTTTTACTTTTTCTTTTTATTGGCTTGTAAGTTAGATTACTGTTCTGTGGGAACTAGATGCGTCTCTCTATTTTTTCAAGAGTTTCTACTCGACGATTACAATATTCGGCAAGACTTTACGTAAAATTATGCCTGTAGTAGCCGAAAGTTGAGGTAGAGGTGTAGATATCTATAGCACGCCCAGATTTCGGCAGTTATGGTTCTAAGTACCATATTATGTAATCTCATGGCGCAAACACAGGCTCCTGGCTTCTAAACTGAGACACTGACACTGAATAAGATAAGAATGCTGTAAATATTATGTCTTTGAATCAACTTAACATTTACCAAACGTTCAGGTTATTCTTTTGCCTTATGACAAATTGAAATTAAGTCAGATTTGTTTGTAACAGAATTCAAAATTGCAAACTCGAAGACATAAAACCAAAACGCCTCACCCATTTAACAACACGCAAACTTTCCCGCGAAAATTAACAATTTAAAAAGCTAAACAACAATCATGTCGTAAACCAGCGTAAATACTGCCTCAGCTATAAAACAGAAAAGTTATACAGCAGAATTTTAATTACGAACAAGCAAACAACTGGTGAAGGTCACAATAAAACGTAATGAATTTTCGTTGTCATTAATACACAGTGGCATTTAGTGGCCATTCGTATTCACACTCACGACTGCCATGTTTGCAAATCGCACGTGTGTGTAAAAACAGTAAGGGTGGGAGATGGCGTCATTGGTCCAACGCGCACCCCTCTACTTGGTTCAAGTGCAGTATATGAGTAGTGCTAGTACTTACGCTTTGTTTCTATGTGCAGCGTTTGAATATGTTAGAGGATATGTACTTAGTGACGTGTTGAGAAGACTTATAAATGCCTTGAGCTATTTGTACTTAAGTTAGTTGTAAGTGGGTCTAGTTTGTTTAGATTTAAAGTTTATTTTTATTTGTTGATGACTCGAACTTTAAACGTGGTCTTGACACCAATCATTTTAGATTCCCAATATCATCACCGAACTATCAAAAGTCATAACTTGTAGCAGTTCGAGTTACGGTATGATATTTCAGTATTTACCATAGACTAGCGTCCCAGCTATAAAAATCGAATAAAATTTTTTATTTTTCCTCCTCATCCCTTTTATTACATTGATTGGAATAGGAATAAATTACAAGACTTGATCCACTAATGAACTGGTAGATATACCGTCCTATACTTATGTTTAGCAGTCAATTGATTCTGTGTACCAAACTCTAATGATAATCTCATAGTCACGTGCCATACAAGAGAGGATAATAAACGAGAAAACACAAAAGAATCAAACACAGCGTCTACTGATTTTATCCCTAATAACAAATGAGTGGTAATCAAGTCTGGGGATATTTGTATCTCAAAGAGAACATGCCATGTGTGAGTTGGCCTAAGCAAAATAAATCTGTGGATGATATTATTTGGTGTTTTTATACTACTGCAGGCACAATTAGGTTGGATTCAGATAACTGGCCAGTCATAAAATGGCAGGCGGCTTTAAACAAAGTGAAATTCAATCAGCGAAGCCGATGGTTGATATGCCACAAGTAAAAATTAAGAAAAATCCCGTCACATATTTATTTCATGCTACATAATTTATCTAGTTGTAGATACGCTTCAATCAACAATCAATTGAACACGTAATTATGACACGATATCTTGCGGAAACACCCCGATTCAAACAGTAAAACGCCCATTACTTTTGAACGACTGAACCAATTTTCATCAAACCTAGTCAAGAACAATAAAAATCGGTTCATCCGTTTAAGAGCTATAATGCCACATACAGATACACAAATACCGCAAATGAAAAGGAGTGATCACATTTCCATACATTTCCATACATTTTCATCATTTTCCAATCAATATCGCGACGCTTTCGATAAAATAATTCTAATTGTATAGATCGTTGTATCTACTGTCATAATATGACAGTTAGATCTTTTCAAACTGAGGAATAGTTTTGCAATAGTCAGATCAATGGGACGACACGGTTGGCGTAGTGGTTGAACGATCGGCTGCTGCGCTGCGTGTCACGGTCTCGATTCCCGCACGGAACATACAAATAGTATGGCCTACAGATAAACTGCCGAGCAATGAAAAAGTTCCACCCACAAAATGCTGACAAACACCGTAATTTAATTTTTTCACATTTAATTTAAAATTTGAACACAATATTTACGTGTTTAGTTGGTAATATTCTGATGCGCTGTTAAATGTAGTTCAATATTGCAGACAGCGTCATTAAGCTAGCCTTTCCCGTTTAGGAGTAATTTGGTGCTATGTCACTGGAACTTTTTCATTGCTCGTTAGTGTAGTTGCTCCGGATCTGGGTGTCTTATTTATTTATTTAAACTTCATGTACAATAGTGGTACATAGGCGGACTTAATGTCTTGTGTATGTGAGTTTAAATGTTTGTAAACGCACCCACGATACAGAAAGAAATTCCTATTGTGAGGCAAAGTTTAAAAAATTAAATAAAAGAGAGAGGTGTCGTTTGTTTCATTGTTACACTTTTTTTGGTCTAGCCCTGCAAACAAATCAGAACTATAACGTGCGATAAGGTAATCCGTTCCAAAAATTGGAGAACATAGACAAGAGAGATTTAGGTTTTTGCAGTGGGACATAACGGACTAATTAGATTAGATTTTGATAAATTCTGTAGAATAAGTGCGGCGGTTTATACATTTCTAAATAATATAAATAGTGGAGCGCCGTAAGATTTATATCTCGGAATACAGGGCCAGTCAATGAATCTTTATATAAACTTTGGAAATGTGTTTTTAATAGTATATATTTTTTTTATTATTATTATAAATAATTATAATTCTTTCGAAATTTTCCTTGATTTATATTAGTTTAAGGTTATATTTTAAAAAGGAGAACTATTACATACTTGATCTTGGGTCTCAAGGGACTGCAGAGGCCTTAGTGCGAGTTTTTATTCACGCTCAATCGCCTTAACGTAAACGACAATTTGTATTGAAACTGGATAAGCGCCGCCTGGTGACGGTAAGGAGAAACCTCTTTTTTTTGTATACATTTTGACATAAGAGATCGTTTACGTTATCACGAGTGAGTACGTTAAAAAACTCGCACTAAGGCCTCAGGTATAAAGATGAGGGGAGGGGTGGGGGCTAGAGGGTACAACAGCACTTGAAATAATATATATACTTCTATACTAATAATATTGTAAAGAGGTACAGTTTGTGAATTGTGAGTTTGTGACGTTGTAGGGGGTAAACTCTGGATCTACTGAACCGATTTTGAAAATTATTTTATCAGTAGAAAGCTACATTATTCTGAGTGTTATAGGCTATAATACATTTTCAAAAAAATTTGAAATACTTATGAAAATTGCAATAATATAACCCAAAGTAGCAAAATGTTGCATATAAAATTCATTCTTTGGCGTGCGCTGAGAAAACTATTGATGATACATGAAAAAAACCGGCCAAGTGCGAGTTGGACTCGCGCACCGAGGGTTCCGAACAAACCTCAGCTTGAAGGTATTATAGACTTGAGATTAGATATGAATTTATATTTAATACCTTTACGCGTTCATGAGGAAAGAGGTATTAAGTTTAAAATAATTAAAAATATTTTTATTATATGATGTAACTCTAAATTTACGGGTTTCGCAATTTTTGCTTTATCTGTGCTATAAGACGTTGCTTTGTACCAAATTTCAAGATTCTGAATTCACGGGAAGTACCTTGTAGCTGTTTTGATTCCCTTGCAAGTGTCGAAAATTCAGCTTGATACCTCCACGCGTTCCTGAGAAAAAGGGTCTATACAGACGGACAACAAAGTGATCCTATAAGGAATCCGTTTTTCTTTCGAGGTACGGAATCCTAAGAATATGTATCACATGATTAGGAAGGGTAGGCTAGGTAGGGTTGGGTAGGCAGGGTAGCATTCATAAATCCTACCCTGCATACCCTGGTTGGTAGGCTGGATATGCAGGGTAGGAAATATGAATGCGGAATATTGATACTGCAAACAATGACGCAGCGACCAGCTCCAGAATCTTTACAAAAACTTTATTTTTCCACATGCAAAACAGGATGCGTAGCATCTTGTGGGTGCAGGCAATGAGGATTAAACTGCACTGCTGCTTGCTTAGAATGCAATGGTGACAGCTGTACTAATCCTTTACCAACTATCTACATCAACGAGATCGACGACGACGACAATAATGAACAATAATGTACCTATATAGATGATGAATATATTTTTTTATAAACCGTTATTTTTTGCGAAAGTCTAATAAATTAACATTAAAGTTACTATGCAAATATAATTTATTAAATATAAAATTGAAATCTTTACTATAAACATTTTGTTCCCCCTTTCACTTCTCATTTTCTAGTAAATTGTTTTTAAAAATTGTTGTAATCGAGATCGGTCAATTTTTTTATTTTAAATTTTTTATTTGATCTTTTAATAATGCAGTCAAACACTCGTTATACAGATTCATTGACTGGCCCTGGGTACCGAGATTTTGCAATTTTTATGCCTTACGGCGCTCTACAAAAATTTCGACACTTAATGATGTTTCAATGTACTTGTGGCGATCCTCAATATTAATCATACAAAACACAATATAAAATACACAAACATTATACTTATTCACACATGTAGCGGCACCGACGCCGCCACTTACAAACTAATGACATGACGTCACACATATCCTGCATCGCGCAAGCAAAGTTTTCGGCGCGATTTGAACACATACAACAGTCCGACAATAACCGTTGGGCAGTTGCCCGGACCAGACACAACACCCGTCTGGTCGGAGGATTCTCCCTTTTCTGTGGTGGTTTGTGGGACTTTACACCCTGTTCCACATACCCCCAAACTGGTGACCCTCGAACATGAACATCAGCGCAGCCTTCGTGCAGAGCTACTTCATCGTGACGTCATCTTCACTTCCTCAAGCTTTCGAGCAGCGAGTCACACAGCCAGCCAGTACCCACGGCATCTACGGGGGTATCCTGACCACCAGCATGCAGCGGACGCGCATACCTGGTCATCACCCTCAGCTTCATTCATCACCGCTCCGACCCACTGGAGCCAGCAGCACTGTCCCGACTCACTGGGACACATCATCACCGCTCCCAACTACTGGAGCCAGCAACACTATCCCGACTCACTGGGATATCATCACCCCGACTCACTGGGGCACAACCGCATACAGTTCCCACTCACCTCGCACTCTGCGACTTCCGGTTCCGACTCACGGGAACCAACCTTCCACTGGCCAGGCACGCATCACAAGATGTACGGACGACTCAACCTGCTATCGACCTCCGGTCTCCGGAGGGGAGTGATGTAGCGGCACCGACGCCGCCACTTACAAACTAATGACATGACGTCACACATATCCTGCATCGCGCAAGCAAAGTTTTCGGCGCGATTTGAACACATACAACAGTCCGACAATAACCGTTGGGCAGTTGCCCGGACCAGACACAACACCCGTCTGGTCGGAGGATCCTCCCTTTTCTATGGTGGTTTGTGGGACTTTACACCCTGTTCCACATACCCCCAAATACTAGAAAATCAATATTGGTAATTAATTAAATTATCCTTTTTTTAAATTTTTGTTGTGAAAGAACGTGGAGCTATAAGCATGCCAGATTTTTCATTATGTAAACTCAATCCCAAAAAAGCACAAGAGATTCAGAAACTAGATAGCAAGATCTTATTTATTCAAAGCAAACTCGTGGCTTGGCTATACGGCTGTACCATATTGAGTATTACGTAAGTGCCTAATACTGGCCTAGAACGCGGGCCTTAAAAAATCTAATATAAGCAATATCGTTTGGAAGTACCCTATATAATAAATCCGGTATATTATTATACGTATTGTAGTCTTTATGTAAGTATTTCAGCTACATGGAAAAGGTTATTTCTTTCACATATTAAGTTGAGTTTAATATTGTCGGATTCAACGGAATAATATGTTGTTATGTTATAATTTGGCCATAGTAAGGATGTTGACGTGAATAGTTTTATAAGAATATTATATCTTTATATTTTTAGCAAATTTTGTCATCAAGTTAGTTCACTTAGGTTTACTTACCTGCCATGAGACATGTAGATGATGATTGCAGTAAGTTGATTTAAGTTCACAACCCCCATCCGCATCCTTTTTGCGAAATACTTATCACGCGACGTTAAAAAAAATCTGAAAAAAAAAATCTTTCTGAATTTTACCCATAATTTCAGCCAACCCCTGTATTTTGAATACGTCTGTCAATTTATCACAATTCACACAAATATTTGATGCATGAAAATTTAAAATTGGACGCAAGCGGCCATAACGACACGACTAAAGGTCTGTGTTTAACAATATTCGCCTTTCAGCAGGTATACGCAATGTGTGTTAAAGTTAACAAGGGGTCCAAATAGCCCGTACTTTGTCAAGAACTAATACCAGTTTAATTTTATGACCAATATTGAAGACCTCAGCAAACACTTTGACCGCAGGTACCCATACAAGTAAATTAGAAGTTGGGACCCGCATAAATGTTTCACAGAACGTTTATGTTTCCAAGTTTCCAATATCACTAAATAACCTAGTATCGCCACTTGAAATTACGGAGTAAGTAATGATTTTCAAACTGAAAGTCCGTTAGTTATCGGCTAGTTTAGACTTTGATGTGCTTAAGTATTCCGGTGATACCAACGTACACTTGAGAAGGGATTTGAACAAGTTAGTTACTAGTTCGTGAGAACCCTTTGAAGTAACATAGAAGATAGTTAACACTTGGACGGAGCCTACGTTAAAGTGGCTAACTACAGAAAATTGTGCATTTAGTTTTGATTAAATGGTTTCTTGTAACAACATCGGTTGTCTTGAAATGGGCTCTTCATGCGAAGAACAGAGGGTCAGGTTGTTTTGAGTATGAATTGATATGAATAGTTACAAGTGTCAGCACCAAAGTAACTATAATTGCAATACATGAAAGATCATGACGGGATGAGAAATTATATTCCAGGGAATAAGAAGGTGAATATTGAATTAAAGACTGATTGAAAGAAGATGCATTGCTATGCCAATGCCAAATAAATTATACATGTACGTTAGAACATGTTTCATATGATTAAACTCGTTGAATTGCAGAACGCATAAATCTATGTAACTCTTGATGAAGATTTACAGTGTTGCACGAAATTGCTAAATCTATTAAAAAAACCGGCCAAGTGCGAGTCTGACTCGCGCACAGAGAGTTCCGTATAAACTGCTATATTTACAAAAATAGGTAACATTACAAATGTTCTTATACAATGAAAGCACCGAACATTGCTTTAACGAAGAAACAAAATTAACTTTGCCGTTCGAAAACTGTTGACCCCATACATCAATATACAAAATTTTGAATTTTCCAAGTACATTTTATAAGTTGGTCGACTATTATTCGTAAACTTGTAAAGCCTACTTAGCTGTGATAGTTTTCCTTTTAATTTCGTTATACATACTACTACCGTGGTTTTTATCACATATCCAAAAGCAACCATTTAGATGGCAAGGGGGAGGACGCTTGACTCTAACAAAAATTAACAATATAAAGCTTAATTTTACACAAATGGATACCTGAATCGAAAAATGGATTTCACAGACCAATAATATTTTTGAATAGCTTATCCAACGGTACCCCACGCCACGGGATAGACGAAAAAAAAGAACATCCCCACTTTGCGTGGACAGGAGAAACACGATTTTTTTTTTCTTTATTTCATCACTTTGACAGCGGTATTAATATGTGTATACATGTCAAATTATAGCTTTCTAGTATTAAGAGTCTCTGAGTTAAGCTGTAGACGGACGGACAGAAGGACATGGCGAAACTATAAGGGTTCCTTGTCGACTACGGCACACTAAAAAATTATATACTTAAATTCATATCGACTATAACAGACTCCATAAAAAAAAAATGTGTTTACAAGAAGAGCAGTTTCATTTATTTAGTCGACACACAATTCCATGAAACATTTCAACATGTAAGTCTATGTCGTCGTTCACAATAAGAGCAAATTACTGTCTATACGGACGGTGAATACGACGCGAGGATTTTTCAAACGAGTTGTAGGAATAACTTTTTGAGATCAATCCTACTTTTATTTGTATCGTTTCTGACATCTGGCTTTTGTAGAAATTTTTAAAGCGAGGTTGAAATTCACTACATGTACCATATTTTATCAGTATCACTACTGGATTTCAACCATGGTACATGGCAATAGAAACCAAAAAATATGAAGGTCACAATGGACAAAGATAAGACCTCCAAACGTTCTCTCAAGAATCGTTATGAAAGATTACAATGAAGGATGGGTTCTAAGTGAATCTGAATCAATCACGCCAGAATGGCTGAACGGATCTGG
Source organism: Anorthoa munda (assembly GCA_945859665.1). Lineage (NCBI taxonomy): Eukaryota > Metazoa > Arthropoda > Insecta > Lepidoptera > Noctuidae > Anorthoa > Anorthoa munda. The sequence goes on from OX243910.1 coordinate 13,508,286, forward strand.
ATAAAATTGTCACAGCGATAGACTATAGCCTGGAATAGCTCATAGGAAATAGGCTGTTTATCCCGGTATAATGTTCCCTTGTGATGATAAAACACTTGTCACGCGGGCGAAGCCGCTGGCAAAAGCTAGTGCAGATATAACTAGGACAGATTTTGCAATAATTTTAACTTAGAAAGAACAAATTAAAAGCATAAAACAGAGGTAATCAAATCTTACACTCAATTAGTCCCCATACCATGAAATCGTATATTACACACCATGTAAGGTAAACGAGACACAAAGAACAAGCAACAAAAAGCAAGCCAATTGAAGCAGGAGTCAGTCCTTGAGACTATGAAGCGAACTTAAAGGTTGGAGTAGTTACCGACGGAAATGATGCTTGAGAATTTTTGATGATGCCAATGAAGGTAGTCTTGAAAATTTCAATATTGTGATGAACATGATGAAACATGAAACATACAGCAAAAAGATAATTTTAAAGCGAAAACAATAGTCTGAGTAAGTTAACACAAATCACAAGCAATAAAAAGAACCTTTTAAGAAAAAAAAAATTCGACGAAATAACGAACTGAACAGCAAAAATAAATATTTTATTTTGTTTTCCAGTTCATTATTTCGTCGGTTCAATTTTCATTTCAGTTTACTTAATTACAAGAGAATCGGTTTACAATTGTAATTTCAGTGGGAAAATTATCAACAAATCTTTTTTTCTACTGTTAGGGGTGGATTTAAATTTCAAGTAAAATGGGACCAACTTAGAGGTACACACATTCCATTAAAAAAAAGAACTTTTGAATTCGGACTACTCTATTAAAACTTATTTATTTATTTATTTATAAAACTTTATGCACAAGTACAAAGGCGGACTTAATGCCTTAGGCATTTTCTACCAGTCGACCTTAGGGTGGTGCAGAGATAAATAATAAGGCAGGTACAACTTACTGAAAAAGCAAAAAGAGAAAATAAATATAAATACAATAAATATAAATACAATTTATTATATACAAATATATACATAGATACATACATACATATAAATAATGCAACTGAGAAACCAAATCCAACAAATTAACCATGTGATGATTCTGCAAACTTCTTGCGAATGTGCTCGCGTGCCTTCAGTTTGAAAGACAACCGACTGGTTGCCATCCTGATGTTCTGAGGGAGCGCATTCCAAAGGGAAATCGCCTGGACAAAGAAAGAGGAATGGATAAGCCCAGAGCGGTGAGAGGGACATTGTAGAAGACGATTATTGGCGGAGCGAAGATTTTTACTGTGGGCAGAACAAAGGAATTGGACATGTGAAGTCAGATAAGAAGGAGAAGTGGGTTTATCAATAAAAGAAAACAGGGTAGTCAAGGCCCTCAGCACTCTACGCTGACGAATCGGCAACCATTTTAAAAGTGCCCGATGTGCAGATACATGCATAAAACTTATGCATGGTCACACATTAAAAAAATAAATAATATAACGTCGAATTGTGAACCTCCTCTTTTTTTCGTTGAATAAAAATAATCACGAATGATCTGAAGGTATCATTGCTTTTATCGAGATGTCATATCTATAGAAACCTATAGCAAAGCATTATAATTATAACATAACATCATGCCTCAATTACCTGAAGGGTAAGGCAGTGGAGCACCTTTTTAGTAACACATTTTGAACTGTTATAAAAAGACACAGATTTTCTTATCAAGACAATCTCATAAAACATACAAATAATAACAAAACACGACAATCTCAACAAAAAGAAAACAAGAACCAAATTCCTTTACATACGAAAACACAAATCCCCAGCGCAAATTACTGCCTATGTAAGGAAGACGCAACACAAAGAATAAGTGATAAAAAACAAGTCATTTGATGCACGAGACAGCTCTTCAGACAATGGGCCGTACTTAATGCCCGTATCATGTACCAGCGTGTGATACAGATGTTCCTGTAATTAGCGAGGCTGCGATGACTGAGTTAAGACCTAGTTAATGAGCGGACAGTTTGAAATTTTTATATTTTATTTCTATGTGGGCTCGTTAGAGTTTGTAGGGCAGGTCAGTGTGTCTATGGGTTGAGGTAAAGGCTTGAATGAGCTGAGGTTGACCGCTTTTTTTGGATGTTTAGATTATAAAGTAGTGTTTTTGGATGAGGTCAGCTTTCAATACGCTACATTTTAGTGCTGGATAGACATTATGCATTATTTTGGAGTAAGACGCAACGTTGAATTTTGGAAGTAAATAAGTGGATTCGCAATAATAAATTTCTCTAACTGTGGTTAGAATAGTAACAGTGTGCTGTACTCTCCGAAAAATATATAAGATTTCTATTGAGGCCTGTTTAAAACATTAATAAGGATATTCTATTAACCTACACACACGTGTATATCGTCGTAGCACAAACGAATAAAGAAGAAAAAATAAAATCTAATACTCTAATCCTCAAGGAGGCAATAGAAGTGTTCCTCGGTACTTATTTATGGAATAAAATATAGAATTATTTATGTTGGCAACTTTAGCTCACACTTCGCTACAATAGCGTGTTTGTTTATGATTTCCCTTGAGTACCCCTACACCTATTTGTAGAAGCCTTGAAGGGCGATAGAACGTTTTCATTACCCACGTTATGAGTTGTTGTTGAGCAAATTATGTCGCAAACATATCAAACTTTGTGCTGAGTATTAGTGTTAGCGCTGTTCCTGGAATCCCTGATGTGAATAACCGTTTTGTGTGAAGTATTATTAGGTCTTTATGTAATAGAAGACGAGGAAATAATTAACTCGTAAGTAAGGTGGTTCAAATACTGGAATAAAGATTCAGTTCTTTGTAAAGTTTGTAGATACCCAAAATGTGGATCATTTTTGAAATAGGTTTATGAAGCCACTATAGCTTATACTCCCTATGTTTATAGCTTATACACCGTATTTTTTTTTTACAAAGATATCGAATTAAGGTTCTCTAAGAACTCTATCCAAGTTCCTATCTGGTAGCGGTAGAGACAGAAAATATTACAAGAATTAAATAATATGTTTAAAAAAAAAAAGACGGTGTGATATAGTAGCCCCTACATACTCAGCACGTTCAACTTTTGCTAGTCGCCAAAATGTAACTCAAGCCCCACTCGTTTATAATAAAGTAAATCGCATACTTAACATTTACCCTATGCAGTTGTATGAGTGTAAGAAGACATTGACGGAATGGCTCTTCACACTTAATTATGATGCCGTGGAAGACATTTTGGTTACCCTGGGTTGAACGTCATGCATATACATTCACACATACACACACACACACACACACACTAACACACACACACACCAACACACACACACACACGCGGACACTCTTTCACACATACACACATCCACTCATACACACACACATACACACAAAATATACATTCACACACTCATAAACACACGCATATACACACATGTATACAAAACACACTCTACTTTCTAACACTGCCATAAGCATTCATTTGTCTTTTTATTTTTACTAGTTTAATAAAAATGTGTAACTTATACCAAATTACAACAAAACTATTGTAATAAAACGAGGAAGAGCGAGGTTTATCCCATCACAAGTATCTTCGGATTACTTTCTGGGAAGCCCCGGCAACTAAATTGTATAATTTAAGATAATAAACACATTTTTTTTTTTTTTTTTTTTTTTTTTAAATAATTATAAATTTGTTATTAAAACTATTAAAGGTCAGACCGTATTGATTTTTTACAAAGTCAATAAATTAAGGTTTTCTAAGAACTCTATCCAAGTTCGTACCTGTACCGAGAGACAGAAAATATTACAAAAATTAAAAAATATTTTAAACCTGAAAATGCAGGGACGCCTTCCTCTTAACAACTCGTTGTAAATTGTGGAGGTAAGAGCTCTTTTGTAGCTAGCTGATGCCTTCCTTTTTGTAAGCAAACAAAATAAAATGCAGTAGGCTTTCGCCTCTGATACTCCTGAAAGTTTCATTCTTATGTAATCTCTTGTGGGATGAGTAGCGCTACAATTGTATTAAACCACTTTAGTCTGTTGGATTATTTTGATGTTAATTTTATTAAATGTTTGGGAATGTTTATGTTGATTTAAAGTTCTGTGAGATATTCTATTATGAAGTAACTTTTTAGTTGCGAATTTTGGAAGCTCAAAGGCTTAAATGCATATAAAGATAACACACATAGCCGGCCAAATGCAGCGAGACTTGAGGGAGGGATACGTTCAGAAGTGGACGTCTTTCGGCTGAATTGATGATGATGATGATTACAATACAACTAAACTAAACTAAACTAAACTAAACTAAACTAAACTAAACTAAACTAAACTAAACTAAACTAAACTAAACTAAACTAAACTAAACTAAACTAAACTAAACTAAACTAAACTAAACTAAACTAAACTAAACTAAACTAAACTAAACTAAACTAAACTAAACTAAACTAAACTAAACTAAACTAAACTAAACTAAACTAAACTAAACTAAACTAAACTAAACTAAACTAAACTAAACTAAACTAAACTAAACTAAACTAAACTAAACTAAACTAAACTAAACTAAACTAAACTAAACTAAACTAAACTAAACTAAACTAAACTAAACTAAACTAAACTAAACTAAACTAAACTAAACTAAACTAAACTAAACTAAACTAAACTAACTAAACTAAACTTTATGTAGAAGAAACTGAGTGAAATGTATCAACCAATCACCTGCACTTGGCGATCCGCTTCCTTATCCTTGGGGTACCCCGGCAGATGATGATAGCTCGCTGGTTACGTTCTAGGACATGCTGAATCTCGTGTTGGCCTTGTATTTGTAGTTTTGTCGCGTTTTATAATGCTAAAAGCAGCGTGTTGGTTCGCGACCGGTTGACTAGAGAGAGATTTTACATAGGCATAGGCAGCACTTGAACGCACGATGAAGAGGTGCGTCTGCCTTACCTCCAATAACTAGCCTTATAAGCTTCTGGGCACTCTAGTTCCATTGTAGACTCCATGGATCGCTTTCCATTAAATGTGATCGAAGTGGAAATTACGTTTTTTTTTCCTACTGCTCCTTTATTCCTTTCTGATTAATTTTATTGCGGGATCCAAGATAGTTTAATTCTTTCTCCTTCTTTTCGAGCTTCACTGCCTTGGCGCTTTTCTGGTGGTTGCCACTGTTGATTCTGGTTTTCAGGTGGGAATGTCTGAAAAAAAAGGTGTGATCGAAGTTAAAAACGGGCTCTTGGTGAAGCTCTCTTAAGACACGACACTCATACAGCTATCAACAGTTGTTATTCAATGTATAATAATAACATTATGCTTAATACTATTTCCTATATTAAAAACGGATTTGTTCATATCAAAATCTAAATATCCAAACCTTATTGTTCATATTATCACAAGCCACACAATAATATCAATCTATCCACCACAGTACCTAATCATATTATCGGTAAATTACAACACTAATTAACAGCGGATTACATAATTATAGGTAAATTAGGCTAATTTCATGCAAGCCATACTTCGAATCTAAACATAATTACCGAAAACTGTTATTGTTGTGAACCTAGTATTAATTGAATTTACTCTAAAGTTTATACAGATGAGGTTAGTGAAGGCAATCGCTGGCTCTTTGATTAAACTAAACAATGTTTGTTGGCTTACAATTATTCATGATACGGTCCCTCTGTTTAATTTAGTAGGTATACATACTTTAACTTGGCTCCGATAGTTGTGGCTAGTTTTAACCCTTACTTTGTACCTAATAAAATATGTACCTATACCTTCCTTCACGGTCTCTGAAGCTACCCTCAGTATTTTGTAATAAATAGGCCTCATTTTAATTTCAAGTGCGGCGTAAACCGAAGAGTTATTACTGGGTCTTGTATCATTTTGAGAACTCGAGGAGCAAGTAATATTCTTATTAGGGAAGTAGGTATACTCGTATTTCACCCGGGAAATGTTAATATCGTAAAATATTAGCCTGTCTCTATAATTTTCTTTGAGAAAACTGATACTGCAAAGTTTACAATAGGTTTGTCTATTTATTTTAGTATTTATTATTTAACCCAACCTTTATGAGAATCATTTTTAACATAGACTTACTATAATGCAAATCGCACACTGCTGGTTATGAAGAATTTCGAAATAAGCTGAATAAATGAAGAAATAATTTTATTGAAATTCCATCAACATTTCAGACATTTTGAGAAGACTTTTACCACGAGTAAAAGTCTCGCGTGCTTGGGTTGCAATATACAAAATTAAACAAGATTTATAATTAAAAACATAATTTATATTAAAACAATATTGAATCAAGGCAACCTTTAGCAAGATAAAAAGCATATATTTACTCATGAAGGTACGCAAATCATAAGTCATAGTTACGTACGTACTTGAATTAATTAAACAAATATTAATTTGCCAACATACCATGTAAGCTAGGCACGTTGTTAATTTACGAAATAAGGTTAAACAAGAACGTATCTCTCCAAATATTTATACATAATGGAAAAGATGAAACGTGGGCTCATTGCCTTTGTTGAATAATTTATATTTTATTTCTCATAAAATCCCGCTCTGACGTCCTTAAACGCGAGTCTATGAGCCCCGGGCAGTATTCATTTTTTAGACATATAAGAGTTTCAAGCATAATGAACAAAGAAAAATTGAGGGAGAATGTTATTATTTTTATGATTAAAAACGTATTACTTCAACGTTTGTCAAATGTTAAGATAGTGCATATTTAGAATTGTCTATTATGTTTTTAATTAGTATTTTTTTCTTTTGATGACATTTGATCTAATTTATGAATGTACTAAGTACTTTTGAAGCTCATTTATATTATGTAAGGTTTCGAACGGAGCCTTTTAAAAAGTAAAAAAAAAAAACATTGGTGTTGGAATTTATATTTAATGGAATTTATGTTAGCTAAAGAATCTTTCAATTATGTGTTATATTATATATTATGAAGCACTTAATCAAGGATAAAAAAAACGTCAAACGACGTTTTTTTTTTTTAAAAAACGTCATGGCATGTACTAACATTTTTATTTTTTTTTATTTTTATGTACGCGCTTGACCACTATCTTACCTGATGGTAAGTGATGATGTGGTCGACGATTTAAAAAACATTTTAAACCTTCTTTAAAGATTCCTAGCAGTATTAGGGTGTTAATAGACCAATCGATTTCGTATCAATGATATTAATCAACGTCCGCCGATTGGTGTGGTAACCTCTTGTGTAGTAGGAACTGTCTAACGCAGACAGATTCATTCTATCATCGATCGATTGAACTCTCAATCGACCACCAATTGATTGGTGTGGTAACTTTTGGTGTAGTTGAACTCTCAATCGATCACTAATCGATTGGTGTGGTAACTTTTGGTGTAGTAGGAACTGTCGAATGCAGACAGATTCATTCTATCATCGATCGATTGAACTCTCAGTCGACCACCAATTGATTGGTGTGGTAACTTTTGGTGTACTAGGAACTGTCGAACGCGGACAGATTCATTCTATCATCAATCGATTGAACTCTCAATCGGCTACCAATCGATTGGTGTGGTAACCTTATCTAGCAATTATTAAAACGCTAACTCTTTATTTTAAGTCCATACTGAATGTACTTAAACTGCAGTATCATGAAACTCTAATAAGCAACAACAATACCAGGATCACAGCGAACAAAATAGCATTTCTTACAATTTCAATTTGGAATCTGAACGAGGGTTGGGCATAGCAGACGCTCATAATGCCGCTCTCGACACGAGGACTGACCGCGGCTACTTCGACAGCTTCACATTTAAGTGGCTGGTGGAAGTTAGTAACTGATAGTGTTTCATTGTTTTATAGTAAGAGAAAAATACGAGTAGAACTCTTCGAAAGAGACTTTAACTTGGGTCTCTTTCGAAGAGATGTTTCGGAAAGCCTACTTAGTATTTTTTTTTAATGAGACATATAGAACTGATGCTTGGTTTTATTTTTTAAACTGGAAGAATTTGATATTTCTTTTTATTATGTAAAAAATAATCTAATTTTAATCATCTGTGAGCTGTTCTTTTCAAAAAATTTTCATTAAAAGTAGGCTGATATTCCTGTCTCATCTATAATTGATATATAGATAATAATATATCACTGATTTAAGTAGTATTTTCAATTAAGTCACCTAAAGATAAGTTTTAGAATATCGCTATCCCTTGTGACTTCCACCACACACTCGGTTTTATTCATTCAACCTCTTACAACTGGCCACTGAATGAAACGTCAATTTTAAGCCTCAAAATAGCCTTTTAAAAATGTCTAGTACGTTTAAAAGTATGTTCATTTCGGTTCAACTTGAGTGTAACAAGGAAAGTTGGAGTTCCTATCATGGTCCGTTCTTTGCATTTAATTAGGAATTTTATTGTTTCAGATTCTATGAGCAGCGATTCTTGTAGGATGGCTGGATGAGAACAAAGTATCGATATGAATGTCAAGTGTGATTGGAGAGGCTGAAGTTATGAGTTATGATGTTGAGTCTTTTGATTCTTCAAATATTTCAAATACTGTTTTAATAAATGAGCATAAAAGCTGGATATAAGTTACAGCTAACGGTTTTGTCGAGTGCATGGTTTCCAGACGGGTAAAGTGGAGCCGATTTTTTTTACGTTCGACTTTTTCTGTAAAACTTCAGAAAAGCTTTGTTCAAAGCATTGCAATATGTGGTCTCTTAGACATGTTAGCTCCACTTTGTACAACCTCAGTCTTGCAAGCTTAAAATGAAAATTACTTTGGTTGGCACCTATATAGTTTCAGGGTAAGTAACCTCGCGATTGGTTGGTTGTGTAGCTGCTCACTGGTGTGCCAAAATATACATAGCAATTCCAGATAGGTAGGCATCTATATTGGATATAGCACAATGTGACAATCGCCACTTCAAATAATCTTCAATATTAATCCCAACGTTCGAGATATCTGAAAACAATAGCTCCTCGCCTTAAGCAAGAGATCGGCCCAAAATTCAAAGCGACCCACCCTTAGACTCAGGTCTTATTCACTATCTCAATATCCTAGTATCCTAGTACCTCGTTAAATTGGGAACCCGTACGTTTACCGCCATTGTATCGGGGTAGACGGCATTCTTCACACCCTTGGCTCGTAAAAGGGAATGCCGAGATATAGGCGAGTCTGTGAAGGGTCATTGGTGCCCTTATTAGGAACGTCTTTAGTGTCGTATTTCTTAAGGGAAGGTCAGGTTTGCCGAGCAGTATAAATTATTCGGAGCATATGGAGCGTCTGAGGTTTGAGGGCAGAGTTCAGAGCTCCGAAGTAATATGTAGTATAGAACATAATCATTGTTAAGTTTTGTTTGCCGAGATTTTAGTGTGTGGTCATTATCTCAGTATCTCTCTGTTCGTTAAGTTGGAATTGTAGTAATGTTATATGGAGTTGTTTTGTTTGTTTATCATGTAATTGTTCTCTTAACCCGAATCTTTACTTGAAAAGGTATACAACATTTTACGTTCTAGTCTGACAGTGCAGAAGAGAATATGCTGATTTAAAACACGAATTTTCACACGACATTTTTAGAGCGTCTTCAAATCTTGATTTCTCTTGACTCATTTACTTGAAACGTTTCAAAGTACAGGCACATGTTAACCTTAGATTTTCCTCGTTATGTAAAAGTTATGTTTTCATCTTGTGTAAACCACAACACCCAATATTCATATCTTGACGCTCCTGTGTCGTAAAAATATACGACAATGTTATATGTTAAAAGAATCGTAACTTTGGGGCGTTGATGTTTCAATATTTCTTTCAAAATTTACAAGGTATGCTCTGTGTTTTACGATAAGAAAATATGAAATTATTAATGCTTGTGTGCTTTTATGGCTCGCACATGTTTCATATCAACAATCAGGGTATGGAAGTAAATAAGGAATCAGGCAGACTTTATGTTTTTGGTGTTAATATTTAACAATGTTTTACTACCCTCGTAAAACACAAGCGTCATATTTTTGCAAGTAATGTAATCCAAGCTAGATAAATAAATAAAATCTTAAAAAATTAAATACATGAAAATGTGAATAAATGAGTTAGAACATGAATGTATATGGCCATCAAAACCTTCTCCAACTTATTTAGTAATAGCTGACCCCCGGGGCTTCGCTCCCGTCAACTGGCTACCCTGCCTACCCTGCCTAACCTGCCAACCCTGTCTACCCAGCCTACCCTGCCTACCCTGCCAACCCTCCCTACCCTGCCTATCCTGCCTACCCAGCCTAACCTGCCTACCCTGCCAACCCTCCCTACCCTGCCTACCCAGCCTTCCCTGCCTTCCCTGCCTACCCTGCCTACTACCCTGCCTACCCTGCCTACCCTGCCTACCCTGCCTACCTAATATTTTTTATGTATCATCAATTGTTTGCTCAGCGCACGCTAAAGAATGAATTTTACAGGCAACATTTTGCTACTTTGGGTTACATTATTGCAATTTTCATTAGGATCTCTTTTTTTTTTAAATATTTTTTAGCCTGTGACAGGACTGTGTTAGCTTTCTACTGGCGAAAGAATTTTCAAAATCGGTTCAGTAAATCTAGAGATTACCTTCTACAACGTCATAAACTCACAAACCCACAAACTGACAAACTTTACCTCTTTATAATATTAGTATTGAGTACAGTAGGTTTATTAATAATTAAATTTGATTTTTCGGGCATCTTCAACAGCTTAGACGGGCCGCATACGTACGTTTACACGGAATTCCGTGAAACTAGCGCAGACGTTAGTTTTTTCTGTTTGGTAATTTCACGAACGCGCGGGCTGGTATTCGATACGTACGTACGGAAAGTGTTCTGTTCGAAGAAAAAACGGACGTGTGCGGCAGTCAATGTATTTTATTAGCGTACGGTGCATTGGGGTTTCTGAATACGGAAAACGAATTCGGAAATCGAACGCGGAAAACGTACGTATGCGGCCAGCCTAAGGGCAACTTCAGATTCTTATTTGCCTGAATTTGCCAATTTACTTTGTGAATACCTAATATAAACTAACCTCAAAATCTTTTAGAAATTCGATCTTTAGATAACTAAGCCTACTGCTGGGCAAGAACCTTATTGAACTTTTCCAAGCATTAAAAGATAATTGGATAAGCTTTTTATTCACTTTTATTTTTTTATAATCAAAATTCCAATCTCGTTTAGAATGCTAATATTAAGGTTTCCAATCTAAATGTAATCGAATGGGTAACTTAAGTAAACATAGTTTCACAAAGTTTTTAGTTTTATAAAAACGCTGGCATTTATGAACCAGATGGTTTTAATTTAAATGGCAAATGTAATTGTGTGCAGCGAACATTGTCTTCAGACGTCGTTCGGGGAGAAAAGTAACGTAATTCTTGCTACGTTATTTCAACAAAATGTTATTAAAATGCTCTCATTTTAAGACTTTATTTAAGGGATTCCCTATGATTTGTGTAGCTTTGATTAGTTAAAACACTGATTCATTCATCATCATAGTCTTCCTGCCACTATCCCAATTTATTTTGCGTCGTCGCAGTATTTCTTCTCTTCTATACCTAAATATTTGCAACATTCTCATAATATCTCTTTTGACTTCAAATATGTATATGTTCACCATATAATACGCTCGTCGTCTCTCTTACAGAATTAGTGTGATTTTTGAAAGTGAAACTTTTTAGTCGGTTATTCGTTAATTGGATGAATTAAGATTGAAATTTGAAGAGCACGTCACGTTTAGGCATATTTCAACAGAAAAATATTTTAGAAGAAAGATAGCTCTCACACTAAATAATTATTGTTGCATTTTTAAAGAAGTTATACTTCTATCACGTTTACGGTGCTGCACGCTATATGTTGATTTGTATGTAATAATAATGTTCTTATTATAAAGGCTTCCACAACTATGATAATAGCAGCATCAAAAACAGTTATTTCCTGCAAGTCTTGTTACGTATCATCGGCTGTCAAATCGGGCGCATCGCCACTGTACGCCAATGTACGTCACTGTACGCCATTCCCGAGCGTTCATTACAATGATTGACATTCGATTATGCATTTCTGATTACCCACAGGATATGTGGAAGCGTGATGACACCACTGTCAATAAAGGAATGCTTGGATGTGGAAGAATTGTAGATTGAAATAAAGAGCAGGATAGTTTTGGATTATTTTCTACATAGGCTTTTCAGGGAATAGAATTAAAAAACTTTGTATCTATTGATAAGATTTTGTTCATTCCAGTAATATTAGTCCGAGCTTGAAGACCTGTGGAACATAAAGTCTCTTTTGACACGTTCATAACGCCAAAAACTCTATTCAGAAATCGGCCTTCAGCCACAGTCTCTAATCATCATCGTCATCATTTCAGCCGAAAGACGTCCACTGCTGGACATAGGTCTCCCCCAAGCGTCGCCACACTGATCGGCCCTGTGCGTTTCGCATCCACCGGACGCCCGCAGCCGTGAACAGGTCGTCGCTCCAACAAGAGGATGGAGGGAGTCTTTAATATTTAGTTGTAATTCCAGTTTTGCATTTGCATGCAAAGATTATAAATAAGAATATACATTTAGATGATCGCAATATTAACATAACTTTTTGGGTCTTATAATAGTAAATCTAGGTATGAACTAGGGACGTATGATTTAGTTCTACAGCGATTGTTGACACATTTTTATAACCTGAATATTACAAGAATGGTTCTCTGTTGTGCAATATAATTTCATGAGCACATTATTTCTTTTTTATATTTTAAGAACCCCAGCACTATATTCAAACAATTCCCAGGAGCAATTTTCCTTACATTAACAAGCGTTTTTTCTAACCATATGGCTAGAACCTTCTGCTGGATTAACCAGACGTGACCGCAACATAATAAAACTAGTTATTATCAGGGTTCGTTGCCTTTCAGTGTCTTTAAGGGAGCTTTTTCATCAGAGATGTACGAAGTAGCTAAGCGTTGCGCGAGGATAAAAACCTCTAATGGGATCACTTCATTTTCCTAGCATCGCTCAGCGCAACTATGGTGGTAAAGATAGTGGAATTATTCATAATACACAAAATCGCGTGTTTGCGATCAAGGAATGTGTGCAAGTGATTTATGCATGGGACTTGTGCAAGGGACGCAGCGATTAAGGCGCAGATACCCATGACTAGCTGATTTTAAAATGAGAATCACATCTAAACGGCTACTCGTAATTTTTTCGTAAAAATATTTATGTTATATTAAACCATTTTTTTAATAATTTGATATAAGAAAATTATGAGTTTTATTCGTATAACATAGTGTAATTAATTTGTAAAGTTATGCCTTACACGGACAAAAAAAACAACAATCGCACCAAAACCGTTTAATGAAATAGTCACCATTTCAAAGACAATTTAACTATCTACATTTTGATGTAATGCTTTTCTTTAAAGATTCTAAAGTCTTAGAATAATAAGGAAAGTATGAAAAACTACTGAATTTTAGGTCACGCGGGTGTAAAACTAGTGCGCGTTTTGTTCCCTCAAAGTCGGTGGCGACTGTCGCCGTCTTAATGTGTGCAAGTGAGATGTGCACGCATGGTTCGCCACTACGAATTAGTCAGCTACACACCGTTTTACAGTTTAGCTACACATCCTTGAACCTCGTAAGTTCCTTGCACATCTTTAGTGGCAACAATCAAAAATTTTCACAGCGCCGCTTCACATCCACGCACCGCCTAGCTACCTCGCACATCTCTGTAAGAAAATAGTCCTTACTTTATTAGAATTCTTGCTCCGTCTTACATTGGATAAATGACATGGAATTAAAGTAAATATTCTGGATTTTTAAAAAGCAATGTTGCGTGTCTTTTCTAGACAAGAGACAAGAAAACACAGTAGTGTTTTTAATGTGAGTGTCTTGTTTTATTTGGTATGAATCGAAATTTTCTTCAACGACCTTTGATCTGTAGACAGACTTGGGCATGACTCGTGGTCTATGTTTAATATTTTATAACATGTAATATATTTTATCTACACTCACAACGTAATGTTCCAAATACGAATTCGAAAAATATTGTATAAACACGTACTTTATATTCGTGGATAGGTAAAATTAAAAAAAAAACCATTATAGTTCAACATTTTCCTTCGATTTTCAAACAACTGCATCATAAAATAACTTTTTAATTTTTATAGCACACTTTTACTTTTTAATTTTCTGGCGCGTATGGGCTCATGTCATTGTCAGTTGTCTGTGGATGCGCGCGCTGCGCAATGAGAATCTAAATTGCCCGCCATCCCATACCACATATTTTTTCCCTTTCTACTTTTGTTTTATTTCAACTGTATGAGTGAAGATAAAGTAGTGTATGCAATAGCATATAATTAGGTATTAAAACACTCGCGTAATATTATTATCAAATTCGGCTTCGCCTCATTTGATAAACCTACGCTCGTGTTTTAATAACCCCTATTATATGACCATTGCATAAACTACTATTATCTACACTCACAACGTAATGTTCCAAATACGAATTCGAAAAATATTGTATAAACACGTACTTTATGTTCGTGGATAGATAAAATTTAAAAAAAAAACCATTATAGTTCAACATTTTCCTTCGATTTTCAAACAACTGCATCATAAAATAACTTTTTAATTTTTATAGCACACTTTTACTTTTTAATTTTCTGGCGCGTATGGGCTGTAGTAAAGAAGTTTCATTGTCTGTGGATGCGCGCGCTGCGCAATGAGAATCTAAATTTCCCGCCATACCAAATATTTTTCTCTTTCTTTTGTTTTATTTCAACTGTATGAGTGAAGATAAAGTAGTGTATGCAACGGCATATAATTAGGTATTAAAACACTCGCGTAATATTATTATCAAATTCGGCTTCGCCTCATTTGATAAGCTCGTGTTTTAGTAACCCCTATTATATGGCCATTGCATAAACTACTATTAAATGGTTTTTGCAAAGCTGAACAAGGCATATTATATGGATTATTTTGGCAGATAATGTTTAACTCCCGACGGAAAAAGAGGGGTGTTATAATAAAATTTTAAAGTACTTAGGTGTGTCAATATGTATACGCTATTGCTATTCTAAAACGCAACAACTATAATATGCCAACAGTCTGTCTAAACCACCAGCAATAATATCGTAACGTTCAAATCCGACCATCAAAGCACAATTAGAACGTGCCCGGAGACCGTTTTGTCCCTCAGCCATGTCTTGAATAATATCCATTACCGACACATAAGCTTAACCCTTCATAAGATATTAACATCTAAGGCATTATTAACAAGTAATCCTTCAGAGGAGAGGTGACCCAAGCTTTCATATGTTAATTCTGACCTATTAAAACGACGCATAATCTTCTCAGTTGATGTTGTGTGAATGGATATGAGTGGAGACGAAATTGCTTTATAAGTACGTTCTCTTGGTATGTAGTTCTGTGGGGATTTGAATTGTCAGAGTGGTTAAGGAATGTGTGTTTTTGTGTTGTCTATACTATACTATATTATAAAGAGGAAAGATTTTTTGTTAGTTTATTTGTACCGAATAGGCTCCTAAACTACAGGACCGATTTGAACCATGTTATCAGCTAAATTACCAGGAAGTAACATAGGCTATAACTTATTAAAAAAAAAATACAGATCCTTAAAAAATTGCAATAATGTATAACCCACAGTAGCAAATTTTTGCCTATAAAATTCATTATGTGGCGTTCGCTGAGAAAATTTTAATTATAAAAGAATATTGTATTTCTATGCCAGATGAGGAAGACCGATGTTATGTTTATATTATATGGCTACAATGTCTCAAATAAAGGGTCTTTCAACAAGGACGGGTCGATGTTAAAATTGCATAAAACAAGATGTGTGTGAGATATTAACGAAATTTATTTTTTATTTAAAAGGCCCATTTATGCCAATTATGGATGGAATATGACATCGTTCAAATGCCCGCCGCGGCTTCGTATGGTGGCACGAAACCGAGAGGTCCAATTTTTAATGACTGCTGCATAGATCCCGCTGAATCGGAGCGATGGCCTGCGTTATGTTGGCTTTCAGGGCAACGGTCAAATGTGGTTTATTGGCATAGACCTGCGACTTCAGAAAACCCCACAAGAAAAAGTCTAGCGGAACTCTAACTCTACCCTCAAACTGTTCGTGCAGAATGTCGATTGTGTCGTTCGCTGTGTGGCAAGTAGCGCCATCTTGCTGGAACCACATGTCGTTCACGTCCATATTGTTCAATTCAAGCCAAAAGAAATTGTTTATCATTGATCTGTAGCGCTCGCTCGATCTATGCAGCAGAGTCATTAAAAATTGGACCTCTCGGATTCGTGCCACCATACGAAGCCGCGGCGGGCATTTGAACGATGTCATATTCCATCCATAATTAGCATAAATGGGCCTTTTAAATAAAAAAAATTCGTTAATATCTCACACACATCTTGTTTTATTCAATTTTAACATCGACCCGTCCTTGTTGAAAGACCCTTTACATACAGACATATGGCTCTGAGACGTGGTCGCTTACAATGGGTCTCATCCGAAAGCTTACAGTCACTCAAAGGGCAATGGAGAGGGCTATGCTCGGAGTTTCCTTGCGTGATCGAATCAGAAATGTAGAGATCCGCAAGAGAACCAGGGTTACCGACATAGCCCGATGAATTGCCAAACTCAAGTGGCAGTGGGCAGGCTACATTGCTCGCAGAACGAATGGCCGATGGGGCAGAAAGGTTCTGGAGTGGCGACCGCGAACCGGAAGACGTTACGTTGGAAGGCCTCCCACCAGGTGGACCGATGACCTGGTGAAGGTTGCGGGGATCCGCTGGTTGCGGGACACACGGGACCGGTCAATGTGGCGACGCTTGGGGGAAATAGGCCGTCCAGCAGTGGACGTCTTTCGGCTGATATGATGATGATGATGTCTCAAAGAAAAACGTAACCAACTGCTCCCTTTCTACTCTTCTTTCTCTTGCTACTATAGAAAATACTAATTGTGTTTGACAATGTATTTTCTGCTCTTCCATAGATAGTACAATTATTATTTGATGGACATTTGTCTACCTCGAGTTTTTATTATAAACGACTACTACCATAGATGAATTTTTTTTTCACAGAAAATCTATGCTCCTGGCCTAAAGTGTAGCTTCGTGCTTTAGTGCCGATTACGGCCCAGTACTTGAAAAATCCTAGCTCCATTTTTTGTCAGTCTAAATTCCATATTTAGGATGACATTTGAAACGAGCTTTTTGAACCGTGCCTCAATAAACAATATAGGTACCTAATGTCATAATACCAATAAATCGAATTTATTATTAGACAAACTAGGAATTCGTAAGGTGCTTTGCGAGCCGCGAATCGCGACCCGACTGACCAAAATTATATGAATCCTCCGAGTCGCACAGCATGATTTTCTTCTTTTTTGCGACTTTTTAGTTCGCCTCTTAAGCAGTCGGGATTTTAGATTTTTTAACTTAACTTTTTTGTAATCACCTCTTAAAAATAAACCCTTCCTTTTGATAAACCCCACACAAGGTACGGCAGAAAAAAAAATGGATGCACACAATATGGTGCCCAAAATCCGCCATTTTTCTTTTTAGGGTTCCGAAGTCAACAAGGAACCCTTACATTATTATTACAAAAAGCGCTTTAACTAAAAACCCGGGTTTAAATCTCTAAAACTGTAGTTTTCACAAAAATTATATTACAAATCGTGGTTTAGCGATAAACCATAGACCATATCATGGTCTAACGCTAAACCTCGGCGGCCCCTAGTTTAGCGATGGTCTAAAACGTATCTTTCAAAGTTTTTCTTTTAGGTTATAGCATCTTATTCATTGCTTTGTGTTGTTTTTACCCAAAAATAGATATTAATATGGTGAATTTAATTGATATTGAGGATAATACTTTTTCCTCGGTACTCCAATTCTCAGATCTTTTTTTTTTGGGTTATTGGACGACTCGCAAGCAATATTCGCTACAAAAAAAATGAAAGAGACAGCTCTATACGCTATCAGGTCATTTCAGTACCGGTAAAGACTAACTTAACTACCAGGAGATTATAATTATGAGGAAGCTAGGCTGGAACCATGAGCGGTAAAAAGTGTACCGGGCGATTTTCGATTCTGAAGCCCTAGTACTCCGTTAGTCTCTACCGCAAATGGTTCTAGCTCTGCAAATACTTCTTCATTATTCTGGCCTCCTGGTAGTTTGAATTTCTTTCCTAGTTTCTAGTGCAATATCTATTAACTTCGATTAATTCTGCATATTATTACCGAGACGGGTGAGCACGACTGTACTTTTATATTGATTGTTCTCTAAAATAAAATTCGGGCGAATTGTCCACTAAATAATTTTGGAGTGGTCAATTCGCCCGTCGATAAATAAACTTCGGGCGAATTGACACAGAAAAATGAATAATTTTAATAGTGGACAATTCGCCCGATGCGGGCGAGTTAAATTCGGGCGAGTCGTCCAATAACCCTTTTTTATGTTGGTTCATCACAATATATTATTAACAAAGAGGCAATTGTTCTATTAGAGACTTGAAAACTTACAAATTCCAAAGCTTAATGAACTTTGTCCAACTTGCGATGGATTTGTTTAATGTTATGGTTTCATATAACGCGCGAGAATGTTACGTTTCGTTACACGTACTTAGATGTATTTTTAGTAATTAATAAGACATTAAGTAACGTGCTTAAATCTAAACGATACTCCAATCGATAAATCTATACTAATATCTATACTTAATCTATACTAATAATATTATAAAGAGGAAAGATTTTTTTGTTTGTTTGTTTGTACCGAATAGGCTCCGAAACTACTGGACTGATTTAAAAAATTCTTTCACCAATAGAAAGCTACGTTATTCCTGAGTAACATAGGCTATTTTTCTATCCCGAAAATGGGTCCTGTGGGGTGGCCCACGGGAGCGAAGCCGCGGGGAACAGCTTGTAACTAATATTTATATCCATGCAAAATAAACAGTCTCTATATTTTTAACACTCCTAAATGTCATTTAATCCTTATCGTATTATAAAAACGATTTCATTTCTGGACAATCTGTGGTTGATATATAGACATTGGTTCAAATGACGGTACTAAGAAGACCATGGTTTTATAGGGTTCCGAAGTCAACAAGGGACCCTTACAGTTTCGCTCTGTCCGTCTGTCCGTCCGCAGCTTAGCTCAGAGAATCTAAGTACTAGAAAGCTATAATTTGGCATGGATATACATATTAATGATACCGACAAAGTGGTAAAATAAAATGTTTTTTTCCGGTACCTCCTATAGACGTAAAGTGGGGATATTTTTTTCTCGTATATCCCATGGTGTGGGGTATCGGATAGGCCATTCGAAAATATGACGGGTCTGTTAAAATCATTTTTCGATTCAGAGATCCGTTTGCGTAAAATTAAGCTTTAAATAAAAAAAAATTGTTAGAGTCAAGGGCCCCCTGCCAGCGAAATGGTTGTTTTTGGCTATGTGAAGAAATTCACAGCAGTAGTATATATTATAACGAAATTAAAAGGAATATTATCACCGCTAAGTAGGTTTTACAAGTTTACGAGTAATAGTCGACCAATTTATAAAATGCTTAGAACAGTAAAAAAAATTACAAATGTCCCCGTTTTTAGATGTTGTTAGCTGAAACCGTTTTAATGTTCATTTAAAAACAAAAACGCTGTTCTTAGTCTGTATTATTATGCAACTACGGAACCCTATTACTGCGCGTGGCCCGACACACACTTGGCCGGTTAGTCAGTTTTAATGTAGCCAATGACACTCGCAAGATTAAGACGAATCGATTGACGTAAGAATCATGAAAATCGGCCCATGTATTTGGTCTCTAAAACGCCACATAGGAACAAACATATATAGAATGCTAAAAAAAAACCACACATTACTCTCATTTGCGTCGCGCAGTCGGGTAAAAAAGACAAATATCACGTGTTAATTGTGCGTAAGTAATTTATGCGCAGTCGCAGACACAGTTTGTTTGTCAATAAAACCATAGAAAAGAAAACAAGTCGGAAAACAGGGTGTTATCCCGAACGTGACAAAATGTTGATTATCAGGCAACCCTAGTTACTATCTAAACTAGTTGGGCTTACTGAAAATAATATCACAGAAAATTGGGGTTTATACGAGACAGTCTGATAGAAAATACCTGGATTGGGACATTCCATTAATATTGGGACTTCTTTGATAAGTTTGGGATATTGAATGCTACGTATTTCTTTGTAAATTGTTTCACTGGTTCACTGACATAAAAACTAATTTTCTTTTCTGAATTATTTATTTAGGTTTCTTAAAGAGTAAGTGGTATGGCTAGAAGATGAAAGAATATTGCAACAAGTTTGTACCTATTACTTCGATTATTATGTAAGTCCCGTTGAGTACGCTGTTAAATATCATAATTAGGGATATCTTGTTGTGATATTCGACAGCCATAAGTTTGGGATATTATTTGAGCAAAATTTAAAATTTTAAGATAATTTTGAATATTTTTCGATGCATTTAACAACTGTAGAAAATAATAAATAAATTAGAATGCAATAAATAAAATAAAACTACCTAAAATAATTTCCAAACACGAAAACAATTCTTACCAAACTCAACCACGCAAGTAACCATTCCACCATCAAAACATAATTTCGCAAAATACCTCCATAAACATAACGGTCCTGCATTGACCATTGCATAGCAGGTGGTATAGCCCTTAGCCAACGAGGGCCATGTTAACCCACTTCCGTTAATTAATTAAATACGACTTTAAGACACTAGTCGGAGCTGTTAGCTTATTGGAGCAGTAGTAGCATAAGGTAGTTTGCAGGATCGGGCCGCTTCCGTGCACAAGCAAGCAATTATTATAATTATTGGCGTTTTCTGTATTTATACAGTGTCTGTTATAAATATTATTATTGCGTTCAGTTATCGTAATATTTGGCGCTTGGGGAGGCCTATGTTCAGCAGTGGACGTCTTTCGGCTGAAATGATGATTGATGATGATGATCGTAATATTTTGATCCTTCTATATATAGATAAGGTTCAGACAATCCGATGAGTAGGTGAAGGAAACCTACTAATTATATAAACAAACTTCTGCTAGCGGCTTCGCCCGCGTGATTATCGAATATTATCCCAACGGAACATATTCCCGGGATAAAAAATCCTATGTGTTATTCCAGACTATATATATATAATAAATCCCAAAGAAAGCACAAAAAAAGTGAATATCATCACAATGGTCGAAACAAAAATGAAAAGTTAAATTCAGGTGGACACTAAAGGAGCGTCCTCACTGGGAGCATTCGTTCGTGAGCATTTGTAAACAAGCAATCGTAGGCGAGCAACAAATGCTTCCCAGCGAGCACTGCATTCGCGTTCGAGCAAAACTATGAACGTTCGAGTCGAACATTCCCTTGCGAGCTTGGAGCATTCGAATACGATCTCGTTAAATGTCATTCATTTTAAAATAGAGATAGAGCGGTTGTGGCTGCAGCATTTTAATTTTTTTTTATTGACTTCGTCACAAACATTAAGATCAAGAAACTGTTCCTTGCTTAACAAGTGGCCAGTAATATTCCTACATACATACTCATTCATTTCATCATCTGAGTATTCGCTTTCGAGCGTTTTATTTGCGCGAACATTGGAATGCGAGCCGTTTCTGCTAAAATCGCTGCGAGCGACGTCCACACCGAGCGAAGTTCGCGCTTGCGTGTAAGCTTTGTAACGCTCGGCTCAACGTCCACACCACTCGAATATTCGACTTCGAATGCTCATTACAAGTGAATGCTCTCAGTGAGGACGCTCCTTATCAGTAAGATCCTATAGAAATCAACAGGAAATAAATTCAACACCATAAAAAGCGACTTACACTTACTACTCAAACATTAACCGTACACTTAAAGTACAATTTGCGAGCATTCCCAAGCAATTTATAATGCATAATCAAGCTAAAAGCATGCAGCTGGGTCAACAACTACTGGACATACGTTTACGAAGCTAAGAGCCAGTTGCTTAGCAATCTAGAAGGCAGTTTCGGATGTAACGGCAGCTACTTAGTATAGGAGCGGTTAATATGATTAGTACTGTCTTGCTGCTTTGTTGTTAAACATTCTGTTTGTGAAACTTGTGTGAATAATGCATGTTACTGTCCTTAGTTTAGCAGTTTGAAGTTTAGAGGTGTGAACGTGTATATATATGTCGAGGTATTAGTTTGAAATTTGTTGCAGGATGTATCAATATTCTTGGTACTAAAATTCGTACGTTTACTAGGTATATCAGTTATAACTTTGGTGAAGAGTGATGATTAATTTATTGCCCAAACAGTTTTTACTAGCGTATGGTTAACTTTGCAGATTCAAGATTCCTCCAAGCGCGATGCTAAGGAAAAATTTATATTTTCCGGCTATAGTTATAATCCGCAGAAAAATCTATGCAAAGATGTCACGCATCAGTGTCACATAGTCGTGCCATCCCATTCTCTGAGAGCCACCCACTATTTTTAAACGACTTACCAAAAAGAACGAGGTTCTATGCTCGACTTTGTTATTATTATTTTTTTGTATTTTCACCGATATCTCCGTCAATTGTGGACCGTAAAATTATTTTTATGCTTGAAAGAGCATGTTCCGAAATTGGTCCCATTTTAATTTGGTAAAGATCTGATGAAGAACATCGGAGATATACAACAAAACTCTTCAATAAATAACGGAAAATCTCTCGGGATTGCTGCAATTGCATATTTGTTTATTCTTTATACCATTTCATAACATAACATCACGCCAGTACGCTTTAAAGGGGTACGCAGATATGTCCAGTTCGCCTTGGTACACTCTCATTTCACCGGTTATGTTCAGTTTCATGATATTCGGGTAATCTATTCTGGCATTATAGGTACCTTACTACTTGCCTATTGGGTAGGTACAACTAAACAGTGAAAAAAAAAACAAACTTTTTACAAAATATACTACCGACTACGGTGTCCATAACGCAAAAAATTGGTACCTACCAAAGGCAAAAAATACTACCGACATCCAAAAATAAAGAAATTTTTCACTTTGTGGTATTCCTATTTGGAAGTCGGTATTATTTTTTTGTCGGTTTAGTATTAAGTTTTATTCATAACGTAACATTGTCTTGTCTGCAAGTTACAACATACCCACTTTTCATAGTGCAGTAGGGTTTTTATAGCGCAACATATCTCCACAGTGCAATAAAGCCTTCAAATTGTGTTGAGAACCGCATTACCAATGAAACAAAAATTAGTTTTCGGCAAAAAGAGAACGCACATATAAAACCAACAGTATCAAAATAAGCTTCCACGAACCAATCACGACAAACGAGCATAAAGCTAAATGAATATTAATTATCACATTATGTTTTTGGCAACCAAACAGCCATAATCTCTCACTTAAAATATATTGGCGTTTCGTCAGTACCAGAGAGTGGCCATCGCCCAACAAAACCGCCATTTTAACAGTATAATCCTGCTTACAAACATAAACTCATTGCCACAAACGCATTCTGGGGCTTACGTTGTACGAAAAGCACATTGGAACGCGTCATCACAATTGATGAAATAGTACGCAGAGCTACGAAAACGCAGTTCATAGAGGACGTTTTATTGAGCCATTTTTGGGGGTTAAAAACCTCAAGTGACATTCTGCATCGAAAGCGTGGCGATAACGATTGTCAAAAAGGCAAAATTGTATGGGATTGACAAGCGATATCGAAAAATCACGTCATCAATCCCTTACATTTTGACATTACGACTACCGCTTTCGCTGTAATCGAATGCTACATGTTTAGAGCCTCTGAAGAAGTGACATTATACCATAATTTCTTTTTTAAACAAACTTTTTTTTTGTATTCTTCTTAGCAAATCCTTTTATTTGATTCAACCCATATCATGGCAGTGCTCAAAAAATAACTAGTCCGCTATCCTGAGCCATCCGCCATATTGGATTTAGAATGACGTCACTTAGCTTACCATGCATTGTCATCCAAACTAAACGTGTATGCAAAATTTCATCTTAATCGGTGGAGGATAACTGCTTTAAAATTTTGTTACAAGATTTGACCCGAATACAGCTACATACATACATTGCAAGTTAAATAAAAGCTTGTAATATAAAACGACAATATGGGATTGATATACGCTACTGTAATTTTACGTGGTCAATCCCAATCATTTTGACATTTCCACTATCCTATCGCCGCCGGGTCGATCAAATGTCACTTTAGTATATACCAATGTTGAAAGCAACTCGTCTTAATAATGAAATGTTTTTCACATGAGACTTGAGGCTAAGATTAGAATGAATGGGTAGGGTAATCATTTAGTTCACTTGAAGAAATAAGCCCCTCAGTGAACGGACTGTGTCTGTATTATTTTGCTTAAGTTTCGTTTCGTTTCCCATCCCATAGTACTAATTTCTATTCCCACTCCTTCTCTGTTCATGCAGTACGACTGTGGAACTCACTTCCACCTAAAATTAGTGATTCCCAAAATGTACATCTATTCAAGAAAAAAGTCAAAGATCATTACCTCTCCACCATATTGTAATTATTATATATTATTATGTATGTATTTTTATCTTCTATATGTTTATTTAAGGTATATGTGTTATTTATACATAATTAGTTAAGATAAATAGTTATATAGTTGTTAGTCTATTTTAAGTTTCCTTATTTCCTTCTACACACTGTGTCTTCGTATATCATCCAACTTTCCTGTCGCAAGTCTGCTGGAAGAAATTTCTTTTGAAATAAGCAGTACCTTTGTGCTCTTCTATATGTATTATTTCTTTTCTCTGTTAAGTGTTTTGTGTGTACATAAATAAATAAATAAATAATAAATAATTTGTGGGCGAATATGCGGCGAAGTAATCTGCTAAGTTATTAATCCTATTGTTCTGACGTAAGATATGGATATGCAATCAGAACACAGTCTTAAACCAGTTGCAGTTTATCTAGTTATGGTAGCATAATCTACCAGATTAAACTATCAGACCGACACGCTAATCAACATAGCCATTGTATACCTACCTTAGTTCTATAAGTGTAGCCCTAATTACCTGGTGCTTATAGGCCTACTTCTGACCATCATAGAATTATCTCTAATGAGGGTACCACTTCTGCAGAAATTACCAACAATAAGTAGACTTTATGCTTTTATTCTCTGAAATATTCTGCATTGTATATTTAATAAGGGTAATTGGTGGCTAAATTACTTTATAGAACAATTAGAGTTGTTTTAATTTGTTCAAGATGGTAGTATTAATTTTAGATGGTGTATTATAATAATAAAAAAACCGGCCAAGTGCGAGTCGGACTCGCGCACGAAGGGTTCCGTACCATTATCGCAAAAAACGGCATAAAATCACGTTTGTTGTATGGGAGCCCTATTTCAGTATTTATTATATTCTGTTTTTAGTATTTTTTATTATAGCGGCAGCAGAAATACATCACCTGTGAAAATTTCAACTGTCTAGCTATCTCGGTTCATGAGATACAGCCTGGTGACACACAGACAGACAGACAGACAGACGGACCGCGGAGTCTTAGTAATAGGGTCCCGTTTTTACCCTTTGGGTACGGAAACCTAAAAACATCTAGTTTTGGTCAACCAGCTTGCGAATATGTATCCTCCGACTGCACAGCATGATTTTCTTCTTGTTCGTCGTTACGTCTTTTTAGTTTGCTTCTTCTTGCAGCCAGGTTTTATGATTTTTTGTATTAACTTTTTTTATTTATAACTTTTTAGATTACATTTCTTTTTCGAATTAGGTACATTTAAACATATAAGTGTTATATATTTTTGATATCACCTTTTAAACCTTTTTATTTTAATACCGCTTAAAATGGGTTTGTAAGCAAAAAATAATTGAGACCCCACAATATGGCGCCCAAAAGCCGCCATTTTTCTATTTTCCAATTTGAATGTAGCCATTGGAACTCGCAAAGTTAAAACGAATCGATTGACGTTAGACTCATCAAAATCGGCCAACGCGTTTGTCACTAGAACGCGACATAGGAACAAATATACATACATACATAGACTGTTAAACATATTACCCTCCTTCGGCAGTCGGGTAAAAATGGGCGGTTTTATGCCAGCTTTTAAATTCGTAATTCGTAGTTCCACGTTTGTGTCCATTATACAAAATGGAAGCGCAGGATTTCAAGTTCATTAGACCTCGCATCTCGTTAGTGTATAGTCGAGTGCTTTTCCAATATTGGTCTACTGGACAATACATAGGTAAGTTCATGATTTACATTCATGCATTAGCTATTTATGTAGGCTTTATAATAAGAGTAAATCAACTAGTTGGACGACTAAATAAACGTAGCCACTGGATCTAAGAATGAAGTCAAACATGTTTGTTTTGTTGAAGAAAGTTTAGTTGGCTAAGGATTTGCGTAGAACTGCTGTTTTTGTGGATGTAATTATGTTGTTGCTGGGTATATTACCATTATGAAGGTATAGTACAGTCTTTGAACAATAAGAGTTTTTTTCTGAACCAATATTATTTAGAAGGGAGGTTGTTTATTTGTTTATCTAGGAGGTATCAAACATTTTATAACACATACTATAAAGCTACAGAATCGCTGGATGTCATAGGTTCGTATATTTTTTTATTGTTTTTAAGGAAAGGTACACAATTTGATAGACAAAGTGACATTGTTTCAGTGGTACAGATTGTCGAAAAGACAATAATATGGGATTCCTATACGCTACCGAAATGTCACTTGGTTAATGCCAAATATTTGGAAATTTCGACAATCCTATCGTCGCGCCGATACAATGTCACTTTATCTTGTAGAGCCAAACCTTGGAAGCAGATCATATAGCAAAATAAATCGTTTTCAAGAAAAGATCCACAATTTGGAATCTTGCGAAATTAAAGTGTGTTATTATCAAAATAGTGTAAAATCATGGAGGTGCCAATCAATACCACGTGTTCCGCAGTTTTCACGAATTATTTGAATCTTAACTATCTAGTCACCCTGACCAAACATTATATATTCATCAACATCCAATTTAACTAAATGAGCACACGACATTCAGCCATCTGGTTAATCGTTGCGCTCAATGATTTGGTTAGTTGTCCTTCAGCCATTTAATTGGATTTAATGAACATGACAGCATTTAATGAAACAAGGCCTAGGCCACCAATTAGCTGGCTAATTTAACCAGATGGCTGCGACATATACCAAATATATTTATCTATGCAAATTTCACTGATAGCAAAAACAAACATGGCGTAGGTTTGTCTGCTAGTGTAAACTCGAATTTAAAAGATATGAAATTCAGGATTATTTTTATAATAATACCTAACTAGGAAGCGGATTTGATCCGCAAAAGCAACATAGCTCTGAACATGTCCAATGCTGCATCCGAAACTAGTTTTGCTTTAAAAAATAGCAACAGCGAAATGAAAACTCTTTTCAAAATAAAAAGGCTGTTATATACTGGCTGCCTTTTCTTTGTGCTTTTATTATTTAAAACTATACTGCGTTCTATGTATGTTTATGGCCGGTGATATTACGTAAATACTTTATGATTAAAAAGCTTACGGGCGATACTGTTTTTATTTACCCTCGTAAATTACATAGCTGAAATAGCCAGACGAAGGAGGGCTCTAGAAAAGTAATATTCCACGTCGCTTTATAAGCATAATCAATATCATTTTTAACTTTTGACAATCGTTATCTCTGATATATTTTCACTTTGTCCTTTGGTGTTTAGAGATTACTAGTTTCGAGGTACTTTATTAAAGTCTCTATTTTCCTCTTTTTAACCGACTTCAAAAAAAGGAGGAGGTTCCCAATTCGCCGCAATTTTTTATGAGCCTCGATTACTCAAAGACTGCCGAAAAGAAAGTTATTTTTCACTTTGTAGAGTTTTGTTTTGGAAGTCGGTTTTTGTTAAAAAGTTTTTGCTTTTCTCTTTTTAGTTTTGTTACTTAAGTATTCTATCTATCTTAATAAAAATCTTCTCTGATCTTTTGGTACCTAGATCTACCCAATCAGTACTGTGGTCATAGCTAGTATGCACACAATACGTTTTCTAATCCCAACACAGTTCACAAGCCAATAACTCCATATCACGTCACGGTCATACAGTCCTCTTGTAAATTTGATTTATTTTCGTTGGATCCCACTTTTAGATCCCATTTTTTAGGTATTTGCGATGGGTCCCATTTACTATTCCCATTGAATCCCATGTTATAACAATATGTGTACTTTTTAGAATAAAAGTGATTTACCTTTATCAAACATTTAAAAAGCAGCGTGTTTTCGGCAAACCGAATATTAAATGATTGAATGAATGAAAGACAGAACAATGAAACATAAATTAATTCATGCTTTATTTGCACACATAAAAGGTAACCAGAGACCATATACATACGCGGCAGGTTATACAGAAGACCGAAGAGTACAACCTGCCTCTCTGTTTAGCGTTTGTGGACTAAAAGAAAGCCTTCGATTCGATCGAGACTTGGGCTGTACTGCAGTCTCTCCAACGGTGCCAAATTGACTACCGGTACATCGAAGTGTTGAAGTTTTTATACAAAAACGCCACCATGTCAGCTCGACTTCAGGATCAGGCCTCGGAACCCGTCCTTCTGCAGCGAGGTGTGAGACAGGGAGGTGTCATATCTCCGAAACTGTTTACCGCTGCACTGGAGGATGTCTTCAAGGTTCTGGACTGGAAAGGGCTAGGCATCAACATTAATGGCGAGTACATCACTCACTTTCGGTTTGCCGACGATATAGTGGTTATGGCTGAGACCGTGGAGGACCTCAGTACAATGCTCGATGATCTTAGTAGAGCTTCCGAAAGAAGGTGAAAAAAAACCAAGGTGATGTTGAATGCCCATGTTACACCCACTCCTATCAAGGTCGGAGACTCTACACTCGAAGTTGTGGGCGACTATGTCTACCTGGGACATGTATGTATGTATGTTTTGGGACAAACGATCCAATTGGGTAGGTCCAACTTCTAGAAAGAGGTCAACCGTCGAATCC
The DNA here is from genome assembly GCA_945859665.1 of Anorthoa munda. NCBI lineage: Eukaryota > Metazoa > Arthropoda > Insecta > Lepidoptera > Noctuidae > Anorthoa > Anorthoa munda. Next base: position 13,537,303 of record OX243910.1, read on the forward strand.
GACTCGGCTGGGCAGCGTTCGGGAAGTTGCGCGGTATCTTCTCGTCCAACTTTCCACAGTATCTCAAGACAAAAGTCTATGACCAGTGTGTGTTGCCAGTGATGACATATGGCTCTGAAACGTGGTCGCTTACAATGGGCCTTATCAGAAAGCTTACAGTCACTCAAAGGGCTCGATCGAATCAGAAATGTAGAGATCTGCAAGAGAACCAGGGTTACCGACATAGCCCGAAGAATTGCTAAACTTAAGTGGCAGTGGGCAGAGCAAATTGCTCCTAGAACGGATGGCCGATGGGGCAGAAAGGTTCTGGAGTGGCGACCGCGAACCGGAAGACGTTGCTTTGGAAGGCCTCCCACCAGGTGGACCGATGACCTGGTGCGGGGATCCGCTGGTTGCGAGACGCACGGGAATGGTCAATATGGCGACGCTTGGGATAGGCCTATGTCTTTCGGCTGATATGATAATGATGATAAAAGGTAAACAAAGTAATAATAAAAAAGAAATAGAGAATACGACGTTTTCTAAATATGAAACCTACCTAGAACGATTTATCCGTTGAGGGATCCTGGTCCAACTATAATGTCTAACCAGTTGTCCAACTAAAAATAATGATTGCCTGCCCCTACCGAAGACCCGTGGTCCAATTGATTTATTTTAATTATTTATTTTAATATTCATCATCAGCCTTTTAATGTTTCCACTGCTGGGACATAGACCTCCTCTCTGTGAGAGAGAAATTCCCAGTGCGAGTTGGTTGGTGGATGTTACAATGTCTTCGAATTTTTGGTTCTAGGACATGCCGGTTTCCTCACGATATCTACTTCTTTTTCTTTTTTTTTATATTAGAGTTTTGTCTTGTTGTTGATAGTGATTTTGATAATGATTTTTCTTAAATGTATAATTATAATTCAATAACATTAAGATTTTCATTAACATTAGATTTTTATGTTTTATTTATCTGTTAATGTCCCACTGCAGGGCAAAGGCCTACCCCATATCTTTTCAAGTGCTCTTTTCGAGCGCCACTGCAATTTTAGTTATTTATATAATAATATTAATTAATATTTATTTTATTATTTATCGGTCCAGGCGTCTTTGAGTAATCGGGTAAAATACATTTCAAAAAAGTTTCCGACGAATTGAGAACCTCCTCCTTTTTTGAAGTCTGTTAATAAAATATAGGTAATCTCATTTTATTTAAACAATTTAGTTGTTGAAAGTACCCACATTCAGATGTTTTTAAGTATTTGGGATCCAACGGAAATAGTTTTTGGGATTCAACGACAATAAAACGTATTTCTCTTGCATTTTTAAAATTTGGGATCCAACGGAAATATATAATAATGTTTTGTGGGATCCAACGCCAAAAATATTAAAATGGGATTCAAAAGTGGGATCCATCGAAAATAAATCGTAAATTTAAGCGATTTCTGCGGTCAAAGCAATTTGTGTGGACAATAATTTAACAGCGATCGTAATTAGTGTGCCGAGGAATTAATGCAATTATAATAGGAACGGCATGGAATTCCGGCCGGCCGTGTTTGTGCTAATGTGTACGTACCGTAGTATCTACCTATTTAGAGGGGTAGGCAATTGTGCTGAACTTAAAATATTTTGCAGCTATTTTGTATCAAGAGTTGCAGACAAAGCTGGTTAGTATATTTCTACAAAAATGTGAAAAAATCATAATCATCATTATTTTAAATGACTTAAAATATTCTTCAGGATTTTTTCAGGAAAAATATACGATGCATTTTAGTTTGTAGATTTTTTTTTATATGCTGTAGGCTCGCGCTTGACCACTATCTCACCTAATGGTAAGCGACGGTGAGGTCGACGGTGAATCACGCTTACCTAGATTTTAGCAGAGACTTCTTTCTCCTATCATGGGAAAAGCCTCAAGATACATTAAATATTTAAACTGCAGAAAAATTCACAAAATTCGTCTTAAAAGCAACATAATAAACGTAAAAAGTTCCTTAATTGATTGACAAGGCAAGCACTTTACTCAAACCAGTTTTCCAAGAGAAATAATATCAAAATTACAAATGGAATCCGAAAGAACAACCGCTGCCGCAAATAAAAACCCGTAAGTAGGCACAAAACGTTTTTAATCTGAACCATTTAAATATTCACTTGTGTTTTTATTTCTCTTTTAAACAAAACAGTATTCTTTTGTGGACGTCTAATGAGAATGTTGACGATGTTCACGGGCCAGGGGTCAAAGTGGCCTCAACTTAGAAACTTGAAACAATCTCAGCAACGTTCGTTATCTCGCAAGAAAATTGAACTTGCCAACATTGTCATAGTAATGAAATTCCTCTCGGATAATGCTACATTGCTGCCCTTCCCAGTTTGCATTTTGTTTGGTGGAAAAAATCTAGTTATTTCTTGGTATTCTTGAAAATTTTATTAAGATTTTTCTCCAGATAAAAAGATGATAATTTAACGAGATAGTCTAACCACGAACGCTGGAAGATACGGAGCTAGAAACAGGTGTTCTTGAGCTGAATTTCAACCCTTGACTGTACTGTACCAAAAATAAAATACTGAAAAACGAATCTTATTTTTGTCTGACCTGAGACACGAAACCGAGTTATTTTCATATTCTTCTTAGGCAAAAATGATAGTTTAATCTAATTTATGTGGATTCATATTCCCCATGCCCCCAAAAGTATTGATACCTCATAAATCAACTTGACAAAATATAAAGATGCATTTTCACCCTCAATATTGTGTGCAGTTAATCGCTACCCTCTCTTTGTTGAACGGCTACCAATTGGAGCAAACTGTGTGAGAACACTTACATACTACAGTAAGGCTTGACCGGCAATAGTCAATATAAAGAAATTACAGAGGATTACAAATGTGCGAACTCGCAGTGAGTTAAAGCTTTTGTATTGAGAGTTGCCACTCTGTGACTCATTCTTCCACAAGTGACGTCATAATATGAACAGCACTAGGTAATAGGCTATGATTGATGACCAAACCAACTGCTTGGGGGACGCTAAATTCATTTGTGAATCGATATATCATTTATTATTATTGAAATGTTAATTAAATATGAACGAAATGACAATCGGGATTATCATAATTGAGTTGTACTAAACCGTTGAAGTTAATCCGATATGTTTATAGGTCTGTCCGACATTTTATTTCGGAATATATCTATATTATTACTTATAATAATTATGTACTAAGAAGCTTATATCGTAATAGTAACATACGTAATTCGAACTTGTGAATATTAACGCCAGTTATTAGGGTTCAAAGCTTCTCGCAAGATGGCGGGTAGACGCGGATTAAAATTAAAATAAATTGCTTTACACTTTAATTGTATTTAAGGATAATTTTCCGTGCTCCTGAATTCTAGAGTTGCTAGCTGATGGTATGAAGATGTGGAGACATTGAGTGGCGTGGAGGAGGTAAAGATTGCATAATATTAGTTGCTGCATAATATTAGTTTGTGGAAATGTATGTGAAGGATGAACACCAAAGGACAACAATATTATCTACTTCGGCTTGTTAATAAAAAATGAAGACCACGCATTTAAAAATGAATGAATATAATAAACCAATTTTAGAATCAATCTAAGCTGCTTTCCATCCTCAAAATGGACAAATGATTGTATCACATTTCTAAGAAAAAGTTACCTATAAGAAGTTCCAACATACGAAAGATCCACCCATCACAAAAACAGCTGCAGAATCTGTCCCATTTTAAATTAGTTACGTGAAACGAAACGATACGAAAAATCTTTAGAGCGAAAGTCGACTCCACGGCCGTCAGTTTCCATTCGGCATACTCTAAATTTCATTAGGCGTTTAAGTCGAGCCACCGCCGTCGTGTAATTGCTCATTTTCCTCCTCATCTCCTGGAAAAAACCTTACAGGCTAATAGTATTTTGGTTTAAAATTGTACTGGTTAAATAATAGTTGTGATGGCATAATGGTGTGGCTTTGTTGGTCCTTACCTACTTTATTTGAGATATATGGGAAAGAAAGGGAATATTGTAGGGACTTTTCATAAATTTATAAAGGGCTATAAGCATTCATCAGCATCCTCAGCCTTTTAATGTTTCCACTGATGTGTCATAGGCCTCCTGTCTGTGAGAGGGAATGGGCAGTTATCCACCACGCGGGCACAGTGCGGGTTGGTGGATGTTATATATCTTAGAATTTTTAGTTCTAGGACATGCCGGTTTACTCTCGATGTTTGCCTTTACCGATTTGAGAGCAGTGGTGATTAAATAATTTACACATAGTAAAATGCCTGCCTAGGTTCGAATCCACGACCTACGACACTTAAGTCGCGGCCATTACCACTCGACCACCACTGCTCAGGCTATAAGGTGCTAGATTATTATTTTACCCAGTAGATTGAAAACAAAAAGGATTTTGTTAGTCTGCTTGTATGGAGCGACTGTTATTCCATATTTCAATTTTGACACTTTCTATGGAATATCATGAAAGATTTTCTTAGAAGTATTATTTTTTCAGCCACTTAATTTTCAGTAAACCAACGAATTTTGCGACGCAATAAAAATAACCCTTATCCAATTCGAAAAACGGCGGCGGTACTTACAAACTAAGCTTTAGTAAAATGCGTACTAAACCATTATGAAAGTTACGATACGACAAAAAAGGTTTAAATCCTAAGCCGAACACATTTTTATACGATCCCATAAAAATCGGTAATCCCGTCCCGAGTGTCGAGCGTGCAAAACGCGAAAAGCGAAAACAATTTGTTCCGGAATAAACAAAAGCGGATGAAATTAAAACAGTTTGAAAATGGCAACGTTCATGCTACTAAGTATTTTAATAATGGTTAAATATTTTTGGTAAATAATAATTTCTCATATGAAATAAATTTACATAATTCTGAACACTAAATTTGATTAAAATCGTACCATAAAACAGCAATAAAAAATCAATTTTTTCAGAAAAATATCTGAGTACCTATTTCAATAGAATTTTATATAAAAAAGACTAAAAACACAGTTTTTATCAGAAATACCTTCCATCTAAAACCATTTTAATTCGTTCTCATAAACATCTCTGCTCCGGTCCCGCAAAATCGTTCCGCAACAAACAAAAGGAAACCGAATTATGAAAAAAAATCTCATTACTTTAAAGCGATATCAATGAAGTGCATTCCACCTTTACCGAGGCCGCCAGGAATTGAATTAAAAAAAAAAGTGCACTTGCAATTACGCCATTCAAATGCCCCTCTCGCGTTTCAATCTTTTATAGCAGCCTCTATGAATCCGAATGGAGTGCAATATGAGATGAGAGGGCCAATAATGAAATATAAAAACAGAAATAAGCACTCCTTTCCCCGGCTATGGGTCGTCGAGTATTCTCCATTATTCCCATTCAGTAGATTTGCTTTGACGAGAGTCCTTACGGAGCGTTTAAATTATTTCACTTATTTTTCGGTTGAAAAAGGTAACGCAAGAAACACGAGTGGGTTCGATCTCGTGCCATCAACAATTTACATGGAAATACATCATGACAATCTTGAAAAGTCTCTCAAAAAGAGAATATTTCAGAATGAAGTTTAAAAAATTGCATTTCGTACATACTCTAATATTTGTTCTGGTCCTGGATATCAATATAGTCACAAAAAATCATATGAGTCACAAAAGTAAACCAAGCAAATACCGAATCTGTATCAATAATGATGCAGCAATTGAAACCCCGAAGTATCTATCAGATTCCCTTCTATAGATACTTCTAGTGTTCGAGCAGCACTTCACCTCGGCGACATTCGTGTCGGGAACCAATGTACAGTTGTTTAAAATTACCAGACTATGCACCAAAAATGCAGTGAATATTACTGTTACTTTTAGGAACTTTTTGCTTTCACTTGTTTTGTATATGACATATTCGTAGTTGATAAGTCCTTTAATATCAAAGAAGCATGGTATTATTTTTGGTGAATTAAAGTGTTTGAAAGAAGCTTTCTTTATATAAATTAGGCACCGCATACTTCGCTTCTCTTAACTTTTTCAAATTCATATGTACTTGCAAAAAAAAAGAAAAAAAAAACTTGTAAAAAGAGTAAGTATGGACTTTCTTGTGCGTTCTTTTCCATAACAAGCTTCTTTTCCGAATGCACGGTAGAGTCAATTTTTATTACTTGTACATTTTTAATTTAGATTTAATAATGTTTGACGTTCAAATGTGCCGCTTATTGGCCTAATTGAAATAAATATATTAGACTTTGACTTGCTAAGTTTATCTTAGACATCACAGGCAAATTAAAAACTGAAAATGGAATTATTGACACGATGAAGAAGAAGAAGATCCCAGGCAACGGTGAAGGAAAGAACGTGAGGAAACATGGACTTATATAGTTAATGTAAGTCTCAAAAAGCCAAGTCAGAGGCCTGTGGGATTCCGAGAGGCAGCTTAATTAACTCTGACACCAGAGATGGCCACATCCTCACACGAAAAGAAGAAGGCACCACTCTCCAAAAAAAATTGATATCTCAATTCCACTATTATTCAAGAATCGCGGCGACCTTTTCGGAATCATCCACCATATTTCACTTCAACATCTCTCGTCCATTGTGCCTAGACACAAGATACATTAATCTAAACTGTACCAAAATGAACTAAAGGACGATTCATTCAATGTCGTCGACGAAACACGCAACGCACGCCAAACGCACAAAATAGAAGGAGAAAAATGTCACCGCATCGCAAGCTGGAGCAAATAAAATTGTTTCCTGTACCCAGGATATCTACAGTGGTGACAAAAGGTGCCCAGACAATGTAATTGTTCATCTTATTTCGGGATTTTTGTTGAAAATGTTACCTAGAGCTAAAGTGCTGATGTTGTACAAAGTTCAGTATTGTTAGATTTAACAGCGTAGAAAAGTTTATTTGAGAATCGTTTCACCTGACTTAAAAGCTCGCTGGTTTTACAAAGACACATATGTAGTGGTACTATAATGTTTTCTGGTTTTAAACACTTTAAGAACATATATTTATTTATAATGTGATTTTTTATTTCGTGGACTTAACTGACATTTGGGGGGTTGTCACTTTATCGTTACATTAAAATAGTGTCGTACCCTGACTATCCTGAGTGATCGAAAGTTAATCGAAACTATTTCACGGCATAAAAAAATAATTTGTTTAGAAACTAGCAACCCATATTTAGTTTCTACTCATTTATTGAGAGACTTAGTTTTCTCAAGACTTAATTTTATCTTTTACCTTTTTACCTTTTATCAAGACTTAATTTTATCGATTGCATTTATTTTATTGTTGATTTCATATTTAACACAATAAAAGTTCATCTATATGTATGAATACTGTTATATTTAAATATATTACGTTTATATTCATAAAACATTTATTTACACCAATTAGTAAAAATAAATTCAGTAGTTATGTCACATCGATTCGATGAATCACTTATGATTGAGCCTTACCTACAACACTATGCTCCGCGCTTGCAACATTTAAAAAAATAAGGTCAGTCAGTTTAGTCCACGAAATTAAAAATTACAATATAGTTACAAAAATTAAATAGCAAATACTTGGGACGAGATTTAATTTTGTATTCATGTTTACATCGTTCAATAATTGGAAATCAAATTAGCTTACTTGAGCAATGTATTTGACTGTGAATCAAATTACCACTCAGTAAATATAATAATTTTATGTTAGATTATGACGCATGGTTACGAGACGCACGGGACCGGTCAATGTGGCGACGCTTGGGGGAGGCCTATGTCCAGCAGTGGACGTCTTTCGGCTGATATGATGATGATGATAGATTATTATAAATTTTACGAAGCCTAAAATGTGTAAGTAGGTATTTGTTTAGGCGTTGCATAGAAGGGGTTCCGAGGTGGTCTTTTAAGAGGTAACGGGATATTCCATGAGCTGATGGTGATCCTCGGGGTGGTTTTTTTTGGAATGTTACTTTAGGTATTTGTTTAGGAGCCAAATGAGTAAGAAAATATTTTTCGATTACAAAATTCTTCAATACATAATACGTACGGAAAAGGTAGTATTTCATAAACCTAGATCACGGTATGCCACCACTGAGGAGGCAACAAATCACTGAGCGGCCTAGCTGCAATTGATTGTTAGGCGCACATTAAACGACGCGTGCGAAATAAAACAAAACACCAAGTCTGTAACCGGCCTGTGTGCGCATTGAGATTCAGGACCCGTAGGTGCAGCGCAGACGATCGACGTTATTAGACTAAAGAACAATCCGTTTCATAATGATAGGTCGTTTCTTTCTTCACCTATTGTAGGTGGGCTTATCCCAGTTGTAGACGACCCTTTGTGCATATTGGCCTTGTTTGTTCTGTCTCCTGCTTGGTATGGAGAATAGTGGAAATTTATATTTTTCCTACTCCTCCTTTATTCATTTTTGATTCAATACGTTGCGGGATCCAAGACAGTTAAATTTAAACGCCGGGACTTCGTCGAGCTTCATTGCCTCGGCGCTTTTCTGGTGGCCACCACTGTTGATTCTGGCTTTCAGGAGTTGCCGTGGTTTGGGAATAGTGCGGTGGGGTAGTACCAAATAAAATATATATATCAATACCTACCTAATTGAAGTCAAATAATTATAAACTTAAGGGGTTGGTTTCTGATTTGAGTATTTAGAGTTAAGAACGTGTCAAACCCCATTTTACTGCCATAGTTTGACAGATTTTTAAGCCAAAGAATTGTTTGCCAAAAGCTCAAATTCAAATTCTAAATTCAGAAAAAGGGGATTAGTTTGTACGTTGTTATAACATACCAATACTCGGCTAAGTAAATAGAAAAACTTTTGTGAAAAAAACAGATACAAAAAACCGTGAAGCCTGACACTAGTCGAATGGAAACTACAACCGTAAGCGTGAATTGGATAAAAGGATAAAACAAACGAGTGAACACGCATTAATGCAGGACGGGTGCGATGAGTCGGTATAAATCGGACTATGTTACCGCCAGGAGTTAGCAGTTTTCCGACACGATTCAACCAACCAACCTAGCTTACTAAACTTATTATCAGGTGAATAGCAATATTTTACAATGAGCAACTGCCTAACTGGCCTCCAAAATCCAGTGATTGGGTAACACTACGATACCCCTTGGCAAGACAGCCCCCCTAAAGAAGTTACAAACGTTTCGCCTTTTATTTGTACGGTCTGACCACGTGGCTTAACGTTCAGATGTGATTCCCATACATTAATTTGTTTTCTACTAACGTTATCGATTGTATACTTGGCTGCAGGTGCTGGTGCCTGATTTTCTGTCTTCTATGTTACTGCCTCTAATGACTATCAAAGATCTTTAAGTGACAGCCAGGACCAACAGCTTTATATGCTTTCCGTGTCATGTGTCAGTCTCGTAAAGAATGTCAAAGTCACCCATCCACGGAGCTACTTCGGCAAGCGTAGCTTAACCTAGAAGATAGACCCGTGCGAATTTACTAAGACAAAAGTTTATCGCCGATACGATTCTGACACGATGTGGAAGAAAAATCGCCCATCTGCGCTAGGCCTAAAGGAGACAGTTTCCAATTTAGACGACAATTTCTTTTCAGTATAGAATGTAATCTATTCCATGTAGTTCAGCAATGTAAAATGACATTAACGTTTAACGCGACACTCAATGTGAAGAACTGGACATTTAATTGAATAATCGGTCCTCTATTTTATGTTGGTGTTGAGTGTTAGACTGGAACTATTTTCTGGAATTAACGTTTAACGTTTATAGTTTCCTAGATCTTCCTTTGAATAAAGCCAATTAATCTCTTCAATAATAGTTTGAGAGTATTACTCAGACGCTCTCTAAGGTTGTGAAATTATACATGGCTTGACGTAATTTTTTCAGAATTGTTTTTCGATACTATTCGATATTATTTGAGTGTTTATGATTAGGATAGATAAATTGTACCCATTTTTTGGTGAATAAATTTTATTTTATTTATTATTCATTTTATTTATATATATTTTATTTTATTAGGTTAGGACCACCATCTCGCCTGATGGTAAGTGATGATGTAAATAATATGCCAGAGAGAGAAATTGCCGAATGCCCCTTCATCATCATCATCATCATTTCAGCCGAAAGACGTCCACTGCTGGACATAGGCCTCCAACAGGCCCTTAAAATGCCCCTTAAAATCACAGAATATTGCAAAACATTCCTAATTACAAACTAACTAACTCAAAATCACTTCACTACTTCATCAACACAAGATAACGTCACAAAAGCCTTGGGTTTGTTAAAATATTCATTCTATTCTACAAGTAGACCTGCCCTAAAGGAACTTGAGCCTATAGTTGTGGCTTTACCAACCGGGGCTGAATTAATTGTAAAATTAGTCAAGTTACATAATGAACCGATGATGGGGCTCAAGCGCCTTTACTTAAGGTTTAGTACTTAATAACCTGTTCTTAGCCAGCTGGGATTAAACGTTTCATGTCAACAAAGCCTAAATTGATGAATCACAAGGATTTTGGTACAAAGTGCTCTTATATTAAAGTTGATACTTTATAAGTCTTACTTTTCGGATATTGGCTGCTTGAAAAGTTTTGGAGATTGTTCAAATTGTGAGGAGTGTCGTTTCAAGACACTACACAAAATGGCAAAAAAATTGAATATCAACATCTTTCCAAGATCAAACACCAAACACAGCTCGTTTGTTGGTGTTATGAAGCTAATATCATGGGCGTTCGTTGAAACGTTTTTTTGAATACCAATATGTCGGACTGAAACTTCTGCATATTCATAATGTATATTTCAAAACATCCCAGTATAGGTGGTTATGAACATAAATTAATCACAAAACGAACAGTTGTTGCCAGCCACAATGTTTAAAAATGCAAATTACACGGAAACATATACCACAGCATGTTGTGGTATGCACAAAATATCGCAAAGCCAAATACGTGTTGTGGTTCTATTGATAAATCAACCACATCGCGGCCTGCCAATGAATGTTGTACCGCTATATTCTCGATCAATCTAGCCGGAGGCAGTAGCCTAGTTGTTCCTGGTTACCTGGCATCTAGAAGTGGACACGCTATATAGTTTGGAGTTCATCAGCGTAGTCCGCTGTTGTTATTGTTTCTGCCCTATCTTTACCTTTGGGGATTACATCCGCAAAGCCTTGGCAGCAAGATTGTGAATAATTGCTGGTATATTGGATGTAATGTAGTTCTAATTGCAGAAAAGGGGACAAGTCAGTAATTGATTCAGATGTAAAACGAATTTTAATTTATCCTTTGAAATCTTTTAAGTGTAGACTCTCTCTAGTCAAAAGGCGTTAATATTTTGAAAGTATACAGAATTATTGCTAAATATAAACATTCAGAAATAATCATTAATAACTTTACCATGTTGTAGTATCTGGCAATCGTCATTGAGCTTCAAAGAAGCCCCGCTTCGACATCCAAGCACCTGCCGATCCGTTCCGAATTAGATTGATGGTGTAATTAATACGTTGTGGCACTTCTCCTTTGACTGAGACCGTTGTGGTCATCCGCATGAAACCACAAGAAGCTTCGACGGACTTTCCGCTCACAAAGCTAGGGGCCTTGTACGTTCTGGGCGACTTTTTGTACAACCAACAAGGTTAAATTAAGACGAACATTATTTGACTTTGACAAAAGAATCTTTGTAATTTCCATTCTGGAACAAGTTTCTTCGAGTCAAAGAAAGGCATTAATTAATCCGAGATATAGAAGCTATTCAAATAGCGCTAGACTTTAATATTTAATCAGAATTTCTACGTCCTTTGTCTTCAATGCTCAAAGCGGTTCCTATCGACATACCAATCATTCATCTAGGATATAAATCTTTTGCTAGCGTCTGTCGACAGAAGGTCGATTTGGGATTCCTGTTTTTGCTCAAGGGTCGAGTGAAACGTTACAAAAACGACATTCTGTCATCAGGACCCCATGAGATGGACAACATTGCGAAATAGTAGTGCGTATTTCAAACCAATCTATTTTCGTGTTGATGTATTTTTTCTTCTATTTTTCCCGACTTCAAAAAAACGGAGGTAATGAATTCGACACGTATGTATGTAATATTGTTGGAATTGCACAATATTCACATATGTTACTCTATGTGATAAACTTCATAAGTGCATGTTTGTATGTATATTTGTCCACGCATTTCTCCGAAACTACTTATCGGATCGTGATCATTCTTTTTTTTTGGACTTGATCTCTCAACTTAGGGAATAGTGCAAGTTTCATCAAAATCGGATCAGCAGTTTTAAAGATATGGAACATACAACTGAACTCCTTAGCGACAAACAGCACGAATGTGTAAATTGAGTTGTTATGGGTATTTTGTGAATCCTTTGAGTACCTTACTATAGAACTTGCTCACTTTTTAGTGTTAATGTACTAAAACTAAAGAGAAAAATAAAATCTTTTTCACAAAACATAAACCGACTTCAAAAGCAAAATACAAAACTTGCAAAATAACGTTTCGGAAGTCGGTGTCGAAAAATGATAAAAAAAGAAGTACCAAAGACGCCAGCTTCTGAAACGAAAGTTATTTTGCACTTATTAGTATTTTTCTCAAAAACAAGTCGGTTTTTTTTTTATAAAGATTTTTTCTTTATTGATTTCTAGCTTCTGCCAGTGTCTTGACCCGCGTGGATATTATTGCAAGGGATCTTTCTTACACCCTGCGTAAAAAAAATCTTTATCCAGGATATCTACCATTACGTTGTGAAAGATAACAAACAGAGACACAGACAGAATAACTTTCGCACTTATAATATTAGTAGCATCCATCATCATCTCAAGGATATATGAAGAACTAGCTTCTGCCAGCGGCTTCACCCGCGTGAATTTCAAAAATTATCCCGAAGGAACATATCCCCGTGATAAAAAGTATCCTATGTGCTATTCCGGACTATAATCTATCTGTACGCCAAATTTTATCCAGATTCGTCCAGCCGTTTGAGCGTGAAGAAGTAACAAACATACAAATACACACAAGCACTCTCACAAACTTTCGCCTTAATAATATTAGTGTGACAAGTAGTTACAAATTCTAGACCAATTAAACAACTCAGCTACAATTAATCAAAAAGTTGTTAAGAAACATATTAAATTAACGTGTTCGGATAACAATAGCCTTGACATAATGGTAGGGAGTTTCCGTGAGAGCAACGAATTTGTAACTCAATCACCTAATTAGACTTTGTTTGGAACAACTCCAGACTGTAGGCGAGTAATTAATAGGCTTTGTAATCTGAAATGTAATAAGAAGAAAACAACAAACACTGAACGAAAAATTTAATTGATGAATATTCATGGCTTAACTCCTGCTAGGTAAATTACTCTTGTGGACTGATTTTATGTGAAAAAAAGCTATTTACATTACAATCAAGGTGTCAAGGTGAGATTTCCCGTCGGCAAAAATTACCTAGTTACTTACTTCATTCCCTATTTTTTGTAAATCACCCGTTAAAGTTGTTTTGGGGATGCATTCTCAAAAATTCTTCAATATTATTCACTTTCGGTGCGAAATGACTATTTTCTAGACCCAGCCGTGTAAGCTGTGCTTTGTCTACCAATAAGTGAATAATTATAAAATAACACAACAAAAATCTATAAAAGAATTATTTGTACACTCATCAAATACAATTATTGGTCCAAAATCTGTATCTACTCAGACACGGTAACCGAATTCAGTACAGCCTCCTTTAAAATGAAAACATTATTACACTCAGCTTCCAGCCTAATGAAAAACGAAGCGAGCGGCGGGACCGCACGAAATCAACTTATTATCGCTTATTAGGTTTCCTCGATACATTGCTTTTCTGTTGTCTAGTCAATTTATCGTCGACAAGTTAGTCGAGGGGACGCCGTGGTGGTACGCTCACTCAATTAGTTAATTTTGTTAAATATCCTTGATTGAGCAGCGGACGGCAATCAGCCATGCAAATTCTCCCCGTCATTTCCGAGACTGCCGAAATAGGATTTTACTAAACGCAGTGTATTTAGCTTTGCGTTGTAATAAATTGTCCGTGCAGAACGAACGGCATAATGAATGAGGAGAGTTGTAACATTTGAATAGAGAAGATTTTTAATTTTTTGACAGTTGGATAATTTTTGACGGGCAATTTGAAGGTAGGCTTTCTTATTTTCATTGTTATGTAAATTAGATTGATGAAGCAAACGAAAGGTGCCTAGTTTGTTTTAGATTATATTTAAACTCAACAGGTGGTTAAATAGCTTTGGAGACAAGGTGTTGCCCGTTGTGAAAATCCACAGGGATCTGAATTTTCATGGCTGATTTGAAAGCATTACATTTTTCAGGTCTTACTATGCTGGTATTTTGGACTCTAATACATCTATGTGTGGTCTTAGTAAAACAATATCATGTCTTTTTTATATTCAGACTTCCTACTACATAATAAAAAGAATTTTATTACTCACATAACACCACCATACAACACAAATATTATGTGCTTTTCCCGGCTAATCTCGCGTCACAACAACAAACGCCATGACAGTTCAGTGAGTGATACTATGAGCACCATGACATACCACAGCGTTGTCACATCACTGAATTTAAATTCAATGCGTCTGTAAAGCCTTGTTCAGATAGGATTATACTGTAAGGTTTACCAAAAATGTTTTTTTTATGGATGTGAAAACTTTTGTTACAGGACTTAACATAGATAAATACAGCTGTCCTTTACAAAATGCAAAACGAAGACTCAGTAATTTGTAGAATACAAATTATCACAAAATAAATTTAACATTTCAGCGAAAAGACGTCCACTGCTGGACATAGGCCGCCCCCAAGTGTCGCCCCACTGTCCTGTGCGTCTGGCATCCACCGTACTCCCGCAGCCTTGACCAGGTCGTCGCTCCACCACCTAGTGGGAGGCCTTCCAACGCAATGTCTTCCGGTTCGCGATAGCCACACTAGAACTTTTCGGCCCCAACGGCCATCCGTTCTGCGAGTAATGTGCCCTGCCCACTGCCACTCAAGTTTGGCAATTCTTCAAGCTATGTCGGCAACCTTGGATCTCTTGCGGATGTCTTCATTTCTGATTCGATCACGTAAGGAAACTCCGAGCATTTCTCTCTCCATTGCCCTTTGGGTGACTTTAAGCCTTCTGATAAGGCACATTGTGAATGACCACATTTCGGTTCCATACATCATCACTGGCAACTCACACCGGTTATAGGCTTCCGTCTTCATGTTTTTTTTTTTTAAATTTATGGTTTTTCCTACTCCTCCGTTATTCTTTTCTGATTAATTTCGTTGCGGGATCCAAGACAGTTAAATTCATTCTCCGGGACTTCGTCGAGCTTCATTGCCTCGGCGCTTTTCTGGTGGTCGCCACTGTTGATTCTGGCTTTCAGGAGTTGCAGTGGTTTGGGAATAGTGCGGTGGGATAGTCCCAAAAAAAAAAAAAAAAGGCTTCCGTCTTGAGCTACTGTAGTAAATTTGACGAGAAGATACAAATTTCCGAACGCTGACCAGCCGAGTCGGATTCGCCGGTTGACCTCTTTCCCGAAGTTGGGCCTAACTAATTGGACCGTTTGTCCCAAGTAGACATAATCATCCACAAGTTCGAGTTTAGAGTCTCCGACCTTGATTGGAGTAGGTGCAACATGGGCATTCAACATGACCTTAGTTTTGACCATGTTCATTTTAAGACCCACAATATCATCAGCAAACCGAAGGTGAGTGATGTACTCGCCATAATTGACGTTGATGCCTAGCCCTCTCCAGTTCAGAACCTTGAAAACATCTAACACCTACATTGATCAATAGCCTCCCTGTATCACACATCAGTGCAGAAGAATAGGTGCCAAGGTCTGAAGCTAAAGTCGGTCTGACAAGGTGGTGTTTTTGTATAAACATAACCATGTATATTTAGATTTAAATTAAATGGTTTTGAATTTTGTATTTTTTTAAATTTATGTACATTGTAAAAAGCCCAAAACAAATATTAATTCTAATGATTGTGAGTTGTGACCATGTCAGCTTAAAACTTATACTTCAACACCTTGATGTACCGGTAGTCGATTTGGCACCCTTGGAGAGACGGCAGTACAGCCCAAGTCTCGATCGAATCGAATGCTTTCTCGTAGTCCACAACTTCGTTAGATAGATTCGCAACGGGTTTACTTATTGACGTGTGCCACTGCTCATAGAAACTCTCGATTTTCCTCAGAAACTCCAATTTCGCAGATACGATCCTGCTTTCGTCGGTCTTCAGTTTTGTGAGCTGGTAATGCTCAATAGCCATATCTCTTGCAAACACCTTGGGGCCCTTATGCCGCTCAAACGCTTCTTTAATACGCTCTTCAAGGACTTCCAGATCCGTCTATTGAACTGCCGGTAGTTTCACGCATCGTCTGAAGACTGCAGGATCATTTCACGCCTCTCCTTCATGAGCTTAAGAGTAAGATCGGAAGGTTTTTGTTCCTATTTGTACGACGGGTCTTGATAAACTTAGATCCGACCGTATGGACAGTTTCCACAAACCCATCGTTGTAATCATTCACGGAGCTCCCTAGGCACTCGAAACAATTCTGGAGTTCGAGCTGAAAGCTCTCAAGGTTTTGGATCTGGATCTGTGCTGGACGGAGCGTAGACTTCATCAGTCCGAGACCTGTCCAGCTTAATATTTAAGTTGTAAAAGTGCATCTTACCAAACGTTGATCACTTCCGGTTTTCACCGCGTTGATTACAGAGACATCATTGAATACATGCTTCTTCGTCGACATGATGAAGTCTATCTTATATTTCTTTGCACCATCGGGCTTTGCCAGGTCCACTTCCTATGCTCACGCTTTCTGAAGAAAGAGTTCGTCATGTAGATTTCTCCATAAAACTGGCCAGTAGGTGAATCCGGTGGTTCCATCGTCCAAATCCAAATTGTACCACTCGCTGCTCATCATCATCTGGTTTGCCCAGTTTCGCTTTGAAGCCGCCCACGACCACGGTGAAGTAAGTTTTGTGACCATGCATGGCTCTGCAAATGTCCTCATACATGGTCTCTACTTCGTCTTCGGGGTGTGCTGAGGCCGGGGCGTAGACCTGTTTGATCTTCAGCGAATATCTTGAGGATATTCTGAGTATAATGTACGCCACCCTGGTTCACGGACACGATCTCGATTTGCACTACGTTGGTCACAAGACACTTGTGGATGATAAACCCGACACCACTCTGGGTCTGCCGGTCACCCACTCGGCATTAGATCAAGTTACTGGATTTAAGGATTATCAAGTCCTCCTCCTGTCTACAGACTTCAGATAACCCTATGATACTCTATCGTAACCTGCTCAATTCTTCCTGAAGTTCTATGATCTTCTCATCGGTCTGGAATCAACAGTAAGGGGGCAAAATTGCAGTCCCATCTCAATGTTTATAGTCACCTGCACGGTTAGGATATCCGGCTAGCCGGCTCTCGTCCAGGGATTTTTCGCACCCCGTGCCACGCCATAGCCTCGACCACTACCGTAGTCGAGGATAAGACAGGGCAGGTGCAGGGCACTAGGGACCCTTTTTAGGGTTTCGTACCCACAGGGTAAAACGGGACCTTTTACTAAGACTCCACTGTCTGTCTGTCTGTCACCAGGCTGTATTTCATGAACCGTAGTAAGAACAACAAATACTAAAAACAGAATAAAATAAATATTTAAATGGGGCTCCCATCCAACAAAGGTGATTTTTTATTATTTTTCACGATAATGGTACGGAAACCTTCGTGCGCGTGTACAACTTGCTTTTGGCCGGTTTTTTCAGAAATCTATTCATTTTGGTTTGGAGGGGTTGCCGTAATCGCTACGCTTGGCGAGTGCGTTACTACAGCCAGATATTGACAAAAATCGTCTTCTAAGTACAATAGATAATTAGATATACAGCTTCTGTAATTGGTAAGCAGATTTATTAATTTGGTAAGCTGATAGCTTTTTAATTATTTGATAAAAACAGTTCCGGCTGGAGTAACGTTACCGCAGCCAGATCTTTTGTTTTCTAACGGGTATGTTGAAATAAAAGTTATCTAAATAATTAGATATCAATTTGAAATAAATGGTACAACTTAATTTGTATGTATATTTGCTATGGTTGCGAAGATAATTATTTAAAATCCTGCTGTGGTAACGTTTGCACGATTGCTGGATCTCGGAATTGACTAAACGGATGATTATAATTTTTGTACATGACATCTGGCTAATTAGTTATAATTTGTTACGCAATAAAAAAAAACACAATAATGCACCGTTTTGAAGTTATTTTAGTAAATAGAAATATGCTTTAATAGGTCCTAGCACTTCCAATAAGCGGTCCAAAGACTAACTTGTAACGTTATTATATAGGTAATTACTGCCTATAAATGGTACTGAAGTTTCATTAGTATGCTATAAGTAATTAAAAAGTTATGATGAAAATTCAATTTGTTCCGGCCACGGCGCGCAGCTGAGTTTTTTGAAGACCGATTAACCGAATTTCCTGTAGCTGTGGTAACTGAATCTTATATGAATAATTAGATATATAGTTCAATTATATACCTGTGAAATATCAGACTTGTAAACTAATTAATTAACGAGATAATCGAAAAACAATACTTATGCGTGGTAACCTGACCAAATCTAGAATGTTATAAAAAAGCGGCCGCGCAATACATTATACCAACCTTCTACAACTTACAGGATAATACGTGAGAATAATACGTGTTTGGTACAGACGGGTACACTAGTGGTAAAGTAAAACATAGTTATAATTAAATATTTTTGTTTCTACAGATAGAATATAAATTTCAAAAATATTTATGCCTAGGTAATAAAAAATATGGAGTACCTACTTATGTAGATGATGATAATTTTATGCAGATATTAATTATGGTAAGTAAGTATATAAATTAATTTCAAAAATAATCACAGGTATGTTTTAATGGAATTATATGCAACGTTGCTTGCTTATCTGAAATTAAAATTAAGTACTGATAAACACCTTCACTATTTACACTGCGTTGTGCTTCCTCCTCTTCGCATCGTGTGCCTCATTACTGAGGGTCATGATTACCGTGACAGCTAGGAGATCAACTTTTCTCTGACGATGATTCTCCATCTGTGTCTGTCCTTGGCAACGTGGAGCGCATCGTGCAGCTTCGTGCTCAGCGTTGCACGTATATGGTCAGACCATCTGATCGGGCACGGCTCTGATGACCCTCGGCCTCTTGCCAGTGATCATCAGCTGCTCGAGGTTATGACCATCCTTTCGGGCAATGTTGTGTTGTGTCGTGCTTAGCGTTTCGAATAAGTTAAAGTAAAATAGTTGTAGCCATATTTAAAATTAAGTTTTATTGTAAAAAATCACATAACAATAATAAAATGTAATAACATCACAGTGCAGTAAGTACTAACATATTATATATACAGTAGGTAGGTAGGTTCTACTGTTTTTTCTAATCTCATTTTACAATAATTTGTTACAGGATTTTTTTAAAGCTACGGGGCCCATATAACATATAGGTACTCACCTTAATCTAACGATACTATGTATCGTTATTATGTGATATTTTAAATATAATAATAAATTCCTTTACCTAAACACTATTATAAAATTAAATAAAAACTAATTAGGCCCAATTTCTTCCTTGTAAATAGTAAGTAGGTACCTACCTACCTCGACAACAGAATGGTTAAACGTAGGTAGGTAGATATATGAAGAATGGCATAGTGGACACTTACTTTGAGCAATTTTAAATTTATTTAAACGTTTAGTATGGTAGGTTTAATTTTTCAATCAAATAAATTTAATTCGTGACTGTACCAACTTTTGAGGACAATTATGCTAATCATTTTAGAAGGTTGGTAAAAAGTATTGCGCGGCCGCTTTTTTGTAACATTCTAGATTTGGCCGGGTTACCACATATAAGTATTGTTTTTAGATTATCTCGTTAATTAATTAGTGTACAAGTCTGATATTTCACAGGTATATAATTGAACTATATATCTAATTATTGATATAAGATTCAGTTACCACCACTACAGGAAACTCGGTTAATCGGTCTTCAAAAAACTCAGCTGCGCACCGTGGCCGGAACAAAGTGAAGTTTCTTCATAACTTTTTAATTACTTATAGGATACTAATAAAACTTCAGTACCATTTATAGGCAGTAATTAGCTATATAATAACGTTTCAAGTTAGTCTTCGAACCGCTTATTGGAAGTGCTAGGACCTATTAAAGCATATTTCTATTTACTAAAATAACTTCAAAACGGTGCATTATTGTGGATTTTTTTATTGCGTAACAAATTATAACTAATTAGTCAGATGTCAAGTCCAAAAATTATAATCATCCGTTTAGTCAATTCCGAGATCCAGCAATCGTGCAAACGTTACCACAGCAGGATTTTAAATATCTTCGCAACCATAGCAAATATACATACAAATTAAGTTGTACCATTTATTTCAAATTGATATCTAATTATTTAGATAACTTTTATTTCAACATACCCGTTAGAAAAAAAAAGATCTGGCTGCGGTAACGTTACTCCAGCCGGAACTGTTTTTATCAAATAATTAAAAAACTATCAGCTTACCAAATTAATAAATCTGCTTACCAATTACAGAAGCTGTATATCTAATTATCTATTGTACTTAGAAGACGATTTTTGACAATATCTGGCTGTAGTAACGCACTCACGCTTGGCAGGCGGGTTGGTAACCAAAAATAAATTATGAATTCACTGATTTGTGCTTAAACCTTTAAAATTTGGTTCTATTGCTTTATTATCATTCTTGATTCTATTGATAAAATAAAGTACTTTTCATAACCAGTGGCTTTTGTGTCAGTAAAAATTGTTATTGATTGCAATAACTTATAATTTTATTAGCCACCAGGACGATGCCCCCTGGATATTATCCCTTACTCGCCTTTTACGACACCCATGGGTAGAGGGTTGTCGGAAGGTACCTACAGAATACCGCTTATAATGTATCTCAACCCACCTTAACATGTAAGGGAGAAACAAACGTAGTTCTGGCATATAACCTGAAATGGTGTGGTGTTTTAATGACTCGGTGGTGTGTATTAGGGTTAATTTTGTTGGAAATTCACGCTCTTGTGCAGCTGACATTCTCGGAAACCAAAAGGCTGTGTGACTATATTTGTTTCAAGAAGTTTTCGTAACGGTATATAACAACTATGAAAAAAGATACAATTATTGCATTGGAAATGCTACAAGAAGCTTTGAAATATTTATATTTCCAACATTAAAGAAGATTACAAAAAAAAAAAAACTATTAACTAAAACATAATATACTTATATACAAACGCGTATAAAAGAGGAGGGCTCATTGGGCGTCGAAAAATTGAAGTATTCCCATTTGAGCACCTATTTTTAGAGCACCTATGCTAAGAGCACCAAAGGTATTCCCATTTGAGCACCAATCAAAATAATAGCTTGGTGCTCAAAGGCGACCAAAAAATAAATTATGACTTTATTCCCAATTGAGCACCTACGGTAGCTTCTAGTGATAGAATGTAAAATAAAACATATCGATAAAAATTGACAGTACTTTATTACATTAATTTTAGAAAATAAACTAATTATTATTAATATAACAATCAGCCACAGGTTTTTTTTTTTGGTTCACGCCTACTTAAACCAATATAACAAATTACATCCCTCTCGCAGAGAGGAGGCCTGTGTCCCAGCAGTGGGAACATTAATAGGCTGATGATGTGATGTGATGTGACATTCCTTGTAACAAGAGTAGTCTTTACGCTTATTTTTTCAGTTAAATAATATTTCATAATAATACTTACATATATAATACAAGTAAAGATTTTGTATGTTTTAGAAACAAATATGAACTCTATATCAGTTATAGAAACTTTTGGTTGTAGTAATATGGTAAAAAATATATAAATATTTTTCTAAAATTTAAATTATCACCATTTAACACGAAAATAGATTAACGCTACGCTTAGGCCCAGTTTCTCAGCCGCCTGTTACATTTCAAATTAGCTGACAATTTGTCACAAATTATCCAACCGTCAGTTGTCAACTTCGGAACCCTTCGTGCGCGAGTCCGACTCGCACTTAGCCAGTTTTTTGTATTTTATTAACATACAAAAAAACAATTTTTGATAATTGTGTCAAGTTTTTCAGTCTTCCTTTAAAAATACCGCGGGAAAGTGTAAAAAAATAAACACCTAATGCAACATTGCTCATCGTCCATTAAACATACCCTGACAATTTTTTATAAGTGTTGTTCTGACCTCTTAGGATTAATTATGTAAAATTTTAACAGGATCTGTCCAGTAGTTTGGCGCCAATTGAATGCATTGCATTGCAGCAGACAAACAGATAAACATTATAAAAAAAATTGATTCAGTGACCTTCATATACCCCGTATATCTTACTCTGCTTTTACTTTTTTTTCAAAAATATTTAATGTACGGTTTTGACGTCTCTACGATTTTATTATATACTTGCTGACCCGGCAAACTTTGTTTTTCATAAAAACACCAAACATTTATCGGTTCAGCTGTTCTCGAGATTTGCGCTTAGCAACACATTTAGCAATTAATTTTTATATTATAGATATAGATTTGCAAAGAATACGAGAGACGTAAAAAAGTGCCGAAACAGTTTGGTTTCATTCGTCATATTTCGGGCTATTCGAGATATTCCGACGAACGGTAAAGATGGCGCGCGCACCGCCTATATACGGCCCTCTCAACTTAACTACTCTTCATAATAATATGAAAATACCGATTTCTATTGTTAGTGTTTCATCCAGCCTACAATTGGTTCGGGGATAGATAAAATTAAAGTTGAGAAAACTTATTGTGCTATTACTACATATTATAAGTCCCTCGCCGCGTCTGTTCGCGATAAACTCAAAAACTACTGAACGGATATTCATTCAGTTTTCATCAAAAGACATTGTGAATCATGGGGAAGGTTTAGGTGTTTAATTTGTTAAGATTTTGTTTCTTACCGACACCCAAGTGGGCGAAGCAACTGGCAAAAGTTAGTTAACAATAAATGATTGAGTAAACTTTTATGGTTATGATGATAATTATGTAGGTAATTATCAAATGATAACATTCTGCAAAAAAACTGCTGATTTTTATCGATATGATATAGGTATTATACACTAGAAGTTACCCATCACTAGAAGCTACCGCACCTTAGGTGCTCAATTGGGAATAAAGTCATAATTTATTTTTTGGTCGCCTTTGAGCACCAAGCTATTATATTGATTGGTGCTCAAATGGGAATACCTTTGGTGCTCTTAGCATAGGTGCTCTAAAAATAGGTGCTCAAATGGGAATACTTCGAAAAATTCGTTCACATTTGTACAACGTAGGTGTAAATAGGAGTAAGAAAAAGGTAAAGATTTTAATAAGTTTTGTCATTAACTGAGCAGTGTTGGCCCATTGGTATCGGCTGCCACTTACAAGTTGTAAGTCGTGGTTTCGAATCCAGGCATGCGCTTTACTTTGTGTAAATTATTTCATCACCACCGCTCTCAAATCGGTGAATAAAAACACCGTGAGGCAACTGGCATGTCCTAGAACCAAATATTCGAAGATATGTGACATCCACCAACCCGCGGATAACGACCCATTCTCTCTCACAAAGAGGAGGCCTGCGTCCCAGCAGTGGGAACATTAATAAGCTGATGACGATGATGATCTCATTAACTATGCTCCTATTTTGGCTTGTTTGTTTTGTTATTCGTGTTTTATCGGTAAGAAAATAGTTGCTCCGACAGAATAAGGGTGTGGATTAAGTCAAATAGTAATTTCTTCTTAATGTATCTTGAGTAGGTGAGACAGTATAAAGTGAAATTAAATGAAGTTACATATAAATATAAATTTTGTTAATTACTATTAATGTGATATTATAATTACAATATTTGATTTATCAAATAATAATATTAAACTTATACCTACTTAACTTTTATTTGTCAATTTTCACAATTATTAAATTTAATTATTATTTATACAAAACACACTTAGGACAAACCTCACACCAACACACATCAACACTTCACACAATTAACTAAAACCTAACTACTACTTTAAAAAATTAAAGCAACAATAATAATGTGTTAACATCAGAGCTAGTGCTCAATTTATAAAAACTTTTTAAAATGTATAAATCCATTTAGAGAAAACTGTTCTTCAAGATACAGGATTTTCCTAGTTTGAAGGACAGGGATTTTATTATGTGAAATAGCCATGTCCATTTTTGTAATGTAAACACTGATGTAACCTAGGCTAATCCTTTTGCAAATAAATTATTATTTCATTTTTTTTATTATTATTTTTATTAAATTGTACTAGCGGCGTGATGTTTCACGATATTTCAACGCATTATAACGTCGTCATTTTATGTTCACGTGTCAAAAGAAAATATACGTGTCCAATATTTTTTATTAATCTACCTGACGGATAAAAATCAAATCTTCAGTAAACTACCTTATTCGACCAATTTTCACTTAAAATTTTCTTAGTAAATATGTCCGCGATATCACTTATCGACTCGATTTCAATTGCGTCGCTCTATCTGTAAGATCATTACCATTAATTTATTTTGCTGTGATTCATTAATGTTTATTTTAATTCATCCAAATATAGCTATATGTTGCCTATCTATGTGGGCTCCTGTGTGTGTTGGCTGGTTTCGGTGGTGCATGCCGACGTGGGTATATGTTTTAATTATAATAATGTTGGCATTTTCAGTATAATGCTTTCGGGTCGCTAGTTTAATTATACAATAACATTATCAATATTTGCAGCAAAATTATATGAACGTCGATTGGTTTTGTGTGCGCAATAATTTGGTGAAACTGTTTTGAATTCAAATTGGTTTTTACAGAGCAATTTTATTTTTTTTAAGAATTCATTGATATTTAGAATGTGTCTGTTTCTAAAATTCATTTTTGATATTTTTTTATTTACATACTTTGATTTTTGATTCCTTAATGGATATTATATTAAGTACTGTTTGATGTGCACTACATTGTTAGTTTCAAATGCATTTTCAACCAGTTACTCAAAACTATAGTTGATTAAGTAGGGTGGAAGGATATGGGGCTTAGCCCAGTAGTTGAACAACATAGGCTAAATAACTAAAATGATTAAACTTATTTCATTGATATAAAAAAAAACTTCGTATGGAAAGACTTTTAAACTGCAGCAAGAAAAACAACAAGATACCTATTTAAACAGCTCTGTATCGACCACACACTCCACTTAATAAAGGTAAGAAGATAATCTAAACAAGAATTTAAAATTACATTAGTTGGGAATCCTTATTAAACCAGCATCGTGCTCTTGTTAATGTTGCCGAACAAAACCCACCCCGTATAAAGGGTTGTTTACATTGTGGTCGACGATTGCGGCGAGTCGAGTAAGAGTCGGCGCTAGTAAATGCATGTACGCGTATGTATTATAATTTAGGAGACAGTGCTGTTTGTGTGGAATTAGTGGACTTGTTTTTGGGAGCCTCGTTTAGACGGTCGTTTTTTGGCACTTGTGAAGGGAGCATGTAGTTTTACAACTATAACTTGGTTGTTTTGTTAACTATTTGGAGGTATTTAGATAGCTACTAGATGACGTCATAATCAGTTTAGCCAAAAGAAATCTGGGTAAAGGATAGGCCCTCACCCAAGTGACGCTGTATCGAGAGGTCCTCATCCAGCGGTTTTGATGTGCGTCAAATCAATCGAGAGCACAAACGAGAATTCAAGAAAAGTAAATACGAGTAGTGTGTATAATGTATAGTAAAAAAGTTCACTATTAGAGGATTTCTACCAAATAAATTATTTAAGAAATCTATTTCCTATAAGAACAGAAAATAGTATAGTA
Organism: Anorthoa munda; assembly: GCA_945859665.1. Classification (NCBI taxonomy): domain Eukaryota; kingdom Metazoa; phylum Arthropoda; class Insecta; order Lepidoptera; family Noctuidae; genus Anorthoa; species Anorthoa munda. Next base: position 13,563,165 of record OX243910.1, read on the forward strand.
ACCATCGGTTAAACCCAAAAAATGCAATATTAGAAAGTGGCATGCGTTTGGATACGATTACAAATGCTCACATAAATTAGTTCATTAATAAACTCATCTATTTAATATTCCCGACTTTAATGGCGTTAGATACGTCAGTAAAATAGATTTACAGTGTTCATTATTCAATATTGAAACTAACCTGAAATAATTATTTTAATCAACCAAAGCCGAATAGAATTGATTTATTTATAACACAACTTCAAGACTGTGTCCTCGAAGGGTCAAGTTTCAGCATTTCCCCAGTATTTTGTAAGTCCCATGGAGGGTTAAGCAGTATTTGAATTACTTATAATTAAAATACGTAATTGAAATACAAATACGTAATTTCTAATACTTAATAAAATCAAATCGTCAATTATCTAGTCAATTGTCATTTTTATTCCAAACTATTATTTTAACATAACTTCTGTGTATTAATTAAGTTTATTAGTCACGATGAATGATCGACTGTATTTTGTATTTTACATTTTAAATACAGGACTTAAAAATATTTTGTATTTCGTATTTTAAATACACGCTAGATAGTATTTGTATTTTAATTGAAGTATAGCATGTATTTTGCCCAGCTCTGGTCCCATGTAAAAGGGGGCGAGCCTATTGCCATCAGACGGGCACAAATCCAGATTCCAGGCTGTTACTGAGAAAATTCAGATCGAAAAACATTTTTTACGACACGGGAATCAATTTCAGTACCAGTGTCATCTCAGCAGTAGCGCTAACGACCACTCGGCCAATGAGCAGCATTAATTTATAACGCAGTAGTATAATCAAGTTATATTAATATATCGACTGAAGTTGGTCTACCCACGTTACTTTGAAGAGAGTATGAGATTTAATTGAGTACTTACTGACGCCCACGTTAAGTTAATAGAATAAATGACTGTCTGAGTAAATTCATGTTTACATAAGATAATAACTCGATTTGATGAAAAAGCCAGTTCAAAGCCTTTGCAATTTGAATTCAAAGAGTTTAATACTGGCAGTTCCCAGAAAATGGTAGGCAGTGTTGATTAAGCTATCGTTTCTGCGCCCACACTGGTGCCAGCAGTTGCATACACTAGTAGGTCCTATGCTAATATAGACCAAAACGAACCACCTTGGTATGGGGCACTAGATAAAAAGGCATTATGTCGGCGTTAGTGATTATTAAAATACCAAAGTGTTCGGAATTGACCATATTATAGATTTTTGTTAACAATTTTGTCATAGAATTTTTTTATAGATTTTCGTTAACTTTTTGTATTAGATATTTTTTTACATTTTACGATAGATTTTTGTTAACATGTCATAGATTGTCATACGTTTTTGTTAGTATTTTGTCATAATTATTTGTTAACATGTCATACATTTTGTTAAAATTTTGTCATACGTTTTTGTTAACATGTCTCGGATTTTTGTTAATATATTGTTATAAGTTTTGGTTAACATGTCATAGCTGTTTATTTCAATAGATTGTCAGTCAGTCAGGTATACCTAAAATAATGAAAAAAATTGAAATAGAGCTAATTCCATAAAAAAAAACATTGAAACACTAATTAGTTAACGACTATTTTCACTTCGAAAACGCTGATTACCTTTTTAATTTAATTGCACCTTTCATTGCCCAACATTGACACGTGAGGCGCTGAGCAATTCACTCAGTATCACTCAGTAATATTATTCATTCTCTGAGGGAGCCCGTTCTCATTAATTAGAAAGTAAAGTGACTCCGCAGAATTCGTTCATAAAGCAACATAATACAGTATACCATAAATTCGCTTATCTGCATTTTATCAAAGACATTTCACTGACAAAGTTAGGTTTAATGTTACATTTTATTTGCCTTGTTTTAGTAAAAAGTTTGGCAATTAAAGCGCTGTTGGCTATTTTGTTTACGAACTTATGTTTAGTGTTGTCTCGGTATGTTTACGGTAATTATGTCATACCTTAAATTTTTGTTAGTTGATATTATGGAATATATTGGTGTAGTGCTAAAATGTTTAAATGGAGTTATGTTTCAATAAATTAAAAGTATTAACAGGCACAAAATTACAACACGACAAAACGTTTTTTTTTTTATAGAAATCGTTCTGTGGGTAAACATTTTCTATGAAAAACCTTTGTAGCATTATCGTATCCTGCCTGTTTACAGTACCTAGTGCCTTGAAACTTGATAGGAAAACAGGTAGAAAATCTCATTGACTATCAATTTAATTGTCCGTTATGGGCATAACAATCACTATCAATGGTCCGTTATAGATATAACAATCACTATCAATTGTCCGTTATAGACATAACAATCATTATCAATTTCCGTTATAGGCATAACAATCACTATCAATTGCCATTCGTTGACAGTCACATGAAGGGGTGTACAAATTGGAAAAAATATACGTAGTGCTCATGCTTATGCTAAACAACACTTTCCCCTACAGTACAACAAAAAGACATGCCACCATTGGTATGTAAACTGAAGAGTTATTACATAGATAAGTATATAGAAGTTCGTTAAACTTCTGAATCCAGACGAGACAATGACCCTGGCAAGTTGAGCATCTATCAACACTCTATCTGCCGACAGCCAAATTATTTATTCCCATAGCGGCGGGATGGATGACAATGCCGTAAAACCGCTCCGAGACAATCGCTCAACAGCTGAAACCTTCGGACGCTCACAAAGCTCGGCTAGTTATAACTCGCTCGTTATCGTCTCGGTGTTTCCGCAATTAATCCTATCTCGGCGATAAGGCTGTTTCAAGTTAAGGGCCAGTCACTAGGGATCTAAGCAATCTTTACGGGTGACTTGTCAAAGTGAGAAAAGGGTCGGAAGCTCGAGAGACTTTCAACAATGCTTGTTATCTTAGAAGTAAGCCAAGAACGCACCTAATGATACCAATTTTAAAATAAATACAAGGTTCCGGTGATGGTATTCAGCTCTTGGGAAAAGATTTCGTCTTTGTCATGGCAAAAGAACGGTCGGATGGACTTGATAAGGAAGCAAGACGAACTTGTATTAAGTACCGAGAACGTTAAGAAAATATTTTTACCGAAGTAAAATAATAAAATACAAGCTACACGGAAACGATTTCGCAAATAAAACCGCGTTTTATAAACTCTGAACGTGGAAATGAAAATGTTTATTTAGCTGTATTAAAAGTTTCTCATTCCGTTTCATATAGGTGTGGAACTAAGGAGTCGTTTGAGGCAAATAAACACAACGTAACCAAAAGTTAATATGGTCGGTAGTGGAGTTCAATAAAACGATCCGTGTTCGTGACGGATGTCGACAGGGGTTGCGAACATTTGCTTTTATTTCGTCGTGCAACTCGTTTAGCACATGCCGACTGACAATCAATCTCAGTCAATATATGGGACAAAGGATCGTTGTTTCTGTGTTGTCGCGGCCTAATGAAATTTTTCTGGTGCGCTTTTTGCAACGGAACTCTCTCTATAGCGAAGTGGACATAAATGCCTGCTTAATACTGATAAAGCGAGAACTTTTCGAAAAAGGTATTCCAAATATGCGCGTGTTTTCGACGAAAGTTGGTGTCGCAAAAATGGCTTCATCATTGGAACAAAGAATTAAATCGAAAAAGTTGTGAAAATGAGACACCGTTTTCACAAACTTTTTCTATTTTGTTTAAGCAGAAATTATTAGCTATTATGTGAAAATAGATGATTGATAGTTTCCGCTTAGGAATAGCATTCTAGATACAGAGACATATTATAATTTTCGGAGTGATATTGGATTTGTAAGGACTTAATAGTGTTGCATAAAATAATTTTGTACATTAATTTTGATTGGCTCTTTCTTTGAACTTGGCACATAATGAGAGCAATGGACCATTCCTTTATCGGGTGCGACATTGTGAAAACTGCCCGATTTTCCAACTTCCACACAATCCTCCGCCCAAGAACGACAATCAGCGTAACATCTGTTGCTGACTCACCAGCTACTTCCAAATTTTAATATTCACAAATGGGCTATCTTCATTTGTGGCTACCCTTATCACGAGTGACATAAACCAGCACCCTATTAATTTATGCCCACTGTTAACTAATAAAGAAAAACGAGTGCGGATCCCCCGTAGGATCCCCCTAGGAGCTACATTGAAAATCACCTCTGTCTGGCCGACAAATTAAATTTCCTACACATTGATTTTCACCAAGCACAGTAATTACTTAATTTACAGATTAGTTTACAGAGTCGTGAGCGCAGCCAATGGGGGAAGATTTATAGACTAATTTTATAAGGGAGCTCCTCAGGTATCGAGATATTCAATTACGGAGATTGTGCTGGCAAAAATTCTCTAGTGAGATCATTTTGGGGAGGAAAATTTTCGACGTTGTCGTTATTATGATAAAAGTTCACTTTTTGCGGTTTATGATCCATTGGTTGGGACATTTTGGGGTATTAAATGCATAAATTAGGTTACCCAAAATTAACTTATTTCTAAATTACTGCAGGAAAAGGAAGTAGGTAACATACACTTAAGCAGTTTTGAGTGCATTAAACTCTCTTTCGGATTTAAAATTCCAGGTCATAAATGCCTTAAAACCTTGATAAAAAAAGCAGCAAGTACTTATTCGTTAGGTATTTATGTCGCTTAAATACAAGTTTATTTTATTGAAAAGGTCCCGCGGCACTCATCAGAGGTATTAACACGATACTCCGCGTTACAGATCTGTCAAATTGTCATCGAAGAGTTATTAATTGCAGATTATTTTGATCGGATAAAGGTCCAATAATAATACTTTAATGGAAATATTTTTTATACACGATACTTATATTTATAATTTGTGAACATTTGAATAGGTAACTACAATACCACAACTGAATGACTCAGGCCTATATTCGAAGTATTTTTTTAAAGGAAAGAAGATAGTCCAAAATGGTTGGACCGAAAACCCATAAATCGATACGAACAAACTGTACGCCGATCGATTGCATAAAATGAGCGAAATAAACCTACCTAAGTTACCTAGTTAATAGACTTAGGTAGGTTTATTTCAGATCTTATAGGTTTATATCGTATATTAATTAAGTTAATTTATTATTTAACTCAATTGCTGTGCCCGACAGGGTGAAGTGTATTACTATTTATAAAATCCAACACATGTCATCTGCAATAAAGATTTGAACTTGAATTTATTAAGTCGCAGACCCCATATCCATGGGATATCGTATATAACTAATAGGTACCTAATACAAAAGAATAAAAAAACAACTGTAGCATCATTCTTCGACACAATGTCGATATGCAAAAAAAACAAGAATCGGTGTCCGGTAAATAAAAGACGGCGGAAGACAATTTTCTTTTTATTTTTTTTTCTAGTTCAAAATAATAAACTACAATTAAAATGAATAGAACAGACAATCGATCGGTCGGTATACAGTTTGTTCGTATCGGCTTCTGGTTCAATTGTGAAACATCTCCTTTCCCCATACAATACTTAAACATACGAAATGCGAAATGTTAGGTGCACATCACCCTCCGGAGAATGCAGGCTTGCGTGATTTTATGTTACTTCCCTCACTTGACTCAGTACAACGTTAAAAAAACCTCCTTTATTGTCCGCTAAAAATGAAATATTTGGCTCTTAAGTTTATTATAGATTTGGACTCATTCAAGCTTCGTATGTTTCAAGCATAGATCTTACTTATTCATTATTATGTTACACCTATTTCCGAATGTAATTAGAGAAGAAACACTGCCCGGCGGAAAAATAAAACATGCATGTGAACAAGTGGGTACACGCGCGGTCACTAGTTTAAGTACTAAGTGCTCAACAAAGAGGGGGTTGGTCGAGGCTTAGTGCCACTTAGTTCTAATTATACATTCATGTTGATCAAAAGAATGGCTGCTTTCAAAAGCCTACAAATGGAAGCTGATTTTTTTATGAATATTAGTACATTAAAAGGAACCTCTAGAGGCTCACAACAGTGCTTTTGATGACCAAATGACCGGCCCTCGGTTTGAGAGCTCTTGAAGCGACCCCTGTGATCAATATTACGTGTGATTCTACATGTATGTGAAAGCTAATGCAAACGATTTTTGTTTTGCATTTGAATATGGAAATCAAAATATATTATTTATATCGGCAGTCCTGTCCTATATGAAAGCTTCAAAGCTAACTAATAGGCGTCCTTAATTTGTGAGATATATGAGTCACATCTACTGGAGATCGGATCAGGGGATCCAAACGGAATAAATCACTCGGTTTTTCGGAAAGCCAAATGACAACTTGTGTTTTCAACATAGACGTCTCTTCACCTAAAAACTTTTAGTCTTCATCTAATGCACGTAGTAGTAAATAAATCATTCCAACCTTTTTCTTTTAGGGTCCTTACAGATAGCGCGACGCAATTTAAATTGCGTTTATAGACGATATCGTGCACGTATTTTCTAAGAAAATGTCAAATGCAATTTGGTCGAATTCCATCGCATTGCGTCCATGTGAACGTACTTGCAATCTTGCTGAGCAGAAATCGCTTACCGGTGTGGTATAAATCCAATTGCGTTGAGTCACCAAGAAGATCGCTTACTCAGTACATTTAATAATGTATTGAGAAAGCTTATATACATCCCAATATCCTTTAATAAACATTTATATCCAAAGTATTATCCGTTACATCTTCATTATCGACTACATCATTTGTCTCCATATTAAACACTAGCTGTTCCCCGCGGCTTCGCTCCTGTGGGTCACCCCACAGGACCCGTTTTCGGGATTAAAAAATAGCCTAAGTCACTCAGGAATAATGTAGCTTTCTATTGGTGAAAGAATTTTTTAAATCGGTCCAGTAGTTTCGGAGCCTATTCGGTACAAACAAACAAACAAAAAAATCTTTCCTCTTTATAATATTAGTATAGATTAGTATTAGTATATTAGTACTGGTATATATTAGTATTAGTATTGATTAGTATATTAGTATTAGTATAGTTAAACATCGCAACTCCTCCAATACCTCCAACAATCCTGCTATATCTACTAATAATGACAAAGACCAAGTTTATCAGTTTTCGGCACGTTTTGTCTAAGTCTTATCACCGTCTATATTGTAGGCACCATCTAATGCGAGAAGTAATCAGAGCATCCCAAGCTTTTTCTCTTGCTATGTTTAATAACATCGCGTATTATTATGTTGGTTTGTTCCCAATATAAATGATAAGGTTAGCATCTTCCCAAGATGCTAACCTTATCATTTACACTCTTATTTATAAAAACCCCAATACCTTTTAGCGATTGTTTAACACATTCTATATTCTCCTATAGATATTTTTTATAAATAATCTGTTAATCAGTTACAAAAAGCTCACAGATTTTATAAATAAGGCCCTATCACACTAAGGACTAGTAACATCTTCTTTATCTACTTCATCATTTGTCTCCATATCTATACTATAATAATAATAATATAATAATAATATATGTTTTTCTTTTTTGTATGAATTTAATAAAAATATTTAATAATGGAATTAATAAGAAAAGTAATAAATAAAGGATATAATATATAATAATAATATAATATTTTAAAGAGGAAAGATTTTTTTTTTGTTTGTTTTTTTGTTTGTTTGTTTCTTTGTTTGTTTGTAACGAAGAGGCTCCGAAACTACTGGACCGATTTAAAAAATTCTTTCACCAATAGAAATCTACTTTATTCCTGAGTAACATAGGCTATTTTTTATCCCGAAAGCTGGTCCTGTGGGGTGGCCCACGGGAGCGAAGCCGCGGGGAACAGCTAGTTAAACATAAACATCGCAGCTCTCAATACCTCCAACAATCCAGCTATATCTACTAATAGAGGAGGAAGTTTATCAGTTCTCGGCACGTTTTGCCTGTTACAGGGAACTTCATTAACGCACACTATCCTACCGGGAATTTATGCTTAGCGACATATAATGACGTTAACTAGTGAATTATTACGTGACTGTATTAGAATGTATAACTCTTGCCTGACTGTTTGAGGACTTTGATTGATATTAGTGTTGGTTGGTTGTTTATTGGTTCGTTGAAGTATTTCTTTACCGTCTTTTTGCCGTTTCTTTTTCTGTGTTTGAAGAATCACATGCACATGATGAGTAAGTAATTTTTTATTTGCTTATTCCAATGATTTCGAAAGGGAAGATACGCCCATCTGAACATTTTATAGAAATCTTCTTATGACAAGCAAATACTCGCTCACTCCCGCCACAGATAACTATATACTAGTCAGAGACACGCACACGGACCACTGTCAACTGGGTCGCGTTGGTCCTAAACTGCAATTTTAGGACCAGCGCGCTGGTGCCATTTAGTCGCGCGGTTGGCCTGGTCCTTACGCTAGTAATATATATGTCAATGGCTTATTCACAGCATAACGAAGTCGAAAAATGACGATCGCAAACATTATGACAAAAGAATCAGTGAAAATACAAATACCTTTGGTGCTCAAAGCATAGGTACTCTAAAAATAGGTGCTTAAACGGGAATACTTCATATTTTCCAAGTGCATTGATTGCTGTTGCTCGTCTTGCTTAGATCAGATACGTAGTCTCTTTGATTACTTTTCAAAATCTGTATCGAGGGTGTTTAACTTAAAAAAATGTACTTAAATGTATACCTATATGTTACTTACCTGCAATAATAATTCAATAAAGTATTCAAAATATCTAGCCCAAAATCCACAAAAATCTAGACGCAAAACGAGCAATTTATGAGAGTCAAACCGTTTTGGAAGCCAAAAAAATGAAAATTACTGTGTATAATATTTCACGAGGCATTATAAGAAACGCGCTAACATTGAACGGAGAATAGCGTGTTTTAAAGCTAAAATGCAGCCGACCTATATCCAGCACAATGGCCTATGTTTCGGGCATACAATGCGAGCCCATCGTTCACTCTCGTTGCAGTTTGTACAGGTGCTAGCGATTTTTGCTCACAACGCTATTTTTGTTTAAAATTCTTGTTTGAAAATAGAGATAGAATTTTGCTTTATGGCTTTGAGCGGTTTTAAAGTACACTTCTTGGTTGAATTCTTAGAAATGTCATAGTAACTGCGTTTGTTTTCATCCGGTTTTCTATTCTTTACGTCTTGTTTATTTGAAAAAGACTAGCTAGAGCGTATGTTTTCTGTGTCCTTAAGTTTGAATTCAAAGCCACAAATGCTAGAACGAGTCTTGTTCCATAATCACATTTTCAAATTAAGGTTTAAAAAAAAAAATTAAGTATGTAAAAAAGGTTACTTAAAAAAGATTGTTTAAGTATTTTTTTTTTATGCAATATTATTTTTTCTAATAATAATGTACATTTAAACATATAAGTGTTGTATATTTTTGTCTGATGACAGGAGGTGATCCTCCTAAAAATATAGGGTATTTTGATACCCCACACGATGGGTATGCAAGAAAAAAGAAATTGTGCCCCCACAATATGGCACCCAAAAACCGCCAATTTTCTATATTAAAATTTTAAAGCAGCCAGTGACACTCGCAAGGTTATGACGAACCGATTGACGTAAGAATCATCAAAATCAGCCAACGGGTTTGGTCTCTAGAACGTCACAAAGGAACAAACATATACATACCTACATACATAGACTGATAAAGAGATTACCTTCCTTCGGTAGTCGGGTAAAAACTAGGCTCTCGACAATGTCTGTAATAAATCAGTTTCCATTTAAATGACTCTTAATATCAGTTTTGGCAAGTACCGATAGATTCACACACATCCAAGTCTTAATTCCTATTCATCTGATTCAAAAACGTCACTTAACTTCGAATATAGCATCTTAGCATAATTAATAGGATGCCTGCTTGCCTAGCTCATAAAACCCATCGTCTCAACCAACTCTACACTTCAAGAATATCGTCTTCACCTGATTAATTAATATAAGATTTCTAGTGGGCTCACTTTACAATCATAAACTTTCGGTGTTCCTGTTTTTGTTTCTTCGTTTTTTGACCCGACTTCCGAAATTGAAGTTATTTTTTAACCCCCGACGGAATAAGAGCGGTGTTATTAGTTTGACGTGTGTTGCTGTGTATCTATGTATCTGTGTGTCTGTTTGTGGCATCATAGCTCCTTAACGGATGAACCGATTTTGATTTGGTTTTGTTGCTTGACAGGTGACTTTATCGAGGGTGTTGTTAGCTATGTTTGATTAAAATCGGTTCAGCCGTTCAAAACGATTAAACCGGATCTAATATATCTATTAGATAAATTATGTAGTGTGAAATAAAAATGTCGTGCGTTATTTAAATTTTTATATTTTACTTGTCATTTAGTAGTTTTGTTTCAGGAAGTCGTTTGTATTTTTTCTGAAAAAGTTTTTATTTTTAAATTGTGTGTTGTGGTAAATATTGAACAAGCTCTATAGTAAGGTATCTATAATGCACATAGTTATGGCAGAATAGATGGACCCGAATAACATACAACTTGAACCGGTGAAATAAGAGTGTACCAGGGTGTACTGTACATATCTGCGTACCCCTTTACAGCGTACCAGCGCGATGTTATGTTATGAAATGACGTAAAAAATAAGCAGAAATGCGATTGCAGCAATCCTGAGAGATTTGCCGTTTATTGAAGAGTTCTGTTGCATATCTCTGAAGTTCTCCATCAGATCTTCAACAATATTTAAATGGGACCACATGAGAAGCACCAGCTTTCAAATAAAAAAGAGTCATCAAAATCGGTTCATCTAGTAAAAAGTTTTGAGGCGACATACATTAAAATAAATACAGTCGAATTGAGAACCTCCTTCATTTTGAAGTCGGTTAACAAATTAAAAAAAATTGATTTCGAATTAAAAAAAATTAAAAAGGATTTATTTCATGCCCCATTCTTAAAATCCTGACATAAATACTTTACAATATATTTCGATACTAAAAGATTATTACTCATTTGCACCTGGTTTTCCAGTAGCAATTACAAATACCCTATCTGATAAGAAAATATAACTTCTTCCATCCCCACAACATATTACATAACAATCTGTATAGTCGTAAAAGATAGTACAGTTCGTATCGGAAATTCCCAGTAGGAACTTGAACAATAAGAACAGTGCATCTTGTACAGGCGACCAATCTTAAGTGCATAGCGTCGTCATGTTCTGAATTTAGACAGTCGTATTCAGTCTCCTTGCTTGCCATTGTTGAAACTCTCGATAAGGAATTTAACTAAATTTCGTGAAATAGATTGTTGTCTCATGATTTTGTTTCAGATGAGTATAACACTTATTACTATATATACTTACAAAAACTTTGAACCCTACCAAAAGTAATATCTTAGTATATTCTGATAAATTAGGAACAGGTTTTGGATCTTTGTTAAATAACCGTTCTAAACATACAATAGTGAACCATTGTTTTCATGAAATGCATTTTAATGAGCTTGTTCATAAAATTCAACAGACACAATTGAATGAGCAATCTACTGTAGTTCTTCTTTTTGGAAATAGCCTTAATGTAACAAAAAGGGACATAGTTAATGGTATCGACACCCTACTTAAGTTAAAATTAAGCAAATTAATATTATGTGCATTGCCCTATTCTGACAAGTTACTTGATCAGGAAAATGAATACATTTCTAGTTTAAATAACTTGATGCATATTTTATCTTGTCGTCATAGTGACCGTTTATTGTTTTTTGACACCAACAATTTTGTTAGTGATTTTGTTTTGATTGGGAACCATATGTTTCTTCCCAAAAATAGTCGACATTTATTAGCTACATTGTTAGCTTTTAATATACACGCAGTTATTGATGATTTAACTGAGACTAGGTTTAGTGATTTAACAGTATTATCTAGTTTTTCTGATAATACTACTGTAGATTCTTTAAACTATTAGAGCCGACAAAAGAGAAGACGAATAGTATTATTTTACTATATCATCAAAATATAAATCGCTTCTCCGGCAAAATTTTAGACGTGGAATTGTTAGTAGATAAATACCACATGGATATCTTATGTTTTTGTGAAACCTGGTTAAAATCAGATATGATGTTGTTTAATGTAAATAATTTTTCAGTTGCCAGCGCGTACAACAGATCCACAGTGGGTGGTGGTACCCTGATACTTTGTAATAGTCATCTTAAATATAAGGAAAGAAAGGATATCACTGCTTACTCTGTTGATCGCTTATGTGAGGTAGCATGTGCAGAGGTCGAGGGGCATACTATCTTGTGTGTTTACAGACCACCAGCATCAAACTTGTCATTGTTTTTAATTACAATGGAAGAATTATTAAGTAAACTTTTCAGAGATAGTAAATTAGTTTTTGTTTGTGGTGACTTAAATATAGATATGTTAGTCAATTCACCTGAAAAATGTAAGCTCATTTCATTGTTTAAATCATTTAACTTAAAATATTTATTTAATGAACCGACAAGAATAACTGCAACTTCAGCTACGTGCATAGATAATGTATTCACTAATTGTAAAGTTAAAGATTCGTTTTTAATTAGTGGCGTTAGGTCAGACCATACTGGTCAACTAGTATCTTTTGAGTCAGATAAAAAAATTAACCTAGCTAAATCAATTCGGTTAAGACGTCTCACTAAAAATAAATTAAATTCTTTTAATAATAATGTTTTTAGCAACCTTTGTAATGCCAGTTTTAATTCAAAAGACCCCAATATAAATTACGGCACGTTGTTTTCTACAGTTTGCCAAGAATTCAATAAAACGTGTCCTTTAAAAACAGTTAAAGTCAACAATTCCAAATCGAAATTTAGTGAATGGGCCACTGTGGGCATAAGAAAAAGCCGAGATATCTTATATAATTTATATTACGAAAAATCTTTGACATCCGATCAAGTTTTTCATACTTATGTTAGAAACTATTCCAAAATATTCAAAAGAGTCTGCGCTCAAGCAAAATCTCAAATAATAATTAACAAAATTGGTGTTTCTAATAATAAAATAAAAACTGTGTGGCAAATAATTAATAGAGAAACTGGAAAGACACAACAAAGCGATCAGAATGAGTTGTCTTTGAAAATATCTAATCAAACCATTTCTGGTAAGCAAGAAGTCGCTGAGACATTAGAAAATTTCTTTACCAACATTCCGTTAGAGGTTACGAAGTCTCTTCCCTCCTCATCTAAATTAGCTGAAGCTCTTCTTAAAGAAAACTTTACTAAAGACATACCAACCTTTAAATTTAAATCAATATGTATTGATACAATTAAAAACGCGTTCAAAAGTCTCAACGTAAAAAATACTGAAGACTTGTGGGGGATATCCGTTAGGGTTCTTGGAGATATTATTGACTCAATTGCTCCTGTCCTAACAGGCATATTCAATCAATGTTTGGACAGCGGCACTTTTCCTGACTTAATGAAACACAGTAAAGTAGTACCAATTTTCAAATCAGGCTGTAAGAGTGATCCCTCAAATTATAGGCCTATATCCGTGCTTCCAGCATTGAGTAAAATCTATGAAAAAATCATGCTGGAACAGATGTTGTCTCACTTCAATTCAAATAAGATCCTGCATAGTCAACAGTTTGGTTTCACGAAAGGTAGGTCGACAACGGACGCGGGAGTAAAACTCATCAGCCACATCTTGGAATCTTGGGAGAAGTCCCAGGATGCCATTGGCATTTTCTGTGATCTCTCGAAAGCGTTCGACTGCGTCGACCACAACACACTGATCTGTAAATTACACCACTACGGAATTCGAGGAAAATCTGCTGATCTTGTGCTTTCCTATTTATCAAACAGACAGCAAAAAGTAAATGTTAATGGGGCGACGTCCTCCGGGTCTCTAGTCAAGATGGGCGTGCCCCAAGGTTCAATTCTCGGCCCTTTCCTTTTTCTTGTTTACATTAATGATCTCCCTTTTATGATGGCCAAATTATCGGATATAATTCTATTTGCTGATGATACTTCGCTAATTTTTAAAATAGATAGGAAAGATACGGATGTCTTACATGTCAACGAAAGTCTGATTGTTCTCTCGAAATGGTTCGCAGCTAACAATCTTTTACTAAATGCGAAAAAAACAAAATGTCTGAAGTTTTCCTTACCAAATGTACCACAACGTGACCTAAATTTAAATCTTGACGGCAAAAATCTTGAAGTTATAAAGGAAACTGTATTCTTAGGGATTACTATCGATTCAAAATTGCAGTGGGGCGCGCACATTAGAACTCTTTCGGGTCGGTTAAGTTCGGCTGCATATGCAGTAAGGAAAATAAGGCAGTTAACCGATGTAGCCACAGCAAGGTTAGTATACTATGCTTATTTCCACAGTATTATGTCTTATGGCATTCTGCTGTGGGGATCAGCTGCAGACGTTGACTCAATTTTCATCTTACAAAAGAGGGCAGTCCGCGCAATCTATAAAATGAGTCCACGAGAGTCCCTCAGAGAAAAATTTAAAGAGATCGATATACTGACTCTACCTTCTCTTTATATATTGGAATGTATTTTGTATGTCCGCAAAAATCGAGGGCTTTTCAAAACTAGAAGCGATTTCCATAATTTAAATACACGCAGTAAGCATGAAATTGTAATACCCAAATTCAGATTAACGAAAACTAGCAAGTCTTTTCTTATAAACAGTATACGCTTTTATAATAAGTTGCCAAAGCCAGTTATAGAATTGACCGATGGAAAGTTCAAAAACTACATCAAACGTGTCCTTATTAAAAAAGCATATTACAAAATCAAGGACTACGTTGAAGATAAAAATTTTAGCTCCTTCTGCGCATGCGGCTTCCCTGGTAACTCATAAACGGCACAAATATGTGGATGTCTCTAACTATTCTCAATCTCATTTTTTACTTTTTTTCTTTCTTTTAATTAGACTTTTTACAATGATTTCAATGATCTTTATAGCCCTTTGCTATGAATAGTTACAGCACTGATAACAACATTTGTGCCACATGTTAAATTTAGTCTTGTTATATATTTTTATTTATTTTTTCCTTTGTATAGATTCTTTTACTGATTGTTTTGTGAATGTGTGAACATTGTAGGCCTTCTAGATTTCTAGACGCTTGTTAACATTTGTTAACTCTCTCGTTTATACAATTTTTTTTTAGTTTCTTACGACTTATTGTCGGGCCTACGTTGTCCCCCCATATCTAAGCACTAATACTGTAACGTGGAAATATTGTAAAAACAAACCATTTTTTTTTAAAAGAGTAACCGTGGAGTTTCTTGCCGGTTCTTCTCCACAGGAAACGACTAACCCGAACCGTGCACCTTTTGTCGACGTTTTATAAGTGCCCATGTAGGCCTATGTGAAATAAAAAACATTTGATTTTGATTTTTTGATTTTTGATTTTTGATGAAAATATATTGGAATGGAGAGGCAACTATAAATGAATATAATACAGATGATTTGACTGGATAGAGAATTGATATATATGTTACTGTAAAAGCCCGAACTTAAGGTAAAACCTAGGATTTACCAGTAAAACCTTACCAAGTCCTACTGCTAAAAGTCCGAATTATGGTAAAATCTAGGAATTAACAGTAAAACCTTACCAAGTCCTACTGCTAAAAGCCCGAATTATGGTAAAATCTAGGATTTAACAGTAAAACCTTACCAAGTCCTACTGCTAAAAGTCCGAAATGACCTATGATAAACAAATTAGGAAATTAATAGAAAAAGGAATTTAACTAAATTTCGTGAAATAGATTGTTGTCTCATGATTTTGTTTCAGATGAGTATAACACTTATGATGAAAATATATTGGAATGGAGAGGCAACTATAAATGAATATAATACAGATGATTTGACTGGATAGAGAATTGATATATATGTTACTGTAAAAGCCCGAACTTAAGGTAAAACCTAGGATTTACCAGTAAAACCTTACCAAGTCCTACTGCTAAAAGTCCGAATTATGGTAAAATCTAGGAATTAACAGTAAAACCTTACCAAGTCCTACTGCTAAAAGCCCGAATTATGGTAAAATCTAGGATTTAACAGTAAAACCTTACCAAGTCCTACTGCTAAAAGTCCGAAATGACCTATGATAAACAAATTAAGATAAAGAAATATTTATTTGTAACCCGCACAGGAGACACGAGAGATAAAATCCATACTAATATTATAAATGCGAAAGTAACTCTGTCTGTCTGTGTGTTATATTTTCACGCTTAAACCGCTGATCCAATTTATATTAAAGTTGGTATAGAGATAGTTTGAGGCCCTAGGAAGGACATAGAATTTGACATTAGAGGACAGAGGAAGTTACTATCCTGGAAATCATCCTCAAGGTTGTGGAAGTTTGTATGGTGAACTAATAATTTTTCAAGTATGGCGGCCCCTACACCTACAAAACTATAGCGCGATATAAAAAAATAGGCTATTTGAAGTACTAATGCTACGTAGACGAAGTCGCGGGCAACAGCTACTAATATAGTAGTTTATGAAACTGTTGCATAATAAGGGGTATTAAAACATGAGTGTGTGTTTAAAAACCGAGCCGTAGGCGAGGTTTTTAATAGTATTCACACGAATGTTTTAATACCTAGTTATGTGCAGTTTCATACACTACTTTATCTACACTCATACATTGGGACTGAACCTACTAAATACCTTTTTTGCATTTTCCATGCCATAAAGTCGTGATAGCATTTATCATATAATTTTCTCGACTTTGCTGGTAAAAAATTATGAGTAATTTCTTTCGCCGCATCTAAAATATCGGGCGAAGTCAAATATTCTTCACATTCACTGATATCAGACATTTTTAAGCAAGAATTCAAAAAACTCATGAAATTCAATACAACTAAACCTGCAAAATATGAATGGCGCCAAAACCCAGCATATCACCGCATTGCGCATGCGCTAAGGTTTAGCACGCACTGCGATTTTTATTCGTGCGAATTTTTTTCGCCTATTCTGCGACCTATGGAATTGTATGAAGTTGCACGCATTGCGGTAAAAAATCGTGCAGAAATAATACCGCAAGAAATCCGTGTTTTGCCACAGAATCCACCGCACCGCGGCGCGAATTTAATTCGCGCGAATATTTTGAGCTCTATGAACATCTAGAAAGAGACAAAATTCGCGCGAATAAATATCGCAGTGCGTGCTAAGCCTGAAGCGGGCATTGTCATAGACAAGTAAAAATTGGAATCAAATCTTTTTAAATAGGTACTATAAAAATGGCATTACAAAAAAAAATTGATGAAAACTCCTTGTGATTAACTTCTTGAATTTGTCCTGTATCGTAATAGAAAAAAAATTGTATTATAGCATTATTTTGTTAGAGAAAAAGTGTTATAATAAGATTCTATTTTTAAATTTCGGTATTGTGTTTATAAAGTATGTCAATATAAACTCGTTTTGAAGTTTATAATTCGAATATTACGATATGAGAGTAGATAAAATTTATTTTAAAAAAATATGTTGATGGTAATTTTTCTTGGGCAGATACTAGGTAGAACTCTGCTGTTGAAAATTTGTATTTCGAAGCAGTTCTGAGCCAAAAATAATTTCTTTTTTTTTACCTGATCTCTACGTTTGGCAATTGATTTTATGCTCACTGTACAGCACCAAATAATCAGCTAAATAAACTTTTATTTCAAAAAAATACAACTGACTTCCAAAAAAAAACTCTTTAACTTTGTAGTGTTTTTTTGGCAGTCGGTTGTATTTTTTGTAAAATAGTTTTTAGTTTTCACTTTTTAGTTGTGGTACATAATAAGCAAATTCAATAGTATAATGCAAAAAGTTATGCCAGAATAGATTACCCGAATAACATAAAACTGGAACAAAACCGGTATAATGAGAGTGTACCAGGGTGAACTGTGTACCCCTTGAGAGCATACCGGTGATGTTACCGTAAAACGATTGAATAGAAAACCTCAATGGTGAATGGGAACAAAACTATGATTAGGATTTTAACTGTGATACCATTTTATTGATTTCAAAGAAAGCGTCGTTCTTTTTAAGTAATTATTTAATATATTGGAGTACCTATTAAGATGTTGTAAGCATTTTTTTAATAACGTGAAAATTCCCTTCAAAGATTTATTCCCATTCACCCCTGAGGTTTTATTCACCCCGTTTTACTCAGTATGTTATGAAATGGCGTAAACAATAAACATACATGTGATTGCAGCAATCCCGAGAGATTAGCCGTTGTTAATTAAAGAGTTCTGTTGTATATCTCCGAAGTTCTACATTAGATCTTCGCCAAATTTAAATGGGACCACATGTGAAGCACAGCTTTCAATAAAAAATCAGTTCACCTTGTAAAACAATACTGTTGAACTGAGAACCTCCTCCTTTTTGAAGTTGGTTAACAATTTATATTGTTTTACAGACTTCATTTTCTTTATCCGAATTTATTATTACTCTCTGCATCATATTTGTGTAATATTTATCATATATTTTATGCAGATCTTAATAAATTCATTCTGCATCAGAGTTCACAATCGGTACGTGAATGTCAAGCGTATCAGCTATTCATCTTTCGACGCTATCTGTAAGTGAATATTGAAATAGAATCTGAAAGGGCAAAGTTAAAATGGTGCATAATATGGCGATCTCTATAGAAATGACTTTTAAAGGATCTGATGCATGGTTTCTTATAGCTTTGACGGTGTTCCTAAAATCATGACAGCACGTAATTTTATGTACCTACCATGTGTCATTGCCGAATTTTTTGGGTGCTCTGCTTTCCGTTTTAATTCTCCTTTCTTTATCCGTTTTATTCCTTTTTAGGGTTCCGTAACCAAAGGGTAAAAACGGGACTCTAATACTAAAACTCCGCGGTCCGTCTGTCTGTCCGTCTGTCACCAGGCTGTATCTCATGAACCGTGATAGCTAGGCAGTTGCATTTTTCACAGATTATGTATTTCTGTTGCCGCTATAACAAAAAATACTAAAAACAGAATAAAATAAATATTTAAGTGGGGCTCCCAACAACAAACGTGTTATTTTTTTTGCCGTTTTATGCGATAATAGTACGGAACCCTTCGTGGGTGAACCCCACTCGCACTTGGCCGGTTTTTTGTTTTCCAGGCCATTTTTTCACAGGTATAATGTTTCTTAACAATTACAGGTTCTTTTTTTCATTAGTTTTGAAAACTGTGAATTACCCAGACACTTTATTTTCGCAAAGCGTAAACAAGCTTTTAACGAAAAAATATGGCTTTATATATACAACTGCATGTCTACCCACCCATATATATGTACAGTAAAATATCAGACAACGCAATAAAGTGAACTCGCTCGAAATAAAATACGAGAAGCTTACGTTAATTTAAATGGTTTAAACCTTCGGGATTATAAACTAAGTATTCCACCTACACATTCTTGCTACTAAAATACAGAGAGTCGTTTTGTGTGAACAGACTTATCCCGAGGGTGAGCACTATCGTCTAGATCTATGTTTTTAATCTAGTAATTAGCTTCTCGGGACACCGGAGTTATATTATCATGTTGTGTTGGTTTTGCTACAACGGCTGTGCTCTGTGTTCTCAAAGAGAGGGATTAGGTGTGGCTTTTTCAGACTAAACAAAGGGACTATATATTTGGGTGGCAAAACATTATTCGCGGTGTGGCGCACTGGTGACTGTGACAGATAAAGTTTTGAATAAAGAAGCTTGATGAGATACGTCTAATTTTAAACAGTTATTTATTTATTCATCATCAGCCTATTAATGTTCCCACTGCTGGGACACAGGCCTCCTCCCTGTGAGAGGGATATGGGCCGAGATCTACCACGAGGACCCAGTGCAGGTTGGTGGATGTCACAAGTCTTCGAATTTTTGGTTCTAGGACATGCCGGTGTCCTCTCGATGTTTTCCTTCACCGTTTTGAGAGCAGTGGTGATGAAAAATTTACACAAAGTAAAGCGCCTGCCTGGACTCAAACCCACGACCTACAATTTGTAAGTCGCGGCCGATACCACTGGGCCACCAAAGATCTTTATTTGCTTTGTGGTACGAGTTATTTGAAACATACATAGCATGGAAACTGAAAAACACTGAAGCTTAAAACTGTAAGATTTGGTTTTTAATACGATTGTGTTCTCATAAAACCTGTTTTGATTACGTACGTATTTCAAGATTTATATTTTATCGTTGTGCCAAAAATTGCCACCATTGTTTTTATTTTACAAACAAAGCCAACCCAAACATTTAGCAAAAATCAGCGTCTATTTCTTAACAGGACTAGACTAACTCTGTAGCTAATAAAGGCAGTGCGTACTGGTAGTTTTGGTTTCTAATTGGCCGCCTGTTCAGCTTGCTCTCAGATAATTGGATTATCTTGCGAGTGTTTTCGACGCCCGTATCCCCGTTTGGTGGTTAACTGATTGTAAGGCTCGCGCCTGATCCTAACATCTTTGAATTTTGTCACAGATATGTAATTGAGCATGTAATTTGCGTGCTTGGTGGATTTCGAAAGCGAAAACCTAAATTTGGTCCTGTAATTACTTATCTGTCAAAGGTATCGTATGTGTGTTGGCAATTTTAGTATAAGTATTTATGTTTTGTGGTGTCAGTTACTAGAACTAAAATTCAAAGAATAGGCTTGAGATTATTTTACGATATGAATTCTGCTCCTAAAAGTTATAAGTTACTAGAATCACGGGGTGTCAGTGCTAAGAAAGAAAATTTTGTTCAAATAAATCTCACTAGATGGCGCGGGCTGACATGGCAAAAACATATATGGGCCAAGCGGAAGCAACTTCACTTAAAATTGCGCAGCATGTACTGGCTAATAGGACGTCACTCGCAAATGAGCAATCACAGCAAGTTGACTGTGTATAAGGCCATCTTGAAACCAATTTGGACCTGTGGTATCCAGCTCTGGGGCACAGCCAGTAATAGCAATATTGAGATACTGGAACGATTCCAAACCAAAACACTCAGATCAATCTTCAACATACCAAGGTACATCAGTAACAAAATCATATATCTTGACCTGAAACTACCAACTGTTAAACAGGAGATCATGAAATACAGTATTAACTATCAGAGGAGACTTGAACAGCATAGAAATGAGCTTGCCCTTGGACTATCAGGAGACAAAAGTTTGCAATATAGGAGATTGAAGAATCTATCCAGTAAGTTTGGAACACTATGTGTGTTCCAAACTTACTGGATAGATTCGTCACGATGGAATGAGACACGTAACTGTGAAGTGACTCACCAAGCTAAAGAACCCAGACAGATACAATGTATCGGACAGAGAAGTGGCCTATTGTTACTTTCAACAGATTGCCACGAGGCAGAAAGAGAGAAAAAAAAAAAAAAACTAGATGGCGCGATATGCACCGTTCTGTTATTGAATGTTTGTAATATTAACATTTTCTGGAATTGAACATACAAATTGTATGTTCTTGTTTAATCATCTTTCATAAGCACAAAATTATGGAATATTGGGCTCTTAATTCACATTTCAAAGATTGTTTGAACGGATCATTTAAAATTGATGCCAATAGATGGCGCGGTTTTAAATTTCTGAGGAATACAACTCGATTGTTTAAATTTGCATTGTAACACATTTTGGTGCAACGAAACTGTAAAAATTTTCAAAAAAATCTACTAACGAAAGGTATTTACATGGCAGACGGGAATGGAAACGCCGGGAGGGGACGCCCTAGAAAGACATACATAGACCTTATAGGTGATGTTCTTCAGAAAGGCCAGGTGCGCAGTACTCATAACCGGCGTGTGTGTATGACTAGATGTATGAATGTGAGTGAAGCAAAAGAAGTATGTAAGGATCGTAGCAGGTGGCGTTCTGTAGTTTCTGCCTACCCCCATTGGAAAAAGGCGTGAGTTTATGTATGTATGTATCTATAAAACAACCCTTCACTGTATTTAAAGAAAAAAATATTCACTAACCGAGTAAACCCTTTTACTTGCAAGTTGCTGCTAACACCATCTATCTATCGCCGTGGAACGGAACCGAACGCGATTGATGGACAAAAAATAATCGGTTTAAATCAGACGAGAAACGCTAGTTACGTCGGCACGGTTTTTTTGTATGGGATGAGGCATCTGTATGCTAGTATTATATTATCTGTGCTAGAGTTCTATAAATTCCTGAATACTCATAAGTAACAATATCAAGACACACGATATCGTAGCTCCTTGATTCCAAAGAAACAAATCCCAAGAAAAATTTATTCAAAAGCATTCTTCACATCTGACATTCTTTACTTACTCGCTGAAAACTGTAGCAGTTACATACCTACTCATAACTTAATGTATACCAAGTAAACACCGTGTACGCCTAGCAAGATGTTCAGGGTCCCGCAAAGTTACAGATTGTTTACTCAAGTAAATTGCTTTGTAAAGCTCCAGGCGCTAAAAAATGTTTCTAAATCTGTCATGAGAGCTTCAAGTATAATCATCTTACGTCTGCAGCGTTATTTATATACGGAACCCTGGTATTAAATGTCAACGGGGCAATTTATTTCCAGATGCTAAAGATTTTTCCCCGGTGTTGCCTGTTCAAATATTATTTTAACCTTGGCTGGGGAAGTTATCTTGAAATTGTGCTGAGTAGAGTGGGTCCTGATTTTGTGTGGGCAGTTTGTAAAGGTTGTTCGAACATGAAATTGATTACTTAAAGAAAAAATGGTAATTATTTTTTGTAAAATTATTTTAAATGTTAACAATAGCGTTCTGGATTATAAATAAACTAAAAATAAACTAATAAAATAAATAATAATTTTAATCATAAAGCTTAAAATGTTTTAATTATTCACCAGGCCTGTTAATCTGCGATGACTACAAATGAGGTACTGTCTATGTATTTACCAATAATATTATAAATTTCCTTTGTTTGTCAAATTTTCATTAATGGGAGCATTACTCGGCAATTACGAATATTATGTGGGTTACCATTATGAGTCGCGAACGATATGGTAATGTATGAACGAAATTATAATTATTTCAATACAATTAATGAATCACATCAATTAAATTATTTTAATTAATTGTCATGACTGTGATGGATAATACAGTAGAAATTTCACATATTGATGACTTTCAATTAAATTAAAATATGAAATTATGATGAAGTAGTTGATTGGCGGTATTCTTGTTATTTTATCCAGTAAATAAAATCAGAATAATAGCAGCAATAAGTATGTTAGCAATAGCTTTATTTTGTCAATTGTTTTAATTTACTGCAGTAATTTATTTATTTCCCTAATCATTTAAAGGAGTGCAGGTGGTGGCCTGCTGGTGCGGCTTGGTGGGGGGTATCAGCTGCAACTTAAAAGTTATAGTCGTATGTTCAAACCCAGGCAGGCGATTTACTTTATGTGTTATTTCACCACCACTGCTCTCAAAACGGTGAAGGAAAACATCGTGAGGAAACTGGCATGTCCTAGAAACAAAAATTCGAATACATGTGACATCCACCAACCCACATTGAGCTCACGTGGTGGATTAAGGCCCATTCCCTCTCACAGAGAGAAGGCACAGGCCTTCTCTCTGTAATGTTTCCACTGCTGGGACACAGGTCCCAGCAGTGGAAACATTAAAAAGGCTGATGATGATGATGATGATTATGAATAATTTATACACAAAATGAAGCAATGCTGTCCAATGTCGAAAACTGGCCATTTTTGTAAGTGCTGACTACACTTAAAAAAATGGCCAGTTTTCGACATGACGCCTGATAAAAATGAATTATTTTCGATGGATCCCACTTTTGAATCCCATATTCCAGAAAAATATAGGTATGTCAGATCCGGGTATATAGGATCGTGATTTGACCTACTTAGTGACATACAGGTGTCAGATTATGGTCGTGGGCACAGAATTTGGGATACGGGTAAACTAGAGAAATATCTCCTGTAACTTCTACACAGTGTTAATTCGTTTCAGAGTCAATTACTATCACTATGGTACTAAGTACAACTCTGTATTTAAAAGGAAACACTGAGCAGTTCCTAGACCAGTATTTCATGGCCATGTATTGTCCGAACGATCACTGCCGCTCTCCGTGGACCATATTGACACCATACCCGACACTAGACGCCGCACAATACCGAACAAAGGTACTTGTATCCCATTTTAATTAAACAAATCATGACAAGATTCGACAGGTATATCTCCCTTTCCCTCAACAAAGTACAATTAAAAAACCTCAATGTATCGGCAAAAGCACTTATTCCGATACGGCAGCATGATCTAAGTTCCTGATTGTTCTCACAACTTGTTCATTCACTTTATAATTAAACTTGGGTGTGCTTGGGTCAAGTCCTAGTTGACTTCGCTGTAGTTGCCCGGCTCCCGGGAACTTTCTTCGTTTGTTTACTACTGCTTTGATTATCCTTTAAGTGCCTCCCAGATTGATAAATATTCAATTTGTAGATAACACTGTGCTAGCGGTTGACAGTCGAAGACTTAGATTGAGTTTAAACTAATATTTCAAAGAGGGGAGTTGTTTGTCTGTATGTTTGTCGCATATTTAAAAATACTGATATGAACACAATAAATATTTTCATTGATATAAAGCTACACTATAGGGATGAAAAATATATTTTTTTTGTCCGTCAGGTAGTTAAATGATAAACATTAGATACGTGTTTATCTTGTTTATATAAAAAAAGTTTCCAACGAATTGAGAACCTCCTCACACGAAGGCACAGTGCGTTGAAATTTTGCGTAACACCCCGTTTAAGATCACTTTTTACTCACAAGTGACGTCATAATTAATGCTCCTCTTCTGATTTTGGTGCGTTTTGTCTTTGTATTTTTTATTGATTTGATAAAGCAAAAAATAAGTTACCAATATTTTTTAATAATCTAACTGACGGACTAGTTTTTTTTTACCCAGGTGACATCCCTATTCCCAAATGATATAAAATATTTTTTATCCCAAAAAAATCGACGGTTTCCACGGTATCTCCATGTGAGTGTATCCGCGGGGCATTGCCAGTATCTAATTAATATTTTGCGTAGGCTGGTTTTAATTGATCCCTTTTATACTAAGAGGTAATAAGGTTTTATTACCTCTCTCTCGATTGTTTCGTTTTATTACTGGCTTCAAGAGGCTTTCAAAAGCTATTCGGCAACGTTATCTAGAATGCTAATACGTTGAGAATAAAAGTTCCGTCTTTTGTTTCTCTAAATTAATTAGCAAAAAGTTTGGGACATTCAATAATGAGTTTTACATGTTTGATAATAGAAGTTAAAATAGTACACTTTTTTTTTTTAATCCCAAGTTCCTGTGATTCTACATATCATCGAGAGTATTTCACAAGGGAGTATTTATTAAAAAATATACCTGATCTACAATTCAACATTACTAGAATATGTATGCTGCTTCATGTGGGGAATCAAAGCAGCCTCCCTTTTATTAAAAAAATACAAAGTACTACGAGAATTCTAACATTGGTGAGCGAGCCTCGGAAACAGGGTAGAGAGATAGATTTTAATTTTAGATTCAGCTCATATGTCGTATGAAATTAAAATGGTGAAAACATTTGTTCGGTTTTAGAAGGGATGCCCTTATTGTAACGTATTTTTTTGTTATATTAATGAATACATCTGTTGATCTTGTATATGAGGCAGAAATCAAGTGAAAAGCATATTTTTAATAGTACTTTTTTCTGATAAAAATACCTAATTTAAATCTAACACCTTCAAAAGCCAACTTTCTGCACTCCATTGAACTCTGTCGCTATGAATTCGGAAAACTCTTCAATTTATGTCAATGACATCGTGAGGAAACCGGCATATCCCAGAACCAAAAATTCGAAGACATCTGACATCCACCAAGCCGCACTGGGCCCGCGTAGTGGATTATGGCCCATTCCCTCTCACAGAGAAGAGGTCTGTGTCCCAGCAGTGGAAACGTTAATAGGTGATGATGATGAATGTGATGTGAATCTGTAACTGTCAATTGAGAAGATTGAGGGAGGCTGAGTTTAAGTTGAATCGAGTGGAGGAATGACCTGGTGAAGGTTGCGGGAATCCGCTGGATGCGGGACCGGTCATTGTGGCGACACTTGGGGAAGGCCTATGTCCAGCAGTGGACTTCTTTCGGCTGATATGATGATGATGATGAGTGGAGAAAATTACTTGAGTACTAAATGAAGAATTAAACATGAGTCATCCTATAGTTGCCTACCTGCGTTACATATTTATATTCTAAATACAGCAAAAACAATAAAACGAAGTTATCTGCAGCAAAACACATGGAACCGTTATATTGTGGAGTTAGTAGCATGTCAGACAACAGGCCGATAACCTAGGGAGCCCGTCGAACTATAAAGTGGGCTCGTACATCCCCCAAGGGGGTACGCCGAACCGGCTATGTACTTCTGGAGCCATCCGGTTGTACGTACTGTTGTCGAGAAAATACTGAATTAAATATGTGTAGCAGATAGAATATGGAAATAATAAATGATGTTTTATAGAACATGGAAAGGCTTTGGTCTAATAAATGGCAGATTTTTATGTTTCATCTAAAATTCTAACGGAACGTAATAAGTGGCTTTAAACAAAACGTCCTGTTATCAGCGATAACGAGTATCGAAAAGTCCGAAATAAATAGGATTGACATGCACTACCGAAAGGTAACATGGTATTTTTTTATATGTTGGCTTTTCAACAAACTAGCAATATAAATATAAATAAAAGCAACAGTAATTCAAGCAGATGGCAGATTTTAGGAGATATCGTAGCTGCAAAAAATGGGGAAGCAAAATGTCATCTAGCACTTTGATTCACTGTTAAAAAAAGGAAAACTACTTGCTACTCAATGAAACGTACAAAATCGCAAAAGCTAAAGCAAAAAAAAAACGCCGCATGTAAGCTACGCACGAACTGAACCCCCTCAGACCGGATGTATTAAAATTTCCACAGTTTAACTTTGGGGTGCGCGAGGCGATGCGTTTTGGTATTCACGTACCTACACACCTACCTACTTATACATCCTTACATAGGGATTTTCTCTATAGGCCTACAACCCTTTCTAATTTACACTCTATATTCCAGACCATAAAGTTGAAATTCTAACAACATATTTAACACTGTTGATCGCAGGAAATTGTTGAAATATTAATGGGTACGTTATGCTCAATTTCCTGGCTTTCAACGAGTAGCTATCGGTAACTTTGTCCTCTAAAATGTTAATAGGAATACTTGGTTGAATTAGTTGATAGATAATTAGCAGTTTAAATAAGGCATGTCATTGTTACAGTTTATTGG
The DNA here is from genome assembly GCA_945859665.1 of Anorthoa munda. Lineage (NCBI taxonomy): Eukaryota > Metazoa > Arthropoda > Insecta > Lepidoptera > Noctuidae > Anorthoa > Anorthoa munda. The sequence continues at coordinate 13,590,330 of OX243910.1, forward strand.
GTAAGGAATTTATTAGTGGTTTATGTGACCGTTAAATGCGTTTTATGAGGAAGAACGTGAAGATTTACAAACTTTAACGTTATTAAAATTTGTTATAATTATAACTTATAAAAAAAACTTTGTTATAAGCTGTAAATAATATGGAAGCTTTGATATTTTTAAACAAATAACGATTTATAGGCATTTTAATTGGTAGATAGAAGAACGACAGTGTTACCAATCTCAATCTTTCAACATTCTAACATCTTAGAACATTATAAATCTCAGAGCCTCGTACATCGACGCCGAGTTGCCAGCCTGTCGGTTTTTTATCGGTTGCATTTCGTAGAGTATGCGACGGAACGGCAGAATTTGATTCCGCCTAGCCCTTTCCATCATCGGACTACAAGACGTACGGCCTTGCGCCATCGGTACATGGTGGACATCCCTCCCACATGCACAAAAATATATTTCATAGCCGAAGTTCGACATCATACAAAATCCGTTGGATTATTTTAAACATGTTAGTCGGTCAGAAGCACTGAAGGCTGGAGTATCCAACGTAAGCGCTTTGAGGAGAGATTGACGCTTTTGAAAAATTACATTTATTAAATTTGCAAACGTTATTCAACACGGCATCCGTTGATTATTCCAATTTTTCGCATCGGCCGTTCCTGTTAATTGTTTTCCCAGTCGATCCAATTCGCTCTTCAGTTAGCTTTACAATTTCAAAGTGTCATTTGATTCGTGATGGATTTCGGAAGTTTTTTGGCAATTTCACGGTTCACGGGTATTCCCGATGGATTCTGTTTTGTTTCAACATACATCTGAATTGACGGATCAACGCCGATAACGTAGTTCCACGCAATTTTCCCAAAAAGTGGATGTAGCGAATGAAACGGGACTTTTTATTTTTTAGCGGTGAAATATTTTTTACTAGCTATGCCCGCGGATTTGCTCCCTTTAACTGCCTACCCTAACCTACCTACCTATCATTTTTATTCTAGTTTCATTCTTACGCGGCGAATCTTAACATTGCCATTCAAAAAATGACGTCAAATGCAAAACGTCATCTATCGAATATGGAGTTCACTTGTCCGAGTATCTGAATCGCGTGTTGTGATATTTTACTGCTTGAACAATTTAAATTCTTATATCTTTTGATTGAGTTAACCGATTGCGAAAAACAAAAACTAAATATTATTTCAAGTTACGCACAATTTTAATGTATTCAAGTTATCTACATTGGTTTAGTACATTTTACGTGATGCGTGCACAACTAAATAGACAAACAGACTAAATTTCCAAAAATGCTGGATTCTGCTCATTACCAACTAAAAACGTAAATATTGTGTTCATATTTTAAATTAAATGTGAGAAAATTAAATTAAGGTGTTTGTCGGCATTTTGTGCCTGGAAATGTTTCATTGCTCAGCAGTTTATTTTCGATGTAGGTACAAAAACTAGTTTTCTACAGATTTATTATATGTATTGATTGATTAGCTTTTGTGTTTGGTGCTTTAATTTGTCGGGTTTCTCTTACGAAATTAATACGATTTCGAATGGTGTAGCCATTAAGTTGGATTGACACCGAACGAAGCCATAAATAGTACAAGTGACGTAATAATGTGTGTAGCCTTATTAAATTAAATGAAGCCCTATGAACGTTAATGTTGAAAAGTAGTTATGTTTAAACTCCAAACTTTGTTTTTCTAAATTACAGAATTACCAAAAACATGACAATAAATTGTTTTGTGGTGTTCGGCTAATGATAGCAGAACACCACAAAACAAACATTACATTAAAAACAGTAATGATCGTAAAAGTGTCACAATAAATAATAAAGTTTAATTTAAAATATTGCACATAACGGTGGCGAAATGTCTCAATTTATTTAACGTAAGCGTGACAAAAGCTGTAAATGTGAAATGGTCACTTAAATCACAGCAATTGCCACGCCTATGCTGACCAAAACTGTGTTTTCCATGTAAAATTGCGTTAATGTTAAGTTATTCATTCCACAACATAACCAATTACGATAAGAGTTCGCTGATGACTTATTTTCTTCATCGTTTTCTTTTTCAAGTAAATCGCTGTAAAGAGATTTAGTATTCAATTTAGTCGGTGACATGCAGAATAAATTTTATTATCTACACAAATTGAGTCTTTTGTAACACGATAGACGTGCGATTTACGAAAATAAACATGATTAAAAATAAATCATTGAAGAGCTTTTGAAGTCTAGGCTTTCGTGAGCTCACCTCTAAAACTTAGCCGTATTTCTCTTGAGATTTAATCGTGTAGTTAAGAACAATGCCACAGATTCCTAACTATAACTGCAGTGGTATCGATTCCGCATTCGGTGTGCTTGGTATCGATATCACCGTTTCCCTAAATGTCACAGTTTGCATATGAATGAGTTATCAATAAACATAGAATAGAATTTATGGTTTGTCTATAGCAGCTGATTTGAAAATGGAATAAAAATTGTTGATGGAATAATTTCAATTTGGAAATGGAACGATATTATTTTAGGTTTTTTATATGCTTTTATTGATGTTTCAGGCATTGGGTTGGTGGATCTCGTGGCTAAATATTAACAGCCGCACGTGTCGATCTTCAAGGTTAAGCAACGCTCGACGAGGTCGGTCCGTGGATGGGTGACCATTTCAACATACCGAGATTCTGCCGTGCCTCGGAAAGCATGTTAAGCTGTTGGTCCCGGCTGACATTTGAAGATCTTTGACAGTCGTTACGGGTAGTCCCAAACTTGAGATCTGACACCAGTCTTGCCAAGGAGTATCGTGTTACCCAGTTACTGGGTTTTGGAGGTCCGATAGGCAGTCGCTCCATGTAAAACACTGCTACTCAGCTGAATCCGGTAAGACTGGAAGCCGACCCCAATATAGTTGGGATTAAGGCTAGGCAGAGAGAGATTGATTTTTCGGCGTCCAGCACTAATACCAGATACGAAAGCACCCTAATCATTACGGAGCAAATTTCGGGAACCGAGACTTATGTAGTGGTCAAATACCTTCCAATAATAAAGGGTAAAGCAGAAGTTGCCTCAAAATACCACTCATCTTCAAGTGAAGCATGGCATTAGATTGGTAATCAAGCGTCCATCCACTAGCAATTACCATATCTAATATGTACGTGCCTTCATCATTTCATTGTGTTTAATTCTACACTAATAAGTTCCGATACTGTAAACCACATCAAAGGTCCGAATTAGCATGAGCGGGCACGTTTGAGGGATAATAAAGCGGTAGTGGTCGTCAGCTAGAGCACCTTAGGGGCTAATTTTGCTTGGCAAGTAATGATTATGAGTCTGGCGTGAAGCCTGCAAAGGACCGCAATATGCAAATGATTTTAGCCTTTAGCGTTCAACTGTCCGTCGCTCCTGTAAAATAATTATATTAAAATTAACTTCAGAATTATTTTCTTAGAATGTTGTCATAGCCACAAAGTAAATGTACTTCAAGGTTGGCGACGAAATTATAATAAAATTACAGTTTTACTATATTACATACATTATATATACATACATTTTAGATATTAAATGTTGATTGATCTATAAGGTAAAAATAAACATACTGTTACTAATAACTTTGGCCTATTTCGAGTTTACATTTAATTCTTCTTCACAAAATGTATAATAATAATAATAATAAAATAATTTATTGGTAAAACAAGTTTAGGTATAAACAAAATTTTTAGATTGGATCCTCCTTTTAGGCAGATAATGCCTGTATTAGGAGAGTCCGCTCTTCCATAGCAAGACGTATTATACAAAAGCAAAACGTATTATAAAAAATAAATGAAAAAATTGCTATAACTACATAAATTAACTTAAATAAAATGTGTGTATGTGTGGGTGTAAGTATGTGTGTGAGTTTATGTGAGTGATCGGTAGCCTGTAGGTGTAACTGAGTGTACATGAGTGTGAGGGTGTGTTTGTGTTAAGGTTTCAGAAGTGTTTCGGTATCATTGTAGGTAAGTGTTTGTATCCATTCCATTATTTTCTTTTTAGTGTCATAGTAGTTTTTGGGGTAAATGTAGATGTATTTATTGATTTTATTGTATAGCGCAGCAGATCTTTTGCTAAATTGCATACTGGCAAGCAAAGTCCTTGTCCTAGGGATATTTAGTATCAAGTCTTTCCTTCTTTTTTTCAGTATGCCAGCATCATAGGAAAGAGACTTATGTTTTTTTAATACAATTTGTGTAACATAAATTTTCCTGACTGAGAGCAAGTTACTAAGTCGAAATAGGTCTTCAGTAGGATATCTCTTTTTTTTTAAGTACATACACTTGATAAGAGCGCGTTGTGCCCTTTCCACTGTTAGAAATTTTGTTTTGACAGCACCACCCCAGACAGGTATACAATAGGAAAGTACTGACTGGACTAGCGCAACATAAATCATTTTAAGGAAATCCTTTTGATGATCTGAATGATTATTGGCAGCCCTGGGAACGATATATCTAAGAGTCCTGAACATCCAGCTTAATGTCCTGACTCTATTGGCAACCTGTTCAATGTGTGGGTACCATGACAGTCTCTGGTCCACGATAACACCTAAGTACTTAACATGAGGTACTTTGTTGATTGTTGAGCAGCCACAATCATTGCGATTACCGTTATTGCAAGTATGAATTGTAACATTAAAATCTTCCTCTGGTTGTGTACGTTGGCAAACACTGAAGCAAATGTAATTTGTTTTTGTGATGTTTAATGTAAGCAAATTAATTGTTAACCACTTGGCGATTTTAGCCAAGCCTATCTCAGTACTAAGTTTAACATTCTGCCAAGTATCACCAGTGAATACTACAGCAGTATCATCCGCGTAAGAAAAGACTTGTGCGTTTACAACATTTATGTTACAAAGTTCATTAACATAGATAAGGAATAATGTAGGTCCCAATACACTTCCTTGGGGGACGCCGTATGACGTATTTGCGTCTTCACTAGTGTACTGACCCACTCTAACCCTCTGCTTCCTGTTTCTGAGATAATCCTCAAAAAGGGCAAGAGGCACTCCGCGAACCCCAATAGATTCCAGCTTCCTTACAAGGATTGGGACAGAGACGGTATCAAAGGCTTTTTTTAGGTCTAAGAATGCAGTTATACATTTTTTACCCTTGTCAAGCTGTTCGGTTATATGAGTACTTAGTGCAGTAACTGCATCTTCAGTGGAAATCCCTCGACGAAAGCCAAATTGTGACTCAGATAGTACGTTGAAATCTTTTAGGTATGATAAAAGCCTTACATTGATCAGTTTTTCTATTATTTTTGATATAGAGGGTAATACAGATATGGGCCTGAAGTTGGAGACATCGTCTCTGTCCCCACTCTTGTACACTGGTGTAATAATAGCCAGCTTTAAGGATGTCGGGAAGATGCCTTCACGAAAGCAAAGATTAGCAAGATGCTTTATTACGGGAACAACCTCCTTTCTTATATATCTCAGAAATGCAGCAGAAACATTATCCCAACCAGACGCACTGTCAGATTTTAGACTCATTAGGATATGATTCACTTCATCATCGTCAGTGTCTAACATTACGAAGGAGTTGGGTTGAGTTAATTGTAAACAATCTAGGTCACTTTGATCATCGGTTAACGCTGGGTGGATTTTTTGAGCAAGGTTCTTTCCAATGTTCGCGAAATATTTGTTAATATAGTTGACTGATTCTAAAGGAGATGATTTTATGTTAAGTAAGTCTGTATTGCAATTGTTAGCTTTATTTGAGAAAGTTATAGTTTTAATGTTTTTCCAAAGTAATTTATTGTTAGCAACTGATTTTGTAATTAATTCTCTTTCATATTTACGTTTTAATTTTTTGATAAGATTGTTACAATGATTTCTATATCTTATATAAGTTATTTTTAATATGTCGTTGCATGGATCTCTTTTATTATCTTTTTGTAGCTTGTTACGATTTTTAATACAACGTAAAATTCCTGGGGTTATCCATGGTTTTATAATGCGCTTACTGTTAGGTATTTTAGTAAGAATAGTACTTTTATTAATGGATTCCGTTAGCTTGTTTACTAGTAGGTTAGCTAGAGTTTCAGGATCATTACAAAAGAGTAAATCTGCTAGATTACTTTCCTGCACGTACTTAAGTGCTTGCTCAAAATCCACAGAGGATCTAGTTTTGTTAGCTATTGGGGTATTTTTTAATTTTGATAGGGATAGAAGTGTGGTGTAGTGATCTGTAATACTAGTTCGTAAGATAGCGATGGATGCTGAGGTTTTTTGTTTGTTTATTTTCAACATAAAATGGTCTAAACAGTTTTCATTTCTTGTAGGTAGAGTATGCCCAGGTAATATTCCGTACAGGGATAGCGTGTCAAGGTAAGTAGTACTGTTTCTGTGTTCATAAGAAGATTCTATATCTTTAGTTCTAATGTTTATATTAATGTCCCCCGCTATAATAATATTTTTCTGAGTTTGTAGAGTATCTAGATGGGAACTTAAGGAACTGATAAAAGCCTCAGTGTTCATGCTTGAAGGGGATGTATAATAAAAGACTATCTTAAATTCTTAGATCTCGTTTACTAGATCATAATTAATTATTTCCATTCAATCTTGTTACAAAATGAATGTAACACTAATATTAGTCAGTAATGTCTTGTCAGCGTCTCAAAACTCCAAGTACTTTCATAAATCTTCAATAACTGTTACTAAGAATCACTCTAAACAAAAGAGTAGATTTATTTTCAACGCTAAAATATTCCTTTTACAAAGATTAACTACAAGGAGAATGCTCCATTTAGACGATTAAGCTTTTGTTAATAAACGCTTGAGCGTAACAACAAAAGGGGTGACAAATAATTCGTTTATTTGCCCTCTAAAGATAGGATAATCATTGAAGAAGACGGTAATCGGGCAGCCCTGAATTATTGGACACTTTTGTTGGCTTTAATCACGGAATAACGTGCAGATATTTCTGGCTGTTGCTTCTAACTTCAGTTTTTTTTTTATGTTTTGGCTTCGCACAGTTCGTGTATTTAGCCAGTGTCACGTTTAGAATAGAAGTTAACTAGAACTTCTATTCTTTAGATTTTAGTCCAATGTCCTATAATGTGATTTTTTATTTCGTGGACTAAACTGACATTTGGGGGGTTGTCACTTTATCGTTACACTAGCTGTCCCACGCGGCTTCGCTCCCGTCACTGGCTACCTACCTACCCTGCCTTACATGAATGTTGCGTAACTTTAACCGCTAACGTAGCGCACGCAACGGAAGCTCTCAAAAAGGAATAATTTTGTCCCGTTTTTACAACATTATTCATTTATGCTCCGCTCCTATTGGTCGTAGCGTGATGTTATAGAGCCTATAACCTTCCTCGATAAATGGACTTTCCAACACAAAAAGATTTTTTCAATTCCAACCAGTAGTTCATGAGATTATCGCGTTCAAACAAACAAACAAACAAACAAACAAACTCTTCAGCTTTATAATATTAGTATAGATTATATCGTTACATTAAAATAGTGTCGTACCGTAACTATCCTGAGTGATCGAAAGTTAATCGAAAATCAAAGTAGATCGAAAAAGAAACTATTTCACGGCATAAAAAAATAATTTGTTTAGAAACTAGCGGCCCTTATTTAGTTTCTACTCATTTATGTCAGACTTAATTTTATCGATTGCATTTATTTTATTGTTGATTTCATATTTAACACAATAAAAGGTCATGTACTATGTGTATGAATACTGTTATATTTAAATATATTACGTTTATATTAATAAAACATTTATTTACACCAATTAGTAAAAATAAGTTCAGGAGTCATGTCACATCAATTCGATGAATCACTTATGATTGAGCCTTACCTACAACACTATGCTCCGCGCTTGCAACATTTAAAAAAAATAAGTTCAATAGCAGCTGTCAGTTTAGTCCACGAAATTAAAAATCACAGTACAGTTAGGCCCCAATAAATTGGCGGTAACTTTATTGGAAGCTTCTACGGAGTTTTGTCGACAACATATACAAACTCATGTTCTACCGCTGTGTTTTACTTGCCCACACTCGTGCACGTTCACTAATATTATTAGAATAAAAATCACCATTTTTTAACTATTAATATTTAATTAAACACAATTTTAGGAAAATAAAACAGAGAAGCAACATATACGCCATCACGTTCCCGGCAGAACTCCCTAACTTCAGTTGCTATGGAACACAAAAAATAAGGTTGTCTTTTTCTTATCTTTTCGATGGCACAGATACCTAATATAATACTAACATACCATAGATGCATAGATGCCTCATCCCATACATAGAAACTGTGCCGACATAACTAGCGTTTTTCGACGGAGTTCTCGTACTATTAACTAAAAGTACATCGATTCCACGGCTAAAGGTGGTGTTAGCAGCGACAAGCAAGTAAAAGGATTTACTCGGATCGTAACTATTTTTTTCTTTGAATACAGTGACGATTTGTTTTATAGTATTTTTTGCATGTTTTTACTAACATAGCAAATGTAAATCAAATAATATTTTGCAAACAAAACTGTTCAAAAGGAGGTTCAATATTGATATTTTGCCATCGAACGGGCGCACGGCCAGTACTGCGTTGACATTGGGGCGTATATATCGCCTTAAAATAAAAAATAACAAAACTCGAGTGACATGCTTCAGAAATTTAAAACCGCGCCATCTATTTGTATCAATTTTAAATTATGTGTTCAAATAAGTTTTGTAATGTGAATTAAATTTGCCCTGTCCTGTGTCCTGTATGTGATTGAGTCATATTTTGTAGTAAAACTTGGAGTAAAATAAATAATGAAACATAATGCGAGTTTTTCCTCATTCCAAAGCTTTTAATTCTTGCTATATAAAAATATATCTCAAGACTATATTTACAAAATTTATCCACATATATATTCCACCGTATGTGACGCGTCGCGCAGTGCAACAAGCAATATACATTATAGAAGTTTCCAACTTTAAAATGCACCATTTGCTCGCAGCTCTCGTCGACTTTTTAATCTGTTGATCAAACAGGCGGCCGGCCGACGACAAATTTATTCTTGTACACAAAGATCTTAATCGCGATGTTTGCTTTTGAGCTTCAGCTCTTTTTAAACTGAAGATATATTCCGCTAAACTACAAGAAAAATTAAAATACAAAACGTTTGAAGTGGAGCTGTGAAAACTTGGCGGAATATTTTTGCGTTCGTTGTGATTAAGCTCTGTTGTGATGAAAAGTACCTTCTTTTATTTTGAGATTAAAATTATAAATAAATCTGTCGTACATTAGAAAGACTATTATACTTCATAAAAGATAGCTTGATCTCTGCGACATATGTCAAATTGACGTATACGTTATTATTAGCCTGTCAAGCACTATTGTTATTGTATTGATACTAACAGAAGTCGCAGAGATAAAGCTATCTTTTATGATGTACAGTTGCTATTACTACAGCTGATTTGAATTTGATACCTACCTGACGCGTTATGAACTACATGAAAATGAAAGAATACTATGAGAGTATAATGTTTTAAAGCAAATCATGATGAATACACGTCATTATGTCACTTTTGTCACTAATATATCATGTTACAACAAAAAAGTGTAATCTCACTCTGTCACTAATTGTTCCCCAATGTGTTATCGCTGTCAAAAACTGTCAAAATAGAAAAATAAACAACAAAAGGCGCCAAATTATGATTTGTTTAAGATTTTTTTGTAACACCGTCTGTCAGGTGTGTCGTGTATTTTTGCTCTGGCATCCGGCCAAGGCATTGTTATTTAAAAAATCTTTACAAACCACAACATGTGCTTTCCAAAAAATTGCCCGCATGAAATTAAATCACGTAAGTACAATAGTGTATTGTGTAACTTGCAAATAATACGTGTAAAATGCTCAATTATGTCAGGAATGATGTGAAATTTGGTAACCCGACATTTGGTAAATGTCCTTAACGTACGTGTTTTGATCCTGTAGCATTTAAACTGCAGTAAAACTGCCAGTGACTTCATTTAAAATCAATTCCAGGGAATGTAAAAATCGTGTCAGAAAGCATTGTGTTGGAATATCAAAGAATTCATCAACAATCAAAGTTTTACAGCAAACACAAAACACCATATTATTTCCCGCAGACAGTATCGATTCCTCCAAAATTAACCCATAGAATCTCAAGCTGCAACTGGTTGCTAAATTATTATAATAAGCGGTGGGTCAGCGTGCAAATTGTGGGGCATTAAGCAAATTCGGTCAAATTAGCGCCAGTGCGGCCAATAATAACGTCGGAGCCAGTCCTGCCAACAGTTGCACAACTAAAAACATTATTTACATTATTTTGCATCTTAAACTTGGAATATTTTCTCCAATGTTGTAATCTTCTTTCCCTGATTGGCTGTTGTTGTGGACTTTAAAGGAAACTTACGGCTGGTTGCAGTAATTATGTTTCATAAATTTATTTTATGTTCAGAAAACATTTGTGCAGCGCTTCCGCTGTTCCAAGAAAAGGATTGTGAAATTGTGTTATCGTTAATTTTATATTGTTCGATTTTCAGTGTTTTCTAGTTTGACTTTAAACTAGAGCAATGTTTTCTTGTATTGTATGTCTGTTGTTTATTTAACTGTTTTATTAATCTTTTTAAGTAATACTTGTTTGTATAATTTCGTAAATCCTTATGACAATAATTATGTTAAATGAAGAAAAAAAGGCCCTCGTACTCAAGTTATTACTTTATGTTCGTATCAGATTTTTAAAATTGAATACGCAATGAAGAGATACAATTTAATCTCAATCTCTCAATGGATGGAATCAATTCACGTTGGACTCCAAATTTGTGGGGCGAAAATCGTTGTAAATTAGCTCTTGAACTCATTTCAAAGAACAGACCCAATTACCAGTCAGCCTGTATGTACTACCTGATTTTCACGAAATTCATTATCGAAAGGTTTTCCTTCTTCCTTGATGGATCGAAGGAATTAATAGAGGCATTTCCAGTACTAGGAATTTGGATCTGATACAATTAATTCAGATTTTTTTATTACATTAATTTAATTTCAACAAATTATTTAACAGGTGCTATTTATGACACTAAAAGAACAAACGTTGCAAAACTTGCAACGTAAATAAAATATGTCAGGCCGCAAATAATTTATGCGGTCCACATTTTGTAGCGAATTCGTAAAGGGGCCAGTGCTAAATGAAACGAAACAACTGTTGTCTCTGGTGTTGCACTGACGTTGGCAATTTTAACTAATGACGTCTGACATTTGACGTTTGACGCCAGATGGGACGCACCGGTTGGAGGGAAGTATTTATCGATTTTCATGTTTAGACGGACAGGTATCATCTGCTTGTCATTAGTTGTCGTCTTTTGTCAGTTCTAAGAATGAGATGGATGCGTTTTTGTGGCGTTGAGTTGGCTAATTGTTTGGTTTTCAGCATCGTAAATTTTATTAGTAGTCCAAATATTTTAGTATTGCATGTTTATACTGATTTATTAGAACGAATTTTAACCGGAACCACGTTATTGGTAGCAATTTGAGAACTGATTGTATTGGTGCATATTTTTGAGAACGAGACATAATTATGTAGCTTTGTCATCAAACACCGCATTATTATGAAGTCGGCCAGCCATAATTAAAACCTACATTTAGAGTCCTCTAAACCATCCCGGCGAGCACGGCCTACTGTGACATGGCCTAAGTCACACTTTTTATCACAGTTTGGGCGATAAAGCCATTTTGTCTTAAATGCTAGCACGGCGGCGTGAGATATTTTCTTGACTTGTGGCATAACTTCTTGACATTTATTTGTTTTCTTTTTCGGATATTTGCCAATTTTATGGCAGTTTCGGTTTAACCTTGACCATAAAAACCATTTAGGCTCCGAGAAGCATAGTCCTACGACGCACTATTTCCGAATTATGGGCCTCCGAATTTTATTTTATTTTACATAAAACGCTCTATATCTCGAAAACGGTATGTCCTAGGCAAAAAATATCCAAAATTTAGCCCCCCCTTTGATACCCCCATGCTAGCAGCATCCCAACATGAATATATGAAAAAAAAAAAATTTTTTTTTCGACTTGAACTACAAATTCTTAACAGAAAATATTTTGGGTCATGACAAGTTATGATAAAATATGTCATGTCTTACAATTTGTCTTAAATACTAGCACGGGACAACCATGTGACATAGTTTCAAGACCGACATGCCTTTCTTGTAGCTGACTTCATAGTGCGACATAATCTGAATAGACGACCAAATAAAATAATACTTATAAAAGTGTGCCGTTCATACAGATAAAATACTTTTTAATTTTGTTGGGAACAAATTAATATTTGACCCACGACCATAGACTTATGCACACTTTATTTTTCTTTGTTTGTTTGATAACATATTAAGTGTTTGTTAGAAAGATATAATTATTTTGAAAATATTAACAATTACTTAAAAAATATAATAGCTTGGACCCAGTTCCCGATACCGGTGGGCCCCTATTTTTTATTTTAGTTGTTTTTTGGGGGGTTTATTTAAGAAATAATTTAAAATGTAGAAAGTAAGAAGAATATGGAATATAAGAAATTAATTATAAAAAAGTAATAATCAAAATAAAAATAATAATTATAAATAGAAATAACAATTATAAAAAGTAATAAAATAGAATTAATTAATAATCCTGTAACATTTCAATTAATTAATATTTTTAGGGGGTTTTATTTAAGAAATCATTTAAAATGTAGAAAGTAAGAAGAATATGGAATATAAGAAAATAATTATAAAAAAGTAATAATCAAAATAAAAATAATAATTAAAAATAGGAATAACAATAAAAAATAACAATTATAAAAAAAGTAACAAAATAGTTTCTAATTAATTAATAATCCTGTAAAATTTCAATTAATTAATAAGCATTGATCACCACACACACAAAATAAATTTATTGCCATTTGATGCAGGAAAATATTTTATTTTTCAACTATAAAATTTTATCACCACCTCCGAACGAAAGTGATACATTTTTCTTAATCATCTGTCTAAATGTGAAATTTGTGACAAAATGGATGCGCCCGTATTAGCAAAGTAAGACCCGATAAGTCCCAAATAAACGTCAGGAAATTTTCTCACGCCGCCGTTACTAATAATTAAGACAAAATGGCTTTATCGTCCAAACTGCGATGAAATGTGTGATTCAAGCCATGTCACAGTAGGCCGTGGTCGCCGGGAAGCAACAAGAAAGGCATGTCGCGCCTTTAAAATAAGTCACATGTTTGACCCGGCTAGCATTTAAGACAAATTGTAAGACATGACATAATTTATCATGTCTTGTCACAAATGTCTTGGGTACGCCCATGCTCGCTCCGCATATTCCCAGCCATCTCAAGGTCTTATTAAAAAAAAAACAAATAAAGCCTCTGTTATTCCAAAGTCTATGTCAGTTCAATGATATTGTTTTACAAAGAACTACGTTGTGGAATAATTCTGCTTCGAAATTCAACTGCGGTAGGTGTAGATAAGACAAGTTCGCTTATCTCGAAAGGGATAAGGAGGTGCTAAACATAGAAACCAGCCAGATGGTTCGATGATATAGGTACATAGAGAAGGGACCACAGTGCGACATGCAATTTGAAGTTTAGTATCGCAAAAAATACGAAATGAAGAGGTAAAAAATACCGGTCAAGTCTGACTCGCGCACAGATGGCTTCGTAGCTACAGTTACCAAAATAAATAGGTAACATTACTAGCATTAATAAACAATGAAAACACCGAAAATTGTTTTAACCAAGGGACAAAATTAACTTTGCCGTTCGAAAACTGTTGTCCCCATCCATCAATATGCAACATTTATACTTTTCCAAGTACATTTTATAAGTTGGTCGACTATTATTCGTAAACTTGTAAAGCCTACTTAGCTGTGATAGTTTTCCTTTTAATTTCGTTATATATACTGCATCCGTGAATTATTTTCATATATCTAAAAGCAACCATTTAACTGGCAGGGGGGGGGGGACACTTGACTCTAACAAAAATTAGCAATTTAAAACTTAATTTTACGCAAACGGATCCCTGAAACGAAAAATGGTTTTCACAGACCCAACGACACCCCACACCATGGGATAAATGAGAAAAAAATACATCCTCACTTTAAGTACGTGTACAGGAAAAAAAAAACTTCATTTTATTATGCCACTTTGTCGACGTGATTAATATGTATATCCATGCCAAATTATAACTTTCAAGTACATAGAGTCTCTGAGCTAAGCTGGGAACGGACGGACAGACGGACATGGCGAAACTTTAAGGTTTCCTTGTTGACTACGGAACCCTAAAAATCTGCAAATATTTTAAAAGCTAAATACAAATGTCAACTGATCAGAAAACAAATTACTCACCACTTCACCTGCCTGTAAACTACTTTCCAATACGACTCTACAGCAAAACCAATTAGTTTCCAATTAAAATGGAGGACTTATCGGTTTTTCCTCGACGTAATTCATAATGCTTTAATATCGCCCAAAACTGACGTATTAACGAGAAAATTTAAAATTACGGGTTGATGGCAGACAGGGTTTTATAAAGGGCTAAATCCCTTAAAATCCTCATGCGGTTGCCAGTAAAGCCTTGTACCTCGCCAGTTTTGTTCGCAGAGGCTAACATAATCCGTAGATTACGCGAATTAAAAAAAATGTAAAAAGGAGATATGTATTAATCTTTTATTCGCTTTGTGGAACATTCGTGAAGCGTTTGTGGTGTGTAGTGTTTAAATTGTTATTGCGTATGTTGACATTTTAATTTTTATTGTGCTGTGTTAACTTATAGATTCTGTTTGTGGGCAACGCAATTATTTATTTAAAAGGTTGTGTGTGGCATTATGATAATCTGGTGAAGACATAAAACTGTCATTATTTATTTAAGTTTCATATTCTGCGTGGAGTTTAGAGATTGCATATAATTTGATTTTAGCAATTTTCTTAATGCTATACAAAAAACCTTTAAAATTCGTTAACAAAAAACAAAGCAACCGTAAATATAAGGGACAAGTACCTAACCCCCACACTCACCTCATACGCGTATAAGTTACCTCAATTCCAACATGGGTGCATGACAGCGCCCCTACAGACATGCAAGAAGCATTGTTTAGAGTGTACTTAAAAACTAATCCAGCCTAGGGCTATTAAAATTATTTGTTTAAGTTTCATATTAAACTACGTGTAGTTTAGAGATTGCATATAATTTGATACAAAAATACCTTTGATATTCTTTAAAAAAAAAAAAGCAACCGTAACTAAATAACAAAAGTACCTATAACCCCCACACTCACCTCATACGCGTATAAGTTACCTCAAATCCAACATGGCGGAATGACAGCGCCCCTACAGACATGCAAGAAGCATTGTTTAG
Source organism: Anorthoa munda (assembly GCA_945859665.1). Classification (NCBI taxonomy): domain Eukaryota; kingdom Metazoa; phylum Arthropoda; class Insecta; order Lepidoptera; family Noctuidae; genus Anorthoa; species Anorthoa munda. The sequence continues at coordinate 13,605,697 of OX243910.1, forward strand.
AGCGTACTTAAAAACTAATCCAGCCTAGTGCTATTAAAACAAAGTACACTCTCGACCGTGACAGCCTCTGATTGGTCGTCCACCGTCCCTTTACAGACATTGCTCATTGTTCTACAAGTCTAGTTCCCCCCACTCTGTCTGTTTCCCCCTTTATTTTAAAACTACTCTTGTATTAATAAAACTACGAGCTTTTTGTTGAGTTTGCTTTGCTTTGAATAGGCTTGACAACAAATAGCTTTGGCTTGGTATATTCGAGATATATTCTATCTATTTTTCGCCTTCTATCTTGTGTTTTAGAAAATGTATACTCGTATATTATCGTTTCATTGTGAATAAGGAGTGTAATACCGTTAGAAATTTTCGACTTCATGGCTTTTGTTAAATGTTGATGATTTGTTTAGGAATCTTACTATAGTAGAACAGTACCTAATTTTAACATAATTTACGATTGTATCACCTTAACAAATAAACGAGCTATAATATATGCTATGCCGTGAATTTAAAACCACTTATATGTGTCAAGTTCTGATCACAACTAATTGTATCTTGTGATTTACATCGTTCCATCTGTCTGTTAGCTAATTTAGTACTATCCTGTTTTAGTACCACCTATTGAGACCGAATATAGGTACATAAGTACCCCACTTAGTATAGGTAGATAGGTATGTACTAGGCATATTACGAGCAGATGTGTCTATTTAAAAAAAGAACAAAGGCCAGTACATATTATAGTGTTGAACAAAGCAAAGCGTTCTGATTGGTTAAAAATTCAAGAATAGCAGCATTCAACCCCTCTGCTGCAGTATCAAATTGCGGTTATGGAGCCTAAGTATCAATTAACCAAAATGGCCGCCCAACATGAACTTGGGGCAAATAAAAGCAAACAGATGATATTAAAAAAATGTGTAGAATTTCTGTTTAAAATTTAGCAATTTTATGCCAAATTAATATATTAAAGGGATTTTCAGTACTTAGAGAATTTTCACAAAATTAAACGAGAATAAAGAAATTTTCTATCCAGTGTAATAATGCAGCTCTTTTAGAATATTATTGCTGAAAGTTTCCAATTAACTTTCTAGATTACTTTCAGTTTTCACTAGCTCTCATTTTTCAAGCTTTTGAAAGAATTTTTAAGGTTCAGCTAAAAATAAAGTTAGATAAGTCTTATTCTGGATTTAAATAATAGTCTTATTCTTATTTAAATACCAAAGAAAAATGTCTACCAATTCATAATGTTGATTTATTGAAGACGCAGCTTATATTCTGGCAATCTCCATATATAACTTACCAAATTAAATTTACCAAAAGATAATTGTAGAAGATAAAATCTAAATATGTAGAGTGATTTTTCTGAAACTACAAACTAAAAAGAAGCCACTAGATTCTATATTCCAATATGAATAGTATTATTTTGAGATAAGCGAGCCACACTATTCCTCTGCAACTACTGAAACAGAGTCAACAGCGGCGTCTACCAGAGAAGCGCCGAGGCAATATTATAAAGTACATCGAGTTCTGTAGAAACGATTCAACTGACTGATTTTATCAAAAGGTAGTTGAAACAGACCCTTATACCCAAGTATCAATCAACAAACAGAAACGATCAAATAACACCAACTTGTACCTACGTGTGAACCGCACATTCATAATTGTGAACAAATAAATCTTCGGCGACATTATCAGTTTATTGAATATTATAAATATTGATAAACGACAACCGAGTGTTGTAAACAATAGGTTTATTGCTTCCCGTTTCAGATCATTTAACATGCACGTGACTTCGGTAGGGTTGCCAAATGTAGACTATCTATGAATTTTGTTTATTGATACTGATGTACCGATATAAACAGGGGTGGTGAGTGGGAGATTTTTATTGGCGATTATAATATTATTTATGAGTTTAAGTTGAATTCTATAATCAATACTTTTGCGGTTAGGGATTGGGGTGTTTTGTTGTTAAAAAGACCTTGAAGTAAAGGAAATTATTGAAAAATATTTTGGTACTACTGTATTGGTATTTAAACACTCTAGTCTAGACAATTATTGTCATTCGATGTCAAACGTCAGCCGTCGAATCCAACTCGGCTGGGCATCGATCGGGAAGTTGCGCGGTATCTTCTCGTCCAACTTACCACAGTGTCTCAAGACGAAAGTCTGTGACCAGTGAGTGTTGCCAGTGATGCCATAATATGGTGCTGAGACGTGGTCGCTCGTGGGCCTCATCAGAAAGCTTAAAGTCACCCAAAGGGCAAAGGAGAGCGATATGCTCGGAGTTTCCTTGAGCAATCGAATCAGAAATTAAGAGATCCGTAAGCGAACCAGGGTTACCGACATAGCCCGAAAAATTGCCAAACTTAAGTAGCAGTGGGCAGGGCACTGCTATATTCCGGCAGAACGGATGGTTGGTGGGGCCGAAAAGTTCTGGAGTATCGAATGCGAACCGAAAGACGTCTTGGAAGGCCTCCCACCAGTTGGACAGATGACCTGGTGAGTGTGGCGTGTGTCTGCTGGATGCGAGACGCACGGGACCGTGGTCAATGTAGCGACGCTTGGGGGAGGCCTATGTCCAGCAGTGGACGTCTTTTGGCTGACATGATGATTATGTCAACCATGCCCTTGATGATCAAAATGCCAAAATGTAATACATTGGTCATGTGATATTTTGTATAGTGGCTATCGCGACATTTTCTTTGATAGAATTTCATTTGTCCGCGAGGAAGGGGACGACCGCCCGCCACTTGGTGGTCAAACATGCAGAAAGAGATCCTGAAGGAGAACCTGAGCACACAGACAACCCAAAACAGAGCTCTCTGACGCAGACGTACAAGGAGACCCGACCCCAGCTGAACTGGGAAGAGGGTTGGACAAAGAGAGAGAGAATTTAATTTGTCTAGAGCAGTAGAATTTATAAAAAGTCTAGTCCAACCGGAAACAAAAACTCAAAAAATATCTAATATACGAACGATACAATTGTATTGTTTTCCAGGTTTTCAATACCATCGAAACCAAAGAAACAAAGTACACCACTATTTTGACCTTAACCTCATAACTCAAATCCCTCAGTACTTTACCAAAATCTACCTCAAAATCGTTCGCCAAATCACGCCAAAACGGGATTAGGTAACCCGATAACTACTTATAATATCGTAATGTAACTAAAATTATGGCGGCTCATCGAAAATTTTGTTTATTTAATTTGTGGCTAGTTCACAACAAGCCTGTTTGCTAAACCAGGCAGTACTGAATAAATAATTGTTGGTCTCTTGTTAAATATTAAAATGGGGCTAGATGTTGTACACGGGCGATTTCATATCGATGATATAGGGGATGATAATTGGTTGTATTTCATTGGTGGTTAATTGAATATTGGTTTGTTAGATAACCATCGCACTATGGGGCTTTAGAGCTCATGTAATGTTTAGAGATATAGAAAAAGATTCGTGGAAGGTTGGTAAGAGTCAACCCGTGAGCCAAGTACTGACGTTTACCTTGACCAGAAGATACGCATTGCATTACGTAGGCAATACTGCCAGTCTTTTAGATACATTACCAATCGACAGCAGTGCCACAGTATAAATATGGAACAGTACGGAAACTACCTACAAACGCTCAAAACGGCACACTCACACAAACATGCGCATCGACGAGACCCCTAAGCGGCTCGCACTAATGACAGTACCGCGGACGCTGCATAGGGGTCTTGTCGATGCGCATGTTTGTGAGTGTGCCGTTTCGAGCGTTTGTAGGTAGTTTCCGTACTGTTCCATATTTATACTGTGGCACTGCTGTCGATTGGTAATGTATCTAAAAGACTGGCAGTATTGCCTACGTAATGCAATGCGTATCTTCTTGTATATTTATACTGCGGCAGTGCTGCAAACATAGGCTCTTCGGTTATTTCCTATGAAGCACATAAAGATTAGGCATGAAGATTTAAATCTCAAAAATTATCCAAAAATATTTTTTTACCTAAATTAAATAACTATAAACCCTCAAAACTTTTCTACCGCACATATTGTCTTAGAAATACCTAAAGTAAACTTCTAAAAGCCTTATTATAAGTTGTTAATTAAAAAACTATCTAGTTTAATCACTAAATAACGAACCCGCTTTTAAGAAATTTTAATAATAAAAGATAAAAATCACAAGGGAGCTATGAGAATTTGCGTTTTCAGTATCTCGTTTGCAATGTTACTGATTGAACTTCTAATAAAGTGGTACATTTGAACTTTGTTATAGATTCCCTAGACTCTTGAATATTGCAAGACTACAAGGGCTTTGAATGAAAACTTAATATTAAGTAAATTTTATATTTTAATATGTTTCCTCTCGTCGGAATAATGAATGAAATTGAGGTAAGTAGTTTATGTCTATCTTCTATTGTATCCCATGTCTTACTCTATTTCTCATTTTTCCCTGACTCATCTTGTCTTCTGTCTCCAGATTGAAATTTATTTACTTCTGTAGGAATTTTAAAATGACGCTTACTTTCTAGAATATATTAATTTCGATTAAAATTAAATTGTCTTTTGTCTTGCATTATCAAAACAAGTCTTTGTCCTGAATTCTGAAAATTACAGGCGGGTATAATATAATTATAAGTTGAAATTGTGATACGGTACATGAATATTTCATAAGTAATTTTTTTTTTTGAGTGATACCACCTCAGAAATTATTAATTACAAGCTCATTCGTAAGAAATATGAAAATAAAACCTCATTAAAGAGACTTTCTCTGAAGATTGTACATGAACTTATGTAATTCTTAGAAAATCGCTGCCTACTCAGACTCAGTAAGAATTATTAATATTTAATACCTTCTTACACGTCCCATTCTACAAAATAGTTCGCCGAAATTGAGCAAGCCTACCCTTTAATATGTCTATTATTTTTCCCAAGTCGGTGGTAGCGTGAGCACACCGAATTTCGGCCGTGATCCTCCCCTATTTACATATGCGAATGTGTGCGGTTTTGTTTCTATTTGCGCTAGTAGGGTGTGTACTTGTAATTACGGCATTGGGACAAGTCCCGAGGCGAGGCGGCCGCAGACAAAGATTTAGGTTTTCGGATGCTGGAAGAGGATTTGGATTTTTTTACTTGGCCACGGTACTACGGTTTCGGCCCGATAACAGTGTTTGTTTTTGGTTCAAACTAAAAGTTCGCTGAAAAGAAGATATATTTTTAGGAAAATATTCCGCTTTTTGACCTCTCTTTGTAAGTACATAATACACTATGCTACTATTTCTAATAACAGTTCTGGTTGCAACTTGGAGATATTTATTTATATATTGCCAAAAGTCATTTTAGACCTTTTTCAGGTTTAATATAATATTTACTGCCTCATTTGATTATTTCTATAATTTTATTTAAGGTTCATAAGTGCATAAATATATCTTGCTCGTTAATTGTCTCTTCCAGTATAGATGTATGGGACATCTTAGCCCACCCCTGTCTTCTCTAAATGAACTGGGTCCGTGTTCATGGTAATTCTGGGCCTCACCTGAATGTCGATGCGCTACCAAAGGGAATAGCGTATATAAATATTGTATCCATATTTAATGCAGACCTGTGGCTTGTTGCCCTCTAATATTAATATTTGCCCTCTTTTCAAAGGGAGATAATGCTGCAAGTGTAAACTGAATTTTTGGTACAAACAGACTAATGAAGTGAACGTTGGTGTAATTTTGGGGGCACGATTAAAGCTTAGTGATTATGACAATGTTTTGTAGCACTTTGTACAGTAATAAATAGTTGATATATATTATTGTAAAAATGGCCTATGGCTGTGTACGGTACAATTGTACTGTATATATGTATAGTAGCTAAACTTTAGCTGGCCTAGCGTAGTATAGAATTTCAAAAGAATATGAGACCAGCTTATACTGGTTTATATGTAAATGCAATGCGGTCTGCTGTACCTGCCTAAGACGACTAAAGAGCAAAGTTTGATTTGCTTACTTAAGCTATAAATTATATTAAACTTAAAAAAAATACTAAAGTTACTCAAAGAAAAAGTATTAAATATTTTAATGTAAATCGACCAAACCAGAGTAACTGCCGACGATTGCCTACTGACCATCGCGAGTTTGCTAACTCACGATGTTGAAAATATAATAAATATTACTTTAAATAACATGTATAGTTTTCACTCAGAATAATACAAAATAAAAATGTCCGAAAAAAAACTACACGAAGAGGCACACCACAATAATGTTAGTTTACCTAATCCTCAGTTTATTAAGATATGAAATTCCAATTTCTGCTGAGTGTTCATTAAAAATACATTGAGCAGAGTAAATAAACACAAAGCCGAAAATTTTATGATGATTAAATTAAGTAAACCGAAGACATTTTATAAAATTAATCCGAAATAAAAATACGTAAGCAGAGAAAAGCCCGTAATCGTATTTCTGTCAAATCCCTGTAAATAGAATTTCATCCCCTTGTGTCTTTGTATCGAATATTGGACGATTTATTAAAGCTTTTTCTTACTTAAGTCTACTTAAAAGTCAATTCGGTCCCACAGTAGTCGTTTCAATCAATCAAAGTCCGATTGAAAATTCGATCGCAATAAGAGATGACGGGGGAAGGATTACGTGACTACATTACAGGATATCGTTGAAATATTTTCAGGATTTTCCTTTTTGAGACACGCCTTCTAATTTTTTTCCGATGCTGTCAATTCTTTATTTAAATTATTTCGGATTTCGAAGTTCGAATTTTATTCTTTGCTGTAGATACATAAATTATACGCTAATGGATAGGGAGCCTTAATCGTTAAGTATTTACTTATTATATTAACTGGGCATGTGCTTTTTGCTAATACATATACTCAAACATAAATACCGATTTATGACTGACTTACTACCATTACCTAAAGACGCTAGCATTAAGCGTAAAGACTAGCGTTGGAAATTGCGAAAGAAACATTTTGTTTTTTTTTGGAAATTTCAACTTTCTAGCTATCACGGTTCATGAGATACAGCCTGGTGACAGACGGACAGACAGACAGACAGACAGACCGACAGACGGACCGCGGAGTTTTAGTAATAGGGTCCCGTTTTTACCCTTTAGGTACGGAACCCTAAAAATACAGGGGCGTTTGCAAGAAACATGTCATGTATTTTACATGTTATTTTCAACGTTATTAAAGACCCTTATCACTAAAGGTGAGCCATTTCACACAGTTGTGGAAACATAAATCTGTAAAACATAAATATCGCTGAAAGGATCTAAGTTTTGTACGTATTAAAATAATGGAAAAGATGAAATCAATATTTTTAAGTGTAATTGCTAAGACAAAAGAATTATGTGCGCACACAGTTCAAAACACGTGTGTTTCCATTGTCCTGTTATTGACGTTTTGTTTGCAAAATGGTTCTGTAGATCGTTTTGCGGCTTTCGTGAAAATATTGATACGGACCTGACAATACTTTTCCTTTATCAATATTGAGTTAGCGGTTTTTCGGAAGGTCATTGATTTAAAAATATTATTTGAAACATAAATGTAAGTTGTCTGTCAAAGCTTCTCTTTCAATTATTTTTTAACAAGACTAAAAGTGTTTTGAAGCTTCGAGAAGTAAGCAAGCCTCAATTGCTCTGCATAAATTGATGATCAATCACTAGCCTAACCTCAAAATTTTGTTAAGTTACCTGTGTTAGTAGTTTGCAATAGACACTCAAAAGTACCTAATTCTGAGCTTTTCAGACTCTTTGGTCCCAGATTAGGCTTAGCAACAAGATCTGGGTCTATAAAATATTTTAGTATCATCATCAACATTTCAGCCGAAATACTGCTTTCACATGTCTATGTCGAATTCGCTTGACGCAAGAAGCAGTATGTCTTATTGCTTCTTGCGTCCAGCGAATTCCCACAGCCTTCATCAGGGCTTTCGTCTAGCATGTTGGAGGTCCAACATTATGACTGCCAGTATGCGGATTTTGTGTATCTTACTAATATTATAAATGCGAAAGTTTGTATGGATGTGTGTATGATGTTAATCAATCACGCTAAACGGCTGAACGGATCTGGTTGAAATTTGGCACAGAGATAGATTATAGTCTGGAATATCACTTATGCTACTTTTCATCCCGGTAAAATGTTCTCTTGGGATAAGCCACTGGAAGAAGCTACTTTAATATATTAGTTCACAAAAAATCTAGGCGCACCACCGTCCCTCAAAAAACAATGCACACCCACCCCGCGATCCATATCTCGCTCTCAGTGGAAAGCGCGTGCGGCTCGACCGGGCGTGTAGTGCACACGATAGTCATCTCCTTTGATATGCAGTTAATAATGTTACGCGATAAATAATGCAGGTGGAATACCTCTCAACTCCCGCGTCCTTGTTCGCCGCCATTCAATGCAATGCACTTCCTACCGATAAGCTATGTTTCGTATTAGAAATTGATTTCAGATAATTTATTGTGCGCCCCGGGTTGTGTTCTTAAGGGTGCAATACGTTTCAATAACATTGGCTGTTCGGTGTTTGTTAATAGAATAAGATGTGTGGTTGGCTTCTATTTTGTAGGATGGATGGTGAATTATTGGACGGTGTTTTATTTTGTGGATGTTAAAAATCAACTCTATTAACAAATTTTGTTAACCTGTTTAAAGATTTGCACTGTTTTTTTTTGTGAAAAGAAGGACCACTCTACTAGTATGTCCACCAAATCAGACCAGACTACTCAAACTACTATGTTTTGTTAGGTATATGGGACAGATTTTTATACTAGGTGTCCCAAAATTCAACAATAAGCGGGCGCCAGAGGGTGGACCTGCTCATTACTACTCGAGAAATAAAAGAAAAGAAATATATCTCAATCTTAATTGCACACATAAAAGTTTGTCGACGGAGCCCCGCTGCAGGGTCTAAAGTAACCTAACATGAAGGAGATGACGGGGGCTAAGTTCGCTCGCTTTGCTCGCTCACTTCACCTCCCGTCATCTCTTCTTCTAACCTAACCTATCCGTGTCGGGGTTCTCTAAGCTCCCGAGCTCGCTTCGCTCGCTCTTGGGATTTTGGAATTACAAAAAAAAAATTAAATTCTTCGAAAATCGACACCCCTAATGGTAGTTTTAACTACCATGACCACAATTTATCAAATATAACTGTTTTTTTTTTGTATCGGCAACCTAAGTAGCACTGCTATCCACCACAATCCTTGAAAATACCAGAATAAATGTAGCTTTTACACAAAAATTTATCAAAATATTTTTCTTCCTATAATTTTAAAAGATTTTTACGTTAAGTCTGCTTTTAATCATCGTGGTGTATAAAAATAGTACTGACACTACTATACGGCAAGTTTTTTTTTAAATTTTGATGCAACTAACCAAGATTCTAAAATGGTATAATACTCTAGGAAAACTGGCCACAAAAAAATGCCAACTATTTCTAAACAAGAACCGATTTTTTTAAATGTTGATAGTAATTATTTTTACTATGTGCCAAACAAGAGTTTTTGTTGCAAGTTTTTAGAATTTTAATTGGAGATGACAGTAGGTCAGTAAAATTTTCAAGTTAGAGAGAAATAGATAGATGTAGATTATAAGTTAGAGAGAGATAGGTGATGTTCGTTGGTGAATAACAATAGGGTAGGTAGACAAGTTGCTGTTCTGTTCTCGACAAGTCAGTACACCATGCTCCTTAGTTTCCTGTGCACCGTTTTGTATTCAATTGATGTGGCTCTCGTTCTAACGACTTTTGGCTTCGCTTTTTGGACTGGTGATCTGTAAACTGAGTTCAGTTTGCAGATTACCAGTCCAAAAAGCGAAGATCAGTTGATCTGAACCCTCGACCGGACATGGGATTGGACACGGGACCAGGAGACTACCACGGGAACAAATGTAAATAGTAGTTGTAAGTTGTGCATGCTTGTATCACTTTCCACCTTTATTGGAATCGGTATCCCAAAGAACAAACCCCTAGCTACCGCTGCTGCATATCGCAGTTTCACGGGTATAGACCTTGTAGGAGAGTCGCAGCATTGCTCATGGGCCCCAGTGTTGCCTCGTGGTTTTGTGATCCGCAGGCCTGTATTCAACATTTTGGACTGTGGTTGTGCGTTTTGTGAATTGGACTTTTGGCGTATTTCGGACTGTTTAGCGTTATCATGCCGCTACCGTACACACCGTGCGTTGGAATACGCTAATATGCCGAAGGAATGCTAATGCTGCTAGCAGATTGTTTCGAGAAAGGTAACCAAATGCTCAAAGATACCCGGATTATCGAGTATTTATTAATGTGCATCAAGCGTTTGCGGAGGGTCGTTTACCATCTGACAGGAGAAACGCTGGAAGAACTAGATTGGAACGCGATGAAGAAGTTCTCAATGAAATAGAAAACGATTCAACTACTCGGTACGTGCCATAGATCTAGCTAAGGGAATCCCAAAAAGTTCTGCATATCGAAATCTAAAACGTTACAAGCTTCACCTATATTACTACAGGCGCGTGTAGACGTTATTACCGCGGGACTATCCACTACGGGTCGCATTTTGCCGTGTGATGCAAAAGCACATGAAAGATCCCCAATTCTTAGTTAATTCTTAGATAAAGTTCTATGGTCGGATGAAACATCCTGCAACAAAGATAGCTATTTAAATCTTCACAACTTACATAGTTGGAGTAATGAAAATCCACACCTGATGAGACATGATACAATTTGAACATTTACTGTAATTTAATGTAATAAATTAATGAAATAAATGTAAAATTATTTGTACCATTTGTTTTAATTCATGCAACATTATTCAACAACAAAAATCCTGTTTTGGGCACATAGTAAAAGTGATTACTATAAATATTAAAAAAAATCGGATTTTGTTTAGAAATGGTTGACATATTTTGTGGCTAGTTTTCCAAGAGTATTATACGATTTCGGAATCTTAGTTAGTGGCGTCAACTTTTTAAAAATATCTTGCTATAGTAGTGTCAGTACTATTTTTATACACCACAATGAGTAAAAGTAGACTGAAAGTTAAAATCTTTCAAAATTTTAGGGGAAAAATTTTGATTAATTTTCGTGTAAAATCTAGATGTATTCTGGTATTTTTAAGGGTTGTGTTGGATAGCACTGCTACTTAGGATCACACTACAAAAAAAATATGAAAAATTGTGGTCATGGTAGTTAAAAATACCATTAGGAGTGTCGATTTTCGAAGAATTATATTTTTTCTGTAATTTCAAAAAATATTGAGATATATTTTTTCTTTTTTTTCTCGAGTAGTCATGAGCAGGTCCACCCTCTGGTGCCCGTTTTATCGTTGAATTTTGGGACACGTTGTATATAAAATCACCACCTGAATTTTAGTTTTCTCATTTCACATTTTGTGCAAACATGACCAAACTGGCATTGTGAAAGTCTAAAATAATAACAGTCAGAATTAGTTCAACTCTAAACAATTTCCATTATAGTTTCATATGCAGTAAACAAAAGCTGTATTCAACCGCAACCGCATCAAAATCATAGTAAGCTATTTACGACGCGCATATTATCATGAATTTTTAAGTGTCCTCGTTTCAAGCGAGCGCATCCCACCGAGGAGAGATGAAGCAGTAAATTATTTGTTTATTCCCGCCACCCGTATTTAAAAATGTATAATTTAATATTTATCGAGTGCCAGACGTAATTTTTCTCTTACTGTATGACCCCCATTATAGGTGATTCACGTTTATGCATCATAATAAAAACCCCATAAAATCGCCTTTATTGGCCATCCTCCATGCACGAGTGGTAACACTAAATTAAATTATTCAGTGTTTATTAAATTTTAGTTGGCTCTGCGGGCATATTTTAAAACTGTTACAAGAGCAAATTAAATTCATATGCGCCAAATGATCTAGTTTGTATACACACTTGGTTTATTGGAATACTTTTGCATGTTTTTATTGTATCGAACTGTTATGATTTAAAAGTATCTGCAGAATATTTATTGGCAAGGTTCACTGGCTACAGAAATAAAGGAATCTAATAAAAATGCAAGAGTAATTGATACTGAAGCAAATACTTTTCAATTATTGAATGTACTGTTTTGATTTAACAGTGATTTTTTCAGTAAAGTAAAGGGTAAAAATACAAATGTAGGGTAACCAAATCTTGCGGGACTTACTGATAAAGCATCGTATGTATCTGAGAAAATAGGTCAGGTTTTCAAGCTAATGTAATCATTAGAAATGCAGTCGCCTGTCAAATTAAGCCAAACCAACGTTCCAGACCTATCTGTGCATTTGGGTTAGCGCCCAACCAGGTGGAAAATGTTACTGGTTTACCACTACTCAAATATTTTTCATGAAAGATTTTTGTGAACACTGGCAGAGCTATTTTTAATTACTCTAGTTTGGTACCAACCTAAATTTATATTACCAAGTCGTGATTCATGAATTTACAATTTTGGAAAACTTTAAATTCTAAACAGCGCTCGATATCTCAAGGGACTCGCTACCTTAGCTGGATAAAAATCTCCTGTCTTTTCCTTGACATAGGTTTCCCCTACGTAACCTTACAAGTTTTCATCGTGATAAGTTCTTGAATAATTGAATACCTAGCTAACTTTGTGCCGACTTTTGCTATTAAATTATATAAGTTGCTTAAGATTTACAAGCTTCAGTTAATGAGATAGTTTTTGGAGGTTTTGAATCATGGGTCAGGACTGAAAGAAATCAGGACTTTTATTACAAAATTGGCAATGAATGGTAGCCCTAGCTAGTCTCAGTCAGGAGGTTCTGAACACGCTTCATTTAATTCCTATCGATTTTCGTGGTTCGTTACAAATGCAAAAACTTCTATTAGGGATTCTGTCGCGAGCTTTGCTATGTAAATCGAGCTCTTAAGTGAAACAATAGATTCGGTTTACCCCTGTATTGTTCCACGATAAAACTTTACAGAATTAATCATAAATTAGACACTCCACTGAATTTGTGATTCTGTTGGAAGCAGTCTTCCTTCCGACTTAGAAAGTTCTGCAGGCTGTAGTTCACTTTCGGCACAATGGATGTCTCTGTATTAAAAGGTGTAAAAGTTTTTGCGGATTTGGTAGGTATTGGATTTTCAGCTTTTTGCTAAACTTAATTTTTTTGGCCGTTCAGGCACGACCTAATGGAAGTTTTTATAAAATTATAGAAGAGCTTCTGCCAGTGACTTCGCCCGCTTGACAGTCGAAAATCGAGATAATTTTCGACTATCATGCGGGCGAAGTCTGAGTCTGAAGAAAATTATCTCGAGGGAAAATATTCCCTGGACAAAAATATTGTATGTGCTATTCCTGACTATAATCTGACAAATTTCATCCAAATCCGTTCAGCCGTTTTGGCGTGAAGAAGTAACAAATATACAAACAAACACACACTCACAAACTTTCATCTTTATATTATTATATAGTGTGACTAGCTCCCGCCCGGGGCTCCGTCTGTGTGGAATTAGTAAATTGCATAATCCCTAGAATGCAAACGGGATCTGCGGATCCCAGAAACAATTGATTTTCTATTGTGCCCGCTAATTATCGCTCAAGGGGATAATATCATTATAAATTATAGCCTATGTGTTATTCTAATTTGTAAACTATATTACTTCAGAGTTCCATCACAGCCAGATTTGCAGTTTTTGCGTGAAAGTGTCAGCCATCCATTCTCACAATCTTTCTTAAAGTTTATAATAGCAAGTAGGATACGTTATTTCTGATATTTTATTTAGTATTGGCTTTGTCATTAATAGCTGTAACGATTATTATAACTGTCGTGACCTAACCAAAATCATATTTATTACCAATTTCCTTCATTAAAAAGTAAATAAAAGCACAACCCACGACAGGCTTTCATACTGAACTTGCACGTCGTCGGTAACACAAAGCTAAAATGAATTGATCAACTCTGGTCCCTCTGTCCGAGATATTAAAGACTATTATTGTAGTCTAATTAACAATTTTACGACTGTTATACTTTTATTGGGTACTTATAAAGCGCGTGGCATTAGAACAAAGGTAAATGTTTCCTGTGTTTGAGTAAGGTACAAATATTTCTACTTAGTGGCTTGGTTGCCTTTCGGTCACAATTTTAATCCGTTAGGCAGCAACTTTGTGCTGCGTGACTTGTTTGTTGTAGGACGAAATATGTAATACTCGCTTCTGCTAGTGGCTTCGTCCGCGTGAAACTCTGAATTATCCCGAGGTACTGATACTACCAGGATAAAAGGTTTACCCTTGTCTCAAGTTTCATCCAAATTCATTTTACCGTATGAAAGAAATAAAGAAAGAATGAAAACTAGTTTATTTGGCACACACAGATACACACAATGTAGGTAAAAATAAAAGGGAACTTAATTCTAAATCAATGACATACATAGTGTGCCCCGCGGCTGCGCCAAAAAGGCCCAGTTCAGCAAAATGCCAGACAATTGGGAGTTGCCTGACGCTGGTTTTCAACTGAACCTTACGTTTTACGTTTACGTGTATGCTGTGACGTGGGAAGGTAACAAACAGATATGCAGATAAACAGATTAACTATTGAATTTATAATATTAGTATGGATATATAAACTTGACGACTGTTATAATGAAGACGTACTCAAACATATAAAGTGGGATATGATAAAACAAACAAATCTACCTATGATAATGCGTCATGTTGGGTATGCGTTTCATGCCTCTTCAACTGATAATACAGTTATTGTATTCAGTATACTACGTGTTTTTTTATCATCACCCAAAACTGTTCCAGGTGCCAATTAAGTACACTATATATGCAATAAATAACTTAAAATAAAATTATTCATTTTTCTTTTTTTTTAATCAAGGTTTTTCGTATATTCTCTCTTCAAACCCTTTCATTTAAATCCGTATCATGGCAGTGCACAAAAAATAACAAGTCCGCCATCTCGGGCCGTCCGCCATATTGGATTTAGAATGACGACATTTACGCTAACCATGCATTGTCATCCAAACTAAACATGTATGCAAAATTTCATCTTAATCGGTGGAGGATAGCTGCTTTAAAATTCAATTGCAAGATTTGCAAGTTAAATAAAAGCTTGTAAAAAGTTGCTGTTCCTTAGATTATTGCTCGCATAATCCGACAAAATGTGGTGAACAGCTGATATTCTTTTCTTTAGAATGGTTATAAAATCTAAAAGATTATTCAGGTAAGTATTCAGTTACATATCAGTTTGGACAGTATACTTAATTAAATTGTCATAGACTATATAATTATATATAATTTAAATGGTCGCGTTTAATATCATCAAGCTTTCTAAATGGCTTTCACTCTGCCAATTTGAGAATATTAGCCGAACAAAATGACTTCCACAAACAGTAAGGAAGCCATCAATACCAATACAGTTCAGCAAATAGATACAGAAAAGTAACGAGCAATAAATATAATGTTAATATCACTACATTTCGATAGAAACCTCGACCACACGCGATCAAAGCGACATAGACTATAAAAATCTTTTTTTGGAAATAGCTTCGTTCGATTTCTCTGTTTGAAACTGAAGTAATAATAAACATATCAGCAGTCAACAATTTACAGCATTCAACGAACGGTTCACAGAATTTTTAAATTTAGAATTTAGTCCCGAATTGCCAGAACTTTTTTTTGATGGCCATTGAAAATATTGCCCAGAATAAAGCTATTGGAGATTTGAAAATTATTGATTTCAATTTCTGAATAACTAGTTTTGATTACTTTGTGTACGGTTATTGAATTGCTGTGAATTTTATAAAAAGTACTGTATTTTTTATAAATGTCGAACTAGTGTTCTTTTTTTCGTTTTGAATTTGAAAGAAAGAATACATTTATTGCCAACTGTAACATCAATAAACAAAACACATTATTTCTGTATGGCGATATTATGTACAATATTTTTCAGTATGGCAACGGAGCGGGCTCAGTAGATCTTGGGCAGTATGCAACATTTGAATCACAGAACATTTTTACTTGATTTGAACGCATAGTGCAGCTACTTGCTATACCATACCCAATAAATATTCCGTTTGAGCTGCTTTAAAAAGTAGACAAAGCAATGGACATAGAGCAATTAGAATAATAAAAACTGTTATTACTGGTCTTTATTGTTTGAACTATGTCTCTAGAGAGACAATCACGGGGGTTAGAAATACCAACCCTGATAAGCATACATTTGAATTTTCCAGTATATACATATTTCCTAGTACAGTCACTTTAGAAATAGCTGTTGGAAAAACAAAAATTAAATTCTGTGGTGACCGCAGAATTTATGACCACAAGGATAAAATATGTTTAGTACCTATATCAGGTAAAAATATCAGTTCTCTGTAGCATATCATAAGTTTATAATCGCCGGAAGCAAATGTGGAGGTCTACCGATACACCCACGTTTTTCTAAAGATAGAAGTTATGTAGGTAGCACCAATATTACGTAGGTTTTCCATACCAAAGATAGGTAGGTACTTTGTGTTCTAGTACCTCTCTGCCCAATTTTCTCAAGTGCTGCTCAAGTTTTTGGAGCAAACATTTTCTCTATTATAAGCCTGAAGTCCTCTTTGTTTGTACTCAAACGCTTATTTGCCCGAACTGCCCGAAGGCCGACTCAAAGTCTAAAGGAACATAATTGAAACAAATTAACAACAGTTTGACGTCATTAAATGTAACTGAACCTTATCTAAATATCCTTTAGTGTAGCTTTATAGTTTTGACCTGGGTTTGATGGGCTATGGCAGGCAAATAAGTAGGTATTAAAGGCTACTTTATAGGTATTTTTATTCCTAAGCTCACGACATTGAAAGTTACAAGGATGGATGTGCGTCTGTATTAGTTAATTAAGAAAATCTTGATAAGAATCGGTTTGGTTCCGTACGAAAACCGTAACCCTTATAGGGTCACTTGTGTATCTGTATTTTGTCATCTGTCACAGCCAATTTGCACCGAATCTATGTACTGTACCGATTTAGTTGCAGTTTAGTACACATATAAACTTCTGAACAAATACGGAGGTGTCACGTAATTTTTTTTTTGTCTGTATCGGCAGACTAACTAGTTTTTTATTTTTTTTATTGTACCTTGTGACAATTATAATGAATAAAAGAGTACTCAACACTCTTGTTCATAAAGTGGCTCTAATTTCACCGCAATTAGGCATAATGACACCTGTAATCAAACTGTGACTTTTTCATTGCTATTATTATATTATATTAAGTGAGTTATAGAATATTTTTTTAATTTAATTGGTTGAATTGCTTTGTTCTTGAAAAAGTTTCGATACAAAAAAGATCGTGCTCAATAGTACAAATAAATTAATGTACCTATTGCTTGCTAATTTAATGCAACTTCGTATTTAAATAGATAATTTCAACTTGTACGTGTTTAATAAATAAAACTTTCACTCAAATATAACTTTTGTTTTCTCTGTAATAAAGAAAACTTTAAATTCCCCATTTTGTATGTGGCTAAAATCGTTTTCACTTTTGAAAATGATTTTTTTGTATTATTTTCTTCACAAGTGTGTTGAAAAACGTCGTATGATACACGTGTGTATTGATGATTACCGTCCACGGCTCTCTTAAGACCCTCACCTAACGGCTCGAGTCTCAATGGCGGTAATCACCAACATCACACACTTGTACCATAATGTACTATTATTGTAAGAGCATCAAATATATTTTTTTGCCTAATTTTATTGTTAGATACCAAATTTATGAATATTGCACAACCTTATCTCTGAAAATACAGAGCCTAAAATTTTAAAAATAATACCGAAAATAGTTCTTTAATTATAGATTACAGGAAACCTATAAGAAGTCTAGGCTTTTAAAATGAGATGTAAAATATTATGATGCATAATAATCTATTGCGCGCGACGGACTCGCACTTAGCCGGTTTGTTTTTGCTGGTTTAAGGGCTTATTACACTACACGGTATTCAGGGCCCTAAACTGTATTTTAGGGTGGTGTAATAAATGTTAGGGAGTTAGGGTTCCCAAAATATCGACCTTATTGACTCGGAATGATGAAGTGATGCGGTATTCAGGGCCCTGTGTAGTGTAATAAGCCCTTTACTGTTTTTTAAAAAGGTTATATTTTTGTTTGAATTTACACCTGTACCTCTTGTATTTTTCAAAATACTCGTATCTCCGCAGACTAGAACTACTAAACTATTTTTTAGAGTAGAACCATAAACAAATGCCTTAATAATGAAGACATTTTTCCATCCTCCACTTTCGGAACGTGCTCCCAATTGTAATCATTGCCATTTCCTACAAATCTACAGCTACTTTCGTACTAAGTTAAAAATGGAGTGTGGCGTGAATAAAGAATGGCATTCCAATCCGCTAAGCCCACGCAATCGTGTTGGTTCTATTTTGCTTTTTAACGTTCTGAAGCTAAATGCGATTGTTGTGAGTGTACTACACTGTACAGGCTTACCATGAACTTGGAACTCGTCATAATTGACACAAATAGAGTGTTGTTTTGTCATCTTGTTTTTGATGAATAAGCTGCTAATTTATTTCTGTTAGGATGACGTTTGTGATAAACAAGAAGATTTATCGCATCGTTTCCTTCAATCTCTCTAGTTTCTTTCTATGTTTCTGTTCTCTCTTATTTATTTCTGCTTTTCTTTCTTCATTTCTTTTTAAGGTTCCATACCCAAAGGGTAAAAATGGGACCCTATTACTAAGACTCCACTGTCCGTCTGTCTGTCTGTCTGTCTGTCACCAGGCTGCATCTCATGAACCGTGATAGCTAGACAGTTGAAATTTTCACAGATGATGTATTTCTGTTTCCACTGTTATAAAAAATGCTAAAAATATTATATTTATATATTTAAGTGGGGCTCCTAAAGAACAAAGATGATTTTATTGCCATTTTTGCGATAATGGCACGGATCCCTTCGTGTGCGAGTCCGACTCGCACTTGGCCGGATTTTTCTTATTGCTCAAACATCACATCATCAGCCTATTAATGTTCCCACTGCTGGGACACAGGCCTCCTCTCTGTGAGAGGGAATGAGCCGTAATCCAAGATGCAGGCCCAGTGCGGGTAGGTGGATGTCACATGTCTTCGAATTTTTGGTTCTATACTCCATTTATTATAGCATTAGACAAAAGAGGCTCGCAGAAGCAGGAGTACGAAACCTTTTATTTTCAAGTCAAGTTCAAACATTAACAAATAATGTATGTGATTTTTTTGTAAATAACAATGTATGGCATACAATAAAGCGTATTCTATCTATCTACTCTTCACGATGCTTGGATAGGTACATGAAATAAAAATAAAATAGTAACAATCAGTTTATTAAAAACAACTTTATCACAATATGCCTGTATTATGTTTTCAATATACCAAATAAATACGATACAAAACACCACTTAACAGTTTAGTCACTGCTACCATCAGTCATCACAAATTATAATATTTAATTGACATGGGTGGTAACAAAAGTCATAATTTTAACTATAATAATATAGTGGCCCTAAGATCTTTTTCCTCAAAAGGAATATATTTGCTTTTTAGCCAGTCCTGAATATCTTCCTTTCGTGTGACTGTAGTTGGCAGCTTCTCCAATTTCCTCGAATGATATGGCGCATTATCCAGAACAATAACTGCACCACTCTTGACTTCTGATAATATTAATTAAAGCTACTTTTCAAAATTGTGTGCATCCATTTCAGAATGGTCTCTCTCATAGTCTCCATCACCCTTTTTGGCTTCAAATATTAATTCACCATCCATCAAAAACCCACCCGTTGATCCTGTGAAATGAAATAAAAGCAAATCAATAATTGTGTACTGGTGGGGTAGATTACTTGATCACTGGAAATAGATTTTAACCTTTAAGTAGCAACCGAAATTACCTGCATCATTACTGTCAATGAACAGGTTAATCTACAACCATAAACATCTTTCTCCGAGGGGAGGCATGTTGATCAATCCTTTATTTAAATAATAAAGATAATTTCAAAAGAAATACATTTAAATCAAGTTTTATCAATATGGCCAATGATAAGCCGTCTTCCAATTTGTTCTTGATTAATTTGTATAAAGTGCTTCTTTTAAAATCAGGTAGAGACTCATCGCTATTAACGGCTTCCTGAATCTTGTCCAACGTTGGTAACTCATTATCAAAGAAAAAGAATGAATTTTTCTTCGTATTCCACTTAACGTTATATCATCATAATCATCAGATTTTAAGTATTTCCGTTGGCGAGGAGGGGGTTGATGCAGGCGACCTTCTATATTGTACTTGTTCAGTACATTATAGATTGTTGCACGAGATATGCCTATAAAATAAGATTAATAATGTAGGTTATTAACTCACAAAGCATGTTACTTTCAAATACATTTATTCATAATAATAATTTTATGATCCTTACCTGCAATTTCTGCAGTTTTGTTAATTAACTGCGTCCTATAAGCAGGAGTACCTTCGGGCCTGGACCCCTTAACATCTTTATAAATATTTATGACTGGTTTTTTTTCTGCAACACGAAGCGGTGTTTGCTTTGTTCTCTTTTTCTTGGGAGACAATATTTTAACGTCTGGATCAACGTTGGGGCCACGTATTTTTCGCTGTTGACACTGATCAGCGTTATAAAACAGTTACAGAGCGTACGTGTTGCGCTTGCAAGCCACTCGGGCCTGCATCGGGATCGTCCCGGTCAATATTTCAACAAAACGTACAGCTTTGTACGAACAACACAAAACTAACACTAATAACGATAAGAAAACAATAACAACAGAAAAACAGTAACAAAAAACAACTAAACCACGAAAATTCAGCAATAACAACGAGAAAAGGCGTAGCATTCACAAGTATCCACAAGCGAATGACAGTATGACAATTGACAATTGCAGATTATTTACGCAATTTGACGGATAGATGACATCATAAACCGACAAAATAAAAAAACATGTGCAGCCACAACTTATTAACGGAACAGGTAAAATTTTAGATTTGGTTGAGTTATAGTGAAATGAAAAACGTTTCCGGTACTGTCCGCCCCTGCTCCTTTTAGATTTTAAACATTGACACGACATTATTTTATGTAAAAATTAAATAATATTAAATGAAGGCCTTGTAATTTCAGAAGGTAGATAGGTTAAATAGATGCAATTAAGTGTGACAGCTGTTATTTAAATTGATTATATTTAACTTCACATCAATCTTGACTGTAATAGTGTTTGTTGTATTTTTATTACAAAGTGTGCACCTAAAAGAGCCTTTTTTAACTTCTGTCTAATGCTATAGTAAATGGAGTATAGGACATTCCGGTTTCTTCACGATGTTTTTCTTCACCGTTTTGAGAGCAGTGGTGATAAAATAATTTACACAAATTAAAGCGCCTTCCTGGGCTCGAACCCCACGACCTACAACTTGTAAGTCGCGCCACAGGGCCACCACTGCTCTTTACACTTTTCTTATTGCTCTACTTTAATTATCATTCATCTCTAAAAGCACTGAACCGATTACAAAAAAAAAAGATTCCTGATAGAAAACTTAATTATCTTTGAGTGCCATTGGCTACCTCTTACCCAAAAACATCGGCTTCTGTGGGTTAGGCAATGATAACGAAGCCGTAAGTACTCCCTGTAAGCAAATTTATTCAGAACCTATCTTTTCCCAAAAGTGATACAGGATCCTCATTTAATAGTGTTCCAATTACCTAATTGTTTACAATTACTTTTTAATCACCATATTACCAGTGAAGAAAACCAAAACTAAATCTGGAACTTCTAAAACACAGAATCACAGTTGACAGAATAAAGAGACAGTTCCACTAAGGAATGGGAAGTTTGTTAAATCTGTGTGTTTGAGCGAGTAGAGCAGTGTAAGTTGTTAGTTGTAGAAGTGAGCGATCTAGCTGGCGCAAGTGGTTTGACTTGACTTGTTGATATGGAAGTAACTTATTACGTGGTCTTTGAGTAAAACTCGTGGAATTATGCCAGGATTTTGCTACGTTTTTTTGATGATGTAGAAATTAAGTGTAGCAATCAATTATTTATAGTTTACTGGGGTATGGAGGTCAGAAGCAATCACTCCATGTCAATGAATCCAGTTAGACTGGAAGCTGAACCTAATTTAGT
Source organism: Anorthoa munda (assembly GCA_945859665.1). Classification (NCBI taxonomy): domain Eukaryota; kingdom Metazoa; phylum Arthropoda; class Insecta; order Lepidoptera; family Noctuidae; genus Anorthoa; species Anorthoa munda. The sequence goes on from OX243910.1 coordinate 13,627,751, forward strand.
AGGGAAAAGGCTAGGGAAATTCAAACAAAAAAATAAAAAAAATCCTCACCTTTGATCACTATTGCCAGATGGTAAGCGTCGAAGGTAAATTACTTTATAAATCAAGAAAAAACAGTGATTAAAATAAAACAAAGAGCGTTACCTAGATTTTGTATTTCAATCACAGTTTTCCCGATTTGGTTTCAAATGGATATAATTAGTCGAGCAAAAGCTTATAATTATTATGGCTTATATGTACAAACACGGTGTTAAAGAAGGAGAATTTTCAAAGAGACTGCAGTAGTTTGCGTTTTAATAAACCGAATTTAGTTGCGTGAACCATGGCGCTCTAAACTTTGCAAATTTATGCACCGCAACTTCGTAAACATTAAATTACTTGTACGATACTTTGAGTGTAAACATTTATTATTTATCAGATTTAGAGCAACTGAACTCAGGAAAACTTTTTTCTAGAAGTCTCAAAATATTTTAAAAGTATATTGTTAAATATGACGTCATGAAGCTTAGTAATGCGCTGGACAGCTGCGATACTTGGCACACCTATAAATCGTACTTGTCAAGGGACACAGACTAGAGTTTTATCACTGTGTGCAGTCGAGAAACCGTGGTATCGCAGCTAGGCGACAGGAAATAAGGGCCAATGTCCCCACCCCCGGCCAGGGCGAGATTAATTCACTGAATAAATAAAAGTCAGCGGATTAGGCCAAAGTCGTTTCCTCCCTCTTAAGCTGACCTCGCGTGCTATTGTGGAAAAATGCCCACCACATAAATAAAATTCGGACGACACCGAATCAAAGTGAAACACACGGATTTGTTGTTTCGGCGAATAATTACGAACGATAAATTACCCAAGGAAAATATTTTGTGGAACTGCCCGAAAATAATGAGGGGAATATTTTTTCCTGTCTCTAAAACTGTAATCACATAATATATATGGGTTAGCCTTGTTGGTTCTCAGCTTGACATCGCCCATTGACGATATTTTTTTGTTCGCTAAAAGTTTGAAAATTCTAAACCAGCGAACAAATCTCGGACAATGTTTGCGAAGAACAAATGTTAAATGTTTAATGTGGCGAGGTTAAACAAAGATACGCGTATGATGGTACCCAGTCACCGGGGAATGGAAAGATGAATCACGAAAATTTGAAAAACCTTTTTAAAAATTTCCCACGTAGCCAGACGTTGGGAGTCATAAAAATTTCAGCTTACAGCTTTCGCGCTTACAAAATGAAATAGTGGTTTGTTTTCAACGGGAAAGAGTATTGCATTATTAACTTAATGTATTTTAACTTATTAAGGGAATGGATATTTGGGGTGAATCCGCCAAGTGGGTTGTGAGATGTCATCTCGTATTTGAGCATTAATATTATATTGCGTTGGCAATAACGCATTTCAGGATGAGTGGTACTTTAATTTAAGTGAGTACGAAAACAAAGTCGAAGTCCCTTCAACGAGCTACATTTTTCCTGGAACAGATAAAAAAGGCTGAATTGGGTAATGAACTAAAAGCTTATCTCGATCCAATCTCCACATTCCTTACGTATCTAGCCTAAGTAGGGGTAGCCCTTATTCCCAAGGACTTCGATCGTGGTTCTAAATTACCTTTGGATTACAAAGTATCAATGTGATCTTCAATCTGTCTACATGATTAGATAAGCGTGACTGTAATCCAAGATCGGAGGTATTTTAGTGAAGCAGTGACGTAGATAGCCGGAGAGTCCGGAATCGTACCGTGCTCGGAGACGGCTCTTGCACGGCTCCATGTTACATTACCGCAAATTGCATTAAGGCTTGCGTGGATATTCCATAGTATATCCAAAATTTCTTTGTTGTAAGTTTTCAATGAAAGAATTTCGAGTAAGTGTATTCAAATACAAAGGATTTTGTTGCTGATCCGGGAATGGGAGAATTACGTATGAAGATCGTTGCTTTTCGTGCAGATTTTCAATTTCTCGTGTATGTTATTTATCTCCTGGGAAAATATACTTCGTTGGATGGTTCGTGGAGATTTATTCAGAAGATAAGTGCAAAAACTTAATCTTCAAAATGAAGGCATTGAAGTTCTCCTTTACTCATAATATTTACGGCAGAAAATAAGACTGAAAATATATGTTTTAACTGAGAAAAATCCAAGTATATCTGATAACAGTATACGGAACTTTGCTTCGACTATCGAAGAAACTTACAGGATTTGCAGCAAAACTTACTTTTAACTTGAAAAAGCAAATGTAGCATCTCATTTTGCCGTATACTATATAAAAGAGACTGATCGAAGAAGTAGAACGGATCATAAAATGCACGTCGCTCGAAGAGAAGTTGCTTCAATCAATCACAGACTAATCGAAAATTCCAACTCAATAAGTGCGGAGAGGCGATCGAGGACGGATTATGTGTCTCATCATTAGATAATATTACTCGGATCTCTTAAGAAATTCTCGATCAAGTCCTTTTCATTCGTTCATTTATTTCTTTACGATGAAAGACAGATACGAATAAATTAAATCCGAAATGTAAGATCACTAAAGTTTGAGACGTAATTGGAAAGTTTCTTAAGATATTCCTTAAATCTGGAGTATTTCTGCCTGTTTAGATTTACATAATATAAACGGTAGGCAACAGAATTCGTAGCGGAATTAGCATTCGTAATTAACATCAAATTTGAAGTTTATCTATGTGTGGCATTAATCAAAACATTAATTTTGATCATATTTTTATAGTAGTTTGTCATAAGATATTTTCTGAAACTGCCATTAATCAGAAGCTAAAAGTTTCAATAGACACACTGAATGCTTATTTTTTTTTAGAACTCTATGTTTGTTTGAAACAATTAAGAAATCGATTCTTTTATTTACTTTGCGTCTGTCACCTCTGAACTAGACTAGAGTCAAGCAAGAACAAACTCATCTAAAGAAAAACACATAATTAAAATTACAAACATCATATCTACCAAAAACATGAAACCAACCAAAACCTAACACATATTTCTAACATTTGCATCACTTTTAACAACATTAATTTAATTTATCTCGCTCTGTGGAAACAGACAGTTTGGGAGAGACTTAGCCCAAGTTGAGGCGATGAAGTTTCCACTATTGGAATAGGAGTGGAGTAGGAAATTAATATAACTACCTTAAATATTTATTACATCCCCCTTCTCACTGAAATTGAGTAGAATTCAATCAGGAGCTAGAATGGAGTGGATGTTTCATACATTGTTAAAGGGAAAATCGTCCACAAGATAGACTATATAGGTTACTACTATTTTCATGGCGTAATGTCGAAGTTAAAAAGTTGTAGTAAATAAGAAATTATTTTCGAATTAAAGGAGCAAGGAACAAGAAAAATAAAACAGAAGACACAACCGAACAAACTGAAAACCTACAAACAAAACAAAATCCCCCACAATTTGCTTCCAACGAAAAAACCGAAATAGAAATCCTCATATTTATGACGAGCATAAGAACAGATTGTGGTGTTGATGGCAATAATAACTCCATGGTTTTTTGTCCCGTTGGTAGTGAAAGATATTGCGACTAATACTCAAAAGGGCGCGTAGTCGCGTACGACTGCGACGTTTCATTGAATAACGACCGCTGACGCCGCGCGAGGTAGATAAGCGGACCAGAATGTTGTGGCCCCTGCTTTACTTTCTATTCGGGCCGAATTTTTGGAAAAGCAGTTTTTTTATAAAGCTTTCCGTGATGGAAGGGTATGTTGTTGTGTTTGAGGGCGATATTATTTTTCCAATTACCTTCTAAGCTTAGTAGTACTATAATCTATTTATTGGAAATGCTGTGACACCTACCAGCCGTACGTGATAGTATTGGGAATCTTATTTAGTGAAACTATTGACGATCGAATAAACTAAATACATTTTCAATATTTATAAACTAACAACAAAAATGAAATCTACAAATTTTCGATAGATGAAAATTCAGTTTTTCTGTCTTTTATATTATCTGCTAGCATGTTGTTGTTTTTACAGCATCTTAGATAATGATTGGAGTCTATTCTGAACTCGAATCATAGTTGATATAAAACTTCAGCAACACAGGTTTGTTTTTTTCTTATTTGCATTTACCAATTCTTTTTAATCAATGGAAGTTAAAATGCACAAAACATCAGAGCTCAAGTCATATTGGTCGCTTGCAAAAGTCAAAAGCAGTTTGACTCGCACCTGACCCTCGTTGGCAATATCAACACACGTGCACGGTTCGCTGCTGTCACTTTAATTAAAAGGACATCACTTTTTACTATAGACCAGGATATAGGGGCAACAGAAAAAATACGACTTGATCCTGACAAAGGACAAAGAACAACTAAATTAAACCCAATGTTTTTTCGCAAGACAAAGGATTGTAACACCAAAATTAATTTTGAAGTAAAATAATATTGCCAAAACAAAATTTTCAACGAAATAGAGTTTCCAGAAATCAGAATACATTTTAAGCTTAGACTAGTTTCCAACAGTATAAACAAAAACAGTTTTATAACTTGACTTTCAAGTCCATTCCGAAGAAGAAATAAAATGAACGCAAAAAAAGAAAACCCAATATAAAATAAAACATTGAGTGACGTTATTGTTTCGTGTTCTACTTTTCTCTTTATTTTGAACGGCTGTTCTCGAACAAGGAAAACGATAGCGTACTCTCGACTTGAAAAAGATTTAGTAAAAAGATCCATTAAGCACCCATCCAGCTGGATGAGTCCAATAACAAAGCAAGGTGCTTTTTAACAATTTCCTAATAATTATAATCTTCCGCTCTGCCGGGCCGCGACAAAGATAGAAATTAACATATTTCTTTAATTTTCAAGTCGACTATTGTCCCAGAAAATTAGACATCGGGTGAACTTAATCGTTAGTCCAGCAATTTGCTGTGGAAATTATGTGGCGTGGGAGCCAATTAGAAGGAATAAAGGTTACAGAGTAGGGCAGCACGAAACGCGGCTTTGTGATCGTTATTTCATCTTAATTACCTTTTTTGATGAACTTTTCGAAGGTTGAAATCCTCCGTTACGGATTCAAAGGGATGGACTTAGTTAATATTCCAGCAAAGTATAAAAGCGTCGAGGGGACGGTGTACTAGGAGCGCAGTGGTCGTAGAACGTCAACGGGTGTTGATGAATTAATTGAAGTGAGGTGACACAAACTTCAGTAGCGGTTCTAATGGTTTATAGTTCTGTTTAACTTATTTCTAGACCAGATACAACAGATCATATTTTAGGTTTCCTTATATGGTCTCTAAACTTCCATTAACTCTTAAGTATCGGCCATAAAAAGCCGCTGTAAAAAGACTCACTACCTTTCACTGAAGATAAAAAACATTCCCCACCTAATTATTCTTAGTAAAATTAGGCGGTACTCATTTATGAACAATATAACATTCGCGCACACCGCAAATTACATCGCGTTGGCTACGCCTCGCGGTCCTACAACACATTACCGGGATAATGAGTAATAAATCTCAGAAGACTAGGCCAAAACAACGACAACAGCAATATTAAAAGTTTCACAGGACGCGTAGGCTCTTTATAATAATGGGCTTGTACTACAAACGCGTAAACGAGAGCGTAAAACCCGGGGTGTTATTATAAAATCTGAATTTCATTAACCATAAATAAGTGGACCAATTTGTTGAGGGAGAGCGTAATTGCGCCCATGTCCACTCTCCGGGCATCGACATCAATATTACTCTTTTTTTACTCGGATCTGGACGCTGGAACTACTCCAATTTAAACATAATTTGACTCGAAATTATTGCTTAATTATTTTCTCTTGTGATAAATATTATTGTAATCGATTCCGGTAATGACAGGATACTGATAAAAAGGTTGGTATTAATCCTCCGTTATGTAATTTTGGATAATAATGAGCTGCATTTAGAAGAGAAATGAACGATCAGATTATTAAATATTCATTTCAAAAGTCGTGTATTAGCTTAAGGCGTATATATTCCCCAATGTTAACGCAGTACTGGCAGTGCATATATTGAACCTGCTTTTGGACAGTTTTGTTTGCAAAATCTTAATATATATATTTCTTGTGTGCGTGCGTGTGTATGTGACTGAACTCCTCCTAAACGACTGGACCGATTTTGATGAAATTTTTTGTGTGTGTTCGTGGAGATTCGAGAATGGTTTAGATTTACAAAAAAAAAAAAAAATGGAAAATTAGGGTAGGGTAGGTAGGGTAGGGTAGGTAGGGTAGGGTAGGTAGGGTAGGGTAGGTAGGGTAGGGTAGGTAGGGTAGGGTAGGTAGGGTAGGGTAGGTAGGGTAGGGTAGGTAGGGTAGGTAGGGTAGGGTAGGTAGGGTAGGGTAGGTAGGGTAGGGTAGGTAGGGTAGGGTAGGTAGGGTAGGGTAGGTAGGGTAGGGTAGGTAGGGTAGGGTAGGTAGGGTAGGGTAGGTAGGGTAGGGTAGGTAGGGTAGGGTAGGTAGGGTAGGGTAGGTAGGGTAGGGTAGGTAGGGTAGGGTAGGTAGGGTAGGGTAGGTAGGGTAGGGTTTTTTTTTTTTTTTTTTTTTTTTTTTTTTTCTTAACACTATTCCCCGCCAACGATATTGGCGCCTTATGTGCTTAACCTCAGTCGTTCCGGTCAATCTTTTATGCCTCTCGTACATTCATTCCTCATACCAGTTCTTTCTTGCATTCATCTTCTTGCATTCCGTGGGTAAGGGTCCCACTTTTATTAGTCTACTCTATGGGCATGATTTATTTCTTAAAAAAATAGTTAATAATACAAAAATACAGTGTGCTATAATTACAACTGAGCAAAAAGGTGCCATTAAAACAATTAGAGCAAAAGGTGCTATTACATCATATTGAGCAAAGGTGCTGTTTATCACAGAATATACAGTAGTAGTTTATCACAGAAAATAGGGTAAAAACTATATAACAGCTAGGGATAGAAACACAACAGTGTAACTATCACACAATTAACACAGAAATTAACATTTAATAAACTTAGGTACTAACATGAAATACTGCCGGTTACACATGTCCAGGCTGCATTCCGTGCTTGCATTTAAATATCATAAATAATACTAATGAAGCACGGTGCGCCTCAGGTTTTATTTCGATGTATAACCGCAGTGGCTACTCTAATACAGTATTCCAAGAATTTTTCCCTATATTTCTTGTCCATGAGCCCATGCAGGCTCTCCCTCGTTATTTTCCTGTCCAGCTCACATTCAAGTTGGTAGCGCTCCCTGATAAATAACGGGCATTCTACAAGTATGTGCTGGACAGTCTCTGCCACGCCTGGATCGCAGACGCACGATGGGCTATCCTTACACTTGAAGCGATTCAAGTATTCAGAGAACCCACCGTGCCCCGTCAAAACTTGCGTGAGGACGCCTTCGGGCCGCACCTGTTGTACGATACGGAAAGCCGCTATTGCATCCGGAAGAAACATTTTCGTCACCGAAGCAGTCTCGCCCGACACATATCTTCGATTCCATTCATCAAGCGATTCCAAACGGATCTGTCGCTTGATAAATGAAACCGGACACTGGTCGTAGTCCGGCTTCCTCCGTAACGACAATGCTGCTTCCTTAGCCAACTCGTCCGCTCGCTCATTCCCCGGCAGGCCCGCGTGGGCCTTGATCCAGAATAAAGTCACAGCTTTGTTCTGGCACAGGGCGTGAGCCAGGTTTGCGCGCGCGCGAACTGCCAGGGGATGGAGCGAGCCATGGTTTGCAAGCGTCTGCAATGCGGACATTGAGTCGCTGTACAAACCATAGCTCGCCTCTTGCCGCGCGAGGATCACTTCTGTCGCCTTGCAAATGGCCAGGAGTTCCGCCTGGTAGACTGTGCAGTACGCGGCAAGACTAAGCTTGAGGTTCCGGATTTCGCCCTCATTATCCCAAATGGATAATGCGGCTCCGACCTTCCCCTCAATCTTGCTGCCGTCGGTGAATATTCGCACCGCCTGCACATTGTTACTGTCTAGTAACTCTTGGTCTGCCAGGCACATGAACTCCAGGGGCGTTTGTGTAGCTGGATGAGGGGCTTCTGCAAACCTTACCGCACTCTCGATCTCCCTATCTCCTGGCACAAACCGGGATGACCCTCTCCTCGCTTTATACAGGTCGGCTGCCTCTTGTATGCGCAGGTCTAGAGGTAGTATCCCAGACAGTGCCAGTGCCGAGTTCAGAGAGACAGTACGGTAAGATTTGCAGAGCTTCTGAGCGAATCCTCGTTGAACAGAGCCTAACTTCTTCCGTATACCCAACTTCTTTGCAGCGGGTGCCCAGGCGGCGGCTGCGTATGTCACTATGGGCTCAATCGTTGCCGTGTAAATTGTGTGTATTACTTGTGTGTTTAATCCCCAGCTCACCTTTGCCGCTCGGGACAGCCGCTTGTATACGTTAGCTGCCCTCTTGCAGACGTTCGCGGCATGCTCATTAAAAGTGAGCTTTTCGTCTATGGTTAGACCCAGCAATTTCATTTTCTTGACCATACCGATGCCGACCCCGGCCATGCTCAGTATTGGAGTGTCGTACTTAAGCTTATTGGTTATGGTCATCGCACAGGTTTTGTGCGGTGCAAACCTCAGCTTATTTCGGACGCCCCAACCCTGAACATGGGCGAGGGCTGCATTGGCAGATCTTGAGACTTCAGTCGCCGTGTCCCCATCTACAACCAAGACTATATCATCCGCGAACGCCTGCACGAAAATTCCACGCTGCTCAAGGTCCTGCAGTAGTGGGTCGAGAACGAGGTTCCACAGGATTGGACCACCGATCGACCCCTGGACACAGCCCTTGCTAGTCTCTCGCGTGCATTCCTCCCCGGCATACCGAACCTTGACCTTCCTACCGTCGAGATAGCTGTCTATCAGCCTCCTAACGTTAACCGGGCACTTTTCCTCAGCAAGTCTGACCCTTATGGCTGGCCACCAGGCGCTATCGAAGGCGCCCTCTATATCCAATGACACCAGGACAATTAGCTTCTTCAGCCTCAACTTGTCCTTTACGTGCTCTACTAGCGTATAGAGGGCGTCCTCGGTGCTCCTCTGGGGCATGAAGCCAAACTGACGAGTACTAAACCGCGGTACAAGCTGATATTTTAGGCGCGCTACGACCATCCTCTCCAGGACCTTCCCCAGAACAGGCAGTAGACCGATTGGTCTGTATGCCTTAGGGGTGGTGTAGCTATCCTTGCCCGGCTTTCTGAGGACTACGACTGTAGCCTCCTTCCAGGTGGTCGGGAAGTGTGCCAATTCGAGGCACTTATTGTAGAGGGCAAGGAAAGCGTCTAGGTCCTGGTGAATCGCTCGACTGCAGATATCAGAAGTCAGTCCATCCCCTCCTGGTGCCTTTTTGGGATTGAAACCCGCCACGGCGGACTTCAGCTCCAGCGTTGTAAATGGGGGATCATGATGTTCATCATGGGCCCACTCATTTACTCGGCTAGCTGCTTCTCTAATTCGCCTGTGGTCAGCGTTGTCCTGGTCTACTCTGTCTTCGGGGTAGAACGTATCTGCAAGTAGGGCGGCCGACTCACTCGGATTGAGGAACACACCATCGCTGCAAAGGGTCAGTTCTTCTTGCCTTTTGGTGGTCCTACGAATGATCCTGTAGAAACTCTCCCAAACTCCCTCACGATCCTGCCTCCGGCAAAACTCCTTCCAACTGGCGATTTGGGCATTCTTTGCCTGCATCTCATACTCTTCTTTTGCTTTCAGATACTCGCCAACGACCTTCGCTCGCCGGACCGGCGCGGCATTGCGGATGCGGTTCTTTTTCGTCATAACCTCCCTCTTCTTCACAGTGAGCTCCTCGGACCACCACGGACAAGTAATTTTTGTTTTCTTATTTATTTTTGGGATAGTGATTTGACATGCTTCTGATATTATATTTATATATTTAACTGTTATTTCCTCTAAGTGTTGTTTATTATCTATTTCTATTATTCTTTCTAAGTTTACTTTTTCTCTGATTTTAATTTCTTCTAATTTGTTTCCAAAAGCTTCCCAATTCGCTTTTCTGGTGTTGAACATCCTAGTAGTCCTAGTGATGTTAACACCCTTTTCCCTTGTCGTATTGACATTAAAAAATATCGTGTTGTGGTCCGAGGATGTTGCTCCTGTGTCGACCCGCCAGCCGTCCACCAGGTCAAAAAGGTCGAGCGAACATGCCGTGACGTCCACGTGGCTTCTATACGCTCTACCACCTCTGATGGTGTCAAAGGTGGGAGCGTCACCAGTGTTTAGTACCTGTAGCTCGAGTTCATCCAGGGTTGCGGACATTTCCTCTCCTCTGGGATCTTCTTTGATGCTGCCCCACCAGGCACTTTTCGCATTCGCGTCGCCACCTATCAGCAACCTACCGTTGGCCACTTCCGCGTTGATCCGGGTCATCTGGTCCAAGTATGGCCCTATGGGTTGGTCTGGCTCGAAGTAATAAGAGACTACTGCGATTTCCCAGGCTTTGGTTCGGATCCCCACTACAACGATGTTATTTGAGGTGAGTTTCGGGTAGGGTATGATGTCCAAGTCATGATCAAAGACGGCTATCGCCGCTTTAACCCTCCCACTTCCATCGACCTCGCACTGGTAGATTCTCGCTCCACGGTAGCTCTTCATACTTCGTGCTCCACCCACATACGGCTCCTGAATCAGTGCCCACGAGATCTTCCGTTCACTGGCCTCTATAAAGAGTTCGGTGGTCGCCAGTTCCTTGCGTTGAAGATTCGCTTGGGCCACTCGGTATGGTCTTGCTGTTTGTTGGGCAGGAGTCCCCGGGGCGCCCTTAGCAATACGCTATGGATGAGCGGGCTATAGCGTCCCATCTCCTTCTGACTGCGCACTCTGAGCTGAAGGCGTGATGATGCGTGCTGTCAATTTTGGCCCGTATGCAATTGCAACAGGTCGGTGGTAGCCCGGCGCTCCAGTCCACGCACTCCGTCCTCATGTGAGGTCCGCCACAGTGGCTGCACTTTGCCACGGTATCCGTGCAAGTGCGTCGGCTATGCCCATACCCGAGGCAGAGCGAGCACTGGACAAGCGGGGACTGGTCTTCGACCCTAACCCGATAAAGCTCCACGTGCACTGATCCGGCCTCGAGCATGCGCCGCCAGACCTCTGTGGCGACCCTCAACACTACATGACACTTGAGCTGGTTTCTGGCGCGCTTTCTATAGAGGACTTCCACCTTACTGTGCTCGTCCTTGAGGTTTACAAAGATGCTGGAGTTTTGTTTCTGCAGCGCTTTTAGTATCTCCTCGTTAGTGAGATACTGCATCACCTCTTTTATTATAACCTGAGGGTTTCTATTTTTTATGTCCTGAACCTCCAGCTCAGGCGCCTTGCTGATCTTCTCTCGCAGCTTACGCCTTTCATCTTCCGTGCGACAGCCCATTATGACCTTTCTGTCTTTCGCCTTACGAACTGTTTCAACTTGAATGCCCCCTTCCTTAGCGTTCACTACCTTTCGGATCCTGTCCAGGACTTGCTCACCGGATTCCTCCTCGTCCTTGGCCGTCACTACTATCGAGTGTAGTGCTGACAGTTTTGGCGTTTGAATGGCAGGCCGACTTGCCGCTACACTGGCATAGGAGAGCTTCTCCATGTGTTCTTGGCCAGTTTGTAGTGCCTCCTTCAGCCTGTCCATCTTCTCGCTGTGTGCGGCCAAGTTCCGACTATGCTCCTCCAGGGCTTTTCTGAGGGCTTCCGCTTCTCCCTCTCTGATGGCCTCTGGAGGAGGGGTAGAAGATTCCTCGGTCTTCTGCGCCTCCTGGACCTGGGTCCCGGTCGCCGCCATTTTCTGTGTGGTTGGGGGTTGTTTGGTGTTCTCCAGCTCTTTGACGATCCGGTAGAGTCGGTCTGCTTGCGCTTTCACCTCGGCTTTTATTTCGTTTTTTGTAGTCTTCGAGGTGGTCATCAAAGCTTTTATCTTATTCGAACACATCCTGGCCTCGTGAACTCTGGTTTTTTGGGTAGGCGGGCTGCCGACCTCAAAGGAGATCGACATAACTGGAGGTGTTTGGTCCAGTTTTTTGGGAGTAGGAGTCCTCTTGGTGACGGTTTTACCCGCCTCCCATTCGCCCACACTCCTTCTGACGCTTTGCGTCGAAGGTCCTGCTTGTTCAGGTACTTTTTGTGGGCTTTTATTCTGCGAGGCCGTTGCAAGAGACCGGCTCTTAACGGGCGTGCGCACACCAGGCATTCCGCTCATCCTGACTTGTGTAGGTTATGGGGATTAGTGTTGCGTCTAAGAGGGGTGGTGTAAAAGGCACCCCAATTGTGTGTAAATTTTAAGAATAAGATGAAAAAGGGGGTATTGTAAAAGATACCCCGCTTCTTGTGTCAGTGTTGAGGTTCCCCTTCTCAATTAGGGTACTTGTCAACAAAGTTTAAAATCTAATAGCTAAGTCCTATCCTATAGTATAGCAGTACAATAGTACTGCTATATGTATATGTCCTAGTCTAAAAATTTAAAAATTCAAGTTTGCAATAAAATGCTGTCTTATTTTTGTATAGTAGCAAAAGGTACTACTATACGTCAGTTAAAAAGTTTTTAAATAAATTATTAAGCGAATAACGCTTAACAATGTCTTAACCTAATTATAGCAGCACAATAATGCTGCTATATGTCCTTATGCTAGTTACAATTTTATTAAAATCTAGGTCTGATGGTGCTCGGGAACTGCTGTCGTCCGAGTCTGGGCGTTTAGTAATGAGCTATTTGCTCCTGGGTTGTCCTTCAGTAAGCTTAGTTGTTTGTCGCTTACTGATACTACCGGTTGGGGAATTTTGTTTTTTGTTGTTCTGGTTTCGCTGGTGCAGAGAAGTTGTCCTTTGTTGGGGCCAGTCGAAGGGGCTGCTCGAGCCGGACAGAATAAGTCCAAGCTCGGATGTTCCAGCCCTGACCTGGGCCGAGATAGGACGAGGGGGGTGCGGTAATAAAATAAGGGGTGGGGGGGGATTTCTGACGGGGCCAAAAGATAGGGCTCCTCAAGCCGGTCACAATGGACCCAAGCTCGGGTGGTCTGCCTCTATATTTGGCTGTGATAACCCGAGGGGAGAAATTATTTTGAGGGGGGTGGGGGGGGGGGTAAAATCCAAAGTTTGGAGGGGGTGAAGGCGGGGGGGGGGGGGGGGAATTTTTTGGGTGGAAATCTGTTGGGGCCAAGAAATAGGGCTCCTCAAGCCGGTCACTATGGACCCAACCTGGGTGATCTACCACTATTTTTGGCCGAGATATCCCGAAGGGGGTAATCTCTAAAAATAAAAGTTGGGGGGGGTAGGTATTTGGGGAAGTGGGGAGGGAGTGTCCAACACAAGTCCAGACTCGGGTGACGTCAGGCCAGGGGTTGAGGAGTTCCCTCGATGTTTCCTGCTGAGAATTTTATGGAGCTGTTCTATAGTCAGCTCTATAGTCAGCTCGGCACAGGCCACCACGCGGATAACGATCCTCGATGTCTTCCACCTTCAGGATTTTTCGACCACGTTTTTTCTTTGAGGTTAAGTATGGAAAACGTGGTCTCACTGATTAATTTTTATCCGCGCGAGTCTGTGCCTTAAAAATCTGAAATTCAGTAAGGTGCTGAGGGCCACAGTGGGGGTGAATATCCCGTGATAAAAGTACTATGTCTTCGCTTTAAGTTCCGAGTTATTCACTAGCGAAAAAACACTTTTAGGTTATGAACCAAAAACTGCACTGTTAAAAGTTTGCACCACACTATTGAAAAGTTTTGCTGTCGGAAACTTCACGACTCGTCGATGGCCCATAGGTGGGCAAAACCAGTATTTGTCTCTCGCCCCCAGGCGAAGTCTTGGAAGAAGGGTGGTATTTCTTCTTTCGCCTGCAGGTCTCCGGTGTTGCACCGGAAAAATCTGGAGGACACCTCAAAATGTGCGGGCAGCGAGGGCGCAGCCCAGCACTCCAAAAAATCAGGGACTCACCACTCAGAATTCAACAGCGTTTAAGGGTTTATGAAAAATACTTTCTGAATTTTTCTTCTTTTACCCAGGAAAAATACCAAAAGTGGAGTCCGATGACTTCTCTTGGTGCGCGCATACAGCACTCACTAGCCCGAACACTTCGAGCTATCACTCACTGAAAACTGCGATAAGTTTCCGATTTTCCCGATTATTGAGCGCGGAGTCGCTTAAAACTGAACTAGCGAGGGCGGGGGATCGCGAGAGCGGTAGGGTAGGGTAGGTAGGGTAGGGTAGGTAGGGTAGGGTAGGTAGAGTAGGGTAGGTAGGGTAGGGTAGGTAGGGTAGGTAGGGTAGGGTAGGTAGGGTAGGGTAGGTAGGGTAGGGTAGGTAGGGTAGGGTAGGTAGGGTAGGTAGGGTAGGGTAGGTAGGGTAGGGTAGGTAGGGTAGGGTAGGTAGGGTAGGGTAGGTAGGGTAGGGTAGGTAGGGTAGGGTAGGTAGGGTAGGGTAGGTAGGGTAGGGTAGGTAGGGTAGGGTAGGTAGGGTAGGGTAGGTAGGGTAGGGTAGGTAGGGTAGGGTAGGTAGGGTAGGTAGGGTAGGGTAGGTAGGGTAGGGTAGGTAGAGTAGGGTAGGTAGGGTAGGGTAGGTAGGGTAGGTAGGGTAGGGTAGGTAGGGTAGGGTAGGTAGGGTAGGGTAGGTAGGGTAGGGTAGGTAGGGTAGGGTAGGTAGGGTAGGTAGGGTAGGGTAGGTAGGGTAGGGTAGGTAGGGTAGGGTAGGTAGGGTAGGGTAGGTAGGGTAGGGTAGGTAGGGTAGGGTAGGTAGGGTAGGGTAGGTAGGGTAGGGTAGGTAGGGTAGGGTAGGTAGGGTAGGGTAGGTAGGGTAGGGTAGGTAGGGTAGGGTAGGTAGGGTAGGGTAGGTAGGGTAGGGTAGGTAGGGTAGGGTAGGTAGGGTAGGGTAGGTAGGGTAGGGTAGGTAGGGTAGGGTAGGTAGGGTTTTTTTTTTTTTTTTTTTTTTTTTTTTTTTTTTTTTTTTTTAATATTGGCAGGAGGGGAAATCCGGTCGGACTTACACCCAAAGTGCCTCTAAAGTGAGCCAGTCTGGATAGTGTCAGACTCCAACTGACTAAAAACCCCTCCTGCCTTACATAATCCCGCCAACGAAGCTGGTGCCCATTTTGTGCAAACTCAAATATTTATGGGCATCTTTATTTATCGATCAAAACATGTAGGTTTAAATAATACAAAAATGCAATAATTACAAAAAGTGCGGTTTTTCTCTAAAATGTGCAAGAAGTGCAGTTTATCACATCAGAATACAAGAGAGCAATTTATCACGGAGGATAGGAAATTAAATATAAATTTGCCTTACTTTATTTAAGGATAAGAAGCACAACAGTGCTTTTCACCACACAGACGATCTGTTTCTCTTAGGTACTACCCCAGTGCACCGTTTGTCATTGCAGTTTTGTGCGTGCTATTTCTATGCTTCTTACAAAATATTCTCATAATACTAGTGAATCATAGACCCGCTTCAACTTCGGTTTCGTGCAATGACTGTGGAGGCCACATTTACACAGTACTCTAGGAACTTTTCCCTGTGTTGCTTACTCATGAGCCCATGCAGGCTCTCCTTCGTCAATGTCCTGTCCAGCTCACATTCGAGTTGGTAGCGTTCCCTGATAAATAACGGGCAATCTACGAGTATGTGCTGGACGGTCTCTGCCACGCCTGGGTCGCAGACGCACGAGGGGCTCTCCTTACACTTGAAGCGATTCAAGTATTCAGAGAACCCGCCGTGCCCCGTCAAAACTTGCGTGAGTACGCCTGTGGGCCGCACCTGTTTTATAATATGGAAAGCCGCTATTGCATCCGGAAGAAACATTTTCGTCACAGAGGCCGTCTCGCCCGACACATATCTTCGATTCCATTCATCAAGCGATTCCAAACGGATCTGTCGCTTGATAAATGAAACCGGACACTGGTCGTAGTCCGGCTTCCTCCGTAACGACAATGCTGCCTCCTTCGCTAACTCGTCCGCTCGCTCATTCCCCGGCAGGCCCGCGTGGGCCTTGATCCAGAACAAAGACACAGCTTTGCTCTGGCCCAGGGCTTGAGCCAAATTTGCGCGCGCACGAACCGCCAGGGGATGGAGAGAGCCATGGCTTGCAAGCGTCTGCAATGCTGACATTGAGTCGCTGTACAAACCATAGCTCGTCTCTTGCCGCGTAAGGATCACGTCCGTCGCTTTGCAGATGGCCAGGAGTTCCGCTTGGTAGACAGTGCAGTACGCGGCTAAGCTAAGTTTGAGCTTCCGGACTTCGCCTGCATTATCCCATATGGATAATGCTGCTCCGACCTTCCCCTCAATCTTGCTGCCGTCGGTGAAAATTCGCACCGCCTGCACGTTGTTGCTGTCTAGCAAATGTTGGTCTGCCAGGCACATGAACTCCAGGGGCATTTGCGTAGCTGGATGAGGAGCCTCTGCAAACCTTACCGCACCCTCGATCTCCCTATCTCCTGGCACATACCGGGATGGCCCTCTCCTCGCTTCATACAGGGCGGCTGCCTCCTGTATGCGCAGATCTAGAGGTAGTATTCCGGACAGTACCAGTGCCGAGTTCAGGGAGACAGTACGGTAAGATTTACAGATCTTCTGGACGAATCCTCGTTGGACCGAGCCTAGCTTCTTCCGTATTCCCAGCTTCTTCGTAGCGGGAGCCCAGGCTGCGGCCGCGTACGTTATTATGGGCTCAATCATAGCAGTGTAGATTGTTTGTATGATCTGTGCGTCCAATCCCCAACTCACTTTAGCGGCGCGGGACAGTTGCTTATAAATGTTAACTGCCCTCCTGCAGACGTTCGCGGTGTGCTCGTTGAAGGTGAGCTTCTCGTCTATGGTTAGACCCAACAACTTCATCTTCTTAACCATACCAATGTCGACCCCGGCCATGCTCAGCCTTGGGGTATCATACTTGCGCTTGTTGGTTACGACCATCGCACAGGTTTTGTGCGGTGCGAACCTCAGCTTGTTTTTGTCGCCCCAACTCTGAACACGGGCTAGGGCTGCATTGGCAGATGTTGAAACTTCAGTCGCTGAGTCCCCATCCAGAACCAAGACGATATCATCGGCAAACGCCTGTGCGAAGATTCCGCGCCGCTCCAATTCCTGCAATAGTGGGTCTAGAATGAGATTCCACAGGATGGGACCACCTATTGACCCTTGAACACAGCCCTTGCTAGTCACTCGCGTGCATTCCTCCCCAGCGTAACGAACCTTGACTTTCCGACTGTCGAGGTAGCTGTCTAGCAGCCTTCTTATATTCACCGGGCACTTTTCCTCAGCCAGTCTGACCTTGATGGCTGGCCACCAAGCACTATCGAAGGCCCCCTCTATATCCAGTGACACCAGGACAATTAGCTTCTTCAGCCTCAACTTGTCCTGTACGTGCTTCACTAGCGTATAGAGGGCGTCCTCAGTACTTCTCTGGGGCATAAATCCAAACTGGCGAGTACTAAACCGCGGTACAAGCTGCCATTTTAAACGCGCTACTACCATCCTCTCCAGGACCTTCCCCAAAACCGGCAGTAGACCTATTGGTCTGTATGCCTTGGGGTTTAGGTAATCGTCCTTGCCCAGCTTTCTGAGGACCACGACTGTGGCCTCCTTCCAGATGTTCGGGAAGTGTGCCAATTCAAGGCACTTATTGTAAAGGGCAAGGAACGCCTCCAGGTCCTGGTGGATCGCTCGACTGCAGATATCAGACGTCAGTCCATCCCCTCCTGGTGCCTTTTTTGGATTGAAACCTGCCACGGCGGTCTTCAGCTCCAGCGAGGTAAATGGTGGGTCATGATATTCATCATGAACCCACTCATTTACTCGACTGGCTGCTTCTCTAATTCGCCTATGGTCAGCGTTGTCCTGGTCTACTCTGTCTTCGGGGTAGAACGTATCTGCGAGTAGGGCGGCCGATTCACTTGGGTTGAGGAATACACCATCGCTGCGTAGGGTCAGTTCCTCCTGTCTTCTGGCGGTCCTACCAATCACCCTGAAGATTCCTTCCCAGACCCCTTCCCGATCCTGTTTCCGGCAGAACTCCTTCCAACTTGCGAATTGGGCGCTCTTCGCTAGCATCTCGTACTCTTCTTTGGCCTTCAGGTACTCGTCTACGACCATCGCTCGCCGGACCGGCGCGGCATTGCGGATGCGGTTCTTCAGTCTGGTAAACTCCTTCTTCTTCACAGTGAGCTCCTCGGACCACCACGGACAAGTGATTTTACTTTTAATACTAGTTTTGGGAATAGAATCTTCGCATGCTTTTAAAATACTATCTCTGTAATTTACAATTAATTCTTCTAAATCTACTTTACTATTTATTCCCCTTATACGATTCAAATTTATATTATTTTCAATTTTGATATCCCTTAATTTATCTTTAAATGTATCCCAGTCCGCCTTTCTTGTGTTAAATTTCCTGGTCGTCCTGGTGATATTTACCCCTTTATCCCTTTTAACTTTAATTTCGAAAAATATTGTGTTATGGTCCGAGGATGTTGCCCCTGTGTCGACCCGCCAGCCGTCCACCAGGTCAAAAAGGTCGAGCGAGCATGCCGTGACGTCCACGTGGCTATTATACACTCGAGGGTAGGTAGGGTAGGGTAGGTAGGGTAGGGTAGGTAGGGTAGGGTAGGTAGGGTAGGGTAGGTAGGGTAGGGTAGGTAGGGTAGGGTAGGTAGGGTAGGGTAGGTAGGGTAGGGTAGGTAGGGTAGGGTAGGTAGGGTAGGGTAGGTAGGGTAGGGTAGGTAGGGTAGGGTAGGTAGGGTAGGGTAGGTAGGGTAGGGTAGGTAGGGTAGGGTAGGTAGGGTAGGGTAGGTAGGGTAGGGTAGGAAGGGTAGGGTAGGTAGGGTAAGTAGGGTAGGTAGGGTAGGGTAGGGTAGGGTAGGTAGGGTAGGGTAGATGCATATTAGGTGTTTTTATGGCAAAACAAAGTTTGCCGGGTCAGCTAGTATTCTTATATTTACATATGCTATTTCAGTTATGATGAAAATCTAGCCATCAAATTTTCTGTGTACAAATATTTTTAAACATTTAAGTCTTTTTTGAGGAGTATCCAAAAGGTTCTATTTGTTATACGAAAAAAACCATGTTTCACAAATAATGTACTTGAGACGTATGATGAATAATGTACTTAATATATATTTTTTTCAAACCTTTTAACCTAGCCGTTATTAAGGAGTATGCTTCAGAAAGTTACCGTGTTACGGCACAAAAGCTATTGTAGGCCCTTAACGTAACCAATTTCGTGGTAGCAAAATATGAAGCGTGTCATTTAAATTCCGCAATGCTAAACTACAGTCATAAACATATAAATGCTGGCACTTTCAAGCGAGTCAAATTTTATTTATCCTTGGGGACAATTTCCTCTTGTCAAGCGACGGCCACCCGGGCATTCGCTATAATGAGAAAACGACGAAATCAACTTGGCCCAAATTAGACGCATACTGACGCGGTTTACATGGAGTGCATCATACAAATCAGCGATATTATGGTTATTCCCGTTTGTTTTAATTTGCAATATTGTTAAGTAATTAGACCCGAGAAGAACTCGTGGCTAAATAATAACAGCTGCACGGGTCGATCTTCAAGGTTAAGCAACGCTTGCCGAGGTTGGTCCGTGGATGGGTGACCATATTTAAATAACGAGTTTGCTCCGTGCCTTGGAAAGCACGTTAAGCCGTTGGTCCCGGCTGTCGTTTGAAGATCTTTGACAGTCGTTACGGGTAGTCAGAAGCCTGAGATCTGACACCAGTCTAGCCAAGAGGTATCGTGTTACCCAGTTACTGGGTTGTGGAGGTCAGATAGGCAGTCGCTCCATGTAAAGCACTGGTACTCAGCTAAATCCGGTTAGACTGGAAGCCGACCCCAATATAGTTGGGAAAAAGGCTAGGCAGATGATGATGAGACCCGAATGAATCCTGAAGGTTTGCTGGAAGAAAACTCAATTTTGGATTAAGTTCGACTTTTGTACATGGAATTTATTAATAACAAAAGGATTGCAACCTAAAAAACAAAAATTTTATGAAGTTATTGTAAAGAGAAAAATAAAAATCCTATGGTTGTCAAACGAAATTATGACTAAATCATAATTTTATTAAAACACACAGAGCTACGCTAATTAATAATTGCTATTTATTAAGTTATTTTTAGTTTTAACTAATCATGACTAAGTTAAGATTATAATCATAACTTTAATTTAAACAAATTATTTTTACAAAACAACTCAATTTATTTAAAAAGTTTCACGCTGAGCGTGAAGTTAACAGTTTTACAATTAATAATTCAAATTGTGAAAATAAATATTTGTTAATCAAAACCCAAACAGGTTTGAGATCCACATGAATGATTACTGATATTAATATTTCTATGTTTATTTAAATCATTAAAACGTCTGTTTCCTACTTAAGTTTTGTTTATTCAGTGTATTTAACACTTGATGTATGTTCGTCGATAGTTTGAGTCGATAACGATGTGAAAGGGCAAGCCCATGGCAAGCCCTTCCAAATTTCTTCGTCTGTTATATCATCCGTGACTTCAAGCAGTAAAACTGTAGTTATGTATACTTGATACACATTTAGGGTTACTTCCCTACGTTAATAAATGGCAGTAAATTACTTGATGAGCCACTTTACTATGCGCTAATAGAGGCATCTTTTACTTTGTCGTCGTAAAGTACCTATGCATGCATTTGTATGGGAAATAGAATACGGGAATGTGTCCTTAATTTTTAGTGCATTTTTATCGCCGCATATTGTGAGTTTGTTATGTAATGTTTTTGTAAGAGATAAACTTGTTATGTTATTAGGAGTGACTCGTAAAATGTGAACCATTTTATTAATTGGAATAATTTGTGTGAGTAACTGTTTCATCTGCCAGGTGTTTGCGTATCTTGCGTAGGTTGCTATATTCATTCACATTTAATTCAATCATCCAAATCTTCCAACACCGGAATATTTTCATTTATATCTACATAATAAAAGTAGCAATCAAAATATTAACATATTTTAAATAAGTTATTTAAATTAAGAAAATTATTTTCAACATATCAATAACTTTTTTTATAATTGGTAGGCTCGAGTTTGACTACTATCACACATGATGTTGTCGACGGTGAAGCAAGCTTGCCTAGAAGTAACCTACTGACTTAAATACCCCTAGATTGTAGCTACCAGGAAACACAGACTCCAGCAGGGAATTCCACTCCTTAACCCGAATATTTTGAGTATGCTAGCAGTTCGCATACTGAAAATATTTCCAAAAGGTTAGTGCGTATGGGTGGGATGTCCACCATGTACCGATGGCGCATCGCCGTACATCTTGTAATTTTATGATAAAACGGGCTAGGCGGAATTAAATCGTGCAGTTCCATTGCACACTCACCGAAATGAAACCGACAAGCTGGCAACTCGTTGACGATGTTCAAGGCTCTGGAGCTTACTCCAATTTATTTGGGGACAGCACAGCATGTGTTCCTCCGCAGATATTTGTTTGGCGACATCCCAAAAATCATCTTCCTTCTAACTTCTTCCTTCTTTGATATAAGATAGGATAAGATAATGACTTTTTTTTACCACAATATAGGTACATTTAGAGAGGTATCAATACAAAGTAGGTACGTAACAGAAATAATTATACTGTGAGAAAATGGTGCTTAAACTAGACGTGAGGTCTGTATTTCAGGACACCAGGTCTCCACCTCTTGGGTAATGCTTACAATTTAATGTTGTGTATAGTTCTCGCCAAACTTCTTTGCCGCCCTGAAGTTGGCTACAATGGCTGCGCAGTAGAAAATCTCATACAAAAACAGCACCGTTTCGTGCCTCGCGCATCCGGTAAACCAAATTCTGGGCGGCCAAGAAGTTTGGCGAGGGCTATACAATAATTGGTGCGCCAAGAATTTCTAAAAGTTTAGGCTTTCAAGTTTAAAATAAAATAAAATAGAAAAGGGAAATGGTGGAATATATATGTAATGGTATTTGTATAATCCATCTATCGTTTTATTGATATTCCTCTTCCCTTACAATCATCCACATTCATACTACTTCAAATATTGTTCTCTCCTCCACATAACATCAGTCTATACCATGATCCATGAACCAATCAATCTGCCCAACCTTTTCTCAACCATGTTGGGGTCGGCTTTCTGTCCAACCAGATGCAGGTACCAGTATTTTAAATAAAGCCAACGCCTATCTGATCGCCACAACCCAGTAGGGGTAAGTACAGTCTGTAGGGGTAAAACTATACCCATTCCCAAGAATTGTTTCCGATTTTCTGGCTTCTGACTAATAATTCTCTCAAAAACTGTAAATAAATAATATGGACCCGTGCTTTCCATAGCACGGAAGAATCAAGGTTAATTAAGATGTTTTTTTTTGGGACCACTGCTACTCCTATAAGCCAGAATTAACAGCAGCGGCCACCAGAAAAGCGCCGAGGCAATGAAGCTCGATGATGTTTCGGCGAATGAATTTAACTGTCTTGGATCCCGCAACGAAATTAATCAGAAAAGTATAACGGAGGAGTAGGAAGAAATACAAATTTCCACTTCCCTCCATACCAAGCAGGGGACAAAACAAACAAGGCCAATAGGTAAAAAGGGTCGTTTACAACTGGGATAAGCCCAGTTGCCTAGCACCACGGATACAAATTATCATGAATACTAATGGGTCTTAACATTGTGAGCTGTTATATTTGATTCCAATAATAGGTATGGCAAAAACGCCTGACCGCACGGAAATTTGTTCTAGTTTCCACAAGGTCCGTATAATACAACTCCTGATGCAGCCTGTACATTATTCAACATAATATTGCGTTCATTCTGGCAAAGAATACATCCCCATAAGATATGATGGTTTGTTGACGGTAATTAAGATGGTTACCCATCCACGTACCGACCTCTGCAAGCGTTGCTTAATTCCCGTGCAACGTCCCGTGCGGTTGTAATTGCTTAGCAACAAGCTCCCCACGACTTCCAAAGAAATATCCTACATTAAATTGCTCCCCAAACGCAGCTTGCACCATGTAAACCCTGCCTGTCGTCACTTGTAGCTGAAACGTTACGTTAGCGCCACGTACAATTAAAGTCATGATCAGTATCTGTTCGCCGAAGACTTCACCCCTAACTTCGGTAATGTCATCAGACGAAAATAATTGTAGACTAAACTGTATTAAGGCAGACGCGATGCAGGATATGTGCGCTTTAGCAGTAACGACAGCCGACAATGTGGTAGGTATGTTGAGAAGTTAGGTGGCAGAAGTCTCGTCAATATTTCAATATTTTTATAAGGAAAGAAATTTACAGAAAGCGTTTTATAACATTAAAGATTACGTTGAGGACAAAAAGGCTTAGGATTGAGCTGCTCCAAGTAATTTAGTTTTATTTTTATTTTGCACCGTGAAAGAGATAAGATTTTTTTTTTATTTTTTTTTCTTGCAATGACAAGAATATTTACTTTTTAAAGTATTATATTATTTTATTTTAATTATTGTGAATCATTATTTTTATTTTATTTTTATTTAACTTAGTTTTTAATCATGGTCTGGCAGTTTGAGTATTTATGCGGCCTAACCGAATGTCCTTTCTTTGGTATTGTTCGCCAATTCGTTGAGCTCCTCAAATTCTGAATAGAGCTGCACTGTTATTGACAAATAATAGACACTATATCTACTGATATTCCTTTAGGTTGACAAACAACGTTGAGTTTAAAGATAACAATTTAAGTATGCTTAAACTTTTATGGCGAAATATTTTATGCTTTGGTGCCATAACTGGTCGAGCGGTAGCAACGATCTTTGATAAAATAAATGACGCGAATTATGCAAGTTAGCGCGAAGTGCTTTCATATGTGCGTCTGACTTGCCGCAAGTGGTCGCAAGTTACTTGCGGCAATTCTGAACGTTTACGACTTGCAAAAGTTGCCTTTGGGTGGGTTATTTTAAAAATGCACGACGGGGTTATCAGTCCTATCTCGATTTATGACTCTGTCTTAAAACTTATATTGGGATTCTTGAGTTCGCTATCTGATTGGCATTCCAATTCGGAATTGTTAATAGTTGTATGGATGGCTTTAATGGGAAAGATCAACAAATTGGTGAAGATAATTTGTCAGGTATGAGAAATTATTGTGTAAAATATCTGGGTTCTGAGGTCTTTAGTAACACTATTAACACAGTACCTAAGAACTTAACGAATCATGTCTCGAAGCTTACATTAGCAGCAAATTTTTATAATTGTACTCACCTTATGTACAGATTTATATTATTGCTTTTTTAAATTGGAAATGCAACTGGCCCCACATAAAATACTTAATAACTAACTAGACATTAACATTTACCGGATAAAAATCCGAAAACATACAAAAAAATATTCCCATTACAAACGGGCGGTAGTCTCGTATTTTTCTATGGACCAACAGGAAATTATTCAGAACGGCAAAGCATCAAGCCGGCACTAAACTGATTAATATGCATTTAATATCCTTCTGTGTTCACGAGATCCCTGGAGTAATTTCACTCAAATTACCAATGCATTATTTATATGTAAATGAAAATGTATGAATACCTTTGAGATATACTGTTTTAATAGCTGTAAGGGTGAAACGTTTTCACCGTTTCGTCTTTTTAACTTTGATCTAAAAATGGGAAAAAACGGAGTTTGATAGACTTTTGTTTTCTTGTTTGAAAGCTTTTAGGATTGTAGTTGTTTTGGCAGATGGTTTTAAAAATTTACGTGCAAAGACCTAGCGAAGCTTTGATCATACTAAAAAAAGTTATTAAAACTATCGAAAAACCCGACTGCCGAAGCGAACTAAAATGACGTAAACGAGAAGAAAATCTCATGCTGCGCAGTCGGAGGATAAATATTCGCGAGTTGTTACATAGACTGATAAACACACTACCCTCCTTCGGCAGTCGGGTAAAAGAAGACTTTTCAGCATTAATATTGGTTAAAGCCGGTTGCAGAGCAAGTGCTAACCGTTGTGCTAACCGTTATGCTAACCTATATTCGTATAGGTGAGGCATTTTTTCATACTTGGGGTGGACCTAAAACTATATGAAACATAATCTCAGCTATGTGAGCTAAGCTAAACTGACTGACTTGGTCTGCGACCGGCTTAGACCAATTTCAGCACGGTCTCTTTTTTATAATTATTCAGGATGGTCTTTGACCTTTCCAGAAAAGTATATTACTTTGGTAAAAACGGTGTACAAAAGAAGGTATGAATATAAATGGGTGAACGATTTTTTAACTTCACAGCATACCACGAACTTTAACATCGATTTGGAATATTTCATTCTCCAAGCCTACTACCCGTTTAATTCCATCTGTTGATTGCCCGTCCAATGGCTCCTTTTTTGTTATCGAAGTCACTGCATCAACGGTTATGACTGTCGTTGGTCAAAGGTAAGGCGCTTTTCAAGCGATGAAGTTATCGCTTGATTAAAAATAGAATGAGAAGCGCTTTATGCTGAAATTAGGGAAACCTGCATGTTCTAAGAGTTGTTTTTAAGTAAAAGGAGCAAAAAGCTGTCCGTGTCTAAAGCGCTTGATGACTATTCAACCCGCAAGCAGTCCTAAACTAAAAAACTTTTTGTGGTTGTATAGAAAACTTCAGAATTTCGCAAGTTCATGTCGAAGCATGGTAATGAAATAAAAACTACGGTCTCGTATCCTCGGGTGAGGAAACTTTGCTCAAAAAAATTCTAGAGGAGTTTGTGCTGCAAGCTTGTGGTAACTCTGTAAATTATTGTTTGTAATGACAGTGTACAAAGATTTGAAGCCCTTTTGATATAGATCTCGTAGTTCTAAAGTAGAAAGGAAATTCATACTGACGGTATTTTAATAAGTTTTGTATTAAGCTACCTTACTAGTGATGTGAAAGGTACCATCTAAAAACCGCCCAAGTGCGAGTCGGACTCGCACACGAAGGGTTCCGTACCATTATCGCAAAACACTGCATAAAAATCACGTTTGTTGTATGGGAGCCCCCCTTAATTTATTTTATTTTATTTTTTTATTTTTTGAAGTAAATATACAACTAAACATTATGTGAATATTTCAAGCGTCTACCTGTTGCCGTTATTAATATCGAGCAAAAAACGGCAAAAATATCACGTTTGTTGTATTAAAGGGGGGCTCCCCTTTAATATTTACTTTATACTGTTTTTAGTATTTGTTGTTATAGCGGCAACAGAAATACATCATCTGTGAAAATTTCAACTGTCTAGCTATCACGGTTCATGAGATACAGCCTGGAGAAAGACGGACAGACAGACAGACAGACAGACAGACAGACAGACAGACAGACAGACAGACGGATCGCGAAGTCTTAGTAATAGGGTCCCGTTTTTACCCTTTGGGTACGGAACCCTAAAAATTGTCATTTACGGGAGTTAAATAAACAATGTTCCACGTACGATCAGCAAAAAAATTCAATAATAATTTTAATACCCCAGTTTACAGTAAAATCAGTTTATGGCATAATGTTAAAAAATACTATTAACTCTTTGATGTTACCTGCCCTACCTTCATGAAATACTGAAGAATATGTAAATAACTAAAATAAATAAAAGTACTCATCTATTTTTGTTGCTAACCGTACATAAAAGCTTTATCCATCAACCATTAATAAATCATCCACCAATCAAAGCTCACTAAACAAATCAAAAACAAAACATCATCAACTGAATATCAAAGGTTATTGATAAAACTATGTGATATCTCCAGACTTTGTCCGATTTGTCAACAGCATGGCCGTCACAGGGCAATTAGTGGGACCACCCAGAACTCGTCAATGCGCCCGTCAGCTAGCACCGGCTAAAACAATCTGTTACCTACCATAGAAAAATGATAATTGTGGACAGTAGGCGTTTTGCTTTTGTTTGGGCCCGAATAATGGTGTCATTCTCGGTATTGTGTGTAGATGACATAATGATGTCTTAAGGTTGCCGCAGACTCTAGTGATGCGACAATGCGACAGCGGTATTTCATTAGAAATATGTTTATGTTATTGTTCATAATTTTTCTCTTCAATGCGCCCGTCAGCTTATTAGCTAAAGCAATCTGTTACCTAACACGAAAAAAGAACGAAAGATGATAGTTGTGGACAATTAGGCGTCCTGCTTTTGTTTGCATCAAAATAAAAAATCTGTTCAAAAACTAAAACTCGACTACTGAAAATACAGGCTCTAAAAAGTATGAAACAAGAAAATATACTCATCTGAAATTGTTATGTACAAAATATTCGATATGTTACAAATTAAATAAACAAGTTACATGCAATAAATATTTTATTGTATTTCATTCATATTCATAGTAGTGTTCAGAGGATAACCGTGGTTTTGGTTTGTTTAGGTTTTTAGATTTTGACCATTTTTTTTTTCAATTATTTAGGAGTTTTTGCAAAGCCACATCACTTTTTTTTAGGGATTGTTGTTTTACATGTATCTAGATAATGCATAAGTTACAAGTGTGTATTCTAGATAACGTATAAAGAAAACGTAGTTGATTCAGGTAATTTACTATTCACTAAAGCGCAGGTATAGGTATGTACTGTGTGTGTAGTTATGTTAGCTAACAAAATATACACCTAGGTTCATGATTCGAAATGTAAGAGAGAGAGGGCGCCATTATTCAATTTAATGTGAAGTCACATAGTTTAGAAGTTATGAGGAAACAGATGAACATACATACATACATACACACATACTGGTTAAAAACATAACCCTCCCTTTTGCTTCGCCATAGTCGGGTAATAATGGTGTCATTTTGGGTATTGTGTTTAGATAACGTAATGTTGTCTTGAGGTTCACGTAGACAGGCGGGTTGCGACTTTGCGACAAGGCTTGTTTTATGTTGTTGTTTATATTTTCTCTATTTGTGTATTTTCTTTTTTATATTTTTCGTATGACATAATATTTGGCACCAATAAACTCGTTTTCTTTCTTTCTATTTGTAGAGTAGTTTTAAAACATAAACAACTATCAAATTCCCAATATATTCTACACTAGCGGACGCCTCGCGGTTTCACCCGCGTAGTTACCGTTTCCGTGGGAATACAGGGATAAAAAGTAGTCTATGTCACCTGGGGATAGTGTAGCATCCCACCGGTGAAAAGAATTTTTGAAATCGGTCCAGTAGTTTTAAAGTTTATTCGTTACATACAAAAATATAGATATAGATTTGGTACGGAGCTTGGTTCGTGGTGTTGCATTGTTGTAAATGTGCAAAGTCTGAGATGCACTTGGCCGGTTTTTCGTAAGAAAAATCTATCTGACATAAATAAACAAATTATATTTATTTCATTTCTTTCTATCTGTAGAAATTTTAGAATCTTTTAGCTTTGGAATTTCCGTCGCATTGTCGCGTCGCACCTGTCTGCTCCCGCCTTTAAAACCATTCAAGATGGTCAACTTCTGTGCAATTTTTTGTCTGTGAATATTATGGACTCAAATTTAGACTTTGCATTTTATAGTTAGCAATATAAAAGGAATTCTAGTTAAGAAACAAATGAAAAAGCAATAAAATTGAATAAATTATATTCAGAATAGAATAAAGATTATTCAAAGCTTAATGGACATATTTTATTGAAAATAATTTTATACTAGCAGAAGGTTACAGTAGCCGACTATTACTGCAAATTGAAATGGTGTATAATTGTGTATTTATATGATACTCAAAATCTAGATAAAGTTAGTTTAATCTAGGCAATTAAACAAAGTATTCAAGATCATAATAGATTCATATTAATTGCTATCTTTGAAAAGCCGTAACGTTTTATAGGGTCGTGAATTTGAAGTTTCCAGAATTGTACTTATTTGAAATTGGATTATTTTCACAGAATAACTAGGTACTCGTAGTATTATCACCTTAAAAAATGTTGATCGCTTTTGGATCTATAGCCATTAAACTCGTTACTAGTCAATTGATGTAATGCGTCACATTTTTACCGACTTCTAAAAAAAGGAGGTAATTAATTCGACACGTTTGTATTTAGTTATGTTGCAACTGCACAATTATTACTCTATGTGGGCTTCTAAACGTCACGTAACGTTAGCAATGATCAGTCAGCACGTTGCGCTATTTACATCGTCAGCAGCTGGTTACTGGCGATGTAAATAGCGCGATCTCAAAAGTAGTTCACTGGTTCAATGTTAACAATTTAATTCTTAATGAAAAAAAAACGAATTATTATCGTACTCACTCCATGTAAACCGTTCCTATTAACTGCTCAAAAACTGTCGTTAGTTAACACGAATGACAAAGTTATCTCAAATTACCTACTAACCCAGAAATGTAATTTCTTATTTTTTTTACAATACCTACCGTCTACGCGCATCTGTACTTGAAATTGCTTAAGTTTTGTTTTATATTTTATTTCTCCTCGTAAGTAATTTGTAATCTTTGAGAAATAAAGAATTTTAAACCGTAAATGCATTAAGTTTAACCTACCTCACGTTAGGCAGGTGAAAACTGATGTGATGATAAAGGGCGAAGAATTGAATCCTGAAAATAGCACAGTATTCTTAGGCCTAACTTTGGATGCTGAGCTTCAGTGGGGCCCACATATAGATAAATTGTCAAAGAAGCTAAGCTCCGCAGCATATGCTGTTAGAAAAATTCGTAATTTAACTGACATAGAGACAGCCCGTTTAGTATACTTTAGCTATTTTCATAGTGTTATGTCGTATGGTATTCTGTTGCGGGGAAATGCTGGCGACATCCAGACTATCTTTGTTTTGCAGAAAAGAGCTGTTCGATCAATTTATAAATTAAGCCCGAGACACTCCCTCAGAGATAAATAAATTTGAAAAATTAAGGAGACTAATGTAATGTACTGTGCCTTCTCAGTATATTTATAAAAATCTTTTATATGCCCATAAAAATATAAAATTGTTTAAAAAATACAGTGATATCCATAACATAAATACTAGGAACAAACACAAATTTTAAGCACCTACAACAAGGTTCAAGAAAATAGATGGCTCGTTTAGATGTCAATGTGTTCTCTATTATAATAAGCTTCCAAGCCACGTACAAGGTCAAAGTGTTAAAAAATCATTCATTAAACGTAAGTTGTGCCAGAAAGCGTTTTATAACATTAAAGATTACGTTGAGGACAAAAAGGCTTGGGATTGAGCTGCTCCAATTAATTTAGTGTTTTTTTTATTTTGCACCGTGAATTAAGTTTTTTAAATTTTGTATTTTTCTTGCAATGACAAGAATATTTACTTTTTAAAGTATTATATTATTTTAATTATTGTGAAAAGACTATGTGGATCATTCTTTTTTTTTGTTTTTTTTATTTATCTTAGTTTTTAATCATGGTCTGGCAGTTTGAGTATTTATGCGGCCTACCCGAATGTCCTTTCTTTGGTATTGTTCGTCAATTCGTTGAGCTTCTTAAATTCTGAGTTGAGCTGCACGGTTATTGACAAATGCGTGCACTGACTGAACAGGTTCACTCAATCTGGCTGGTTCTTTCCTCAAAAGACCATTTCAGACATCAGTCTACATGGTCTTCACATGATCTAACCAAGATTTTGTCTGGATTTTAAAAGATACTGTGACCTCTGAGTTTGTTTCTGCCTTTCTTCTCAGGGTAGCAAGACAGGAAACGCCGACCTCATCTAGTTTTAAAAAATATGATCGACGTGTAAAAGTATTTGTACAAACCAACTTACAGAAATAAAATCATTTATCATTTAAACACGTGTGCCAAATTTCACAAAAAAATAAACCGGCCTCAAAAGCAAAACACTTAAAGTGCAAAATAACTTTAGTTTCGGAAGTCGGTGTCAATAAATATTTAAAAAACTAGAGGTACCAAAGACAACCGACTTCCAAAACGAAAGTTATTTTGTATTTTTTTTTTTTTTTGTGTTTTGCTTTTGAGGTCGGTAATCTTACATTTTGGCCTATAGGGATGATGACGGGGTACGAAACAGCAAATTCTATTTATTCCGCCGATTAAATTACCAAAAAATACATATTTATATGATTCTGATTTGAATAAAAAATAAAAAAATAATCAATATAAAGCGCATTAAAGTTCGGGATTGGGGGCTTGCGACGTACCTTCTATGTAAAAAGTGTACTACGGGCCACGGCGTCATTTTTTGTTAACGAGACAAAAGAAAAATACGTGTCCAATATTTATTGGAAATCTAACTGACGGACTAAAAATATTTATTTAGTCATTATCCCTATTTGATCATCGTTATCGCTGAAAGAATTACACTTTTTCTAGAGCAGATTTTAAGTATGAACTATGCTTAAAGTTTTCGCATTCGACCATACATCAGTACTGTATACTCTACTACTTACTACTACTTATTCTACTACTTAGGCTACTTAATAGAATAGACACAAGTCTTTCTGCCCATACTTTTTGGTTGTTGTTTGATTTTCTATAAGTTTCGATCACCCGACTTTCTCGTGTCACAGCTTTTCCTATTGCCAAAGATTCATCAACAGATAAGGGCGACATCATCGACAAAAACTTGTGCGAACGCCGAAAAACCTCGTCAAAGTACAGCGCAAATCTTCTTCATCCTGGGCAGATGGTATCTCACACTGAGAATAATATCCCCATGAGCGATTTCCTTAATTTCGTGAGCGAATCAAGGGGATCGATCCGCCCCGATCGCTAGTTAGCGATAATGTTTACGGTCGAACGCCGGCTCGCAAATAACGAGTATCTTTCTTTCATTCGATCACGACCAAAAGCGGTATCGTGTCTGGATGTCAATTGGCAATAAGGTTGCGAACTTTGCCGAAGATACCGCGAAGTCGATCAAGCTTGTTTTCGGTTTTTGTTAGGTGGTTATGAATGTGATGCCGGCAAGACAAATATGTTTGTGTTGTTTGTGGAAATGGTTTACTTTTTACCCGACTGCCGAAGGAGGGTAATGTGTTTATCAGTCTATGTATGTATATATGTATGTATGTATGTAAGTATGTATGTATGTATGTATGTATGTAAGTATGTATGTATGTATGTTTGTTCCTATGTGGCGTTCCAGAGACCAAACGCGTTGGCCGATTTTGATGATTCAGACGTCAATCGATTTGTCTTAACTCTGCGAGTGTCACTGGCTACATTAAAATTGGAAAATAGAAAAATGGCGGATTTTGGGCGCCATATTGTGGGAGACAATTTTTTTTTAATATTTCCAAACCCATCGTGTGGAGTATCAAAATAAAGGGTTTTAAGAGGTGATTTCAAAAATATATAACACTTACATGTTTAAATGTACCGAAATCTTAAAAAAAAATAACTAAAAAGTTATAAATAAAAAAAGTTAATTCAAAAAATCAAAAAACCCGACTGCTTAAAAAGCGAACTAAAAAGAAGTAAACAAGAAGAAAATCATGCTGTGCAGTCGGAGGATACATCTGGTTTTGGTCAGCCAGCTCGCGAATACGTATCCTCCGACTGCACAGCATGATTTTCTTCTTGTTTATTTCTTTTTAGTTCGCTTTTTAAGCAGTCGGGATTTTTAATTTTTTTGTAATATTTTCTGTCCTGTCGTGCAGGATATCTGTCGACGTATGCGACTATTTGGGTTGTACCCAAACGTTTAAAACCTGTTTACACTAAGCGCAATTTTCTTTACCTCTAGAATCTAGATTGAGCTTTACTTGCTGTGGTGATATCTACGTACCTTTCTTATTTCTGATGGTGTAAAAGTTAAAAGGATTGTAAATGGCTTTTTCTTTTTTTAGGGTTCTGTACCCAAAGGGTAATAACGGGACCCTATTACTGAGACTTCGCTGTCCATCTGTCCGTCTGTCTGTCACCAGGCTGTATCTCATGAACCGTGATAGTTAGACAGTTGAAATTTTCACAGATGATGTATTTCTGTTGCCGCTATAACAACAAATAATAACTACATACAACAAACGTGATTTTTTTGCCGTTTTTTTGCGATAATGGTACGGAACCCTTCGTGCGCGAGTCCGACTCGCACTTGGCCGGTTTTTTAATGTAGAATAGGCTCGCGCTTGACCACTATCTCACCTGATGGTAAGCGATGATGTGGTCGACGGTGAAGCACGCTTGCCTAGAAGTAACCTATTCACTCTTGACTTAAAGATAGGGGTCTTTAAGTTAGATTGTAGCTATCGGGAAACACAGACTCCCGATAAGATACTAATAGTCATGCAAGCAGTTAGATTTTAAAATCAGCCTTTATATCCTCAATAATTACCACGCACCCGACAATGCGAACAGCGTAACTTATCCCGGATTAAATAAAAACTTCACACCTTTGCATCACCTAAGAAGCCACCAAAATTCCCTTTTAAAAACAGCTTAAAAGTTTTATCGAACTGACGTGGCTTTACCAGTGTGATGCATGATCCATGTGGTGCAGAAACCCTATACAGTGGGTAAGCCATGGTTGGGCGACCAATCGGCGGCGAGGAAGCAGGCTTACCGCGCCGGGGCGAGGCTTTGTGGAGAATATGTTCCGTACTTCGGTTACATATCATGTATTTATTGGAAGTCCATGGTTTAGTAGAAAGTTGTGCGGTTATGTTTTGTAGGTGGTGTTACGAGTCATTTAGGGATTGGGATTGAATGTGAGGCGATTTGGTATAGCTATGTCTGTTTCTATATTTCAAAGCTTTAATAAAAAATCGGTAGGCTAAATGAAATTATGTAGGTATTAGTAGTTATCTCTTTACTTCTTTTATTAGTCGGTACGGTCAGCATGTTGCAGTGAGACTTCGGGCTGATATGATTTCTCTCACGATACGACGCCATTCCTCTCTGTCGGATATTACTCGTATGCAGTCCTGCAATGGACCGCCTACTGCAGATTTGATCTGGTTGGTCTATCGCATGGGCGACAATACCCAAATTCTACAATACCCTGGACCATATGTCGCTCAATAACTTACTCAGTGCATACAAAATCTCATAACTTAAAAAGAAAAACTGAACATGTCCAAGATTTATAAAAGAAATTACTTCGTTAAAAGTGTCATTTAATTAATACTTACCTGAAACCAAATAAAACACACCTCATTTAAATAAATATCGTCCCAAAATAATCACAATCAATCGACTCCAAATAAGACAAAGGACCCTTCACACATCATTGAACATATTCTACGAATTCGAAATTACTCATACACATTGTTTCAAACACAAGCGAGTCGACGCGGGGGCAATTAAAGGCCCTTTAAACGTCATCCGTGGATGACAGTCGCAGGGCTGACGACGACGTCGAGGCGTAATTGTCGATAATTCTGTCGTCATTGGGCCCAGAATGGCCCACCCAGGCCTCATCGCGTGTAATAAGGCCACACAGTGCTGCGTTCGAAATAGAGAGGACTAGACTGGCGTGCGAAATTTTCACTTTGGTGTATGACTATTATTTACAGGGATGGAAAATATGGGATTTCTTTTTTTTTAGGTAATGGCTTCTGAATTTCTCTTATTTCGATTATATGAATCTAGATTTTAGTTCTGCGTTATTCGTGATTTTGAAGAAATTCAGCAGCTTTTTTGCAAACTCTTTCAGTTATGCGATTCAGCATAACTGAAAGAGTTTGCAAAAAAGCTCTTTTATTATTTGTCTGACATAAATCTTAAAATAAGCCATGAGTATCGGTCAAGTTTAAAGTGGTCAGACTTAATACCACCCACTATTTTTCTTTTATTTAAATGTAATATTATTATTTATAATTAGCACCCGATAGAGCCATACACTTCAGAGCATAGAGAGCTGTGGTGGCCCAGTGGTAACGGCTGCGACTTACGAGTTGTAGGTCGTGGGTTCGAATCCAGGCAGGCGCTTTACTTTGTGTAAATTATTTCAGCACGTGCACTGCTCTCAAAACGGTCTCAAAAAGGAAATCATCGTGAGGAAACCGGCATGTCTTTGAACCAAAAGTTCGAAGATTTGTGACAGGTCGTGGCTAAATAATAACAGCCGCACGGGTCGATCATCAAGGTTAAGCAACGCTTACCGAGGTCGTTTTGCGGATGGGTTTCTTCCAAGCCTCGGAAAGTACGTTAAGCCGTTGGTCCCGGCTATCATTTGAAGATCTTTGACAGTCGTTACGGATACTCAGAAACCTGATATCTGACACCAGTCTAGCCAAGAGGTATCATGTTACCCAGTTGTGGAGGTCAGATAGGCAGTCGCTCCATGTAAAGCACTGGTACTCAGCTGAATCTGGTTAGACTGGAAGCCGACCCTAACATACTTGGGAAAAGGCTAGGCAGATAATGACAGCCATACGCTTCAAGTATATAACATTTATTACCTAAGTAAGACTATAAAATTAGAAAATGCTAAAGTTTTCGTAATTTTACGAGTGTACTTGCAAAGGTTACTACTCCTTCTCAGTACTGGTGTCATAGAAACTTGGAATTATTGCAGCATCACGAAGTTCGGTCTTAATTTGGCGTATCAATTCGTCGTAAAATTTTGTAGCTCTCTTTACTATGTACGCGTTACTTTTAAGATGTTCAGGACTTCTAACATAAAAAGTTCTTCGACGACTTTTCGCCTTTTTGATTAAGCTTATAGTATACTTCTGTAGCTTTTAAGTCTAGTCAAACTTACGAAGCTACATAAAATACTCACTTGGCAAATTCACATTTTTTCTACTAGCAATTTATATTCTACTTATTTTTGCCAGCGGCTTCACTCGCGGGAAAAGTCTTTTCTTATCCCAAAGGAAAATTATACTGGGATAAAATTTATCCTATATGCTATACCTGACTATATAATCTATCTCTGTGCCAAATTTCATCCTGATCTGTTCAGCCGATTGAGCGTGAAGAAGTGAAAAACATACACACACACACACATTCACAAACTTTAGCCTTTATAATATAAGTGAGATATTAGTGTGATGAGATGTGACTAGGAATATGTTATTCGGATGTTTAAGTTATATTACTGTAAAGTTTCATCGCAATCCATTCAGTAGTTTTTGGGTGAAAGAGTAACAAACATCCATCCATCCATCCTCACAAACTTTCGCGTTTATAATAATAATAGGATTAGTAAGAAAAACCCGAAAGCTTAACCGGAACCTGAAATCTTCAGTAACAATATTGCTTAACTTGATCTGTAAATATTTAATGTAGTCGCAATAGACAGTAATTATTGAAATTAAAATGATACATCTATATTCATTGACGTTGTTAAGATTTAAGAGCATTTTTTAGCGTTCCGTAGCCAAATGGTAAAAAACGGTACCCTTATGGATTCGTCATGTCTGTCTGTGTGTCTGTCCGTCCGTATGTCACAGCCACTTTTTTCCAAAACTATAAGAACTATGCTCTCTCTATGGTAAGTAGATGTATTCTGTGAACCGCATTAAGATTTTCACACAAAAATAGAAAAAAAGCAATAAATTTAGGGGGTTCCCCATACTTAGAACTGAAACTCATTTTTTTTATCAAACCCATACGTCTATGGATAGGTCTTCAAAAATGATATTGAGGTTTCTAATATTATTTTTTTCTAAACTGAATAGTTTGCGCGAGAGAAAATAAGAGAATGATAAAACTAAAAAAAATATATGATGTACATTACCATGTAAACTGCCACCGAAAATTGGTTTGAACGAGAACTAGTAAATAGTTTTTTTTTAATACCTCATAAATCGTAAACCGCAATTTACCAAGTACGGAACCCTTCGTGCGCGAGTCCGACTCGCTTAGCCAGTTTTTTTTCATGTTCTTAAATCATCAATCCGTAGTTATAACAATCAAATGACTTTATAACTCCATATTTTATCAATCTTCACGATATAAAATAGCAATTCCATAAAGCATGTTGAAGTTGGCCTTAAATAGGCTTTTGTTTACAAGAGCTATTAAACTACAGCGTTCATTTTAACAATTTTATAGCATCTTAAAAGCTTTTTACAACCAGTAGCGTATTTGCCATCTCCTGACTTTACAAAAATATTTAATTCCCTCATTAAACTTGAGACTAATCAAATTGATATCCATTTTATTACAGAAAACGAGGACTTTAAATTAATGCTTCAGAAAACAACATTAATTTTAGATTAAGTTCGTTTTAATATTGGTATTAGCCACGCAATTTGAGCGTACCGCTAGTTTCTTGTATCTAATCAGATTAAATATAACTTTCTTCGGTTTAAAATCAATATTCATGTTGCGTTTTGATTAGAAAGTCTAAGTAAAATTTCTTTATTTCAATTAGGCCACTAAGCGGCACTTTGAAAGTCAAAAATTTAAATTTTCTAGTAATAATAATTGATTCTACCGTCCATTCGGAAAAGTAGCTTGTTACGGAGAAGAACGTACAAGAAACTCCATGCCTACTCTTTAAAAAAATGTGTTTTACAATATTTGTACTTGTGCAATAATTGGTTGTGCAAATTAAAATTTTAATTGATCGACACTTGTGTTAAATATAAATGCTACTTGCAGTAGCTTTAATGATTGATTTACAGACTTTTACAGATAGTCCCCAAAGATCTTCTGTTGCTTTAAACCATAAAGTTCATAAAGATTTTCCCTGCTTTTAGGAATGCCTAATGTCGGCCAATCGCTAAATACGAACTTAAGGGTACACTAGTCGAAAATTCTTCCATACAAACGTAGTCTGGCTTTTACTCCACTGTTTGACGATGTACGTTCAAAATAAAAAAAAAATATCAATTTGTCTCATCATTATCTAGCCCTGTATGGATGCAAAAAAGTAAAAAAAAAATTACTTGAAAGATATGAGCTTTGAAAGTTTCATATTTTAACACTAATTTTAACGCATCTTTGGGCGCAAATAAGTACCATAAGAAGAAGGAAAATTGAAAAACGGCCTCCATAAAGGAATAGATTAGTAGTTCAACAATGCAAATAATTTTATTTTGAACAGATACATTCAGTTGTTTTTTCATGATATCCAGACTCCCAAAGGTTTGTTTAAACAATTTCGCGCGCTCGTTTTCGTTCTAAATCATCATCCATTTTGCTACAAATTTGCAAAAGTGCTAATTCGTACGCGTACTAGCTTCTTACTGCTCATAACAGCATCTATCTGTTCCACACGTGTTGTCGGTTGATATAGCTTGCATTTTAAACCCCGCACACAAAATAGTTCGAGCCGTCGACTAGTGTAACCTTAATGTAAATACTTTTTGCTTTAAGTGGAAAAATGTCATTACATTGCGTGTTTAGTACTTTAAATAACTCGGCATAGAACTCAATTGGGTCTTCTATATTTTTAAAGTTTTGAATACATAATTTACTATTCAAGGTATTATAATTTTTTTCTAAATTTAATTATTTAAAAAAAATCATGCAAATATTGCATTTTTTGTAAAGGTATGTACGTGATAAACGTTATATATTGTTTGTCCAATGTGATCAGATGCTAACTTATTTACAATTTCTTTACCTAAGTAATCACAATTACAAAAATACGTTATCTATCAAGTCCCAGAAGAGACTGTTACTCTGGTTAGCTCCATAAAACATTAGCCAGATTGAAAGATTTAAAAAGATCCAATAACCTGATATTGTTAAGAGTTATTTTCTAATTAGTTAATTTAAAAATTGCCACATGGATTTACTTCTAGTACTTACTTTTTTTAACACATCCTCCATTGCAGAGTCAAATACAGATAGATTCTGGTAACTTGGAGGTCTGTAGATGCACACTACAACATGCTTATCAAGCTCAACACAAGACAATTCAATGGTGTGTTAGTAGATTTTTT
Source organism: Anorthoa munda (assembly GCA_945859665.1). Classification (NCBI taxonomy): domain Eukaryota; kingdom Metazoa; phylum Arthropoda; class Insecta; order Lepidoptera; family Noctuidae; genus Anorthoa; species Anorthoa munda. The sequence continues at coordinate 13,666,410 of OX243910.1, forward strand.
AATAAGTATTAATGATCCGCCATATATCATACGTTGTCTGCTGAAATGGCTAATACACAGTAATTTTCATAATTAATGGACCTTACTTGGTGATCTTTTAACCAATGTTCTGTTAGACAGATAATATCAAACTTGGTTATTTCAAAAAATAGTTTAATTTCTAATAATTTGGAAGAGCAATCCTAAATGTTCTGATAGAATAATTTTGAAGAGTATTGCTCTCTCCTCAGCCTTGTACCACTAAATGGATTGCCAAAAGATATCTCTTTTTTAGGGTTCCGTACCCAAAGGGTAAAAACGGGACCCTGTTACTGAGACTCCGCGGTCCGTCTGTCTGTCTGTCTGTCACCAGGCTGTATCTCATGAACCGTGATAGCTAGGCAGTTGGAATTTTCACAGGTGATGTATTTCTGTTGCCGCTATAACAACAAATACTAAAAACAGAATAAAATAAATATTTAAGTGGGGCTCCCATATAACAAACGGTACGGAACCCTTCGTGCGCGAGTCCGACTCGCACTTGGCCGGTTTTTACTATTTACTAATAACTGATTATTTGCAGGGGTAAATTATATTGTCTTTTGGACTAGTTTAAATCTATGTTGCTAGTTGAATTAGGCAACACATGCTCGACATTTAATATATATTTTGATAGATTTACTATCACTTAATTTAAAGAACTTGCTATCAACATAGCTTACGTCTACATTTAAATGAAAGAGAGAAAGCTCTCTGAGTTACTTGGAGTCCAATAGATGGCTTTGGGCGTTGGCTTTTTTAATGGATTAGGTATCTCTCAACTTGGGATTAGTGCAAGTTTGATCAAAATCGGTACAGCAGTTTTCGAGTTATGGAACATACAACCGAATTCCTTAGCGACAAACAGCACGAATGTGTAAATTGAGTTAGGGTATTTTCTCAATCTTTTATAGCTACCTTGTGTACTAACATTAAAAAGAAATAAAAACTTTTTCGGTTTATTTTTTTGTGAAGAAGTTTTTATTAAATCATAATCTTTCACCAGCATTCTGAAACTGAAAAAACTAGACTATTTCACCTAGTACATCATTCACAATATTTCTCCAAAGATATTCAAAGGAGCAACCATGTCCATACGCTAGCAAAGATGAATGGAACAAAGACTGAGTCTTCGTGTATCGATGCGCAGATCCGATAGGCTAGGCAGCGACTGTCGCGACCAGTCAAAGGCTTTTCCACTTGAATTTTATCAATGGAACTGACATGCTTTTTCGTTGGGGCGATCCTTACGCGAGATGTCTTGTAGCTTCTAAATCTATATGAAGTTATGGTATCTTCCTAAATTTAATTAGCAATTTGGGCTCGTCTATTTTGATTCTGAATGTTTATTTGCTTGAGTACCCATAAAAACATATTTATTAGTATGGAAAGCCTGTACCTACCCAATATCTTAGAGCATAATTTTAATTATCTTACAATGTTCCCACTACCGGGATACAGCGCGGTGCAGGTAAATGTATGCCATATTGTCAAAATTCTCTTTATATATTTGGTTCTAGGACAATTTTTTGGCCTTGTCGGTTTCCTTACGAAGTTTTCCCTCACCATTTTGAGAGCAGCGGTGATTAAATAAATTACATGACATACCTACTTACAGAATTTGGTGATCTGCGACCGTCACACAATCTGCTGTAAATTGATACTGTTTTATCACCAAGGTTGGCAAAAGTTTTGCTTAACCCAAATAAAACAAATCAACGATTATATAAAGTACAAGAGTATAACAATAAATTAGGGACCGATACATTGATTTACACTTGCATTTTGTTATTCAAACAAAAATAAAAGGACCGTATCGAATCATTGTTAAAATACGCCACAGAAAGCGAAACAAAATTTAAATCGCTGTCGAGTTTGCTTCGCTACATGCCGATAATATATGCAGAAGTAAGACACACCGATAAAATTGAATGTTTCAAATATTAAGTCCTGTTCGACAACCGATAAACACATGTTTGGTTACGGTCTTGTGTATGAACTAAATAAAAGAAATCAGTAAATGATGATAATTGTTCTTCTCGCCCCATATCAAGAATACTTTGTTGCAAACTTGTAGTCTTAAAACACATGTTTTATTGTATTAAGGTAATTTCATGTCAGTATTACAGGCTAGAGCTGTTTCAAAAGTGTACTTATTATGTTAATTTAAATTGGATAATGTATAAAATTGACCTTAATAAACATTACTATTACTGTGCTACATAATTGTGTGTGAAATTAACTTTTCGATATTAACACTTTTAATATGGGATTAACGTGGAATGTGTAATGAAAGTGACTCCACTAAGATTGAAATCGCTTACGATATTCGTTATGGACATGAAAAATAGATAACATCAGATCTTAATATTATGCATATTTTTCTATTGAACACCGAATTGAAAAGCAAGTTTGTAAGAAGAGACGTGAATAGGGAGAGATACTTCTTACAAAAAATTATGCGTTATTAATAATTTTCTTTACCAAGAATATATTTTCTGTGTGAATGTAGAAAGAATGGTCAATACCAGAGCAGTTAGAGTCATGTCCAAGTGGACTCCGATTAGTAAAAGACCCAGAGGAAGACCAAGTAAGCGCTGGATGGATTGTGTCGGATATTTGAGGAGGAAGGAAAACATCTTGGCGAAAGGAGGCCAGTAACAGAGCGAAATGGAAGAAGATCGTTGAGGAGGCCAAGACCCACAAAGGGTTGTAGCGCCAAAGGAATGAATGAATAAATGTAGAAATGTATTATGTATACTCTACTGTCCTGTTGTTGAGCAAGGTCTCTTTTATAGCCACAGCTTCCAGAAAGAAAGTAAAACAGGTGAATACAGCAGACATTTTCTTTTAAATAAATTCTAGGTAACTATCACCTTTACAACATTTTACAGCCGATAAAAGCCGTTTACTCGTCTACGTTCTCATTTATTTTTACAATATTCCCATTTTACGGGACGAGTCTGTATTCGACTGAATGTTCTGGGAAACAGGGCGCGTTGTCTGTCACATCCAATTGTACGCTGCCACCGTTTCGCAACCCCAACACATAAATTTCGATGCTATCTCCACAGCGCTACAGAGTTATTTAAATGTACAACATCACAAAAGATTATTAACGTAAAGTGTCCGATGCGAACAATGACAACCCTATCCAGTTTAATTTAGATTTCTACAACCTTTAGGGCGACATTTCTATACGAGCTTGTTTCAGTCATTCAGTCAAGTTCCGAGTCTAATGTTTTTCGATAGATTGGATTTGGATAGCACTCGCGTTCCAAATTCGAATCGGCGTTTGAACGCTCTGGTAATACGCGTGCTTCGAATTGAGATGTCGGCTTATATAGGTGTACAGAGTGGAATAGATTTCGAGCTGAGCCCTGCTTCACGCGTTGTCAGCCTGAATAAACTTCCAAATCGATTCCACAGCTGAGAGTGACACCCTTGGATAAGGTTGGCCCGCGTCTCGGCGTTTCTACATTTGCATAAAGAATAGAAAGACGAATATTGGATATGGGAGTATCTGCGACAGGGGTTTGCAATTTGCCGTTCTCTTTTTAAAGTATTCTTATTCAAAGTCATAACAATGCATGTAGTGCAATTCTGTATATTGTTCCCTACATTTACATACTCGATACTGTATACATACAGTATCGAGTATTCATTTTCACAGATAAACTTCTGAAACCCTTAGGCTTAAGTGTTTACATAGCTAAATGGGTATAAATAAGTCATAATAATCGAATAAAAGGAAGCAACAAAGTATTATTTGCGTGAAATGAACATAAAAATGTCAAATGTTAACATTACAGCGCCCGCAACAGTTTTATTGCAGCCGGCTCGAGTCATTTAACACATCAACCTATTGGGGGTCTGAACATTATGATATTGAAGAGATTTGAAGCATCATATTCGTTAAGTGAGGATAAAACGATATTTTCTTGATCTATTTTCTCATCAATTTTATTTCTGTTTTGGTTTTATATCCTTCGCATCTAGTGCAACTGGATCAACCAAAGTTTGAATCGTTGGATGGAATAATTTTGCACAAGAATATTTTAGTGTTTCATTCCATATAATTTATATGGATGTGCAAAGTAATAATCAAAGAAATTAATCATCTTAAGTCTTAAGCGTAAACAGTCAAAACACAGACTTGAAAAAAAAGTAAAATAATAATAATTGTAAAATTAAATTTGTCCACCTCAACAATTTTCACCACCTAGTCTTCACCACACAACTTAGCAGTAATTCCTTGCGGCTATTCCTTCAGACATGACTGGATCAAAGCTCATTTTCTCTTGAAACTTTACTATAAGTAATAACCCTTAAACCCAACATGTTATGTCCTGGGGCGGTGCCGACACAAGTAATGTTGTTGAGTGCAGCCATGCCTGATAACTGTACACAAATGAATAGGTCTGCGTTAGACATGATGCAACCGACCCAGTGAAGTTGTCCAATATCGTATGGATAATTTCCTTTCCGCTATGCTGAACAGCTTCGGTTTAGAATTTAGACCTCCTTAGTTTAGGTTTAGGTTCCGTCAAGGTACATATTAATATGGGTTTACACAAATCACTAAATGTATATTATGAATGACGACGAAGGAGCTTGACCATGCCAAATTCGACTGTACGGAGGTATATCTAACATAATTTTTTTGGACGAAATCATAAATCGGTATTGTAAAAATGACTCTCCTAAGATAACAAATACTATATTATAAACAACGGCCACTTCAGGCATATAGGCCACGAGCTTCATGGCTTCAATATGTATAGGACATAAGAGAGATTTTCACCAACAAACAAAACGTGATACTATCTCATGTTCCCAACATTTCAAAACAATAACTTTTAAGAACCATGTAAATACATATCCCAAAGTTTTCCCGAGATAATTATTTGAGTCAATATAGTGCTTTTAGCAAGGCGGCAGACAATCGATCAAGCAGCTGGTCGCAGAGCCGCGTAATTTGATACACATCGGAATGTGGACACAAATAAAATCACTTAGCTGAAGAGTGGCGTCCTGCAGAGCACATCTACCGCTCACTGCGGTGTTCACGGAAACAAAACTGCTGCTAGAATGGATAGCAGATTTTGCAATATAGATTGTTTTTAAATTTCAAACAAAGAGATACAATACGCAAAATATGTGAATTTTTGACTTGCTCAATGTGGTAAAAATATGTTAACTGTGAAATATGCAAAATGTGTATGGTATTATACTTCATCCACTTGTGTGAGCATTGATTAAACTTATTAAAAATGAAAACTTTATTTCCACAACGAAATAATATCTCGTTCAGATTTTGTACCGCTACATTTATTTTAATTTAGCAGTGAGTTTTTTTACTACACCCAAATGCCGACTACGAATGGTTTAAGGCACTACAGTAAACTTAAAATAAAAACTAAATAAATATTCTTCAAGAAAATATCAAAACTCGCTTACCATTTCCAAAGCTCTAGAGTATCCTTTACATCTTGTATTTCAACAATAAATAAAACAGGATCGGACGCTTTTACGAAAGAAATGAAGTCCCTAAAGAAACTTCAATTCTCACAGTTGGATTTTGCCACATTGTCCGATTAAAACATCAGAGTGGTACTATATCGGTATATGTATTGACAAGGAGAATGCTTATAGCATCGCAATAGCTAAGGAATTAAAATATACAGAAAAAATATCTTAGGGGTGTCAGTTAATTAATTTCTTTCATTGAAAGACTTGTAAACTTTATTTTTATTTTCTTCTTTGCTTATTGTTCTAACTAATACGATTGCATGGGAGTGTGAGTCAAACATTTCAACTTAGTTTTCAAGCTTTAGTTTGATTGAAAATTCAATTTTCGCTTTCCGCATCCCGTCTAGCTTCTGTACTTTCTTTAAGTTTGCGCTAGGTTAGAGCGAGTGTTGTAGCTTAACTTCGATGAGGTTTATGTATTGGTAAATACTACCATAAGTTATCACAATTACTACTATTGAAAACTTTATAAACTTAGAAACTTTGGCAGAAGAGTTATTTCTCTAAAACAATGGCTGATTTGATTTATATTCCACTTAATTCGAAACCCTAAACTTGTTATTGAAAACAATTAGTTGTTCAAAGTTCAGTGTGTATGTCAGTAATGTTTATTATTTAAATCAACCAAGACTTCTCATTTCAAGCCTGAATCTCTAATGCGACTATTATAAAGTGCATTATGAAACCACACGGACTAATTGCTTTCGAATCTTCATTATATACAGTAGCCACAGCGAATAATTGTGTATTATAGCATTCCAGAAATAAATTAAATAATTTATTTCAACATTTCACGATTCGAAAACTAAATTGAATAAGGTATGGAGGTCATTTATTCAGAGAAACTAAAACGGTGTGTAATAAAAAGCCGGTGGCGTCTCGATGCGAAATTTTCAACTACTGGAAATTTCGTAGGGGTAAAATAGGGCGTGAAATTGTTCCCCGAATAGGTGGTATTTGTTTATGGGAGCTACGGCTGTGAAATTTAGATGTAATGCTCCTGATGTGTTCCGTGTGGTGGTGATGGTGTCGCATTTGTCACTCGACGGTGTACTTGACATGTGTAGGTCCCGGAATATATTCATCTTTTGGTATTTTTGAGATGGTTTGTTTGAAAATTGTGTAGTTTGAAGTAAAGCAAGAATATTTTGGGGAACGAAAGCTTTCTTCTTTACGCCAGGAAACTTTAAACGGAAGATCTCTGGTGTTATTATTTAGGTACCCACTTAGATTTGGCAAACCCAAACTTTACTATTTGGTAGCTATATCGTTATTAGATATACTCTGATATATTTTTCGACATGCGTGATGACAGTTAACAAACAATTAATAACATACTCAATCAGAAAATTACGTGACAAAACCATTAAGCTTACACAGTATCACTTCTAACGTGAAAAAAGTAATAAAAACTACTTCATCATGTTGGTGGACTTAATCGTAAACGGGCAACTTGTAACGCATATAAACGGCTGTAACACACCCAAAGAAGTAAATAAAAATCCTACACGCATAAAATTCAAACCAAATTCCCAGAATACGGATGCACATTGACAAATTGCTGTAGTTTCTTCTGAACAAAGTGGGTTATATTTCGTTCCCACACTGTAAACGTTTATTGAATAAGTAAGCAGTGGATTTCATAAAGGGAGGTAAGGTTTAGACTTGATGTTTCATTTTCATCCTTGTGATAACAATTTGTTAGTTTCTTTGTTCAGGTTGATGTACGAGGCTATGGAGCCTAGATTGTTTTTTTGTTTTGACTTAAATTGGAGACTGAAAAGTTTTCATATTTGTCGTCTGGAAATTTTGTTTGAAGAATGTTTTGAGATAGGGAAGGAATATGAATGAGAGCAATCTTTACTGTAATGGGTATTTTCAGAAATGCCAGTTTCTTGTTTGGTGTCAACGATTGTGTTTTTGGTCAAGAATTTATTATTAAAATTTGTGGTTTAATTTTTGTAGCTACAGTTAAATGAACCACCATATTTATGTTAAAATCGAGCGTTTAAATTCAATTTCATTTGCATCTAGTCGTAGGTTCGAAACTTTAAATTCATATGTAAAACGTGTTTCAGAATATATTGGACATAATTAGGACATTACGTTGGAAAATGACATCATCACAATGTTCTGTGTCACACATAACGGGCTCTGAAATATATTCCCTCCGTGTCCCGACTTAGTTCCAACCATGTTGAGACAGTTTTTATCAACATAATAACCGAATATGTATTCAAGTGTGGTGCTTAGTGTTACTTTGCCTTACAACATTTTCATACATAAACCAACTAATTTTCAACCTTACGTCGTTTTAATAGAGCTTAGAAATAAACTTAAAAAAAAACATTGTCCAAGTAATAGAATGGTCTCACGCACTTGTGGCGCCGCATGGTGGCGTTTTGTTGCAACTAAAAGTTCCTTGCCCTTATTAGATACCATGGCTCATAAATGATGCATGGTGGTATGAAAACATTTGATATTTATGACGCTATTAAAATATAATCATAACTTTTGTATATAAGAAAGCGCTTAAAAATTATAATTCAAGCTATAAAACTGATCAAAGTGATATGCCTAGCAAAGGATAAAAGACGTGTTTTGCTGAATATTATCCGCTGTAATTACTGTAAAGCTCCTATGAAGATTTATGTAGCTTACACGAAGATGAAGGCATTTTTAACGCTAAGGCAGCACGTTTTTAATATACCGCAAAAAATGTTCGTTCGCTTCGACAAAAAAGTTATAAAGAAGAAGTACAAATATTAATTATGACCCTGTGATATTCCCTCGCATTCAAATCGACAAGCATTAAATGAGTCGTCGCTCCGGGTTCGGTCATTCCGATTATCAGCTGGCATATCTTCGTCCGCCAACAATGAGAGACAACCCGCTAAATGCGCACTGCACTTGAACATCTTAATAATCCGTTGAAGGGCCGTGTCGGCACAGCATGACGCGAACCCAACACAACCGTAATTATTTTTCAACGGAGTGACATTTTACGCAGAAATAAATAATTTCGATGCACCCAGAAATTACGACTACATTAATTCGAATAAGCGAATAAATAATTTAGTGCCAACACGAAATTTAATTATTTCGACACAAAATGAACCGATCCAATTTAACATCAAATTTTTGTCGCTTGAATTGCTTTAATGCGTGTTCGATTTCGAATAACGCGATCATAATATGGCTAGTTTCCCGATACAACACGGAGTTTACTGTTCACAGCCTCGTAACGGGGCAACAGTGCTTCGACGTGACATTTGACAAGCGTCTCCTATAAAGTTTAAAGTAATTCAACCGGCGGGGACGTCACGTCGATGCGCGTAGAAAGTCAACCTTTACGATGGTCGAGTGAACAAAACAAAACAAGTTGGACATGTCAATGCCCACGCCTTTGGTACGGTAACTTGATACAAGCAGGCGGATACATTTAACACCAGCGAGAGGTTCGCAAGCGGGCGCGTCGCGTGAGCGCAGAGCATTAAGCGGAGCGATGAGCGATGCGGCGAGCGTAGGTCGAAGGACGCCATCGATAGTTCAGCGCAGCTAAGTTATTCCACAACGACTGTAATCTCGCTGGAGACTACTAGATGTCACGCACGTTTGGTACGTGCTTTGTACTACTTTGGCAAAGCTTTAAAGGTACACGACAAGGTAAATTCAGCTCTTAGATAAAGGTCTACAGGCAGTAAAACATTATCTTTAAGTCTATCGAAACAAATAAATGAAGCAGTACTTACTGTGTATTTGCAAGGATTGTTTACTGTAAGAATTGAAAATTGTTTTTCAGCATGCTATGCAAGGGTTTCATTAATATTCTTGGATGTTTGGTATCTCACGTCACTGTGACCGCAGCCTAACCTACCCATCCGCTCGCCCGTGTCATGAAAGAGGATACTTTAATATCCGATTCATTGTTCTGTTACAAATTTGTCAGTGATCTTTACATTAAACTTTTTCTCTTTTAAAATTTGAGATGGGTCCATAATCCTCGTGCGGCCGGCACGTTGTAAGTAAATCTTCGTCACATAATGACGTTTAGACCACACAAATAAAAATATTAGATATCGTATTAAAGAGCTAAGCATCTATCGTAAGCATTATACGAGTGTCGATATTCATTACACTTTATTTGATTTCTTTGAAAGTTTCCTGTTTCAACCCGTTTGGTTTCTAGATATTATTATTTTATGGGGATATGCATTTTGTATAATACACCGGTATTGTTAAAGTTCTACGAATGCAATAAATATGACTACATAATGTTGAAATTAATACCGTATTATGCTGGTACAAATTATGCGTAAGTCAGTGTGAAGACTATTCAAACAATTTATATTCGTCTGGCAACAGTTAAGTAGATGTCCGATAAAAATATTGTTTTTTTAAAAGAGGCTAGTGCTTTCCAAAATTTCCAATTTTCTCTTCGACAATATTTGTAAACATTCTCCCAACAAATAACAATTCCAGCAAAAAATTCATAGCGCAATTTAAAATCGCTTAAGAATTCTCCGTAACATAAAAAGGCGATTTTAATTTTTGGCAAATTAAACCTTATTTGCATAAAATAAGAATCGTGCGCCCGTAAGGATCTGATCGACCGTAATTACTTATCATAATTATTAATATTTGGTTGCTGTCACGCGACGGGTTGCCTCAAGGCAGACCTTAATGCTTCCCACTGATGATGGGTAGCGTCCACAGTAACCGAGTCAGACGATAATTTGAGATAATTTACGTAATTCGGCACAATTTCCACTCGAAGAGCATGTTATGCTCAGCCGAACACCGGTAGAAGTCAGTTTTAAAATCATTCGAGATCTAATTTCTAACTGCCTTCGAGCAGTTTACACAAATTAGAATTTGCAAGACCTTCATTATTTGAACGCAAGCTTTAAAAATACATGGAAAATGGGTTGGAACGGTTGTTATTAAAATTTCTAGAAATTATTCTGTTGTTAACGAAACGCAAAACAGCGTCTGTTATTTTTAAGTCTGAGCGTTAATAAATGAAAACTAAAAATATTATTATGTTCAGAATCACAATTAGAATCTCTATCGCATCTTCACCTTACAAATTTTTCGCAACACCACCAAAAATACTGCAATTATTGCAGTGGTAATTAAGTTTGATTGCGCAACACAATCTCCAGTTGTGCATTAATGATATCAGTGGGCGAGCCACAGAGCATCGAAGCTCCTATACGATGTGATCGGGATCGAACAGTCGGACCACGACGACACGCAGGGGACACAGAGTAACAATGCCCAGAGGTGAACAACGATTTACGAGCGTTATGTATGGACGTTTTTGTTGCATCCTTTATTGACTTTGTTGTTGGGTTTATAATGGTTTACATGGGGCGTTTGGGGGTTAGGTTTGTGTAAAATTTAACAGGTAATTTTGTTGATGAGTGATGGTATGGGTCTTATCGGCTATCGATCGATAGCAGGTATCAGAAGCTAAAAAATGCTATAAGAATATACGAGTATATACATGTTTGGTTCCTTTATAATATATCAGACTGTTTAGATTCAATTTAATACTCTTTTTAGGGTTCCGTACCCAAAGGGTAAAAACGGGACCCTATTATTAAGACTTCGCGATCCGTCTGTCTGTCTGTCTGTCTGTCCGTCTGTCACCAGGCTGTATCTCATGAACCGTGATAGCTAGACAGTTGAAATTTTCACAGATGATGTATTACTGTTGCCGCTATAACAACAAATACTAAAAACAGTATAAAATAAATATTTAAGGGGGCTCCCATACAACAAACGTGATACTTTTGCCGTTTTTTGCTCGATATTAATAACGGCAACAGGTAGACGCTTGAAATATTCACAGAATATTCACTTCAAAAAATAATAATAAATTAATTAAAATAAAATAAATTAAGGGGGGCTCCCATACAACAAACGTGATTTTTTTTGCAGTGTTTTGCGATAATGGTACGGAACCCTTCGTGTGCGAGTCCGACTCGCACTTGGCCGGTTTTTTAATACTAACTGAAGGAACATTAGTAACGTTCAATACTCATGTGTGACGTCACTGAATATAGTATTGGCCTTAGTGCGAGTTTTTTTATACTTACCCGATTACGTTAAACTGGATGTGTAACAATACAGTGCAACACAACTCCAAATTGATATGACACACGAGATCGTTTATATAACGCCATCGAGTAATTATAAAATTCGCACAAATCCCTCTCATAAACTAAACACTGACTTCATAAACTACATAAATATTAACCTTTAAGGCTAACAATCATATTGTAGGATATATCTGCAGGGTATATTAGGATATATTTGCATATTAGATAATCCAATAGTCACATTGCATTGGGTGCTAAAGCCAATCTAAAGTACTCAGGCTAACACTAATGATCTAACTAATATCTTAAGGCATTACGTCAAAGTACCGTATTTTAAAAACATTTGTTAAGGTCTGTTTTCTTTAATCCACTAATAAAAGTATAGCATCATAATCATCACAGTTGTTTTGAGGTCGATGCAACATATCTTCTTCCTTCATACTTTCTTTGGCCAAATAAAATTGCATTATCATATACATTTCTTTAACTATAAGTTCCTATTGGAGTCCTGACTACTAGTCTGACTAGAATAATAAAGTCAAATATATTTATTTCAACTAGGCCACTAATCGACACTTTTTAATGTCAACTATTAAAATGTACAAGTAATAAAAACATATTCTACCGTCCATTCGGAAAAGTAGCTTGTTAAGGAGAGGAACGGGCAAGAAACTTCATACATATTCTTGAAAACATACATTTATATATGTGAGGACGATGCACCCAGAATAGCACTAAACACTATACTACGTACATGTATAAAGTATTAAAAGTACTCACACATGTACTGTGCAGTTATATAATACTAAAAAAACATTTGAGCATGGTTGGCGCAGTGGTTGAGCGATTGACTGCTGCGCTGCGTGTCGCGGGTTCGATTCCCGCACGGAACAAATATCTGTATGACCTACAGATAGTTGTTCCGGCTCTGGGTGTTTGTGTATGTGAGTTTATATGTTTGTAAACGCACCCACGATACAGGAAGAAATTCCTAGTGTGGGGCAACGTTTTTAAAAAAAAAAAAAAAAAAAAAAATTAACATTAACATCCGAAGCAGTTAAGTTATGATCACCAATCCCATCAACAATACTCATAAGTTTATATTTGTCTCGGCACCGGAATTTCGATGACAAATTATGATTATAAGTTATTGATATTCATTTCCACGTCTGCTAGTATCTAGTCTACGCGTCGGACGCCGTCCACAAAGTTCATCAGATAATGAGCACATTTGTTGCGTGTGAAACTAGAATACCAATTTACCAAGCTACATTTCGCGTAAGCATCAAAGCGAATGCTTGCTCTTAAACCACGGGCCGCTTCGATAAATCATGTTTCGTTTAAAACATTCTAACACTTCATTTTGCTGATCCAAAGGTCCGATGCCGTCTTCAGTGGAAAACGTTCTTAACAGCTCTTTTGTAATAAATCCGAGGGAATGTTGCGTTACGACTGCAATAATACGAATCAGATTAAGTGCGGAGTGTATTACCTTTTGTTTAACGTTTGTGGTCTGCCTTTGGTTCGTAATTAATGTGTAGAATGTCAGTGGTGCCCTGCCTGGACATAACATCGAAGGCACGACTTCCACTGCGCTTCTTTTTTAACTTTCTGCTGTCTTTGTTGTTGTTTTCTTAAAATAACGTATTGCTTAAGAAAAGGAGTACAGCCTGGGACGCCATCGTAAAAGCTACATTATCTTGCCCTTTGATGTTTAAATAAAAAAATATTTCTATTAAGCAGCAGATAAGTTATCTTGAGCTATTGTTTCCAGTCAGTCAAAAGAGAGAATTGAATATTTCTTTTGTTTCATTTTATTTTGTCTGTAGCTCCGTGGACTGAGGTTTAGGCTCGACAGAGTTATTCTGTTATTTAGAACGATGTTTAATTTTGTATTGAAATAAATAATAGATACTTCAGACATAACTGAAATGGTCACTGTGGTATAATTTTATCTTTACTTACTTTGAATATTCAGTCACTTAGATAATGCTGTAACCTAAAAACGAATAACAACTTATCTTTTAGTTTTAAAAATCTTCTAGGTCATGTATTCTGGGCATATATTAAAAAAAACAACTATTTATATAGAGCAAATGAATATATACGCAAACAAAAAAATACCAATAAAATCTATAAAGAATAACAATAAAAATCTCAATGGGATTCCCCGCTTTGTAAACTAATAAACATGACCATTCAATTGCATTCAATATATCTAAAACATTTCGTGGTTAAGTGTCTACAAATAGCCACCATATTAAAATGCTTGCTTCAAATCATCAAAATTAATATGTGTAATAAATAACTTTGTCCATTGGCGTTTCAGTGGACTTAACGTAAACATACACCACGTAGCGTTAAAAATTTAGAATATAAATATTCGTCTCATAACTGTCGAATTCTTGTAGTAACAAATTACACTGAAGCGTTGAGATACTGAATGGACGGTGGAAACAAATAGTGTAGTAATTCCAAAGAGTTTTGAATAGAGTCCAATACTATTTTGGTCGGCGAACGGTGATCTTTATGCTTTTATTTCGTTTTGCTTCGAGATCGCTTGCCGATAGAATGACGTTCCATGGTTCTACTATTACGAGATATAAAGAAATGTTTCGGGTATTATGGAGTTATATTTAGTCAGATATATTTATAAGTTAATGATGCTCGAGATTAGGCTATTTATTTGCTATCTTTGAATGGGTTTATGATCTTATAAGAATATTATCAGATTTTGTTTACGTTATTTTGTTTCATCTTTTTCTTTTTCATTCAGAAGTCTTTTATCTATTTGAATGTTTTTTTTTGTTTTGTTGGACACTCATTTTCTATTTATAAGTACGTTTATAGGTTCTCAACCGGCTCACTGATATAACAGCTATTGTCTAATACAAACTTATTAAAAAGAAATAACTGTCATAAAACTGCTTTCATTAATAAATTCAATACCAACCAAAAGTAGCTTTCGAATCTATGCATCATGTTTATATATCAGATAGATACCAAATATCATATATCATAATATATATTAAGATGACATATGTAAGTAATACTTAAGTAACTTAACCAAATAATCACCTCAGAAACTTATATATCGAACTAACTCGATAACCACCTTAAATTATTTCTAAGGTTTCATCGTACAAAATTTAATATCCTAGCTTTTTGAACCGCGTGTTCATGTCCGCTCCGTAGCTCAAGTTTGACTAGGCCAGCTGTGTCCGCTCGCATCTCAATAATGAATGTATTGTCCCGCGGTACGTACCCGATCACAGTCCAGACTATTTTTGCTCGAACCTGTCCGCGTCCGTCATGGAAAAAATGTCCGTGGAGTTGTTACAATGACTGGAAACTTTAGAAAAGAGACGACGCTATGTATTTTTCATGACTTGGATTATAGATTGATGTTGTAGATACGCGGGCAAAACGTTGGAGCTTGTGTTTTGAGGACTGGTCTTGAATTTACGACTTAATTTCTGTAGTTTTTTGTGAGACATTTTCTTTAGTTTGGTCTCTATTGAAATGTTTTCTATTATAATATCTTAACACTCTTAGATACCTTGAGTGTCAACTGCTCCTGTGTTGTTAAGCAAAATATTTTATATTTTGCTTAACAACACTTCGTCACCTCTATCTTATGAATAATACGGTACACCTGAATGACTAAAAATCTTCGCCACCCTTTTCATCTCCATACCATTCTAATCCCTCGTCCTACCGTCATGAATGAAGACACATTTGCCAACGATAGCGAATCCAACGGAGTTATTTGATTTATTCCAAGCCAGGGCTATTGAAAACTTCCATCAGAAGTCATTATTTAGCTGCTGTAATGAAGCCGTGGTTGGAATCTTGAGCAGTAGACAAGTGCAAGCATCAGTCTTTGGATCTTTTTGTTATTTATTGCGAGCTGTATTTGTGTATCGCATGTGGAGATTATGCTGAGATCTTGTTCGGTTCGGACTATTTTCGGTTGCGTAATGTGCGTAATATGTTATGGTGTAGTGTTTTCCTTTATTTGAGCGGAGATCAAACCATCTTCATGTTGCATTTACTTGGATCCTTATTGTATATGCTGAAATAACATTTTCATAATCATAGAAGTAGTCAAACGGGTTGGCGTATTCTGTGAATACCTAGGTATCAATATGCACTGTTTTGTGCAACTTGTTCTTAAAGCAGAAATTTTCTTTGAGGAAATCGTGGCTAAGTATTAACAGCAGCACGGGTTGATATCCAAAGTTAAGACGACGACATTCACCAACGACCTTGAGGGAACCAAACGCGCACTCGTTTCACACCCGCGTAACCTAATATTCAGTAGTTTTTTGTACTTGACATTAAAAAAAAGCCTTGGATCCAAATGTAGATAATTAAATTGTCTTTGAGATGGTGACAATTTCATTAAAAAACGCCCGCCGGTTTTGATGCGATTGTCGTTTTTTTGCCCCCTGTTAGACATTAAATTACAAATGAATTACACAATGTTATAAGAATTTATAAGTACTTTACAAGTTGTAGATCGTAGGTTCGAACCCAGGTACCCAGGTACCCAGGTAGGCGCTTTATTTTGTGTAAATTATTTCATCACCACTGCTCTCAAAACGGTGAACGAAAACATCGTGAGGAAACCGGCATGTCCAAGAACCAAAAATTCGAAGACAAGTGATCCACCAATCCGCATTGGGCCATTCCCTCTCACAGAGAGGAGGCCTGTGTCCCAGCAGTGGGAACATTAAAAGGCTGATGATGATGTTATAAGAATAAAACTAAACATTCTTAGATCAAATTATTAAGAAAATGGTCTAATGTAACATATATTTATTCCAAAAAATGATGACTAGCCGTTTAGACGTGATTGTCATTTTAAAATCAGCTACTGAGGTGTATGTGAGTCTTAAGCAATACTTGCCGTGGTCGGTCTGTGAATGATGACCATCAATTACATGACATTTGAAGATAAGAAACCATAAGAAAGAGAAGGCCATCGATCCATGTAAAATACTCGTACTTAGCTGAATCAGGTTTACAATAGGAGCCAACCGCAGAATATTTGGGCAAAAGCTATGCAGATTGATGATTCTTGAAGCTACTCGTTCTGAAACATAAAAGTACCTGAGTTACGTCGGTTCACAAAAGCACAGCAACTTACGAATTCATGTCAAGGTTGATTTCATTTTATATTTTCCTTGAAATAATTGCTAAGTTTTAATTCTCTTACTCATAAAGCACAAAAACAAAACTATTAATTCGAGTTTTTGTGCACGTGCCTTTTAATGAAACGTTTGAGCAAAGTTTCCAAGGAAATTCATTAATTATGTTCTCAGAAAGTTTAGAGAGGACTCCACTTGTAAGGTGAAATTAGTTGTTTAATTTTCGACAAAAACCGGTTGTTCTAATGAAAACGGGTCGAAATCTTTATTAGATAATTTTTTAGAAAGAAACTGGAGCACCTAAATTAAAACTTTCTGGTTAAAATGCGTGGCTTTTTGTGGGCAAATATTTGCAATTATTAAAGACGGTGAATCTGCGATGTTCTATCAGAATACAAAAACTCTTCGTATCGCTAAACGATCGATCTTTGACATTTCCATGGTTCGTCGCCGTATCGCGTCGTGATGTCGTGGCGCTTCGAACAATCTTGCAATTTGTGAAATATTTGGAATAGTCCCGGCGGGCGGCCACCAACGAATATGGCAGAGGATCACTGGATGTGCGGCCCGCGAGCATTAGATACTTCGAATTGGTTTTGAACTAATTGTTAGCAGAATTGACTGACCACCGACTAGATCGATCGTGAACACACAAGATGGACCCCACAATGAAACTATTAAGGGCATTCACGAAAAAAGATTTCTTTATTTTGCCTCAAAATTGTGATCACGTTGGAATCGACTTTCCTTTGTTTGAAAGCAGTGAGCGCCAATTGAACGGTGCCAAAACCAATGACACTGGGGCTACAGTTTTCTTTTGTTTTACTCTCTGCAAATAACAATGTAGCGACAGACAAGGTATTAAATATATCGTTAGAAAGAATAATAAAATAGGACCACTTTTAAAGACCACACATATCATTTAAAGGAAGGTCATTAATATCGCGTAATAATGGCACTGACACCACACAGACCTCTTAACCTATTTCTGCCAATCATGTCGCATATTTTTTTGCGAAATTCCCGCAACAACTTAGGGGGGACCAGACACACAAGTGCTTCCAAGTGCATTGCCGTGTGTCCCACGCGGGTGGTCGCAACGTAGACGATTCAATAATGATGCCCCCTGACGTAATATGGCGGCTTTAGCCACGCAAAAACCGGATTGCCGGAATCATGGTCAATACAATAAAATACACAAACAAACCTTCATACTTTACACGCCGGTGTCTTTAACTTCCTTGAATTTTATGACGTCATCCTATTCAAACAACCCTAAGAAACATAAACTATTGTTGTACTAGTCTAATAAAATTGCCAGTACCTTCTGTTGCCCTAATAAAATTGGTTCCATATTATAAATGGTCGGTTGAAAAAGTGACCAGTGATTTTTGCTGACTTTTTTGTGTTTTCCCATAGTTACTAATGCATTTTATTGATGATTCCTTTAAATGCCGCCTTGCATGTAAACAAGGGTGCATATTTTTTATAAAGTATAAAGAATTCGAAAATGTGTAGTAAATTTTGACTTTGTAGCAATATCTTTGTAGCTTTGTAGTACTTACAATCTTATATATTGAATTTTATTCAGAAAGGACTATAGGGGTAAAGTGTTGAACCCTGAAAAACATAAAAAATAAACGAAAATAAATCTCCACAACTGCAAAAAGAAATTATAGCAGAGCGTGGTTTCGATCCACGGACCTCTGGGTTATGGGCCCAGCACGCTTCCACTGCGCCACTCTGCTTACAATTTAGCAAGGCGAAATATTACTCCTGTTAGGTAAATGGCTGATGTAATAGTAAGAAAATATTGGATAATTGCTTATTTAGTAATGGCATAAGAAATCGAATCACATTTATTGGGTATTTTTTACAAGCTTTTAATTAACTTGCAATGTATTTATTTATTATGTATGTGTTCGGGTCAAATCTTGCAACTGAATTTTAAACCAGTTATCCTCCACCAATTAAGATGAAATTTGCATACACGTTTAGTTTGGATGACAATGCATGGCTAGCTAAGTGACGTCATTCTAAATCCAATATGGCGGATGGCCCAAGATGGTGAACTAGTTATATTATGTGCACTGCCATGATATGGGTATCAAATGAAAGGGTTTGCTGAGAAAAATACAAAAAAAATTGTTATAAAAATAGTTTTTTTAATGAATAACTTATTGTTTAGTATTGGTAAATAATGGTACAAAGCAAGCACGGTAACTTTTACGGTTCGATATTTTTGATATATTCATCAATATATTTACGATAATAACAAGATTGAACCGGTTAAAAGTCAAAATATTATTTAAGCTGTGTGCTACGATAAGAAGAGATGAACATCGTGACGCCACACGGGCTCGGGTTTGTTAGGGAACTATCGGCGTGTTTACGGTACTGGTTTTTTTTTTTTTCAATATGATATTACTTTGTAATTATAGCGAAAAAATAATAAAACTTATATATGATCTTTCCATTTATTACAAAAAAAATGTTTGTTCAACAACCCAATTGCCTTTTGCTCAAACATATTATTAATGTCATAGGAAATTAAAAAAAAGTTACGTTAGCAGAGCATGGTTTCGATCCACGGACCTCTGGGTTATGGGCCCAGCACGCTTCCACTGCGCCACTCTGCTTACAATATAGTGCGATGAAATATTACTCCTGTTAGGTAAACGACTGAAGCATTACAAGAAAAAGCAGTGTCTCTTACTCAGACATATTGACAATAAACAAAAATTAACGTAAGCAGAAGGCAAAAATTGATCCCTGAGAAACAACTAAAACAATACTAATAAGGAGTATTAGACCTTCTTATTAGCATTTCTGTAAATGAAATGATTACAGAAAGTGGTTGTGATTCACATGATCTGAATAAAATAATTAAGCAAATGGAATAAATACAAGTCAAGAGATAACGTAATATTTAACATCCCTTCCCTTATACCAATATTATATTTTGTTTTCAAACATATTAGTTTTTGGAAGCGTACAACAGACAATATTTGCTGTACGTGATTTCGATTAACATACCTCCGGGATACAGGCTCAGCATGTTCCAACATTTCATTACTAAAAACTTCCAAGTTTCGGAATCTTGGAACAACTTGGTTACTTTGGAACTTTGCCATATTACGAGCCCAGGCCAGATAGCTTATCTTATTTATGGAATTAAATACTACACGAAGCTACAAAGATATTTTAATTGTTTCTTTCGCACTGATCTGCAAGTTTAAGTGTTAAGCGTATGTAACAGAGAAAATAGAAATTCTTCTGAAGAAGGTTTCCTTGTGTAGTGACACAAACAATGTTACTTGAGGTTGCGATATAAGCAGAGTGGCGCAGTAGAAGCGTGCTGGACACCCAGAGGTCCGTAGATCGAAACCACACTCTGCTAACGCACTTTTTGTTTATTTCCTACGGAATTACTGATATTTATGTAGATATGACCAACAAATAATTTTGAAACATTTTCTTGCTATTGCATCAAATCAATTCTTTTTCTTTTCTTTTTTTTATAACGTTGCCCCACACTAGGAATTTCTTCCTATATCGTGGGTTGCGTTTACAAACATTTAAACTCACATACACAAGACACCCAGATCCGGAACAACTATCTGTAGGCCATTTACTCCGTGCGGGAATCGAACCTGCGACAAATTGAATGGAATTGACGACACGGTTGGCGCAGTGGTTGAGCAATTGACTGCTGCGCTGCGTGTCGCGGGTTCGATTCCCGCACGGAACAAATATTTGTATGACCTACATATAGTTGTTTCGACTCTGGGTGTTTGTGTATGTGAGTTTATATGTTTGTAAACGCACCCATGATACAGGAAGAAATTCCTAGTGTGGGGCAACGTTTTAAAAAATAAAATAAAAAAAAAACAGCTGACGCAGCGCAGCAGCCGATCGCCCAACCACTACGCCAACCGTGTCGTCAATTCCATTCAATTTATTTAGTTACAATATAATTATATTGTGTTCGAATTTTAACATCATACATAAAACATAATCATTAACATTAAAAGTAAACACCAAGATTAAATTAAATACATTAAATATACATAATAAATAATATGCAAGCATAAGTACTATAATAATTCAATTATAATTTAATTGGTTATTTGGTAATTGACAACAACACCAACCCAACACTAACCTATAATTCATCTATTGAGTATTCTTTTCCAAAAGAAATGCCTTGAACCTTGCTTTGAAAGAGCCTCTGTGCAAAATGCTTTTCAAGTCAAGAGGTAATCTATTAAACGTTTTAACGGCTTGATATTGTGGACTAAATTTAACAATTCCAAATTGAGGAACTATTTTATTTCCAAATTCTTTCCTTCGTGAATTTTCCCTTATCTACCTAATTTTGTCTGTTTCTTAGTTATATATCGGAGAAAGGTATATGATTAATAATCAGGAACAAAGAAATATCGCTTGTAAATTATTAATTCAGTTTTGTTTAATTGGCAACATTTAGCTTCTGATTCAAATCTCAGTTCTCTTTTACTCGATTGACAATACTTTATTTTTCTTATGTCAAAATACTTGAATTCGATTGGATGTTATAAGCGGTAGTTTTGCCGTATGAGTGCTTGAGCCAATGATAAAGCGGGGGCCTCTATACTGGCGCTCTGAGTGGGTTCCCCCGCCATTGTTTTGGTGGAGTTAAAAAGGAAACGCGGTTGAAAAGAGTTGTGAGGAAGATAGTTGGGAAGTAGCCTAAAGTGGCGTGTATAAACTTGAAAAAGTGTTTTTTGTTGAGAGAAAGCGAAACGATTGGTGACCAAATCCGCTGCTTTTAAAAATTGGAACAATGACTACCTCTAAAAAGGCATAAGTTACCTGCTTTGTGCATGCATCATACCCACGACCCTTAAATGCATGAATTAATAAATTGTACTGAAAAAAATGGTTTCAATTCTTTAGAAGCTGTGATAAACGGGAAAAATAATAAAAAAAATAACAATTAATATTTTATAGGTTTTTATTAAAAAAATCAAGTTGATGCATTTTTGGGACATTATGCAAAATAGACTTAAAAAATGCTTTTATTAATTAACTGTGGAATAAATTGAAACAATCGTTTCCTTTCTTTGCACAAAGGAATACATTGCACTTTGTGCATTTTACAAAGCTCTGTAGCTTACAGCCAGGTCTCTTGCACCTCATGCGTTGGTCGGTTTTAATTTGGCTATGACCAAGATTGTCTAACCGAACGTCAGACGGTGGAAGAACCTGGCACCCTTTCTTTCTTTTTGCCTCTATGGTTTCAGTGATGCTGCTGTTGCTAGGACGTCCTCTTGTTGGCTGGGTCGTAGTACCATAGGTACATAAGACATCAGCCAGCTCTGACCTGAATTCTGACAGATTTTTCAGCTTTTTTGGATCTGCTCCTTTTCTTGTCTCTACAGTTTTGTATAGAACCCAGGAGTTTATAATAGTTAAATCTAAAAGGTGGTAAAAAATCCTCATATACCATTTCCTGGTCTTGACTTTTATTCTATATCTGCCCAAAAATGAATCCATGAGATCAACGCCCCCCATATGGGCGTTGTATTCTTTGACTATTTTTGGGCAGTCTATAATTATTTTTTTCTTTTCTGTTTTGTCATACCGTTCGATGGGCTGTATTGGTTCAGCTCCTACGTAGGTCGAGAGCAGAACTACTTGTTTGTTATCTTTCCAGCTCACTGAAGACATGTCGACCCCATCAATATGTGTAATATATTCCACATACGACCCTCTTGGCACTTGTTTTTTCATTACATCCTGCTTTGAGGGTAATTTACATTTCTTACCTAGGCGGTTTCTTTAAACAGTTCCTACACATTGTATTCCTTCTTTGGCAAAATAATACATCAAGGGCAATGTGGTATAGAAATTATCATGGTATATAATGTGATTAGCATGTCTGGGAATTATTCTAGCAAGTTTTATCACTGTTTGTGATACAACCCCTATATCAGGCTCGTTAGGCAAACGATCATCTTTTTCTTTGCCAGCGTAAATTATAAAGCGATAAGCAAAACCTGTCAGAGAACACAATACAAATAATTTAAAACCCCATTTATGGGGTTTATTAGGCAAATATTGTTTTAAAAAATGGCCCATCTTGGTGGCACACATTTGCTCATCGATGGATAAGCGCTGACTGATTGGAATGCTAGAGAACTTGGTATTGAGATGTTCAATTACAGGGCGTAGCTTGTGAAGTCGGTCATGCTGGGGATGATCTATTGGTAGGTGTTTATTGTTATCGTTGAAGTGAAGTACTCTTCTTATTTTTTCAAATTTATTGACAGGCATCGCTTTTATAATTGCCTCAAACCCGTGCTTGTTAGCCCAGTAACCACGTACACTTGGATAGTGGTAGACACTCATATAAATCAAGATTCCCAGATATTTTCGCAGTTCTCCTAATGTTATGACGTCAGGTCTATCAGGTTTCTTTTGTACAGCATAATTATTTGTTTCAGTAACAATTTGTGAAAGAAATTCTTCAGTAAAAAAGTAGGAAAAAAATTGGAAAGGTGTCTGAAGGTTCATCAAACTTTCAGGGTATTCTTCAGTTCCATTAAATTTTATGGCATTTTCGTTGAATGGCAGAGGTTGGTTTTTCCATATCAACCTCTGAATGTCTAAAGAATGTACCGGTGCATCATTATTATTTGAAGGAACAGCATCCGCTATTACAATAGGAGGATCGGGTATAATTTCTTCGTTATTATCATTAGACCTAGCCTCACCGTCGTCATCATCATTTTCTAAAACATCTAATAAATCTTGTTGGGTAGGATAAAAATCAAGTTCGTCACCGTCCGACTCGAAATCGTCTTCAGAAATGGCGCCATCTTCTAGTTGGCTCAACCAAAACTCAATGTCACCATCTCTCCTATTATTTTCTGCCATTTCTAAAACAAAATAACCAACCACATGCATACCTCACCAAAGCAAAATAAATAAAATCACAAAATGTATAGCTTCAAATAGCAGTAGTAATTTTTACCGTGCATGCTGTCCCATTTTTGCATCAAAACAAAAAAGCTTCCTGTTCATATAACAATTATGGTAAATTGAAAAAAGCATAAGTTATTGTATAAATAATAGTCATTACCTTTAGAAAACAATTTTTTTTCCCCAAAATCAGCAAATAACTTCGTGATATATGTCGCCAAAGTGCACTCAACTCAAACCTATTTGAGAAACGCGCGCCAAGAAGTGAAATGTCAATCAGCCACAGATAACAACACAAAATGTCACTAGTTGAGTTATTCTATGGTTAGAGAAGGAGCAAAAGAAACATTTCATACAGCCTAATGTATCAAACACAAATATTATGGACGGATATTGGTGGTTTAATTTGGTGATTCAATTTTGGGACACTATGCGTTTAAGGGTTAAGCCCACAAGACCGAGAGAATATTGAAGATAGCCCTCCTGTTTCCGATATATATGTATTTTTAAAGGTGCTTAATAGTACTAATCAGACACTTTTTTTTTCAAACTTTGCCCCTCACTAGGAATTTCTTCCTGAATCGTGTGTGCGTTTACAAACATATAAACTGACATACATAAACATAAAGATATACATACAGGAATAACTATTTGTGGGTCATACAAATGTTTGTTCCGTGCGGGAATCGAACCCGCGACACGCAGCGCAGCCGTCAATCGCTCAACCATTGCGCCAGCCGTGCGCCCAATAGCCATTTACACAACAGGAGTAAAATTTCACCTTGCTATCTTGTAAGCAGAGTGGCGCAGTGGAAGCGTGCTGGGCCCATAACCCAGAGGTCCGTGGATCGAAACCACGCTCTGCTAAAACAACTTTTTGTGTTGTTTTCGCTACAAAAGCCATTACAGCTGGCCTATACAAGTTGTAACTTTTACCAATTTGCTACTGAGTTCAAACTTAGAACTTGACAGTTGAAATAACATTGTAGCGGTGTGTGGCATAATTCTATTATTTTCCAATCACCGAATTTCAATGTTCGTATTTTAAACTTTTGTTCGTTGATTTTTGTTATTTCAAAATTGATTTGAGGCCATTGGCAACCCAATTACATTCAGCCGTACCCGTTGGACTGTAACTTTCTGTTATTATTTTGAACATCTGTCAATTTCACGGGACAACGCTTCGGGTCGAAGAAACAGTACCCACCTTGTCAGATTGTCTTTGTTCAGCGCTGGTTAAGCGGAAGAAAATAATTATATAGACGAATCGAAGACGACAGGCACTGGATTGGATGAAAAATAATTATCGTTTCTACAATTGAATTGATTATTAGGTCTACAGGAGAAATAACTCGATCCTTTTATTTCATTGGTTTTGTTTAAGATAATGGTGCTGTGAAGTGAACAAGAAAATTAACTAAACGATCAAATTCAATTGGCTTTCGATTGTTTGATTTTCGTGAGTCACTGTTTTCGATAACTACGTTGATTGATCATTACTAGATTTATTTTATACATACATACATACATAAACTCACGCCTTTTTCCCATGGGGGTAGGCAGAAACTACAGAACGCCACCTGCTACGATCCTTACATACTTCTTTTGCTTCACTCACATTCATACATCTAGTCATACACACACGCCGGTTATGAGTACTGCGCACCTGGCCTTTCTGAAGAACATCACCTATAAGGTCTATGTATGTCTTCCTAGGGCGTCCCCTCCCGGCGTTTCCATTCACGTCTGCCATGTAAATACCTTTCGTTAGTCGCCTTTCATTCATTCTCTCAACATGACCAAACCATCTTAACATACTCTTTTCAATTTTGGTCACTACATCTTCTTTTAAACCGCAACTTTGTCTTATTACCTCATTGTTGTCTGCAATAAATAAATAATTATTATTATTATATATTCCTCAATCTATCAAAATTATTTTATTTAATTTTATTTTTTTTATTTTATCAAAATGATAAATAGTTGTGCAACTAATTTGATAAGTAAGTATTTTTTTACGTTGAAAATATGGGTACAGTGCGTAGTGATAAACAGATAAATAGTAGGTTCGGCCATATTTTACCAAGAGGAATGCAAAAGTGTTCACTGCTGCGCTGGAGGATGTCTTCAAGGTTCTGGTCTGGAGGGGCCTAGGCATCAACGTTAATGGCGAGTAAATCACTCACCTTCGGTTTGCTGACGACATAGTGGTCATGGCTGAGACCATGGAGAGCCTCAGTACAATGCTCGATGACCTCAGTAGAGCTTCCAAAAGTGTGGGCCTGAAAATGAACATGGACAAAAACAAGGTGATGTTGAATGCCCATGTTACACCCAATCCTATCAAGGTTGGAGACTCTACACTCGAAGTTGTGGAGGACTATGTCTACCTGGGACAAACGACCCAGTTGCGTAGGGCCAACTTCGAGAAAGAGGTCAAACGTCGAATCCGACTCGGCTGGGCATCGTTCGGGAAGTTGCGCGGTGTCTTCTCGTCCAACTTACTACAGTGTCTCAAAACAAAAGTCTATGACCAGTGTGTGTTGCCAGTGATGACATATGGCTCTGAGACGTGGTCGCTTACAATGGGCCTCATCAGAAAGCTTACAGTCACTCAAAGGGCAATGGAGAGGGCTATGCTCGGCGTTTCCTTGCGTGATCGAATCAGAAATGTAGAGATCCGTAAGAGAACCAGGGTTACAGACATAGCCCGAAGAATTGCCAAACATAAGTAGCAGTGGGCAGGGCACATTGCTCGCAGAACGGATGGCCGATGGGGCAGAATGGTTCTGGAGTGGCGACCGCGAACCGGAAGACGTTGCGTTGGAAAGCCTCCCACCAGGTGGACCAATGGCCTGGTGAAGGTTGTGGGGATCCGCTGGTTGCGAGACGCACGGGACCGGTCAATGTGGCGACGCTTGGGGGAGGCCTATGTCTAGCAGTGGACGTCTTTCGGCTGATATGATGATGATGATGATGCAAAAGTTTTAATTTGATAATACAATTTATATTATATACATAATTCATATTATATACAATACTTGTTCAAAATTCTTTCTCAGTGAGGAATTTGCTGACAGTATAGTATGCTTTATGCTCTAAAAAGCGGCTATTCTTTCCACTGCTTAGGTAATTTATTATAAATAACCGAAGCCATGCAGTAGACACTCTTTCGAATTAGTGCCATTTTGGCGGGAGGGGAACATGGGTCGGGCTATTGTCGCGTCTATTACGTGGATTTACGTCAGCCAGACGCTTTACACTAATTTGGTGTACAATAAAATATATTCTATTTGATTATATGATAGAAAGCTGGATAATTGACTTCTTAGATATCATGAGTCAGTAGTGCAAAGTAAATTGACTGGTTTGTTTATAAAATAATTGTGAAAAATTGCAAATTTTGCTATTTTGAAACATCAGATGTTGTACCTATAAAACAATGAATGTAAGAAAATTATTACAAGTAGGCAGGTATTTAACATATATATAAAGATCAATGTAAAGATCGTAGCAGATGGTGTTTTGCATACCCCATCTAAAAACAGCGTGAGTATATGTAATTATGTATGCATGTATGTATGTTTCGTAAGAACCTAATTACACACGCCTGCAATACAGGAAAGCTGTAACTTTTAACATCATAGTAATTTGCTTTTTGCAATAATTACTCATTTTGCTTTTAAATAAATAATTATTAATAGTAATGGTTCCTTAGTTTTGTGTAATTATACGGCATTATTTTAGTCTTTAAAGTGGCTTTTTAATGCTATGCAGGTAATATTATATGATTAGTCCTACTTCCCTTAGTAAAATAACGTAGTTATTCATAGGTATTTTAAATAATATGCATAATTATTGTAAAGCACAATGGTAAAATTAAAGTTATTTTTAAACCACCCCATACCTCGACCCTCGACATATTTTATTATTTAAGCATTTTAAAAGATTAACAGTTGTTGAAAAAAGAAATGTTTTTAAGTATCTACTTTTCGCACGGATGTAATAAATAAAAATAAATACTATAATATAAAAATAGCTACGGACGGAAGGTTTCGAAGAAACAATAAAATTATGGTTTTATTTTCTTATATTACTATATATGTACACTTTTATGTATAGCTAACTTAAACTTGATCGGTGCGAAGAGACATGATTTTCAAACCGAGGTTGTTTACGAAATAAGACAAGAAGGTAAAGATGCACTGTACCTTAACACGACTTGCAATGTCCGACTTTTTTTGCTTGTAATTTAGAGTCATAAGCGGTATTTTTCTGAAGAAATACTAAATTGCTCTACATAAAATAATTACAACATTCTGTTTGCTCAGTACCTACGTTTGTAAGGAGGTAGTTTACGTATGTAATTTTCTTGTTAACCTCTGGACACTGGGTCTTATTAAGTCATCAGAATTATACCACACCGGTACCTCATGCGTGTTTTGTTTTGAGCAAAAAGCTGACTCGGAGGCATATTTTTGAAAATTAAATTGTTTTGATGATCGAGGCTTTCGTGAGTGTATGTTTATTGAAACATTGAACAGAGCTCAAATAATTATGTTTAACTTTTATTAAAGTAAGACGTCATGCGTGTCATGAATCTGTGTTTAGTCATCGTATTACAAGTATGTCAAACCAATTCAATAAGTAGGTATTTATTTAATTGTTTTTCACGAAATCGCAAATTCACCACGACCAAGATTTAAGTTTGCAATTTTAATTAATATATTAAGTTTATTCAGGTTGCTGAGAACAAGTTCTTTGAACGAGACAACCTTAACAATACCGGCCTTACAAAATATGAATACCTACAAAACTAGAACAGAAATAGACCTCAAAATATCGCCATATTTAAATAAAACCACTCTATTCTAATCCAGCGTAGACTTCAGCAAACATTTTCAATTCTACCCGCATTCATCTAAAAAGCGTAATTTTCGTTCGCTATTGATCTGCCATTCGTCTATTCCCTTTTTTTTTTATACACCCCCATGCACTTTTATTACGGCTTTGCAATTGTCGATGCAGCTGCAATAGGTAGGTACTGTAAATAAAAAGGAATTGCTGTTTTCAAATAGTATGAAATACTGTTGTATTTGTTTTCATCACATTTACAAGTGGAAGTATATTCAGGCTGTTAAAGTGTCGGTATCATCTTTTTTGTTTTTAGGGTTCTGTACCCAAAGGGTAAAAACGAGACCCTATTACTAAGACTTCGCGATCCGTCTGTCTGTCTGTCCGTCTGTCACCAGGCTGTATCTCAGGAACCGTGATAGCTAGACAGTTGAAATTTTCACAGATGATGTATTTCTGTTGCCGCTATAACAACAAATACTAAAAACAGTATAAAATAAATATTTAAGAGGGGCTCCCATACAACAAACGTGATATTTTTGCCGTTTTTTGCTCGATATTAATAACGGCAACAGGTAGACGCTTGAAATATTCACAGAATGTTTACTTGTATATTTACTTCAAAAAATAATAATTATTAAATTAAAATAAAATAAATTAAGGGGGGCTCCCATACAACAAACGTGATTTTTTTGCAGTGTTTTGCGATAATGGTACGGAACCCTTCGTGTGCGAGTCCGACTCGCACTTGGCCGATTTTTTTTATAAGGTTCTACAGTACTTATCTTGATCACACTAAATATTAAGATTGTTTCGTTAGATCATAAGATTAATTATCAAAATATTTTTTTGTCCTTTTCTCAATGAATTTGAGGTTGGCGCAATGCCTTCTTCCTACTTACTTCTATATTACTAATTGGCATCACTGTAATCACCTCTTTACGTTATACCCATAGTGTCATCTTTCATATCGCCTATTTATTGTTTTTTTGGTTTTACCAGGAGAACTTAAGCTCGTAGCTAAAAAAAACTCCTGTTAAACGTCACACTATTATTCCTAACCACTGCTTTTAAAAGCCAGAATTAACTGCGATGACTAGCATAAAAGCACCCAGTCATCGAAGCTAGATATACCCCTAATCCATACTCTATACTGATACTAATATACTAATACTAATCTATACTACTATTATAAAGAGGATTTTTTTGTTTGTTTGTTTATACCGAATAGGCTCCGAAACTACGGGACCGATTTAAAAATTCTAACACATTGGTGAAAGAATTTTTGAAATCGGTCGGTTTGGATCTAATGAGAAAGCTACATTATTTCTGAGTGACATAGGCTATTTTATTTATCCCAAAAACGGGTCCTGTGGGGTGGGCCACGGGAGCGGAGCCGCGGGGAACAGCTAGTTTAATCTAAAAAGACAAGCGGAGGAGTAAGAAGAACATAATTTATCTCTATCAAATATAGGACAGAGCTAGGCCAGTAGGCACAAAGGGATGTTTACAATCGGAATCATGCATAAATCATGCTAAGGTACTACTCAGTCTCCACCTACAACAAACATTTTGAATTATGATGATTAAAAACGGCCCAAAACATCCACATGGCCACAGTTATAACCCGTTAAGTTGTACGGTTGTAACACAAAATCCCACCATTTACAAACAGTCGGCTCTAATAGGAATAAGCCTAAGCCTTTAAATCACGGACCGGACAAACATAATGCATGCTAATAATAATAACTATAAATGCAAACAGTTTCCTTTTAAAGGAGAAAGCGACGCGTCTATGATCCATACAAAATTGTGAACAAATCTCTTGCTTGCATCTAATTTTTTCTGTAATTTTTATTTATTTGTTTAATATTCAATTTAGACGCCTGCTATAGCAGAGGTTGGTCCGAGGTGGCTCAGCAGAAGAATACTTGGAAGGTTTTGGGGGAGGTCTCTGCCCAGCAGTAGGATTGTTTAGGCTAATATAAAGAAAAGATGAGAACTTATTGCTACTAATGATACAGATGAAAAAACTCAAACAATGCTACTCTAATAGATACTCTATGTGCATTTCTAATTCATATAAATTAATAATTGGTGATGTAATGAATTCTTGATTTTTTTGTTCGCCTCACAGCTTAATGAATGATTGATAAATATACTGGTACAGAAATAAACATTTTGTATTTTTTGTATTGTATTTGTATACTTAATATGTAAAAATATATTTTATTTATTTATTTAACCATTAATGTACACACACATAATTAACAGACAAGAAGAAGAAGGAACAGAAAATAGGTACAAAGCTTAATTATTAAGAAATCTCTTCCAGCATACCTGCGAGAGGAGAGTTGCAAAAAAAGATTGTAGACACCGTATGCAGAGGAGAAATAAAAAGAGGGTAATAAATATTAAACAATCAATAATAAAATTATTATCAAAAATATAAATATTATCTAAAATAAGGACGAATAAATACTTATTACTTTGTATGAAGAAGAAGGGAAACCTCAAACCATAAAGTTTATTGTACTTATTAGTGATTTCTCAGAGATCTTTGAGTAGCGGCATTAACAGACCAAATCAGATATCTTTTTTTTAACAAATAAAAAGCAGGAGTGTAACTAATCTTTATTGCCACTTTAAGCCGCAAAAACTGTTCATAAATAAACAAAAAATATACAAGGTGTGTCTGTATCTCTATTTCGGAGTTATTTATAGTTTTATCGAAGTAATGGATTTGTTAGTTAACAACTAATGGGTACATTTTAATTGGTTTAATTGTGACGTTTGTTAAGATATCCAAAAATGGGGGTGTTAAAATATTCGAATGTAAAAACAGGCTTGCATATGGCGAGCTTGATTGGGATCTGTATCTATAGTAATAAATAAAATTTATGAAACATGCAGCCTTAATTTGGCAAAGAAGGATATGGTATTATGCGGGCCAAGAGGCTCATCGGCGATGAAGCACTGGTCAAGACAAAGCTCCAGAGCCTTGAACATCGTCGCCGAGTTGCCAGCTTGTCGGTTTTTTATCGGTTCACTTCGGTGAGTGTGCGATGGAATTGCATGATCTAATTCCACCTAGCCCGTTTCATCATCGTACTACCAGACGTACGCCGATGCGCCATCGGTACATGGTGGAAATCCCATTCATACGCACAAAACGTTTTGGGAACACTTTTATTGTGCGTACAGCTAAGGAGTGGCATTCCCTGCCGGAGTCTGTGTTTCCCGACAGCTACAATCTAAGGTCTTTAAGTCAAGAGTGAATAGGTTTTTTCTAAGCAAGCGTGATTCACCGTCGACCACATGATCGCTTACCATCAGGTGAGATAGTGGTCAAGCGCGAGCCGATAATAAATAATAAAAAAAAAATCGGAAAGGAACTGGATGATGATCCAGCCATTGGCCACGAAGGAACGCGAATTTTAATTATTTCCCGGTCTTCCATTGAGCTGGTAAAATTCGCCTGTCAATCCTTTACATCTTTCCTCAGTCCTTTAGTGAAACCTAGTTTTAACTTACAAACGAGAAGTGAGCAGGACTGTTAGTGTTAATAACACTGACTGAAAGCTGACAGTGCAAACTCGGAAGTGCATTCCAAATTCTCAGTACATATACCTAAAAGGGGTCTGAATCCTGAGCTTTGACAGAATAAGAGCCTTTACACACACTCGTGGTCCAGACATGCCTATGTGAGCTGGTATGTTTGAAAACCATCACCGACTATCCGCTAACCGAATCGTGTGAGGCACAAAAACTGCAGCACAAATACTTCAAACAAACTAGAATAATCACAAAGGAAGAATTTTTGCTAAATAAAATCGCGGGTTGGTTTTTCACAGTAAACGGATTAAAGTGTGGTAGCTGGACCCATAAATCTGTAGATTAAACCAACCTATCTGGAGATTGCAATCTCGCGGCCGCCAGTGCCCGCCATCGATAATTGTACGGATAACCAATATTCTCGAAAAACGTCTCGAAAAGGTCTAGGAGTTTAGATAGACTCTATTGTTGAAGTTATACAACTTAAAGTTGGTAATGTTTATTGAAAAAGTTGTTATAAGGTTGACGTGACAACTTTTTAAACTTTACTTTGAAAAGGTATACTGGAGTCGTTCAAGGGCGGGTGTGGTAATAAAGTCTACTTAATTTAACAATGTTTTCCAAAGGTTTTCGTTAAGGAGATGTTTTACTAGCGAGAAATTCGTAATAGCTATTTATGCAACTGTTACGTTATGGACGGTCTTTTAATACGAGTGCCATTTTTCGGTACAAGCGTAGCGCGTACCGAAATAGGTGGGCACGAGATATTAAAAGACCAATAACGTACAGTTACATACAAGATTTGATCTACGAAGAAAGGAATAAAACACAGATATAGACAAATAAGTATTTTTAATAGAAACTTAACTACACACATAGAGTAAGTCCAAAGTGAAGTCCAAAGCGAGGATGCTTTAAAGTTTTTTGAGATTTCCTCAAAATATACCAACAAGAGGTTTTCAGAAAATGATGTGCTTGGAATATTGTTACGTTCCTGCCATATCACGAAATCTTCATAACATTTCTTGATTTTTCTGGTAATAAATTATTTGTAGCCGCAACTGCTCTATCTGTTATAACTGGTGGAGTATTTTCAATATCACTTGATGTTGAAGACATTTTTAATAAAATTTGGAATCAAATTTCACTCAGTTTTTTTTTCCCGCGCCCACTTTTAATTTTTTTATTTAGTCTTTATTAGATATAAGGCAAAGATTTTGTAGCCGCAACAGCCAAATAGTATACGAAACTTTTGTTCTAAACTTGTTCCATTTTTAAAAACATCATTTACATTGTCTCGATTTCGAAGTAAGATTATAGGTACCTGGCTGTATGTTCTGAATGTCTTTGCTTGTGTTTTAGAATTTATGACAATTCGCATAATGCAACCCGATGTCGTTATGGGTACCATAATGAAACCGCTGTCAATTTTGTAATTCGAATATAACGAAACCGAAGTAGATAAATTATTGTTTAATGTCAACAGTCCTAGTCATATTAAAAATAATTTAATGGTATTTCTAATTATACTTTATAAATTTGAAACATCACAGTTAACAATTTCTAAAACATGATTAGCTGCGTGTGTGAGCGCATTGACATAATTACCCATGTAGATTAATGTAGAATATTAAATTACTGTCAGTGCCTATGTTAGATGAACTCGATATGGCTAATAAAGTGTCAAATTGACAGGTTTTTGACATACCGAGGTCAGTCATAAATGTCACAATTTACCAAATTGCTTGTGACAGCTTCAGTGGGTAGGGTAAGCGACACCGAACTTGAATTCTTGCGTGTACATATAATATTCTAATTATATAAAGGAAGGAAAAATAAATAAAATAAAAGTTTGTCGACTATAAAATGGTCTCCTTAAACAATCCGCGTGCGTTCGTAAATTCGATTGCCATATTGAAATAAATTGCTTGTAATCTTATACCCAAACAGCCAGAAAACAACTGAATGAGCAATATCAGGTTACCCAAGAGGAAAGAATGGTCTCACTTTTTGTCCTTTTGTATATTTTGTCATACGATTTACCTAAGGAAATACGAACAAAGTGAATCGATAACATTACTAACACAAGCCAAATACGTTGACTGTTTATTCCCATAAATAATATTCTGTTTCTATAAAATAATCAAAACAATTTAACTTTATGAATGCATTTAAAGGCTTTACGACGGAAAAAAACGTTTACGATTGTAATTTTCATATGGAAGTCGATTACCACCATTAGTTTCACTAATTACACGATTTTACAACCACAATTTAGTTTTATGACTTTTGGAGCATTTTCTATTAGAGGGCTGTAGTACACGGTACCGACGAACCATAAAGAAATCTTCACTGTATCCTATAATTTTACGTTATAAAACGCTGTTAGCAAAATTTGGGTAATTTTTAAAGGAAAAGTTAGAGGAACAAAGCTAAACAAAATACGAATTCATTCGCATTTATAACGACTCTGTGGAACAATATTCAACCTGTTTATACGAAGTTTAATAGAAATACAATATTTGTAAACCTCAAAGCTCCAGGATTTATTACCTACTGAAACTTAAAAAACCACGCAAAATACGGCAAATAAAACACTTATTATTATTATCTTAGTATTACCCACTGACTCCCGGTGAATATTCAAAGAAAAAAACCAACAAACTTTGAATAAGGTAAACCGTGGGCGTTCCGACAATGAGCACGTCACTGACTGGCCTTTGAGCTGTCAGCCTCTTGAAGAAACCGGGGCAATTACATTGAAAACTCCCGCAATGCTATCTTTAAGAAAAATAATACTAGCTTTGAGTCAACTGACGTAAGGGGCTTATTAGCACGCCCGCTGTGACGGCCAGTAGGCTCCGCTTTGTCTTAGACTCCGCTACTTTTATAAATGACTTGTTTCCATGCTAAAAAATAATAAAATATTCCAGTAATAGCCAACATTTGTAACTGACAAGACTAATGTTATTTGCTGTGAAAACAAAACCCATTTCTGCCCAGCAATCTTTTAGATCAAAGCAGGCACCTAATGAAGGGGAAATTCTATATTAAATTAGTGACGTGAGCTTCTGTTTTATAGTTTATGATGAGCGATTATTAGAATTGTCTAATGAAACTTTGACTAAACATCAAATAGCGAACGTGAGTAAATTAACACAGAATACCAGCAAGTGTTAATCACATGATGAATCAGTGAAGCCGTCGAAGCACCACGCTTGGCGCTCGTGATTGGTCAGTGCGGAGGAGGAGGTATGACCAAAGCCCCAGTAAACCCATTAAGATCTCAAATTACCTAGTACGCCCAAACCTCGGATCGTGTGACTAATCGGTATTAAAGGTGCTGTTATGTCTTAATTAAATTATTCTCATAATTTCGTGGTAATTCTGTTGCGGTCGAAGAATTTTACTACGTTACAAATTTTGTACAATGGAGCAGTTTCTGAGGCGAATGGGAGATTGACTGCGTTAATTAAGGGAGTTACATACGGAGTTACATTTTAATGGAACATTTGGGATTACGTTTGCTGTTAGCGGAGGGAAAAAATGGACGTTGTTAATAAAATAATAGCTGCAGAAAACACCAACGGTTTTAAAACGTTTTGAAAATACGCTGAGCGTTATGCGAAATGGAATTATGCGGCCGCGGTAGCGGTTAATATTTTAGTGGTAACAGGCTTTTTCTATTACTCATAAAGGAGATAGTTTTGCTAGCTCAACCACGTGAATAGCCGGGGGAAATAAGGATTCTTTCGACCGTTAAATTTACGACTTGTCCCAAGGAAAGCCTTGTCTCCTTCCCGAGATCTCTTTTTATAATTTATTTGGTTTGTTACGACCGCACTTCCCCAGTTACTCTCATGAAAATGTATGACCCGGTGGATGCACATTGAAATTTGTCATTCATGAAAAATCTTTTTAAATTATTTAGTTCAGGATTCTCGTTTCGTGGGATCTGAATAGCTTTTTGATTGCGTTTTTAAAGTAAGTTATGTAGTAAGTTCAGAAAGTGCAGAACGCAGTAATAAAGGTCGCCATAATACCTATCATGTGGTCACGTTCAATCTTTTCGGATGGGGACTCTGCTCACAGGGTGTAAAATTTATGGAAATTGCGATTCCGCATTATGTCCGATATGAGGGTGAAATATAAGTTCATGGTAGGATTTTATTTAGGGAGAAACTATAATACTGAACAGCTTTTTAATACCTAAAATGCTGTTTTAGAAGATAGACACGTACTTAGCTTTTATATTCCGTAGATACATAGAACGTCTCTGCAAGCTTGATTTAAAGCTTACAAAAGGCAAGATCACTAAAAGTTTTAATGAAATTCCTCTCATGTAGCATGTAAAGCGATTTTTTTTTCTTTCTTTCTTTTCTTATTCCAAGCCGTGCTTTACACATAAAAACAAAATAACCGATTCTCATTAAGGACGTAAATAAAAAATTAACCCTTACTCCGCTGGTGCAATCTCTTTAAAGTTATAACAGGATCATAAACACAAAGATCCTTGGGGTTAAGACTTTGTCGTAATAAAAGCGAAACTTCATTAAAGTTGGCCGAAGATACTGGCCAAGTAATTCTGGACTCGCTACAAGCTACCGACGGACAACGACTTATAATCTTAATATAAATTTCTAAGAGCAAACTATGTATGAGCATGTTTACGATAGCTTAACAACACATTATGATTTTCTTTATATATTATAAAAAGATTACATTACGTAACACAGAACAAAGAAGATTTTTCTTGTATGATTTAAAATTCTACTTAAATATTAATATGATTCATGATATGAATAGAAAATTTTATTCGAAGCATGAACTGATATTTTGAAAATCCAGACAACATTTTAAACGAATGTTTCTTGAAACAACATTCTTGGCCATTTGAACACCGGTCTATTCAAAAATTGAAATAAAAAAATGTTTTATCATAAACTTAAAAAAGTTTAGACAGCTAAAAAAACTGCTAGCTATATTTAAAAAAAATGCCATATCTTGTAAATCTTTTCTTTCCCGTTTTTGTTTCTTCTTTTTTAGACACCGCCTTACGAAATTGAAATTATTTTTCACTTTGTAGTGTTTTTATTTGGAAGTCAGTTATATTTTTTGGAGACAAAATTTTATTTCTCTCTTTTTGTTGGTACATAATGGATATGTTCCATAGTAAGGTACCTATAATGCCCACAGTGATGCCAGAATAGATTACCCCAATAACATGTAACTTGAACATAACCAGTGGAATGATAGTGTACCAGGGTGAACTGTACACATCTGCGTACCCGTTTAGAGCACACTGGTGTGATGGTGTGTTATGAAATGGTGTAAAAAATAAACAGACGTGCGATTGCAGCAATCCCGAGAGATTTGTAGTCATTTATTGAAGAGTTATGTTGGGATCCTGCTGCTTTTTTGAAGTTGGTACGGAAACGGTTTACTTTAAATGATTTTAAGTTTTAGGTATAATGAGCTAGTTTCTTTATTCCATTGAAAT
Source organism: Anorthoa munda (assembly GCA_945859665.1). Lineage (NCBI taxonomy): Eukaryota > Metazoa > Arthropoda > Insecta > Lepidoptera > Noctuidae > Anorthoa > Anorthoa munda. Next base: position 13,704,095 of record OX243910.1, read on the forward strand.
ATTTCATTTATACCCAATATTAGTTTTATGAACTATTCTTAGAAACAAGAATAATACTATCATTGATATCTGCTCCATTCCACCATCTCATCCCACACTAGGCAGCCAGGGAAGGTCTAATCAAAGTAACGACGTGAGCTCATCCTCCTTTGAGACCGAAAACTCTTTTATATCTTCAAAGAATAGAACGATGGAGCAACTCGCTAACTTTTCAAATACGAGTTTTTCCTAGGGCTAATTTTGTACAGACATTTATAGCACTATTTGTCATTTATCTGCAAAAACGTGTAAACAAATTTGTAACCGTGTTTTATTTTTTTATGCTTGTTACATCATGATTAATAAGAAAGACAACCCGTTTCCTAATACGAAAACGAAGATACATGAACCTGATTTTAACTAATATTATTTAGAGGTAAAACTGTTTGTCTGTTAATATAATTAAAAATCTGTGCACACAGACAAGATGGAACAGAAAAATAGGTACAAAGATTGGTGGTGGTTTATCTGCTAATCAAAGGTAATCTCGAAAGTACCTACTGATCTCAATTCGAAAATTCATCACGGAAGTGAAACCGCGGCAAAACGCGTGTACATCATAAATATGTAGTTATTATGAAAACCGAAACATTTATGCTTAGAACGGGGGGGTCACTGAAAGAGCCTTTATTACAAAACTGTTTATTCAGGTAGACAAACAATAATAAATCCCATTTCAGAAGCGATGACAAATTATTTTAAGCCAAAGCTGAAGGACAGACTTTTAGAGAAAATTTTGTTATTTTTCGAACGCCACCGACGAGCTAAGAATAAATACACCCTAGAAAAGATACTCCCAAGATTGAATCTTGAAAATTGTAAAGACCTTTTGACATCGCTATGAATTTGAACTACAGAACTCATTTCATTTTAAAAATAATTTCATAAAAATAGTTAAATAAGGAGAGACAGCTCTGTTCTTCCTTTGGTGTAACAGTTCCATCTTCACAACTGTTATACATTTTTGTACAGAGTAGGCTTAGAATGCAGAGACGCGCATTTAACCATTGTTTTTTTAATGTTTTCTTTCTTTACGGCAACTAATAAGTTAACTGGTTTTACTTGTATATGGCACTAGCTGATCCCCGCGGTTTCGTTCCCATGGACCACCCCACAGAATCCGTTTTCGGGATTAAAAAATAATCTATGTCACTCAGGAATAATGTAGCTTTCTATTAGTGAAAGAATTTTTAAAAACGGTCCAGTAGTTTCGGAGCCTATTCGGTACCAACAAACAAACAAATCTCTTTATAATATTGGTATAGATGACAGTCTCCAATAATAGTATATTTTCTTTCAACATAAGTTAATCTCGTACAGTTAGTGCCAATACGAAAGAGACTATAAGAAGTACATTGCAGACCTTTTCAAAAACAATGTAAATTAGTGATTGACAGAAAGGTTAGAGAAGAACAAAAGCGCCAAAAATATGTCGAGATGCTTCTCATACCAAATAAGCAACTCAGTAACCACCAAGTAGGTCGGTTTGATGTTCAATTGAGTGATCCTACAGCAAAACACAATGAAGAAAACACACAAGTCAAGTAATCTTGAATGCAGAAGGCACAAGACATTAACTTGATACCAAAGCTTTTTATCCTCTCAGCGGCACAAGAAAATGCTCCCAATAAGGGTAAGGATCCAAAGCGATAATTGTCACAGTAATCTCTGTTGTTTTAAGAGCTGTAGTTGCATAGCAGACAGAACGAGTGAAATAAAAATGCTGAGACAGAAGAAATAAACGAAAGTATGCATTATTATGATGACGATCCCAAACAGGAATGCGTGGAGATTCCTTAGATGTACAAAAATTTAAGTTTAAAAATACACCGTCTAATATTCTCGTTATCTCTTAATATAAGTTGGAGAATCTTAATTGGAATTGTATGAATAACTGACATTGTATTGTTAAAGGGACCGCATTGAAATTATACAGTGGTAGACATTTTTAAATATGGTTAAAAGTAAATTGATCGTAAAAATTATTCTTTGTTTGGTAGCGCCATCATTAATGAAACTTTGGTCGACTTGTGATAGAGATATGATAAATGAGGAATGTAACACAAAATAAAACAATTGACAGTAATTCAATTGTTTTAGTTTGAGTTCGGCAGGCTTATTACGTATCTTTTGCAAGAGCAAAACGATAGCAATTTTTTCGCAATAATTCTTCTTCAATACAAAAGTTTTAGAGTTGTTGGCGTTTTTATTTGAAATAAGTGCATTTGACCAAACAGCGAGCGATTAGCAAACGATTGTGTAGGACTTACCATACCTACACTGCAGGTAAAGCCGACTTTTATGACATAAAGCGTTCGATCGCTATCGTTTTGCTCTTGCAAAAGATACGTAATAAGCCTGCGGTATTATCGCAATCAAACATCAGTAATTTTATTATTGGGCTGTGAAAAAAATTTGCTTGCTTGATTAATTTTATCTCTGTGAACAACTTGAAAACTTCAATAAAGTATTTCTCTAGTCATGTCTAATTAGGTTAGACCCTAATTTATCAAAATCATTTCGATATTAAAGAACATTTTTACGCTAATCACCAAACTCACAGACTTTTTATTCAATCGTCGACTCAGTTCCACTCTTAGTACCTGTAAAATCAATGAAGGAGTAGAGAATTGCGGTCCCCAGCCTCCCCCGGTTGCAGGTTTTATGCATACTAGATGATACGACGGAAAAACATACACAACAGTAGTTATTTTTTATATTTGTTACCGTAAGCGTGAAAATTTACGATCGGCTTTAGGGAACTCATATTGGTTTGCCGCAAATATACGAATGAAAATTATTGACGATTGCTTTTTATGTTCTTCTGTGTTCCGGAACACGAAAAACATGAGGAGTTACTTTTAATTTGGATGAAAGTTCTCAAGGGATTGCTGGTGGATGAACATTTTGGATAGAAAAACAAAAGACTATGATTAAAAACCATACGGATGACATTAATATTTGCACAGGATTAGCCTTAGGGCCGATTTCACCAATTATATTAATCGCGATTAGTTCAACTAAACTCAGTTTACGCAAATACTGTGTTCTGATTGGTAGTTTCACAGCGGTCTCAACGTTGTGCTTCACACATTCGATAAAGTTCACTCAGACTGACGCAAAAATACAGGAGGTATCAGATGAACCAGCTTCGTGTGAATTCAAGCAATAACCACAAACACAACATGACGTCTGTGGTCACAAGTTGGAATATAAAGTAAAAGTTCACTGGTGTAAAATTGCAAGCGGTAACGAGTCAACACTATGCTAGAACATACACGTGATCACTGTTCAATTCTCTTCTAGAATAAGAAGCAGGTAGACGATACAATCTTATTAAATCCTCAAATGGAATGTTCGTGCTTAGAATGTTACCTAAATTCAATGAAACTACGGCAGTCTAATTCGCAACAAAGTACAAGACGTCTAAACCCTAGAATTTACAAGGGGTGTTTTAATCCAACCGGCTTTTTCGGGCACAAATCGTGTGTACATTGTGAGGCGAGGTAGCAGTGATACCTATGTACCCACGTATTACATAGATTGTTATATACAGTGGCGTACTGTCGCTAATGCCACAAGTTGTTCCTAAGCCCTCACTGTTAGTTACTCCGACCATCTTACAAGTTCTAATTAGCCCCCTTGTTTCTCGAAACAGCTAACTACAACGGTGTTCAGTTATTTCTATTACGATCGCTTGGCTTGGTTATGTAGATGAAGTAATGTTTGTTACTGCTTAGAATATACAAAGATTAAAGAGAATTTATTTGATTAATTTGATATGGTATTTTGATGTACTCTTATCTAAATTGCTATGTTTACTCTTGTCAGAGAAACATGAAGAAAAGATGAAAAGACCTCCTTTCTGGGTGTCATTTTTTATTTTATTAATTTAGGTAACCAACAGCGATACAAAAAAATATTATACAAAATATGCATATTACAAGTTTTATGGCCAACTACAGGTTTCCCTGTGTAACTGGGATATACCTATGTAAATATAAAACATGCGAACGGACTAATGCCACAAATTTAAATTATTAGATGCAATACAATCAACCTTATATAATACAAAATTATATAAGATTAAGTTTAATCACGATTTTGAAATGGTAAAACCAAAAAAGGTCGAATAACAGAAGACAGGAGAAGATAGAAGATCGGTTGACTGTCACTCGTCTCCATCTATAAATATTTATTTGGTAATAGTAATAAAATAATATTTCGAGATCAGACCAGTGAGAGAGTGCCAGACCCTATCGAAAGCCTTCGAGATGTCGAAGTTGACGGCAAGCACTTCCCCGTGCCTCTCGATGGTCTCACTCTATATGTAAATGGCATACGCTAGAAGATCCCCAGTAGACCGATTTCGGCGAAAGCCGGATTGGCGGTCACTGAGGATATGGCCGCCATGGCGTTGCAAGACTCTGAACTCTCTGTTTCACGGTTGCGACTTATGAAATAAGCACAATAATATCTAACGGAAATTAATTTTCAGGTATTGTTCACTGCGACAAGTTTATCGTTTCCATTAACCATAATTATGCCTAAAAGACATAAATTTTAATTCATCAGTAAAACTATTTCTAGATTGTACGACACAATAACTTTTTGTGAAGTCTGAAGAGAACTATGTATTTCCATTTTATTAAACGAATTGCTATTGTTTGTCGGCTTTGCTTAAAGCAATTAGTCGTGTACTCATTAGCACAACCAGCTCTTTCATTCATGGAATGAACGAAAATCTCGTCATTCTTCACGACTTCCATCTTAGCTTTAGGAAACCAGGTTTTGGTGGCGCCGTGTTATTTATAGCTATGCAAGGTTTTATTATGAAAGAAAAACTTTAAAACTGAAAATATGTAGTTTCTTCAGAATCGAGAGAACCATTGATTGTTGACACTACTTCCAAGACAAACCATATTGGTATTGCACTTACGGGATCCAAAATTGCAAATAACTCTCTTTTAAAACAGCTAGTTCATCATAATCATTATCATCATTTCAGCCGAAAGACGTCCACTGATGGACATAGGCTTCCTCCAAGCATCACCATACTGATCGGTCCTCTGCATCTTAACAAACATGAAAATTCATAATTATATTCTTCATATATACATTTTATAACTCAAAGTTACCTGAGGTTTTGGATTAATTCAATAATTAATATATTGCAGGCTTCTACAGTAAAATTATGTAGGCGTTTACCTACTCTCATAGATATCAGTTATGTAAGGCGCATCTCGGCTTATTACGGGAGTTTTCCACGATACCCAAGTGCCACTGAAGTCTTTCTATTTATAGCGAAAACAATAAAGGTAAAGAAGTAAACACGTGTAGTATTTTATTATTAACGAACTCATGTTTTTCTACCATAAGTTCAAATTCACGCGTTCACACATTCTCTTTTGTTCTTTGATCTTATTTATTTCAGACTCGTATTCAAACTTGCTTTGCCATCTTGGATAATCACCAGAGATTATCATCAGTGCAATAACTGGATCATGATCACTGATAATCTCGATAGTTGGCACTCAAATTCACACTATAAATCCTAATTCGACGACTAATTACCGCATAAACGTACGCCGTAGATTATGATAATCTAACTAAATCATACATTATTGCCGCTCCAATATCAAAATCGCACAATATAGTTCCAGGCCTTCTGGTATCGCCAGCAGATCTGTTTACATCGTAATTTATAGTCTCCTTTCACTGACGCTTTCCTCTCGTAAGGAGGATAATACGGGCATACATGGGTAGCGATAGCAACACTCATCCGTACTGTATTTATTACGAGATATAAAATAGGAGTGTATTTTGTTCTATAAAAAGCTTTGGCATCAGACTCTATACTTACTCGGTTTGATATAAGGAAACAGATCCAATTTATTACAATCAGTGGTAATAAGAACATGTAGCAATGTCTACATCTATATCGTCGGTCTTCATTATGAATGTTAATCTAGCTCTATTGGCAGATACTATAATATTAGCCCCGAATAACTAAGCTAGATTATCAGTATTAACAAGTTTAACCTAGTAAATTGACCCCAATTTGTCCAATAACATCGATCCTCCAGTGAATTGTCCTCCGGCAAACAATCAAGCAAACTTTGACCTCCCAAAAGCGAACACTTGTTTTTACGAGGTCGTAGCAAACCTTTCAACGTGGTCGACAATGCGTCGGCTGTCACGCCGAGCTATAAACTGCCGACGTGGTGGACGGATCGCATTTGTCAACAATATAAACTTGAGACCTTGCTGGTGAAAGGGACCCAGCATCGTGGATAAGGATTTATTCATCTATTTTAGTATTAGTTGGTAGTATGTGAGATTTATCTTTTTTGGTATAATATTTTGAGACTAAGCTGCAGGTTTTTTTACTTTATGGACCACCTACACCCTTATCCATAATTTTCATCTTATATGGGTTAGGAATATCTGAGTTTTACCTACATTATGTTCTTTCACAAAAAGTGAAAGTTATTATTAGCCTAATAATGTGTTTTCGAAGAAGAATCCAACACTCATGGAACAAATACTGGAAGTTGACCCTGTTGGAGTTGTTCAACCTGGGAGACTATAACTCAAAAGTGAATAGGTTACTTCTAGTCAAGTGTGCCCAATCATCTATCACATCATCGCTTACCATCAAGTGAGATAGTGGTGAAACGCGAGCATATAAAAAATAAATATTAAAAAAAGTTGCGCGAAATATTCAAAAGTTACGATGCCAACAAACTTAAAAAATAATGTTTTGAACTCCTGCATTTTACCGTGCTTGACCTTTGGCTGTGAAACTTGCAAGTTTACATCAAAGGTCAACAACCAACTGATAAGCCAACGAGGAATGGAGCGAAGCTTGCTAAATATTAGGTCAATCCAACCAATCAGACACAAGAGAAACCACCAAATCCATAGAAGTTCTTGAATATGCCAAAAATCGATAATGAAAATGTGCTGGACATGTAGCAAGACTTCAGGACCAGAGGTGGACTTGACTACAAAAGTAACCTCATGGAAAGGGCTACAAGGGAAAAGAAAGAAGGGCCGACTTATATCAAGATGGAAGGATGATATAAAAACTATTGCTGGCCGAAAATGGCTACAAGTAGCCCAAAACAGAACCAAATGGAAATACTAGGAGGAGGCCTTCACCTGTTTAAGGGATTCCTGCTAAACATTAGTGTTATTTAAAAAAAAAATACCGATAGGTATTTGATATTAAGTAGGAAATATAAGGCTTTTTTATTTTTATTTAATGCGTTTTGACAACAGTATTCAGCCGCAATTGAGTCTATATAAACTTTATAAAATATTAAAATTGCATTAAAGTACGCGTGCGATTTAGAATCGGATTGTTTTAGCATTAACAACAACATACACAACAACAATGTAAAGAAAATTGTAGCAACCAATTATGGTAGAGTTTGACGACGTTCACCAAAAGTAATCTAAATTGGAGTTTTATGGCATGCAACAAAATAATCGCAAAAACCCACACGCCAATTAGAAAAAAAAAATCGTTTGTAGGTCAAAGCAACTAAACAACTTAATATTATGGATTGTAGCAAGTGATATACTACATTCAGTTAAACGTCTTTCAGAAAACATTGAACATAACAATGAACTGAACAGTAAGGCAATTGAAATGTCTTCATAGTGGAGATGCAATGAAATCAATTATGATTGCTTACGTTACAACCAATTTCGATAGCTACCATTACTTGTATTTTCCGTATCCCTTGAATTTGAAACACTATTAAATAACTATTACAATTTCAATGTCTTAAAGGGTTACCAACATAATTCCGCCTAAGCTTAACCATCTAGTTAGAGGCAAATAACAGTAAAGCCTGTACATAACTGTAGCTCCTCAGTAAGTACGAAACTAATAACTTAGGTCCGACAGAAACATTCGTCCTGGCCCGAGCGTATCGAAATTGTGCGCAGTTACCTCAGAACGGCCTCGTCTAGACAAAGTCTGCCAAGAGGCTGGGAGATTAAAGACAGCGAGATGAATAGAACGAGCCTAGATTCTGGAGAAAGAAAACGAAAAATGCCTTTACGTAAAGGCTTGTGCGCTGTCACGAACACTGTATTCTTATTTAATCTTTTTGCTCAAGGGGTTCTGTGCAGCTTCCTTCTCCTAATGTATTGTCTCTTCTGTCATCAACATTTGACGGTGAAATATTACCAAACATTTTTCAAGATTGTTATTTTGATCTTATGGTCAGCTTAAGAGAGCATAAATTATCTAAGTTGCCCTTAAGGTTTTATAACTTAATACTTTTTAGATAAAAATTGTTTCAGCTGTCCTTCATAAAACCTTATATGGCCAAATAAACTATTATAAAATTAAGAAGAATTCATAAACACCACCATAAAAAAAAAGTTGTATTAATAGTTGATGCGGCAGCCATTAATATTATTAATATGGCTTCACGATGCTAGGACCATAAAGTTGAACAAACGAGAGAGGCGGGATACTTTTTACCGCGTGGGTTCCCATAAAAACGCAAGCTCTGAATTAGCTCGATTCTTTGTCACCCCTTTTGAGCAACCCTAAAATTTTTACTACCACCGTCTTTGTCTAACAATAACCACTACATTCCCATCCGTTAAACTGCATCAAGGAAAAACAACGTGAAACCGCCCGAGATGAAACGAGATAGAATAATGTATATGCACTAGTACAGAGAACAGAGAGAGCGGCACACGTAGTAGTACGAACGTAGCCATGGATGGGTGCTTTGTGCCGGGAGCGACAGAGACTAGGTAAAGCTAGCGTGCGAGCGAGACAGACGTAAAAATTAACCAACAGAGGGGAGAGGAACTGAGCTTCTTCAAGCGGGGTGGTTAGTCCGCATTCGACCGCGTCGGCGGCAACGTCGCCTCTCGAGGAATATTCCGCCGGAAACGATTCGAACTGTGAAAAATATTTTCCAAGTGCGATTTCATACTGTTAACGTTTTGTGTTTATTTTAAGTTTTTATTGATATGATACGGCTTCCGCTGATTTTTGGATTTCGGATTTCAACACTGGAGTAACAGACTTTCGTATAACTATAAAGTACGATGTTTTTGTGACGAAAAACTTGTAAGATTGGAATTGTAAACACTGAAGAAAATCATGAAAAAGTTATGAGCGATATCTCGTCGCTTAGATTAATGTGCCGGTTATGATAAGCTCGGAGCTTTGACCAAACTTGGATTTGTAAAAAGAGGAATACCAAAGAAAATGTGTGCCAAAATGTTATTTTATTGTTTCTCCTTGTTTACCCTCATTATGAGTTGGATTGGAGTGTCGGCAGAAGAGGAAGTGTCATCTCCGTTGCGGGTAGCACAATGCAGAGCAACATGTTTACAAAAGGTAAGGAAACGATAAATTTCGGATTCAACGTACCAACGTCAGTTTTGTCTGGCGTTAACCCAGTTTGCTTACGGATAGCTCAAATACAATGCATCTCAGATATGAAGGCAGCTTTCCAACAAAATTCGAGTTGTTGTCAGAAAATTGTGAGCTCTTGAATCAACGTTCATGTCAGACCCTTCAGGCTATCCTTTGATCTTTTGACCGAGCGCTGTTTTCCGTCGTATGTTGCGATTATACCCGTGCGCTAGAAACTCAAAATTTGAGATTCTGTATCGTAGTGTTTACTACTTAAAAATAACATGGTCTGTTGATTGTATTACTGAATATGCAGTACAAGTATACCCTCATTCTGGTGTTAACTGGCATCAAAATGAAGAGCAACAAACACTTACGACCGATTTTTTTTTTATATTTGAGGTTAAGAAAGAGTTGAGTATTTTTCAAACTATACCTTAGCCTGAAAAACTGTCAAAAGCTGACACTCAAGTAGGGTTTGACACGTACTTAACCTCAAATACTCTATAATTATGTGTTTGAAAAAAGAAAGGCCATACTGACACAGCTGTCAAAGCTTTTACAAATAAGGGCCAAAGAAAAGCAAGAGACGCAATTACAGAGCTCCCTCATTGTTCAACAACTGTAATAATTGAAGGCATTTCAAAGAAAACAAGAGAACAAGGCCGTGATCCAATTTGATTGTATTGACTTTTCCAAATTACTTATCGTTGAACCAGATCTTGAATGAACTTGTAATCAAAATCGAATCTTGTACGGAATTAGAATATATAATAGAATGGAAATGCCTTTTTGTTCGTTTGTCCTTCGATCAAGCTGCTTCTTTTACCTGTTAGGCATTTCATGCCACGTTTATATTTAAACTGTTTGCTGTCCATCTGTTGGCTGGGGTACATGAATCTGTTTAATGGGGCAAATGGGGCACATATCTTTAATTTAGTAGTACTTGTACGACCCTTTAAGAATTCAATGACTACATTTGCTGACAGTCCCAAATCTAAAGCATTGACATACAGGGTGTCCCAGAAATCGACGTCAAGCCGTAAATGGGTGGTAGACCAAGTTATAACAGTTCTCAGAAAAATACGAAAAAAAATCTATCTCATGTTTTTAAAAAATTATGTTCACTTTAAAAATTTACTAAAAAAATCAATCCCTGTAATGGTTCTTTAACTCCAATTGCTACAAATCCCATAATTTATCAAATTTTTTTATTATTATGTAATCTTGAATAATGCTTGTGTAGATTTTTGCCTAAAATTTAAAGCCAACTCCTCCTACTTAGAAGAAAATTAAACTTTTTCAAAACCAAATTATTCAAATTTACTGTTTCGCCCAACTTTAACTGACTGTACTGAAAAAAAAATGTACTACGCTAGTTAGGCAAGTAACATGAAAAATTGGCGCATTTAATAAGGATTCAAAAATGGTGTAACACTTGCCAGATTACGTTTTCAATAATTGGTCAAATTTTTTTTTGTAAATAATATCGGTTTTTACCCAAAATGTCCATACTTCCTTAAAATGACTTTAGCTTACCTAAAGCTTTGCTAAACTCCGTTTCTAGTTCGATAGAGACGGAGAGAGTCATTTTACGAAGTGTGAGCGAGACAGAGAGTGACGCCACCTTTATCAGTGACACAACCTTTATCATGAAACGGAGATACAATTTACCGATGAGTGCGAATGAGACAGCAGTAGTTATTGTTCTGTTTTGTAAGCGCAGACGCACACACAATTACAAATCAGTACGTTACGCTGCTTTGTTTACTGCGCATCTCCGTATTCGTTCATGTTGATTCCGTACTTACCACTTTTTGCGTTGTTTTCTGGACTTAATTGCTTATGATTTGGACTGTTTAATTCCTCTTTCTGACGACCTGTGCTTTACTCTGGACTGTTGCTGATCCTGTGATTGTGTAGTACTACCATGGCTGTGTACACTGCATTGGAATATGCGAACTGACGATTGTTCGGGTACCTCTCACGATAAAGTCTAGCGGCTGCATTGGCATTGCATCTGCATTCCCCATAAACGAGGTGCATGTTCGCATACTCATCGGTAAATTGTATCTCCGTTTCATGATAAAGGTTGTGTCACTGATAAAGGTGGCGTCACTCTCTGTCTCGCTCACACTTCGTAAAATGACTCTCTCCGTCTCTATCGAACTAGAAACGGAGTTCAGCAAAGCTTTAGGTAAGCTAAAGTCATTTTAAGGAAGTATGGACATTTTGGGTAAAAACCGATACTATTTACAAAAAAAAATTTGACCAATTATTGAAAACGTAATCTAGCAAGTGTTACACCATTTTTGAATCCTTATTAAATGCGCCAATTTTTCATGTTACTTGCCAAACTAGCGTAGTACATTTTTTTTTCAGTACAGTCAGTTAAAGTTGGGCGAAACAGTAAATTTGAATAATTTGGTTTTGAAAAAGTTTAATTTTCTTCTAAGTAGGAGGAGTTGGCTTTAAATTTTAGGCAAAAATCTACACAAGCATTATTCAAGATTACATAATAATAAAAAAAAAAGATAAATTATGGGATTTGTAGCAATTGGAGTTAAAGAACCATTACAGGGATTGATTTTTTTAGTAAATTTTTAAAGTGAACATAATTTTTTTAAAACATGAGATAGATTTTTTTTCGTATTTTTCTGAGAATTGTTATAACTTGGTCTATCACCCATTTACGGCTTGACGTCGATTTCTGGGACACCCTGTATAATATAAATAGAGTAGATAACATGTCAATCAAATTGTAATGATAAGCAGAAGATAAGGTGAAATTAATTAATCCTTATCGACGCGTGACGCCTAAATGACAACTTGATCTTTTTGTTTACTTCCTCTTTGAAGAACGTCGATTCTGAAATTCTGTCAGTAATAAACTCACGCTTTGAAATATTTGGCTCTTGTGTGTACTGTCCATAACACTCAAATTTAACTTAAAAAATATTCTAATTACAAAAACTCTGGATTTGTTACTGTTTGTATTATTTTATTGATGATACCTAGGTAGGTATGAAAGGTATGGTTAGGATAACAATATTGATGTATGTGGCTAAACAAAACTACAATATTGATTTTGGAGAACACATCAAAATATAATGGGGTCTTGATTCTTGATTTTGTACCATCAAAATGTTCATATATATTCAGGACTAGCTTCTGTCGGCAGCATTGCCCGCGTTAAAGTCGAAAATTACCCCGAGGGAACATATTCCTGGGATAAAATCATATCATATGTGTTATTCCTGACTATAATCTATCTCTGTGCCAAATTCCATCCAGATCCGTTCAGCCTTTCGGCATGAAGAGATATCAAACACACTCATAAGCTTTCGCCTTTATAATATTAGTGTGATGTGACAAGCTGATATTTTTTTTATACGGCAGAAAATATAGGTTGATTTTATAAATAAACTATTGGTGTATTGTTTGTAAGCTATCCATTGTATTGACTATCCATCAGCAGTGCCAGCGTTATACTTGTTCAATTCATAATGCATGCAATAAGTAGGCCTATTTGTGAGATCTGCCAATCATTCTTCCAAAGAAAAATTCGATCAAAATCAACAAGCTGTCAAAATATGTACATGTGTTGCACTTTTATGGGAAAACATTGCTAACATAAATGGTAAGAATAGTAGATGTTTACAACTGGTAGATCAAACACAGAGCAATGTAGACTATATTTGTGCTTCCAGTCACAAAATTTTTTAAATGTCAGATTTGGCAGTTTATAATATAAGCTTCACGATCGTCCATATAGAGAACGTGTTTTGCCTCCTTGATGTTAAAGCATTGGTGAAAACTCATGAAAATGGATTTTATTGACACGTGCTGCCATTATTATTATTTGCCGATTCAGATTGCTTAGAAAACCCAAGCTTCAAGTTTAGCTACACAAAAATGCGAAAGGGACCAAATCAAATGCCTCATACTTATCAATTACCAACAAAACCAAATTGTTCTCTTGCATATTTATCAGTATTCGAAAACCTTACCCATAATAATATATCGATCATTATTTACAGATAGGATTTATCTAAACTGGTCGTATTATTTATTCGAATCATTCGGAACAGGTTGCCTGCTGGTTATCGGTGCGCGGACCATGTGTCCATAAACGTAATTTGTATCGGCTATTCCCTTTAAATTGGAATAAACTTATTTGTTTCAGCTCTCTACTAAAAGATTACGCCATAAATTATTTCGTTGTTTAATCCATTTCTTGGTTCAGTAAACTTTAATTAAGTTATTCGGGTAAATATGCCAGCTTATTCTTATACGAAATATTATTTATTGCCAATGAATATGAAATTATATATTCATGGTTGATCATTAGTATACTGTCCAAAAGCCGAAGAATTTCTAATAGTCTATATTATTTTAAAATTAAATGTTCCTAAAACTGCGGTTTGTATTTAGAAAAGAATAAAACGAAGATTGAATTGTTTGCCGAGCCCATATCAAGGAATGTTTAGATAGTAAAGCTGTAAAGAATGTATCTAAAGAATAACTTAGTAGCTGCCAATAAATAGCTTCGGAGTCCATTAACTTTATCAAACGAGGACCTCGTTTCAAATCAGATTTCAATGGAATCATAAATTAGTAGTGTCAGTAACGTTAACTATTTAAGTACCAACGAATACGTGAATCAAATTATTTAGATCGAAAATGGTTTCTTAATCGAACCTTTTGTTGGAGAAAATTGATCGCATACATTGGTACCATGGATGCTATTAAGTGAGTATGTATGCAATATATGAACTAAATGTAATTTAAGTCTTGTTTTCTAACACATACCACATAATTCAAACTTTTAAATAATAAACATTATCATAGTTATCGAAATGCTATCCGATAATTTGATGTGTTAAAAGCTTCAAATCTTTTACCACGCAAGCTTTGGGTCCAAGACATTCCTCAGCAACCGTTTTGCTAATTATCGCATTTTTGTTTAGCGAAGCAGCATAATCCTTTATCCCAAATTCGTCATGAGACACGCACACGAATGTTAAATCTATTCAGCATGGTATTATTTGTTAATTTTTTGCGATTTTATATTTATGATATCAGGTAAGATCACAAAAAAAATTGGACCCATATCATGCACATCATCTACATTTCAAATATCGACATCTGCTGCTAATCCAGGACGTATTTACTGCGATCACGCTTCCATTTTTTGCAGACCTAATGCTTTGCTTTTAGTAGGCGTTTTTTTATAAAATTCTACCTGCGACAAGGGCACAATGATCACTACTTTTTTTCTTTGTTTGTAAAGGGATGTGCGTGACGTTGCCGGAGGCGGAAGGATAGGTAGTTTCTTTTTAACATTATTAGGATACGTGAGGAAATACGCAAATTACTTAACTATAGGCTTAGAAATTGGCCGCCTACCTGCCTTTGTACTAAATTGTAGGCAGGAGTGCTCTTATAAAATTAGTTTTTTTTTGTCTAATGGGTTTATGGGTAAAACGGTTTGCGCTATTAGCCATCGACAAAAAATAATCGATTCCACATTGGGATAACTGCTAAAAGCATACAAAAGACTGTCTAAAACAATTGGAAGCTGATTTTTTTAAATCTTTGTGTCTAAACAGTATCTGTCCCAGTAAAAAATGCAGACATTGACGGGCCACGCTGTCGCCAGAAACTATTTTCTCCTATTGTGTCCCATTGAAACATGGTCCTTTTAAAATATATTGGCTTGTGTTTTTTTTGGGTAGCCTTTTTGTTAGAAGCGTGCCTCCCTCGATGGCAAGTTGGACTTTGGGAACACGTGATGAATTTTAAAAAGTACTTTAAGTGCCAAGATATAGATATGGTTATGACTACATTATGGCATGTAAGTTGACTTGTCATGTAAATTTTATATGTCGTTCCTTTATAAAAAATCGTTTTGAATACTTTCATGTTTGGTAAATTGTTATGGGATGTGTACGCTTAGAATCAGAATGAAGTCTTTTATTATTTATTTTACAGTCATGTTTGAATTTGTTTTCTTCAATATATGTATTTTTATTCGGCGGCCGGGGATATTTCGATACATTCGGTATTACCAATAGTTGTGTCAGTCAACCTTTGATTTTCGATTGAAAATATTTTTCTCACATGAACTTTGGGGACTGTGTTTTCATATCCGAATAAATAAAACCTATTTACACAATTTGAAATCAGGTCATACCATTTTCGGTAACAATTTTGTCGAAACCATTAGCTGATTGTTGGCACAGTTTCAACGTTTTTGAATCAACAACTTTTATGACTCCATTTTGTAAATTTTATTGCACAAATTTTAAGTTACCCAAATATTTTAACCGTCGCCCCTATACTGTACTTAAAAAAAGAATAATGCCGGCTTCACCTTGAGACCTAAAACATTGCAAAAAGAGACCATAAAGAACGGGGCCGGGTGATCGTGAAATAAAATCTCGATTAGAAATTTAGGAACGTTCCGGCCTTCCCTTACGGTCCCTTTTTGAAGTAGTCACTCCGACTTGGAGCATTATTATTTTATCGTTGTTCAGCCATGCACAAGAGGTAGAATAAAATTTTTGTTCGAAGTTAAAATAGAAAAAAAACATCTCAAGGCTTCGGATGCACGTCCTCGGGCCACGCAGCGTTTAGAAAAAATAAACGAGAAAGTCCACGCCGAAGTGACCTGCGTTTTTGTCCACGATTTGTTTTCGTTTTTGTTACGTTTGAGTTCATTTGGAAGTAGCCATGTCTGCTGCTTACTGAATTAACTTAAATTGCCTTCGCTTTTTTGTTTAAGAGAAAATTGCTTTAAGTTCCTTTTGTGGTTACAATTTTGGTAGTGACACAATTGAACAGGTTGTGGTTTAATTTTTGAGTTCCTATGTAGTTTTAAGCTCATTACACAAATACTATTCTGGAAATGTGGTAAAAGAGTACCTGGGTAATAAATATCATCAAATTGATGTCTTTGTTTGTCTCAACCACTACTTATGATCAAAGATCAAGAGTGAAAGGTCTTTGACGTCTTCAGGACGGAAATTTCATTGCTCATAACAACGTGAAAAAGGCAAGCGTTGCTGGCGGCGGGGCTCGCGCTCATACGGCCTCACCTCGTGAAGGGTGGCTTATCCGGCAAGCAGTCGTAATAGAGCCGTATAGCAGAGCAGACGATTAATGATTCATGACCCCTCGTAGCGCAGTGTCATCAATATTATTCTGTTTGTATCCAGCGCGTTTGGCCCACCCTCGCCCGCGCCCCGCTCATACATAAATAAGCGCGACACGTCGTCTTCTCTGATTACATCGCACCGATGTAGTGAGAAATAGTGTAGTCGGATGCTGAGCCCGTCTTTTGTTCAATATATTCCCTAGAGACACCGAATGAATAGTTAACACTGTATGCTCAACGTGCATGTTTACGGTTTCGGGTTTCTCTTAAAGATTCAAGATAAGGAAGGTGAAGGAATTTATTCGTTTGGTGGCAATAAGCTGATGTTACAATCGGCTTTAGTGTGAAGTTATAGGTTTCATACGTATCGTGTGGACCGGCGCGGCGTCATCCTCTCGCGCCGCGCAATACAAGAGATTTCACGGAAAGGAACATAAAGTGTTCAAACATATAAAAACAACATTAAAATAATAAATCTATTTTCTATGCCATAAACTCCGATATGGCGTTTGCGGATTCATAAAATATTTAACGTGTTCTTTTAGTTTCCCATGATGATATGATCTCTCAGTAGAGACAAAGACAAGAGATTATGGCCATAACTTTCCCTAGACACTACCATTGCTTATTGGCCGTACATAAGTCAATATTTTAATATTCCAGTGCCATGTGACAATAAAAAAAACACGTCGTTACTAGAAATTACATGACGTTCCGTTAGTTCTAAAGTTGACGGAGAGTCTGTTGTCACGCGATACGGCGATAAAGCACGCTTCGGGCTAAACTACGGAAAACGTGGACTCCAACTGGATTCTAACGCAAACACTGATTGATACTGTCTTGTGGACTTTCTTGATAGCTTACTCGACAATAATTCTCATGATAATTAATTAAGAGTCTTATCAAAGCCTGTGTCAACGGCGGAATTTTCATAAAACAACAAAACGCTGAAATCAATTTGTTCAACGATTATTGGATCGAAGATAATGAATCTGCAATAAATTGTACCGAAGTAACGATCGTAAAATTACCTTTGGCGACGTTTTGCCGACGCGTGTGAATATTGTAAATGTTTATCAAATTGGAAATTCCAGATAGTCAATGACAAATGGTCTGTGACCTCTTGATTACCAAAAACAAGTCTAATTTATTGGGCATATCGGACATTTTTAATTTGAGTCAGAAATGGTTGGGTAATTTGGTTCTATATTATGTGTTGGGTCGGGTATCCATCGCTGTTAAAGCTCAGCGCGGCCGCCTCGAGTTGTTCTGATAAATGATGCGTCCGCTACTGCTACACCGCTTCGCTTTTAATCCTGGCTTCACCATTGTGTCCCCGTCCAATTTTTGACGTTAACCGTTTTCTTCCACAAACGACACACACGTTGTTTAGGCCCGTAAATAAGAAATTAATGATCCTTTCCCATTTATCTCTGTATACAATCAATCAACCTATGCGTGCTATCTAATGACTCCTATTTGCTTATCGTTTAATGCGGCGCGTTCACTACAAAGAGACTTAAGCTGTCAAATACTTCGTTTTGTTCGAACACATATTTCATAATTATGGCTTCTTTTTACGTTTTAAAAATCCCCTTGGGTTACAAATTACGATCGTTCATAAACAAAGAAGTAAGATAAACATTACAACAGCGATGTGGAGATTAAAAATTATGAAACAGTTAATCAGTTTTAATGGTGTAGTGAGGCAGAGCGGCAGTTTTGATTACATATTTAATGTTTCAGTAAACTATTTTACAACGTTCCGTAGTTGATTGGGATTCGATTAAAAGCAGCTGCCCTCACTAAAGGCGAAGACTAAGCCCTACAGGCTGCGATGAAATGGAGATAGTTTTAATGCTCGTAAATTTCATACCGAGACTCCGACGTCCGATCAACTAATCACTTTCGTACGGGTATTTGCGCAAGTTTCAAAACTAAAATTTTCACTCAAAATATTTTGCTATTAGTTCGGAAAATTGTCTGGCACGTGCCCTAGTTCAGCAGAAACTTGAAACCCTCCATATTATATTGAAAACTCAATGGAACTCAAACACAAAGTAGGAACTAACAATACTTTAGTATTGTTAGTTCCTACTTTGTGTTGTTTTAAAAGACATAATAATTCATTCCTGTAGTGCCCGAACACAAATTTTAAACAATAAATTACAATTAAATATAAAAGGGACTGTAATACCTAATTTGGATATAAAATTACGTCATTTAGTATGATAAATAAAAACATAAAAGCTTCATGGTTCAAAAAATTCGTTATTAAACAAAGCACAGTAGGATGTCTGCGATGGGCGGAGTCTTTGCGTACGCGCAAGCAAAAACGTTCTCCGTAGGGTGGGGAAAGAATTAAAAGTGGGGGGACTCATTATTTCTACCCTAATTAAAACGTTTAAACTTTAAATACTTAAATCGCTTCACAAAAAAGTAAGTAAGGATAATTCCGATCCATTTGTTTCCCTCAAAAGTAAAGGTGTCAGAATTTATCGTGTTCCGAAAATTCCAGTCCGTCAGAACCGCCCCAAATCTCTTTATCTCCGCATTAATCTTTTAAAACCCATAAAACGAATCTTTGGATCTTACCAAATATTTTGTACAAAATTGATGGGGGACCGTCTTTTATCTAGAGCTCAAATCTATAATACGACGATGAAAATTCCTAGAGGTGTCGATACAAGCCAAGAGTATGTCACAGATGTAAGAGATTGCTGTTTATTATGACTTATTTTTTAACTTTAAGGGCCGCAGTTATTTATAGGAAAAGGTAAAAAATCGTTGCAAAGTCCAGTTATTAATTTTAGTGTCGTTTTTATTACTCTGAAAGACATTTATTTTCTGAGTCCCTAATTAATTTTACTGTCGTCTTATAAAGGTAGAATACTAAAATATTTGCATAAAGTGAAATATGGTCGTTTGTCGGTTCGGCAAGTCATTAAAGATTTGAATGAGAAAAAAAATATTATTGTTAGCAGAAATAGCAGGGTGGTTGAATACAAACCCACGTAAAAAGTTCCTACGTCCTCTAGTTGTTTTAAAAATAGTTGGGGCATGTATATCACTACTGTACTGCCACTTAAAGTGTGAAACGATCATTGGGGGCTTGCGTGGGCCGCGTCGCAGTTGGTATTCTTCACACAAAAAACACGAGGCACCCCGTTGTTTTAGAGCTAAAAAATAATGAAATATGCCTCTTTATAGAGTTTTTTATGTAAAACGTTGAGAGTTTTAAACGCCTTGGCTTTTAAAAAGTACAACCCGCGGTGAACATATTTGTATTTAGTAACGAATTCAGATTGAGATTTTTTCTATTGAATGTTTGTTTTAGAAAATTAACATTCAATAATATAGGTATAACTGAATTTTATTTTTATTAAATCTAATATTTCTTGTGTATTCATATTTGATAGAGAAATAACACATTTAAATAAATTCGTTTATGCATAAAACGCGTAAGGTAGCGTTTTAAATTAAACTACTATGAATAATTATAATAGATTAAAGTTTGTCATACAAAATGGGTTGCTTCAATTTGGACAGATGGTAGTGTGTGGAAATTAAATCTATTCATGTGAATGAACAGGAAAGGACCATAGAATTGAGTCTGCTCCGAATCTAATGTCAGTTCCTTCATCTATTTGTCTTTTTGAAGTTGGGCTAAATATAAATTATTCATTGTAAAATAGAACATCCGGGTTCTCAAAAACATACCTACTTGACACTTATGTTATTGTGATTGTATAAAATATAGAGACCAAACTTTTCAACATTTGTTGCAATTTTATTTTGTGCTTTTTATCATCATCATCTATCTCTACAACTCTGGCAAACTTACAACAGGTGCTAAACGTGTCACCAACTCTTCAAAGAGAACTCATCCGAAATTCTTCCCATGTATATCCACTAAATCACCTCCTAATTTTAAATTTCCGACTCATCTGAGTAAACACGTTCCATACGACCGGTTGGAACGTCGAGTAGACTAAAATACCGGGGGTTACTGTTCAAAGCCATTCGTCTTAGACTTGCCTGTCATGCCCAATAGCACCCATCAATGTTCCGTGTATTTGGCTGAAGCACGTAACACTTATTTTAGAATCTTAAAATAATATTGTTTCTTTTTTTTTCCTCTTCAGCTATTGTCGTATTAGCATCTGGAAGTTGACGCGTTGCGACACTGACGAATTGTAACTTTGAATTCTTTTTGTATGTCAGTGCCATTGTTGATCTGTCAGTTAGATTTTTTTCTTTTGTTTTCAGCTAATAACATTTCTCGCCTGTCAAAAAAATAATGTGCCGATACCATTTGAGCACTGAAATATATTTTTGCTACCAATTTTCTCAGACTGAAGTTGAAATGGATTTGAAAATTGAAAAGGATTGTGTTAGGGATAGGATTCAGATATATTTTTATAGTTGATGGCAGTTTTAAAAATTGGTTCCATTTTTACTTAATTATTTCTAAAAAATCTATAAATTGATTTTATATAGGATAAAAACCGGATAGTTGCCACACTTTTTGAAATCACTCTATATCTCTCAGTACAAAAAGCAAAATACTTTATTTTAAAACAGGACGGTACTTTGGTTTTTTATCTACAAATTTATGAAAAGTGAAAACATTATTTTTAATATTTCCATAATATTAGCGTTTAATTGGTAGCTCGATAGTAATGTATACCTTAAATTATACTGAAACCCGTATCTCTGAATACAAATATACCAACATAATAGTGTCTTTATTACTCCATGAATATGAATGAAACTACGTGAAAAATATATTCTTGGAAAAGAAACGTAACGAGGTGTATAAAATTTCAAAAGTGTCTATAAACTCATCGGTTCACAATCAAATTAGCTATTTTATCCCAAATAATATCGATTTCAATGGAGTATTTATTAGTGGGACAGTACACGGACAGTTTTATTATCACGGCCAAGATATTTTAACGAACCGAATGTACGTCTAAAATAAAAGAGGAACATGTCGGGACATTTTTTGTTCATCGGACACGCCATTTAAGTCACAATCGTAAATTTTATTGAAATGTCGCAACAGCGATCGCCGCACGAGATGTCTTGTCTCCGGGGACGAATTTATGCGTAATTCGTAAACAAATTGACGTGTTCGGGACGTACTTTGAAGGGGACCCCGACTTGACGACTTGACGCGTCTTTTTGAATATTTACGAGATGACTGTTATACATTCAGTAAACTTTCACGTTCCCTGTTTTATTAACCGCTACACTTGCGGTATATCAATAATTTCTTTAAATTATTGTGTATTCGTCCGTTTTGAAAACCGATTTAACGTATCGTTTGCGCTTTAAGAAATGACACCTCAATGCTCCTTCAGTATTCTTCGTATGGCTTCTTAAGTCGTAAAATGGTATCACCTTACACAATAGATGCTATTGTCTTTTTATAAGGAATACTGTATTTTCATTTCAAGATTAATTTGATCTTTGTGTTTTGCTTGGTTAGTTATTATACTGAAAGCCGAATCGTCTGCTAAGGTTTTTATCTTTAATTTTATCTGTCTTGCTTAAACTTAGTTTCCTTTTTAGATGCCACTTGGTTTAGCCATAAAGTATGAAAGTTACGAGTATTTTTGTAAAACGTTTTGCTACAGCATAGTATCTGAGAGCCCTTAAGTTAAATTTACGTGCTTCGAAAACTCCGAAGACGACGGTATTGTAAAGTTTATTAACGAACGCAAAAACCTCGAGCGAAACTTTACAGAATGGGGCAATAAACTTTTTAATTTGTGGCGAATTCAATCAATAAGAACAGGAGAAGTGTCGTAAACACGGCCGTGGTTGGCGGCGCCCGCGGTGCAAGTGCCACAGGTTTTCTCAACAAGGCTTCCTGCTGTTCAGTGTTGCCATCTAAACGGCTATTAGTTACGTTTTACGTGAGACGCGCCGGGCGTTCCAACGTGTTTATTCTTAATTGACTCCTAAATATCGCTGTTTTTGGCCATGAATCGTGTTAATCGGACATATTTATTTGAAAGCATGGAAGCGCACTCCCTAAGTGAGCTATCCGTACACAGTTTTATAGCTGCGGACGCGACGCTCGATACAGTTCCGTTGCTTGTTAATTAAGGATCTGCGGCCACGCTTTATGGTAGGCAATAGTCACAACAATAATACATCTCGAACAGTTGCGTTTCCTTTCTCAGTTACCCGAGTACGCTTCTCGGCTTATCTGATGTCGTAAGGAGTATCAGGGGAGGCTATCGGGCTGTGTCAGTCGTCTGTTGTCCTGTTTGTATTATCTGCACACTGAATAAAAAGCTTTTCCGCCGCTCGTCACAGCCCTCACCGAGCACTGAGCCACCGCGGACACCCAAGTCTTTCTTCCCGCTGTCCTGACTCTCGTTTATCGCACGTGACGTGACAATTCTTTTATCCCCGACACTTTGTTTCCACATAAATTACTCGAGTGTTCAGTGCTACCGAGGATTGCTTCGGCTAATGTCACTCGTGGATTTCTCCCTTTATTCAGTTTCGTTTTGCATTCCGCCAGCTGTGTTTGCTCATTGTCTCTTCGCTTTAAATTAAAAAAAAGATTTTGTTTTTATTCGCGCTGTCTTCCTCGCCCACGACTTTATGTGACGTGAAGTTTGGAATGAAGTATTCTTATTGTTGCGCCGCGAAGTCTTTACGCAACGTTGGATTGCATACATTATTTAAAAGGTTTTATTTTAATTAAACGGGTAAAGGGGGTATTTGATCTGCGTATTTCTTGTTTGCGTATATAATTTGCATAATGTGGTTTGCAAAGCTGCAATGTTGTAATGTGGATAATCAGAGAGTCATTGACTCGATGTTAATATGGAGGTGGTTCAATAGCTGGTTTGTATAATTGTCATACAATCCGCTCATATTCATGACCATGCGCAGGCGCAGGTGGCGCGCGCTCGGACACGCGCCATGATCGAACAACTTGCACATACTGCAATGGTATATTGCAAGCTGACATGTTATTTGATAGATGAACGATTGTTTTGGAACGTGAGTCATAAAGTAATTATTGCGTAAGTTACCGTAACATTTCATTAAATTTGCCAAGATTAATTTTCTGAGAAGTGACTAAAGAACTTCATCTTAACCGGTACTGTAGTAATAAAATATATCCCTGGAGAGACAACCGTATCTTCACTACTAAAGGTATTCGAATATTGTTCAACCTGAAAGCTCTGATGACCACTAATTCCGCATTCAAAGACCCTTTCCCGACACATTATTAAGGAAATCTGTCCAAGGGCGCCGAAGTAACAAGTGCCTAATCTCTTTAGTGGTTACATCACGGTTCGATGTCTCATGAAAATTAGATCCTTTACTTAGTTGAACTTTGGGCGCCCTTTCGAAGGTATGTTGATGTTTTCGAACTACTTACTATAAGGGACACTGATACAAGTAAATTATATGTATATAGTTGGATTTAATTTGGGTTCTTGTTGTTATATTATATATTTCATATTTCTACATTTCAATGTGTTACTGAATGAAAAGCCAGATCACATCAATAACAAAAAATAAATCGCCGTTACAACCAAAAACATACAAATGATACACGGAACCAGTAGTATGCGCATGGGCACAATAATCAGTTGCTCTAAACTTAATCAATGGTCACATAGACTACCAAATGATAGAGTCCACTAATGATAAATGATCACACACAAAAGATCAGGCAACTGCTCTGATCACGGTACCATTGTTACACTGTGTGGACAAAAAACAGACGTTACTGTGCGTCTGGAATAGTTTATTTAATGATTAATCTTCTCATTAGGACTTTTGCGGTTGGACAATTGTCCATTAATTTTATGAAATAAATGCTATTTTAAGATAAACTCAGATAAGCAAACTGATTGTTACTTTGGGATGCCTACATGCACTCATACATTTAGGAAAAAGTGTTTTTTTGCTTGTACGAGTTTATTAATAGTTAACAAGTCAGTACACTGATGATAATGATAAAGTCAAACTATCGGTAAACAAAAGTAAAGTAAGCAACACCATTTTCTTTTAGAATATTAACAAGGAAGACATTGCTTTATTATTGTTCTTTTTACCAGAAAAAAACAAGCAAGAGCAACAAAAACAGAGTTACAGCAATAAGTAGCGAGTCCATGCATCATTGCTGTCAAATTTTCTTGCAGCTAAATATTTGTTCAGTAGGTGTATCGTGGCCATTAGAATAGTATTATTAGATCCATCCATCATTTTAACAAAGTGATGTGCTTTATAGTTAAGATAATTGTAATTAGAAGCGATATTATTTATGTATGATAAGCTTCTCTTGTTTTGAAAATATTCGGTTCCGATTTGCTTCATTTTGTTCTAGCTTTTATGGAAACTTCAACGAATCTTGTACAGAACAGGTTACACTTATGCTCCATAAACATAAATTATGATCTAACATATACCTATAATATATATATCGAACTTACTAAAATACAATATTTACTTGCCGACCGAACAATAACTGATACTTTTAAAAAAGAGATCGGCTTTATAAAGAAAGGCTTTAGGCTGGTAAAGAATACAAATAATCTCATAATCCATTTTGCATAGTTGTCGAAATCTCCATAGAACAGACAAGCGCACAAAGTAAAATGCAATTTACTATTACAAAGGCACAACTCCTGACAATACTTCATATCTTATTCAATAATCCTAATCCCATAACCAGTGTTAGAATGGGTCCTAAGATAACGGTAGAATCAGTGCATTGACCTGAACAAGCCCAGTTCACGCTGTAAATGAGTACTAATAGTTTTTCTATGTATAATATGCTATATCACAGACCAACTTTATACTTGTATGCTACTTCCTAAGTAGCGAAGCTGCGTACATACTGATTAAGTGTCCCACATGCAAATTGGACTTTAATAATACGCTTAAGATTATAACTGGCTGAATACAAATTATT
Organism: Anorthoa munda; assembly: GCA_945859665.1. Taxonomy (NCBI): domain Eukaryota; kingdom Metazoa; phylum Arthropoda; class Insecta; order Lepidoptera; family Noctuidae; genus Anorthoa; species Anorthoa munda. The sequence goes on from OX243910.1 coordinate 13,729,646, forward strand.
TCTTTTTTTTTACCATGGTTTCTTTTCTAACGTTTATTTGCGATACATCTATACATCTGGCTGTTTCTTCTTTATGTTTGGCTATACGCACAGGAAGTATGCAATGGCCTTCTCAATGGATTTTTTGTGGCTGTGCAATAACCATGCTAATAATAGATAATAAGAAGGGTGGATACGTTTGAAAGGAAATAAATAGATAATAATATTCTATGCCTTCATTTTTGACAGCTGACGATTTGATGGGAAGAAGTAATTTTAGAGACAAAAAATAAGAAAGTAGACAGAATATATATTTAGAAATCTCTGATTCAGGTTTTAAGTCTTCCACAATCAAAAGATACATTCATATAAAATCATTGCTTCTAGAAAAAAACACGGGAAGGTACTCCAAGTAAGTTCTAATTAAAGGAAACGTGTTAGCTAATGCTCACAACGGATGCGCTCACAACCGCTTACCGCTAGTTCAGTCAGTATTTAAACAAGATGTGTTTCTTTACATGTGGCTTCAATAATACCAGTACAAGTGTTGCTTCAACTTTGTTTCATGTATGTTCAAACAGTGATAAGCTTTAAGTGCTTCTACTATCATGTATTGGGATTTGATCTTTGTGAATTCATCTTCAGTTTATCCACCGAATTCAGATTCTTTATCATCATCTGTTGTTTAATCACCAACTACCATAGATACATTCGCATCCGTATTTATATTTTCGTCTCTCTTAGAAATGGTTGATTATTACAGCCCATCAGAAAATGATATATCCAATAATATTCTCATGATTTTTATGGTTACAGAGGGATAAAGAAATGGGTTGCCTATTTTATCCTCGGTAGCTACAGTCCATCGACTTGCTAACATGTAATTGAGCCACAAACAAACAGCCAATCAGGATAATATATTAGAATAGTATATTTATTACTACGCCTTTTGCCTAAGGCAGGGTAAACTTAAATACAGCAGCAGAACAAGATACAACTTAATTTAATCTACAGGCTTAATCAGGCTCACATAATTGATATAAATCGACATACATTGAACTCTATCTAATTTTAGTATCTAAGTTCTATTATAAACGGAATAAGACAAGATCTTTGCATTAAGAGATCTATCTTATTTGATTCTTTTTCTTCGAATTCTGATGGACCGGAATGCATCAATCACTAAGAAATCAGTTCCAATATAAATGTATTATCTATTGGATCTGATACGTCTGTCAGAGTTCAATCTTCTAAATGGATAGCAATATGTATGACAGCTCTAGTTTTTGTACGACCTACATGAGGGAATTACGTCACAGGATGCTTCTTTTTTGTTACTAGCCTAGATTTTAGATTGTGAATACGCACTTCACTACTTATACACTCAACGTTTCGAACAAACTGAATTTCAACCGATTCTTAAAATAGTTATCTTTGATGCCAGTTTTTAGGGTAAAGTTTTTCTTACTCTAAGTGTAATTCAGGGAACAAAAGGTTTGAAAAAGTATATCGACCCTTCCTATCCTTTGATGCTTACCCTTTACCTTTGAATATTCCCTCTAGAGCAGGACTGGGATTGGTAAATTTATGATACATGCATAGTCTCAGATCTGCAGAAGGTTTACCGAAAGATCTGAGAGAGAATCTGCCATATTGCTTGCACTTAAATAATAATAATTATCCTGTATAACTGTTATAACAGAAATTTATGTAGCTTTTTAGCACCAATTTATGTGCACTTATATCTGCATTATTTACTACAAATTTCTAACAAATATTGTATTCTTGTTACAGGTAATTTACAAACGACTTCGTTAGCAACTATTGATCACAATTTACTGTAAGTAAGGAATCACATTCATGAATGGGCATCAATTATACGTATCTGACACAAGTCAGAAATGAAACCTCTTTGTAGGCGAGGCATTCGACGTATTCCTTGTACATCCGAACCTTTTGTAGAGCGGAAATCGTACGTATTGGTCGCAATACAATCGGGCTCACAAAATAAATCGCGGCCATTGAAAGTTGGCAAAAGACACGTTCTAGCGTCATTTCAATAAAAGTTATTGTATTGAAAACTGACAATAGGTAGAGGAAGTGATGTGTCCTGTATGGAGGCAAGTGGACTGTTTATAATTTGTCCATTGTGGGCATGTAATGGAACGTGTCCAGTGGCCGCCAAAGCTATTGTTCGCGTACAGGCGACCGATGCACTTCCTTTCTAATTGGCTTTCACACTACGCACAAATATCCAGATAAATAACGTAATTGATGGAAAAATTGTGAATGAATAGCGGTTGTACTGATACGGTTTTTATATCGGTTTGGGGAACGACCATTGTTGACGGATAAAAGAGTTCGCGGTATTATGCGCGGTAGACCGAATATCCGGACAGTTGGATACCATCTAAAGTTTGGTAGTCACAACATTTTAGAAGACGTTGTGGTAAATCGAACGAAGAATCGCTTACAAAAAAGATAATCTTTTCTGGGTTAATTTGGTAGAATATTTTCTATCATTTCCCACAGGAAATGGCCCGGTTAAACATGATTCATTATGATCTTCTCAGAATACTAACCTAAAATCTCGCATCCATGGTGATAAATTCTCTTTCTAAAACCTCTGTTTATTATAACGGTTTGCATAACAATAATCCCTGATGCGCAAAATGATGTCAAAACATTTCCCCTTATGGAATTTTCTTATAATCTCTTCTCAGTAGTCAGATTACAATGGCTACCGAGAATGCACGATAGCTAATCGCATTACGTCTGTTAATAATTAATTCCCCGATATTTCATACGCCATGATAGACGTTATCTCCAGTCCCATCTGCATCTGATACATCGAGTGCTTTACTGCAACCATTTTACAAAGATCCTCCATAACCAAACGATATTGTGTTTCAGACAATGTAGTTCCGAAAGGTCATCTTACCCTGGCCAGTTTTTACTATCGCCGTGGCGGACTCGGGACCTCCTAGTGGGTCAATCGTTAACTGTTTATGTGATTTTTATTGCCGTTTGTGAACTATATTAAAATGCTCTATTAAAATTCTAAGCACGATACATGATGTAAGTTTACGATCTGTATGGAACGTTGCTAAATGTTCATAATGGCTTCATTTTAAATTTGATCGCGTTTATGGTGTGTTTCGGCATTTTTAAGATGCTAATCGGTGGATTCTGTGGTTGAATTTGTACATCTCAACTTTTTCTTCTTAAGACTGCATTTTTACATTAATTAGTTAACGTGGCCTCTTTCGTTTCGTCCGCCTTTTTACAGGTAGTCAGTCAAACAAGCCAGGTTTGGACTATATTTGGATTTATCTCTATAACATAAATTACAGGATTCCTTTCGTATCACATCATGCAAATTCAATCTAAATCTCGAGTTTTCTAGATCCAATCCAAAATTCGTATCAAAGCGTTCAATATCGCTGTCTCCCGTAGCTCGAGTCTCTGACGTCACAGCACCATTTGTCAAGCTGAGCCGGCGTTGCACTGAGCTCGACTTATCTAAGAAAGCTGGCTTTACTTCCATATCACACTGAATATCCTGACTCGATACGGCATCGAAGCGCTATACAGATTTATTAGTCTATAATTTATGAGACCTACTTTATAGCCATTTTGACGTTTATTCGAAGATAATATTGAACGTTTATTAACTACAAATATAATGCAAGACAAACTTGCAACGGTTCAAGATTATGTTGGTTTAGTAAAGGATAATAAATAGCGGGCACCGATGTGTTCACTTATCTTTATCTTGGCCTTAAGTAGGCAGATAAAATTAAACGATTTTGTTTCTCTACCTTAAATGGATTGTCTTTGCTTTACATTCACTTGTTCAATTATATATAATTTGTGTTTCGCTACTATTCGTTTTACTGGTTTGTAATTACAGGCTAGATATTTTCGAGTTACTGTTAGCAGCTGACCGTTTTAAGTTTAAATTGAAATAATTGTGTCGGTATTCTTTCTTATTGGGTGTCTCAAAAGTCTATACTAAAAATTGCTATACTTAGTACGAAATACAATGAAAACATAGAAAGATTATACTAATTACAAATAACAACGACATTGCCAAAATGTAGTTGCGTACCACATTTAAGACAAATACGGTGGATGAAAATTTATATAACTGGGTTATGGCAGGTTGCCAAGTTGCCACCCATTTACTTGCAACAGCGACCCTTAGGTACCCTCCGCTAGTTTTTACAACCTGTTTGGGATGGTAAGCAACTTATGTATTTTATGTCGGTTTTTTACTTAGGAAATAATGTTGAGGAAAGCTTTAAACAGTAGTAGTACCTGCCTACCTATTTATTTTTATTAAGTATTTGCTACAAAAATTGTATTGTAGAAAAAAAGGAAACTCATTGTTATACGAAAGTAGTGGTCACTGTTGAGCATGAAGTACTAAGATTGATTCCCAAACCGGGCAAATTTTTATTGAGTTTTCCAAAAATATTTTTTTTTACAGTAGCTGTCCGGAATCCCAGCTGATGGCAATATGCTCGAACCCACTAAAATCTAATATATTATCTGAATCTCGGAAACGGCTCCAACGGTTTTCATGAAATTTTGTATGCAGGGCCTTTCCGTGGCGATAAATCGATCTAGCTAGGTTTCATTTTTAGAAAACGTCGTTTTCACTGTTTTCACCCGAGCAGAGCTCGGTCGTCCAGGTACTGGATATTAAACATAACTGGTTAATTGTGGTTGTGTTCTAACTAACCTTTCTGAGAATAAGTCGTCATGTTATTTATTTTTACTATCCCAAAACCAACTCATCTGTTAAATTTTAACACCAGACAGCAATTACAATGCGTCATTATAGATACAGGAAACATGTTTAGACAAAAAACATGACATGTAACGGAAACTTAAACTGTTGTTCATTTTAACTTTTTAACTCTTAAGTACACGATTAGAGTACAAGTTTAACAATAAAGCCTTTTCATGTTAGTATAAGAAGCTTCACTTATTTTTATGGATGACATTTAACGGTTACTGGTAATGTGACAGTTATGTGGTCGGGACAGTGACGTTACTGTCCACAGGAAAGACTGCTTACAGATTTTGAAACATATGCCCATCGTTTAAAGTTTTATGGCCAGTTTCAAGTGGTGGGGTAATTGAGATGGTATGATATTAGTGCATTGGTTGTAAATTAGCTGACAAAATGTTACTTATATCTGGCCGAAGCAGTGACTTTCACTACAAATTAATAATTTTAAGTGAAAAAAATGTTGTGAATCTCTGTTGGTTGAAAAATAAATGAAAAAATGTTCATATATCTGGCTGAATCTGTGAGTTCTTCTATAAATATATTTAGAGTGAAAAAATGTTGGTAACCTCTGGCTAAAGCTACACAAGTGAATACTTATGTAAATAATTAACAACAAACACAGTTAAATAAGAGCTAGATGACCCGATGACCGTTGAAGTCGACGAGAGCTTGCAGACGTAGAACCTGCAGGTGTTCTGTTGTGACGCAACATAAGAAAGGTATATGTCTAGCAATAGATTGATTGATTACCAGATGCTAGTACTGAAAATGCATTCATTTATTTGCCGCTGAGTTGCAATAGTGTTGCGAAAACTTTATAAGTAAGAGGCGCATAATGTTGTTTATTCACTAACGATATATTAACTTTATAGTTTATTTATAGTCTCGTTTATATTCTCAAATCGTTCTATTACTCGTAACTTTTGTAAAGACTTTGACACACACGCACATAATCGAATCTATTATTTCAATGCCTTTATCTCCTAGGCTCCACTTAGAAACACGAATCAGTCTGTTTATGACATTCGCAAAACATTTTCACTTACAGAACTATCAGAAAATCCTGCTACACCTAAACCCAGTTCGTATTACTAAGATAAAGTTGGTCCAGACATAGATAAGGATAGGATACACAAGTACAAAGTGCTGGCACTAGGCAAAAGCATTTACTTACTCAGCTTTTGTTTTTGCTGATTTAAGTACCGTTTATGCTCTTAAGTGGGCTAGTCAGACTTTGTAAGTAGATAATCTTCTTTTTCTCTTTTGTTCACCCTAATGTTCTCAAGGAAATTCTCTCAAAAGCCTTTGTCCGATATTTATGAAAATTCTTCGGAAAGAAATTGTATTGTTTCGCTAATTATATGCGGAGTTATTATTGCGATGTTGTTCGAGTGTTCGGACCTCAAGTTGTTTTTGTTTTGCTTTAGAAACAAAGGATGAGATTCTCAATTTGTTACGAATTATTTACTGAGTATATTTTGAAGATATTAGAAAACATTGATGTAATAATATATTAACGTTTCATGAACCTAAATAAATATTGGCCTTTTGATTATTAAAAATTGTTGCAAAAGACCCAAAAGTTTACGTAATTTGTGGTAAGTACTTGTAGGGTTTTCGCAGATTTTCTTTTAAAACTAAAAATATATTTTAATTACAAACATTTTTATTAAAATTGCCTTTCAAGACTACATAATATTTTCTATTCAATTTCCCTCACAAAAAGTAACCAAAAAAATGTTACGCAACGTAACTTAATTAGCAAAATGGCCTAAAGCTGGGCATTACGTGAATTATGGCTAAGATCTTCTACTTAATGACTAGCCTTAGCGAGCTTATACCTGTATGAGAACAAGCCTAATGTACCCGTGTCTTACATAAGCGAGGTTACACGTCCATGAAGCAACTCATTTGACATTTAGCTCGAGCACGCTAACATGCTTCACCTGCATTTCTATTAAGTTCAACCGTCCAGTCTCCGACGCAATCCAATTTATTCTCATCAAAGTCATCTCATAGCAGTTTTTTGTCCAGCACGATATCGTCTCTGGAATATTTTAATTTGAAAGTACCAACATAAATAAGAAGCTATTACGTTTACAAACGGCTGGGGCTCGCTGCCGTGACCACGCGACAAAGAGTCAGGTAGCATCGGAACGCGGCCTCTCCTAAGTAAATTGGATACCAATCGAAGCGTGACGATTTTATCTTATAAAAAAGATCTTACCCTTTCTTTAGTATCTTTACGTAATTCTGAACACACAATGGACAGGTCTCGGTGGTTCTTTCTTCTCGTAAAGAATAATATTATGATATTGTGCACAAATGTTACGATACCGAACGTCTGCTTTTATTCGCTGCTCTGGCAGCAGACCGTTACGTAGCTCCAGATTCGCGGTAAAGAAAAAGAAACCGCTTCAATTTTTAAAACTGTTTTTTAAGGAAAGCACTCGTACAATAAACAATGCAGTGGACTGGATTTAAATAACGTTTTAAACTGGAATTGAGGTGGATTGGAAAACAAAACACTCGGATATTGTTGACCCAGTCGTCCTATCTTTGGCGACGGTTTATAGGGCACCTTGTTCAATTACAATAATGATTAGCACTTCCATAAAGTCAAGCTACAAAGCGTGCTGGCCAAAGATTTATCGCGCTGCAAGTAGAGCGAGTATACCATCACCGTAAATATCCGCCTTACGCTTCCACTTCCTCTGAACTCCTTTCTATTGATTTATAGCGAGGGTTTTAAAAGCTAACTTTTTATAAAGCAACTCCGGCCAGTTGTTTCCAACTGTCTGCAGCATCTGGCTTCTTTAGTTCAGTTTTTACTTGGCATTTTAAGAACTTTGTCATTTTAAACTTTCTACGTAAAATGATTTTAAGGGGTGCTCGAAAAGTTGGGCGTGACATACCTGATGGCAATCCGCGCTGCGCGAATAAATCGCAACGTTCAATAGATTGAAGAACAAATGCGCACCGCGACAGATGAATGGTAAATGAACTACATTTAATCGACTTAGCAATGGAAAGTTTCATTCTGTTTCTGCGTCCATAAATCCTTATTAATCCTCATTTGGAAGCCGTTTCAATAAGCAATAATGAAATACAAGACCTATAGCAGTAATACCAAGGGGCACTTTCTAGCTTAGTGGTTAATATTATAAATCAAATAGTCGTGTTCTTGTCATCAGTGCCGCAATATCAAAGCTCGTTGTAGATAAACCGGACTATTTAAAATGTTGGTTTGTCGACAGCGACTTAGCATTAAACGTGGGCCTACACTAACTCGTTGGTTGTGCTAGCGACTGGGGGCGAGTATTTTGTATTACAGTTACTTGTGCTATCTTCATGTCAGTTTATTTAGCTTAACACTAACTTAATTGGCTATAAATTAAACGGCTGCAAGTTAGCCAGTTGCCGAGTATACGGTATGCTTTCTCGTCTTGTTAGATCTGCCTATAGTAACTGGGTAAGTGCAGAAAATTTATGTATGTATTGTACGTCCCAACGGTTAGCTGTAATAAGTACTTATTGTTTAGTAAGCCACCGGTTAGTTTGGATATGAAAATTAAGGCCCGTTTCAAGTTTCGAGACATTTATGTGACTGTTACGAGTAAGTAATTTCGTGGAATTTGAGACTACATAAAAATTTATGCTCGCGTTGAGAGAAGTATAAAAGCCGTTTTGATACTGGCATTTCACATTTGTTTTGTTTTCGATGTAAGAAAATACCAGTGCTGGTATCGATATTCTTCCAATAAATTCACATCAGTAATCAAAGAGGATATAATTCGCTACTGAAAATTCTAGTCTGGTTATATCCCATGTCGCCTCACATAATCACGAGTCCTTTGCACCAGTGTAATTGACATTCCAAATTCAAATCGATTCGATCAGATGCCATTTTGCAAATCACGTCAAAGCTCAATGGTAGTTCACATTCACACGCACAGAAGCCAACGTAGGCATACATAGTATAAATGATTCAAAAGGGCCTGTACACACTAGCATACTGATGCCTCCCCTAGGCACTTGCTAACACAAGATTGTTCCTAGTCGCTGGAGCTTAAAACAGGTGGAGTCACAATTAGCGGCAAAACTAGAGTACCTAAGTGTCTGATGTACGCCCATCTTTGCGACGCATGGGATGTTAGTTTGTTAAGGCGAAGTGACAGCATGGCACATTCATTTTTTTTTTACGGATTTTATTTCTTTTTTTCTAGATTAAGTTGCGATATTTTACGATTTTTTATTTTCTTTCGATACTTACGATGCATGTTCATCGATGCATTTTCCGGCTTATTCCAAATAAACACACTGCGAAATACGTTATAAAGCCAAGTATTTTTATGTAAATTTAATCCAGCTAAGTGTTTATGCTTGCCGAAACACGTAAAGTGTTAAACTCAAAATTATAAATAAAAGTTTTTATTAAGACCCAAATAAATATTGACAATGTGTATAAAATTACCAGACGCATGCAGATTGCAGCTTTAATCCCCTAGATAATTTCTAAGTAAGCCATTTACATTTTGAATGGAGGTACTCGCCCTTAATAGCTTCAACTACACCTAGAAGGGGTTACCTCACTTCAAGCACTCCTGTTTACCCTACGGGAAAGAGAGGGGTTTATGGTGTTTGTGTCTCTCTCGTGTAATTCTTTCAGGCCTGTTTGTGTTGGATTAACGCATGTCTTTGCTTTTAACGCTACTGTTTGTTCGGCCGCCTACATAAATATTTGTAATACTATGCGGCCATTTACTAGCCCGGTTATGAGCGCTTTAATTGCTCTTCTTATTTTATGCTTTTGAAATATGGCCTTTGATAATTTTAAGTTATGCCGCCGATCGTAAACGCACTCGTAAAAAACGTGTGCTCCAGTTTAGTACAAAATAGTGTAGCGCTAATCTCATTAGAGATCATATTCGATTTGATATGGGTTACCGTTCTCATCAGTGGCTAAGATCAAAGGAAGTGCCCTTTAGATTGTGATATCGGCCTAAGTGTTTCGTGCAACTGTACATTCGGACTAATGATATCTCTATGGTTCACGTTTCTGATCGATAAGTACGCTCGTGAGCAAAATACTAACCACATTATGTAACACATTCATACAATCGTCTATCGGGGCTACGCTACAGTAGTAAGCTCGTATAAGCTCCCGTCTTTAAATAAAGTACTTCTCTGAATTATTTTTACGATTCGGTGTAAATAATGTTACTCATTCGTGATCGGAATTTACAAACGCGCATTTTGTTATTTCAGGAATGGCGTCGATTTAATTAATCTCTCACGTTACCTTGATTTCTACGTAACGTAATGCAATAAAGAAAATAACAACACGTTTATGAATAATATGCCACTAACTTCTGTTCAACATTGCACGGAGTCTAATGCGGCGAATATATAAAATAACGTCGTAAGCGCTAACGTAGTGAAGTTTCCTGGCATTATTTTAGTTATATTTGACGTGGAATAACCATAAAATAGGAATAAACTGATCGCATCTAACTCAATGTAAGCAGTATAAACGACACGTCACAACTTAAATCAGATACATAGCAAAACATAACCATTTCTGAGACCTCTTTACGCCTCCACTGTACTCTACGGTTGCGGATAATTTTCGCATTGCGGCAATCGGATTCGGTGCCGATATCGCTTCGTAACGGTCCTTGCATCGAGACTACATTCTACACGATTTCCTTCTAACTTGAATCTTGATTATACTTTGCTTTATCTGAAATGAGTTTTAAGAGTGCATTATGTCTGTAAAACAACAAATAAGACTAGATACTTTGATCTATAATGTTCCCGACCGATTATTGTGTGTTTAAGTTATTGCGATTGTTCATAGTTTAAGATAACGACAGAACCAGATTCTAGAATTCAAATAAATTAAAGGACTGGAAAGTGGAAAGCCAATTTGTCAGATTAGGAATGAAGAATGAAACAAGTCATCAAAATAACTTTGTCAATCGAATGTCAAAGAAGCAGGCAGCGGTCAAACAATCAAAGATATTTTATATTATAGATTATTCCGATTGAATCATGGTTCGTTAGCAACCGCAACCAAGCGCACATCTGTCGCATGGTCCACGGAACTTCTGAGACTTACAAAAACCGACAGCCTCTGCCCGAAAAGGATAGCTACATATGACACTGCCATTGGCTGGAAAGGGACGACATTGAATCATATTATCCCCACGGATACAAGAATGTCCTTCGGATTCGATGAATTTCGAAGAAAAATCTCATTTGGTTTAACAGAAATTGCATTAATCAGAATTCATAAGCTGTCATAAGCTATATTGTCAACGCATTTTCTGTCAACTTCGTTTTCAGAGCTATAATGATAAGTTATTTTTATTACACCCACACGTTGTTTATTGTGTGGACGTATTGTTTTATGAGCTTCCAAATGTTCCAAATTTAGTAAGAATCCGGACATCCAAACCAAAGGATAGCGCGCTGACTTGGTAGCGCACGGTCGTGTTTTTTGTAAGCTCCGCAAAAATAAATTAAAAAAGTGTTGTTATTAATCTTGCGCTTCAACAAAACGCTTTTGATTGAAGAATACCGAATGACAGAGGCTCGTGCACAAAGTCTCATCGATCAATTCAGTGAAAGTGATTAGAAACACAAATTTAAGAACCAAGAAAAAGTGCAAAAAGTGTCTATCATTTTGGTGAATCTGTTCAGTACCCACAAACTATAAACTATTATATCTAGCTGCAACGTCAAAATTTACAGAGTTCAATAAACAGAACAATAATTTCGCTTCCACCATTACATTCGATAATAGCGTTTGTCGGAGCTGTCCGGACTGCTGAGGCAAGTGGTCTGAGTTCGAGACCGGCTAAGAAAAAATTCTTCTTTTTGTTTTCTTTTTTTTTTTTCCATTTGTTTTCGTAATGCCTTGCCTTTCGCTGCGCTGACATGTAAACAGGGTACTGTGATGTGTTCCCGTTTAAATTATTACGAAAAATACTAAAATCAATAGTTGGACCTTATAAAGTGTATAGAAGTGAATCTGGACATTCAAGCTCGCTGTGACAGTGTTGTTGGATTTTTTATTTTGTGTTTATAACTAAACAAAAACAAAAAATTAAAAACTATCATATCTTTGTCTGCCTAAGAATTTTATTAAGTGCAATAGTGATAAAAACCTGGATAATCTGGATAATCATTCAACATTCTGCATTTACAAGAGTGATTCTCGTATTCAAGATCCGTTTTTTATTTGAATCACGAAGCTAATGTTGTGATCACAGCACCATCTAGCGTGAGTCTCTGAAATTATATCACATTAAGTATTGTCTCACTTAAAATAGTGTTACCTCCACAAATAAATAATTAACTCTGTTGATTGATACGAAACAGCGACATCTATTAGCGTGGAATACAGTAACAACACCAACACGGTCGTAAATTTCGACTGCTCAAATACTGTACGTGTGGCGCATCGGTTCTACACTCACCTTCAACATTTAATCAGTACAGCCCGAGTTCGAATCTGACTCAAACTGATATCTGTTTTTGTGACCTCTATTTAGAATACCAAATATTTATACCATGGAGTATTTGGAAAACGTAACTTTCCGTCGTAACCGCACTAGATCAGAGCCAAACATTGATGACAGTGATATGATTTCACAAACAATGGATTGTACTACCTCAAATAGTATGCCAGACATGTCCGAGAACGAAGACGATCAAATGTCAATTTTAAAAGATGAGATCGAAAAACTAACGGCTCAATTAAATAGTGCACACACTGAAATTGAACTACTATCGTTAGAAAATAAAAATTTGAAGCGGACTAACGAAGATTTAGTGAAGAAAAATGATATTTATAAGAAGATTAATTACAGTCCAGCAAAACAGAAAAAACAAACACCAAAGAAAAATACAAATAATTTCACAAAAACAAAACAAACACAAACTGAAGAAATCATGCAAACAGACTGTACACCTTCTACACAAGGGACGTCGAAAAACAAAAGAGAAGATATCAACTTATGTCTTTCAAGCACTTCTCAAGAAAGAATATCGCATACAGATCAAACTGACTTATCTTCGAAACACAAAATATGTCTACTTAGTAATGAAACTTCCAACAGAATATACAAAATCACACAGAGAACTCAATTATGTAATTTTGAAATATGCCATTATCGCAAGCCTAACTGTAGTATAAATCATTTACTTGAAAATATTGACGAAAAAGTACGAAACTTTACCTACTGCGACTACTGTATTATTTATATAGGCGAAGTACATTTTAGGAAAACGCATAATTATATTGAACTTGTGTCGTTTGTACGCGAAAAACTAGTTGCTTTAAAACATACAAACTTTATAATATGTCTACCGACATTTAAATATATGGTTAACAATAATATTATGTATAATAGCCGAATTGATACTTTCAACAATTTACTTTATATGGATGTGGAAACATATAATTACGCATATATTTTGGACTCGAATTTAAATCTGCCGTATACTTCCGACACATACAGCCCTCGTTATGGCACTCTAAACAATAAAGGCTTATATACTATAATATTAGATCTCCAAGATCTCGTCCTAGACATAAGTGCCCTGAACTCTGCACCCTTAGAGGTTGACTGTCCTCAGGAGAATCAAATGAGTGCTGTGCGGGACCCGCAAACACCAGATGGCTCTCAGTTTTTTCTATAACTGTCTCAATATTCTCCATCAAAATATAGCCGGTCTAGTGAACAAATCTGACACATTTTTAGTTAAGTTAGAAGAATTATACAATAAGGGAACTATTGTTGACGTTATCTGCATTACAGAACATTTTATGGAATCAGGTAATGAAGATTTAATGCATTTACCCAACTTCTATCTGGCTGCTTATTACTCAAGAAATTCGAAACGGGGAGGTACATGCATCTTTGTCAGAGCAGGACTGCAATATCGAGTACTAATTGACGTAGCTAAACAATCGATTTCAGGACAATTTGAATGTTGCGCTGTCGAACTTACAGCATCTAACACTATTATTATTTGTATATACAGGGTACCTAAACATAACTACACAGTATTTTATGAAAAATTAGACAACATACTCAAAAAGCTTTGCTCCGGAGCAAAAAACATTATTCTTGCAGGAGATTTTAACATCGATGTTTTAAAGAGAAATAAAATTACAATGGAATTTGAGTATTTTCTCTTACAATATAATTTAAAACTAGCGCTGTACAAGCCCACAAGACTCAGTAGTAATACCTGCATCGATAATTTTGCACATAGTTACCAAAGGGGCTGCAAGGCCGAAATCATAGATTTAGCTCTCTCGGATCATACATCTCAAACTTTGAAAGTGCCCATAAAAAAGTCTTGCAAATTACATTTCTGGAAATGCAAAAGAAAAGATTATTCTGCAGAAAATCTTATTAAATTTAAAAATCTCCTAGGTTGTTTATCTTTCGTAGAAGTTTTTACGGCTAAAGACGCAAACATATCTTTTGAAGCCTTCATGGAAGATTTTATATTATTATATAAATTATGTTTTCCAGAAAAGATAATAACTGTTAAATTAAACAGGAAAACCAAGTGGATATCTCGAGGGATAAAGATATGCAGCCAGAAACAAAGGGAGTTACTTTGGAAATATCGATTTGACCCTAGCCTTAAAAATAAAAATAATCTAAGGAAATATTCTAATGTCTATAAAAAAATTATAAAGTTGACTCAGAAAGCCCAAAACAATTATTTTATAAGCTCATCCAAAAATAAATCTAAAGCCGCTTGGCAGGTTATTAATAAATCTAAAATATGCTTACCACAGGAACAAATTATGACTATAAACAGAGACAATTTGACTTTTACACGCCCCATTGACATCGCCAATGAATTTAATAATTACTATATTGACACAATTGAAAATAATATAAATTCTGATAAGACTAGTGGTAATTTTTTTGAAAATCATTCGTCACAATCTTTGTTTATGACACCGGTCTCAGATAATGACATTATAAGAATTATATCTGATCTTAAAAATACGAATACTGTTGGTTATGATGGCGTTTGTACTAAGGTCCTAAAGTATGTAAAGGAAGATATAGCACAGCCATTAGCTCACATTATTAATCTTTGTATTGTAGATGGCATATTTCCCAACAGATTAAAAAAAGTTATTATCAAACCTTTATTTAAAAAAGGGGACAAAACGGATATGAAAAACTACAGACCTATTGCAAAAATCTCCGTCTTTTCAAAAATTTTTGAGAAAGTTATATACAAATCCATATACACATATTTTGAAAAATATAACCTATTTTGCAATGAACAAAAAGGCTTTCGCAAAAATATAAATATTAACATGGCACTTTTTGATTTAATTAATAACATTATGCCATCAGTTGACAAAAATAATCCAATCTGTACTATATTTACTGATATGACGAAAGCCTTTGACTATGTTGACCATAAGATACTGCTACAAAAGTTACATGGCTACGGTGTAAGGGGAAATATCCTAAAATTGATAAAATCATATTTATCTGATAGAGTTCAATGCACCGAAGTCACTAGATTATGTCCTAAAACCAAATTAGAAACCGTACACCTATCAAAACAAAAATGCATAAAGTATGGCGTGCCCCAGGGCGGTGTGCTGGCATCACCTCTTTTTTTGATTTACATCAATGATCTCCCAAAAACAATCCAGCACAAGATGGTTCTTTTCGCAGACGACAGCACAGCCATAATTGAATGCAATGACATAAATAACTATGAAAATGACATTAATGAATCTCTAACTAAAATAATAAACTGGCTCAATGATAACAATTTGAAAATTAATTTAAGTAAAACCAACATCATGCAATACCATCAACGTCGTGAGAATGCTGACATTAATATAATTTATAAAGACATTAAAATACAGGAAGTTGATAATGCTAAATTTTTGGGAATCACTATTGATAATAAATTGACTTGGAACAATCATACTGACATAATATGTAAACGATTAAGTAAATCTGCCTATGCGCTATTCCAACTCTCAAAAAAGGTTAATATTGAGACATTACTGACAGCATACCATGGACTTGTGGCTTCTGTTTTACGGTACGGTGTTATTTTCTGGGGGCAGTCAGCTAATAGGGAGTCTGTATTTAAGATGCAGAAACGCTGCGTAAGGTCTATGTGTGGTCTAAAAACGACGGATAGCTGTATTCCATACTTCAAAAGACTAAAAATATTGACACTGCCAGCAATGTACATAATGGAAACTGCATTGTTTGTGAAAAAAAACCCACATTTATTTGTAAGCCTATCTGCAGTCAGAAGGAATCCAATGCGTTCTCAATATCGTAACAAACTTTGCAATGTTAAATGTAAAACAGCCTTAATGAGTAAAAGCTTTTTCAACAACGCCCCAAAAATATATAATATAATACCCGATGCCATTAAAAACATGCCATTATTAAAATTCAAAAAAGCACTTAATAGCTTACTTATTGATAAATGTTACTATACAATGGAGGAATTTCTGAATGATGAATCATTGAAAACCATATAAAATGTTTGTTATTGTAATGCGTCAGTATAAATAAATGTTCTTAATAATATTATAACAGAAATAAAATACTGAGTTTTGTTTGGATTAATAATGTTGACATTTAATAATTTTGACATCTCATAATCTTTGACATGGTAATTTTTTGACATTTTAAATTAAGTATATTGATTTACGTACTTACTTGGTTTTGTTTCTTTTTACTCTCTGACTTTTTATTGTTAATTTAATTATTGGTTCTGCTAATTTAATACGCATGATCTTACGACAATGTTTTTTTCTTATTTTTTCTCTAGACATTTGATTTGTTAATCTCCAGGTAGATACCTACACCTAATATTTGTACGCCTCCTGGCATGACATAGCGCTCTATTTTCATTTTAAACGCAACATCTGTATTTTATTACCTATGTGAACAAATAAATATGATTTGATTTGATTTGATTTGAAAGGGTTCTCGAAACTAAACAAAACATTTAGTTTCGTGTAATCCTTTACATGTCTTTATCTCAGGGGGAGTGATTTGTGACCGGGATTTGATACGAAATAGATTTGGTATTAGTTCGTAATTGTTGGTATAAGACAAAGAGCATCGAACTTCCTTAGTGGCTTTTACGTAAATTTGAAAATGGTGAGCGCATATAAGGGGTTAATTGATGAGTCGTTTTAGTGATTTTCCCGTCAGTTCGAGCCGTTTATAGCCTATTGTGGATGACAGGCTTAATAAATCGGGGATTTTATAGTACTAACGAAATATTGTTTTTGAACGCTACTAATTTTAAAACGTTTTACTATGCCATAAAAGTAGCCATTTTATATTATACAAAGCCTTATAATTTATCGCCGTTGTTTCATCTGTCACATAGAACGACGTCGTCTATAAAAATCTGTATTTTTATGATAAGAAATCAAATAACAAAGCGTTTTTAGATAATACACTCCATCATTAGACATTCATTCGACACATAAATCATTGATCGCTATCTGATTTGGTATATTTAATAACATAATCGTCCAAGAGAGCAATACCGGTAGATCGGGGCGAATATTGAAATGCGGGCCCACGGCCACTTAACGTACGGAGCCAGTTTTCTTGTTGGAAATGTATGCTATTGTCTTCGGTGAGATATAAAATACCGATATGACCCTACGACGTCTTCGTTGCAAGAAATATTCAGGGGATACGGCCCACACTTTTAATAGCGGTTACATCATTTCCACACAATGAGAGCGCCGTCCACACCCATTCTCTGTCCGTATGATTTGAAATTATAGCACCGTTTTATTTGCTCTCAGCGCATTTATATGCGGCCGCGGAGAGCACAATGTGCCACAATATTATATGTTAAGGCACCTCCATACATAACACGCATCGGTCTGCAAGCGATGTGTCGCACATGTGTCGCAACGCCCGCTCGTGTGGGAGGCAGAATGAAGCAGTAATTTAATCCTTGATTGTGTTCCCATTTAATTTATTCGCCGCATGATCAAATTTGGTACGTGTTTGTGACCATTTATATCATTGTTAAGGTCGACAGTGGCAGCTTGATTTAATTCTGTTTTCTACGGAGACTTGCAAGCCGCAGCGATATTGTCCCTATTTAAATGCACGTCTGGATGAACTGCTAAAGTGTTCGTTTCTCTGCAATCATCGTGAAATTACACAGTACATGCAAATAAAGATAGGCTTGACGCTGTATTCAGAAAGACGTTTGCTTAACATACAATATCATTTCCATACGTAATTATTCTAAGGGCTTACTTAATCGTTTTTCATATTTTAAAAAACAATTTGAGGCGGGCGCCAATCAAGATATCGACCTCATAATATACATGATCCTTATAATACTGGGGCAGATTTTAGATCGTCTTGGTATAATTTAAAAATAGTTTAAGGATTGCGGCCTCGTATCATCATAATTATAGGCGGTCCGTCAGAGGGAACGGGTATAAAAACTTAATGATGCCATAATATAACATCAATAAAGTAAATTGGCAGGATGTGTTCATAATAAGTAAATGGGTCAACACTTTGCTCGGAGTACATTTAACATTTTTGTTTTAAACTATTCTGTACAGATTTGTTCAACAAGGATTTTTATATGTCCTTTGTTCCAAAAGTGAATAATGAATTCCGTCTCACGTTTTCCGACGAGTTTGAAACATTTTATGGTCTTGTTCTAAAGGCAAGATAAAATTGTTGTGGTCTGTCAGGCAATCGCAAAAAGTCGTACAACGAATGGAACTGATGGAAATAATAATGTTGATACCTCGGTCCTTTCTACTCGATGCGACGTGCGAGAGCTCCGCGAGTCCATATTTCATGAAAAATTCATATCTCCGTTGGTACCTAATGATGTCGATGCCATCTTTTATTGCCGCCGGGGACATATTTTTCATTAATCGTATATTATGATACTACATGCCCGCGATACTTCGAGCACTTGCCTTACAAAATAAATTAAATAAAACTAGGAATATCACTAATTAGAACACAGCTTTGTTGATGTATGGACATGTCGACCTTTTCGAATTGTAAGTTGTTGTTTTTTGGTATCAAAGCTGTTTTATATTTTGTTTTTATTGCGCTTAATACCCTTCTTATTTTACAAGGAACAGATATATAATCAATTTCAACTTAACGATAAAAAATAAAGCAATATGGCGATGCTTCCAATCGTTTCCCAAATCAATTTGAGCCCGGAAGCTCAGACCGCAAGAACAATTTATAGAAAACGTATGTCTCATCAAATATTTCGTTTATTTTTATCCCTCTTCTTCGACTAACCTACTTTCCACTAAAAACCTTAAACCGAACCGGACTGAAATTGAATTTCTGCTTGTAAAAACGGACCAGTAATAGAGTTTACCTACAGCAGATCAAATAAAATAGTAACTAGAAGGGAAGACAGGGTACACAGATGCCCCAGTATACTTACTCACATACCGTATTAAGGTCTGATAGTTTTGACCGACTTTTATTGAGAAACGTTAAATTGAATTGAAAACTGCATTAGAAATGGTGTGGTTATCTCGGACCGGGTAAGTGTCTATGTCAATGGAATTGCAACTTTCTGAGGTTATTGTAGCATTCTATGTTTTGTTGTTTGGTGGACTGGTAAAATTGAGTGCTTCGATGGATTTGTTTTGGCACAAGAGAATCGTCATTTAAACTTGATGGTATTTATGAGAAATATCTTCTATCACTGTTCATTCACATACGTTTACGTAATATAACGTTAGAGAACGTCAACAAATCATATATGCAACAAAATATAGCCCGGCACTACTCTAGCGTATTCAATAAATTCTTTTGCTCCATCAGTTTAATCGTAATCCGCATCAGGCACTAGGTTCTACCCTTATTTCTTGTTACGCTCTTCAACTCTTACAATCTGTTCTGCGGAGAAATTTCATTTTTTCTTCGCCATTTGGCGCGCTAGCTTAGATTGTATTTTATCTTTATGCGAAATCATAATTCATGCTGTTTTTGCCTCTTTCGCCAACGGAGGCTGTTAGGTGTTTAATGTTTTCCTCCTATCTAACTTACACGCAAATGTCGCACTCACCATTGTATATTGTTTTCGATAAGATCACAATTTCTGCTACACTTTAATTGATGCTACTTCTATTTTAATATAACTTTAACTATTTACTATTTCAATATTTCTTTCGGAGTACAAAGCGATAAATCAAAAGTTAATCAACTCCAAACTACCGATTGCACAAGTGATTAATCTCGAAGATGTGTCGTTAGATTAAAGGAGAAAAAGTTGTTTACATATCATATTTCGTAAGTCACTGGCATTTATTTTGTACGGACCTCTGGTTGACCCCCAAGAGCGCGCGCTCGCTACCCACAAAACAAAATGATAAATGAAGATCATCGGTAGTTGCGCGTTACATAAACGCTGATGGATTGATTGTAAACGAGCGTGTGTGCCCATCGATCGATTAGTTCCTGCGGCCACAGCCCCAGGCCTGACTTATTGACGATTATCTTTAATGGATTTCGTAAACTCTTAAGTATTGGTATGCAACATCCTGGCTCGCCTTTAAAATGTAATACATCCTTGAACCCTAATTTTCTATTCAGATTAACGGTTGACTTGAAATAACTATTAAGACGCGTGTTATAACGTTTATCGACTTTTCTTTTTTTTTGTTCCTCAATTCAATTTATTGGGTTGTACGATATTTAAATTATTTCTGTTAGTGTCTAGCGTTCAATCTCTAAGTGGTCCGCTTTAGGGGTACGTTATCCGAAGTCAAATACGAAAGATTAATTAAATATTATTCAATAAGCGTTGTTTGATTAACAAAAGGGTAATCTGCGGCGGCATCTAACACAAATACGAGGCCACTCGTCGGGCTGTTTTCAATCACCGTCATTCGTTATTCACTCACTTCCCTTTGCAGTTGCCGAAGTATATTCCCGTCGTTTTGTTTTGTTTAACTTTCATATTTCAACTCTCAAAGGCGAAGTCGTGCGATACAATACTTGTAATAATTGAATCGGTTATAAGTTCGTTGTTTGCGTATTTGGAAAGGCGAAAGTAGATTATCTGTTGTTTAATAAAAACTTTCCAGAATTGAAAAATAGAGTAAAACTTTTAGTCTAGATTGTAGGTGCCTTCAGCAAGGTATCTTTTTAATTCGCTTGATTTATGAGGTCTATTTTTAAGTACGGCGGGAATAAAATTGTAGTAAATATAGCGTGTGTTTTTATTGTCGGCGCATTGCGCACTCAATCTCGAGTGTATTTTTTGTTGTCATTAGTTGACGTGAAATAACACTCCTGAGCTGTAGTAACGTGGTAGAAAAAAATAAATTGTGTGAAAAATTACGATGATTACATCTAATAACGGGTAGATGGACGGAGTCGTTTGATGGCCTCTGGCACAGATTGGCATCATTAGCCGCAATGATAGTGACCTAAAAGAGTAATTTTGTTTTCCTTTGCTACTCTTTGTTCGCTACTTGCTTTCTAAAACATTTATTTTATGAGCTAGTTCTAATAATTACAGTCGTAAATAAAAGCTGGTACACTCTGGAATTATCGTTATTGTGTAAAGTTATCTTAACGTCAGTAATAGCATCCGGCAAGGAAATAGGTTATTTAAATGTCTGCCATTTAGATAACAAATGAATAAGCAATCAGTTTTGTAATTAGCTACGTTTGAAAGATAAAGAAAATATTTCTTTAGAACGTCTGAAAATGTGAAAGAATGTCGTGCCAAGTAAATTACAAAATCAGCATTTGTTTTGAGTTTGTTGATGGTCGTAAATAATTCAGCAACTAAATAAAAATTCGTTCTCACTACAACAGTGAGCATAGAATCTGGCACTATACACACTAAAACATATTTATGGCCCATCAAGAGTCAATCGAGGAACAAAAATATATAGCACATACGAATCGTCACACTCAACATAAACTCCTCATCACGACATTAAAACATTTGACATTTAGGCCACTGCACTGTGTTTCAACCTTCCCCAGCCATGGGCCATGGCATATCAGGCAATTAAAGCCACCGGCCAGCCGACGGTAAGCAGACGCCCGTCACTTTTATCAAATACATTAAACTGGTTGCTCGAATCGAACATTTATTTTCCTTTTTTTTAGGCCCGCACATAAAACCTCTCGGAACACTGTTCAGATAACGAGTAATGTATTGGTCCTCCGTCGAATAATTAAATGTCCCTTTTATATTGAGTTTGGCCGAAATTAAAGTGCGATTGAAGCGCTAATTAAGCGCTTTATGTGCTGTTTAGTTGTTTGACTATGGCAGTGATGACAGATCCTATTAGGCTGATTTGTTTTCATTAAAGGTTGATTTGTTTGAAAATAGGAGCAGTTATCATAAATGACGAAAGATTGAGCACTGTGGACGGAGCCCCTTTCTCCTTACTCTATGTTTCGTATATCGAGTCCTACTGTGGACACAAAATTGGTAGAGCTACTAAATACTTCAAACACGGAACAAATATTTGTATGACCTACAGATAATTGTTTCGGCTCTGGGTGTTTGTGTATGTGAGTTTATATGTTTGTAAACGCACCCACGATACAGGAAGAAATTCCTAGTGTGGGGAAACGTCTAAAAAAAAAAATTTCTTTTTTGTGAGTCATCTACACAACTTGTATACGACAAATGTAAATAATGCATTTGCATAAACTGCACGTAGCGATTATTTCCAGTTTTCTTTACATGGCAAAGAAAATTTTACTTTTCAAAGCGTAAACTTATCAACTAACGGCATATTGGAAACCATTATATTGTTATTTATTGACATGCCACCTTAATTTTATTATTTTATTGATTATTTATTGTTGCTTGCTTATGTTAATTTTGTACGCCAGATATTGGCAAAACATAGTGCACATATTTTAACAATATACCAACTGTAACCATATCTTTGTTTTACAAAATAAATGATTGATTGATTGTCTTGTGTTATTAAAATACCAGGAACTTAATTATATTGTAATAAGGTACTTGATTTTAAGTACCCGTTGTTAAAAAGATAGAATTGATTTTCTTCGTTGGATGCCTGGTTTGACGAGTAGAAGTCAGGATTTCTATATATTTAACTACGTAATAAACACTGTAAGGCGATATTTTATAGTATCTTCGGGTGTCTATAGACCTATAAAAAGGCCGGGACATATGATATTTAAGAAAAACTAAACGATGAATGTTAACAGCCCACTTTACATATTAAGCAAAAGCAATAAAATTATATTATTGAGTAATAAAAAGTCTCGTATCTTTAGAAAATCGCCATAATTTTCTTTAATTTTAGCCTATATTTTAATTATGGTTATTTTGAGTGACATTTTCTATGTTTGTTCACAGTTCGCAACGCCTCGGCCGAGCGGGGAGTCCTCATGTTTGCAAGGCCCCGACTGTTTTATGGTAAGTGTTTAAAGGGAATGTTTCTGGATGGTTTTAAACTAAACCCAGACACATTAAACCTAACTATCTTTAAGAATTCTTCTAAGAAACTCCTTCAATATTTTCTTGTACCTATAGGTATTATTGGACACAGCAGCAATGAAAAATTATTGCATATCGAATTATGAACTATTGTTGCTTAAACTTAAACTCTGTTTCTCCGAAGGGGTATACAACACAGTTTTGTATTCCGTTTTAAGGTTGCGTGTTTCATTATTGTAAGACCCATATGAAAGTATGACGAATTTATGTTAGGCTTCTTGAAACAAATGAAAAACAAAATATACCAAAAGGTTACACAACCCATCATAAGCCAGCACTTGGTAAACAGAAAATCATTAAAGAGGCATCATTTCATTGCTAAATTAATCAATTATTTCTACGATTACACAAAGCATTTTCTGGACAAACACAGCTTTTCAATTAGCGAACAAACAATTTCCAAGGCTCAACTGCTTGAAGGCAGCAATCATATTTTACTAGCGTCGCAAAAATACTAATTGTGAATATTAAAATCTGCAGTTCCCAACAATTAAGGACTGGCTTTCAGAAATCTCGTAAAGCTATTCTAATTGGTTTTGCCATAACATTTAATTACGCTAAACATAATAATATGTTATGTTTATGTTGAATTTGAATAGATATCCTCGGTTCACGGTCATTTTATGCCTGAAGCCTCTGTTTTCTTAATTATAGGCAAGCAGTAAACTTAAAATTTAACAGTACCACCATGGTCGATACTGTACAGTAACGACCATGGCTTCCTTATTATTAATTCCCTTCGCTTCAAGCGACTTTATTTATGCTAAAAGCTGTAAAAGTTAAATACAACCATTTTTGAAACCCATTTAAATTTTAGTAGATAGTTCTTCTTATGATTTTCAATCAGTATTTATAACGTCACAAAACTTTAACATTTTTACCCGACAAAGGCGAAGCCAAAAGGAGGGTTATGATTTTAACTGGATTGTGGTGTCATTTAGAAGACAGAGCATGAAATGAAATACTTTTTGCTACAAAACAGTGGGGTTAGTGCTGAAACCAATAAATTCTCTCTTGAAATGTGGATTCCGAGGGTACCTTTTGTCAATATCAGTAATTAATAATCGTGGTTCGCCCGTTCTTATAATTATTAAAGCTTACCGAGGCAAGAGAGGCCGTCAAGTTAACGTCAACTCCAACTAATGAGCGTTTCCAATGACAAATGCTGCATTCGAACCGACGGAGTAGTCAAATTTGGCTGGATGTGGCGTTGTCCTGGGATTAACCAGATTTATGTCTTGCTTACAAAACGAAACATTAATAAAGATATAGAATTTTAAATATTCGTCGCAGATTAGAGAAATGTAATAGTTTCAAGGATTCAGGGCATTTGAAGATATGGAACAAATTAAAGAGCTATCTTAACATATGATAAACATCAATTATGTATCAGTCTTTGTAAAGAATAGATAGAATTTTGATTACAATACACAAACGGTTTTTGCTCCAAATGTAATATCCAGTAATTGCTTACCTGTTCATAACAACACGTTTTGGCGAAGCTATCTGATCATTATTATGCCCTATTCACATTACAGTGTGTTTCTATGTCAGTAACGAGCTCGACCCAATTCCAAAAGTAATGACAAACGACTGTATCCACACTCAAGTCCACGACCACCCGATAACGCACACTAATTTGACAAAAAAGATTCCGTTTGAACACACTCTACATGTCTCTGGGATGAGCATTAACTTTTAAATTTGTCTGTGTCAGTACACACTCCTCATTCGTCGTAATGACCGACACGATAATAAATCAAAGGAGTTCAAAAGACTAGTTTAATTGTGACGAATTTGTGATATGATGGTTTTCTTCAACATGCGTTTGTTGTTACAGTGTTGGGAAAATTGTGAACTTCTGCAGTCCAACTACCAGGTTTGGGGAGCCATCTGCGACGAGAAAGATATTTGTGTAAGTTGACAACTTTATACCACTTTTTACTATACATTTTACTAGCAGTAGTTCTGACTTTACCCTTGTTTACAGTTCCCTGGATGCAAGATCGCCTGTGAATTCCATTCGGAAGCGGCGCGCGCGTCGCAGACCCAGCCTGTCATCCACACGAAGGGCGAAGGGGTGATGCGTGTGAGTGGAGCGCTCGCCCGCTGGCCCCCGCCGGCACCGCGCGCCGCATCCCGCCCCGTCCCCCTCGTCTACGTCGTAATGCGTCGCGCCGCGGAAGGCCCCTGGCGACAAATTATACAAACTCAAGCACTAGCTACCCGAGTACCTTCAAACAACGAAGGCGCCCTTCTACGAGTACTCGTTGTCGACCCACTAGGACTCGTCACCATCTACAGTCCTGATGAAACTTGGGTGGCTCATGATACAAACACATCCAACCACGATGAACACAAGTGGACACTCAAAGAGATTTCCCTCATCCACCAAAAAGTTCTAGTTATTGGTGAAATTGCATGGGAACCTAGAATAGCACGCGGAGTCTATTTAGTTACTTGGGAAGTTGACGGTGGAGGTCTGAAGGGCAATTTGTTTACGGACTCCACCAGAGTTACTTTATCATTATGGCCCGATACGGTCTACCACATTCAAGTGGAGCTAGTATCTCGCACACCGGGTGTTGACAATGAAAGGTCAGAGACTATGACTATCGATACCAGCAGAGCTCAACGCGTTTCAACCGAAAGCGTTCAGGATGTTCAAGTGAGTGAAGGAGATCGCCTGATGTCCGTTCTAGTCAGCTCTATGAGAGGGGAACGAGTGCCAGAGCGTTCACCTGACTCTGAGCTAGTGCTGGGCTGTTTGTCAGCTATGATCGCTTTTGGATTGGCTGTACTAGCCGCGGTCCTGTGGAGGCGAAGACGACGAGGAACCTTTCCAGGAACCAATGTATACATCGGTTCGTCTTCTGTGTTAAAGCGGAAGCTTGTTGAGGACTTCGCTCCCGCGGCGCACTGTTTCCAACCAGTGCTGGTGCCGGAGACATCGACCAACGACTCAGTGCCGCGCGACGTGGTCGTGTGACGTCACAGCTTCGATATGCTGTCGGTGGAAGACCGCGTCTTCAGTTCCTAAGCATTTGGACGAACCCTCTAAAAGACAAGTAGTTCGAGTGGAAAGAAGTGCTGTTTGTGATACTCTAAAACTCTTAAAGAGAGATAATAAGTGAAAGTTAAATTGCATTTATTGTGGAATGTCGTGTAACTTGTTACGTTGTAAATTGTAATGTAATGGACTTTGGAACACTGTATGTAAATGCTGCTGTAATAAAAATTACTCGTGTAATTTTGTTTGTACGTAGAGTTAGGCGATTGTAAATTAAAAAGTTACTACTTATAAATGTATTTATGAAACACAGTAAGGTTAACACCAGAAAAATTAGTTATGTACATATGTTAAGAAGAAAAATAGTACCTAAATGATAATTTTCTAAAATATGACTTGATTTATATACTGCTTGTAAATAAATAACTG
The DNA here is from genome assembly GCA_945859665.1 of Anorthoa munda. NCBI lineage: Eukaryota > Metazoa > Arthropoda > Insecta > Lepidoptera > Noctuidae > Anorthoa > Anorthoa munda. The sequence goes on from OX243910.1 coordinate 13,756,432, forward strand.
TAATGCGTGTACCGGATTTCGATGTTCAATTTCAATTCGTTTTGTATTTCTAAGGAAAATATCGGGATCTACTACATGAGCACGGAATATGACGTTTCATATTAGATTCCCTTGAGTTTTGGACGGAGATCAACAAAAATGTTATCTTTCAAAAGGAATATAAAATGAAATTTCAATTTGTTCCATGTTGCTGTAGTCGACTGTTATACGGAATCAAGTTTATTAGACTAATCGGTATAAATATCTAGAACTATTTTTACAACTAGTCCTTATTATCGTTTAGTTAAAACATAGTTATTAGATATATTTTACGATAATAGTTTGATGAGGATCTTACTCATTCTAGTGAACTTTACGACGTCTTCTTCAGCAATAAACATATATGTATGTATTTGTAAATAACGGAAACATTTATTGTAAAAACATAACAGAGAAATTATATTTTTCTTGGCCTATGACAGATATTTGTAGAAGTTACGGGTGGATGTATCGATTAAGGTTTTTTCCACGAAGTAAAAGTTTTGGTTCTAAAGCGATATTCCCTGATATTTGTGTCTCTCAGAATCTCTTAGCCATACACGTAATATTACGTATATCACAGTGTAGTGTCATAATTATTTGTTTAAAGTTGATGTTAGGCTTTAAACACTTGTACTTAATAACTTAAGTTTCGTTTCGTAGTGCAAAAGTGTAAAAGAGACCAAAATTATAATATAATTTGAAACAAATTTTGGTTCTGTGACAACCAAAATCCGAGTAGGACGTAAGTTAGGAGCTTAATAAAATTTATTTATTTTTTTGTGATTTATTAGTACCTTCACTCGATTTTGTAAATAAACGAATTGCTATAAATGACGACGCTGATCTTTATCGTGTATAAATAAATATGTCTGCCAAATTACAGCCGTGTTTTAATTTATCGACATTGTTTCCATTGACGGAAAAAAAATAGATGTGCTATTGTTCTCATCGTCTTTTGTTTCAAAATACTGCACAAAGAATGTTTCCAGTGCTCCCGGAACGACGTCTGTATAAAAACTAAATACTTCGGTAATTTATATAATTTAGAGTGGACGGAAAGAATGACGGCTAACGAACGGTTCTGACACCTTAAGCGAGATAACCGAACTTTTTCATTACATTCTCGAACTTTCTTGACGATTTATAAACGAGTGTTGGGCAATTACCGTTTTTATACCGATTAAACTTTAAAGGCATCGAAGACTTCAACATTAGTACTTACTTCGTGCATGTGTTCGTGCAATGCAAACGAGTAGTTGTAGCACATTTTGCAGCTTACAGGTGTATTCACATCTATCTGACAGATTTTATGTGTAAAAACATGTTGTGATTTTCTTATAGGGTTATACTGTTTGTGTTAACAATGTCCCTATGCATGAGCCTTTTCGAATAGACGTAATATTTGTCTTGTTCGTAACAAAAGGTTTAAATATTATTCATAGTACGTTTAAGCGTTAGTAATAAATGTCACAACCACAATATCACTAAACATTCCTTAGCGATATTAATTTTTAATACTCTGTGGGTTTAGCGGGGATTTGTCGCTTGAATAAACATCAATCATTTCAAAGAATCCTTTAAACAAACATTGAGATTTAACTTCGGTTAAAGGATACCGTTGGGGCCGTCTAGCCTTCCCCGGATAAAACGGTACTATTGTCTCGGGATTAACGTCAACGAATTTGTTGTCAACAAACGCCTGATCAAACAAATAGATTTGTGCCTCACACAACCAAGGTACCCCCCTGTTCCAAACGATTGTAGTCCTGTCCGGGCCAGCTTAAATACTTAACCAATATTTTTTTTTTCGAATAACGGGACAACACAACAATGAATTCTGTTTTTAAAAGCGTCGCTCCGAAAAAGTCCCGTCGGCGGGTGACCCTCAGAAAAAACCGAAATAAGTAAGTAATCGTAAATTCGGTCCTATCTTTTAAAAAGCCAATTACGAAGTTTGAGTTTCATTAAATTGAGAAATCCATTAAGCTAATCGCTAAGTTGGGAGCCACCGACGTGACGATTATGAAAAGGTTATTCCGGCATGCAAATGTGAAGGCATCTTAATGTAAATTACGTGTAAGTTGAAGACAGAGCCGGCATTCTGAACTATAATAGACGACTGCATCCACGGATCCCCATAATTCACGTCGTAAGATTAGATATAGGCTTTTTGTTTTCACATCGTTAAAGTCGAATCACGGTGTCTTTTTTTTTATAAAAAGCCAGTTAAGATAGTCGCCCTTTTGGTATCGGCTTCTAGTTTTTCTCATTCGTTTTCATTAAGAAAAAACTTATTCAGTTTGCTTTGGAAATCTATGATTATGGTAACGTAGGGCCATTTATTTTAGTTACCCATTTTATTCTTGGCCCGCGGTTCTAGTATAAAGCATAGGCTCATAAATAACGAGGAAAATAGAAGGTGAACGCTTCCAAGAGTATCCTTTTGGGAGCGGGCAAAGCATTCTTTTAAGATTTATTACAGAACTTGAGCACATTACTTATTCCTTATGTGCCTTTGGAAACGATAGTCCCTTAAATGTAGACATTTTTTCCGTTCATTTTAATTCATACTGATTGGTATTAATTTTGTGACTTAAATGGTTATGATTTACAAACCATCTATGGTATTCTCATTCCATCTTCAATGAGCAACTAATGAACGAATTCATAAAAACATTATCCTCAATATTTATATTGTAATAGAACTAAAGTTGTGATTCATGATCTCACTATTCTACCTATAAAAAAGATCACATAAATAATTCCATCCACAAAATATAAGAGTACAAAAATCTCATAAGTTACAAGGAAAATTGCGAGATATCAGCTCAGTCCCGAACCCCAATAACACAACATGTTATGCTCCATGATCTGGATTATCCCGCGATTACAAATCCTTATTCCACGTCGATAGATAACCTAACTTATAGTCAGAGATATTGCAATCGGGATATTTTAAGTTGATCCTATCTAAACTGCCGATGCAAAGCAAATGTGTGGGACAGACTTTCTTGTTAACGACCCACAGTACAACTATCTTTTATGTACTTACCTGAAATGTTGTCTGATACCGAAGGTTGTTATTTAAAAGATAGGCGTGTTAATATTTTCAATTGTATCTGTAATACTTCAGAATTGAGTGTGATGAATACTGTTTTCTGTTTCTAGCTCTCGAACTTACTGCACTAGATTAACAAAATTGAGTTAGTGAAAGTTAGTCAATTATTTTTTTATAGCTCTATTCTTACCAAACAAGCATTCCAATTGGTCACTGGAGTCGTATAATTGAATTTCTATTTTGGACACGCCTGAAAATTAAATCTTTTGTTAGATAACGAGTAGGTAAGCAACAAAAGCTCGGTAACCGATTTAACATAAAAAGGTCGATTTATTTTTTATATATCCATAAAAAATAAATCGACGTGAGTAAATAAATCCACTTCTAAGAAATCTACTTATTGCGTTTCGTTTTCTAGCAAGATCGATCGTAAGAAATCTAATATTGCTGTAGAAGAGACAAATGTTAAAGTAGCCAGACAATATGCCAATGATGTATATACAAGATGGATGCGGGGAGAACGAAATGAATGAATATGTAAGTATCGTAAAACTATCGTGCAACTTCGTGTTCTCTAAGACCACCTAGGTATAAGCCTTTACCAATCAACATGGGGAAAAGGATAAGAAGATACATAACTCTCAAGACGAAATAATAACAACTTTCTAAGAACATAACATTTAATTTCCATAAAAAACGACTACACGATATTACCACAGGACGCATTAGCACTTAAATATCTTAATAAGGTGCAGAATATCAATGCAAATGCACACGGAACATTAAAATTTTAATACGTCCATTTACTAAAGTCTAGTCCAGATAGGAAGGAAACTCACGTTATGGGATTACCACTAGTCTTAATGACTGTCAGATGGACATTTCAAGAGCTCGAAGCGTGGCTTCTTATCTAAAGCTGCGGTTTGAATCTAAATACTAGCAACCGTTGTATGTAATATATAGATATGACGATTTTATATGTTATGAACGGAAAATGGGAAATTATCTGTTGGTTGCTCTAATATCCAGTTTGTACTATGTAACTTACGCCCTCTATATGGTACAACCCGAATTTCTGAGCTAGTATGATATTAATTTAAAAGGCTTTTCGTGTTTGCTCTTATTGTTACTCTTAAGAGAACCAATTTGGCAAATTACTACAGGAACCATAAAAGCGTAAGATTACGTCAAACGGGAATACAGACCAACTTCGTCTAATTTTAGATCTACTTTGGCTAAATTCAGAACTACTTTCATACGAATTAATATTTGTTTCGGGATATTTACCATGTATATTTTGTATTTTGTTGAGAGCTTTTGTTCTCGTGATCATGGCGCTTGTAACGGTGCCGAAATATCGAGCTCTCAACAAAATACAAAATTTACATGGTAAATATCCCGAAACAAATATTAATTATAATGATTGTGACCATGTCAGCTTAAAAACTTATACTTTCATACGAACTGTAACTTTTAGTCTAAAAATATTGTCACTATATTTATAATTTACCTTGTTTAGGGATAAAGCCTTCAACTTAATCAACAGCCGCCAGTCGTTTTGTAAATTATTCTCTTGAAAATGTCAGTCGTCATCTCAATCAAAGGCGGCAATTAAGGATTGGCAATATTAACAAAAGGTCGAATAAATTCTTAAGAATTGAACGTTAATTGATGGCAAGCTCTCGTGGAGCAATTACCACTAGTCTTAGTGACTGTCAAACGGACATATCAAGAGCTGCACGTCTGCTTATCTGAGCTTGCGAGAGTGCATTTATCAAAAGGAAGCCGTTTCACACACCGCATGGAGTTCGGAGAAGGTTTGTATGGATTATTTGTAGGGAAGGGAAAAAGCTACTGAATACTGGTGATAGAAAGCTATACCATCAGTTAATTAAATACTATCACCTAGTTTATTTTTTCTGGGTGTGATTTTTATTTAGTTATTAATTCAAACTTAGGTACATTTGTTTCTACAGGTAAGACCCAGGCTAGTAAATGTAGTTACAAATTGCCCAGTCTTGACACACCTCAAAAACTGATCACACAAATATTGCAATCCTAACCTGATGATAGATAACGGTCAAACCAAAGAAAAAATATTAAGTAGGGGAGACCGGGTACAAAAGTAACATTTTGTACTTTAACTTTGATTTCTGTTTAGGTGTGATTATTTTATAGAAACGAATATAACCATTTAAACATTCTGTTTATGGTCTTTACATCGGTATCTCAATTTCGCTGTTTATTGTTCATTTGATATGAATCACAGAGACTCGAAAAAAAATGAGAAGTTGTTACTTCCGACCACGTAGGCAGGACGAAAGTAACACATTGTGGGTCAAAAGTAACAGGCCAAAAGGGATCGTAAAGAAAACAATATGACATATTAAATCAACATATTATTTATTTTAAGACTTTGTATTCAAAGAAGTTGCATTTAAAATGCTCAAAAATTTAAAAAAAAAAAAATTAAGAAAACAAAACAAATTATTATTCTAGTATTGTATCTTCAAGTAATGAGATCAGTATTTTTTAAAGTTTAAGTAATCATTTTTATAATCAGCCTTATTTTATTCAGACTCACAATTGTGACATATATAATTAGCATCATCATGGACACATTCGGCATGTGACCACATTTTGCACGAGAGGCATTGAACCCACTGTTCATTTGGCCGGCTATTGACAAAGGTTTCTAAACAAACGAGACAAAAGCAATCTTCGTCGTCTGATTTGTTTTCCTTCTCTTCAGCTGCCTTCTTTGTCTTTTTTCCTTTTCCCTTCCCTTTCGTAGATATCAACTTTTTCTTGCCATTTCCAGTATCAGGTGTTAAAACCGTTCTCTTAGCTTTATTTCTTTCTAGGTATTCTTCCTCAATAGCGTTTTTTTCGGGCGTGTCCGTCAATATTGCTGTCTTACGTTTTTTACGTCCTCTGCTTGATACAGTCCTCGGGCCTGCTTGTGGTAAGGGTCTCAGATCTTTAGGTGTTAAATCAAATGGCTGAGAAGAATTTGCTTGCTGTAACCCGCTAGGTCCTGGTGTAGGCGAATGGGATCTTTGATTAGATGATAATATATTTGACAAATCATTGTTAACTGTATGCTCGATAGTTTGGTCACTTGTCGCTGGAAGATTATCAACTGGAGTATCTGGATCAACTTGGGTGGTGGTCGTTGCATCAAAACTAGTCAACACGTCATTAGATGGATTTTCACTGTTTATTTGTAAAGGCCGATCAGTAACAGATGATGGTGCATAATCAACAGCAGTAAATATATTCCTATTAAATGGACTTATACCGGTACAGGTAAATCCGGCTATTGCATTTCGATCGGTGACTGAAGCAGGAAATGCTTCTCTAACAATGCCAGGAATGTAATGGATAGTCATTGTTTGACCAGGATGATTCCGCATCCAGTTGTCTGTTGCGGCGTTTATCATTTTTTTGAATGGTCCAAATACTGCTCTATCTAAAGGCTGAAGCTTATGGGTGCAATGGGGTGGAAACGACAGCAATACTATTCCATGTTTTCTACAAAAATCTAGAGCTTGGATAGATATATGCGATGCATGATTGTCGAGCAATAACAAGCATTTTTGATCAACTGTTGGCTTGACTTGTCTTTTAAAGTGTTCTAGAAATAGTAAAAATTCTGCTTCCTGCATCCATCCACTAGCATTGCCAGCTCCGGCACAACCAACAGGTCCTTCTCGTATCATGTGCTCTTGGTATCGCTTTAATGGGAAAACAAAAAAGGGAGGTATGTGTCCACCTTGAGCATTAATCGCAACAGCAACAGTTACTAATCTCCCACGTTCTGCTGACGTTATTGCGCCTACTTGTTTAATTCCTTTTTGAGCTAAAATCTTGCTAGGTCTTTGTACAGTGGTCACCCCTGTCTCATCCATATTCCAGATATCCTTAGGCTCAAATTTGTACCTGTCCATTACTTCAGCAAGATTATCAAAAAACTTACTCACATTATGTTCGTTGAAGCTCGAGGCTCGCGACAGGCTTGTTGCTTGAGGTGTCCTCAAAGAAAGGCTCGGGTGCCGTTTCAGAAAACCCGTCAACCATTCCTTACCCGCCATTTGAGTATCATGCCACTTTTCAGGAAATGTTTTTCTATTTTTTACCGCCAACTCATATGCCAGTTTACGAACTTCAGGTGGAGATAACCCGAAATAAACTCCAGAGCACTCGATCAAATAGTCCCGTAGACATTTTTCCTCATCATTATTGAAAACTCTATTGACACAACGATAACCCACTACGGCGCTAGTATTTCCTGCTTTAATTTTTTTTATATATCTGTATAATGTTACATGACAAACATTATATTTTTTTGCCAATGCTCTAATTTTTGTACTATCTCTTGAATGCTCTTCAGCCGCTTTTCGGTATACTTCCGTGTCAGTGGTTCCTCGTGTGGTAGTTCTGATGCGTTGTCGCGGCATCCTGTTAAAATAAATACACACATAACAATGATAAGCAAAAAATAGTTAACAAATCAGTACGGGGACAAAAGTAACATGTTACTTGTGTACCCATAGGGCTATGTTACTTTTGTACCCGACCATATTTCTGTTAAAATATAAAAGATAACCTTAAAATGAAACGTGCTATACAAAAATGAATTAAAATACTGTGTAATCAATCTAATCAAGAATTAACATGTAAATATTCAGATTGGTATCATCTATAAAAGACTACGAAAACACTAAATAAGAAAACGACAAAATACTTACGTTTGGTTTGCGAAATCACAAAGCGTCTTCTCACATAACCTAACAGCGCGAGGCGCGCGTGGCGACTGAATGCAAGCGAGGGGGGTACCGCCCCGCTGTGAACTTACGACATCGATGCGGTGTTTGACTGTTGGATATATCTACAGAGCATTTGTTACTTTCGACCCGCCGTTACTTTTGTACCCGGTCTCCCCTACATGAAATATTTACATTTTAGACTGAATTAAGCTTATTCAGATGTTGTCTAGCGAATTAAATTGAAGTGAGCATTATTTATGAGATAAAAAACGTTAAGTAGGTAGGTACTTAGACATAATAAAGTGTATGTCACTAAATCTAAACTTCAGGACTATTTTGTTTGGTATGGAAAACACAATCAATATCGAAAACAAGAAACATTTAAAAGTAATTTATGGCATTACATATTGTTTTTATGACTTTATTTTGAAAGAGGTTGACGCGGATAAAACAGTGGAGATGAACAATTTATATTCAAACGTTCGAAACGACATTTATTTTACGGTTTCCATGAATCTTTAACTCGCAGATACTGTATCTATAAACAAAACCATCATATCCTTTTTATGCAAAAAAACTTGGTTGCTTTATATTTTTATTGTAAAATGTTGAGTATTGATCCAAACCCTAGGGAAATACCCATGAATTGGAACATGGCGAAGATTCTATTGAAACGAACAAAATTTAATTAAATATAACAGTGTGAACAACTGGTACAAGTACTCAATTTGTACAGCCGTGTCCCAACAAACTATTGTTGTAGTTCCTTTTTTTACAAGCCCGCTTTAGTTCAAGATAAATTGGACTAACAACATTTGTCATGTTTAGTGAAAAGTTGAACACTTTTGTTATTTATATGGGGCAGAGCTAAACGAAATTTATGATTTGCTGTTTTTATGTTATAACTAGATTTATTTCATGTGTTAGGTTCTACAAGCAAACAATATTTTTATGGAGTTGGTAAATTATATTGGACTAAATAGTGAAAATTGTGACTCAGACAACAACAAACAACCGATAAACTTTCAAGTATTTTAATATTCAGGGCTTGATATATTTCTTCTATTGTATTTTAGTATTTATTTGTTTAGTAATCCTACATTTTGCAGAAGTTATAAAATTATTTATAAAGAACCTCAATCAAAGTCATATCAAACAAAATTAAGAATCTTCTAATTGGCTTCTTGAATTTTCTATGCAGGCTCATTTTAGCCCACCATCCAGAACTTCTGACAGTTTGGTACGAACACGAACAAGCTAGCTAATGTGAAGGGGCTTAAGCCCTCCGGTGCGTCGGCGCAGCTCTCAGTAATGGGCGGCTGTCAACGCGTGGGCGATCGACTAAACATCAGTTGTATATACACGGTAAATATTTGTCTTCGATATAATTACTGTAATTGTAGAAGACGTTGACGTGGAGTTCATTAAATTAATTGAAGTGTAAATTAGTTTATTTGAGGTGCTGATGGTCAGGTATTATGGTTATGCGCAAGAGTTTAAACTCTCTGTCAATTGAGAAAAAAATAAAATTGTAAAAGTGTTGAAAGCTTTAACAGCCAGTTCTGATACTATACTTTGCAACCAGTAATTTACTTTATTATACTGATTCGCAGCTAAAAGCACTACATACAATCCACGTACATACGTTCAAACAAAACCAAGTCTTTTATAGGTCTTGAAATGGTTAGTCTTACGACATGTGAATTGACTTGACCACTTATACAAGTCTATAAACCCTTATAAATGGTGTTTAAGTTATGCGGCAATACTTAACCTACTTCACATAATCCAAACAAACCTAACGAAGACGATGAGTGTTTGTTCAATGTATGGTTTTAGTTAGAATAATATCATCAACTTTACTAAGGACGTCTAGTCTAGTGTTTGGAAGATCCCAGACTTGTATAATAAACGATTGAAGGGCAGATCCTCATGCTACAAAGCTTAGAAAAATGAGTATCATAACAATATATTTATTGAGACTTTTTGATATACTTCAGACATATACAGAGCATTTTTTTGGGACTATCCCACCGCTCCAATCCCAAAACACTGCAACTCTTGAAAGTCAGAATCAATAATGGTGACCACCAGAAAAACGCCGAGGCAATGAAGCTCGACAAAGTCCCGGAGAATGAATTTAACTGTCTTGGATCCCGCAACGAAATTAATAAAAAAAAAAACCGGCCAAGTTTGAGTCTTACTCGCACATGAAGGGTTCCGTACCATTATCGCAAAACACTGCAAAAAATCACGTTTGTTGTATGGCAGCCCCCCTTAATTATTTATTTTATATTGTTTTTAGTATTTGTTGTTATAGCGGCAACAAAAATACATCATCTGTGAAAATTTCAACTGTCTAACTATCACGGTTCATGAGATACAGCCTGGTGACAGACGGACAGACAGACAGACAGACAGACGGATCGCGAAGTCTTAGTAATAGGGTCCCGTTTTTACCCTTTGGGTACGGAACCCTAAAAAGCATAAAGGAGGAGTAGGATAACAAAAACATAATTTTAACTTCCCTCCATATCCAGGGCATCTTATCTACTCTATTTGTTCATATCTCCGACAACCTGAAACAAGATCAACGAAAAACATTAAATAATTGATGATTTACAGTATAACCTACCCACACAAGAATACATCCAAGGTTCTAGATTCTAGACAAAGTGACATTGTATTAAATAATCTTCAAAAATGTCAACACTCCAAAATGTTAGGGATACACCATGTTAAATTATGGAAGCTTTGCTGATTGCTGTTAGAATTACACTTTTTCTGGTCACTCCGAATCTAAACCAAAAAAATACGCGACGAAAACCACTCTACTATTCTATGAAACACAAACTTACCGTCCACACTATTACCCCGTCACTCGACGAGGGTTAGCGATTATATCAGAAGAACCTGTAGTCCCATAGCCATTACTCTTCTAGATAGGTACCGATATCTGCGGTACTTATGAATAAACACTTACCGATATTGAATGCAGCCCGTTTACGCCTATCATTGGGGTTGCAAGCTGCCATGTTCGATTTACCCAACACTCAATGTAACTGGTAACTGCCGGGGAATACTGAAGTCTTGAATAGATATAGTGATTATTACTTAGATTAGCTGGCTTGAGAGTTGATTTAATAGAGTTAAGATCTGGGTGTGAAGTTTTCTAACTATTTGAATCCGTGCATGATTAATTGGTATTTGTTGATTGTGCTTATGAGATTTTAAGAATTATGTAGGCAAACTCAAAAAATATAATAATTGTTTCTTACTATACAACAAATAAGTTCAAAAACTAAAACCCAACTATTGAAATATCACGCTCTAAAAAGAATAAAACATGAAAATATTCTCATCTGAAATTTTTATGTACAAACTATTCCATCTGTATCGGGTATTAAATAAACAACTTACATGTAATAAATATTTTATTGTATTTCATACATATTCATAGTGGTGTTCAGAGGATAACCGTGGACAAAAATGTACTTGATCATTAGAAATTTTGATATATGTATAAGTAGACTTGTCAAAAATTAAACGCAAGTGATGTGATTGTCAAGATAATTATTTTAACCATTCACGTAAGAAACGCGCGCATAAACTTTAGTCTCATGAAGTTTGTGGTCATTTAATATCCAGAAACTGGGCCTGTTTCCTTCCCACGAAGGTATTCTAAAGTATACTAATTCTGTTTGGGTTATAAACAAAACCACACACAAATTAATGCTACCTCAAATTAAGGGTAACTTTCTGGAATGAGGCAACCCACACCAAATCACTAGCTCAGCTGCCGTTGCCAATCAATCAATAATTCGCGGAAGCCAGGAATTATCTCGAAATAACTGTTTATAACCATTTAGAAATTACATACTGTTGCTAGATCAAATACGAAGGAAGCTCCACGGAGTTAATTATCGTTGTGTACTTCGACGAAGTTCCTATGTTACGTCAAATTTCGAAGATTTACTTGTGGAAGATTTTGTTCTTGTTATTGACACAATGTTACTGAAGTGAAGTAGGTAAGTATACAATTCTGTCAAAGTATAAATACTTTTGCACAAAAGCTTTTGACTGCTGAAGTTAATAAAAAACCGGCCAAGTGCGAGTTGGACTCGCGCACGAAGGGTTCCGTACCATTATCGCAAAACACTGCAAAAAAATCACGTTTGTTGTATGGGAGCCCCCCTTAATTTATTTTATTTTAATTTAATAATAATTATTTTTTGAAGATAATATACAACTAAATATTCTGTGAATATTTCAAGCGTCTACCTGTTGCCGTTATTAATATCGAGCAAAAAACGGCAAAAATATCACGTTTGTTGTATGGGAGCCCCCCTTAAATATTAATTTTATACTGTTTTTAGTATTTGTTGTTATAGCGGCAACAGGAATACATTATCTGTGATCAAATTCCAACTGTCTAACTATCACGGTTCATGAGACAGCCTGGTGACAGACAGACAGACAGACGGACAGCGCAGTCTCAGTAATAGGGTCCCGTTTTTACCCTTTGGGTACGGAACCCTAAAAAGTACTGATAAATAGGTAAGTTTTATCACAAAATGGGAGCTTGTATGAAAGAACCAGTGCAAGATGGATGGATTGATAAGGATGCACGCTAAAGGTCTATCCACACATATCAGGGCCGTGCCAGGGACGTAGACGGACCGTGCCCCGTCAGGGGCTCAAAAAAATATCGGTGTGTACATTTTATATGAACTCGTTCACACACGTCCGTGCACGGGCCAGTGACGAATATTCAATGCTTTGGCCCGGCCCTGTCACATCCCGGACACGGCCCTGATATGTGTGGATAGACCTTAAATCCATGGTGCGACTATGTGTGAGTGACGAAAATGGTAGCAATCAAACCGAATTAAAAATAGCACACATTTTTAATAAATCAGGAAGATCATAATTTATCGTATTTATCATATTTAACAATAAGTCATTAATATTAGTATCAACCACATTATGGTAAATTATGATGAAATTATATTGAAATTTTAAGAAGATAATGTGTAAATTTACGTGAATAAAAACTCGCAAACATAATAATTATGATAAAGATAAATTCTACGAAACAGTTTCTATAGACCATTATCATAGGGATTTGATATCGTAAACATTAATAAAATTATGGTAATACTCGTACAATATTAAATTTATACACACGATTTTTTCCTATTCACGCCTTTAATCTAAGAAATGGTTCACAAAGGTAACTAGTTTATCAAAATTTGAACAGTGATTTTATCCAACCTCATGTAAACAAAAAGACGAAAGACCCAAATAGTAATTTTGAATATAACGCCAAAAATCTGTAGATACATTAAAAAATAAAATTAATTTGTATTTTCCAGTTATTCTGAAAGGTAAAAGTTAGGCAAAGGGTAAAACTTGGACCTAAAATTGATGTTGTTTAAGAAATAATATCAATAAACAGACCCAAATCCGCATGTATGGTGTGATAACAACTGACTAATTATGTTGATTAAGAAATCGAGGTCGTTTTAGGCAAAAACAACAATGCATCAGCCCTGTGAGCCGCAAGGTATCAACTATATCCGTATTAGAGAAACGAAGATATAGAGAGTATTGTAGGTAGGTATAGATGAAAATATAACAAGAACTAAATGAACACATTTCCAAGTGTTGACCATATAGTGTTGGCTTGAAACCACACAGAGCAACGCCATGTTAGGTTTAAATATCGCGCTGGGACGAGACAAATCGCTTGCCCATCGCTTGCGATCACGATACCAACTTGTTTTAGTTGACTTTTACAAGATTTGCACGGAATTATAAGAGGAATATACTGAGTATGTTTCTATTTTTTTTGTGGCTGAGCATTCTTGTGTATCTATTTAAATGAATGTAGAATATTTAAAATTTATCGCAGACTATGATGTCAAAAATATCATAAAGTTTTTTATGAAGACACATAAAGATTCAATGAATCATAAATGATAAAAGACAAGGATATAAAATCAGTAGATATAGCGAACAAAATGAATGCCAATCTAACAATAGACTACCGATAAAAATCTCGTCAAATCCATTGAGGAAACTACTTAAAACCCACCAATTACCAAGTTTAAATTAATACCTTTACTACTCCAATTTCTAACTGAAATTAGCATTCAACTTTGATATCCGATAGCTGAACTGTTGCTTCCAAAGTTGCAATTACGGATAGTTCGTATGTTGTTGAATGAGTACAACAGGTGGCGTTACCGGTTAATTACGATAAACAAAACCGGTTATAATAATTAGTAAGGGGCGGTAGTGGGAGGGGCACTCCGCTGTCCGTAAAGGCGTGGTCGCTTTTCGGCGACTCAACTCATGTATAATTTAACACGTGGACTATGTCGTAACTGTGAGCTTTTATGGTGATATCCGATTTTGTTTGGCTCTGGGATTTTGTAGCACAAATGACCTTAAGAGACAAGCACAAGATGCGAGACTAAATCAAGAAATAGTGTCCACAACCATTCACGGTTACTAATAGAAGTTTCGAGAAATATTCAATAATACTCCTGACATTCTTATAATTGACTATAATTTGCCATTCAAACTTGACGAACAATAAAATTATTTAAACGATCATCAAATCTCAACCGTCGTCGCCGTCGTCAGGTCGTCACACAACTTTTAACCATATCGTAACACTCAAAATCTCTTTTTTCTTAGCTTTGTACAGCAGTAGCTTCATGTTAAACCACATTACTTTGCAGTAAAAAACAAAATAATAACTCCATATCACGTAGCAATCAGTGCACAATTTACTAAACTCTACTTAGCTTGCGCTGCGCGTGCGTTGATCGTGCGTACTGCGCGTGACTCAATGGATGCATTGTGGACCAATGTTGGGCAAACGTTTGTTTATAATTTCTAGATTGGACCAAAGCCCAGATCGAACTAAAAAAAATGTAGACGTCGCACATTTATTTGATATATCTACACTCATAAATGTCTTTTATAAGATAAAGCCTAGAATTGATAGATCCAATAAAATTTCAATAGGCACTTCAGTTTCAGCTGTCTCAGGTGTTTCTATGGAAAAATATTCTATTAGTGATACTTAAACTTTTTTGTTCTCGCGCAAACACAGCAATATTAATACCAAGTCAGAATAAAAAGAAACTGAGTGAGCTTATGTTTTATAACTCAACCAACTCAATCACCAACATTTGAACCAATCTCATGTCGGCTTACTACAGCTTTAATAGTCTAATTCACTTGCAAGCCCCGGCGGCGGAGTTTTTGTGACAAACTAACGTTCGTGGTGAAGTTGTGAGTTTTATTGTGTACGTGACGGGGCATCTGATAGCCTGCATGCATCCTGTATACACAATGTGTAGGTAAATAACATTGTCGTGGGTCATGGAGATATAGCACTCAAATAAAAAATGGAATGTAAATGAATGTCAATGAGTTGGTGTTGAATGATGAAGAAGAAAATATCTGACAACCAGTATTACCAAGGGGTGTTGAATTACCTATTATCCGGGTTTTAGAGGTCTACATAAACAGTCACTCCAACTAAAGCTATTGTAATTAGCTGCATTCTGTTTAACTTGAAGCCGACCCAAATCGAAATAATATACGAAAAAAGTTTAGGCGGATTATAATGAAGAATTGGACTAGTTGATCCAGATAATGAATTCACTTTAAAACCGATGAAGCTTCATATTAGAAAACATCTTTGTTGGATAGCTATTAAACTCATCAATACGATTGTGCTGTAGAGAGTTCAATCATGTTGATGCGCTGTATCTTGTGGAGACAATGACGTTCAGTGAAAGCATTGCGGAACAGAAATCAATCCTTTTGTATCCGCTGTCGGAGAAATACGAAAACATCACTTCTAATTTCCACTCGAGTAACCCCAATGAAAAATTTCAAATAATAGCACTCTCTATACCGTCATGTGACATTGCAGTAACTGCCAATAATCGTCAAAATTGAGATAGATTGGTTTACAAAAGAATCTGCAAATGTGCGTAATCTATTATAAAGTCATAGGGGAACAAGTATAAGTGCCTATTAGGCGATCAATCACCCCATTCTCAATAATGACTGACTTTCCATAACAACCATAAACTTGTCCATCCATTATCATTTAATTTTCGAAACAAAAATGCCAAATGGAAACATTAAACTTAACATTCTATTAAAAGCATTTTATCCGATAGTCAGAATCAGACATAAAACAAGACTGTATATTTTTCACCTCATTAAAACATTCGTACCCAACGAACTCATTTCTCACAAAGTTGCTAGCAACATAAAATCAATTACTATTAGTTTTAGAACCAAGACGGTTTAAAGATAAAGCGTAAGTAAATTGCAACATGCAGAGAAACGGCTTGCACATTTTTCAGGGCTTGCCTTTAGATGGTATCAATAATTGGCATATCTGTGAACCAGCACACGGTAGATCATTTAATTTTCTTAATAATTTTCTATCGCAAAGCGCCTGAGGCACCGAGCGCTGGTCTAGCCTGCTTCTCGTTTTATACTTTTTAGTAACACAGTATAATCAATCTCACTGTACGGATGTTTAGGCCTAGATGTAGTACATGCGATAATGTGAGATAAATTGTTTTGATGTGACTTTTGAATTGTAAAATATAGTTTTTAGTTTTAATTGAACACTTTGGTTGACTATCTTGATGGCTTTGCCCATCTTGTAGCAGAAAATATTGATGAAATGTTTTGATTTTTTTAATGTTAGTTGACCGTTTCTAAACGTTGTATCATCTTTTAGGCTATGTAGTACATATAATCATAAACAAATGCCTGAATCAGCTTTAAGACAATTACAATATATTACAGAGAAAATTCAACATATCACATGTCGCAGTCTACTCTTGCATCTCACCTCACAGTTTACTGCACCAGTAATCTGAATCAGTTGCGTCGACCAGTGATTTATAGGAGCCGCCCGTCGTCCCAGCATTCCGCTTTGTCTCAACCCGCAATAAAGGTAATTTCGTTACAAACTATGGACGTTCGTAGAGCCTTTACCTTTCTATTAGCGTTACGAAAATGTATAGTCCAACCTGTAAATTAAGCTGATTTTGTTTGGGTTTTGTAACAGCTTTTAAAATCAAGCAAGCTTGTATTATTTCTGTAACTCCTTTTATTATTACCGTTTTCGTTATTCTATCGTCACTGAATCAGCTATAGCTTCTTTAGCAACTTTCCTTCCAGTTTCTTTAACAAGTTGAACTAAATTACATGTAGTATCTATCGCAAGTGCGGCAGCATCATTCAGACTGTGTGTAGCAATAAGTACTTGCATCTAGATGCTGTAGCAGTGACAGGTTAGTAATCCATCGCTTGCGAGCATCACAGAACTGGTTTCTGCAATTGACTCAACTTGTGCGGGTTAACAACCATCTGAAACAGTGCTTTCTTTCATTTCTAGATTAGTATGATGTACTATGTAGAATTATCTTGTGGCACAACTCTAATTTGTATTTGGGTTTAAAAACAAATGATTATTTTGAGTAGAGAGTTTCAATACATTAAACTTTAGCGGCATTTATGCCACCACATGCGATTAAGTTTTTGATATCAAACAAAATCCTGCATCGCGCAAGCAGAGTTTTCGGCGTGATTTGAACTTAAACAACAGTCCGATTGCAACCGTTCGCTTCGTCAGCCAGTTGCCAGGAATAGATACAACAGCCGCTTGGTTGATGGACCCTTCCTTGTAAATGGAGGTCTACGGGTATTTCCACCTAGTTCCGCATACCTTTAAAAATGCATTAATTAATAAAATAAAATATAATCCAAACATAGCTGATGAAGTAACCCAGATATTACGATCTGTCTATTAGAGTACCAGAAGAAGACATTTTGCAAGAGTAATAAGAACTGGATGTAGATAAATGAATGACCAATCTAAAGGACATGACTAACGAACTCAATGAGACATGTTCCTATTTCTCCACAATGCAGGTGTGTACCTATTTAATCCATTATGAAACTTATTATCTACGCTAAATCTATTACAGGTGCTGCAATATACTGAATGACAGTATTGGTAAATCGTATTAATGTCAACTGTTGCAAGGAGTTGGCATTTATGAACTGATACAATTATATAAATTGCGGTTCTATGACAAATCACGATTTACCAGCCTTCCGTTTGTTTATCTGCAAAATGTGTTTAGTAATTGCACGTTTCTTATGAAGCGGCAATAAATAACTCCCTTGATAGATTATGGTGCTAAATTAAATTGCCAGTAAGCGGAAAATTTTATGCTATCTTCTCAAATTTACAGTTCCTGATACTTTAACTTTTTATTTAAAATTGATAAAATAATCGTCTATATTATCATTATCTCTCATAAAATCAAGCAAAAGGCTTCTGTTCAAATTATTTCTACAAAACATCTATATTTCTTAGCTACTTGTATGGTCATTAAAACAAGTTTTAATTTTATTGTTAAAATCCATTAAGATAAAAACGATTAAGACTCACGCTAGGGTATCAAAAACAAACACACACCCAAACAATATGATATGAAAATAGACTTAATTACGCCTACGGTTTAAAATTAGCATAATTAAGTATCGATGAATAGTAGACTCTACGTCCTAGGACCTTAAGATAGGAATAGCTTTAAAAGCTTTAGCTAATAACCTAACATACAGGATGGATCAATTTAATCAAATATGCTTGCATGGAGTTGTAGTTTGTTTCTGAAAGAGCTTTTCTTGTAATGAGAACTGCCCCCGTACCCTGACGTGTCATAACTATCATAGTTCGACTGTAAAAAAGTGACAGATGTATGCAAGTCATATACATCTGTAACTTACACACACTCAAAATAACCTTGCTCTAAGAGCTTATGGTCACCCCCCTGGACTGAAACTTTGTACAAGACAAAAAAGCTTTAAGAAAATTTTTTTTGTTCCAATCAAAACAGAAATGAACAAACGACGTACCTACCTGTAACAAAAATATAAAATAACCGTATCTGACACACCAAACAGTAAAACCAATAAGGTAGAACTCAATCAAAGTGTCCTTTTTACAATTTAGGATTCTGAATCAATATACAGCTCCCTCGTTTAAACCCGCTTCAGTTAAAATGCGTCCTGTATATATCAGAGGAGAATGTTTTATTCAATGTATTGAATCACTACAACCTAATCTTAATTGGTATGGCAATTCCCAGCATAATTGACATTAAACGATTTATAGACGCCGACATCATTTAATGCCATTATCATGAACATTTCAAAGAAAATATCTGCTAGAAAGCATGTTAATTATCAAACTGTATATGATTAATACTTAATTCAAAACCTGATTTTTAATATAATCGAATTATTTGTTGTTTAATATAATGCTAATTAGTCCAACTATAGTTTACGATATGGCGATCTAGAAGTTTTATTATATGCAGGAAAAGTGATAAAAATATAATTATGTTGTAAATAAAAAAAGGTGACATATTAACAATCTTAAATGTTAGATATCAGATGATAGAGGGGTATAATGTGAATTTTATGAGTCATAAATATATGTTTCTTATGTCCAAAATTGCAATAAATAATTAGGATAATAAATTATGTTGAGTTCTCTATGGAGATAGAAATTATAAGGCTACATTAACGCAAATGCCAAGGCTACATAGGCCAAATATCTGTACTACATGAAAATTTTAAAATAATATTTTTGGACTTATGCTGTTCAACTCCTAAGTGTAACCTATGGGCAGCTAATGTGTTGAAATATTTGAAGCATGCTCTTACGTAATACAGCTTGTAGCTATTTCAAGTAACAAACAAAAATTTTAATGATGTAAATCCGAAACTTTCTCTAAAATCACAAAAAAAAACATCAGTAATACATATAATAAAGCTATAATCGTACCCAAGTCATTTACGTAATGTTGAAAAAACCTCAATTATTTCGGAGCCATAAACGGAAAATAGTGGCACTTTAATTAACCTATATGGTGGGTAGTAATTACACATGCACCAATTTCACTGGATTAACCAAATTTGAATTGCTTATTAAGGTGATTGACATGAGCTTTAATCCCTTACAATATAAGTTTAATCGAATTAACCGTGAGGCGGTAGTAAGGAATTTTAAATTCATATATTTTAATCGTGTCATAATCAGAACTATGATCTAATCTTGATAACAGTGAGATTGACGCTTTTATGCGTTTAAGACACTCTAATTTATTCTAGTGATCCTGCTTTAGTCGCACCGACTGTGGTACTCAACCTTGTACAGATTAGTAACGCTTGTTATAGACGTTGATTAAAAATTGACGATTCACTGCAATGGCCTCAAGAAACACGACACTTTGAGAAACTTGCAGATAAATCTAACATCTACAGCCTACTCTAATGAGCATCTCTCTCAAACGATTTTATGATGCCGTAAAAAGCAAAGATTTTTTTATTCCTGAATTAGCATAGATATAAAAAACACATTAAGATTTCGTCTGAATTTACAACGGGAGTAAGACGTCTATTATTAAACTTTGGAGGACTTCCTGATCCGAACTGTGATGGCTTTGTAAGATTGGTAAAATCTATCCTTAAGTCAAACATTGCCGTTTTGTACCCGTTTTGTTCCGTATTTGAACGAAAATATTTGAAAAGTAGAAGCAATGTTTGACTTTGTAAATCCACTGGTACCTATTAATTTTGGAAAATGATAATAAAATATTTCATTATTTTAATTTCCAATCAGCTGTTTAATATGTATAACAACAAATTAACATTATCTGCCATGATTACGGTAATATTATTATAATCAAGTTCGTTATATCGAAAATTTGTGAAAATAAGCGGAAATTATAGGAATTGGTACCGTTATTTCCAAGTACGTATGTACCAGTTTAATTATTTTTCATGGAACAGCTAATTTATAATATCAACAAAGTTAATCAGTTTGTGTAATCAATTACTTACTAAGACTACACATAAATATTTCCGTTTGCAAACGACCGACGTAAAAAACTGGTAGCTACATTGTGAAAACTATTTTTTGCGGGCAAGCCGCGAATAGTAATTTTATCCGGAATTTAAACCGACACACACAACAAACTGTTGTTAGATATGTTATATAGGTTAGCACTTGTTTCCAGTTCGTGCATACGAATTTACAAAATTTGTTGCCACGTTTCATATGAATGTTGGTTATTGCATTCTGGTATCAAAATTGTGACGAAACATTTCGTACCATAACCTATGGTTGTCTCAAATAATCCGTTTGGTCCGAAGTTTTGGTCGTATTCTTTGGTATACTGGAAATATCACATTAGGTTGATGACTTGACGAACATTATTTGGTGCTGGATTTTCTACGTCGTCGACGTCTTCATATTCAACTGTCTTTATTGCAATTTATATTTACAAAATGACGACCAATTGTTTGCATACTACGCATTACAATTAATTCAAAACGAAAAAAAGTTTATTGACATTTGCCAACTTCACAATATTGTTATGATCAGCCAACAAAGCCGCAAAAACAGTAACAGAATCGCTAAATAAGCGGAGCACAACAATGTAGTTTTGTTGACATAAGAAAGAGCACGTTTTTCATTGGAATCGTTGGAAAATAAAGGCCGGGAGGTAGCCTCAGGCACGTGACAAGGCGACAAAAGATCGTCCGACAGGTATTCGGCGCGCTCAAAATTGGATAGTAATCGATGCGTGAAACTATACTTATGTCATGGGACATAGGGCTCTGGAATTTTGAAAACATGTGATCGCAGAATTAGGCTTTGGAGGGCAGATTTGAATGGGCCTCAGTCTACGATTCAGAAATGCTGAACTATTGATAGTTCATCACTAAAGTCTAGGTCTAAGGAGGTCTAAGTCCACCTCAACAGTTTGGTCATATTTGACATATTGAAATTTATCGGTGCCATGGAAAACACGCACAACCACAAAAAAAAAATATCTTGTTAAATTTCACAGTCGTCATACAGAGTCAAAAGTCGCAGTTTCAAATAACAGGTGGTGGTGGTGGTACTACAAGTTTTTAAATCTGATAGGCTTTTAAAGGTCAAAATATGAGTTTTCTCAGTAAAAATAATAATTGCTCTGTAAAACTGCAAGCCGAACCCACAATGCTTGGGAAAAAGCTACAATGATATAGTAACATATTCCTGAACACGAACATAAAGTTTGTTAGGGTAATTTTCAATCATTCGCTCATTATATTGACTTCGACAAACAATAGCTAATTGTTGGCTATTGCAAGAGTTAACTGAGAAACGGGTAAGTAACAATGGCCTAGCGATCACTACTTATGCGCAATTGAAATGTTTAAGCTCAAAACGATGTAACTGTGCGTTGCAAACCTTAGCGAAATTACTGCATTTGGAATGTTGGTCGTCTCGCACCTAAAGAAGAAGGAGCAATTGAACCACTGTGTAGAAGAAAATATGTATCATTGTTGGAGAAACTGTTCGCATATTTTAATTAGTTCATCAATATCCACGCACAGTAGGTGTTTTTTTATTGCAATATAATTGAATTGAATTTAATACGCATTAATATATTTAACTCCACATTTAAAAGGGAATAAATATAATGACCACCAAAAAAAACTTTGTGACGATAACCCCTAACCACCAAATCTAGTAATATACTGACAAAAATAGTAAATGATCACCAAATTTAGTAAATTGATCACCAAATTTTAATAGCAAATTATTGCGCTATTTAATGTTGTAAAATAGGTTAGGTTAGGTTAGAACTGTGACCAACCGCGCGCGAGCCGAGCGAGCAAAGCGAGCGGTGCCGCGGCAGCGGCCGGCGAGCGCTACTTCCAAGTTGCTCCCAGAAATTTTATAATCTTTTTGGTCATTGGTTTAATTTTGGTGATCATTTACTACTTTTGGTGATCATTTACTACTTTTGGGTTAACAATGATTTATTTGGAGTCATTTTGCCTAAACAGGATAGCGAGATGTTAAAACTTTGGTTATAATTTTACAATAAGATGCGGGTTTAATTTTGGTGATCATTTACTATTTTTGTCTGTTATATGTTACTATATCTGGTGGTAAGTTAAACATAAGCCCATTTAAAATGTCCGTTTTATACCACATAATTATTACACACAAAAAATAGCAACTCGTTTCTTCTATTAAGTCGTTAATTAAGAATGTTCCTTCATCATCTTTCTCATTTGCCTGGTGTTTGCAAACCAATTCGTTTCGCGAACTTTTTTGTTTCGTCCTCGAAATGGAAACTTTCGATTAAAATGATAATTTATTCAAAGTAATTAGGGTTTTATAAGCGGGCCGGCCGTGTGTCCCGGCCGAGGGTAATAAGAAGTTGGACGGCATCCGCCTTCGGACTCGCCTTTATGCACAAACGAAGGTCATTATGATCGGATATTCAATTTACCATTGCGCTGACTCAGCAATAATTTACTTTTAAATCGAATTGTGGCGTTTGAATCGAATTTTATAGCTTAATACCTGCTGCTTGTTTTATGTGTTTCCACTCATAACTTAAGGACCCACTGCGATTCTAATAAAGCTTTGTGCTTAGATACAGGACTGTTCAGTTAAGTTAACTTAATAGCTAGACGAGTTTTTTAATTAATAAACACTTAAACACATCTCATAAATTGCCTGATGTAATGTGAGATTTTGTATTGCCGAATTTGATCATAAAATCTCAACTTAGTAGACTCATAGACTATTTTTTAAATCAAATCACCACTTAATGTTGCTGGTGTTATATTAAAGTAGATCCTTCCGATAAGAAAAATCTGATACTTTTAACAAATAAAAACAAAAGTCCAATCGAATACAAACACACGCGTAATTCGATCGCGTCTTTAAATCTCCTAGCAATTGGAATCGTCGTTCTCTACCTCATTTAGAGGCGTGGGTGTATCTCTGTATCAAATTAAATCTGTAACGTTTTATGCAAAACTTATTATTCATAGCTTAGAGCAATCTGTAATAAAAATGCTATTTTTCTCGTGTTAGTGACTTCATAATTTTCTTCTGAGCATTTTGTTAGCACCTTACAAACCTGATTGAGCGTCAGGTTTTTGAGCAAAATGACATCAACAAAGCAGTGCCCGTCGGGGGAACTCGTCTCTTAACATAAATTGAATGATTTTATGACTCTAGCTGCCTATAAAGATCTCCAGTTTTGCCGTTTGACTAATTTTAATTGCTTTCCGGTTTTTACACCCTACGCTTGATCGGGGCACTGTATTTCACGTACATTTTATCGTTTTAAAACTCAGCCGGTAATAATTTACAATACAACGAGGCTTCGATGTGGGTCGTAAATAAACAAAGATTTAATGCAAAAGCCACTTTACAGTCTGTTTGAATTCGCTTTGTTTGATGCGACGCGCTGTGACTAAGCGTTTATTTGCATTAACTATATGTTTACCGAAATATCACCAGTATCTGGGAACGCTTTTATTTCGAGTATAAATAAACACTACTATGGTTTTGCAAATATTGTTTTTTTGTTTGTGCTTAACTTACCCACTCTCTAAAGCTATGTTTCTGCATCATACATTCATGAGCAAGCGCTGGTTTTTTATTTCAGGTTTGTAAGTCTTCCTACATAAAGCCAGCTCTATAAAGATCAAACCATAGATTAAAGCGGCGCACACAAAATATTACGACACAGTCGGAACGCAGGTCTTAAATGGTTAATTTCAATTTGTTACCAATCAGACACTCCGTCGATACAAATTATGCGCATATATTTCACTTGTCATAACGAGTAAAATCTCTTGCAGTTTGTATGGTGGGCGTGGCTTATCCGGCCCGTATCGACTGCTATCGTTTTGATATGACAAATTCAAAGAGGCGATTCATATTTTATGCATTAGGCGTGTTGGCTATGCAGCTGTACTGCCACGGTTGTATTCTTGAATTTTGAATGTTGACAGCATATGTGCCCATTTTCTTAACGGTGCATCTGTGTATGATCTTTGAATAAGTAGAACAAGAGAATATAGATCAAAATACCAATAGTCATCTAAATATTGCTTTGAAGTTTGAAGAGAATATATATCAAAATACCAATAGACATCATAATTGCTTTGTAGTTATTCACTAAACCATATAGGTCAATAAAAACTGTATTTTCTACGTACTTACACAAGATCAGCACGAATGAATAACGTCACGTGTGTATATAGAATTGCTACCTGAAAAGGTTAGATAAACATATAAGCTAGAAGTAAAAAAAAAAAAACCAGCCAAGTGCGAGTCGGACTCGCACACGAAGGGTTCCGTACCATTATCGCAAAACACTGCATAAAAATCACGTTTGTTGTATGGGAGCCCCTCTTAATTTATTTTATTTTATTTATTATTTTTTGAAGTAAATATACAACTAAACATTCTGTGAATATTTCAAGCGTCTACCTGTTGCCGTTATTAATATCGAGCAAAAAACGGCATAAATATCACGTTTGTTGTATGGGAGCCCCCCTTTAATATTTATTTTATACTGTTTTTAGTATTTGTTGTTATAGCGGCAACAGAAATACATCATCTGTGAAAATTTCAACTGTCTAGCTATCACGGTTCATGAGATTTAGCCTGGAGACAGACGGACAGACAGACAGACAGACAGACGGATCGCGAAGTCTTAGTAATAGGGTCCCGTTTTTACCCTTTGGGTACGGAACCCTAAAAAGGTGCAACAGTCAAATCCACAGATTCTAACCCTAATCTCGAATTGTGACACAAAAAAAATGGAATCCAAGAATAGCCCTCGAACAAAAACACAAGTAGGCACGTACGGACTTAAGACGACGACCGGATCTCTGTTTTGATTCGAGACTTTTATAAATCGTTGTTTTACTGTGATATATTGTTTCTAAACCGTAGATGTTTGTTTTCTATATCACATTGTATTTTATAAGCAGATGGTTTGTAAGATAAAAGGCAGATAAATGTGATTCGCCATCGCCATGACAGTTAACTTTGAATCTATATGTGCGGTGGATAACAATAGTCTGGACTATCTTTCATTGTCATGCATGTGTCGTTTGGATCAGTAAATTCAATTATAAGTCCTCAGAATCGGATAGTAATGCATGATTCATAATACGCACGTATGGTCACGACTTTTACTGGTAAGAACGAGAAAATGGTCACGATGCCCGTACATTGTTCAGTGCAATTCTTGTAAATTACTTTGGATTGAACATAGAAAAAACGGTTATATCCAGTAACACCCAACATCTTTTGGATTAATTAACAGTTAAATTGCAGGGGGTAGGTAGAACACATTATTCTCAGAATGGATGTTCGATGGGGCTGAAAAGATTTGGAGTGACGACCGTGTACCAGAAGACACAGCGTTGAAGTCCTCCCACTAGGTGGACCGTTGACCTGGTTACGATTCTATACTGAATTCCTGACTTTTAAAAAAGTTAATTAAAAAAATCAAAAAACCCGACTGCTTAAAAAGCAAACTAAAAAGACGTAAACAAGAAGAAAATCATGCTGTGCAGTCGGAGGATACATATTCGCGAGCTGGCGGACCAACACCAGATGTAGTAAGTAGTAAGAAAAAAAAAAATTTTTCCCCACAAAATGGCGCCCAAAATCCGCCATTTTTGTTTTTTCCAATTTTAATGTAGCCAGTGACACTCGCAGGATTAAGACGAATCGATTGACGTAAGAACCATCAAAATCGGCCAACGCGTTTGGTCTCTGGAACGCCACATAGGAACAAACATACATACATACATACATACATACATACATACATACATACACACATACATACATACATACATAGACTGATAAACACATTACCCTCCTTCGGCAGTCGGGTAAAAATAGGCATGCCTATGGCGGTCATTCAAAACGCACCTGGACTTTTTGGGCAAACCATCAGAACTTCAAATGGGCCTCGTGACCTCTTTAAAGACCACGCCCCAGAGTCCCTCCTATGCAACGCCTGTTAAGGCAAATTCATTTATTTAATACTTCATGCACACAAACGTACAGAGGCGGACTTAATGCCTATGGCATTTTCTACCAGTCGACACACACATCCCTTGGGAGACTGTAAAGGAGTCTCCCCTGAGCCTCGCAGTGCATGCCAGCACGTGATCACTGTGCCACCGTCTTTCTTGGAATCAATTGGTAGGCGGACAGAATCCCCAATCTGAGCGAACGCGACCCTGGTGTTCAGCCTGTTAGTATGGTTTTGGTGTTTTATTTAAACCTTCATGCATACAAACGTACAGAGGCGGACTTAATGCCTTAGGCATTTTCTACCAGTCAACACACACATCCCTTGACATACTGTAAAGGAGTCTCCCCTGAGCCTCGCAGTGCACGCCAGCACGTGATCACTGTGCCACCGCCTTTCCTGGAATCACTAGGTGGGCGGACTGAATCCTCAATCTGAGCGACCGTGACCATGGTGTTCCGCATGCTGGCATGGTTTTGGCGTTTAAGGCGTCAAAGCCTCTACAACAGACCACCTGGACTATGACCTGCCACTCAGAGGCCCACGCAGGGCACTCCTCCAGCGTGTGCTATGCAGAATCCAGGTGCGGGAATTAGACACGCTCAGGACCGTTCGATGTGGTCACATTTGGGAGAGGTCGTCTTTCTGCTGGAATGATAATGATGATGAACTATGAGTTAAATCATGGGAACAATTTATCTATTCACAGTTATAATCAGCCTTGATCATCCCGTAATTCAAGTTAATATGTTAAGGATACTTGTGCAGTTCTAATAGCAATAAAATCTCAAGATATTTAAGCACCAATATTTCAGCTTGCGTGATGTTGAAGTAGGAAGATATATGTTATGTTAGATTTAATACTTCATAGATGTTATATATGTTATGTGGTATAGATGTTATGTTGGATTCTGAATAGCTAAAGTTAGTGACAGTACTTAACCTAAAAATACAGTTGTATACTCAAGTTACGGCATTTCTTTTGAGAAAAATGAAGATCTAGTAAGTAAAGCCCATTTGTGCAAGTTTGTTCAGTATGTTATGTAGCTTCAGAGGCTATTCCATTCTGCGAACACTGATACAATTCCGTTCCTTGGTAGTTCTTCTAGTGCAAGATAAGATTACCTAACTGCTTTATACGTGGCTCAGGATTTAAGGATTGAATTCGGTTGAGAATCTTGAAGACGTAGCTTGGGCATATATGTTTCAGTAAAAGTGACTTTGGAGTTATGCGGAACAGGGTTCTTCTGAAGTCACGCAAACTTCCGTTGAAAATGGAGAATCCTTCGACCAGACCGGTGTTGTGACTGGTCCGGGCAACTGCCCGACGGTTGATGTCGGACTGCTGTATACGTTCAAATCGCGTCGAAAAGTTTGCTTGCGCGATTCAGCATTTGTGTGACGTCTTGTCATTAGTTCGTAAGTGGCGGCGTTGATGCCGCTACATGACCAAAACAAAGTAATTTAACAATTAAGTAAGTTATTTCAAATCTAATAAAATTATATGTTTTGGACAATGTTTTGCTTTTAAATACAATTTATCGCAATAATTAAATATTTGTTAATTTGCTCACCGAAATTCAATTTTAGTTTGAATCAACTTTAGAATTTTGAACAACTGATTTTATCAATTCATCGTTACCGCAAAGTTCAATGGAATCTCGTGGTCTTTATAAAAATAATTATACTTTACAGCAACGGACTTTTAGAGGTTATAAGTATGAGTAATCTCAGATTTTTGAAACGAAACACTCATTTTTAAGCTATCAAATTCATAAATCAGTTTTAACGCTCAAAAATGATTTATGAATCGGTCTTGGTGTAAAGATAGTATAATTTAATGTAATATCACAAGACTTAATCACACTTAATAAAGTTCTTAGAAATGACACATGCACATTAGATTTAAAATATGAATTTCAAAGAGTTCATCCACTTTCGTAGTGGCCATTAGCATTGTTAATAAATGGTCGTATATGAAATTAGAATATTTAAATTATGAAGCATTTTGTATTCTAGGTCCCTGTTTTTTCGGGTTAAACAGGACCCTATTACTAAGACTTCACGGTCCGTCTGTCTGTCCGTCGGTATGTTTGTCTGTAGCCAGGCTGTATCTCATGAACTGTGATAGACTAGACTAGACTAGACTGTTGAAATTCACATTTCACAGATGATGTATCTCTGTTGCCGCTATAACAAAAAATACAAAAAAATAATAAAATAAATATTTAAGTGGGGCTCTCATACAACAAACGTGATTCTTTGCCGTTTTTTGAGATAATGGTACGGAACCCTTCGTGTGCGAGTCCGACTCGCACTTGGGCGGTTTTTTAGGGTTCCGTAGCCAAATGGCAAAAAACGGAACCCTTATGGATTCGTAATGTCTGTCTGTCCGTCCGTATGTCACAGCCACTTTTTTCCGAAACTATAAGAACTATGCTGTTGAAACTTGGAAAGTAGATGTAAGATGTAATATAATTTTTTTCTAAACTGAATAGTTTGCGCGAGAGACACTTCCAAAGTGGTAAAATGGCTGTTACACCCCCTGTAACTTCTAAAATAAGAAAACGATAAAACTAAAAAAATATATGATGTACATTACCATGTAAACTTCCACCGAAAATTAGTTTGAACGAGGTCTAGTAAGTAGTTTTATTTAATACGTCATAAATCGTAAACCGCAATTACCAAGTACGAAACCCTTCGTGCGCGAGTCCGACTCGCACTTGGCTGGTTTTTTTAATTCGGCTGTTATTGTTGCATCATACACTGACGCCTAAATGTGTGAATGCATTGGCGTACGGTCTTAACAAACCTCTGCAGTTACAGGTCGTGCATATCATTTATCAGGGATTTATAATATGATCGACGGTTCTCAGATAGACGAGTCAATCCAGCTTCACAAAATATGACGTCACTTTATACAATTTACGAACGTCAATATCGAAGCACAGAAGCGGAAAATTGTACCTTTTTTATACGCCCACATTATTTTAGTCTAAGCTTCATTTTGATTACGTATCTAAATTGTATTATTTTATAGACTTCCGTAGTAGTAATGGCAGGTGAACTGATACGGGTAATTGATGATAGGAAATAATAAAATATAGGTTTCCACAGCGCAATTTGTAACAGTCGATTGAAAGCGATGGCGGATTCGTGTTCATACACTCGGAGTAGCAAGCAGCTTGTCATTAGCAATGCACTGAGGCAATGTTTAAATTCGTTACTAAAGCTTGTATTTTCAACCATTTTCGTTAACATATTTTATGCAATGAATTCCAGTTCGTGTTTTACCTGTTTATTTTATTTCCCACTAGTATTCTTTAGTAGTACTAAACCCGGATATAATTTCAGTTACTTAGCCATGATGGCAAATTAGCGTATAATAATTTTAAGCCATCTGAACGGCAAATGAACGCAGCACCGCAATCCTCTTCTAACTACCAGAAAAGACCAGAACGTATCTAATTAGGGCAAAAATTGTTTACTGTGGTGTTCATTTCACACAATAAAAGCGTGAAGGTAAAGTTGGACCAATCAAAGCGGAATGTTTCCACATTAAGATTATAATTTCGCTTCATTCGAGAGCAATAAGTGGCAATAAGGTCGCACTCACGTATTGCTGAGAGGGCTAAAGGCACGTATTTTTCGCATTATCGGCTAAATTATTATAAAGGGAACAGACGTGTGGTGTGGTAGTCTAGGGAAACTCTGCAGCGAAACAATTGCCAAGGAAATAGCACGTTCGACATTTTAAAACGAGGCGAAACGAGCAGCAACTTTGTGACTTGCCGTTTTATGTTAAACAGTTGCTGTTGCAAGTGTTTCACCGTCTCAATACGGTTTTACTTGTGTTATACGAGAAAAGGATATAAAGTTTGCATTAATAGCCAAAGAGTTATGATAAAAAATAGGCCATTATTTATTTTCAACAAATTATGTTTTGATATTTCATTCTTCAAACTGAATGGAGGAAAAACATATAGAAAGCAGATATTCATGTTCTGAAAAATAAAAAATACATTCTGATTTATTTTTCGTATGAACCTTTTTATAAAACTCACGTTCCACTGTTCATACAAAGAGAACTTTCAACAAGTTGAGTTTTGAGTACAAACATTATATTCAGTACAACATATCATTCTAACATGAAACATTATGTTCCAAATCTAAACAATGGGTAGGCTTAACCATTTCCATACTATAACATCAAAGTGACAAGAATGAATTAATATTTCTTGTTTGCCATCACTCGCTGATGTAGACACGTAAGATCATTGTAGAACAATGACTGGTAAGAATAAAAAAAAGTTTTGATAAGTTACGTAGGTATAGGTTGCCCTTTTTTGTAAGAGAAATTTCAAATAGACGAGTCCACAAATCAAGTTTTTATAATGTTTTGTGCACTTGGTCATCATTCATCTTCACGCTGCCTCAAAGGTAAGCATTCCATTTGTTCTTATAAGCTTACATGCGTTTAAATCTGATTCGTTCATATATAACAAAGCTCTCATAAGTCCCGTCCGGTCGTTTCAAAATTTGGGAATTTTAAAAAAGTGCATCTTGGAAATTTTCACCTCTCCGTGTTCCGAGTTAATATTTATGACCGCGACACAAACAAAACATGGCCGCATTAGTATTCGATCGTGCTTTAAATTTTAGATTCGTAAACCGCTTTATCAAAAGCAATATCGTCTATGTATTAAACATTAGGTACCTAAGTTTTAAATGCGGTCGAAGTATGGGCGTTTTACATCGAAAAGTTTGTAAGAACCTCGGAATTTTTGAGACTAATAAGTGTCGTAGCAAAGCCCGCATACTAAAGAGACATCCCGTGCATGGTAATAGGAACTCGGAGGGAATATAAAATGCCAGTATCTACCTACCTATTATTTTAGAGGGTGCCGCTGTCAGAGTGTTTAAGATAACCCAAGACGTGACACCTATATCAAAGCGTTCAAATGTACCTAACGTGTCAAAATTCTTAAATAAGCTCAGACGACGCGAAAACTCGGCTTGTGAACTTTTAACCCAAAGCCCCTGTTAAAAAATATTACCGGAGAACATGACGAGAATTTTAGACACACAAGTACGGAAAGGATAAGAAAATTAATATGGAAATTTAATTCATTAACTAGATTTTAGAACACTACAACAGTACGAGTACAACTCAGCAGAAATGTTTTCATTTTTGTGAATTCGAGAAGGACTATGGATCAACAGTCAATTTACGATTTTCAACGAGTTCAGCGCCAATTCTTAAAAGGGTTCCAACAAAGGAAGTTATTATTCTAATCTATTCAGCAAAAGGGTCATAATAATAGCGCCACAATTAGCTTCATATAACCAGCACCACGTCTGTAATATCAATTCACATCACATCATTAGGTACACCTGAACTGGATCATGTTCTTAGAAATGGTCAATTTGTGCTGTGACAAAAAACATCCTGCCATAATGGGGTCTTATCGCTGGCGCTGATTACACGTTCTCTCCGGTAACAGAAGGCGATGCTATTAAATTGTCATTAAAGTCACCTCAGTGTCATCTGCGGCGTCCGTTTTCGTGGGACCAACTTTTTGTTGCAGTTTTTAGTTTTACACCGCTTCCAAATCTCATTTGGCTCGCCACCGAGTATTTTTATTGCATTTTAATCGTTATCTCCGAGAAACAAAGTCTGTTTTGTAGTTCCTGAGAGGTAAATAAAAGATTGTCGGGTTTCGTTAATGACACTCGATGTAATTTGATGTAAATTGACCGCCCCGACCGACAGGAGCGGCCACGCAACATGTCAACTATGAAATTGTTACCTGACTAATGTTTAATTTTGGTGTGATTGATGTTTCGAACCTTATATACACTTGGTATTACAGATTAGTTTGATCGTAGAACAATTTGAATATTCAGACCAAAACGCCAACCATTTTTCTTAAAAAAGGCATGGAATAAAATTATCTCGTTTCAAATCAGATTAAGAAAATCGATAATCTCGTTGTTCGCAAAAGTTGGAGGAACGGTAAAATTTTATTGATGACTGTCATGGTAATTCCGCGGGCTGGTATTACGGGGTAAAGAAATTGCCTCGCCAACCTCCTCCATTGCGTAATGGTCGATGTGACCGCGATATCTTAATAAGTGGTTCTTGATCAAGTACCTTCGAGGAAGCCTCGGGCTTTGCATAATTGTTAAACGACTCAGCATCGTTTCAGATACGCAGAGATGGTAACCATTTACCCTATTATCGGGTCTTTGAAGAATTATCACGATTCGATTCTCGGAATAAAATTGTTATGTTAAAACTTACAAGTCTCGGTCATTATATGATGTTTCATAATAAATTGTAATTATCAGATATTGCAGAAGAAGGTTTCAAATATATTATATTCTATAGCTGTGTTATGTAGGTCTATCTTAAAGATATTATCAGAATAAATTAAAAAAAGGTCTTTTGTATACAAAGTTTTGTTCTACTAAAACGCGATTGTGTTCTGAAGTTGGTCCCGAAGTCATTTGAATTTCAGAATATCAAGTAGGGGTCTTCTGAATAAAACTGTGGGATATAATAATAATTTAAGGTAGGTACTTAATAAAATCCGATTCTGACTAGGAAATTGGGAAAAAGCATAATTTCAATTATATTTTTTATTTTACCCTTCCATCTTATTCGAATCGAAAAATGTTACTACAGCCCTTATAAATATTTGGATCTTAAAAACAACGTTGATGTTGAACAACTTTTATCAAAATAATACTTTGATAAAAGTTTAGTAAACTTTGCAAACCTCTGCAATTTCCACCTTATTCTGAATGTGTTGTCGTATAAAAAAATATAATCATGTCTCCTCATAAAGTTAATACAAAACTCTTTCGATGTCTATGGTTCTTTTTCTGCTTGTTCTTCCTTAGTTTCCTCCTCTACTTAACAAGTCATTATAAAAATATATATTATCAACTTAGCTTCCTGAAATTTTTCCATGCCATTTCAATGGCCATAAGCTATGAAATCTTCTCATCATTTCTTCGATGGACAGTTCCTTCAAACCTTAAACCAATAAAATTATCCACGGTTAGGATCGACTACAAATCTCACGGTTCCTTCTGGTCTTGTAAACCATGAATAAAGTTTCCGCTCGTGCATGACCGACTTTTTGCCCATTACATCGCAGAACTGAATAAGCTTCATAGTTGCGAATAGACAAAAAAGTAAATAGATTGCATGAAAATTATGTACATTATTATAATATCACGAACAAAGAAGCTGTGCATCATTACAGCGAGATCTAAAAAGCTCGATTTAGCCTCAGATGAGTTCAGGCGAAACATATGTTGTAGTTTTCTTTGCGATTTTATTACGGATTGCAAAAACGTTCTGTTCGTTGCGATACTCGGTCCGTGAGTGGACTTCAGTTTTTATACTGTTATGATTGATAACTGCAAGTAGAAACGGGTTCTGCAGCTTGTTGTTAAAAACAGTGGCTGTGTCATTACCGCGATATTAATGTTATATTTAATAAGATTTTGCTTTTATGGTTTCTGTATTTGGGTTAAGGGAGTAAGGTAGAAACGTCGTAAATTGGTGTATTCATGTATCAGTTTTCAAGTTCTTGGTAAAATGAATTAATTAAATTAACACGTCATGTTTCAATGGTTTCATCGTCAAATTGGCGGAAGTTGAACAATGCTTTTGTGATGATTCATGTACTCCAGAATCCAAGTAAAATGACTAACGCTAAAAACATTTATAGATAAAATTTTAGATATAGATTTCTTGAAACTTATTATGATTCACATAAAATTATAAGCTTTAACTTTAAACATAAAACAGTAATCTGGTATTAGATTAAATATTAAATTAAATGCTTTTTGAAAACTTAATTCTACCATAAAATTTTAAGTATACCCTGAGTGTTGTAAAATATTTAAACTAGTAGGTATGTTACATTTCATTAGAGATATTTTTGTTGAAATAACTTTAGACAAGTGACTTTTTAGTTATTATAATAGATATTCAATTTGTTTGTAAAGTGTAAGGCTGGTGATACAAAGGTAAGGCGACAGCGATGCGAGGCGATACAGCATAAGCAATAGTCTTTTTTGTTGTTACAACATGCATAATTACTTGTGTTACATTGTTCTTGTTCTGTGTCGCGTCGCGTCAACGCGTCGCCGTCGCCGTTGTCGCGTCGGCGGGGTCAACGAGGCTGTCATTTTGACGATGTAACCGCGACCTTAGTAAACAATATTAGAACTTCAAAATCTGAATGTTGTTACCAAAGACGACCATCGAGGAATTCAGTTTTCTTGGAACTGCTAACCATGTTCCTGAAATGTCACTGATCACAAAATTTCGAAAAGTGGTTGGTATAAGTTGTCTTCCCGAGGGCGCAATGTGACAACCTCTAGGACAAAATAGAACATAATAATAATATTAGGTACATATACATGTACATATTACATTACCCCGTTTTATTTTTCAGCAATTTTGTGAGTTGTTTTTTGCTACTTCTTTCTATTAACCCTCCGAGCACCACGTGGATAAAAGTTGCGTCCTGCACAATGTAGGGTTTTCTGTACCCTGATTATTATCGAAGAATGGAATGTGTAGTTTTTAATTACTTGTTTGTTCTTTGTGTGAATAGTATGTTTGATTTATTTTAGGTCAAAAATAAAAGAAATGGTTCGAATAGAATAAACATTTAAATACTCTAATATATAAAAAAAAAACATGTGTATTTCACAAACTAAAAATTATACTATTTTTGGGATAGCCTATAATATGAAATAAATAATAAAATAATATCCTTTATTGTAAATATACGGTGAGAAGAAATATATTCAGTATCCATACTAATTCATACAAATTTACTACTAACGTTTTAGACGACGTCCCAAACCACGTGGGGTTTGTGAGACCCTGAAGCATTTTGCGTGCGAATATTTAAAGAGTTACAGAGGTTTTTGTTTTGCTGGGATTTATTAGACCCCACATGGTGCACGGAGGGTTAAGTTTTTAAAATTTACATTAATTTATAGGTAACTGCGTAGTTACCGGAGATAACCACTTCTAAAACCACTCCAACCCAAGAAATAAAGAAAAACCTCACGGACAGGCGGCCCATTCAACGTTATTTGTTTATACAAAATGTCCGTTATCGTCGGAATAGTCCGCTCCCGTCGGTCAATAATAACAGCAATTGTATGTCGCCCCAAGACTTCCCGCAAACGAACCAGTGTTTGTTACTACCGGTAGACTAACTGTTTATCTCTGTTTTATTATTCTTAGAAGTCGATCATGGATTTATGGGCCGCGTTTAAGGGTTGTTGAGTAGTTATGCAGGGCCGGAGGCTTCGTCAGTACAATTACCTTAGAGTTTTGTGGTGAGGTAATGAATAGGAAGTGTTTAAGTTGTTAAACCTTAAATTGTTTAAAAACCATCACCTGTTGGCTATGTTTGATCTTCATTAAAAATTACAAGAAAATCCAAAAAGACAACGTTATTAATGTTCTCACTGCTGGGACACAGGACTTCTCTCTGTGAGAGGGAATGGGCCGTAATCCACCACGCGGGCCCAGTGCGGGTTGGTGGATGTCAGATGTGTTCGAATTTTTGGTTCTAGGACATGCCGGTTTCCTCAGGATGTTTTCCTTCACCGTTTTGAGAGCAGTGGTGATGAAATAATTTACACAAAGTAAAGCGCCTGCCTGGGTTCGAGCCCACGACCTACGAGACGTAAGTCAGGGCCGTTACCACTGGGCCAACACTGCTATTGACATCATATTGACATCATCTGGCACAAATCTAGACTTCTACCGGGAATAGCAGATAGAATAGATACAGACTGATCTAAGTTTCTTAGTAGCTTATAATGTAGGCTAGAGTCAGACAGTTAGATTGTTATTATTTTCCTACTGCGGGTGGGGTAGTAATGATCTAACTCTCCTAACCTTTTCCAGCACAGGTCAGCCCTTACTAATACTTTGTAATGGTATTTATCCTTCATTCTTTGGTTTGAGAGTAGTGTTGGCCCAGTGGTATCGACCGCGACTTACAAGTTGTAAGTCGCGGTCGATACCACTGGGCCACCACTGCTCTCAAACCAAAGAATGAAGGATAAATATCATTAAAAAATATTAGTAAGGGCTGACCTGTGCTGGAAAAGGTTAGGACAGTTAGATCATTACTACCCCAGCCGCAGTAGGAAAATAATAACAATCTGTTTGACTCTAGCCTACATTATAAGCTACTAAGAAACTTAGATCAGCCTGTATCTATTCTATCTGCTATTCCCGGTAGAAGTCTAGATTTGTGCCAGATGATGTCAATATGATGTCAATAGCAGTGTTGGCCCAGTGGTAACGGCCATGACTTACGTCTCGTAGGTCGTGGGCTCGAACCCAGGCAGGCGTTTTACTTTGTGTAAATTACTTCCTCACCACTGCTCTAAAAACGGTGAAAGAAAACATCGTGTGGAAACCGGCATGTCCAAAAATTCGAAGACATGTGACATCCACCAACCCGCACTGGGCCTGCGTGGTGGGTGAAGGCTCATTCCCTCTCTCACAGAGATGAGGCTTGTGTCCCAGCAGTGGGAACATTAATATAAATGATGATGATGTCAATAGGGTGAATGACATGCGACTTAAACATAGTTTGCTAACAAAATGTTAACTCAAAATAAATAGAATCTTCTTCCAAAACAATCATGCCATGCAACTGACATCTAATACTTTTCAAATATTACCCTACTCGCCCGTAGATTTATCTAAAATAACTCATAAACGAATATAAAAGGGTGACACTGATACACCCTGCTGTTTCTTTATGTTTAATGTTATTAGGCCGAAATGGTTTCCTTTGAATCGGATCAGGACAAGCCCTTTTCATTGTAAAGCAAATCATAATGGTAATGGTTGGACACCATGTTGCGCTTTATTGTGAATCATGGATATTAGAACACATGGAAAAGGCGTCCCGTAACAAATAAACGCCATAATAAAACACATATGAATTAATTTCAAAGTTACCAGTACCAGTTTTTGGTCGTAGCTTCACTAGACCGACCAGTGCCGTATAAAATTTTATGTTGATATTATTTCCAACGAGAATTGATGAATGGACGATAAACTCTGCCTTTTGTGTACAAAGATAATCGTGTAGTTAATAAATTTACACATAATACAACTACTGACAAGATCACAAAAACTTTTATATTTCTTACACATGTATTAATGGTAAATTGATGTTGATTGACATATCATGCTATGAAAAAATGTATAGATTAATCTTTTAAGAACCGGTAACATCGCATGCCCTTATTGGGGAGCAGCTAGGTAGCTGATGTCCTTGATGGCTGTCTGTCTCTGCTCCGTATATAATTGGATTAAAATAAATGTGTGTTTTTAATTGCTCAATTGTTTTCAGA
The DNA here is from genome assembly GCA_945859665.1 of Anorthoa munda. NCBI lineage: Eukaryota > Metazoa > Arthropoda > Insecta > Lepidoptera > Noctuidae > Anorthoa > Anorthoa munda. Next base: position 13,794,699 of record OX243910.1, read on the forward strand.
GCGGATATTTTTTACCATCAACTGCGACATAAATGTTATTTCAACTTCACTGTAAGTGACATTACATTGACTATTAATATCAATACCTAGAAATATTGTTTTTTTAAGTATAACTTATTATTAATAATACGACGGGAATATTATGGGGAATGCTGTAGGTACTAGTATCCTTTTGTGTCCGTTTCAATTATGTTAAGTTGAGTGAGCGCAATTTATTCATTGAATTAAATAGGTACTGTAATAACATGTTCTCCATATAAAAAAAACCGGCCAAGTGCGAGTCGGACTCGCGCACGAAGGGTTCCGTACCATTATCACATAAAACTGCAGAAAAATCACGTTTGCTGTATGGGAGCCCTACTTAAATATTTATTTTATTCTGTGTTTAGTATTTGTTGTTATAGCGGCAACAGAAATACATCACTTGTGAAAATTTCAACTGTCTAGCTATCACGGTTCATGAGATACAGCCTGGTGACAGACAGACAGACAAACAGACGGACCGCGGAGTCTCAGTAATAGGGTCCCATTTTACCCTTTGGGTACGGAACTCAAAAAATCATAAAACCAACTAAACCTTCTAGTAATTCCAATCCAGTTAACCGTTCATCCTCCATAGTATTAACAAACATCGATACACTGATGCCCGATTCCAGAAATTCACCGTTCCAGGAATCATTGGTTCTAAGTCACGTCCAGTAAGCCTATATCACTGTTTCCCTTGCATTAGAGCTGGGAGTCCACACCACTCTAACATTCGAGATAGGACGGTCGTTATGTCGATAATTTACTGGGGAAATGGCTAAATAAACACAGATATGAATGATAGAGCCTCCTGTCGCCGTTTGTGAAACGAGGATGGTGGAAGGGTAAACTCGAGAGCTGATTGAGTAGGGATTTTGCTACTAGAGATGCGAATTTGGACAGGGGAAATTTCGATGGCAAGTGTGTTATTGCGTTTGTAGAGGAATCAATGTTTGTTTTTACTGGGCTAAGGCAAAAGTTACACGGGGGCAGATAGAATTGGTATGGTTATTATATATTTTGATACTATACAAAAATAAAAAATATTTCACTGTATTGTTTATCAAAAATATTTCATTGTATTGTATTGTTTACAAGTTGTAGGTCGTGGGTTCGAGCCCAGGCAGGCGCTTTACTTTGTGTAAATTATTTCATCACCACTGCTCTCAAAATGGTGAAGGAAAACATCGTGAGGAAACCGGCATGTCCTAGAACCAAAAATTCGAAGACATGTGACATCCACCAACCCGCACTGGGCCCGCGTGGTGGATAACGGCCCATTCCCTCTCACAGAGAGGAGGCCTGTGTCCCAGCAGTGGGAACATTAATAGGCTGATGATGTGTGATGTGATGATTGTTTATCCCCTTTATTGCTAATCAGCAGACACAATAGAAAAACTTAAGGGGTAGTTAAATGGGATATAAGAAAATCACATCCCACATAATTCTATAGCTCCAAATAGTATTGATTACTCAGTTAACTTTCGAACCACAGGACACAGGCACAGGCTATATACAATGTATTGATGTACAGCCTAGCAATAACATTGTTACTGGTCGAATTGTAAAGCTGAGCGGCATGTCGCCTGCAGTATAGTTGTGGTTAACCGATGCGGGTAGACGGAATTCTGAATTCTGACATTTGACCGTCCATAACTCCGCAAAATCCGATTAAACGTGTATGTGTTCGAAGCATGTTATTCTATTGTTATTTCGATAAGGACTTTGAAGCGTGAATTGAGAGGGTTGAAAATTCGAAGAAGAGCTGAATTTTTATGAGTTCAGGACCTAAAATAATCAGACTGATAGTAATAATAAACTGTGTGAGTAGTATATTATTGGGCATTCTATACCACTATCGGCAAGTTGCTCGGCGAGTGCGCCTCGCTGCCGATAGTGGTATAGAATGCCCAATAATTGATAATCTACTCGCCTCTCCACTCGACCGAGACAGTACATTGTACTGAGAACTTGATTTGGAACGATAATTCGAGCAAATCGATACTCGACTCGCCACTCAACTCGACCGATACACTCGAACGAGACAGTTCATTTTGTCGCGTACTGGATGAGCTTTACTCGACCATTGACTAGTAACTTACTCCTTACCACTATATTCCATACGTCTGACCAGTATGCGGCGTTTCGGAGAACGATGAACTGTCAACTATCAACTCGACTCTCCGTTTACTTACTGCACTCGACCGATCACTCGAGTTTGTATTCGCTGTTAACAGAATGTCGAGCGAGAGTGATGGTGGCCGATGATTGTAACAAACCAAAGCTTGTGACTAAAGCGTTAACGGGTTGTTACTGTAAATAATAAACAACTGTAACTTAGGTACTTGGTTTAATTATCATAAAATGTTGGTTTGTCTGGAAACAAAATATCAGCCGCACGCACGAGCTCTTGTAGTTTTCGCCACTGAGGAGAGTCCGCGTCGGTCTGGAACTTGATTCGGACGAGCGCTTTCTTCCACAGCTCGGCGGAGTCGGTGAGGCGAGCGTCGTCAGCCTTGTACACCTTGCAGTCGATGTAGTACTCTCCGTCGGTGCTCGTTGCTCGGCGCTCACAGCCGCTGGCTACGCGGTTCACAAAGAATGAAGTTAGGTGATCCGATGAATGTTCTTTGTGTGGGATGTCGCGGTTTTTACTGATGCCGAATATGTCCATGCCAGTGTTGGTTTTTTTTACTGAAATAATAACGAAAACTGTTATTAGTTAATGTTTACAACGAGAGATGCAGGGGCAAACAAAAAATAACAACGGTGTGTAAGCAGCGCACACAATCGCATAATATTTTATGAACGACACCACGGATATTTCTGTAGAAAATATTACAAGTGACTAATCAGCGAATGGAATACTTATGCAAATTGCACTATTATAATTCAATTAGTGGAAACGTACTACTTTACTATTTTAATTTAATCAGAACTAGGAGATAATAAATTCAAAATATTATTCACCTGCTACGAGTTACGGTTGTTGTTTGTGACTGCATCTTGCGTTTCCCATTGCTGTCTGCAGACGGATTGCGACTGGCCTTCACTTTGTGTCCAGTGATCGATGCTTGCGAGTAATCACACTCAGAGTCTGACCTGAAATAAAGATAGAGGAAATGTAGTCACACAATTATTATTAATTAATCCAATGGAGTAATGTCCATTGCGCTGGGCATACTATAGGACACAAGTGTTCGGGCAAACACTGGTTCTCTAATATTTAAATGGGATAGCACTGAGACTGAGCTAACTATGTACAGATCGGGTGATCTGTGAAGTAACGCGCTCACAAACAAATATATGTAGTTATAAATGACAGGCTAATCACAAGTGTGATCCATGAAAACGAACAGACTATTTTATCAGACTTACATTATTTTCCGATCAGAAGTTCCACTCGGTTTGATGACTTGGCTGGTGATGACAGCAGCGGATGGCTATCGACAATGCCGTCACTGATATTGTAGGCGACACGGAGTGTTTGTAGACCGATTATACAAGAGCACTTCGTTGCACTTGCAGACTGCGAAAACTTTGTACCGAACAGAAAAACTTGTGGCTTATAAGTTAAAATCGAATTATAAGTTAGGAATGTTAAATCCACTACAATCAATCCGGTATTGCTTTGTTAAAGTAACTTTTTTCTATAGTCGTATTATACGCGTTGGTAAAATGAAGACGAAGGAAAATTTTATACTGTATCGAATGTCGATGCAGCGTAATAAGCTAGGGCTGACCAAACGATAGCGTGAACGGAATCGCCACAAACCAGATAGATTTTATTATTTTAAAGAAGTAAATAAATGTTTCCAAGGTAATTATTTCATCATCTACATTCAGGTTTCGTGTAGAAAAAATGAACTTACTGCCGTCTACCGCGTACTTCTCTAGATTTCCTAAAATAAATAGATAATATAATTCCTGTAACTACGGTAACGGGCATGACGAAACCATGAACGTTATATGATATCGTCATCGTCATGTCGTCTATCGACATACTATGATATATTTTAATCGATTAAGTGCATTGTGTGAAATTTGTATATTTGAATGCCTACCAAGTTGTTACCAACCCTAACCAAAATAGCTGATTATTGTGATTGCGAAATAAATAATTATGTTTAGCACACGTGTAACAATTAGGCAATAACAACTTTTATGATGAAATATTTTTCTGCTTTGTAGACAAAAAAGAAAACAAAATAAAAATCCCTAAAATATTATTTATTACCTCAAAGTCTCTCGGAGCGAGCACCTTTCTAAACTGTTACAGTACAATCAAGTTAATTATTATAAATAAATATTTAATTGATCTCACACCAGAAACAACAACAATTTCAGCTACTGGAGCAACTGTGTTCGTTATATCGGGGTGCTGAAATATACATACATATTTGGATCACGCAAATACATAATCTTATGTATGAATCATTTCATATTGTGCAGGTAATTATCAAATATAACACAACAATAATACGATAACTATTTAGAACATTACAATAATTATGACTATTTTTCATTCTAGAATTTACAGCTTTTTACCTAATTCTTCATCGGTACCAATAAACCATTTTTTTTAGTTTCAGATACATTCTGCCTAAACATAATATTAATTACTGACTTGCCTGTGAAGAATTATTAAATTACTTGAAGTATAACTACATATTTGGACCACGCAGATACACGTACTCTTATGTATACATAGTTTCATATTTTGCAGGTAATTATGAAATATATTTTTCTTCCCAGAATATACCATTATCTTACCTAATCAGATTATGTACCTAATGCATCCATTTTTTTTTTTCAGATACATCCTGCCTAAACATAATTACCGACTTGCCTGTGAAAAATTACACAAGGATCTTGAAATCAGCGTAAAATTGTCCTGACCAAGTTGTACTAATTATATAAAATATTTTGTCTGGTATACCTAAGACGGTGAATATTAGTTGTAAGTATTATCTAATCCAAATTTATTGAACTAATAATTTCAAGTGTTCTTAGATTTCAAACAATAATATAATGCCTCACTGCTCTGATTGTAAAGTATTTGTAGACAATCGTCGATGGTCTGGTCATTTACGTAGCAATGTACATAAAAACAATAGTTCTATCCCTATGTATGATAATGTTGCAATTATTAATTCTTCTTTTAAAGAACGAATCAAAAGTTACAAAATCATAGCGACAGGTGAACAAATACATAGTTTTCCTGAGGTGTTTCTCAAAAGTATTAGTACACAAGTCAAACATTTAATAGACAATTCAATAGAGAAACACACCTCTGTCAAAATAAATTTTGAACTGTTTGCTTCGTTTCTTATGTATAAAAATGATCAACAAGAAATAAAATCATTCCGTACAAACAACATTATTACACATTTTAATTACGATTTTGATTCTATTTATAAACTAACTATTGATTTACTACTAAAAAAAATTGAAGAATTTGAGGAAAGGGATAGTGGTTGGACTTTTTTATGCAATTCACATTTAGAATTAAATATTAATAAATATCAACCTCTCAGCGGATCTAAATTTTTAACTTTGCCGAAATTCATAAAAAGTAAAAGAGCTTGTTTGAATATTCGGAACAATGATGAGTATTGCTTTTTGTGGTGTGTTGTGGCGGCATTGTACCCCACAAATAGACATCCCGATAGGATTTCGTCTTATCCCCGCTTTCAGGATGTTTTGAATGTTAATAATTTGACATTTCCAATCACATTTTCGGACATAGCTATCTTTGAGAAAAATAATCCTTCTGTTAATATATATGTGTATGGTTTAAAAAACGAGAAGACAATTATTGGACCGCTTTATAAAACGTTGAATAATAAGTCTAATAAAAGTATCCATCTACTGTTTATAGAAAACAATAATAATTCTCATTACTGTCTTATCAAAGATTTATCTCGTTTAGTTAGAAATCAGATGACCAAACATCATGGTAAACTATATTTCTGTGAAACTTGTTTATTGTTTTTTCCAACGCTTAGTCAAATTGAATCCCACTTGTGTGGGGGGATCGTCACAGTTTTACCAGAACAAGGTTCATTTTTAAAATTTAAAAATTATGATAGGAAACAAAACATTCCATTCGTCATATACGCTGATTTCGAAACGTTACTTGAACCCATTTCCGGCGATGATTTCAACACCGCTAATACGTCATACTCTAAACGCCACGTGCCGGCTGCATTCGCTTACAATGTCGTGTCATCAAATAAAAATGATAGCGTTGAAGGCTATAGAAGTTATCGCGGCAATGATTGTGTTTCAAAATTTATAAATTTTCTTACTGAGGATGTAAAACAAATACATCAGATTATATCCAAAAGCGAGCCTATGATATTCACTGATGACAATTCTCTAGAGTTCAAACGTGCCGTTAGGTGTCATATTTGCGACAATTTACTCTTGACCGATAAAGTAAGAGATCATTGTCATATTACAGGCCTGTATCGAGGTGCAGCACATCGACACTGTAATTTGCAACATAAAGTACCAAAATTTATACCAATATTTTTTCACAATTTATCCGGGTACGATTGTCATTTATTTATAAAAAAGTTAGGCGAAATTCCAGGCCCAATTAAAATAATCCCTAAGACTAAAGAAAAATACGTCGCATTTACCAAATTTATTCCTATTGCTGATAATGAGTTTATTTGTATAAGATTTTTAGATTCATTCAACTTTTTAGGGACAAGTTTAGACAAGCTCGCTAAAACATTGCAGGTGGAAGATTTTGTTAATCTTCGATTTCATTTTTCTAAAGACAGACAGTTTAATTTATTGACAAGAAAAGGTATATATCCTTATGATTACATGACCAATTGGAAATGTTACGATCAAAAATCATTGCCGTCTAAGGGTAATTTTTATAATTATTTGACTAACGAAGACATTACAGATGAGGATTATAATCACGCACAGGCTGTTTGGGCTGAATTCAATATTAATAACCTCGGCGAGTATACGGATCTATACTTAAAAACGGATGTGCTTTTGTTAACAGACATATTTCAAAATTTTCGGAAAACCTGTAAACAATATTACAGTCTTGACCCAGCGTTTTACATTACTGCACCTAGTTTATCTTTCGATGCAATGTTGCTAAAAACGGGCGTTCAGTTAGAACTCGTGTCGGACTTAGCTATCATCAGAATGATACAAAGCGGTATACGCGGCGGTTTGTGCATGTGTTCCCATCGGCATGCTAGAGCCAATCACAAATACATGCCTGAATATAATCCATCACAACCTGAGAGTTTCATAGTATATTTAGATTGTAATAATCTTTACGGTTTTAGCATGTGTCAGTATTTACCATACTCTAGTTTCAGATTTTTAAGTGATAACGAATTAGCAAATTTTAATGTTACCACTATAGAGGATAACGCAAACTGGGGCTTCATATTAGAAGTCGATCTATTGTATCCCGAGCATTTACATAATGACCATAATGACTTACCATTTTGTCCCGAAAAATGTGTACCCCCGGGAGGTAAAACAAAGAAATTAATAGCAAATTTGTATAATAAGTACAACTACGTGATTCACTACGTTCATTTAAAAAAATGTTTAGAACATGGTTTAATATTACGTAAAATTCATAGAGCAATTACTTTTAGACAGAGTCCGTATTTAAAACAGTACATAGAGTTAAATACTCAATTAAGACAGAAAGCAAAAAGTTCCTTCGAACAAGACTTTTTTAAGTTATTAAATAACAGTGTTTTTGGAAAAACATTAGAAAATACTGAAAATAGAGTAACCGTACATTTAGTTAATCAATGGTGCGATCAGTCCAATCGAACTAAGAAATTTATATCCGCTGAGAAACTTATAGCCAACCCCTATTTCCACAGTGCATCTATTTTATCAGAAAATTTAGTTGCAATACAAATGAAACCTGATCAAATTATTTTAGATAAACCTATATACATAGGTTTCACTGTATTAGAACTTTCAAAAGCACACATGTATTACTTTCATTACAATATTGTAAAGCCTTTTTATAAAGATCGAGTGCAGCTATGTTACACAGATACCGATTCCTTTGTCTATAAAATATACACCAACGATTTTTACAATGATTTGAAATATAATTTTTTACAATATTTTGACAGCAGTAACTATGAAATCACAAATGATTTACAGATACCGCTAAAAAATAAAAAGGTTCCCGGTCTCTTTAAAGATGAAATGGGAGGAAAATATATTACTGATTTTGTTGGTTTGAGATCGAAACTTTACTCTATAAGAACCCCTAATAGTATCATTAAAAAAGCAAAAGGAGTAAAATCATGCGTGGTCAGGGATTTAAACTTATCAGACTATGAAACCATTTTATTTAATGGTGGAGTAATCCGGAGAAAAAATAATATGTTTAAATCAATAAAGCACGAAATATTTACTCGGACTGTCAACAAAGTTGCTTTATCTAGAAATGATGACAAACGATCGATATCTGTGGATCAAATATCAACCCGAGCCTGGGGGCATGCATTTATTTTTAAGAATGAATTACTTTGATCATAATTTTAAGTTAAGTGTTACCTACTCATAGTTTAGTTTTAGGAAATAATAAATGTTAATATTATACAAAAAATGAAATAAAGTGTGAATTATTATAATTATTGACTTGTTTTATTTCTGAAATCCTGTTTATTTCAAAATATCATTACACTTTTTTTTTTAACACTGATTGCAGTTATCTCACTATGCACCTAAAATACCATGCATCATAAGGTTGATTTTCGAATAACTAACGTTTTACGATTAAGTAACATGCTTACAAGGCGTTGTTTGTCATTGTATAAGTGTTACCTACGTTGCAGTTCATTGGCCTTAGTCTTGAGACACAAACGCTTAGTTGACAATATTAGTATGACTTGTAATTATTTAGTTATTTTGTCATCATTTACGAAATATTATTCGGCGCGAACACCTGTTTAATATTTTTTTAACTTCCATCAAAAGTTATCATGTCGGTGAGTAAAATATTTTTAATTCGTTTTTTTTATGATTGTTTTATAATTAGAGATTGTGTTCGCAGCTGTGTTGTGTTGCATTTTTCCAGAGCCTTTTGTCACTAATCTAAAGTAAATCTAGACTTTCTCGATTGAAAACCCAATTAAAACGCTATACTAGCGGAATAGTGGTATAAATTGTGTTTATATTTTGTTCCAGAATTCTGACACCGAGATTGTATTCAGCCAGTATGCTCAGGATCCTTACGAGGGATTCTCCGAGATGTTTCGCAGTGAACCCGGGCAAAGCAAACAAGTCACGAAAGATAAAAAACCAAAACAACGGTGCAGGGAAAAATCGATAAAGCAAAATCCTACAAAATCCTTCGTTATGAGTCGACTACATCGAAAAGGGATTAAGTTAATAAAAATTTCAGTGGTAGATCTGTGTAACAACAATCCTCAAACCATAGACAGTGATAGTGACAGTGAAAACGTTATTATAAACGCTCAATATATTGTTCAAGATCCCATCGACAGTGTTATGGACGAAACTGAGTCTTTAGTTAAGAAAATATCAAAATCTTTAATAGGTACTGACTTTTATTAACCGTTTTTGTAAAGTAGTTAATATTTGTATTTTCATTATGATGTTTTTATTTAATTTTGTATTAGGTTGTGTTATTTGTGGAGTAGCGTGGGGGTGTTTAACAAAATAAAAGCAAATTTACATTATTTTGATTTTTATTTAAAAACCTTAAAACCAATAATCTAAATACATTACACATATGAGTACATACATTTATACCCATTCTAAATATTTCCTTAAACAAAGCACATTTTTAAGAGCACATTGCTTTAGATGTTTATTACAATTAAAATTAGATCTTCCTTCACAGTATTTTTTATGCAAAACAGAGAAACTAAGACATTGTTCTGTACCAAGGTCTGATACTTTACAATTCACACACAGTTCCTTTATCCAATTCACCTTCTCCAAACCATTTACAATAATTTCCTTATTTTCTAGATATGGAACGATTATACGCCGAAATTCTCTATAGTCAATATATCCTTCATTCCAATAAATACCTCTATTTCTTTCCAACCATTTAACTTGTCTCTTTTCGTCACTTGTTAAGTATTTAAACAAGTATGGCGGTTTTATTAAAAATGTTTGCGTATAATCACGACTTGCAAAAGCTAATTCTTTTATTATAAAATTATTGTTCAGGTCTTTAAACCCTTGAACATCTAAAATAATAGTATTCGGATTCATGATATTTTTCTCACAGTATTACTCAATGGCTTGTACTCAATTATGCAGTCGTTCAATATAAGACAGTATGCAGAAGTTTGATCTGGTATATCGGAATCACTCTCAATTTCCACTCTTACATCCACAATAGGACCTGTCTTTACATTATCAGCTTGTCTAGAGCAATCTATGACAAATAGCGGCGCCAAATCTTTGAATTGTTTCTCACTTAATAAGGGTTCCGAGCGACGTCCGTAATAAGACTGTTGAAATCTGATGTATTGCTCGTATAATAAAGCGATTCTGTTATTCGCGAAGCTGACATTTAGGTTTTCATACGGGAAGTAAGTTGAGTTTAAGTATACTCTAACGTCACGAACATGACAGTGATCGAACTGGGACATATCAGAACTTGAATTGTTTTTTCTATTTGTTTGTAGACCCATAATTATGTATCTTGGTTTCTCTATTTGTGAGGAAGTTTTGATAGACCAGGTATGTTTTGTAGTTTTAGGTAAAGCTGGATATTCGTACAGATCCCAATTTCTGAATATCATCTGGAGTGGTCGATCTTTTTCTAACAGTTTTAGCAAACTTATTTTTTCTTTGTCGGACACTTTAACATGCGGTACACGCCAGATGATTTTATTTATCTGAACGTCGTCTACAAATTCCCCGGTGTTAAGTTTCACAGCATTCAGATTAGTGTTACTTCGTAGCAATATCAGTTCGTGCCTACTATTTATCACGACTTTCTTGAAATCTTCTGCAAAACCGATAATGTTACAGAGGGGTATAGAAGCAGAAAAACTACCCCCATTAATATTTTTTATTCCATCGATATTCCAGCCCCATGCATTGGCTATCTTTGATTCACCTTCACTCATTGATATTAACGATTTCATGGTGGTAGTTATGCCAGCGTTTTTTATTCTATCAATTTCCACTCCATTCAGCTCATATCTTATATCTTGGAATAAGTAGAGTAGAGCATTATTCGTAAAATTAACACTAGTGGCTTTCTCTTTCATATCCTTTTTACTTACGACAACAGTTCCTTCCAAATACAAGGTACTAGCTGAGGGAAGTATATACAAGTCCTGTTGGTTAATAGGTATGCGGATTTCATCGTTTCTATTGAAACTAGTTACGTAGGGCTTGTAAGAATGAAATTCGATTCCTTCAACAGTGTTGTCATAAGTCGGAGCAGATAAAACGTCTAAGATATTCATTTTAGCAAACCGATCGCTTTGAGAAATGCCTTGTTTTCTTTAGTTAATTTAATTTTCTTCTTAGAGCGAGCTCTTATTTGGTTGGAAGCTTGAGCGGAACTGATATTTTTGATTTGTTGATGCATATATTTATTGTAGTCAATCATTTTTTTCTTCTGAGATGCAAATACAGCTGCACTTCTTCACCGCGCAAATTGATTAAGCGGTTATTTATATCTAACAGCCTGATATGTATACAGCTAATGTTGTTTTGGTTAATTGGAAAGTATATCGCGTTTTTCGGGATTTCTATAATTCTATATCCGGGAGGCACGTTGAGAGCAAATTCGTGGATAATGTGACTGGGTTCTCCGTTTGTGTACGAGCCGCTTACAATATCACATTCGATCCTGATCACTGTTGTAGGTAAAATGTTGACTGGAAAGTGCGATACATGCCATTTATTTGCTTTTAAGATCTGCTTATTAAACCCTAACAAATTCCTAAACGTACCTTCTTTATTAAAATTTATGTCTTTTGTACAATATACAGCAGCTTTTAAAGTATTGTTATTGCACTGTAGTTTGATTGATGCATCTTTCATTTCAGATTTTAAATAATCATTAATATCTTGCAATTCATAGGTGCCGTCAGGTATTTCAATAACTTCGTTAGAACCATAATAGAACTTATTATTCGTTTTGTCAATGTTTGGAATAGAATTAAATGTTGCGAAATGCAATAAGGCACACTCATACTGTTCATATAGTTGCAACGTGTTAGGATAGTAAGTAGATAAAGTTGACGAGTTTCCAGTTATCGATAATGTGAGTGACATCTTGCAAATGATTCAAATAAAAGAAAAGCATAAGTTTTATACGTTTTATTTCCAAAAATTCCATAGATATTCTAAACATAAGTGTCCACAATTTACAGTGTTGAATTTCTGATATCTTGTATAATTATAAAAAACATTACAATTCTTAAAATATCGCATTAATTCCATTGGAGGTTTTAAATCTCCAAAGCTATCAAAATATTCACAATAATTGCATACTTTTACATAAGCTACCCAATGCGTGCCTTCGTTCTTAGAGTCGTCCAAGTTAACGACACCACATTCAACCCGTTTTGGCGTCCTTGGTAACTGATCCTTCATGTATACTCCTCGAAAGTGAGGGATGTTGCGTGCATACCTTTGGATGTCTATATTAGTGAGAGGACGATTAGGTAGCTTATTTTTCAGTTTTTTGAAGACTTAATGAATAAACCATTACCATTTTTATGTGACTTAATGTACAAGCCCTGACCTAACTTTAAAGACTCCATAGCCTTATTATGTCGTTGTGTTTCTCGCAAATTTTGCTGACCTGCTTTGTAATCGTTAACAGTTTTTGCAATACCAGCCGCACCACCAGCTAAAGTTCCTAAAGCTGATAAACCCGCAAAAATTGGGATTAAAGGTAGAATACCTCCAGTCTTTGGTAAGGGTATCACTCGCGGCACTCGAATTTTCTGAATGCATGGGATTATTTTTTTTGCTGCTGAGTAAGCAGCGTTAATTAAAGCTTTACTGTCCTTTGGATTCAGTTTCTTTATTTTTGCTTTTATTTTTGACACGAAACTTTTAAACGTTTTAATGCCAGAACCAGATTTCAGTTTGGCTTTCATAACTTTGCTCACTAACCATGAACTAAGTTTTTCACCTTTCCCAGCATCGCTCGATTTAAGTCTTTGTTTAGCCATATTTAGTAGTTGCAAATCAGCTTTGTGGCGATTGGGTAAGTCTGTATGGTTTGCATATGCAATGTCGTGATGCATACAAGCTTCGTCTAGCTTATTTACACCTCGGTCACCTCGTAATAAACGTTTCTGCAATTTAGTTCCGGGACCGCAATAATTGTAGCCGGGTAAATGAAGTTCGAACGGTAGATTATTAATTAAGGTATTAACAAGTTCACCTCCTTGCATTGTCTAATGTGTAATGAGAGAAATGATGCAAAAGTAATCGTTATATAATTATTTTAATCCACTATTGCAGTTTTCTCGATCCAACTATTTTCTTCGTTGTTTAGACCCAACCATTTCACAAACATTTTTGATCCTTTTCTTTTTAAAACCCTTTCTATCAAATAAATACCAGGATAGTAAGATTTCTGAAGTTCTTGCTCGTAAAAGGTTCCCATTATGGCCTGCTTTCGCTGATCTTGTATATGATATGTTACTGGTATGGTATGGTTAATTTTTTTTATAGTAAATATTTCAGTTGACCAATTAGGTGTATAACCTTTTTCAAAATGGTGTTTGTATTTACTGATACGAACAAAGTCACCTACTTTGAACTTAGGTTTTCTACGGACGGTTACATGATTTAAGGCTTTTTTAATATTTTCTTTTATAACAGACTCGCAAGATTTATTTACTTCAATTGGTTTAAATTTAATGGTACGATGTTTTGTGTTGTTATATATCTTTAACGTAACCTCTAACGGTATACCTAACCACATATAGTTTCCGTTCAGACTAAAATATTTATATATTTTATTTTTAAGAGTTTTAATCAGTCGCTCTACGATCGAAGCTTTTTTGGTAGAAAACGTTGAGTAATGGTTAACATTGTAAGTCTTCATAAGCGTTTGAAATGAGTTGTTATAAAATTCTGTTCCCATATCAGTTTGTAAATTAACCGGTTTGCGATTGCTGTTAATCAGTATTCGTTTAAATGCATGAGTAACATCAAGTTTATTTTTTGATTTTAATGGCTCTGCCCAAGCGTACTTTGAGAAGCAGTCAATCACCACTAAAATGTAATTATGACCTTTATTATATTTTCTTAAATTTTGCATGTCCATCAGATCAGCTTGCCACAAGTCATCGATCCCCTTTAGAATGACAGGACGTCTAACGAAATTTCTTCGTGCTGCTTTATGTATTTCATTAACAATTTGCTGTTTTGCCATTACGGAGTTTTTTGTAGTAATTTATCTACCTCTGCTTTGGTATAAAACTTATCTTCCAAATGAGTTGAAATCTCAGGTATCTTTGCTTTTAAAGTAGCCTGAACTGTGTCCTTTGTGTCTTTTATGATTTGAGAGCGCAATGAACCAATCATGTTATTAAATTCTTTTAACATATTAGCATTCAATCGATCTACATAATCCTTGTTCACGGTCAGGTTATTTAATTCTTTTAACATGTTAGCATTCAATCGATCTACATAATCCTTGTTCACAGCATCGCCTGCTTCTACTGGAGATCGGACTCCTCTTAATCTTGATGTTTTTAAATCAAAATCTCCGTTTTCTAATTTTAACAATGCGTTCTCATTAAACTCAAATAACTCTGATAAACGCATTCTTTTGTGAATGTAGTGTCCGAATTTGTCTACGTTCATATTTAAGGTGTATTGTATCGAGAAGCTGATAATAAAATAAACACATTTTAAAATATTTATTTATTTATAACTTTACTTTCACGCAATTCTTCAATGATAGATATAATTTCATTATCTAATCCTGTGTTACCAGCATCTCGAGATGCAATTAGTAATTTTAACCTATCTACCAATTCATTTGGATCGTCCCAATAAACAAAATCAACATTTTTCTTCCACATTTTTGTAAAGGGTAGTCCTTTTCCTTTCGTTTGGTGGTCCTGAATTGTACTTCGTAGTTGGAATAGAGGCTTAATAATTTGCAAATATTTTTGTCCTTTATTACTTTTGATTGGTTTACTGGGCTCATAGTCCCGTCGATGTGCGTTTGTGTCAAGTAGCATCGACTTATAATGTTTCATATCACTCTCTGTAACCAAGCTTAAATCGGCATTCTTTTTCAACAGCAACTGTTTTAAACCAGGCGTATTTCGGTATTTGCGTCCAGCTACGATGATATACTCATCACTGATCGTTATACGAGCAGAACCTAACATCAATTTTCCGCCCTCTTTTCTGACACCAAACGGAATATCGGTCAGAGCTTCTGAGGACACTGACCAGGATGACGAATCAATACCTTGGTTGTTTTCAACTAATGATTTGTACGAAGAGTCACTTTCGATATCAGATTCATATTCGTCTTCATTGTCGTTATTATCATTGGTTCCTTTACTAATTGTGGGTTCTTTTTGCAAAGTTTTATCGATAAACGGAACTTCGGTTTCTTCATTTTCTATATTATGCGGAACACAAGCCTGCTTACTGACATTAGCAATTTGGTTGAGTGGTTCTGTTACCGGCTTGAAAACTGATTCCAGTACTTGCTGATTGTTAAGCTCAGCATCTCTCATCTTTCGCACCTTCTTCTTAACAGCATCTGCAGCCTCAACAATTTGTCTTTTCAGTGATTTTTCCATAGTAACAAAAAGTTCGTGATTGATTAAGCGATGTCTGAAGAATAATAATATCGCGAGGGTAACACTCTTAAATATAAATATTTTTAATCAAAGACAACAAAAGTGTCAAATTTATTTCTATAACATCCTTTATTTTTGGAGCAATCCTTATTAATCACTACATAATTGAAAGGTTCACTCCATATTTTCGAACACATTTCACGAAATTCAATCCATGTCATATCAGTGTTGACATGTTCTTCATAAATATGCCGTAAATTAATTTCATCTTGTTTAAAAAGTATGATTAAGTTCGCATTATCTCTTACTAACTGCTTGGGGATTTTACTATATGTTTGGTTCAGATAAAAACAATCTATGCATTTGTGTCTTCCCATTGCAAAATAATCACGCATGTTATTTTGATTTTCACAAGCAACATCATCAAAAATAATCACGGAGTTGGGTTTTGCGTCCTGAACGCTTAGTACTTCCTCATTTCCCTGATATTTCTGGAGGGAAATACCGGGAACCCGTTGCAAAACTCTTTCTAAGAAAATGTACTTAGGTTGGTGCAGAGTTTTTGAATAAACATAAACATTTTCAAATCTTAATCCATTTTCGTGTATAAGAAGGCCAATTAATAAATTGGTTTTTCCACAATTGGATGGACCACAAATGATACATCGTACTGAGTTAGGTAATAATTCCCCATGACGAAAACTAGTCTTACAAATATCATCGCAGACTGTATCAACATGCAGCGATTGCGGTTGTTTTACAAATTTCATGATTACTGTTGGAAATGAACCGATTAAAAATGAGTGAATGTATATAGTACGTTAACATTTATAAACTTACCACAACCTCTTTTGCGTTACTGGTCATTGATCGAGTGGATTGTTCATTACTAAGCATTCTGTACCACCCTTCAGAGCGATAGCAAACTCGCATGATCATTGGTTGTATACAGTTATACACTAGAGAGTAAGTAAACGGAGAGTTGATGGATGATCATCGTTGCTCATCAAGTACGCAGCAAAATGTACTGTCTCGGTCGAGTTTATCGGTCGAGTGGAAAGGCGAGTCGGTTATCAATTATTGGGCATTCTATACCACTATCGGCAGCGAGGCGCACTCGCCGAGCAACTTGCCGATAGTGGTATAGAATGCCCAATAATATACTACTTGTGTGTATTTTACAAGAAACCAATTCGTTCAATTAAATTGGTTTGCTTCTCATTAGGAACAAAATTATAATATTTAACACCATGATCAATTCTTTCGTGAAGACAAGTCAAGGAAAAGTATTGGTGACTTCCAAATTGTATTCCATTAGTAATTATGCGTCTTGTGAAAATAACAGCCACTTAGATACCGTATTGTCACTTAAATAATTTATTATTAAGAGTTAAATTACACACTCAGGAACCGTATGTCAATCTCAAAACACATCAAGATGCTCAAAGCAATTTATCAAATAAAAGAAATACAAATCAGATCACGTTGAATATTTTAAATTTAAATGCACAAGTTTTTTCACGTTTGCAATTTGGCAAAATAAAACATTCACTTTATTATGTCACGACTCTGTGTACCTAATTTAAGTTGAGGTCAACGACTTGTGTCAAAAATCAAAGTGTGTCTCTAGCATATCAACTAACTAGATGAAAATAAAAATGTACTTTTTAAAACATGGTAACTAATATTTGCCGCAGATCTAGAGAGAGATAGAGCAAAATGATGTTTTTCAAAAAAGTTGGGCGGAATTTAATAAAAACCTTGTTGGTTTATACAACTTCATACCAACATATTTAAATGAAAAAATAAGAAATGACAGACCCATAAAATACGCAAGGTTAGTAATGGAATGTTTATCTTTCTGTTAAAACTTTGCATAATTTTTTACTTTTCGTCTTTTTTTCAGGGTATCCAGCCATCAAGATAATTTCGATGAAAACAAAGCTATAATAGATCTATATAGTATAGACAAATGTATGTCTGTTGGAATTGTGAAATCAATTATTTCAGTAATGCGCCTTATCACCTCATTGTCTGTACAGTTAGACCATAAGCTCTAGGTAACTGATTACACCAACTAATAATTACATTAAGGTATGTGTTAATCAGATTATTCACAATCCATTATTAGGAAATACAACACCGCTGACAGATCTCCAACCAATGACAGTTACCATAATGAAATCTGCGATTGCTTGAGCTTAGTTTACGAATGCACTTACAAAGCAACATTTAGATTTAGCACCTTAATTATTAGAGTTAAAGTTTAATTTTGTTCGGAACATTCGTAAATTAGCAATCCCACGGAACGATAAATCCGACAGATAAGAACTATTAGCCGTACCAGTGACATTTCCAGTATTATGAAATTGCAGAAAATAGTGGAAACTTAACTAAGTTCCTGGCCGTAAATGTTGTGACGTTAAAAATTTATAGCTTCGTGAACTGCAGGTGCTTAAATTATTCTGGAGATTATAAGACGCCAAAAAGACGCCCACAATTTCATAAGTAAACGGAAATTGTTTGTCTAAGTCGAAAATTACACTTTAATTTTGTCTTTTGACCTTTACTCAGCTTTAAGACGAATTTTCCATGGCAAACAAACTGTTTTGTATTATTATGTAAATAAAGTTTGAAAAGTTTATTCACATTACGGATAATAGAAAATTTTATTGGTTTCCGTCTATAGAACAAATTGCTTTTTATGGGCTTTCAGTTAAATAAACGCAATTCACGAATAGTCAGTAAAAAATATTGAATTATCTAAATTAGGTACAATTTGTTACCGCAAGCATTACAACCAATCACTACGCCCACTGAAGCACGTAACGTTGCAGTACCCACTACTGCCACCACGGTATATCTAGACATAATACTTATATCAATAAATAAATTGTTAATAACTTTATTTGACCTTTATAACTAAGTATTTTAGGTTAGAAACGTGGCCTATAAACTATCTAACGACTTGTTGTAATGAGTCCTCTCGTACCTACCATAAAATTAAACTAGTGACATTTATATTACAAACAATTATTATGGTAATTGAATCTGCGACATACAACGCAGCTGTTGTAATATATTGTGTTAAGTGTTATTTTAAGCCACCAAATTACAATAATGCAGGTAACTCAAAATTTGAATTGCGTAGAAACAACAACCGGGTAAAGAAGCTAAGTAACTTTTTCACTGTCCATGTCCGAGTCTCTTTATTCAATGAAAGCTTTTCGTTTGGCTAGCAGAGTTCGGGCTTTATTTCTTCGTCTTTATTTTCTCCATAAGTGACAAGTCAAGCATGAATCATTGTAAAGTGCTTTCCACTACCTTACTTATTCCATTGAACACCTTAAACAATAGGGATCTTGCCTGGGTTAAAATATGATAATTCTATTTCAGTAAGATTATCAAATAATATTGGACTCGTATTTTTTGCTTTGTCAAATAAATTAAAATTGACAAAGATAAAGCACATCAAATTTTAGGAATGGGGCCTTGTGACATCACTCTGTCAGTATAAAGTGTAGCACACCGTGACGTCACACGATATATCAATGCACTTTAACGTCTTAAATTTTAGGTTTACGTGTCAAAAGAAAAAAATACGTGTCCAATATTTTTAGGTTATCGAACTGACAGACTTAATAGATATATTTTTCAACATCCCTATTTCAAAATGTGTATCTTTCCACTTGCAGAACGATATTTTTGTATATTCAGTATCACTGACTATGTAAAATCCCTAAGCTTAATAATATATTGCAGATATAGCATCAAATAATCGAATATGTCTGCCGGACGTCAGTGTGGCGAGGCCGACGTACTGCCAACGTGACGTCACGTGCAGCCAATCCGCCGTTCTCCTGCAGTTGGCAGATGGTAAAATTGTACTTAATAAAATAATAATGTCTGTCCGATGCCTCATTTCTACTGAGCTATTTCAGTTGCAACTGAATCGAAATTTTTATATTAAAGTTGACGACGAAGACCAAAAAATTAACAGTTTAGAGAACCTGTTTTGTAAATCATCATTGGATCTACAAAATATTTTTAGAACAGCGAGAGAACTACTATGATTGATGACTCAGAAAGTAATTTTAGTAAATGAAAGAAAAAAAAAACAAGGTTCTGACGCAACAGTACAGTTAAGATTTACCCATAAACGGTGGGTATAGCATATACACATCTCTATTTTGAAACGAGGAAAGAAGAGCAAATTAATATTAAAAGCGATATTAATTATTCATGTAAATAGGATAAGATTAATGGAATGTTAGCAGTCGATAGATATAAAACGAATGGTGCTCTCTACGTCCAACCTTTGCATGTTCGTATGACGTTATTGGCTCCCGAATGATTACGTTAATGGATACCACGTTTTAACGATCTTTTAGCTCTTGAATTGACTATAAAGGAGATACGACTGAATTTATGACCATTGAGACGTTACCTTTAATCTGCTACTCTATTAGTCCCATGCGAATTCTAATGTATTTTATATCTCGGCCCCGTTTTAAAGATCAAAGATTATCGCATTCATTAAAATGGATATCAGACCTAAAAGTTTTACCCTACTTCTTGGGAATTTATGTGCACGGAATTGGAATTCAGAAAACTGAACATGAAAATATTTAATTGGATTTAGCGATGCTACAAAGGCAAAGTACACAATTGGATTTCAGCGTCGGTACAACGAAATAGACGTACATATTACCGGGTTTCCGACATTGAATTCATGCAATTTTTCTATTACAATAAGCTTAGCTTTAGAAAATCTAGTGCAACGTACCGATGGCCTACATGATATTTACTATTAATTCCTTTAAAGACTCGTAAAACTTCGTGATTTATATAAATTGCAATTTTAATAATCACAAAGGCAAAAGCGTAAACAGTATCCCATTTTTCATCATCAGCCAACTTTATGTAGCCGTTCTAAGCTCCAGTTAAATAAATAACCGCAAAATTCAATTCAACATACCGTTATAAAATAAGCTGCAGGCTACAAAGTCAAATCGTTTTGCGCGGTTAACCACAGCGCTCTCTGTCAGGAAAACCATGGATTTGAAAGTTTACGTTTAAACTTAAAGTTCCCATTCTGTAACCGAAACCCTTCAATATTTCAAATAGCGCATCAATGTTTTTTACCAACTATTTGCATACCTGTTGAACTTCGGTTGAAAATTCTCGCCATATTGGTTCTCTGGGCGTGAAACGATTCTGTTTCACATTATTTCTTGTGTGTTTGAAGTGTGCTGTCGACACGTAGCCGCAATCGTATTGGATAAATATTATTGCAAATAGTTTCAAGATTTCAACTTCCGACTTCCGTTATCAAAAACAAAATGGATTAAAAAGGAAGGTAATCAAAGTAATTAAGAGAGATTGACAAGTTATTTTAAGAGAACGTAGTATCTAGATTTAGTATCCAAATATGAAAGATGACATATTCAAAAAATTTAACAACTTCCTGCCATTGTCCCATGTTACTTGGAGTCGGCGCAACCTATCCGTCATTACCTAGCTAATTTAACATTTATCCACGTATAATTTATGTGCCCACGGCTTGCTTAATTTATTACAATAATTGGAATTGTTTTCAATATTCTATGCGTACTCACGTACGTGTCAATATCAAAATCAATTAGTGCAGTTTTTTGCACGTATGTATTACTAGCTTCTGCAAGCGGCTTCATCCGCGTTAATGTTGAAAATTATTCCGAAGGATCATATTCCCGGGATAAAAAGTATCCTATGTGCTATTCCTGACTATAATCTATATTTGTGTCAATTTCATCCAGATCCGTCGAGCCACTTTTTTTTGTGCTTTATTAGTAAGAACAAAATTCTTAATAATTAATTACGATCTAGCCTAAACGACTAATAAGCAATTTGACTCTAACTTAATATGTTACGTGATAGATTATGTTAAAACTAAGAATAGTGTCCATTTGCACTTTTACACAAGTCCGTAGCACTTTCTTAGAGTCTGATATAATTTAAAAACACTATGTTCATGTGTTATATGTATAGCACAGCGTGGTCACTATTATTCATTCACTTTACACTACACTAATTCAAAAGGTTTAGTTCTTTTTAGTCTACGCACCAAGTTTGTATTGTCTAGCAGCTGAATAGCCTACATAGGGCTTCAGCAAATTTTTGGATGATGGTGGTGACGAATTCCGTTTTAAGGTCACGGTGAAGATCGTCATTTCTTATGTACCAGGGTGCATTTACAGCATCCCTGAGCACTTTATTTTGGAATTGTTGGATTATTTTGACGTTGCTTTGTTTATTACAGCCCCAAAGTTGGATACCATACATACAAATTGGCATGAGTAAATGCTTGTATATGGTTATTTACAAGCATTTACTGATGCCAATTTCAGTTTGTCCAGCCGCTTGAGCGTGAAGAAGTAACAAACATACACACTCACAGACTTTCGCCTTTATAATATTAGTGTGATTAAAACTTTTATATTCAAGTGCTTCTCCTGATTTTTGTTTTCATTCAATCACCTCTGTGGGTTTTATCTGACGCGGTCTGTCGCCCTCTGTAAAAAAACTTACTTTAAATCATTGCCCGCTATATGTTGCTGGGCTCGTCTTGAAACGTCCCCCGGCTATCCCTAATACTCGACGAAACCAATTTGAATTCAATTTAGCTTTTTTTCGAGCAAGCTTTTGTTGCCTCCGAGTTGTGTTTACCTTATTCGATTTCTGTAATTTCATTCATAACAAACTGGATTTGGGGTTCGAAAAGCCCATCGGGGTTGACAGGGGCGTTTGAAATAATATTCTCTTTGATAAGAACCGGTTTGCAGCGGGACAAGTGGTGGGGCCCATGCTTTCGGGACATAGATTCGAATGGGATTTGTCAATGTGAAGTGACAAAAACTAATTATGTCCCACAATGAGCCAGCTTGGGGTAAGGGATCCGACGGATGGATGCGATATCGATTTCAACAATTGATTGGGTTTCATTGATGACGTGTGAATCAAACGGGAGCTGATCCAGGCGGCTTTTATTGAATCGAAAATTAAATTCGTGAAGGAAATCTAAAAGCTAATAGAAAAGGAATATGCCAACATTTTTACTATATTGAAGCCAACGGCGCACTACATACACAAAACCAATTTGGAATTAGAATAAGTATGTAGGTTCATAATAGTTAATACTGTGGGTAATTTTTGAACACAAAGTTGTAAATTGGTTTATTGTAAACAAACGTTAAAGAGGAACATCGTAAGGAAACTCTCAACATTTAGATTTTAGTATGATGGCGTAATAAAATTCAAACGTCTGTTATGCTCTGAAAACGGCTACACATTGGAAAATAGCTTTAGGTCTATCGTATTCTCACACCTTGATCTTTGGTCATATGTTATATTTTTATAAACTTTACTACAAAATATTTCCTCTAAACTACATATTAAATTAAACAGTAAACATGCCGCAAACGATTCAACCATGCTAAAGTTCAACACGGATAACATTTCAAAAGTTTAAATTATTCAATTTCAACCCATATAGTACGGCAATATACAGCAATAAATATACTTTTTACATGTATGTAAATGTATTTAGAAAACACAAATTGAATTATAATAGGAAAAGTGTCTAGATTTACACTATTAACCACCTAACACAGCAGGAACTAGCTCTTAAGAATAAAAATCACTATAAAGCTTGAACAAAATTGTGAAATTCAAATAAGAAAGTTCATAATTTTCGTTAGAACGCGTTTGATAGAACGTTATAATATAATCATTGGCGGTCAAACATCAGCATTTACATTTTATAACACCATCAAATATTTATATATAAATCTTGTACGTGTGGACCGTTACTATATTTTTGACAATTTGTTCATAGTGCGGTTTCCCGCTGGGAGTTCGAGACAAGACAAACAATAACACGGCGCCCTGCGGACACTTATTGTTTCGCCAGAGTACTGATTATATCTCATCTCGGCGCTAATAGACCATTGACAGGCGGCTCTTCAGCATTAATTGGAAATAACAATGTATTGTCTTTAGTTTATTTGTGTGTATATGCTGGTGACAGGTTGGATTTAATTATAAAAGTTGATGGTCTTTCAAAATTGTTCTGAAGCTTTTCACAAAATTTATCTTTTCACACAAGTTATGATAAAATTTCGTAAAAAGCTTTTCATTTGTGTGTAGAAGAAATAATGGGTTTACCAGTCATGTGTCAAGTAACAGGCAATTGATTCAAAATTCTGTAACCCTTTGAAATAAAAATGTTCTTTGTTATTATAATAGCGTGATTCCAAAGTTTCAATTTCAAACTCTAAGTCAGTAGACCGCAAACAAATTTAGTCAAAAAATATGAGCAAATTATTTGCTGACTCACAATCAGTCATATATGAAATATGAACAATAATAACCTTATAACACAAACATAAAAGCCGAGTAAAGAAACATATAGGTAGGCACAGTAATTTATTTCTGCTCGCGGCATCTTTTCTGTACATGTATTTCGCAAATTGGTTTTTTAATTATGTCTCTTTTATACGTCTAATTTAGGGTTAATCCGGTTCTTTGTGCCCGTTGCCTCGAGCACCATATTGCCCGTCTATTGTACTCTTTATTAAAGGAACCCCATGATAATTTTCGTTTCCCGTCTTACGTAAAACGAAGGGTTATACAAGATGCTATTCAGCATCGGAATCTCAATTTAGTTACTAAACAAAGTGTCTAATACACAGGATATTACAGGGGGAGGCTTGAAAGGCTCAGGCCGTTTGCTCGATAAAGACGTTTTCTTATTGCCTGTAAACTGTAGGCACGATTGAAATTTTTACACCCACTATGTTTTATTAGATGCAGTGTCTAGACAATCTTTTTACAGGAACATAAATTGCGCTGTAACAATTCTGCTCATTTATTGTTCTAAACTAATATTTTGTTCACGTATGGTTTGACAATAGCTTTTGTCTAAAACTCACGTACCTACACATGTTTATGAGTTTGTAATCAACAAAACAAAACAATGCGAAAAATAAGTTTTGGTTTTCTGATCTCTTATGACTCTTATATTAAAGCAGCAGACATGAATCAAATAGTTGTAGGGGTAAAATAAACCGTCTTATGAAACACCTAGCCTGGAATTTCAACCAACTGAGCTTAGAATTACAATAGTTTCCAGTCTTCTCCTCGGCAATTTCCGCGAGACAGTTCATTTCAAGCAAATGTAAATTCTCCCGTAGTCCCGAGCATTTATCCGTAGATAATCTACGGGTGAACGCTTACTAAGAGACAGAACCGGTCCGTAATATACCTGAGTTATATAAATAAACGATTACGCTTCACAGCTATTAAAAGCAAACATTATAAATCAAATGGGGAATAATTGTGCTTTGTTTCGCCTGGGGTCAGTGTAATCAGCCGTTTGCTCTTCATTTTGTATCTGAACCTCCAGCTTATTACACATTCATTTTTATATGTATACGCACGCCATAAATAACTTTATGTAGACATTTGCCTCTGTTAAATAACCAAATTGTGTAGCAAATTAATGATTAATAATTATAGACTTTGAAATTGATAGCTTTTTTCTTTGATGTTTTAATGAAGTTTGGGAACCGCATTTTCTAGTTTAAATAGCCACTGGGCGATAATCTCGTTATATTTATTGCTTTAAAATAGTCATATTTTATGTATTAAAATTTGCTAAGATTAATAGAATTGTAAAGGCTTTTCTCTTCATTAACATACTCTATACATACTTCTATAATATAGTTCTTTCTTTTCGAGTCGATGTTCTTTAAATTCTTTGGGCTCAGTAGCTGGCCACGCCAATTGCAGCGTCATTGTCGTTCAAAAGGCCCTCTAACGTGCAGGTCAACTTTCCTTAGAGCCATGACCAACCAGCCTTTCCTTAGGGAATAAGAAAATATTATATAGTTTAACTTTAATAATAAGCACACCCTCCAGATACATCAGCATCCCATCGTGCCCCCTGGGTGTCGTACGTTGCATCTGTCCCTGAGATCATGATTATAACAAATTCTTCTCTCTTGATATAATGTAGAAGTCGGAAGTTATTCGCTTTTCTCGAAGAATGATTATTCTTTGGTGAACATTTATATAACTTCTATTGCAACTTTTTCATTTGAAATTAAAAAGTTGCAATACAGTTATTATTTTTCTAAATTACAGTTTCAACGAGACTCTCATAGTGTCAAGAAATAGTAGAAAACACTCAAAACACAACTTGTCATTGTAACTAACAGACAGTCGAAGTCGACATATAAGTCAGTCAACGCCGAACTTGGTTGTCGATTGAACGAGAATACTAACGCTACTCCTTTCTTCCCACCGCTAATAACTTCTTAACTAATCTTAACAATCCGGCAACTAAACTCCATGGTAAGTGTATAACAAGCCACAATTTTCGCAAAATCATTATTCATAGTACCCTTCACCATCAAAAGATAATTACCGTGAACAATGCACCTCTAACAAGACAACTTTCTAATAGATCCGAAGGTGTTATAGTTTCACAGGAATAGTTAATTAATTCCCAAGTAATCCATAGCGTTGATCGACGTTATCCAGTGCACTATCTACTATCGTATCTTGATCCGATATTGAGATTGTTAAGTCAATGTAACAAGTATAACAGGCGTATAACGTGAAATGTCGCTGTGACGTTTATCGGTCTTGATGGTTTAAAATATAAAGTAGAAGAAGAAAATTTTGAGAATATGGAAAAAAAAATTAACCTTATCGAGAGAATATTTAAATAAATTGTAGTTGGTGAAGAAATTATACTTGTAAATAATGGAGTTGACAAGATTAGTGCATAATGCACTGATGGTATCAATGATGTAACTGTAAGAAGGAATGCAGTCGCATCTTTAGGTGACAGCATTAAACTAGTTATTCAAATGTTTCAAGTATTGTAAAAGGAAAACAAAAGAACTGATATCTATATCCATATGGATCTCTATGAGATATATATCGTACTAAACACGCTCTCTTTGTGTACGTTATTATAATCAAAAGTGTCTCCTAAAAGCTTTAGTATAAGTATTTCAGATAGTAATTATTTTACTGACACCAGCATCCTCATCAATTTCTTTTAAATTAAATTAATATTGATTCTTAATTACTTAACTGCGCGACCAATCAGCCATCAACTTCCAAGATATCGCCACATAATTGCCACTTTTAGATTCACAGTAGCACTACGTTAAGCCGAGGCTATCTAAATGTCACCTTATTTAACTTTAACACCAGGTTAATTGACCATAAATTAAGTGCTGACTTAAAGGTTCGCCAACTCGCTTGTTCCTCCTTCCCTTACATTTAGCTACCTTTAATTTAACACAACACTTTGTGCTCTAATTACGTCCATGTTCGTTTTTGTTTTGTTTGGAAACCATTTTTCTTTTTTGAAATTCTTTTCATTGTTCTCTTGGTTTATTTTTTATTTTTGACCAGTACTATGACGCGTAGCCTTTTTTGTAGCTTACTATTCAAAACTTTTTTTTTTCTTTATTAGAGAGTAAAAGTTAAATCGCGTTTTGTGGATTGTTTGTCGCGAATTTTCGAAGTGTTTCGTTCGTGTCACATAAATAACTCAAATTAATGTGTCGTGTTATTCGTATAAGATTGAAAACATTAATCACATCAGTCAGCATAAAAAATAAGCCATTGCGTTCTGCATCACCATTTTGAAACGATTTCGTGGAAGCGTTTCATTATTATAATAATGTTTTTAGTGTTTCGACTAAAGTCAAAAAGGTTATTAGTAGATGTTTTATTCTTCTTAATTCAATATTGTATTTTTTACGATACTCTAAATGGCGGTTTTTGTAATATATTTACCAAATTGATTCAAACCTTTCTCTTAAAGTCATTCTTTTAATTCAATTTGAAAAAAGCACGGTTTGTTTGTCAGTTGTACTTTGGTCTTACTGGTTCCAGTATAACGAACTATACTGTAATCGATAATTTTCTAATATATCTATAAATTGCCTGAAACATGTTTCAGTAGGTAACTATTTTTAAACATTCTATTCCATTCTATATTAAGCTTTAAGCCTACACAAGCAAGCTAATACAAGCACCCGCACACTAATGCTTCTTTCCTGTTATCTACCGAAGCCACCTGTCTCTAAGCATTGACTTTGTTTGTGTCGCGACCCGTCCCATTCTAATTAGCTTCTGTAACGGCAGAGACAGTCCATTAATTATAACACAAAACGCGGTTTGATCCGTACAAACGATGTTGGAAAAAAGTCACAAAAGTTTAACCTTACAACTGGAAATTGGGAACTTTGGCCACCGACTTACAAGCGCGCTTGTTCTAACTTTTTGGCGCAGTGTCTAGTTTTTTGCTACCGGATCTAAAATGTTTAGATAATAATAAATTTAGCTATATTTTATACCAATTTCTTGCGAATTCTGTTTTAAGAAAACATACTCACCGACTTTTTTATATAACCACATTAACCACGAAGCTAAAATAATTTATTAAGATCAGTTCTCGAAAATCCTTTCACGCAAACGTTTTTATGTCAACCTAAGATATTTGCTCTCAAAATAGCATCCTTATTCACGAGTTTTTTTAACAGTACAATAAAACACTTAAATGCTACCTGGAAGACGAGACAATAAAATCAAAAAGGTATCATATCGTAATTAAAAGTGACACGAGAATAAAAAAACACTTTATTAGGCAGCTTCAGTACGAATATGGCTGTTCACGGTGACTCAGGAATAAACTTGGTAACGGTTAGTACGCAACAAAATTAAGTTAATCGTTTTCATCGTCATTGAGAAGAGGAAAGTCATCTGCCTTATTAATTGCGTTAAGGAAGCGTTCATCATATTTGTCTTAAGTTAGGAGGAGTTCGTTTAATGAACTTATTTTAATTGGGACTTGATCATCAATTAATTGAAATTCTTTGTTGGAGTGGTCTTGTTAGGGATCATGGTCTATAAGAGAGGTCTAGTGTTCCGTTTTTGGACCGCAAGTTGTTATAAGCCAATGAGCTGGTGTTATTTTTTACATTTTTCATTGTCAGTAATTATTATTTTCCTGTCCCTGTCTTATGTTACTTCAAGTCAGTGCAACACGTTTTCCTCTTCCATTCGCTCCTGTCAACTGTCATGCTATAATTAACATTTTAAGTAAATCCAGTACATAAAGGATTTGCAGTGGCTTTTTTCCAGCTGTGCCATCCACTATAGATAAATAGCAATCTAAGAACTGCGTGTTGTTTTCCATTCTCAATATTTACGTTTTTAACCCAATTAATTCCACCTCCAAAAAAGCAGCGTACCAATTTATTCGTGCATTTCCACAATTTATTGTAACACCAGTTACGCCACTGTTTCCTAAAAAAATATCACCGAATATAAAATTGTGACAGCCGGTGATTTACGCCCGAAACAAAATCTCCCATGAGTTATGTCCTTTTAAACGCGACACTTGCTAACAATGCAGCTTTCTCTTTGTCTCTACGTAGGCGTCTAGATTGTTTAGTGCCTTATGCTGGTATGATGTATGGAAACCCAACTTTTGATGTCACATCGTTATATTAAAAACGCAGAATGGGTTTTATATTAGCGCGTAAAATAAATTCTGTGCAAAGCACAATGTGAAAAGACTTTTTATTTGCTTTGCAGTCATTAATTGTCTTCTTCTTAAGCTTGTAACCACCCACTGCTAAATGTATGTTTAATTCTGACACGTCATTGTTCCCTTACTTGATGGTCTTTTATTTTTCCTTTGTAGTGACGTTTTCAACATCAACGAGAATTTTACATTGACGAGAAAAACATCAACGAAGATTTTTCTTCAAATGTGATCTACGAATAATCTGGCTTCATATACTTATAATATCTCAACCCTTGATAGAGCTAAGTGATGCTATGCTATCTTTAGATTTTTAGTGGTGGGGTAAGTGGAGGGAACTATTTAGTGACCACGGAGAGTTGTGTTGTTAAGAAGTTATGTATCATCGAATTAATAATGGTATGGTAATCATTATGTACCTTTTCCAATTGGCAATCATTATAACTAAGGAGAACTTTATATCATTCGACGTCAAGATGTCCTTTATGTGACAAAGCAAGAAGTTTAAAAAAGGCAAAGCCACATGACACACAGAATAAAAAAGAATAATTTAAAAGAACTGTCACATCAGTTACCTTGGACGCGACATTTGCACTCGTAATCATTTTATTTTCTGAGCGCAGACACAATCGCGTCTACGATCAACGACATATCGCGCTTGACGTTCGAAATTCAAAACAATAATAAGTTGGAGTTCCTTTATTTTTTACTGATAAATTATTCATATCATAATCCGAGTGATGGGAGCGATCGCGGGACCGCGTTCCGTCGACTCATCCGACAGGTCTAATTTAATGCGTGCATTTATTATTGGTAATGGAATTAACCGAGCCCGATTATCATATGATTTGATGGACGCACTATCTCCCGATCGCTGGTTCGTGCCGCCCACTGCACTTAAAAAAACCGCCGAGGCCCACAGACGACGTGGTCATTACGGCTAATTATTGTTATCTTTATGGTAGCAATCGGTCTGCCGTGTTCGTTTAGTGCCCGTCTTTCGATAAAACGCTACTTTATAACGCGAATTCGTTGTCATTTTGTGTCCCCAAAAAGGTTGAGAGGTTTTTTCGGGCTAACTATCAATTGAGTCGAATTTAGTTTTTGTTTTATAATGACAGAGCGGCGTGGAGTGTTCGGCTCGACTGTACGTTGCCTTCATTATTTGCGATGAGACGGATATTCCAGCTTTTTTCATTAAAATTATCTAGTGGTATTTTATCAAATTATAATCGAATTAGGCGTTTTAAAGCACCTTTTCTTTGTATGTGCCCGGAAGTGTAATAATCCGTGTTCTCATACTTGGTTAGCTTTGACTTGTAAAACCAACAAAGTGTTCGTTTGGAACATTCAAATGTTTAAGCATTCCAGTCACATAAAGTAATCCGTTCCAGCAAATCCATTGTTCATATTAGTGAGCGGAGCGTATTTAGTCACGTAGCTGTGCTCTAAAACGTACCTACATTATGTACGCGGATGGTGGAAAATGCGCATAATCTCTGTTCCACCTGCTCGAGAAAGATAATCCTTTCTTTGATTTTTCTCCCTTTACACGTGAAAAAACGATTGTAGCATCAGGGACACCGTGACAAAGAGGATAAACGCATTCAATTATTAATGTTTACTCTCTTTTGAGGAAAAAACATCGCCTTTCATAAATCTTAATAGCAGACTTCTTTAAGCCGACGTAAACGTGTCTTTTTACATGGCAGCGGAATTCCAAAATGACATAAAATCTTAAGAAAAGTCCGAGTTTTTCGTTCCATTTTTACAATAAAAGTAAATTAATGCCAAACCAGAGCAGAAAGTACCTACAGTCGTCTTTGGGCGAATGTAAATAAGGGGAACAATGCTCAATTTGGCTGGCGTAGCTAAGCCAAGCACCTGCGCTAGACGTGACCGCTCGCTGCAACGTACGGAGGGCAGGTTGGAGGAAATTAAAAAGAAAGTCTGTTTAAAGAAGTTATCTTTTATTATCTTGAAACTGCTTTTGAAGTCACGTACAGAAAACACGTTTGAGCTAGGCGAGACTTTGAAGCGAGATGATGCGATGACGTTTAAGATTAATAAAGTTGCACTGCGTTGATATACACTATTTTCATTACAGTATATTATTTAATTGAATTAATAACTATTATTTTAATGTTGACATTGGTTTCAATATAAAAAAGTATATACAGTGTATAAAATACTTAATTAACTAAGACTACAAACATAAACACTTAAACCAAAAACTACTCACTAACTAAACCAAAAAATATACTAATCTAAAATATGGCGTCGAAAAACTCCTCCACATCGTTGTCCTCTGGTGATGGTAAGACGCGAAATATCTATCTATGTGCGTTGATATTAATCTAGAAAATCTAATAGTGCAATTCGTCTCTAAAAGCCGCATTTACCGAGCTTATCTTTTTTGCATAGTCATTGGGAATATCTAAGAAAAAATAAATCAAAATCACTAAGTAAGCAAAGCTTTTTGCTTCCGTGGTGACAAAATTGTGTTGATCAATTTACCAAAGTTGTCACTCTCTCATTTATAGCCCATAAAAAACGCTGCTGCAATGAACGACTTTGCCTTTGATTGTTCATTGAGAGCAATGCCTCTCAATCACCACTTGACTGATAGATTGTTAAGCAGCTTTGCTTTCAGTTTTATTTTTGAGACAATTACGCCGGATTCTGCGGAAAAATCACTTATATATCAATCAGTGCCTAACTATCGTTTCATAAATGCTCACAAAAACATGCAATATTCGGTTGAGTACGTTTTCAGTACCGAGCCAATCACATTTATCCTGAATCAGCATTCACCAAAAAGCGATAGGTCAAAAAAATAGACCATTACAATCCTAAACATTTGGTAGTTGGACGAAGTGTGAAGTGATTAATCGATGTCGGCGCTCACACATGCGACGGGGTGTTATTTCGGAAAGAATGTGAGGAACGTGCTTCCTCGCTGACCCCCCAATGACCCCCACTAGACCCCCCTGCGTGAAACAAATACGCGATGCGACCATGCTGGCCATTCGTTACTGCGATCTCCCATTTGAATGGTGTAGTGTCTCAATTGCGTTTTGTTTTTGGTTCGACAGGTTTGGGGACACTCTGTTGTGAGCTTTTTGGTTGTAGTGCCCTACTTCTGAATGACGAAATGGGGACAGTTATTGAGAAATGTGTGGTTAGCTGTTATTTTGAATGGCACCGTATGTCACTCAGTTAAGACCACCAAATCTAGTAAAGAAAAGGAAAAGACATTAATTTTACTAGGTTATTGCTACTATATACCCTGTTGATGGCTTAAAATAACCATTTTTTGAGATGCAACTGGCAATGAATAATCACAAAGAAATACTTCATCAAAATGTCTTCATAGTTAAAGCTG
Source organism: Anorthoa munda (assembly GCA_945859665.1). Taxonomy (NCBI): domain Eukaryota; kingdom Metazoa; phylum Arthropoda; class Insecta; order Lepidoptera; family Noctuidae; genus Anorthoa; species Anorthoa munda. Next base: position 13,827,532 of record OX243910.1, read on the forward strand.
TAACCCGATTCCGCTGAATTAATCTTCTTGATTCAACACTCAACATTTTAATCTAGATGGACTTATCAATTACAGGATCTCCACTATAACTTCACACCATATCTGTGAATATCACTGTTATAGCATTTCTGAGCTGCTTTTTAAATCACCACACACAATATCATCTTTCACAACTCAACGAGCGTTATTATATCTTCCAAAAAAGGGGAATTTCGCATGAGAATATTTATAATTTTAGTCCGAAGGTTCCATTGTGCCTGGTTCGAGGAAACAGGAAACCATTACGGCACCATGTGCTCGGTGTCATACCAGTTTCGGTGATACCTTGCGTCATTTAAATATATTTTGTGTTTTTTTTTTTTATATTCGCGGAATATAGTTGGAAGATGAGATCCTCTGTGATTTCTGAAGGTTTCGAGTTATTTATTGCGTTGATGAGAAGTTGAGGGTTAAGATGGTACACGTGCCATGCATGATTAATTTAGGAGATAAGTCATTTAATGGGCGCACGGTTGGCGCAGTGGTTGAGCAATTGACTGCTGCGCTGCGTGTCGCGGGTTCTATTCCCGCACGGAACAAAAATTTGTATGACCTACAGATAATTGTTCCGGCTCTGGGTGTTTGTGTATGTGAGTTTATATGTTTGTAAACGCACCCACGATACAGGAAGAAATTCCTAGTGTGGGGCAAAGTTTTATATTAAAAAAAAAAAAAAAAAATTACTCCGATTTGGTCTGATTTTTTTTTTTGATTTTTCTTTCCTAAATTTGTAGATAATGGTTGCCAGATGCAAGCAACAGAAGCGGCTGTTCATGAGTTGATAGTTTTAAAGTTTATTTTTTTTATATTGTTCACTGGTTTAGATATAAATCTGAGTATATGAGTAGGTAATCTATAAATTATAACACGCGTTTCCTCTGTAAAGATAAAATAATTTGTACCTTCTTCTTCACAAGGTCTAAATAAAATTGACCAAGATGTTTCTGCAAAAAGTATTGTCAAATTACTTTTTAATTCTAGCAATAAATTCATCATCAACCCTCTTATATTTTGTCAAACAGTTTTCGACTACAGCTTCTAAATTTTTTATTGCGCTTTTAATATTTTTCAGCTCACGTGCGCTCTTTCAATGTCTATTGAATTTGTCCCAGACGATTTTAAAATAAACCCTGTCTTCAAGTCACATGCTTTATATAAATCGTGCTCTTAACGACGTCGGCACATAATAAAATTTATTTTTTAACGGTTTTATAGGCTTAGATTTGTAACATTTTTAACACCTCAACACATTTAGGGCTCATTTCAATACGTTCGTGTGATAATGTCGTAAAATAGAGTTTATTGCGTGGGTATAGTGTTATAATTAGAATAAGTAAAATAATTATAGGGTTTACAATAAATGTATGGTAGGTTTTTATAGTTATAAATAACTCAATTATAGGGTTTCGAAAACTGCTTTGAAAAGTATACAACTTTTTTTGAATATTATTCGCGTGAAGGATAAAATATTTTTATAAAATCGAGATCATTTTGAGGGAGTCACTTGTTTTCTGTACAGAACTGATTCTGGACTGAAAGTTTTTATAACTCAATCATTTTTCTACCACACGATTATTTTCAAAATCCCTTCCATATAAAAACGAGTACAATTAAAACACTCGTAATATTACACCGAAATACATAATGAAAACAATTAGTTCCCTCCACAAAGTCCCACGTCAGTACAATGGTGATATCAACGCGTACATCCGGACACGAAATAGTTAAATATAACGAGTCATTACTGCAACCCCTTCATACACACCTTTTGTGTCACATTGTTAAAAGGACAACACACTAGCCTAATTGCCGCTCAACAAAATTGACATAGAAACTGATAGCTTGAAAAACTGATCGTTCGGAGAGATTACAAACCCATTCTTTAAAGACCAGCGTATCTGTTATAGTCCATCTTTAAAGCTCCGGTTCTCCTAGGTTTGTCTAGTCAAATCACAGGTCAAAATACAGCATTTAAAGCCGGAGATTGGAATCTATTTGCCAACTAAAGACGCGTTGGTCAAACCTAGGACTAACCAGCCATTCCGCGAAGAGGCTACACATTGACCTTCGATTATAAAATTTCGACAACTACTGCATAACTCTATGTCCGGGAAAGGCGAATTTTTATATCAAGTTTACCAGCAACTGAAACCCCCAGAGCATTCCTCCAAATATTTTATGCCAAGAGCGCGATATACCCTCATGCTTTTTCTACTTCCTGGCATAACTATATTTGCATCTGACATTGATTAAATAAGTGAGAACCTGTAGCCCATATACAATGATTTACAGACTCTTATAATAGTTCTCACATCATAAGTGTTAAAAAAAATGTTCAAACATTTGCTTCAAGCTCAACACTTTCTCTGGATTGTATTAATTAACACCGCAAGCATAACTTTTGGATCGTGTTATTTGTGTATCAGTTGTTGTATCAGTTTCATGCTTGCTCTGCGTTGATTGACATTCGATTAAATATTTTATCTGTTAGCGCGGAAATATTTATTTTCAACTTTATTTAAGCTATATTTGTTATAACACTGCCAAAAGTCGATTAGTTGATTTTAAAGGGGTAAATTAATTCAATAATTCTGATGAAAATCACTGATGAATTTTGTGATAAGTGATGGATGATGCTCCAACTAAGTAGGTATCAGAGCAGGTGCATTAGTGATAATCCTAAAAAGAGTTCACAGTGGATTATTTCGAAATTTCATAGTAGAATAACAAATGCCCCACATTAATTGACTCGTATCGTAATTTAGGACGCAGCGGGCGTACAAAAAACGTCCAGAGGCTTACCGTGATCGCTGCGTAAAAGAAACAAGTGTAAAAGCGTCTCAACATTGGCTTGGCCCAGTCCGTAGTGTTGTACCATGCTTCCGTGACCAATCGTGACGGATAGGGCTAATTTATCAAAGCATACTTCAATTTTATAATAACTTGCAGGTTGCATGTGTGACTGAATATTCTATTACTACGGCTGCTCGATTAATCTTCAGCGGTACGTTATTAGTGTCTAAGCTCGATTAATGACTGTTTGTTAAGTGATCGAGTGGTGTTTTTTTAAAGTTTACTTTTTCTGTTTTAGCTGGAATGTAGTTTTATGTAAATTTGCTGAATATGGCTTTATTAAAAATCAATTTTAATATACTTAGTTGTGTTTATATTACTGAATTTCTGAACTTAGTCAGGTAAGTTTATTAAACTATTAAGCAAAGCTCTACGACCTTCAATCCGATTTTAAAAGCTGGAATCTATTCGATAAAAAAGAAAAATTAAAAAGAGATCATCGTCCTACCGAATTGAACTTTCTCGTTTTATTGCACTAATATATAATTATACTGATGTCATAATCCGTCGTAATGGTAGCGACGGATACCATTCAACTTTGCCGGTAACTACAAGTTCTTATTGCATCGACGAACGAACTTATAAAGCCACAGAGTAACTTATAACCGAATAAATACGTTAAACTACTGGTAGTTACATAATGTGAAGTCGTAATAGATTTTGTACGCTGTGGTCGTAAGTGACTTAAGTTGTACTCAGCCGTATGGTAGCTGCATTGAGATTGTGGGTAATGGAATTAACTCGGACCGATTATCATATAATTTGATGGACGTGCTATCTCCGGCAAGCTGCAATTGAAGAAAAAACCCCGAGGCTGCGTCTGGGCCGACTATTAGATGTAATTACTGTTATCGCTCTCTCCGCGATTCCCATTTGTTTTCATTTTCCTGCAACGATAAGTTCGGTTGGTAGCATGCTGGTAGCTAATGCAATAATAACTTAATTAAAGAAATTATGTAAGTTAGGTTTTCTAAGTTCTTAATTGGTTACGTAAAATATAAGGCAGGTCAGTCTAGTTGAGACTATGTTGTTTTGTGTTGTGTGTGCTTTGTTGTGTTGTTAATTACAACATGTCACCATTGTGACATGTTGTAATTTAGAAACCAACTATTTAAGTCCATGTATGTTTTGTGGCGAAGAAAATATTAGATTTACATTGTAAGCAAAATTAAAAACCGGCCAAGTGCGAGTCGGACTCGCACACGAAAGGTTCCGTACCATTATCGCAAAACACTGCATAAAAATCACGTTTGTTGTATGCGAGCCCCTCTTAATTTATTTTAATTTATTAATTATTATTTTTTAAAGTAAACATACAACTAAACATTCTGTGAATATTTCAAGCGTCTACCTGTTGCCGTTATTAATATCGAGCAAAAAACGGCAAAAATATCACGTTTGTTGTATGAGAGCCCCCCTTTAATATTTATTTTTTACTGTTTTTAGTATTTGTTGTTATAGCGGCAACAGAAATACATCATCTGTGAAAATTTCAACTGTCTAGCTATCACGGTTCATGAGATACAGCCTGGAGACAGACGGACAGACAGACAGACAGACGGATCGCGAAGTCTTAGTAATAGGGTCCCGTTTTTACCCTTTGGGTACGGAACCCTAAAAAAGGAAACTTTTTTCCTTCATTGTGTTATTTGTTACGTCGAAGTAGAATTAGTCTAATTTTGATTGGGAATTAATGATCGAATAAAAATATTAATTGATGAGATAGATATAATAAAAAAACATTTTTAATCAAGCCTTCTCTAATCAAAATCACAATAAATTATTGCGAAAAAAATTGACCCGACTAAATCAGTCGACAGTCAATAAAATATAAAATATTTGACAACAATCACTGTCAAATCAATGAAACCTGTCCTCGGCTCCTAGTTACTTAAGGCGATGACAATCGATAAAAATTAAAATTTCGTGGTTTGGTTGGTTTTCCCATCTGGAATTTTTCAGAAGTGGCTCGGTGTCTGGTATCAAGCCCAGCTGATGGCAATAGGCTCACCCCCTGTTACGTGGGATTTAAAAGTAACTGGCGAAATATGATTGTTATTATTGGTACAAATCTGACTAACCCTTCGCATACAAGCGTAATGTTACGTTGTGTGTGACATGTGTTTTCAGCCAAATCTATTCAGACTGAGCTGTGAAAAAATCTTGAGTATATTTCTGAGAACCTGAGGCTCTAGTCTAGACAATTGGCATTCGACGCCAGCGAAGGCGATAATCGAAATGTCAAAATGTAAGGGATTGATCACGTGATTTTTCGATATCACTTGTCAATCCCATACAATTCAACCTTTTTGACAATCGCTATCGCCACGGTTTCGGTGATAGAATGTCACTTGTTTAGAGACACTGGTTGTATTCGAAACACGTTAATATCTTAATGCAATATATCTTATCTTATCTTATAATCTAGGTAGTTTTATTTTTTTTAATAACTAAACCATTTTTTTTAACAAATGAATATCATGCTTCATGTTTTGCTATAAATTGCGAGCGTTGTGTCGTCGCGCATCTATTTCTTCTTCTTCTCCATGCAGTCCAATATCAACCGCGTTTTACATCTTGTCACGGCCTTAATGTCCAACTTAATTACAAGACGAAGTAAACAGAATGAGTTTTTGTGCCGCTTCCAAATGAATCTTTTCGAATATTTGAAATTAGTTTCATATTTTTATGAGTCAGAAAACGTTTAGTTTGGAATATTCTCTTGTAATTTATGGCATGCTAACGAATATGTCAATAAATAATGTTAGTAAGCCGCGTCACGCTCCCATATGTTATTTGTAAAGAGTTTGTATAACTTTCATAGTTAGAAGCTAGTCTATGCTCGCGTTATTCTTTTTTTGTTGAATAATGACGCAACGGTGAGACTCGGAAAGGTTAATTGAACGAGGACCTTGGGGTTCATTTGAGAATCTATTAATAACGTAAAATATGTTAAACTTAATAGTACCTTATATTTAAGTCAACTACATAGTCTGAGACAGCGTGTATTAACAGCTAATGATCTACATTCAATATGAAAATTTCAAGTTTATACCTAGCCATGGCTAATAAAACCAACCATGCCCTTGAAACCTTAAGGTTTTATTTATCTGGAAAGCCAAAATGCATCAGACCAGAAGTTTATTAAGAATAACACACTTCGATTTCCCCGACGACAGTTATTTCACTTTTAATTTTAGGTTTTCAATTATAAAATTTTGTATGTAATTAATTTTAGTAGCAACCCATCGTATTTTAGTAGACTGCTTTAATCAAGGTAGTAATGTCACATTTGTCTTGGTAAAAAATGATAAATCTCCAAAATAGTGATTCAGAGGAGTCACCGCCACCAAAACACGACACAATAATAAAAAGTTATTATGATTGTTTGTTCGTTAACCGGCTTTCTCAGTAATTAATACAAGCCGATATTTGCTCATGCATAAAATGAACATAAATATCTCTTATTATGTAACATCTAACTCGTTAGATATGTAGCCGTATTATATCTAGCCTACGCTATGGAGGTATAAGTTATTAAAAGAATGGCCTTAGAGCCTAGATAAAATAATATTCAATTAGCGGTAGCGATTGCCGAAACGGCAAAATGTAAGGAATCGACCACGTTATATTTCGGTAGCGCATATGAATTGCGCATTGGGAAGTTTTTGACAATCGTTATGGCTAATTCAATTTCACCTTGTTAAAAAAAAAAACATATAATCAAATAGCCCGACTGCTTAAGAAGCGATCTAAAAAAACGTTAACAAGAAGAAAATCATGCTGTGCAGTCGCGAATACATATTCGCGAGCTGGCTGGGTTGTTGCAGTCGGGTTATTTGATTATTTAAATTAACTTTTTTTATTTATAACTTTTTAGTTAACATTTTTCTTTTTCGTTTCAGGCACATTTAAACATATATTATATTTTTGAAATCACCTCTTAAAACACTTTATTTTGATACCCCACAGGAAGGGTTTAAAATAAAAAAGTTGGCACACAATATGGCGTAAGAATAATAATAATAACGTAAGAATCATTAAAATCGGCCAACATGTTTGATCTCTAAAATGCCACATAGGAACGAACATACATACATACATAGACTGAAAACACATTAACGTCCTTCGTCAGTCGGGTAAATAGTTCCTTGTCCACGATGTCCAATATTGTGCAGTGGCAGAACGAACGTAAATAAAAAAAATTAAAGGTAATTTTTTAATTGCACCGTGCATAAGGGTTCTTTTCGTAATCAAAATATGTATGAAGTATGGGAGTAATCAATAAAGATGGTTTTGATATTTCATTCGTATATTAAAAACTGAAATCTACTTAATTACTGCATTAATTTCTACTTTTGCTTTTGCTTTTACTTACCTACCTGTATCATAACGTATGGTCAGTATGTTTTGGTCAACATTTTTTGTCTAAACCCATAAATTGTTGAAACTTGTTTGTTCGCTGCATCGCCTTCCTCGGATCGTTTATGACTTTATGAAAATAATTGTACAGAATTGATAGACTTTTTAGATGATTACGATGCACAGAATAAAATCGGGACAATAATAAATTAGCTAAGCAAGTAGTGTGACTTTTGATAGTAATTCCTGATTTACAAAAGCTAGATTATTACTAATTAGTTGTTTGGCATTTGCTGTTAGACCACCATTGATATTAAAAGTTTATCTTAGTTAGGTACAGACCCATAAAAATAAGAAACCTTTCAGCAGATAATGAATGCAATCACCAATAGCAGATCAAAACCACCATAAAATTCAAGACATCGATGGTTTTTGTATAAAGAAAACATTCCGCAAAATTAACTAAGCTTTTATAGTAATCAGTTTTCGTAATTTTAATTAAAAATCAGGATTAAAGCTCATATAAGCCTTAAGTACTTGCGAGGAATCTGAGTCGTAAACACAAGGATCAAGCTTGTTAAAATAAGTGCAAGTTGTAAGAGTAAACCGCGAGTAAATATTATGGATACCTACATATTTGTACGTTGCTGGCTCGCCCTTTGACATTGCCGTTAAACGTGGCAGTACTGCAAGTCTTCTGGGCACGTTCCCTGATGATAGCAATGTGGAGAAGTACTTCGAAGCAAGAGTGTTCTGGACTTCTGTGTCTCTACATATTTTCTTTTTCTATTTTATTTTTGTATGTATTTACATTTGAAATACCTACATATTTGTGCGAGCAGAGTCCTGGCTCGGTATTTGACATTGCCGTTAAACGTGGCAGTACTGCAAGTCTACTGGGCACGTTCCCAGATGATAGTAATGTGGAAACAAGAGTGTTCTGGACTTCTGTGTCTCTACATATTTTCTTTTTCTATTTTATTTTTGTATGTATTTACATTTGAAATACCTACATATTTGTGCGAGCAGAGTCCTGGCTAATTATTTGACATTGCCGTTAAACGTGGCAGTACTGCAAGTCTTCTGGGCACGTTCCCAGATGACAGCAACGTGGAAAAGTACTTCGAAGCAAGAGTGTTCTGGACTTCTGGGTCTCTACATATTTTTTATTTTTGTATGTATTTACATTTAAAATACCATGAATACTATACTGAATATACCATGTGGTGGCTAAAACCACATTTAAAAAAAGTTCCAGATGCGTTAACTGCTGTATCTAAAAAAATTATCAGTATTCGATGCAACATTGTTGGCTAATTTAAAACGTCATCTGCTTAACGACACGTGAAGAATGCACATGTTGGGACTTTAATGTATTTTACAGATAAAAATCGTAAAATAAAAATTAATGGACTGTAATATCTTTCTGAAAAATGCCATGTGTTACAATGCTTCTTCAGACAGTTTTAGACAATGTAGTAAATTAGATAAATTTACCTTTTTTCTAGTTGTTCTTACGAAGTTTTTTATTTATTTAATATAGGCTTGCGATTGACCACTATCTCACCTGATGGTAAGCGATGAAGTATTCAAAAACAGAAAACAAAGTTATTCTGTCTACTTTTAGCATATTTAACAAGGAATAAAAATCATTCACAAAAATATGAATCTCAACAAAACGTGCCTTCCGCGAATCCGACTCACACCTGATAACTTTAACACATTTATTTTTTTCGTATCCGTTTAGCACCTCGTTGCCATATCTTGTATCAACAACAAACCATAATCTGTAACATTTAAACACAATATTTTATCTCATTTCATATATTGAAACTCAAGCCGCGGAGGCAAATTGCAACCTTAAGCAGGAGCCTTAAAGACAGGGCGACGACGTGTCTATGCAAAAAGATGCAACAACTCGTTTTCATAGAAATTGGTCCTCAGAATTATATTATTAGGTATTACATCCGTCCTATAATTGGTTTGAAAAAATTGTTTGCCGCATTGTCACAACGTTGCAACAAAGCGTTTTAATAGGCACTGTTCTATATATCCCCTCATCCCTTGTATAGTTTCTTTAAAAAGGGTTGTCAAATTGGTTGCCTGCCTGCTGGGAGCCTAAAATTTACAAATGCACAGAAGGACAGGAATGCAATACTATAAAGATAAGGCCTAATAAAACAGCATACATTAAACAAGGTTTATTTTCTGTTAAATACCAATTTAGAGCTACGAATTAGCATTTTTAGATTAACAGTCGCGAGACTAAAGGTGCCTATTCACTAACTATTTTATAATAATGCTACCGAATGAATCCAATATGTTGATTAGAACAAGTTTTTGCAATATCATAAACTCGCCTTTTGTATGTTGAATGCCTTTAGGATGTCCGTTATTAAACTTTTATTGACTGCTAAATGTGTTTTGGAAATGAAATATATTCAATTTACATCGTCTAGACTCTACTTTAGTAGTCTAGCAAGTTTTTTCTTCTACGAAAAGGAAAGAAAAAGGATTTGTTTCTAACTCCTCAATAACAAACTGTATGGACATAGCTAAAAAAATTCTTGCAGCCTTTTGTGCAATTCGAGTAATTTTATTAAAAGATTATGTAGGTTGTTAGATAATATTCTTTACAAATAAGCTACATGAAAAAATATGGACGAGACTTACATTCAAATGTTTATTGCTTACATTAGTGATTGGTACCTATTAAACAAATTAAAAGTGAATACAACTTTACTAAGGAACTGAAACAAAAGAAAATTGGAAAATACATACTACCAGTGAGCATCGTCTACCCAGCAATCTCCTGGGTAAAAAGAACTTCCACTGTATATTTCTAGTGTGGTCTGGACCAAGTCTTGGGCACAAAATTAGTGGTATATACTAGCAACTCTTTTTGTTTTAAAGATAATCTCTTTTTCAATTCAAACGAACTTTTCTAATTGATTTGGCTCGTGCGCCGTTTCGTTTGGGCAAAGGATATGGCAATTGTCGGATGCAAAATCTTGTTGACATTATGCAGTTTTCTTAATATATTAAATCATGGCGAAAATTTAATGTAACTTTATCTAGTGATTGTATTGACTTCGAGCTTTGAAATATGGATAAAGACAATGGCATTATGGTATGATTTGTGATCGATTAGGTAAGGAATGAGTTGAATATGATACTAAGAGTGCCAACGCCTTTGTTTGTGTAATTTGCAGGCATAAGTACTTTAAATGCTGTGTTTAACTCCGCATTCCCGGGTTCACAATCACATTTAGGTAACAATAAAATTCTTTACAACCGATTGAATGGACAAAAATATCAATTGAAATTAAACCGTTGTCACATCATAAATACAAAGACTTCGTTTCTTTCAGTCGATCGTCTGTGCGGTCCCTCAAATTTTCAACAAAACAAGACAATATAACCCTCCAACGGTCGCGTGGATACCTTTTGTTGTGACACCAATAAATCCGATTTAAATTTTGCGTGTCACAGTCGCACGCGCGTCGACAGCGTGACATTGCCGTGACAAGGTATCGCCCAGTGACTGCGCGGGGGTTAAAACACTGTAAAGCTATTGCTTGTTTTTCGCGTGCATCGCGTGTGAAATAAGCACCTTTTTCACAGACTAGTGCTCCGTCTTATTATTATCTACGATTATCGGTATACGATAGCCTGGTACAGTCAGTAGCCATTGTGCCTAATACTGAGTTATGTGATAAATGAGTGCGTTTGACGTCGTAAATAAGACAGCATAATTAGAATATATTGCTTTGTCCGATAAATAATTCATAACTTGTTCGTTGCAATGAGTTGCATGCAAAGAGCACGAGTTATCTTTACGATAATAGACGTCAAGAACTCGAGGTTGATTGTGTTTCGATGTGTAAGAATGAAAGAAGAATCAGGTGTGGGAAATAAGGACGAACTTAGAGAAAACCAAGCAGCCATGCGTTATGTGTTGCCTAGCGTGACGTTGCGTGACACGCGCGTGTTAAGCGTGACAACCCGTTCCTGTAAGATTGATTGACAATGTAGGCAGGTAGACTAATTAAATACTAAAATTCTTGGTTTAACAAAAAGCAGTTACTATTACCTTGTCACTGGGACAAACGTGGTTTTGTGTATGATGAAGATAAACGAGCAAAACCTAATGGCTTATTGTAGCGACTACGTCTAAGTCCGTGTATTATTTATTTGTTTTAAACAAAAGGCCAGCATCTATGAGTTATTTTATGGTGACTATATAGAAATGACGTTGCGCCGATGTCCCGAGTAAGATAGAAAAAGTGCTGGCAGGTGATGGTATTTTGTTGGAATAAACTTATGGCCAAGAATCACGCTCTTCCATCTCTTAGCTCAATAAACTTTGACAAATCCTCAACGGCGCATTGTATTTGTAGACTTTAAACGAAAATCTGCTACGCAAAATTCAACACTACCTACATGAGTCATGTGAACGTACCGTGACGTTGACGTGACGTCGCAACACGTGCGTGTTTAGCGTGACAACCCACCACTATGCAGATTGATTGACAATGCGAGCGAACACACAGGGCAGTGTGTTGCTTTGTTAAATTGCTAATGTACCCACAATTTTGCAAATTATATTTCCTGTCATTGTTGGTGGTTTATCGTGTGCTTAGAGTAATATGAATCTCATTGTTGAGTTATAGTTACCTACATGGTAACAGTTCTGTATGGAGTGTAGCTCTGCATATTGAAAAGCAATTTAATACTTGTAAAGAATAAATTATGAGTCTAAAGGTGTGTTCACATCGCTGAAACGTACAACACCGTGATCTTGATTTTGGTCTTAATAATATTATAAAAGCGAAAATTTGGATGGATGTGTCTATGTTTGTTACTCAATCACGCCAGAACGGCTGAACGGAATCGATCTGGATGGAATTTGTCACATAAATAGATCTCTTCTTCTTTTCGTGGTTCTGGTTTCAGAGTTAATAGATTAAAATCAGGAAAAGCACATAGGACACTTTTTATCCCGGGAATATATTCCCTCGGGATAATTTTCGATTTTCACGCGGGCGAAGCCACTGGCAGAAGCTAGTATTTTATATTATTATTCAGCATGTCTTAATAGGATCTGTTGACAGCCTTTAAAGACATGGGTTCCCAGTCCCCATTTCTTATTATTTCGTACTGTAGGGGACCGAATTATTAAAGTAACTTAGTGCTCGGAAAATATTTAATTTTAACAGCTTTATTAAATATGATGGCTTAAACAAAAATATAATTTCCTAAAATATTTCATTTCTATTATTTTGTTGGAAAGATTCGTACTCCATGTGGCCTTACGTGTCACAGTATCTACAAGTAAATATTTCTCAATGTACTCTATCATAATCAAACAAAGAGCGTTATTGTCCAACCAAAAAAAGGAGGAAATATGATGTCACCCTAAACTCAGCAACACACTGCGCATTTTTATCGAATTTCAATATTCCACATACAGCTAGTATTAGGCACCATCTACATAATACCGAGCGTGCCGAATTAATTCCGCCTTTTACGCATCTTTTATTACAGTATAGTTTCCGTTTACTAATGGGACCACCCCATCGCTTCCCATGAGTGTCGTAAGACGTGACAAAGGGATTACAGATGGGGGATGGGCAGTAACATCCACCTGTGCTAATGACTTCGTATCGCCATTATCAACGGTACGAACGGTTGGTGATTATTGCTGTGGGGACCCTAGGGGCAATCCTTGTTTGGCAATCTTTTAACTGCGATAATATTGGGTGTGTTTTTTGCAGCTTTGTTGCTGTAAAATACTGGGGAAAAAAGTGTTAAGAAGACGATAGTCGCCAACGACCTTGAGCAAACAAAACGAACACTCGTTTCACACCCGCACGACCCAAGATTCAGTAGTTTTTTTAATTTCCTTATTATTCTAACCCTCTTACTAATAAACACGGTATAAAGTTATACCAGGAATAACAAAGGAATAACCATACATTTTCATAGGTTTATACTTGGTATAACTTTATTCCGCGTTTATTTGTAAGAGGGTTAGACTTTAAAAAAAGCTTTAGATCAAAAAGTAGATAGATAATTAAATTGTCTTTGAGATGGTGAAAATTTCATTAAAATACCCGGTGGTTTCGGTGCGATTGCCATTATTTTTGTCCATGTTTGACATAAATTTACAAATTAATTTCAGTATGTTATACGAATAAAACTCAAAATGTCAAGAACATCAAGAGAGATCAAAGAGATCAAATTATTAAGGAAATAGTCTAATGTAACATATACTTTTTCCAAAAAAATACGACTAGCCGTTTAGACGTGATTCTCATTTTAAAATCAGCTACTGAGTGGTATAAGAAAAGTGAGTACTATAGTATACCAGCTGACCGGGCAAACTTTGTTCTGCCATAAAAACACCAAACATTCATCTATCCTACCTACCCTACCTACATACCTACCCTACCTATGTAGCTGTAGGAACCATTTTATTTTCATTTTTTTTTTCATAAGAACCTTCTAACAGTAACAAACACAACAAAAAAAGAATTAGCGAAATCGGTCTAGCCGTTCACGCGTGATGCCGTGACCAAGGGAAATAGGCATTCATTTTTATATATATAGATATACCTTAATAAGAAAAGTCAGTCAGCGCAAATTAACTACATAATTTCCTTCTCTGTTTTCTTTCTTGTAGAAAAACGGTATGCATGTCAGTTATGCCAATATAAGCAATACATTATCATCATCTTCTTATCCTTGTTCCATATCACTCGGGGCCGGTGGAACACGTTTTCTTCTCCCTTATGTGATGCTATCATCCACAATCATAAGAGAGGCTGAACATCAAACTTCTCTAATAATTTGTATTTAAATCATAGTGATCTCTACTTAAAAAACTACTCTGTGTTGACCTGGCTATTCATATAGCTGCGTGGATTTGTAACTCATAAAATACGTCTATTCTATCTAGTATGAAGCATCTACCTACAAATATACATGCAACCCACTCCGGAACTGTTTTATTGTATAAATATTACAAGCACCTTCCGCACTCAATGTGCCTATAAAGGCATTTCGATTTGAGTCAATATTCAAGTATTAGTACTCACTTTACACGGAAACAAAGTGTGGCCATAGTTCTAGCGTCCCACGCCACGTTCTTAACGCCAACGTAAATAGGTAACAATCTTGCCACAAAGTAGGGAACAGACAATATTGAAGTACGATTTAAAATTGTGTTTAGACTAATACTGAACTTTGGAATTCTTATACATCGATCTGGAAGGTCTAATTAAATTAGCTTACGAAAGTAAACGTACGTGATGGATGTCTAACTGTCCATATCTACGGACGACAAAACGATTTTTTTTCAACCACACATTATTTCTATTAACTACAGCTAATTACGGGGTTTCACTCTGTATTTGAAAATATACATATCATATATATTTCAGCAGTATTATATCGTTGAACGAAGGGGTTCGCAGTTTCTAAATTCAGAACATTACGTTTCATAATTTATGGTTTATCAAGTACTCCGTAGGTAGATTTGTATTTGGTATTAATAAACATATAACCAAAAAAATTGTAACCGACTTTCTAGCTAACATAGACTAAAGTCCAAATAACGACCTTGCTGGTCTTCTTCTTCTTCTTTTCGAATTCATGGAAAACTCTTTATAAATTTTGTGTCCAGTAGGTGGCCACCACGATTGCGGCGTCAGTGGCGAGGTCTTCCAAAGTGCAGGTGTATAGGCACTTGGGACACTACAGGATATGTGCCATATTTTGCAAAGGGGCACTGCACTCACACTGGGTATCAGACGGGTCTATTGTACCCCATTTTTCCAAATTGTGTTTACAGTGACCTATTTGGGTGCGCAAACGATTGAGTGCTTTTCATATAGGCCGCTGCAGTCACGTCCAGGTGGCAGGTGTTCCTGGCGTTTCAAGAAGTAGGGTGGTGGTAGGTGAGCTTCTCTCCACAACTTGCTTCTTACTATAGGTGGATAGGATAGGAGGCACCTTACTGATGACGTGACGCATTTTAAATTGCGTTGATAGGCGATATCGCACGTATATTCTAAGAAAACTACAAATCGGTTCGAATTGCATCGCATTGCGTCTATATGGAATACTTACAATTCGTTTAATATATATTGCATATCGGTGTGAAATAAATCGAATCACGTCGATCCATCAGGAAGGTTGCTCAGAGCACAGATCACATCATCATCTTCCTGCCCTTATCCCATGTTACTCGGGGTCGGCGCAACGTTTTATTCTTCAATACTGTCCTGTCCCCTGTCACGATATCACTGACTCCCTTTTCTTTCATATCACTCCTCACAAAGTCCATTCATCTTGACTTTGGCCTTTCTCTCCCTCTCCATCCATCAACATTTATTTTCATAACTCTGTTAACTAAAAACAGCATGTTACTAAAAACATGCGTTTCATCCCTCCTCATCACGTGACTATACCAGGACAAACGGTTTCCCTTCAACTTTTCTGTCACTGGCGCCACTTTTAAACTGCCTCTAATATACTCATTTCTCACTTTATCTCGTCACACCGCACATCCATCTCAACATTCTCATCTCTGCTACATGCAATCTCTTTTCATCCATCTTTTTCACAGCCCAACATTCTGATCCATACAGTATGGCAGGTCTAATGACGGACTTGTATATTTTCCCTTTTCTCTTGAGGCCCATCCGTAGGTCGCAAGTTGAGCACAAATCACAATCAATGCCAAAATTATCAAACTACTGCCACACTCAGCAAAAAAACAAAAGAAAACAGCCTCAAGCATATAAGAGCCTCCCATATTTCTCTATAAAGAGTCCATCTAGCGGCATTGAAAGCTATCTGTTCTGAATAATGTTATTACTGAGGGTCACAGTCAATGATGTAGAAAATCTTTACCAACGACTTATACTATCGGGAATAGGAAATGGAAAACAAATATTAGATATTACTGTCTTGACCTACCAAGAATTATGTTGCAGACAGAATCAATTTTGTGCTGATTTCAGGTTCTTTTCATTTGTTGAAACGATCCTTTTCATTTTGTAGCGATTGAAAATCGAGTAGTAATTTCAGACTAGGTATTGTTGTTTTCCTTTACAATCTTCCTCAAACTTGCTTATTTAAGATCTTGGGTTCATCTCTTTGGCATGTCGATGTGTGATAAAAATTAAAAAATGTTTATATATATATTTTTTTTTTTTATACCCTAAACACTTAAAAGACAAAATAAATATAAAGAAAGAAGAGCACAAATATTGCAAATGTTTTTAGTTATCCGAAAGTAATAGCGGATCCTACACAGTTCCAAGAAAATAGCGGTTTGGATTAGAAGCCAAACTCCTTTTTTCTCTACATATAATACGGCTCAAGCTTATTCCGTCACATGTAACATCAAGATATTATATTTTCAAAATGATTGTATTTTTATTAAGCACTAAGATAATAATACTCTCTCGGCTATTAGATATATCTTTTTGTGACATACGCTTCCAAGGATTTTCGTTCGTAAAAGTAGGTATATGTTTCTGACAATATCATAACATCAACATATCCTGTAATCTTCTATTGTCGTGTACCAATCCTGTGTATTCTTTGTAGGTCTGACACGAATAGAAAATACTCTGTCGACAAAACTAAAAGCCTCTTATTTTAGTTATAAGCACCAATATGAACATTTCCACAAACATCTTGAAATTGAATCATCCTTTTTTGCAATTATTCTACGTATTAGTTAACATTTCCATCGTCTTCAGTCTGTAAGTAACTGTTTGAAAATGAAAAACGAGAAAATACAAATAAAGAAACCGACATACCTAATAATAATATGTATTTTATTTTGCGTAGTCAATGAAAAACGGAACATACATCAAGAATTTTAGACTCACATAATAATATTACTGTTTCGATTGTACAACTACGATTATGACTGACAAATTAATGATATACTATCAAAATTGTAGGGGGCTTCGCACTAAACTGCATGTTCTATTTATGAATATTTTATCCAACTGCTACGATGTCATAATACTTACGGAGACTTGGTTAACCCCTGAAATATTCGACTCTGAGTTCATTGATCAACGGTATTTCGTATATAGATGTGATCGGGATCGCAAGGCTACTCAAAAGAAGGATGGTGGCGGCACCCTTATAGCGACGCTGAAGGGGCTGGGATCTGTCACAATTGAGTCCACTATCAGATTAAACCAATACATTGAGCATGTCATTCTGCGTTTCCCGAGCGCAACGAGAGGAAAGTACGATATCATATGTTCAGCATACATTCCACCAAAAACACCCGAAAGTGTTTATGTTGCATATTTGGAGCTTTTGCAAGCGGTTGTTGAGAATGGATGTGTTCAAAATTTCTATTTGTTTGGTGATTACAATCGCCCCGACATTGATTGGTTGGCTGCTGGAGGTTCATGTTCTACCATACAGGATGTAAATAGCAGCAACTCTCCAGTTTGTAGACACATAGGAATCTTCATGTCCATTTTTAATGCCTTCCAGTATAATAATATAAAAAATTCATCCGGAAAGATTTTGGATTTGGTGATCAGTAATAATGAGTGTTCTGTTATAGCACCCACTGACACACTATTAAGCTCAGACCCTTATCACCCACCCTTATGTATATTGGTTTCTTTCAATTTAGGCAACCGAGCCATGACACGTAAATCTACACAGAGGTACAATTACTATAAAGCGAATTACGAAGAAATTAATGCTGATTTGGACAAAGTTAACTGGGGAGAATTATTGCAGAGGCAGTCTGCTGAAGATGCAGTAAATACATTTTATGAAGTTATTTTCAGAGTTATTAAAACTCATGTTCCCTTAACATTGGTCAAGTCCTCTAAGTACCCGGTCTGGTTTTCACCATCATTAATAAAAATATTTAAAAATAAAACTAAGGCGTGGTGTAAATGGAAGTCGTATCAAAATCTATCGGATTACGAACAATTTTCACTATATAGGTCGAGATTTCATGCTGAATCTAAAACTTGTTATCACCAATATATAAAGTCCGTTGAGGATAGCATAAAAATTAATACCAAATATTTCTGGAGTTTTATATCTAACCGGAAATCTATAGCTTCCATTCCTTCAACTATGCATTACCAGGGACAATCATCCAACAATCCAGACGAAATCTGTAATCTCTTTTTAAACTTCTTCCATTCTGTCTATGAGCCTTCCACTCTCAACAATCTGCAGCAGCAGACCTTCGACGATGCTGAGAATAGCCGTCTCGTTAGCAATCTTGTGATCAGTATTGAACAGGTACACAGTGCTTTGAAGGCCGTGGATTGTTCTAAGGGTCCGGGACCCGATGGCATCCCGCCACTATTCCTTAAAAATACCGCTAACACTTTAAGTCTTCCTCTATTTATTATTTATAATAAGTGCTTGAGCCAAGGTACTTTCCCAGAAGTGTGGAAACGAGCCAATATCACCCCTATCCATAAATCTGGTCCAAAACACGAAATTGAGAACTACCGTCCTATTTCTATTCTGCCGATCTTGTCAAAACTTTTCGAGAGACTTGTCCACGATCAGCTTTATCCGATTATTCATGATCAGATTATTAAGCAACAGCATGGGTTCGTCAAGAAAAGATCTACAACTAGTAATTTGATTGAGTATACTGATTATTTATTCAATAATTTAGACACCCGTGTACAGGTGGACTCTATTTATACTGATTTCCGTAAAGCCTTTGACAAGGTCGATCATAAATTACTTTTAGGCAAAATAGCATTTAACGGTATTCGTGGCGATTTGTTCCGTTGGTTTACTTCCTATGTTACAAATAGAACGCAAAAAGTGGTGGTTAATGGTTTCCATTCCAAATCCATAACTGTTTCATCAGGGGTGCCTCAAGGCTCGATACTGGGTCCTTTGTTATTTATTATATTTATCAATGATATTGACATGTGTTTTCTTAATTCTAAATTCTTACTTTACGCAGATGACCTTAAAGTCTTTAGACCCATCAAAACTATTCTTGACTGTCAACTGCTTCAACAAGATCTCAATCGTCTTGCAGATTATTGCACTAGAAACAAACTCCAACTCAGTGTTTCTAAATGTTATTGTATTAGCTTCACTAAAAATAAAAATATATTTAAATATCCCTATGCAATACATAGTGAAGCTCTGGCAAGGGAGAGTTTAATCCGCGACCTGGGAATATTACTTGATGATAAACTGCACTTAGACGCACATGTTAATAAAATTGTCAATAATGCTTATCGCATGTACGGCCTTGTGATGAGATCATCCACGGAGTTTAAGCACCCTAGTACATATTTATATCTCTATCGATCACTAGTTAGGTCTCAGTTGGAATATGCGGTACCTGTGTGGAACCCCTTCTACAATAAATATATAGAGTGTATAGAAAGCATACAGCGTAAATTTTTAAAGTCTATGCATTATCGATGCTTAAGAAGTTGTTATCTCTCTTATAGTGAGTTACTTAAGAAATATAATCTGCTTTCCTTGAGTTCAAGGCGTACTTTTCTTGAAACTACATTTTTGTATGATTTATGCAATAACTCGTATGATTGTTTAGAAATTTGTAACAAGTTGTGTTATATAGTTCCCAGAACATGCCAGGGACGCGAGGTGCGCGCACGACCTGTATTCGCTACTACTTCCTGTCGCACTAATGCCGGCTTGCGTGCGCCTCTTCGTCGCCTTACGAGCAATTTTAATAAGAATTTCTGCAGTTTGGATCTGTTTGCTTTACCACATGGAAAGTTTAGACTCATGTTACTTGACATATTGAGGCACTAATGTGACAGTGTTGTTCCACTTATGCGGCACTATTGTTGGCTTTATGTTTTGTTTTGTTTATACTTTACTATTGATAATCCTCTTTTTTATTTATTGTTTACAACGCTAATCTTAATTTTTGCCAAATTGTCTTATTGTTATCTGTGGAGAACGTGGTTGATTTCACATTTGTATAATTTCTGTATCCTATATTTTTGTAATTCTTAATGTGTAATTGTTTGTTTTCCCGAATAAATAAAATAAAAATAAAAATAAAATAAGTAAAGGTGTGTGTGACGAATTTCCTGTAACACACAACAATAAAAATATCCTAGTTAACTTTACCTGCATTTATGTGACTTAACAAACACCAATTAACATAAGAAATTAACCCGTTGGTTTCGTGTATAAAAATAATGTAAGAGCCGTGGTCGGTGAATAAATTTGTGAGGTTGATGATAAATCATGAGGTTGCTACTTAAACATGTGACAAGGGCTTAGGAACTTTTTATCGCGGCCATTTTTATATATCTTTATTTAAGACGTTGAAATATGAACGAATGTGTTCTTGATAAATACGTGTGATGATTTTGTTCGTTTGTCAGTGAAGTGCTACTGGTTTTGGGTTTGATTATGTTGTTCGATTTGAATGACAAGAAGGTTAAACCCTCTGTCATTCTGCGTCGTGACTCAGGTATGCAAGGCGTTTATTTGCAATGACAAGGTACGGTAACAATGTGCGGATTGATCGATGGAATGTTGACTAGATGTCGATATACAAAGTGAACAAAGTCATTTCCAAAAATATAATTAACTCCTTATCTTTTGACACAATTTATGAATTTGTGTGTAATATTTTATTTAACCAACGAACCAAGAAGCCATTTGGAATAAAATATCCACACATAAGTCATAGCTGGTATTTAGCTAATAGCAAATAGTGCCCACGTCGAAAATCATGTCACATCGTTTTAAGGCCAAATTCGTAAAAAATTGCTTAACTAGATGAATCTTAACCCAGCAAGGTGGACAGTACCGGCCAAAAACGTCACAGTGTTATGGGGGATCATATCTGCTATGTCAAAAAAATAAGCAGACGGTTTTATTACAATTTATGTCTGATGTTTAAAAATTTACTACATAGATTCCGTAATTTTGTTACGAAAAAGTTAGTTTTCAGACATTTTGCGCGGCACATGTGACTTGAGCGCATTATCAAAAGATAAAAAAAATTTGCCGAGCTGAAAACGAGATTACCAGCAGATTGTTTTCAGTAATTTTAAATGTCACTCCAAAAAAGAAAAGAACGTTTTGGAGTCTCTTCAAAATGGTTCGACACAGAATGCTCACACTTTTTTCAGAAAAATTATTTATTCTCATCATCTAACCAATATTCACTTGAAAAACATGATTTACAGACGTTTTGCTATGGGTTTTTTGTTTTCCTCATTTTTCATTTTCTCAAATGGTCTCCTGGGTACGTGTGACGCTACTGGTGTCTGAAAATTGAGACTCGGTATCTAAAATCTTTCGTTCAACTACAATATTCTTAAAATTCAGATAGATTACTATGAACACCTCGGTATTTTTTTGATTATGAAATTTGAAAACGCGTCAGATCATAAATGACGCGGCAAATTTCAGAAATTATTATTTTTGTAATCAATTAACCAAATCTATCGATTGTATCCCGTTTTGGCCGTAAAGTGAAGGCGCAAATATTATGGTCATGAGCACACGTACTAAAAAAATTGATGATCTAATTCTTAAACTAGTAACGACAAAAAACATTATAGTAGCTACAAGAAATTACGACTAAATTACATTACATGCACCTATTACTAAATAATATACATCAAAGAGGCCGCTTTAATCTAATGCAGGATGACGGTACCAGTTCAGTCTTTAATGTGAATTAACGGCCGGATTTTAATCTAGACTTCGATCAATCCAGACAGCAATAAAACTCGACCTTCAGAGAAACATTTTACGAATAGCCATAAAATCCTAACTAAAAATAACTCTGCAGTAATTTCAAGACTCTTAAACTATAACAAGTTTAGTATAAAATTCGATACGAACTTAACACAAGTACCCACGTAAGTAGCAAAGTACAAAGAAAGAAACAGAATGGATAAAACACCCGGCGCTGGTAACGAGCCAGTCTTCGTGTACCATTGCGAATGTACCAACACTACTTGCCCGTTTGTTATTTTATTTGCTCTCTACTCAGTAAACTCTATTACCCAGTCGATGGTTTTGATTCCGAGAAGTCGATGTTTACATTGAATGTTAAACTTATGTCACTGTTGTCACAATATTTTACTTTCAAGCGTTTCGTCCGTTGTGAGAAAGTTTATGAACGTCGAATGCTATGTTTGTTTAAGTTTGTCGATAGCTTACATCAGATCTATCGATATAACCCTCTCCTTCTTCAATATTTCGAACACGTTACGAGACTATAGTTTTTATCCTTTGACTGAACTTGGAATCGATTATCGATAGTTAGTTGTGGTCGCAGCACTAACGCGGCATTGACTCCTTGGGTCGAAACAACTAATGGACTACGTTATTACTGGCCACCTCAACGAAAAAGTGCATTAGCGTACCGTGAGTGGGATAAAAGTATTTGAATATAGAACTTATGTAAAGTGCGCTGGGAGTGCTTATGCCACTTAACAAACAACGATTTGCCTCATTTATCGTAATCGCTACAGTTTTATTTCACTTCGCTTTCGGAAGCCGACATGTTTCATGTGAAATAATAACGATTCATTTTTATAACATTCGATATTCAATCTGATTTCCCCAAAATTGGTTTTTAATTTTGGCTTGTATCAAACTTGGCGTTTAATTTTCAACAGGCTTTTAATATTTTGTGAATTTCGAAATATGAGTGATATTTGCGTTGCTGACCAGGAAAGCTAGACCTGCGGAAGTTTTGTCGACGTAAATGTTTTGAATTGGCGATAAGAATGTTTCAGGAGGGAGATATGGATCTTTCTAAACTGGGCGGTGATTTAGTTTGTGAAGTTTTTGAGTCCCCTTCTTTGACTCTTATCACGGTTAGTTAGGTGCGCCCCGGGAGTGGCTTTGGGAGTATGAAAATAGAGTGCCCTTTCTTAGAATATTGCATTTGACATCTGAGAGTTTGGCTTATCAGCCTGTGTGAGGGCGCAGGCAGTTGATCTTTTGTCTAAACAAAATATTTCTCGTAGATGCTTTAAAAAAATAATATTCACATCCATTTATGAATTCATTAAGCTTCGTCGATGCGAAATCGTTTTCAAAAGAATTCATCACCTCGCACAAACGTGTTCACAAGCAATAAATTGAGTCATTAAACTGCAAAAATTATAGGTCTTAAGACTTTGAAGTTAAATAAGCGCTTAGTTTGTATTTATGAGTCGTATCTGCAGATTTACAATTTCTCACTCGGTTTCAATGCAGTTTTACAGTCAGCCGGTTAGACAGACAAAGAGGATGGACATAATGAATTTTCGTATGTGAATTGGCAAATAAATAATTCATTGTGAACGAGACGCGGGTTCCTAGTAATGCAAGAAAGCATATTTTAGCTCACATCATAAAGTGCAACGAATGACAACAGTCGTAAAATTTTATGTTCTGTACCATGTCGTCCTGTCTCAATTACAATTACAAATTATTACAAATATTCAACTGAGCCAGTCAAGTGTCGTGTGTTATATGCGAAAAGCGATGCTTACAATGTAAAACGCACGTTCTTATTATTCATAAATTTTAAAGTAAATGATTTTGTAGTTATTTCAATTGATGTAAAATTTCGCAGCAGGATATAGATTGGCAGTTGTTTGCCTTGAGTCAATTTAAAGTTTAATAAGTTGTAAAATCAACGGAGCTAACGACTTTATTGGACCTACTAAGTAATTTAATTACGAAACCAATAAAATTGTTTGACTATGTTATATGATTTATGTGTTGACATCGTAATCTATGGGACATTATATTACAATGTAGATTAATGTGTTGCACGCAAATGCATGTAGGTACATTCGTGACAATAATAGCGAAACAGCTATCGTCAAAGAAACAAAGTATTGCGTGTTATTATATATATCATCAATCAATTCTATAATAAATATTTTAATTTAATGAATGTGCACTAGACTAGAGAAATACAAAATAAAATTGATACAATTGCAAATTTGTTTCTCAAAGAATGTCTAACCGTGACAGACAGTACTTCTAACCACATCAAATCAGATCCTCTCAATACTTAATAACGTTCAGACCAAAGAATACATTCCACATAACAATACTCAATAAATACATAACCGACCTCTTTCCTAGCTCGGCCACACATAAGCCACAGAGAGACTCCATTAGATACAGAAAGCAATCTGGAGAGCGCACTAGTCCGCCCGAGGCACATCTAGGTATACCCTGACCTACTATTAAGGATTGTCTCACAGCACTTTACCCACATGCACTCCCCGAACTCTGTAATCTGTGTAATTTGTGACAGCGATTTCTGATTTATTTACATAAACAATAGTCTCGAACGTTCTGGAGCACTTATTACTGGTACCAGTCAGGGCAGTGTCGATTTAATTGCGAAGAGCAAAATTATCGTTGATATTGTCTGGGTTTTAGTAATTGCAAAGTTAGTGTGGAGTGTAATAAAGTGTTCTTGTGTATAATTATTAATTAACTTCGCATTGGGCTCGGGAATGGATGTTTAATGCCACACATTCAGGCTGCTGATTGGTAGTTTAGCTGGTAACTGTGCTTGTAGGTACTTCATTTGCTAACGGTTTTCTGTACAGGGCATGGCTGAAGTCAGAATGTTGAGCAAGCTTGAGAACAAATTCATTTTAGGTTTGGATTTGGTGAAATAATTTCAGCTCCAGGTTAATGTTTTCTGAAAATGTATTTAACTAGCTGACCACCGCGGCTTCACTGCCGTAAAATTATAGCCTATGTTACTCGGGAATAATGTAGCTTTCCATAGGTGAAATAATTTTAAAATCAGTCCGGAAGTTTCGGAGCCTATTCGGTACAAACAAAAAAATATTTTATTTGAAAGTCACCACATATTGCCATTGCTCACAAATTGTCTCACTTTACAACTTATAAAGTATAATATGCTTATAACATTACTTCAATATTTAATTTAAAAAATTCTGATGAATTGAAACGCAGAAATATAAAAGCCGCGACGGTGTTTAATAAATTAAAAATAAACACAAGATATAAATAGAAAAGTAAACAATTTATTGAGTAATAAATATATCAATTGGAATTTTATTTCGTAAGATATAATAAAGTTGTGTAGTAATATCCTTCAGCA
Organism: Anorthoa munda; assembly: GCA_945859665.1. Taxonomy (NCBI): domain Eukaryota; kingdom Metazoa; phylum Arthropoda; class Insecta; order Lepidoptera; family Noctuidae; genus Anorthoa; species Anorthoa munda. The sequence continues at coordinate 13,852,925 of OX243910.1, forward strand.
CTTACTGTTGGATTAATAAACATGCCTCGTATAGAATATGCTTGCAAGTCATTTAGATCTGTTTTATTTTCATAAAACACATGACGCTAAGTGATCTCGTATTATTGCGTTTACTATTATTATCCTGCTGTGCTATGCTTGTCATCATTTGCATGGTTTTATTGATTTCTTGAAAATAATATAATAAAAACTTATCTTCGTTTATTTTATTTTTGATTACTTATGAAATAAAGTTCCTAGCCAGTGACGTATTTTTATGTATAAATAAAAAAATATCCTACCACTTTATTATTTCTGTTTACTGCTGTGATTTTTGTTTACTTTATGTAATAGTTAATACCTAAGCTAAGTGCTTGATGATTTGATTCAACAATTTTAATTCTTACATTTTTCTACTAACAGAACTTTGAACAATCTTTAAATAGTAAAATTAATGAACGTTTCACTCATTTCCTTTGCAGTAGATACGGTAAATATCTTGGTATTTAATCAGGAGTAAGGTACCATGATCAATTGCACGGCCAAAGCCGTTTCCGCACCGATCCGATAAAAATATAAACAGATAAATAATATTTCTACGCCTATTTATAATTTCCTGATTCGATCTAGTGAATAAATACCTTACAAAAGTTTATGATGTAGGGTTAGCATCAAAAGCAATGAGGCAAGAAGTTTGTATTATTTTTGTTGCAATAAATTTTTGTGGAGTAGTTAATGTAGAATTAAATAAAATTTATTATAACTAGCTCCTGGAAATAATTTAGCAAATAATGTTGTTTAACTTTTTATGCGGACTGTACTTGCATAATAACCGCTCGCAATGATGTAACGGGTAATCACGACTACTGATCATTCCGTATTTGATTCATAGGCATCATACTCAAACACAGGGTGACTAAGCTTGCCCGTTAGAAAACTATGACGTAGCCCCGAGGAAATTATGCACCTATAAGCTAGATTTATTACAGACGTGGTCTGAACAACATCAGCAAAACAATCTTCTTATAATATGGAATACTCTGTCTAACCTTATGTTGTTACTATCCACAGCTAGACCATGTAGCTTAGAAACAATGAGTGTCAATTATACGCAAGAAAACTGACATTAAACGGTGTCTATACCAAAGGAATATGTTATGGAACACAAACTTATAACCTAACATGGTAGTTTATGTCAGGAGTCTCATAATAATATTCCAGTGAGCTCGGCTCGCGAAACTAAAATTATTTTCATTGCAAAACAATGTAATATCGATTCCATCGAATCGTATCACGGAATATCATATGAAGAGGATTTTATTACCCCGGAATATACTGATAGGATCGATTCTCATTACTTTTGTGGCAAAAACTTTGCGAGTGAATGCGGTGTTTTAAATTAATCGGTATTCCGGTCACAAAATTTTGAAATTATTCCGTAACATCGTGGTTTGGATCGGATTATTTTAATCTCATGGGATACTTTAGTTTGCGGTGTATTTGAAGTGCGCACGTTTATTTTGTTAAGGAGGTTTGTTTATGGAGATTATTTGCTCAAACCACCTTTTTGGTTGACTGAAAATGTGTTTAGTTAAATAAAATATTGGCATTAGAGTTATGGTAATCAGGAAAACACGTATATTTAAATAAATTAATTATACAAAAATATTCGTACGGAAACTGTTTGTTTTATCAAATTGTTTACCTATTATGATGAAAAGTTTATTTAATACCGTTTAATTTAACACCAATAATGCCGCACGTTTTAACGTTACATAATTTATTTTGCCGTAACGAATAAATACCGCTAAAAAGTCGATGTTATACAGGTTAAAACTTTTATTTTAACAAAGGATAAATAGGTTGGCTTTCGGGACAAAGCTTTGTGCGACCGCAACTGAAACTATGTTGTACAAATAAATAAGGAAACGGACACACGATCGGTTTTTCGGAAAACCATTTGTTGTGTCAATGATTAAGGTTGTTAATTCTGTCCAACAAAGGGAGTTTGACTTTACCGTTCACTGTTCAGTTCAAATAAAATGCTTTTTAAATGCTTTCTATTTTTTTAATAGTTATAGTGATTTTAAATAAGGCCATAATGAATTATGAATTGGCAAATCTGCATTGATTTAAGCTACAACCTAGGAGATTTTTTAAGTCACGAGTGAATAAAGAGGAGGAAGAGGAGGGCTTCGCCGTGGTCTACGAGAAGGTATACTTCGGCACGGCGCAGGCGCGCATGTACCTGAGCGCCGACATCATGGGCATCAACTGTCACGTGGGTATGTCGTCGCTGGGGCGGCGAAGCGCACTCGAGGAGTCGGGCGGGCTTCGCGCCTTTGCCGACTACCTGGCGGAGGACTACTTCATCGCGAAGGACATAACGTCGCGCGGCTGGAAAATGCGCGTGAGCTCGCTGCCCGCGCTGCAAAACTCGGGCATGCGCTCCATGGGCGCCATGCAGGCGTGGTTGCGGCGCTGGGTTCGGCTGCGCATCGCCATGATCCCCACCACTGCCTTGCTGGAGCCGTGCTGAGCGAGTGCATCCCGCTGGGCGACGTGACGGCGCGGTGTGGGCGGCCGGTCAGCTGTTCAGCGCTGAGCCGCTGCCCTTCTTCTTGGTGCATGTGTTAGTGTGGTTCCTTTCAGACTGGCTGATGCTCTGGTCAGTGCAGAACAGCTCGCCGCCGTTCACTAAAGTGCAGTTCTTGCTCGGCTGGGCGTGGAGCGAGTGCTGCGCGCCATTCGTGCTGGTCGCGGCGCTGCTCAGCCCCGAGATCTCGTGGCGGACTCGCAGTTACCGGCTGGACTGGAGCAGCCGCGCCCACGAACTCAATCCTAAACTCAAGTTCTGAGGCCTATCCCCCCCTCATACTCGAAAGCTTTAATTAGGTGAATGTTTAAGTTTAACCAGTGTATCATAGTCTGTTTGAAAGCGACTGAATTTCGGATGTGTATTTATAGTTAATATAGTTATAAGTTTTTATTTTATTGCTAATAATGTTGCTTTTGGAAGGAACAGTGGTTGATTGTTGCTTTTGATTTAGAAAGATTTGTACATTAATGAATACATTTGCACATGAATAGGTTACTTCTAGATAAGCATGCATCATAGTCAGCCACACCACCGCTCACCATCAGGTGCGATAGTGTCCAAACGTGTACAATCTATCAATAATAAAAAATAAAAATAAATTGTTGATCGTGCCGTGTCTACATGAAGACGATGTGGTAGAACAATCATTTCCTGGTAATGATATTAACCAAATATTCAAAAACCTGTTCACATAATGAAACAGCGAGTATTGTTGAACATCTATCCAAGCCCTAAGTGACCGAAACAAAGGTACACATACGTACACATAAAATTTATTTATTACTGCAAGCGAACCCGCACGCACGTCTATTTCGTGAGCAAATTTATAGTATGCCGATTTTGCATTATTGTATGGTACAGTCTGCAACAGTGAGCTGTATTTAGAGTCCAGTTTTGTGGATAAGTCAAGAGCTTTATCGGTGTGATTTTCAGTAACGCTGAATAAATATCAACTTAAATATAGGTAACTATCTATTTTGTTTCTTTATAAATTAGTGCAATTCCGATAAAAGATTCTACAAATGAAACGCAGCTTTTGTTTAAAATGTTTGTCTCGTAAATTATTTTTGTTTTAAAGTTTTCTCGGTCCATGTCAATATTCTCTTTCTTTTGTGTTTCATTAAACGCAACGGACTCATCCAAGTACAATTGCAAGTGCAGCAGATATAAAAGTGCACATACACAAGAGCACTCTGTTCCTTTCTGTTGTTTCGTTTTGTGTTCTATAGAGTGAAACGCGTCAGTGGTTGTTGACTCAGTGAGTCAACTTTATTGATATATTCCTCAGTATGAATCATGACCTGTCAACTCTGACATTCACTCCTGGGCATAGATTTCCCAAACAAACGACTCTATGCCTCTCGCTACCAACGCCTCCCCGTGGCTCTTACCAGGTCATCTCTACATCTGACATAGCGCCACCCACGCTTTGCTTTTTGCTCTATGGATGGTAGCCATTGAAGAGCCTTTGCTCTACGGAATAGTATACTGCTAGTGTTGCTTCTTATTGCCACTTCAATGTGACTAATATTATTAGGAAGTATGTCGATAATGTTGTTTTGTAACTGCATTAAATGAATCGTCTTGGGACGATTTTTTAATACGTAAGAATCCATTGCGTAAATTTTTATTAAACATTTCGAAAAAACTAGAAACAAAAACCACTTACCAGTTTCTGTTCGCATATTTGTCATACTCACCAGTATGACAAATATGCGAATAGAAACTAAAAAAATATTATGACAACAAAGTGGGCTTTAACTGTCGCAAATGACAAATGTTTCTAATATTTTGAAAATGAACACCCACCATTTCCTGAAGTCAATACAGCTAATAGATATTATTGACTTACATATATTTATTCAATTAGTTGCCATATCGGACATAACTCAATTATAAAGTTAGTGATCGAATATCAGGGTTAGTGACCAATCCGGAGCTATGATTAGTGGTTGATAACTGTATAATATGCCATAAAATTAGCATTTAATTTATGCGTGACGAAATAATGTAATTTTGTATTAGGTGGTTTAGCTGATTTTAAATAACTCCATATCTTGTAGTGAGTTGCGATTAATTCATTATTATAAAAATTGTTTTTGATAAATAATAATCACGGCTTCGTAGTTAGTAGACAAATGTAATTAAAATTGTAATTAGTAATATAGGTATTGAACCAATAACTCATTGAACTTAAATTATTACCCTGAAGAAAATGATTTTCCGCTAATTGAAACAACAAAATAATGAAATAATACCTACTACTTTAAAGCTTGATAAAAACAAAGAAAATTATGGCAAGATCAGAATAGATGTGAAGATCTATATCATTGCGAAGTTCAAACGATAACATAAGAATAAATTAATAGAAGACAATCTACACTTTATAGATCTAACGATGAATGAAGCTAAACTATGAAGGGCATAGAAAGATAGACATTAAATAAGTAATGAACAGAAATCATAATTCCGAAGAATATAGTCAGACTAAGTTTCGTTTCGTTTCCGATTAAGTTTAGAATTACAGACAAAGACTTTTAATAGACCATCATAAAACCTAACCAGAATTTCAAACTGAGGCTTTCAGTAGACCATGAAAAATATACGGGCAAAGCAAATCAATACTCCAGCAGAGATGGATAAAAGCAATGATAACTTCAGCAGAACCAAGAAAACACTATAATAAAGTAATAGAAGGCAACCAACATTTTATAGATCTGACAATGATTAAAACTATTTATTAATAAGTGCTTAGAATACGCGAGTTGTAAGGTCAGCTCAGGGAAAATGGTGTATAAGACGGTCAACAAGAAATCATCAATGGAAATCATAATCCTGAAAAAAGTGGTCATATAGAAAGTACCACCTAAACATAAAATTACTGATACTGAGAATTTCTGTAGACCATACATAATAATTCAACACACCTGAAAAACGGACGACCACTTCTGAATAATTGATCATTGCAATGCCAAACCAGAGGATCTAACAAGTAAATACTAGAATAAAGTAATAGAACACAATATTCACATTATAGATTTGACAATGAATGATGCTATTTACGAAAAGCTTAGAAACGGAAACCGTAAAGCAAGCAATTTTATTGATTATTTCTGCAAAACTAAGAAATAAAACGTGAATGCCTATCATTGCAAACCACTAAGAAAACTCAAAAATAAAGTAATAGAAGACAACAAACACTTTATAGATCTGACAATGAATGAAGCTATTTATCAAGTGCTTAGAATACGCGAGTTGTAAGGTCAGCTTAGGGAAACTGGCAAGTGTGATGGTGTTACAAGATAGACGTCCAACAAGTCATTATTCACCACAATCTTAAACTCAGCAATTTACTCAAGTAATACATAAGTTTGCTGGTTGGAGAGGTTTAAGTGTGACGTTGCTTATGTCTTTATTGGTGTGTTACTTCTTTGTTCATGTTTGACTGAATTATTGCTCGGATTCCAGCCAGTACCAGATTCAGTGATTCATCTCTACAAAACGTCATAATAACGTACATTGTATTTATTTATAGGTTAGTGATTTTTAACCGACTTTTCAAAAAGGAGGATATTCTGTGTTAGACTTTGTTTTTTTTTTTTGTGTATGTTCACCGATTTCTCCATTAATTGTGGACCGATTCTGAAATTATTTTTAAAATTGTTATATATTTATATTTAATTGTTAAATTGGTCCTATTTTAATATGGTGGAGACCTGATGAAGAACTTCGGAGATATACAACAGAACTTTTCAATAAATGACGGCAAATCTCTCGGAATTGCTGCAATCGCATTGCTGTTTATTATTTATACCATTTCATAACAACACCACGCCAGTAGGCTCTAAAGATGTGTACATTCATCTTGGTACACTCTCATTTCACCGGTTATGTTCAAGTTTCATGATATTCGGGTAATCTATTCTGGCCTATAACAATTATCCTATTAGGTACAAAAAAATACTACCGACTTCCAAATAAAAGCACTACTAAAAAAATGGTACCTACCAAAGACATCGAATTCCAAAAGGAAAGTAATTTTTCACTTTGTAGTGTTTTTATTTGGAAGTCGGTAGTATTTTTTTGACATTTTTTTATTATTTGTCCTACATCAATTCAAATCATGAACATCATTAAAAAAATATTTGATACTGAATTGAAACTTTGAAAGTGATTGTCTCCCACTCCATTGATCAGTTTTTGTTCATTTGACGTCAGTAGCAATCGCTGCTGTAGGTAATATTTCCACACAGCAAGCAAAACAAACTTATTCATTTATAAGTCCTTCAAATTACAACTAGAACGGAACATAAAATATAACGTTCATAATAGTTTTTCCAAAGTCGAAGCTTTGTTCTAAACAGCCAGAGAATTTATTACAATAAAATGCAAGCCTGCACTCGGAAATAAAGAGGGTTGTGCATCGTAAACCTCAATGATACACGGAGGCATCTGCCAATAAAATAAAACCTATGTGTTGGGAACTTTCAGAACGTCTCTATTTCCCATCGCAACTTGCTCGAGTAAAATAGACAAATTCTTGTGTCATTTTTTATGTCATTCTTTTGATTTATTGATGAATAAGGGACATATTCGCTTGTAGCTTTCCACACTCACGTCGCGCTCTCGATACGTACAAACCTACAAAATTCGACATTCGTTTAGCTAATCGTAGTCAGGATTCGACTTATTTCTAAGACTGTTGATCATTCATTGTTTTATTTTATTTTAACGTCTTTCCATATTTTTTATGAAAGGCATAGATAATCAAACTTCTCCCATAAATTAAAAAGCCCATTAAAATAATTATCAATTCTGTCACAACTTTTTCTCAAGCGCTGCTTATTAAATTCTTCCCCATTTTTTTACGAGCAGCGAATTCCGAAGTTATTTTCGTTAAATCTATAAACGCGATTAATTTGAGGAAGGAAGTAGGTAATAATTAGCTTCCATGAAAAAAGATATCGGTAATAAAAGTGCTTCAATATAAATAATCTAGTTGGTTTTACGAGGTAATAAAGTATCTCGAAAATTTCCTACTCATCTGTTAGATATTTCTCTTACAAGCTGGGTCGAGTTTGAGTGTAGGCGAGGAACCTTTTGTAATAAAATATAATGTCAATGTATTATTGTTTGTGAATATTTGATATTGTATTTTATTGGTGTACTCTTTGACGTACAAAGGTACGATGTGCTGCCTCCTGTGCGGGATCAATTCAAGAATAGGTACATTTCGAATACAGTTACTGTCTATCTCTCCAGGAAATAAGTACCGTAGATTTCAGACAAAGTGAAATTCTATCAGCTTTTCGCTGATAGAATTTCACTTTGCCTGAAATCTAGGGTATACGATTATTAAAAAATCCAAAATGTACGGCAGGCTTATTAAGTATCTTGAAAAAGCAAAACGATAGCAATTATTGCGCAATAATTGCTCTTCAATCGCGAAGCCGAATTATGTATCTGTTGTTGCTGGTCGATTGCCAACCTCTCCCAAATTGGAAAGTACAGAAGTTTTAGTCATTTGCGGTTTTTTTCGAAATAGTTGCATTTGATAAACAGCGAGGGATTAGCAAATAATTGGTCGATCGCTGCGCAATTTTGGCTGATTGCTGTTTCATATGTAATAAGGCTACCGGATTGACACGCGCTACCGAAATCTCATGAGGTCAATCTTAAACATTGTTTGATTTTGACAACTGTTATCACTAGAATATCCTTTGTCTAGAGCCTCTAGTTATTACGATTACGTATTTATTAAATCATTAAAAGTCTGCCTATTTATGAAAATGGCATTAAAGTTCAAATCAAGCCATTGTAGTCGAAGCACATTCTTAATCCATTTTTTATCTCTGATTCAAAATGAAAGCAATAATATTTTTATGTATATATATAGCTAGCTACAATACAACGCTATCAGTGTGCCCATCTCCGTCTATATTGGACTTTGTTATCACGAAAGACGTGCTTAGAAAACTAAAATTAGTTGGGATTACATGAAGATAAAAAGAGTCCACTATTCACCGCAAAGGGATGAAATATTACAGTTTTATGTAATACTTTTATACCTTACATATCAATATTGTATTACTTTATTATGTTTTGACAAAGCTTTAGTCTAACTAGGTACGATTTAAAGGTCCCTTTTAAGGCTTTGTACATCAAAATGCTTTATAGTGTAGGAGCAGATGTGTATTGGGCTGCCCCATCGCTTGTTAATAAAATTACATCAAAATCATAACAATCGTAAGTATTGTTGAGATCATGATTGAACTTTTTGAACGCTTAGAAGACGATAGACTTCTTGAACTGCATACGGCCGTAAGCTGCAGCTATGTAGGTCTAACCATGAGATCATGATTAAAAAAAAGTTAATAAAAATAAATAAAGAATCCGACTGATTAAGAAGCGAACTAAAAAGACGTAAACAAGAAGAAAATCATGCTATGCAGTTGGAGGATACATATTCGTGAGCTGGCTGACCAAAACCAAATGTAACCTCCGAATGCGTTGGCGCCCGAAATCCGTCATTTATGCGGCCCAGAATCTGCCGTGACTCTCGCAAGGTTAATACGAATGGATTGACGTAAGAATCATCAAAATTGGCCAATGCGTTTGGTCTCTAGAACGCCACATTCCTATGTGACATTCTAGGGCACACGTACATAGACTGATAAACAAATTACCCTCCTCAGGCAGATGAAAAAAAATTAAAAAAAAAGGAAAAAATATTTCGGTCAAAAGGGGATTATAACACTGTACTGTTATAGTGAATACACTAGACTCCTACATAAAATTATTGTTAAATGGAAATTGCCATACCTACTACTTGAGCACTAGTTTCCTCTCATGCAAAGTTTCGAATAAGATAATACAGTTTTTGAACGTAATAACCATCCCCTGGGATCCGCAGGCACACTCACATTCTCTGATGTTCCGTACATACTGAGAATATTAATGCGGCACGCTATTCTTTGAGAACGCTTTCAAACGTTCATTCTTACAAAATTCCAGCCAAAAGACGCCGCCGCCTGTTATGATAATCCGTCACGTTTTCTGAAAAATTACCTAAACTACTGGATGTTAGCTTAATGTAGACTTAGCCTGTATCTGTCAAAATACTAGGTTAGCGACGAGACTTAATAAATAGACCAGAAAAATGAGTTGTTATACTTTTGCGGTTCTAACATAAAATTGAGCTGTTCTAACAAAGGAGCTTTTAAGGCAAAGAACGGTATTCGCAGAAAAAATATACAAATGTATTTGAAAGAGTCAGAGTATTTCATGTAACAAATCACTGCTCGCCTATAATTTATATCATCTACACAAATACACCGGAGATGCACTACCTACAAATTATCAAATCATAAATCTTCAAACACACATAGACAGTGTCCCGCACCCGTATATCAATACGAAACTGTAAACTTAACAACTATTTGCAATTCAATTCATGCAAAATTTATCGTTGAGCGTCGAAATGCTTCATTGCACGTCTATACCGAATGTAAATACCAAGTACGTCGTAGGTACCTCACTAATGCTTTGGAAGACAAGCTCAGAGGCTCACTTAGTTCGCATTTAGCGGACCTAAGGCCACCGAGCCTCTGAGGTTAGGTTCTTAATTAGCCATCGCTCGCAGCTGACCGCTTGGAAGTGCGATCTAGGTGCTCTTATGCAAATACCATTATATTACCGCCAAGCAAAAACAAACTCTAGTACCTTAATATACGAGTCAATCTACGTGTAAGCTTAGATTTGTGTAATCCTTGCGGTTGGGAGATGGGTGACATTCACACAGAGCATGTAGTTCGAACTATTCGCAGGCATCGAGCTATCGATAGGGAATTGGGTGTGATCTTGTCAATATTTTGCATTTATAAATTAATTTATTAAATTCTGTAAAATTTATGTGATGAATCATTTATTATCAGATATTTGTATATTTAAAAAGCCAATAGTCAAATCATTGTACAATTACCATCTGAAATAGTTACACAAAAACATTTTGAAAATTAAACTGAAAACTGTAACCGCTAAATCAATTGTATGGACAGTTCCTGAATTAAATGCGGTTTATTTGGAATTAGCGGAAATGGCAACAATTGTGGTTTTAGCCAAATTAATCCATAATAATACACTAAAAGTTGAATTAGGCTCATTGACATTTTGGTTAAGAAGGTATTTTCAAGAGTATCTATATTAATCAGAACACGAATACAAAATTCGTTAAGTAAAAAATAGTAATAGCTAGGAACAAAAATAATATTCGTAGCTGTAATTCTGCAAATGAAATATATAAATAATAAAACAATAGCAACAATTTGTACATACGACTGTTTATCACAACACAGTTCTACGAAGAGCACTAAATATAAGATTAGCACATGATTTACGATACAAAACTAACTTGAAAAGAAGAACAAACAGAAAGTGTAATATCAAATGTATTTCTAAGCATAATTACTGAACAATGTGAGCAAAATTTATGCTCGAATGAAATCTCTATGAAATACGGTATGTCTGGTACGTCAGCCGGTAACAATGAAATGTTTATTATCTTTTTACTAGTGATTTATAGCACATATATTTCCCTTCTTGTGCTTTGGTGGACGACAAAATTCAATTTGCTTAATATCTCATTGTTGGGGTGGTTTTAATTAGAGTTGCATTTCAATATATAGTATAGTTCGTATGAATAATGTTTTATTATGAAAATATACTATCTGATATATTAAATTTGAGTGTGAATGTTCGTAAGAACCAATAAACTATTGATCAAAAGAACAATTGATCGAAGAATGTTCACTCGAAAGGTCGTTTGACCGATACGTAGTCGTGTTGGGCAATAGTACTAACACCGCACAAAAAGGGATCAAGTTCGATTTAGACCAATAATAGGCGCTTTTGAATTTCAGTATTTACTCTTAAAAAATCACTCCAGTTCTAGTAGTCCATTCCAAATAAATATACCTAGTTGCTAAATAAGATGCTACAGTTTTTATTACTTAAAAACTTATCAATAAATCTGACATAGCCGACATGGTATTTTTAGTAACTGGTTCCTGTTACAAAATGCCTACTGGCTTTTAATCTAACATTAAAAGAAGTTAAGGAAAAAATGTAATGACAAAAAAACTGGTCAAGCGCAAAGCTTTTAAGTTAAACGATTCCGTATCATTAAATACCGGAGTAAACCGGTTGAATATTAGGAGCTTGACACACAATATCGGCAATATGTACATGAGGCTCTATCCAAGTGACATTCTATAAACGAAAGCGTGGCTATAGCGATTAAAAAAAGGCAAAATATTATGGGAATGTCAAGCGCTATCGAAATGTCATGATTAATCCCTTACTTTTTGACATTCCAACAATCGCCAACGCTGATAGAAGTATACCTATTGTAATAAAAAGTTGGATCAGAATTAGTAAGGTATTAAAATCTGCACCCTAAGCCAGGGAGAGCCCTGGTTTGTTTTTTTTTTTTTTTTGGTTTCACTTATAAACGTTTCAGTCTAAGAAGTCCAATGACGTTTCTCATGCCGCGATAACTTTGTATGGACCTCTACGAAAAATCAAATTCATAATCCTAATTAATTACTATGTTACCCCATACACTGTAACTACTCTCTACTATAATACTCGTTGTATCACTCGTAAGCATCAAGTTTAACTTATACTGGGTGTCTTAGAAGAAACAGAATTAAATGAAAATATTAAACAAGAAATCAACAACATTCCTACTAAACTTGGAGGTGTGAGGTCTGGGCTACTCTACTTCTTTAAGTTTTATCATTAGTTCAGGCATCCAGCTGCATTCGCGCCCTTGTTTCCTTTGATAACTGAAAATATACAAATGAGATTTTAGTTTACCTATTCAACTGTTACAAAACCATTTGCATAAATCACAATAAATTCCAGATTGAATTAATTGAACCCAAAAACTGTTACTCCAATTAAAAATCTAAAGCACGGACCCCTAATAAAAGATTAAAAACTACCGCTTCTGATTAATTCAAGTCTAATATAAGCTTTAATGTTATTAGTAGATTACATAATGGTCAGGTATCGCCAAACAAACGCCTTAATTTATTTTTCTTGCCGTTATATGTCAGCCAAGATTATTAAGATGCTAATGTATTTTTTATACACACTACATTATTACATTTTTTATATTCTCTCTATATATATGAGACAAGCTCGATTATTGATTTTTTTGCTGGAACTTTATTTAATGACTTGAGAATATGTCGCAATTTTTGAATAAAAACTTACTCGTGTAGCATCAATCATTTTTTTCTGATGCACGATGGAAATGAATTACGGTCTAAGTGTGTTCGGTGTTGCGTGGTGAAAAAATGTGTGAAAAATTACCGCGATTACGAGTAATGACGGAACGATGTAACGTGTTTCGGTAGTTACAGCAAACATTAGACTAAGCGTATCGCTCCGAGCTTTGTTACCATTTCTCACGTTATTATCGCTCATTCCTCCTACATCATTACACAATTATTTTTCTGAGAAACAAAAGAAGATTGAGCGGTTACGGAACAAAAACTATCTCCATCTTTCAATTAACGACGAATTGCTCATTTATAAACAGGTTGATATTAAAAGTCGTAATAATAACCACCAAAAATTTAAAGCCAAATGAAGCATACGTAATTAGCATTGAGTAAGCCAGATTGGGAGCAGGGGCAATACTAATAAACAACGAGATAAAAGGGCGGCCTATAAAGCCGCTCGAATAAATATTGGATCGAACTAATTATCATAAAAGTACATCCTTGCTTTAGTCGTGAGCCCATTACCGAATAGCTGTCATTAAGAGCGTGCTTCGATAAGCGCAGACTGAGTTAACGCCACCCACGGTGCATGCGTCGTACAAGCTTGTAAACTGGATCTATACTACTGTAAAACATCCTAGGAACGCTAAAGTAATCTTATCTGATCACCAATGAATACATATTGCCATTAAGTAGCCATATCGTTAATATTTTATACCAATTATAGTGCACTATAAAGTTAAAAGCATAAAATATAATGGCAGTATTCGCTAAAGACACCTCTTAATTTTCGTTTTGCCAGAATACGAGTAATTTATATTTACCAACATAATTTTGCGTGCAATAATTTCTTCATTTTATGCCAGCGGATGACGATGCTGTAGAATAATGCACCCCGAACGGTAGCTAATAGGTATAGCTTGCATCGTAAAATAAATGCCATCAGTTGGAGCCCTTAAAGATATTCAATAGCGAAGTTACTGAGTGTGTGGACGCGGTCTATGAATATTCACGGATTCACGGGTGTTCGATTCAAATAAGAGGATTTAACGGTTTGAAACGCCACTAAAGAGCGCAGATTACTGGCTCAAACAAACTTGGAGATAAGAAAAAGTGATGTGCAAAAGTTAACGCATAAATTTCTGGGTGGAACGTCTGGTCTCGTCTGCCACCGATCCACCAGATTATCCTACTTCGACAGTTCGACACAAGTTTTTCGGTTGAACTTTGAATTATGCAAGAACCTTTACTAGATAGAGATGTCGGGACCTCTGAAGACGTAAAATGGTTTCATCAAAACTTACTTGTTTTGTTATCAAGAATGTTCCTTTTTTGTTACGAGTTGTTACCCTGTTGAATAAGGGAGTAACTGTTACAACTTACAACTTATGAAATGTTGCGATTTTGAATTCGACACATTGTTGCTGCTATTGTTTACACTTGCAGATGGTATGCAAAACATTTGGTGCCAACATTGTAACAACACAATTCGAATGCAAAACCACTCTACGTATGCGCCTTTTTCTGTTACTGAATGCATGCAGCTTTTTAGTATCTTATCATATTTGAAATTTCTATTTGTTACCTAACAACAAAAGCCAAGGACAGTCCCAACACTTCACGGTTATCTCAAAGCTGGTAATCGTCTAAAAAACAAACTATTTGTTGAATCAACAAAGGAATTCGTTCAGGCCGCAACGGTTTGCTGGTAAATATTAGTTTAGTTTATAGATAATAGATTTTTTGTTAATAAATAAAAAATAATTATAGACTGGTAGTTTATTTTTTATCAAGTAAGTTTAGTAATAATGTCGTCACGATAAAAATCAATTGCAGAAGTGGCTTACCTCGGGAGCTGGTGTAATAACAGTGCGGGGCGGCCGCGGGCGTCACCGACTCCGGGCTTACTTCCATGGATTATTCTGAAACTATTTCGATAGGTAATGTCACAGATAATATAATACTAGCATACAGATACCTCATCCCATACAAAGAAACCGTGCCGACATAACTAGCGTTTTTCGACTGCTTATTCTGGCAATTTTTTGTACATCGAACGTATTCGGTTCTGTTTCACGGTGATAGATAGATGGTGTTAGCAGCGAATTGCAAGTAAAATGGTTTACTAGGTTCGTGAATGTTTTTTTCTTTAAATACAGTGAAGGTTTGTTTTCTAGTATTTATTTGCACGTTTTTACAGTTTTTTTTTGCACCAAAATGTGTTAAAATGCAAACTTTAACAATCGAGTGGAATGCCTCAGAAATTTAAAAATGCGCCATCTATTGGCATCAATTTTAAATGATCCGTCTAATAATCTTTGAAATGTGAATTAAGAGCCCAATATTCCATAATTTTGTACTTAGGAGAGTTGATTAAACAAGAACATAAAATTTTTGTGTTCAATTCCAGAAAGTGTTAATTTTACGCACATTCAATAACAGATAGGTGGATACCGAGGTGCATATCGCGCCATCTAGTGAGATTTATTTGAACCAAATTTTCTTTCTTAGCAATGAGACCCCGTGGTAATGTATACTTTCACACGGGTACCACTTTTCCTGGAACTTCTGATGTCCCAGTATCTACAATATTTTGTTAACTGGCAGAATAACACAAAATATTATATTACTGAAGAAAAGTTGCGCATGTGCCATGAAGGCTACAAGCTCAAATTACGTGATCGATTATGCAACTGGAATAAATATTACTTTTGTAGAATTTGAATACAGAATAGCTTTTCATTTGAAAATATTACTTTTGTAGAATTTGAATACAGAATAGCTTTTCATTTGAAAAAAAATCCAATACCTATTTTTTTTATTCATGATTATGTTTGAATAAATAAATAAGTTTATTTTCTTAATATTACTCTGTAACTTAAAATAAGACAAATTGTTATAAATGACAGCTCTTTCATATCACACATGAGATCCTAAGTAATTATAGCTCCAAATTACTCTTTATTCGCCGAAATAATTACTCCCTCGAGAGGGTTCTCTCTAAATAATAACAAAATTACTGAGAGGAATTATTGTAGTCTAACCGAAACTTTTTAATGAAATATAACAAAACTCATTACGAATTCCTCACAAATCACCAAAAAAAACTAAAATAAACTCGGTTCAGATCTTTGATTATCGCCATAAAGTTTGGAGAAAAAAAAAGTGTTGCAGAATAACGCGTCTGATCCAAGATTAAAATCGCTACGACTTTACCCATCGATCGGACAACAATTAAGATGGTGTAGGTAAAAATTTTAGTTGCGACGCCTTTTTAAAAGACCATTCGCCCGAACGCTTTCGGTGTTCCCAAATTACCGGGTACGGTTTTTACGGATCAACTTTATTTATGAGTTTAATCAATATTTTTTGGGCTTACGACATTTAGAACAGTCGATGTCGTAAAGATTGCTTTGTTAAGAGATTTGTGGCGGTGCTCAATGACATATTTGTTATTCTTATAAAAGTCAAATGGTATAATTTATGTATTCCATCCAAACCTGTTTATCAATTTTAACTTTGCGGTTTAAAGCTCCATGTCAAAGTTTTTTAATCCTCCTTAAATAGTCCTGTTGTGGTCATTTTATCATTATCCACAGTTACGAGGACAAGGTCTTATTTTTAATATTCCTTCTTATTTTACCCAGCAATTGCAGTAATTATGTTCATCTAAATGTACGAATTAAATTCAATTAAAGTATGAACACCATAATTTTGTATTTATGATTCAATGTATATGGTTACCGACTTTAATTATCTTACCGGTTCTTATGCTTATTTACATTTTTAATACTTTTGTGGCAATTATTTTAATATCTGCTTCAATGAACTTGTTTAACGGGCATGTGGGTAAACGGTTGATTATATTAGCATATAATTCTGTTGCAAAAAGGCTACCTACCATATGCAATATTGGACTTAAATTAAATTACCTTGTTCTACGTGCTGAGAGTTTTAATTTAAATTCTTTATTGAACATTCATACGGTAAATCAAAATTGACAAGTTTATGACAATAATTAGGTGTATGATAAAGCATACAAATTAAAAGCTATAACATAGATGTCTCTCAGAATAGACACTATCATTGTTGATTTAGCAAATACAAAACTAATACATACTTCTACAAGCAAAAGTAGTGATCCAATAATTCTCATGCAACTTTTAAATTCAAGTTGAAATATCATTTCAGCAATGATATCAAAATTTACAGAAATTAGAGGTGTTTTTGAGAGATTGGTACCTACTGCCATGTGAATACAAAAAATCCTTAAAAATATGGTTCGCAACGCAGATAACTGAATTAAATCAATACCCGCATAAAGCAATATATATATGCAACTAAATGCATCTACTACACCACATATAATAACCACACAGGACACGTCAACATCCATCGAAATAAGTCGAGAGGCGTGAGTGAACAATTTCCCCTGATTTATGTATATCGTCTCTACGCAAGCGGGTCCTGGCTCATTACAGCCTGACGTTGAATGATGATCAGAGCCCGAAGAAAAATGCCGTGTTTAACCATCCGACGTTTATGATTTAATTCCTATTAGCAAAAAACTGCGACGAATTGGAGTTGAATGAACTTAGGACGGGTGCACACGTTAGATTAGATGCGATAGAGGGCGCAATAATCTTATGGAGATATATGTAAGGACTAAGGACTGTACATGTTAGGTAGTTTGGTTGTTTACGCAGCTGTGGGGTTCCACACCTTGGGATTAACTATTGGCAATGGCAATCTACGTTTACTTTTGTGAGTCACTCGGCTTAGGAGTTAGGTAAATAAAGACTTTATACTTTGGTATAAATACGACTCTTGATTTTTAGGGTTCCGTACCCAAAGGGTAAAAACGGGACGGAACAGGCTGTATCTCATGAACCGTGATAGCTAGACAGTTGAAATTTTCACAGATGATGTATGTTTGCCGCTCTAACAACAAATGCTGAAAATAGAATAAAATAAATATTTAAGTGGGGCTGCCATTCAACAAACGTGATTTTTTTTGCCGTGTTTTGCGATAATGGTACGGAACCCTTCGTGCGCGAGTCCGACTCGCACTTGGCCGGTTTTTATACCTTTTCGTTTGTTTCGGTTGCTTTTTAGATTTGTTAACTGTTCTGAAGTTTTTTCATTGTTCTAGTTGTTATTTCTATAGAATATTTAGATCGGTCCTCTATAGGTCCGAGCCACAAAAATAACAGTGTGTACATGTTTTTGTTATTTTATAATTAGGTAGAAAATTCGATGTAGTTATTTTTTTTTCATAATGTTTAGGTACAACACAGCGACGGTGATCAGCAATGTTTTTACTTAATTCCAATATGCCGGCGGCAGTTTGCCAGGATCCATATAAACTAATTAATAATCTAGGTCGGTTGTGTACGTTGAGATTATGATATCATGTTTTAAGTATTTAGAACAACCCGTATGTATCTTCTTGCTAGATAATTAGAAGTACGCCTTAGAATTAAATCAATATAATCTCTTAAGTTGGCTGAAATACAGAACGAATATGTTTTAAGAAAAGGTTTCTGCAAGTTTCTTTAGGACGAATTATGGCATTTTAACGTTTCTTAACTTCTGTATATCTTCGTTGGTCATCTTTTCTAAGTCTTCAGTAAATAATCGTTTAGGGTTCCGTACACGAAAGGTCTGTATGTCCGTCTGTCCGTCGCGTCGCGCGTCGTCTGTCACTCAATTTTGTTCCGAAGAATTTTTTAACTTCCCATTGACCTACGAACCTGTTTTTTTTAATATATTTTATAGGCTCGCGCTTGACCACTATCTGACCTGATGGTAAGCGATGATGTGGTTGCCGGTGAAACACGCTTGCCTAGAAATATTCTATTCACTCTTGACTTAAAGACCCCTAAATTTGGTGATAATGTTTATTAACACGTATACTTTACTAACAAATACCAATATATAGATAAAAGATTTTTCTTTGGGCTCTAAATGTGCGAAGTCTGACACGCACTTGGCTGGTTTTTATTTTGTCTTAAATGTAGAATGTATGCGTTTTTCATGACAAAACTAATTCACTAATTTCTGAAAAAAAAAATATGGTCATGGGAATATTTTTGTGCAGTTGCTTTCATGGCGGTTAACAATGTATCTATTAAATTAGGTATACCTAGATTGATACACGCTAGACAATCGCATTATAAAATCGCGCGTTTAAGTCGCCATGTGTGCGCTCTCCCACACATTCTAGGGTTGCCCCAACACGGTTGTGTGATAATGTTTTGTTTCAATTTAATTTGCCCTGTTTGCGTTAACAGTTTGAAATTGAGTCTATTCTAAAACTAATTTGTACACGAATATATTTCTTGATTTGTTTTCGGCGTAGCCTGTTAATTTTCTATTATGCTTCTCTGTTTGGATTTCATAATAGGTCTATTTATTTTATTAGCGTTTCTATTATGTCGGGTTTGTTGACATGGACGAATGGTGGAATTATTCGGTTATGTTCATACATGAGTTATCTCAATATCTCATTTATAGTCAGTTTCTGGAACGAAAATGGTACGATATATGACAAAATGGTCATCATCGCGTAAACTGATGTGATTGGTTAGAACATTTATTCGATACAGCCGTTTACGAGCGTTTGACTTTATCACATTATTTTGCAATAGTTTCCGTTGCACAAACTGAGGGTTATCCAAGTTAGTACCACAGTTAGGTGGTATAGACACAAACAGATCTTTATAGGTCCCAGAAGACTTGTAAAATTCCTTTCTTTTTTCACAAGTTACGATATAGCCTACAGAGAACTTAAATCGGGTCGCACGCCCTCAATGGCCCTAGGTTTGAATTCCGAGTCGAGCCTAATTAGCTTTTTATTTGCTATTGACTTACACTTAAAGCTGAGCTTAAGGCGACTAATTAAGCGTAGCAACGTTGCTTTGTCCATATCCAAGGATTCAGGTGAAAGGTAGATCGACTGCCGAATGAGTACTGTGGCAAAAAAAACGTGTTTCTACGATAAAGAAGATTCTTCAAATGTGACCCAAAAATCAAAAAGCCCCGGCGCAAATGCCATGTTTTCCATTATAATGTGTAAAATATATGAGTTTAGTATTTTTTATTTATTTCAATGGCTATAATATAAAATATTGAAAAAAAAAACATACGAACAAAACATCGCCGAAATACGTTTGTTTACAAAATACATATCTATAGAAGGTAATTTTAATATGTTAGTTATTATTTTTGAGAATGACGCATATCGGTAGGTAATTTATTTGCCGAATATACAACATTTTGAGAAATCTATTATTTTTTACCTTTTGCGCTGGGGCTGGGTAAATTTTGTATGGGCCGTGAGTCGTGACTTATAGTCTTCTTTGTATGGTTGATAATGTAGTGCATTATAATATGTTGCTTATTTTCCAGTTTTGGGAGTCGCTTTAGAACGGTCTAATGAGGTTTATCGATTTTTTACTAGCTAGCTCTTACTCTTTATAATTCTTTATGTTCCAGTCTTGCAACGCCCTGGCCAAAGACAGTTAAAGAACAGCGTGTGGTTTTTCGGCCAGTACGAGTCTGACAGACCTTCACCCTGGCCCTGGGCAGGGGGAGGACATTAATGAGGATTTTAACACGCAGTCAAATCGCAGGATCAAGACAGGTTTTGTTAAGAAACAATCCTTGTATTAATTCATTAGAGCAAACAACATCATTACCAAACCTTAGGTAAATGGATCTTGGTTAGATTTATTTTAGTTATAAATAAAGTCTAACCACACCGTTAATTCAAAAACCTTCCACAAATACAATTTGTTTCTTAATCACCGCATCGAACCTTTTTTGTTGAGACGAAAACAATAAAAGTGAACCGTTTGCACTGTCTGCCATTTTCAGGAAACGGATGTTAGCCGGGCGTCCGGTATCGTTCGAGGCACTATGCCAACAGGCCCCGTGACGAACGTATTGGCTGCAGAGAAAGAAACGTGTAATTAATGTGGATATTATTTACGATGGTTTTTGTTTGATGAATCTTTATACATTGTAGTTTTTTATAATATGAGCTTATTAGTTTACGTAGATAATCTGTGTGAAATGTTCTGTTTTGTTACCTATATCAATAACTTCATTTAGGGCTTTTTTTTTGCTTCTCTAATGGTCCTATTCCTGGGCAAAACACCTCCCTTCGCTGCATCTACGCAGGCGTTTTTGAAGAAATCTGTCTATATAGTCCCGTTATCTCCAGTGTTACCTATCACTATGATGTAAAAGATGATAGCACAAGAATTAAGGTGACCATTGAGATGTCGTCAATACAAACAAAGTAAACACTAAGCTTTCATTTCAAATGAATTGAGACGAAGGTATGCACATGTACTTAGAGCTTCTGAAATGGATTATGCAACTGTCAATTTGATCTCATTTTACAGTCTCTAATTTGACAAAAACATTTAAGACAATATTCTTCTTCTTCGTCGTATCGATTATTCCAATATTCAATATATTTTGACCAGAATTCAACCACGTCAACAGCATTGTCATATGCTTCACAGTGGTATTTTAAAGAAGACTAAAACTAAAACAGAATAAAACCAAGACTCTCCTCTTTTTTTTTTTTTTTTTTTTTTTTTTTCTTTGTTAGTAAGAACAAAATTCTTAACAATTAATTACGATCTAGCCTAAAAGACTAATAAGCAATTTAACTCTAACTTAATATGTTACGTTATAGATTATGTTAAAACTAAGAATAGTGTCCATTTGCACTTTTACACAAGTCCGTAGCACTTTCTTAGAGTCTGATATAATTTATAAAAACACTATGTTCATGTGTTATATGTATAGCACAGCGTTGTCACTATTATTCATTCACTTTGTACACTACACTAATTCAAAAGGTTTAGTTCTTTTTAGCCTACGCACTA
Organism: Anorthoa munda; assembly: GCA_945859665.1. Lineage (NCBI taxonomy): Eukaryota > Metazoa > Arthropoda > Insecta > Lepidoptera > Noctuidae > Anorthoa > Anorthoa munda. Next base: position 13,874,695 of record OX243910.1, read on the forward strand.
AGTCTGTATTGTCTAGCAGCTGAATAGCCTCAACATTCACGTGTCGATGAAGTCTGTGTTCGTGGGCTTCAGCAAATTTTTGGATGATGGTGGTGACGAATTCCGTTTTAAGGTCACGGTGAAGATCGTCATTTCTTATGTACCAGGGTGCATTTACAGCATCTCGGAGCACTTTATTTTGAAATTGTTGAATTAATTTTACGTTGCTTTGTTTAGTACAGCCCCAAAGTTGGATACCATACGTCCAAATTGGCATCAGTATATGCTTGTATATGGTTATTTTATTATGTATTGATAGACAGGATTTCCTTCCAAGTAACCAATACATACTTTTATAACGTATGTCGAGTTCCTGTCTTTTCTTTTTGACATGAGCTTTCCAACGCAACTTGGCGACGAGAGTTATGCCAAGGTATTTGGCTGTATTAGCATAAGGCACTTGCATGCCATTTATGTAGATTGGGTGATAATCCAAGTGTTTATTTGTGAAGTCAATTTGAATTGATTTTGACTCATTCAGTTTGATCTTCCATTTTTGTGTCCAGTCATAAACTTTGTTCACAGCTAGTTGAACTTTTTCTACTGCTTCTTTGTGGCTTGATCCGGTAGCCATAATTGCAGTATCGTCTGCAAAGGTCGCAATGGTGTTGTTTTCCAGTTCTGGGATGTCACATGTGTATAACAAGTACAAAATTGGGCCTAGCACACTTCCTTGAGGCACCCCAGCTTTTATAGCTTTTAGCTCGGAATATGCATCTTCTTGCCGTATTCTAAACATTCTATTAGTTATATACGACTCTAGGATATCTGCAAATTCTGGTAGCATGCGTCTGAGCTTGAATATTAGACCCTTATGCCAAACTTTGTCAAAAGCTTGCGCGACATCTAAAAAGACGGTGGCGCAGACTTCCTTATTTTCAAGTGTTTTTTCAATGATACGGGTTATTCTATGTACCTGGTCTATTGTTGAATGTTTTTCCCTAAAGCCAAATTGATGATTTGGAATAAGGTCTTTGTCTTCTATAAGACAAAGACCTTATTCATCATCATATCATTGTTATCGTATCATTTTTTATTCTTTTGAAGACAATATTTATATTTTGATACAAATCAGAAATATGTCAGAGACTGACAGGTATTGGTGGGCAATTTGTTAAGTTATTTTGTTGACTGTGTAGCATGAAAACTCTCTATTCGTACTAGAGGACTTTCTAAAATAATCTCTGGGCTAGGCATCATAAAAACCTCACTAGAAACAAAATAGTTGTAACTTTCAGAATCGTCTCTTAAAATTGTCTTTTGATATAGTTGGCGTAGCAAAAAAATTCTAAATCTATGCTTTTGACATTGCCCAAGTCATCTAAGATTCCTTTTTCGACCCACTCACCTAAGTAAATAAATACCTTGCTCTCTGCAAAACCTTTTCTTCCAAGATAGAATTCATAGGTAGGTAAAAACACTTAGTTCCAGATTCATCAAATATACCTTAACTACTAGGCGTTTCCCGCGGCTTCAGTCCCATAGGACCGTATTTCTTCGAGATAAAATGTACTCTACGAAACTTAGCGACAGTATAGCTTTCTATCTGTGAAAGAATTGTCACGATCGAATCAGCAGCCTGATTGCGTATGTAATTAGGTAAAGGAAACGTATAGTTAAGGGTGACGACACCTTTAAAATAACGACTTTCGTATCAAAAAAATCAAAATAGTCTATTTCAACAAAACCTTAAAGGTACTTTTGAATTATCAAACAAAAAATAAAGATGAATCTAGTTGCACATTCGCAAGCGTCAGTAGATCTCTATGGAGAAGAAAGTGCAAGAAGCTCCACGGACACTCTTTTCCATCAGTTTTAATTACAAATATTTGGTTAAATCATTATAGTTGAAAAAATACATTTATATGTGTGAGCGATGTAAAATACGTCCACGTAAAAGCGCCTAAAGTAAAACAAACAATTCAAATATACAAAAAGTACTAAATTAAAAACAGGCCGAGGTAGCTAAGTTATGACCATTCCCAACTGATGGCGCCCGTTCACGAACAGGACTCTCGAAAGGGGATAGGTCATGGAAAGAATATGTGAATTGAACCCATAGGGTGGAGAGCGTACCCTTTCTAAATCATATACGCAAAACCGAAACAATTAAAGGGAATGTCTCATAGTCTTTCATGGAGTGTACGCTTTGCATATAATTGAACATACATAACTGTACACCTAATTAGTTACACAACCTTAACTACCTTAACACCTTTTACATCATATTATAAACAAACATAATTTCACCGCTTTATGATATTATTTTAGATACTGTAGTTGCGCTGTTGAAACACAACATTGTTGTCGAAGCAATGAACCGTATCGTGTATCTTCTTGACTACAAGGCACATGCATCATATCTTTCGAAAATCTTGTTTCCAGTTTTCGCTAGAGTTTGTATTCTTCCTTTACCTAGTTCTTTTTATTTTATTTTATTCACGATAAGAAAGGTTATGTAAGAGATAAAATGTTCCAAGCTTCAATAACAACTATTTGTGACGTTAAAACGTTATTGAAGTTTGAATTTAGGTTATTTTGATCTCCATTCAAACTTCCTACAAATATTCTATAAGAGTTACAAACCCATATGTTAGTAAATCCTATAGAAACATATATATCATGAAGTGTGTTATAGTTTACTACAGTTTCATTTTTTTATCCATATCCATCATTTTTTATTTATATTATAAGGTCAGGACATGAACACTTGAACAGCAGGACTTCAATCCTGTTACCAAGTCTGGCAAGTTAGGAATTCGCTCAAGACTGGTCATTGTTACTTTTTTATTTTAGTTACAGGTAGGCAGAGCTGAACTGTACATCATCATCAGTCTTTATAATGTTCCCACTGCTAGGACACGGGCCTCCTGTCTATGAGAGAGGGATTGGGCCTTAATCCACCACGCGGGCCCAGTGCGGATTTGTGTATGTCACATGTCTTCGAATTTTTGGTTGTAGGACATTCTGGTTCCCTCAAGATGTTTTTCTTTACCGTTTTGAGAGCAGCAGTGGCGATGAAATAATTTACACAAAGTTAAACACCTGCCTAGGTTCGAACCCACGACCTACGTAAGTCGGCGCCGTGACCACTGGGCCACCTCTGCGAACTGAACATATTATGCCAAAAACAACCTAACCTTAGCCTATTAAAAACTTTATTTTCGATACGCTACATCCATAGGCACCTTTGATTATCGTGTGATATATCTTTAGTTACAAGGTTATTGTACTTTATCAATCTGCATAGCCTTTTCCCAACTATATTGGGGTCGGCTTCCAGTCTTACCGGATTCAGCTGAGTACCAATGATTTACATGGGACGACTGCCTATCTGACCTCCACAACCCAGTAACTGGGTAACACCGCATCCCTTGGCAAGACTGGTGTCAGATCTCAAGCTTCTGACTACCCATAACGACTGTCAAAGATCTTCAAATGACAGCCGGGACCAACGGCTTAACGTGATTTCCGAGGCACGGAGGAAACTCGTTATGTTGAAATGGTCAGCCATTCACGGACCGACCTCGTCAAGGTTATTGTACTTTATAAAGTACCAAAAAAACACCGAATCGTCCCCTAATCCTTATCTCTCTACTATGGTGTTATGATGGAGTTGGAGCCGGCCAGCACTCACATGAAACAGATTTCTGTTTAACGATGGCATGAAAATCATCGACATAAACACGAGCGAAGATACTAGTGCAAATGCACTTTTATGCTAGAAGTAAACGTGATAGTGATACAGTTCACATTTTATCGCGCATTTCAGTAAAATTCATTCGGACAGCTCTAAACCTCTTTTAAAGACCGCCACGTTTCCCGTCAGCCATTTTAAAACCTCACAACCCCACAACTGATAACAACGTGTGATAGATAACATTCCAGCATTACCATCCATCGCGATACTCATATCTAAGGGATGTTTTCTCTAAACAAGTCACGTATTAAATGAGAATATTCGGCCGAGCCTCCGCCTTATTTATCATTCTCCTCGCTGCTACACCCCATGAATTTTATACAAGATTGAACGATTTAGTGAACAAAATTGATGGTACATCTATTGTGTGATGTCAGCGTCTTATTGAACAGTGTTGCCGAATTACTGAACAGTTTTAGTAACGCACATCTTTTCTTTCTTGAGATTTTTCTCCTTTAGTAGGTAGCTAGTCAGCTGGAATGATATTGGATTCTTGTTGATATTTTTTCTCTTGTGTGTACGATGTAATCATGTTGTTTTATGTTTTAGGCTGGCGAACATATAGATGTTCCACGCTATTGCTTATAAAACCAAGACCTTAAAATGGAAACCAAATTGTGTGTTGTTCTGTTTTACAGTTAAACTACTGAAATGCAACGAAAATGACTTTAATTGCTTGTGATTATAATTGCAATAATGGTGAATTACATTCTTGACATCCTTGGTTAATAATTCTAAATCGAAAATAGTCTTCTGGGCATGTTTCCGGATGACTACTTTGTGAAGGAGTACTTCGACGCCTATGTGTCCCGAGGTTGTTGCTCGACAGTTTAACATCGTTTGAAATCAAAGTGATGCTTAGTGAATTACACTGGTTGCTGAATTATATGAAGAAGAATTTGAAACCGGGTGTAAACTTCTGCAATCCACTATGATAAATAAATACGCATGAAAAGAGTTTCTGGAAAGATATGGGTAGGCCTTTTTCCCGCAGTAGAACATTGTAGGTAGGTATTAGTAGGCAATTAAAAGAACACAATCGAGTTTCAGCTAAAAAACTACGTATGGTACATTATTTAGCGCTTTGTCAACCATCATAAATAATGGCGACATGAAGAAAAGAAAATCGTAACAAAGGCCAAAAATATTTTCTCTGATAGGCCGAAGCTATTAGTACCTTCCCAGGTTAATCCTCGGAACCTCTCAAGTCCTATTTACGTGATCGCGGGACAACGGATGCCTCTCAACTGCCACGGGCTGATAAAATGCTCCTCCGAAGGGACCCGATCAATCCCGACCTATTGTGAACGATACAAAGTCTTTTCATACTTATGTGGGTAACATATTCTTTGTAAGGATTTTTCCTTCTATGTTTAGATAGGTATTGTATAGAGTATCTATTTACGGCGGGTCAAAAGGGTGCTGTACGAGGACAATCTAAAAATTGCTTCTATTATTCTGGCCAAGAAAACTTAAGTTGTGTTTTATTTTAACGAGAATTCTGAATATTGCTTGTGGACTTGAGTTAATGTGTTGTCAGGGATGTAGAGGCACCTGCATTCATGAAACCAAATACTAACCATGGATACTATTTGTGCCATACCAATGAGTTAGAAAAGGGGGTAACCAATTAATATAGTAATCTGCGTACTGACAGTCTTGCAGATATTCGATTAGGTAAAACATTGGCTACCAGGATTTGAAATAATTCAACCGGCATGACGTTGATAGTTCTCCTGAGTTCTGTCCCATCTCAGTCCAGCCTACTTACAAATAAATACTGCAAAAAAAGAGGTTATAAAACAACGGAGATAAAATACTACAAGCGCATTTCATGAAATATGTGAGCAAGCCAAACTAAAACCCCTTTTCAAAAAATGAAATTTCGCTCTGTCTCATAAAATGGAAGTCGGTTAAAAACCGGGACACTGACCAAAAGTAGGACAAAACCCCAGTGAAATATGGTGCAGTTTTAAACCCAGAATGATAATAAATGAAGGTAATGCATTTCATATTAATGGCTAAAGGTCACTTTAGTTTTCAACACGAACGGAATAAGATTATGGGAGGTATATTTAACTGAAATTAATGCTTCTACTGATAATACCTCTCCTAATAATAAAATATTTTTTGCAGAATTTTTGAAAATCTCATTTCATTATTATAGTAATGGATTTTGAATAGAAATACTTATAAAAAAATAGCACTATTCTCATCAAAAGTTAAGAATTCTTCAATTTTTTTTTTTATTATTTTATGAAGAGGTCAATCTCCACAATGACAAGAGGTAATAATTATATTCTTGTTTCCGAACAAGAAAAGAGTGAAGGAAAGGTTTAGTTTCTTGTTTTCAGATCCGATGAACAAAATTCTTTGATTGTAGGAAGATTTATGTTCAAGACGGCGAGTGAAAAGAGTATCTGGATGAACTTGGCCCAGCAGCAGCAGAGAACCACAAAAAAAGTTAGAAATCTATACTACCGCAACGTGTAGGTTACTTCTGTGCCAGAAAACTACACGGTTCTTGAGGCTACAGGAGCGAAGCCACAGAAAAAAGCTAGTAGCTGTTTCTATTATTGTAGCATTTCCAATGTAAAATCCATTATAAAACGTTAGTAAAACAAAAGAGATAGAATCTGAATGATTAATTCAGATTCCATCTCTTTTGTTTTACTAACTTACTACCTAAATACTACCTACAAAATAATCCTTTACTACCTACAAATACATTAAAATAGCACCCGTATACACTCCAGATTTACGTTAAGCTTCAACCGTTCTAGTTAGCGTAACAGCTTTATTTTATATAGCTCCACCAGTTTTAAAGGTCACACAGCAAACAAGTTAGCTCAAAGGTAGCTTCGTTCATCTAAATCACTCGTTGGGATGCCAACCCGTTTCTTACAGTTGACTGTTACAGCTTCCACAGTTTCGTTGCAGATTTGATTTGATGCTTTTGCTTGCAGATAAACGTTGTTGTTTGTAATTAGTATTATTTATTTACTTATTTTGTATAAAACTGAGATTTATGGAAGAATTTTCAATTTGTGAAAACATAAAATAAAATTTGGGCGAATCGCCTACTAAATAATTTTGGAGTGGTCGATTATTGCTGTCTCCCTCTTAGTGTTTGTCGCCAATGAATCAAAAGAATCATGAGCGGTAAAAAGAGTACCGGGCGATTTTCGATTCTGAAATCCTAGTACTCCGTTAGTCTCTACCGGTAATGATTCTAGCCCTGCAAATACTTCTTCATGATTCTGGCCTCCTGGTAGTTTAGGTATAAATGTCTTATCTAACTGGCATATCTCCACGTTTTAAGTGGTAATTACTTATTTAATGAATTGCTTGCCTAGTTTTTAGTAAAATATCTATTAACTTTGATTAATTCTTCATATTATTTCCGAGACAGGTGAGCACGACTGTACTTTTTTATTTTTTGTTCTCTAAAAATTAACTTCGGGCGAATCGACACAGAAACATGAATATTTTTAATAGTGGTCGATTCGCCCGATTCGAGTTAAATTCGGGCGAATCGTCTAATAACCCAATTTGACTGCAAATCTTTTTAACCATACAATTAGTTTAAACATTGATCAGTAAATTTTCTGTGAAGAATTTAAATTAAGAATCAGGCAACCAATATTCAAACTAATCAATATGGTTATATTTTTTGCCTCTAATATTTGTAGTATTTTGTAAAGAAGAACGGGTTTAACCGTGTGAAGTATGTAAATATTTTAATCAAAATCAATGATGTACTATTTAGAATGTCTGACAATCAAAGTCCTTATAAATTGCAATAACACTACTCGGGACCTGGGAATCAAACAAGGACCTCTCAATAAAGACGCTTCTAACCACGAGACAAGAGTCCTTCAAAATATCCAGTCATTCTCCTCCACGCACAAAACCAATCAGTTAGGTACAGATTTAGGCATCAAATATTATTTTATGTTTTAAAACCCTATGTTTTTGCGCAAAAATACCCGTGCTAAACCGACTTTACAATGTTTTTTAAACAATCAATAACCATTTAAAAAATATTGGCTCCGTGATATATGGCTAACATTTATTGTTAGGCAAATGCTTTCCAGACTACCTCGTAAAGGTCAAAAACGAACATTTTGTTGGATAATTAAAATTGTGTACACACATTCACATTTAAAAATGCCAGTAAAATAAACATGGTAACTATGCTTGTCCGACGTATAACATGACAGTTTAATACCGAACCCTCAAAAGTTTTCACGTTTATAAAAAAACATTACTCTTCATTATATTGAAAATGTTTTGTATGTGTTATTATTTGAATATTAGGTACTTTACCAAAGAAAAACAAAATATGAAGTTTACAGTCGTCAAGGTCTGGCAAAGTTCCCGAGTACATCGGAGCCAACGTATATTTAATGTCGTTTACATGCCTATGCCAAAGTAAGATAAATTCGCTCAAGTTTCACACGAGTTCGATAAGTAGCTAACTTACGGAGTTATCTCCATACATTTGCTGAATATCCCAGCGATTAACCAATCACAGTTACGTCAAGATATTATACGAAGTATTTATGGCTTTGACAAGTTTGACACACATTACGCGTTCGGATATACAAGGTATTTACATACGGAGAATACTTTTGCTTTATTTGCTAAGTGTGTGAGTTTAGGACGATATGTTGGAAATCAGTAAACATGATGTTCTAGTATGTTTAGCCATGTTGTTACAAATATTAAATTTCTTTACAAGGTATTTATGTAAAAGAGTTGGCACGATTCTACAAAATAATCTAAAGCTAACCTAAATAATTACATTGTTCAACACTGAAATTATTCACTTAAGTATTCACAAACTTTCCGAGGTGATGTGAATAAAGTGGACGAGTATTAGAAAAAGATGAGCATCGTTCCTCACCTGTCAAGTGGATTCGCATAAATATAAAAGTGAATGATGTTCGCCGTGAACCTGTCAGTGCTCTGAGCAAAGCAATTAATTACAATTTTAATTGAACCCGTCGAGCAGTCGCTTATGCAAAATCATTATTGCAGTTGATCGTAATTTAAAAGAATTACTGTGACATTCAAGCATAGACCTCTGCGCTTACGGCAATAATTTTTATTTACCTATCCGATTATTGTATTTTATTATTATGAATATTGTACTTTATTAGTTATTGCAGCTGGCTACAATTATGTCCTTGTGCAATTTGAAATATTAGTGTTAAACTGTAAAATATCTTACATTGATGTCTGAAAAGTACTTCAATAAATTCCAGAACCATGTTTCTCTGTAACTAACACTTAATCTGTAAGCGAAACTTCATAATCTTATTGCCATAAGTTTTGTTGTATAACTACTGCTTGGAGACTTAATGTGAGTTTACTACCACATAATTGTGAATAATTACGTGTGCCTTAGTATTTATAAGGTTTAAATCAGGGCCGGTTTTATGGAGCCATAATTTGCATTATTGCACTTCGTGTCAATCACATTGTCAATTTATATTTTAAAATGATACCCGTAGATGATCGTGGTGCCGTCAATTCTCTGTCAATTATTTATTTTCCAGGTACGAATGTAGGTCACATCCGAAATTTTGAACCCCTATTTTTCTATGAATTGGGAAAAAACCGGCATTCACAAAGGGATGCCTAAATAATCTGCACAGGATGGAGTATTTTTTGCTGTTGTTCAATACAATAGGAGGGCTTTTGGAATACTTCTGTAGTCAAGCTTCGCAGTTCGTAGTGCCTTAGTCAAGCAATTTCAATCGGCGTACCATTTATCGATTGGGGCACTTACCTAGTTACAGCAATTCAGAGCTGTTGGACTACTCAATTCGTGAAACTACTTCGACTCAAAAAGCTGGCTTAGTCATTTGAAATGTTCAAAATAGAGCTTTCAGTGAAGAACCTACCATTTCTGAGGCCCGATCCACGTAATACATGACAGGGTAAAATTACAGTTTTGTACTAGAATATTCTGAATGCAGGATTAGAGCTGTGATTATGATAAACAGTGATAGGCCCGCCATTTATCAAGTTAAGACCTAAAACTGTCATTGGCCGAATGTGGGTGTGTGGAAGTTCGCCTTTGTCGACCTCGACGGGAATCACTGAATGCGATTTACGAAAATACGGTACTAATATATTTTAAATTAAACGTGTGTATTACACAGTTATTTATAAGTTTGTCGCTTGTACAAGTGGCAGTCATTCGTAAAACGTTTCTCCACAGATCATTATTCAAGTCTTATCTTTATTATCCTCTCTGTAAAAGAACTTTAATTGGTGCCACATGTTTCAAACGAATGTTTTGCTGATGGCTGCGCGGGCGCACATTTGGGGACCGAATGACTTTGTCAACAAGATATTATAAGAATTAATTTCTCCAAGTACTTTTTTTAATGAACGTGTTATATTTTTTATTGCGTTTGAATTAGTTTTTTTTATAGATCTGTTAGTTTATATTTTTATTAGCCCATGTTTTATTATTCATAATTTTTAGTTTTATTTGCTTATTTTTATTAATTACGATTCCAGTGTAAACTTGTAGTAACTTAATTAACGTCGGGGTTAATTATAACTAGAATTAATTAGGTAAGTCTACAAAAAGGTTGATCAAAGAGTCAATAAACAGATTTAGGAACATTATAGGTTTACAAGTGTAAGAATCCACACGTACTGAAAGAAAAACATTAAAGCTATTCTCGTTTCAAACGTCAACTGAAAAATAAAAGAGTTGTAAATTTTTTATCACCGATACATAAGCTTAAGTAACGGAAGTTGTGTAAGTAAAGGAAATTGAAATCCACCACAGATGCTACAAGTCATTCACAGGCTATAAAAAGTACAGAAAGAGTCATAAAAAATGTACGGAATGCATCCTGAAATAGGCACATGTTTGTAAATATTACACTCAGTTTTATGTTCTGAGTTTTTCATGAAAACATAACTACCTGTATTCATCGAAGGGTTACATGCATGATGTTATGTACAGGCACGGGGTCTCAGCGCTAAGATAGAAAATTTGGTTTAAATAAATCTCATTAGATGGCGCGATATGCACCGCTTTGATAATGAATGTGTGTAAAATTAACATTTTCTGGAATTGAACAAATTGTATGTTTTTGTTTAATCAACTCTGCTGAGCACAAAATTATGGTATATTGGGCTCTTAATTCACATTTCAAAGATTATTTAAACGGACTATTTAAAATTGATGCCAATAGATGGCGCGGTTTTAAATTTCTGAAGCATTCCACTCGATTGTTTAAATTTGCTCTGTAACACATTTTGGTCTAAAGAAACTATAAAAACGTGCAAACAAAAACTATAAAACAAACCTTCACTATATTTAAAGAAAAAAATATTCACGGACCGAGTAAACCCTTTTACTTGCAAATCGCTGCTAACACCATCTATCTATCGCCGTGGAACGGAACCGAACTCAATTGATGGACAAAAAATAATCGGTTTAATCAGACGAAAAACACTAGTTACGTCGGTCGCGTCGGCACGGTTTCTATGTATGGGATGAGGCATCTGTATGCTAGTATTATATTATCTGTGGTAAAGGGCAGAGTTGCAACTGTAGTAAATCCATATTTTTTATGTTTATTTAAGTCCCATGTAAGGTTTACTAATGATAAGCATAAAATATATAGTCATAACTAGCTTCTGGCAGCGGCTCCACCCGCGTTAATGTCGAAAATTATCGCAAGAGAATATATTATAATTATAAAAAGTATCCTATGTGCTATTCCAGACTATAATCTATCTCTGTGCCAAATTTCATCTAGATCTGTCCGCGTGGACGTCAAGAAATAACAAACATACAAACACACACATACTCACAAACTTTCGCCTTTATAATAATTAATTCACACAAGTGTGATAATTTACATTGGCATAACGGAATTAAGCATAATGATATTACGCTTAATATTATTAGGCATAAATGTTTTGCTATAATGTTTATTGTCATAAACACGGTTGGCATAACAATAATGAAGCATCATTTTATGAACGCATATTGATATTTACACGTTGTAAACGTATAAAAATATTAACGAGTGGGTGGCACAAGGGCCATTCTTTCCGCACTCTATTTACACGTACACTATTTACGTACACTATTTATTATAATGCCCAAATTATAATAAATAGTGTAAGTTTAGAACATCTATTTTTTATATTTGATTTTCAAAAAATATCATGCCTTAAAATTTTACGCTGATCCAAATTATGCCAAAACAAATTAGACCAAATAACAGTTAAGCAAACCTTTGCATTATGCCACAGCATTGTTATTTATTTATTTATACTTCATGTACAATAGTGTGAGCGAGCAGTGGTGGCCCAGTGGTATCGGCCGCGATATTCAAGTGGCAGGTCATGGGTTCGAGCCCAGTCAGGCGCTTTACTTTGTGTAAATTATTTCATCACCACTGCTCTCAAAACGGTGAAGGAAAACATCGTTAGGAAACCGGCATGTCCTAGAAACAAAAATTCGAAGACATGTGACATCCACCAACCCGCACTGAGCCCGCGTGGTGGATTACGGCCCATTCCCTCTCACAGAGAGGAGGCCTGAGTCCCAGCAGTGGGAACATTAATAGGCTGATGATGATGATATACAATAGTGGTACATAGGTGGACTTAATGCCACAAGGCATTCTCTACCATGTGATATAAATGTGTATAAGTTATGCGAAAGCGTTATGCCTTTGAAATTTATGCCAAGAGAGGGATTCCTCCCATGAGAAAGGGAGCGAGCCTATTACTATCAATTGGGCAGAAATCAGATGGAAAAACTGGTCCTATATGGCGCAGCCGTGGGACACACAAAACATTGTGTTGTTATAAGCACTTTTATTGTTTTATTTTTTATATTAATATCGTTTAGTCATGTGTTTTCTTTCTTTCTTTCAATAACACTTTGCTCGACCTGGCCATCAAACCCAGGACCTCATAGTCAGCAGCAGCGCCACTAGACTAACGAGGCAGTCTGCAGGCAGGCGAGGCAGTTTTTCATGAAACTTTACATTCAGTAGATTTTATTCTCGCATATATTACCTCCCTCCCCCCTTATCATAGTGAGAAATTAATGTTCGACTAACGTATTTTTTCCTTTTCTTTCCGTTTCCTCTTAGTGGTGAATATTAATTTTAACTCATCATCATCATCATCATCATTTCAGCCGAAAGACGTCCACTGCTGGACATAGGCCTCCCACAGGCGTCGCCACATTGACCGATCCTGTGCGTCTCGCATCCAGCGCCTTCCCGCAACCTTAACCAGGTCATCGGTCCACCTAGTGGGAGGCCTTCCAACATACCGTCTTCCGGTTCGCGGTCGCCATTCCAGAACTTTTCGGCCCCAACGGCCATCCGTTCTGCGAGCAATGTGCCCTGCCCACTGCCACTTAAGTTTGGCAATTCTTCGGGCTATGTCGGTAACTTTGGTTCTCCTACGGATATCATCATTTCTGACGTGATCACGCAAGGAAATTCCGAGCATAGCCCTCTCCATTGCCCTTTGGGTGACTTTAAGCTTTCTGATAAGGCCCATTGTGAGCGACCACGTCTCGGTCCCATAGGTGATCACTGGCAACACGCACTGGTCATAGACTTTTGTCTTGAGACATTGCGGTAAATTGGACGAGAAGATACCACGCAACTTCCCGAACGCTGCCCAGCCGAGTCGGATTCGACGGTTGACCTCTTTCTCGAAGTTATTTTAACTGACCTACATAAAAGACATTTGTGATCTTGTCAAAATAAATGAGAAAACAATATTTTTTTACAAAAAATTAAGCTCTTTTAAAAAAAATTGTAGTGAAAAATTATGTGCTCAATAATAATCCCAATAGTTCCGGTCCACTAAATCGACAATTATTTTTGCGACCTAATTATCTAACTAAATCGACTAAATCATTGACATAAATAGCGTTGGAAAATGAATTAGGAACAATTATCCTAATCAGAATAATCTGCCAATTTCACTTGGTAATGCCGCGTCAATTTGATACTTCCACTGTAGTAGTGGTATTAATTATTAATTTAATGCGATAGTGGCTCTTTCTGTCTGTCTGTTCGAGTGTTACGTTTTCACGCCTAATCCACTTCACCGATTTTGATGATTTTTAGGGTTCCGTAGTCAATAAGGAACCCTTATAGTTTCGCCATGTCCGTCCGTCCGCAGCTTAGCTCAGAGACTTAGTACTAGAAAGCCATAATTTGTCATAGATATACATATTAATCACGCCGACAAAGTGATAATGAAAAATATTTCTAACGGGTACCCTAAAAAAAACATTCTCATTTTACGTGTACAGGAGGTACACGTAAAATGGGAATGCTTTTTTACCCGACTGCCGAAGGAGGGTTATGTGTTTATCAGTCTATGTATGTATGTATGTATGTAAGTATGTATGTATGTATGTATGTATGTATGTATGTATGTATGTATGTTTGTTCCTATGTGGCGTTCTAGAGACCAAACGCGTTGGCCGATTTTGATGATTCTTACGTCAATCGATTTGTCTTAATCCTGCGAGTGTCACTGGCTACATTAAAATGGGAAAAAACAAAAATGGCGGATTTTGGGCGCCATTTTGTGTGGTAAAAAAAAATTTTTTTCTTCCAAACCCATTGTGTGGGGTATCAAAATAAAGGATTTTAAGAGGCGATTTCAAAAATATATAACACTTATATGTTTAAATGTACCTAATTCTAAAAAAAAAATAATTAAAAAGTTGTAAATAAAAAAAGTTAATTAAAAAAATCAAAAACCCGACTGCTTAAAAAGCAAACTAAAAAGAAAAGAATGCTGTGCAGTCGGAGGATACATCTGGTTTTGGTCAGCCAACTCGCGAATATGTATCCTCCGACTGCACAGCATGATTTTCTTTTTAGTTTGCTTTTTAAGCAGTCGGGTTTTTGATTTTTTTAATTAACTTTTTTCTTGTCTTTCCTATGGTGTGGGGTATCGTTGGATAGGCCATTCAAAAATATTACGGGTCTGTGAAAACCATTTTTCAGTGCCGGGATCCGTTTGCGTAAAATTAAGCTTTAAATGGCTATTTTTGTTAGAGTGAAGTGCCCTGCCAGCTAAATGGTTGCTTTTGGATATGTGAAAAAAAACCACGACAGTCGTATATATAACTAAATTAAAAGGAAAACTATCACAGCTAAGTAGGCTTTACTAGTTTACGCGTAATAGTCGACCAACTTATAAAATGTACTTGGAAAAATAAATATTTTGTATATTAGTATATGGGGACAACAGTTTTCGAACGGCAAAGTTATTTTGTCCCTTCGTTAGAGCAATGTTCGGTGCTTTCATTGTTTATGAACGTTACGTACGTCCAACATTCAGACAGGCAAAGCCACTGATAGAACCTAGTAAAGTATTAATTGCCGATTTGTACTGAAAAATTTAAATAAGTTTTTTTATGCATCATATTTATTTAATCAAAATAATTACCATTATTATCTATACATTGCTGCCATCTAATTGGAAGGTCATTTATGCCTTTGCGATAGAACTCTGATGATCTAGATTCGACAAACTGTGTGAAAGCATATTGTACTGCCTCCTGAGAAGAAAACTTTAAATCACGTAGAAAATTGTCCAAATCACGAAAAATATGGTAGTCCGTTGGAGCAAGGTCTGGCGAATACGGAGGGTGACGAATGGTTTCTCATTGCAGTTCCTGTAGAGTTAAAACGGTTTCTCGTGCTGTATGAGATCTCGCGTTATCATGGAGCAATAATGGTGAAGATCAATTCATGAGTCGGGGCTGTTTCACTGCTAGTTTTGCGATCATTGTTCGGAGTTCGGCACAGTAGACATCTACCGTTATTACTTGACCAGATCGGAGAAAGCTATAGTGAATAACCACCAAACAGTAACCATTACCTTTTTATTGGTAAGCTTTGCTTTAGGACACTGTAGCCGCGTTTGACCTGGGGTCAGCACTTGCATTTTTCGCTTACGGTTATCGTGAAGAATCCACTTTTCATCACATGTCACAATTCGATCCAATATTCCTTCATTCCTGTATCGATTCAACAAGGCAACACATGTTTCAACACGCGTTTCTTTCTGCAGATCAGTCAAATCATGAGGCAACCATTTTTTTTTATTGATTTTATGCAAATGAGTCAATGTTGTTGGAAAGGTAACGTTAAACCATGCCGCTAATTCCTGGGTAGTTTGGCTCGGATCGGCTTCCACCATCTCTTTCAATTCATTGTTATTCACCTATGTGGGCGGTCTTCCACGTGGTTCTTTCTTCAAATCAAAGCATCGATCACGAAAGCGTTTAAACCAAAATTGCACGGTGCGTTCATTAGCAGTTCCTCTCTCCAAACGCAACATTGATATTGCGAGCTGTTTCTGCCGCGTTAGTTCCACGTCGGAACTCGTATTCAAAAATCACTCGAATTTTCGAAGTATCTATCTTTCTTGTCTAAGCTGAATAAAACAAATAACTGAAAGTCGATAATCAAATGTTGCACATTTTTTTAAAGAAGAACTTCATAGGTATCATGTGAAAAAAGTTTCACTCAAAAATCTCAAAGCATGAAGGTTCTATGTCAATTTGAAGTACCTATTACAATAAAACGGCGTACATAATACTTTAAACCCTATTATTAAAAGTAAAAATATTATAAGTGCAAAAGTCACTCAATTTGTCTGCCTGCCCGTCTGTCTGTTTGTTACTTATTCATGCTTACACTGCTTAATACATTTTGATAAGGACATAGATTTGACCTTGAAAAACTGGCCAAGTGCGAATCGGACTTGCGCACTGAGGGTTCCGTACAAACAGCTACATTAACCAAAATAATTAAATAACATTACTGAAGTACATAAACTATGAGGGCACCGAACATTGCTCTAAAGATAAGATAAACAGAAATGAGGGACTAAATTAACTTTGTCGTTGGAAAAGTGTAGTACTTACATCTACATAAGTCGCGGTCAGTTTACCAACTTCATATAAGTTATTTTTTTTGTTGATATACTTACAAATTTACGGTTTTTGGCTTTTTTCCTTTCATTTTGCTATAAGACATTGCTTCTTGCCAAATTTCATGACTCTAGGTCAACGGGAAGTACTCTGTAGATTTTGATTCCCTTGCGATTGTAAAATATGCGTCATTAACGGCTGTATCTCTTGATTGCGTTGATCTAGAAGTTTGTTTTTTTCAGCAGCAGCAAGAGGTTGCAAACTTGAGTATAGATCTACGCATTCCCAAGATAAAGGGTCTTGACAGACCGACGGACAACAATGTGATCCAATAAGGGTTCCAGTTTTTTCCTTTTGAGGTACGAAATCATAAAAAAAAACATAGGATATTTTTTCTAACGACTTTTTTGTGGGCGAAGCCACGGGCTAAACTAGTTATAAATAATTTTAGTGGGTACACTGGGTACTTCTGTCTTGGGTTTACGAGTTATTTGCATTATAAAGCGCTGTGACATATCACTTGTCCGACTTGTAATTTAGATGTGTAATGGCGCGTTCAATGCAATATGAGGTACGATCCTCGACGAAATGGGATCACCGGAGCGATTTAAGAGACAGCTTTATTAGTAAGATTTCATTTTAAACTTAGGTTTAAATCATTTAGTTGTGTTTTTTGTGTCTGTTCTGTCTTGGTTTTAAATTGGCAGGATGTTGAATATTAAATGTTATTAGGTGAGGAACAAAAATCAAAAGAACAGTTAAATACGAATACAAAAAAGTTAGATTATAATTTTGTTTTTAACTAACTTCCTACCACAGATCACCAAATCACCGCACCAGCAGCGTCTAGAAATGTCCTTACTTAGTCAATTCCAAGTCAGTTTGAAAGACCTAACCTCAACTTAGTCGCCATGGCAACGGAAAAACCCTCGATTAATGTTAATAGATACCAAGCTATGACTGGCTGTATAACTGAAAGTACCTCGCCAACCGAACTCTGCTCGGGTGAAAATAGAGAAAACGACGTTTTCTAAAAATTAAACCTAGCTAGACCGATTTATCGCCCCAGAAAGACCCTGCATACTAAATTTCATGAAAATTTTTGGAGCCGTTTCCATTATTCAGATTATATATATATATATATATATACAAGAGAGCAGTAGTGGCCCAGTGGTATCGGCTGCGACTTACAAGTTGTAGGTCATGGGTTCGAGCCCGGGCAGGCGCTTTACTTTGTGTAAATTATTTCATCACCACTGCTCTCAAAACGGTGAAGGAAAACATGGTGAGGAAACCGGCATGTCCTAGAACCAAAAAATCTAAAACATGTGACATCCACCAACCCGCACTGGGCCTGCGTGGTGGATTACGGCCCATGCCCTCTCAAAGAGAGGAGGCCTGTGTCCCAGCAGTGGGAACATTAATAGGCTGATGATGTGATGTGATATATACAAGAATTGCTCGTTTAAAGGTATTAGATTAGATATAAGGCTAGATATAGGATATAGGGATTAGATATAATTAAGTCAGTTGAAAGCCAGTCGAAACTCGCGCTGTCACACGCATAGTCCGACTCGTCACGGCATGTCAGTGTGTTTGTATGAAAAGAGTCTCTAGCAACGGACACCGGCTCCATGCTTCATACCAACACAGCCCTTCACCAAAAAAAATATCAATCCTTTCCAAAGAGAAATAAATCCTTTATTTGCTCTACTAAAACAATTTTTTATTTCAGGTGAGTAAATACATCACTATTTGCCCTGATAGGTAGACACTAACACACGGTAACTAATACTTTATTAACTGGGGCGTTACGTTGCTAGAATTGTTTGTAGACGTCTGTCCTTATTCAGTAGACTGGCCATTAAATGAAAATGATTTCGGTTAACTTACCTTTAAAACGGATACAAAGTTAAATAGTATAAAGCCATGAAAGGGCTTGACTTGAAAACATCTTGGGCTTTAGTCAAATTGACAATTTGTAATATTCAAGTGCTTGCCAATAATGCTTCAATTTTCCACATTTTAGACTTCTTGATAACATTTATCACTGGTAGAATATGACTTTGCTTAACTACTTTTATTCAGTACTAGCTGTTCCCCGTGGCTTCGCTCCCGTGGGCCACCCCACAAGACCCGTTTTCGGGATAAAAAAATATCTTACTTTTTATATAATACGTTATTCAGGAATAACGTAGTTATCTATTGGTGAAAGAATTTTTTAAATCGGTCCAGTAGTTTCGGAGCCTATTCGGTACAAACAAACAAACAAAAAAATCTTTCCTCTTTATAATATTATAGTATATAGTATAGATTATTCAGATGACTCTAATTTAAAAATCCTAAACTTTATCTTTGGAAGACATCTATGGATCTTTACATACTGAAATGAAAAAGCCACAACACTTTAAAACTATTCGCTTTACATACAGTTATTCCACTGGCACTTAAAATCAATAGACACCACATTGTTTCAGCAATTTTCACAAAAGAAAATCTTCCAATTGAAAGTATTCTTCGGTTCCCACTAAATAAAATGACTTTACAAATAACGTTTTCGACACGAACATTTGCCTCGCAGAACCCAGAATACGTTTACGAATGCGACATATTTGTTATAGTGTGGATTCATTAATCACTGTGGGTAGCCTTGCGGTGCCTTGTGGCAGTGTATGCTCCTATATTTCACTGTTTTCCTCCCCGTCTGACCTAGACAATATTTGTGCCAGAAATGTACGTAATCTACTGAGTGATTCCGGATAATTTTATTTATTTTTGTTTGTGCTTGTTTGTCATTTTCCTAGATTGAGGTTTTTGTAGTTATGCCTTTTGGAGCTTTGACTGTGTCTGGTTCATGATTGGTGATATAAAAAAACCGTAAAATGTTGTTTTTTGTCTAGCTCTATTGCTCCTCCTACAGTAGTTCCCATTTTACTCACATAGTTACATTAAATTAAACTGCCGAGCAATGAAAAAGTTCCACCCACAAAATGCCGACAAACACCTTAATTAAATTTTTTCACATTTAATTTAAAATTTGAACACAATATTTACGTTTTTAGTTGACAATATTCTGATGCGCTGTTAAATGTACTTCAATATTGCAGACGGCGTCATTAAGCTAGCCTTTCCAGTTTAGGAGTAATTTGGTGCTATGTCACTGGAACTTTTTCATTGCTCGTTAGTGTACAAACTCAAAATCATTATCAGTCTTTTAAAGTTTCCTCTGCTGGGAAACAGGCCTTCTCTCTATGAGAGCAGGAATGGGCCGTAATCCCCCACGCGGGTCCAGTGCATGTTGGTGGATATCACATGTCTTCGAATTTTTGGTGCATGCCGGTTTCCTCACGATGTTTTCTTTCACCGTTTTGAGAGCAGTAGGGCCGAAATAATTTACACAAAGTAAAGCGCCTGCCTGGGCCGCGGACGTTACCATTTAAACTAAAATTGATATAGTCTAATATAAACGCAATTTACACCTCTATTATGAATTCAATTCAACACATTCAATAAACATAATGACTACGCATCACATTACTGTAACTAATCACAAATGGTTAACGTTAAACCGACCCATTTTTACATCGTCATCAATATTAGGGAGAGACTACAATTTCTATGGCAAAAACTTGTCAGCTTTCATCAATAAATCCTCACATTGATTTATTGACATGGCCGTCCTATTCTTAACAGATTCGCTATAATTTGTTAGCCAAATAATTCGGGATTTCGATGCGAACCCCACCACGCTATAAATAAAAGCGTTCCCAATAAAAGAACGGAGACAATTATTGCAGGGTGTACGAAACGAGCTAAATTTCACCCACATTATAGCAAATAATGGCTAAACAGTAGGCGAACGCGCGTCACCCTCCGTCGCTTTGCATCGATATGTTACGCCCCGATCCCCTACATCTAAATGCACAACAGGAGATCGAGAAAAAAATCGCGCAACGTTAGGGCAACGTAATAATGTGAATATTTATGTCGGAGGCACGTGCTGATTTGCCATAATGGTAACATGAAATTCGCATATTGGTAATTACATTCCAGGGGACTGCCATTTACGTACGTTTATTATTCTTTTGCTTCAATAAGCTCTCGTTACAACACGTTTTAACATACTCCGCGTGTGCGATATTTTACAACTAACTCGAACTTTTGTTCGGAAACTAGGTAAATTGAAGTTGTGCCATTACTACAAACGTTATTCCCAGTTTCCACTGTTTATGACCCGAGCTACGTCGTTAGCATATTGTTTATGAATCCTAAAACGTTACACTACTCACTAGTTAATGCAACAAAGTAGAAAATAATAAAACAAAGGAACACTTTACATTAAAAAGAGATTCGTTTAAGCCACGGAATTACGTGAAATGTCTCCAGATAAACGAGTAGAGCTTCACAAAAGAAGCTAATCTCATTTTTTTGATGGTATAGCCATAGGGTGGAATGGGGACACGTAAGCCCCAAGGGATGCAGTCTACGGTAGGTACGTCTCTAAGTCTATTAAGACGACTTGCTTCGTCTCGGGGGAAGGCGGACGCTGCAGGGCTACACGATGGAAAAACATTTTATTCTGGGAAACGACACCTGGTCGAATAAATAGAGAAATCCTGGTCAATCTTCGCGACCACCCTCCATTGTTAACGTCTACTGAATACAGATATCTCCTCGAAGAAGACAATTAGCTTCCATATTAAAACAGGAAACCCCATTGAAATAAAAGCAGATAAAACAATAGCAACGAAGAAAATGAGGCTGCAGTTTTTCAATTGCAATCGGCCGAGATCCTTTAGATGCGGGCTTAACCACCGCAGAACAAAGAGACGGAATGAAAGTCTTACTCATCATGATTTATTGTACAGTATCTATAAAATGAAATTGTGGATTGTAAACTACGCTACAGTTTTATAGTTGGTCTTGTGGAACAGATGTAGGGACATTCAGTGCCTCGAGGGACGCAGGGGACGGTGTAACAATGTTACCGAAGTTCAAGCAAGGCCGAGGGGCATCGCCGGGGCAAATTGTGACCGTAGGGTCACCGCCCGTCTATTTGCGCGGCCAAATTACTATAACCGAGGTAAATACTGCAGACATTATTTAATAACACTAACAAAATTGTATCGAGGTTTTGTTTTAAAAAGGGAAAACGCCAGGAGTTATGTATCATAACAGTGGAGTATGCACCATTAAGAATCAAAGTTATTGCGTGGCGCGGGACAGTGCCGTGTACATTAATCCATTTTATTATAGAAATGTGCTATAAATCGAGTGGTGTGCCGGGACAGAATTGATTTAGACTGGCCGCAACAATAATTAGAATCACATGATGTATGATCCCTGCTATGACTCTCTGTTTGCATTCACAGTTACATTAGATATTAGTTATTTTCGTCCACTACAATACCTGCCGTTTGCCAAGTTACATTATAATGAACTAAATAACGTTATAATGATGTTGAATTATTCATAGATATTGTTACGAAATATTAGCTGAATTTTGCGAGGTAATGTAGTCAGTTAGAAAATCACTGATTTATGTATTATAATTGTTAATTAGAATTCATAGTGATAATAGATATTCGTAACAATGCTGTAATGCGACTGCATAATGTTCTGTGATATAATTATGGCTGATTAATTATGGAGTAAGTAGATTGACAGCTCACCTGTCAAATGCAGCTGTTGCAGATATGGTCATATATAAACATACACGTATTGCCAAGTGCCTATTCTTGGCTTCACACACAAACATACGCTTACAATAATACTTTTATGTGAATACCATTGCCAAGTCTTTTTACCAAAACTTTCTATATCTCCCAAAGACTTATAGATACTTATAAATACACACATACTTACAAAAGATACGTAGATACTCTTAGTTCTACCATATCAAAACATAGACCCTTGAAAACCCTATTAAAAAAAAAACACCGTTTTTAAAAATCAGGTCATCGTCTACAGTTGTGCTCAGAACTCCAATCGATTTACTACAGCTGAAAAAAAAACTAAGCTCGTTAATCATTCCAAACACCCTTTGCAAATACACTGTAACTCTAAAATTAATTTGGACTGACAACAAAATAAATGACATAGACTTTGAATGTGCTTTTTATACTTGATTGAAAATGCCTTAAGAATGGTTTTTTAACGTGAACTTCCATGCAAGACCAGGTTGTTTCACACCTTGTGAATTTTGTAAACAATCACTAAAGATGGCCTACTACTTCGCTTGTCTGTTTGGTTGGTATCTTTTTGTACAAAGTGTGTGGCCTATTTAGTTCAAATATTTGGACCAAACACAATCAAACAAGGACCAGTTTTGGCACGGGGCGCATTGTCGTCAGAAATAACGCTTAGGTGAGAAACACGTGTACCAAATCCCGAAAAGACCTTGACCGACGATGACGTCACAAATAAGCTTCAAAATAAGAGCTTCGGTCTCCCTTAGCAAACTTTAGCCACTTTCTATAAAAAGTCAATATCCAATTTATACTTGTTTTCAGATCATCTTTATTTATTCTGCTACTTCAAGTTATCATCTTGTGCTAGTACCACAAGTAACGGTAATATTTTTTTGGGCTACGTCAACACAATTTGTCAGGTAACTCCACGATAACCTAATTCCCAGAGCCTTCAACACCGACATTTTCTGTCACTTTCCTATAAAAAGGAGGTAATAAAGTTCACGTATTGCCTTTCCCATCCGATACATTCGACATGGCAAGAACAATACTCTTTTGTACCATCGCAATGGTCCACTGGTTGTGCATTGTACTACTTCCAACCCCCCGATCATGTTCTATTTTCCATTTATAAAGCAAAAGGCTGATTTATTTTTATTTCTTTTTGTCGTTCGCTCTGTTTATCTGCAGTCTGATGCTGAGTATGGGATGCTGTTGATCGATAGCGAATGAAACTACTCGTACCTAGCTTTGGTTCTTCTAACGTATGAGTGAAATCAGTGGAGATTTTCGTTACGGGCTTGTGACGAATTTTGTTTTCTGTCTCGAGTGTCTTTTGTTTTTGTGTTGCGCTATGATTGAGTTTGGAATAGTGAAAAATATGAGGAATGGAATTGGAGATTGGGTTGGGATTTGAACTAATTTGGTTTACATTAATTTATATTATATTGTATTGAATTAAAACGGTCAGATTCGCAGTACTCTTAACCGGCTTATGAACGTAAGTGAAGCAAAAGAAGTATGCAATGCCGGATGCACACTCTCGCGCGAGAGCACGAGGAAACGCTGTGTTTGAGTTTTAAACAAAATACTTCATGATTGAACTCAGTGCTGAGAGCAAAACATCATCTTAGGGCTTTCGCGCGAGAGTGTACAGCCAGCATCCGAATCGTAGCAAGTGGCGGCCTACCACCATGGGGAAAAGGCTAAAAGTTCACGTATTTACGTGTAAAATAAAAAAATATGCAATGAAATGTCAAAACAAAGATTCAAAGATTACCTGCCTAAACGCAAAAAGGTCGTACATGCAGCATTGTTTGACAATAACTAACAACAATTCTCATACTTAATTAAATTTAGACACTATGAAGTGAAAATGGAGAATTTTCCGCAGCGCAGCGTTTTCATAAGACGATTAATTAAAGTACAAACTCCACGGCAAACATTGTTTAATGCTTTATAGTTAGAGCTTAGTGACAACAGTGTAATCCTGATAACGGCGCGACATAAATCAGCTAAAACTGTTCGCGTCAGCATGGCCGCCGTGCCACTGCGCCGAAACACCCTAATTTACTATCGTATTAGGTGGCCTAGCAACGATTATTTTATACAAAACGCCAAGCTTAAAATTAACGAACCAACCATTTTAATTCACAACGAATTAATTTCATTAACTTGTCGATATCTCTATTTATTGAAGCGGAAGATTAAATCACAAAACGCATGACCGTACATCTATACACCTGAAATTATAACTGCGAATTTCGAACGCGTAACTCACATTGAAAATCGGTGCAGCAGACTATATAGTATCACTTAGTGGGTACTTATTGTGTATGAACAAAGAAAGACGGCGTATTTGAGTGCATGGCAGGACTCGGGCAACAGGCGAGGCCCACACAGTTAGGCTCAATTTTAAACAATTACTGTTGAGCGAAGGGTAAATGTTTGCGTTCGACTTAGAGCGGCCGGTGCCGGTGGAGCGCCCACACGCGCGCCTGACAGGTATTCATTACATTCACGATGCACACGATGCAGCATGCAGCCTTCGCGGTCAACCAAACGCAGAGATGCCAGTTTTTAACTTTTTAAATTTCGAATTCTTTCGCGATGGGAAATATCGTTTTGTTGTGATCATAAACTAATCTATCTATACTTAATATTATAAAGAGGTAAAGTTTGTGAGGTTGTAGGGGGTAATCTCTGGATCAACAGAACAGTTTGAGATGAAATTTGGCATGGAGATAGTTTGAGACCTAGAGAAGGACATAGAATAGTTTGTATTCCCTTGGGATGATAAAACACTTTCTACGCGGGCGAAGCCGCGTGCAGAAGCTAGTATATTATAGAGTGAGAGTTGTGATCGTTCTTTTTTTAAATGACAGCCACTCGATGCGGAAATAAATGGCTTGACCACAGCTTCAGAGGTATAATACAATGGTTTTTGCAATTTTTATTGTTGATTATAAAGTTTAAAGTGGTACTCACATTCCAATTTCATATATACCACTGCTAAGTTTAGCATAACACTCAATACTGAAATATTAGGCTCAAGCACAAAGTCAAAAGTTTTCAATTTATTAATTTACTCAATATGGCAAGTTAATTTCAGCCTAACGCCCATAAAATACTCAAACAGATTTAGAATCGTGGGTTTATTAGAAATTCACTTCAGTTAATTCTGCACTAAAATTACTTGCTTGCGTTACTTACGCAACTCTCAGAAGATTAATAAGCCTTAATACATGCCACAAAGCACTCTCAAGAAACAAATTATATTTTCTCATGGTGCAAATCACGGCTGTCTACGTAGCAACATCATAGTAAAATATTTACCAACACGACATCTTACAGAATAATCTATAGAGCAAAACAAATGTTTAACAGTGCTTTGTTGTGTTAGCGCTCGCCCACGGACGCTATCGTTTATCAATCTCCTTACACTCGGACACAAACGTGTTTACAAATTACAACATTGTCTTAACGCTTCGAAGTCTCCTACATACATAATCGATAATCGTTTAAACTAATAGGATTACTCGATCACAAAACATTCGATATGCTCCAGACACGTGATTAAAAATGAGCTTAACATTCCTTCTACAACCCTTGGACGACCCGACAAAAAGAAATAACAGAAGGGGACTTTACTTTAAAAATTCGACACGCATTTTGTGATTTATTGAAATATCTCAAACATCTTGGTGTTATATAAATCGCGCTGGAGGGGGAGATAAAACCTTCGTTTGCTAGCTCGTCTTACTGACAATAAATCATGACGTCATCCGGTAGAAAAACGATATTTAGGTGTTAAGTTGTGAGCATCATAAGATAACTGAGTGAGCTTAAAACGAGAAGGGTTTGTTTTTATTCAAACAAAAAATCATCTCCTAGACGCTTCATAAATATTCATAATTTGAAGCGAGAGACACCACTTCCTAATATTTGAACCGAATTAAATCTAATTCGGCGAAATACCGTGTGTAAGATGCACCATGTTTGGGGAGCAAACAAAAAATAAGTCAATATTTATAGTCCGCATTCATGACGTACGAGCGACCGAGAAACAGACTCATTTTAGTTTTTAACCGACTACCAAAAAAGGAGGAGGTTCTATGTTCGACATTATCTTATTGACCTTTGGTATTTGTATAACAATGGTCTCAGCCACGATCTTAACAGCCTCGGCATGAATTCAAAACCGCCAACGAAGCATGTGGCTAATTATAATTGATAATACGCCACATTTTTTGCATTTTTATTAGCGTCCCCGAATGTAGGACGCGGTCGGACACAGCACGCCGTGCTCCCACATAATTAGCGAGGCCCGTATCTCCCTCGCCCGCACCTACTTTGCATATTTTGTTTGCGCAAACATCGCCACTGTTTGATTGTTAAAATCAAGGATCTCTTCCCAACTTCAGGGACAAACAACCAAAGCCATAGGTCATGCCGCACGGCGAGTGATTAAACATGTGTTACTTTTGTTTAACGGATGCGTAGGCTTTAATTGTTGAGGGCTCCGACCACCGACTGAATAGATAACTTCCCCGCTTGCACGCCGACCAATGAATACGCTCCATAAATTTGAAAGGAAATTGGTATAAAGTTTAGTTTGTGCTGCATAATTTGCAAATAAATTCAGTGTTTACCGACTTACAGCCAAATTTTTCAAATAAATAGCATCTTCAACTCTAAATAGGTGTAAGAACTCTCGTTTCATCTCTGGAACTTTAATTTCGTTTAAGAATTATGAAATTATTTAATAAGCCTTATATAACGGTCATCCACTTTCAGCTTCTATTCAGTTATCTCGTACCGTGTCAAGGCAAAAAGGACGGACGGTTAGAAATGAGGTACCATTAAAATGGCAAGTAAAAATGTAATTTCATGAAAATGGCCGAAGAAAATAGTATTTTATTTCGCGTTGTTGGACGACAACAAAGAAGCTTTTAGGAAGATTTCATTGAGCGAGTGGAATAAGACGATTCTCATCGGAATTAGAGGTTGGGCAATCCCGTCCTTTCAATGCTTTAATACGTGGCTCTTTGACGGACACGGAGGGATTGTGCCAGTGTTTGTCAGAAAGGATTTGCGTACTATTACGCGACAGAGCCTCTGAATGCGTAAAGGTTTTCGGCAATACGCACTTCAGACACCTTACATCTCAAAAGGTAAGATTTGCAAATACATGTTTATAGCCAAGAATCCTCACGAGATCCGCTGCGTATGTATTTAGGCTCCTTTTTATCCCATACATTATTTGCGTAGGTCGTCTTTGTATTTCAATATTTAGGAATTGTCTTTGTTATTTCTCGTCGTTCGAGAGCTCGTCGGAAAACATTGCTGTAATGATATTTATACTATGATAATATAAAACTGTGGGTTCCATTTATTCCCCTATCAAGGAATAATTTTGTCGGGAAAACTAAAAGTGAGGTACGGTTTTATTGCGCAGGTTGTAAAGAAAGTGCTAAGTCTGGTCTGCCCTTTTCTTTGCCCTAATAAAATGTAGGGGTAGGCACCTAAAGAATTCAATGTATCTTTCTTCGTCAATGTCACAACGTTCTTAACTTATTCGACCTGAATTTTCGAATTGGAACGTCAGTATCCCCCGTACTTGGATACATAGGTTTCTTTCAAATCATTCCATTATATACCTAGCAGTAATAGGGCTTATGTGGAATCCTAACTCAACGGCTCAGACGTGCATAGTGATGTGATCGTCGCGATAGCTTTTCAACTCAAGTGAATTGAGTATAATCGCCATAAATGCTGATCTGAACTTCAAACTTTTTAAGATAAAATCTTTCTAGAACTCCCACAAGTGTAAATGAGGGTGAGCCAAAGTCACCTTCGTCAGAGAAGGACAATTAGTTAAGTATTTCAATTGAAACGATAGACTTTATTCGCACTGTATACTAAGTATTGGACGTGATTCTTGCAAGTACAATAATGAAAATGTAACCGTAGGCAATTTAATCCTGAAAGCCCGAGTCTAAGTATATAAAACTGAGCACTAAAATAAACACTTACTTATTTATTTAAGGATCACCAACAAGTAACATAACAAAAACTTACAGAAAATATTATACATTTTCATGTTATGCACACTCAATTATAGATAACCACAGCTTACACATTATTGAGTATACATGCTCAACATAAAAATTATTATTATTTTTATATAGAGCATTAAAATCAAAATACAGATTAAATTCAATATAGATTCAGGTTATGTCAAATTCAAAACAATTTTAAAATACAGGAGTCAAATAAAATTAAAATACAGATTATGTCAAAGTAAAATAAAATTTTAATTAAATTGAAATATTAATAAGTTCAAATTAAAATAAATCATATTCGTTAAAATATACAATATCAAATTAATATAAAATTAAAACATAGATTACATTAAATTAAATGGACAAAATTAAAATCAAAATTAACATTCAAATACAGAATAAAAGCAAAAGTCAATTTTATTGGACTGTTTTCTTACAGAAGTCACAGAAAGCGTTTAGGTCTAACCGAGTCAAACGTATCGATAGAAGCACAACACTATACCAGAAATATCTAATGCCCATTGATTTATAGAGCACAGTACTTACTTTTTCAAAGGGAGACCAAAGGAGGGTAGATAAAGCTCGCAATATAAGACAGAACACGTTACCGTTAAAACTTGAACAGTATCCCTATCGGGAACTTTCACTCGGAGTTCTACTCAAACTGTGATATGAAAATATTTATGGAACCATTATGGTATAAGAGGTATTACGGCTAATGATCTAGTCTTAGATAATGTTTGGTTTAAAGCGCGTAATTATTTTTAAAGATGTGATAAAACTTAAGGACTCCAACATAACTTAGATGAAGTAATAAGAGAAGAGAGGACTCTAAAAATAAATTTGAATTTGGAAGAAATAATGTTATTACGGCCATTTGTTTCACATTCACATTATTCTCTTTGATTGTTCTGTTGGGAATGAGATCGTTGTATTTAATAAAAGATAGCCTTTGTTAAAAATATTCAAATGAATTCTACAATAGCCCATAATAAATTAGATGTAATTTAAAAAACTTATCATATTATTTTAAATGTTAAAGACAAAACTCAAGATAAATATTCAAATACGAAAAAAAAAACAATGAATTGAAACAAAAGACTGACGAAACAGATACGCAATTGTTATTCAAACGAAGGTAGAGTCCATCAAAAAAATCCATTACCCATCTCTTGATATTTAAATTTTATATTATCTGTTGGAAGGAATCAAGCTACTATCGCTTTTGTTGCAACATAAAATTACTGTTCACATTATCAAGAGCGCATTTCCCTGGGGTAAGGCCGCCCATTAACGCCAACTGTTCACATTGGTTCTCCTTACTATCGTAGGTAATATATTGTGCACGCGGCACTGTGTGGATATGCTGACTTATGATTAATAGTATTCCGCTTGCGGCCTCAACAGTGTTGAAATTGGTCACAGCTTTGATAGCTGTTGCGTTGTCTTCCCGTGATTTAGTACCTAATGATTATTGCTTGGGTAAGATGATGAGCCGGAGCGTATGTTTGTCATTTCTGTGCTGGCTTCAATTTGGTGTGGTTGAGGGTACCATTTGTCATTTCGTTTGTGGCTCCGGAGCGGTGAAAGTTTTATACGGAACCTTAAAAAAGCTCGATCGTCAGGTGTGACACGCCAAATTCAAGAAATCACGGTAAAACTTAGTCCATTGATCGCCAAAGTAGGTATGATGTCATTGTTAAGGTCTACCCACTAGTACATTAAATTTGAAATCAATGGAAAGTTAACAATGGCAGTAATGGTCAACGGTTTACAGGCTGGCTACAATAACTGTTAAAGCAGAATACAACATGCCTAGACAAATGTAGTACTAAGTCCGTTTACGACGCATATATTAGCCTTACCGTACGGCCAAAACAATATGCTTCAGCGAAAACGGTCATAGATTCCTAAGACTTGACTAAAAACAAATGAAAACCGTTAACCGACACACTTCTGCATTTGTCTTCTTTATTAATTGCTAATAAATTACGATTTCATTGCATGCTTGCTGCTTTATGACCGACTGCGGCTATACGGCTAAGTATATCTTAGACATTAATCATTCCTCTGAGAAATGAATTATTTTTGCCGTAGGTCAGCGGTTGATATGGCCATTCACTGCCTACGCGTTAACAGGATATATCCATAATTAATGTTAGATTGTATTAAACGTATCTTATATTCTTTTCAGGGTAGTAAATTATTTTATGGAAATTAGACAGGGTACTGCGTAATAAAGTTAGTGATTCCAAGAGCGAGAACTAATCAACTAGGCACCTTTTCTTTTACGAGGTATGAATCAATTTTCACAACCTAATTATTTTTTCAGCATGAAAAAGTTGACCGTATTTTTTTAATTAAACCGCTGAAGACAAAGCCAGTTACTTTTTATAGGCCATTTCGACGTAACCTAGAGTCCACTAGCGGCATGCAAATATTCACTTAGGAAGGAACGAGAAATAAAGTGACCTGAATACAGCATACTGATAACGTGATTTAGATAAGTATACTTTGATAGTAATGTTATGATAATGGTTTCTGTGATTCATGTTTTGAACACAAACAATTTAACAATCCTGATTCATACCATGACGAGACATGTTTTCATCAAATAATGTATTAGCTACCATACTACATAATTTAATTAGTTATACGATACACATAAGCATCTATAGCCTCTCCTCCGATAATGTGTTCAGTTGTGAACGAAATTAGAATCGAGAACGCATCCGTTTTTTGTGTGATGTTCAACAAATCGAATTGGAAATCGATTACGTGTATTCACAAATCAACTTCAGAATCAACTTCAGAATCAATTATGAGACACTCCTCTTAAATCAATGTTTGTTGCCCTCGAAATCTTGAAGCCAAATAAGATTTTGTCAAAAGAATTCTATTTTTTTAAGATTCAACCCAGATTTTCTTCCAATATTTATACAGATAGCTTAAATGCCAGAGAGCTGCTGAAGTTGTTCGGTAGCGGAACAAGTGTGTTTTGATACCCTTAAAAATGTCAACATTATTTGTCAGACAATACACATAGACCGACTTACATACTCTTTGGTCACTACGTCACAGTGAGCGCGATGAGGTCGCTTCACTCGCTTTACAATAGCTTCGACTTTCTGCCTCGCTTTCAGTAGGATATGTTCCACTCTGACCCATATAGGTAGGTATCCATAGAAAGCAGCTGCCGTCGTTCGCTTTCTATGTGGCAGAGCCTTCAGGTAATATAGGACAGATTTAGGACGCGATAGGGACGTCATCACACGTGTGTCCCGAGTACTCTATTAAACGCCCTATTTTCACACCAACACCCTTTGAAATTGGTTTTTATAGGTGTTTTCCGTTTCGAGCATATGAATTTTAAACTCTCTTTCGACCTCTTTCGCTTTCCATTATCGTAAAAGTTTTACACCTTTCGACGAAAAGACGTTACATTTTGTGACAAAACGTTTTCTTTAGAACGGTTGTTTAGGACCATTTTCGGGAAATGTTCCATACATAATCAAGTACGGCAATGTTGACGAAGTAATTTGAATGGGAATCGTGATACAATATTAAATAGGTAGAAACAGAAGGAAAAACACAATATTCTAAAATAATAATGTAGGTACAAAAGGTCAAACAGTCAGCTATAAATATATTTTATTACCTACCTCAAAATAAATCCAAGAGACAAAAAGTATTCGCTAAAGTAAAACATTATCTTATAAAAAAGACATAAGGGAATCGTGGCCTTTGAAACAAAAAATAGGACCGGGCCCGTATTGTCGGACCTCTGAATTGCCTTTAACAATCAAAAGGGAAAAGCTTTCAGTATAAACTCCTCAAAAATTATTACGGCTGGATTCTCTCGATAAAATTGAGACTTATCCACGAAACACAAGTTGATGCCAGGCCCGGGGCAGTGTTAAAGACCGCTGTCAATCTCCCTTTATCCTTTAACCTCCACTCAATTTATTATGATTTGGGCCTCGGATGTATTGAACAATTCTAAAAGTTACGAGTATTGCTTGTAAACATTTTTAGTGTTTGTTTTATCTTTATCCATACGCTTTTTCATCGACATCGAAATAATGATTCTTTAAAGATTATGTTACAACGCGTTTATCAATATTTCATGTTTTCCTTTTATGTTTTCCGCCTCTTTTATGCCAAATTCTTTAAATCCTTTTAATTTACGCGTGTCATATTTCCTCTTTATGTTTTTCATACGATTTTGTTTTGCTGTTTTCTGGATATTCTTTCTTTGTTACGAGTTTACATCCTTTGAATATAATGTAGTGTTCTAGGGAAGATTTATATAACGACATTGTCGACTCATTAGGGTTGAATCTCATTAGGGTTGAATAACCAAATACAAAACTATTTGTAGACAATCGTTAATTTCATACATAATAGGTAAGGAAAATTTAATTTCTGGCGTTCACCCCTTTTTCCAAGTTTAAAAGTAAGAAGATCTCTCACTAGTATTTTATTGTGATCTATTTGTTATTTTTATATTTGACCTTACTAGTAATTAATGTGTTATGTAATTGTAATTTATTTTGATTTTTATTTTACAACAATTTGATTCAATTCTACATTCATTTAAGTGCAATTGTTGTAGTTCATTTCAATTAAAAGACATATTACTCAATTAATTTCATATTCGCGAACATAAAAATTGTAATTAAAGACTGTGAATGATGTGCACGCCTGTAACTGACATGTTTGCACACGACCATCTTGTATGTCACTGACTCGGCAATGAATTTGTAAATATGTTGTTGGCATGCCTTATTGAATAAATAAATAAGATTCAAACACTTTAGCTGCATGCAGTTGTAAAGTAAACAAACAATAATACTGCATAACCAAACACTGAAATATGCAAAAAAGTTACTGCACCTCACGAAAATGAAGTGGCATGCCATAAAACACGATCATAACCGATCGTCGCATTGCATGCAGCTGCAATTAATACAGCAAAGTAAACTTTATAAACCAGCGAATGATAAAGTAGAAAATTTTATAATGTTTTAACATTGGCAAGAACAAGTAGGTTACGGACTTACGGCAGCAGCTGTGGATAACGACAACACGCGAGAAAGCAATATATTGGCACTGAAGACGCCATTTTCTATGCTCCATCGTGGCTTGTTACTCCGATACAAACATTTTTGTACGTAAAACTTTTTGTTGTGATTTAATGTTACAGCTTGTACGTGTACGATATGGCTAGGTATTGGATATTACGGGTTATGTAATGATATCATCACGGCTGATGTTACGAGACAGAATTGCACAAAATCCTCCATACACTCACATGTAAGTGGCAACTGGCAAGAGACATTGTGCATCCATTTTCAGTTTTAACTTTTCCAAGTACGGAACGTTTTGTAGTAAACTAATGAAATGTTTCTTGGTTAAAGTTGTATTCTTTATCATTTTCATGACGCACTTTAAAATCTGAAAGATCTTTATACGGATTTCTTCCAAGATTTTCTAGTTTCGAAAATATACGCTGAATGCGAGACGCGCAGAACGGATCGATGAGGTGACAATTGGGGGAGGCCTCTATGTCCAGCAGTGGACGTCTTTCGGCTGATGATGATCGAAAATATAATATCACACACATAAACACACGTACTAGTAATGTGATCACCTGATTAACTGAAAGCCGGGTACAGATTGTACAATACCTAAATCAAGTATGTATCACGTCAATCAGCTTATGATTAGCATGCAACAGAAGTGTGGCATTGTCATTTACAACGTACGTTCAGCTAATCGGCTGCACCTGACGGGTTACAGGACATAGTAACAATGATGATAATATGGTCTGATATGCTTTGTTTACGTTTATTGGGCTATTCCCTCAGTATACATTGCCTTTTCTAATGCGTTATCCTAGGAATGACTAGTTTGTCATTAAACATATAAAATACAGTTAAGAAGCTCGAAAGAAATTATATTCTATAAGTAAAAGCGATTGTCAAAAAGTTCAAAATTTATGGGAACATTGCGAAATATTTTTATAATTTTATTATTTCTTGTAGGCTCACGTTTGAACACTATATCGCCGGATGGTAAGCGATGATGTGGTCGACGGTGAAGCACGCTTGCCTGGAAATAACCTATTCACTCTTGACTTAAATACCCCTAGGTTGTAGCTATCAGGAAACATAGACTCCGGCAGAGATTTCCACTCCTTAGCTATACGCAGAATGAAAGTATTTGCAAAACGCTAAAATAAAACACTTATGAAATTTGGCACATATTGTGCTATTCCAACAACATTACATACATACGTATCGAATTGATTACCTTCGTTTTTTTTTGAAATCGGCAATAACCGATAGGCTGGCAACTCGGCGTCGATGTTTAAGGCTCTGGAGCTTTGACTCGACCAGTGCATCGTTGCCGATAAGCCTCTTAGCCCGTTTGTCAATCGACTCAAGTGCATCAAGCTGGTATTTGGCAGATCCGTCACAGAGGTGAGAGAAGTACTCCATGCATGACCAAACTTGCGCTATATAAGTTGAGCAAATGTCACGCTATCTACCCTTTACTCGACAATTATTAGCGGTAATAGAATGTCACTGTGAAAAGAAAGAAGAGAGAAAATTGTAATGACGTCATTTCTACAAAACAAAACGAAAAAAAATCTCCTATTATACAAGACTTATCCATAAGCGTCCAATCAATCTTCATATCTTTCAAGCAAAACGACACTTCATTCTCACAGACCGTTTGCCACAACCACAGATAATGGATACTAAAAAGGGAAAGTATATTAGCAACGGATAGAAAACCCAACAAGTTATCACAAGTTATGGGTGTAACTTAATAATGCTTGTAAGCGATGAGTTAGCAACCTATCTTGGAGTACATCTGAGAACTTTGACCCCTCCGTGTTTAGTGCCTTGTTCGAAGGATAGATCAATATGGTACTTCTTGGAACTTTGCCTTTCTTGTAACGAGGAGATGTATTACGTTGTTACAGGCTTGTAATTGACGAAATATTCGTATTTCTGTCGAAGAACATATGTGGTAGAAACGGGTAAAAATCAATGTAGTATTACTTATATAAATTCAATATTGCAGGCATACAAGTTCAGAAAGATTCATTCAAAGAAACTTACGCAAACAAGCTGTTTCAAAGAAAACTAAAAAGAACAATAAAGAACTTATCCCCAAACAAGGCACAGCCAATAATAAATGGGGGCCAAAAATAAGAAAACTAAAATCAAATATAATGTGCAGGATGCGTTAAAACTCTTGTAAGTACATACAATAAAAACAAATTGTAATGAAGAATCAAAGAAACGGTACGTTCACAATAATTTTCTCGCCTTGAGAAATAATAAAAAAAAACGGCCAAGTGCGAGTCGGATTCGCACACGAAGGGTTCCGTACCATTATCAAAAAAATCATGTTTGTTGTATGGGAGCCCCACTTAAATATTTATTTTATTTTGTTTTTAGTATTTGTTGTTATAGCGGCAATGGAAATACATCATCTGTGAAAATTACAACTGTCTAGCTATCACGGTTCATGAGATACAGCCTGGTGACAGACAGACAGACAGACGGACCGCGGAGTCTTAGTAATAGGGTCCCGTTTTTACCCTTTGGGTACGGAACCCTAAAAAAGATGTAAAATTTATAGCTATAATTACCCTAAGCTCATGCAGAAATACATTTCCGGCATTAATCTTTAAACCGACACAAAGCCATACAGAGAAACAGCTGGCTTATATTAGTTTACATTAAATAGCAGTACAAGTGACATTTAATCGTATATAACACTCAAAATCCATTAAAATGAATACGCGTGTGGCGCAATATAATTATTCTAACGTACAATTAGCAGAACCGACGCCATTACGAAGAGGTACCAGTTAAATTAATGTTGGGTTACAGACACTCGAAAGTTCCATTATCGTTAGAAACACGATAATGTTTAGGTGATAAGTCTGCTGTAGGCATATATAAGGACTTACAAATGTATAGGAATGTACAAATGTTGTACGTGAAATACGTTTCCTAGTTTCAAGTGATAATGGGAATAGGGTTTCCGTGTAGTGTGTACGGTGGGACTATAATATATAGTTAGTAAGTTTTAATGAGGTAGTAGTCTACCTTTATGATTATTATACTACACTTACTTACACGTCTTAAAATAAGTAGATGTCATCACTCCATCTTAGACAGAACATATGTAACGTTATTCTCTCGATTTATAGAGAGCAGTGGTGGCCCAGTGGTATCGGCCACGAGTTACAAGTTGTAGGTCGTGGGTTCGAGCCCAGGTAGGCGCTTTACTTTGTGTATATTATTTCATCACCACTGCTCTCAAAACGGTGAAGGAAAACATCGTGAGGAAAACCGGCATATCCTAGAACCAAAAATTCGAAGGCATGTGATATCCAATAACCCGCACTGGGCCCGCATGGTGGATTACGGCCCATTCCCTCTCGAGGAGGCCTGTGTCCCAGCAGTGGGATCATTAATAGTAATAGGCTGAATATGTGATGTGTTATTCTCTCGTATTGGCGCTAATTAATATGTAAAAGAAAACGTACAGTTGTAAAAATATTAATCAAAAGGTGCCTATGCGCCAGACAGGCATGGATTTAAGAAACGCATCTTGTAGAGATCACTTTCTTGCACCCTCAAGTTACTGTGGTATTTATATTGATGTCACAATCCCTGTACCAGGTTCATTTTCAAATCAAACAGCCAATAAAAATCAGCCGTTCTGTTTTGCCAAATTAATGCGGGCGAAAGTGTACAGAAAAGCTGTAATATTTTTTTGGGTGTTGATTTTTGCACCGTTCTTTGATTGATATCTACCTATTGCCTGGAAAGAGTTTGGCTGGTCTTTGAAAATTAACCTGGTATTGTAGATTATATAAGGAACGATTTTTCGATCAGACTTGTAATAGAACTTAATTAAATAAATTCCCAAAGTAATTGGTAGGTTGCCTGTACATGTTTTAGTTGCAAACATAAAACTCATCACAAGCAAAGTATTTAGTAGTTTTCACTAACCAATGATCTCTGACCATTCAGGTACATATTTGCACCTTACATAGCGTCGATAACTTGAAGGGCAATATTTAACGATTGATTGAAAAGCAGTTACTGGTGCTACGCCGGAACGGCGATGAAGACTCGCATCAATTCCGCGGCTACTCGAGCTTCCCAGCCATTTTCGACCGCACTAAAATTGAATATTTGCTTGCATGAGCCACTTTTTTGGCCATTTTGGGTACGTTTACGCGTTTGAGGATCCTGCCTTTATATTAGGTTCAGGATAGCTAGCACATAGAGTGTAGGGAAAAATGTGTTAGAGCCAAAACATAAATAAATGATACGAAGTCGCAGCGTGACACTTTGTGACGTCGTATTATGATGCAATTTTGTACCGTGTTTAGGCCCTTAGGCTGATTGCGTGGTAGAAACTTTTTTTGACATTTTTGCCGCGAAAATGTAGGTACAATCAGGGGTCAAAAGTGCAGTCGCACTCTACCAAAGCTATGTCAGCTTAAAAAAGTTGTGAATCATTGACCCTCCTCCACTCATATATTTTAGATACAATTACAAGCTTTGGTAGAGTGCGAATACAGTTTTCACTGTACTTAATCAATGGCCAATTCTGATTCCAAGGCGATTTACACACGGCACCGTGCACCGCCGCGGATGCGGAGGGTCAGAGCACCGCTCAAACGCATGGTCGGGCGGTGTAAGTACTTGTGTTAGGCATCAACGGATTTATTAGAGGCCAATGCGACATGAGATCCGCTTCACCGTCTAACACGGTGGTGCGCGGTGCTGTGTGTTAATCGCCTGCAATAAAACAAGATCCGAATAAATACACACAGGACGCCATTTTAAACACTTTATGAAGAAGTGCAGCATATTATCATTTTATGGGCCATTTCATTACTACAATATGCAATATTTCTATAGAAACAGTCTTGTTAAATGACCACTAATGAACACTTTCAGCACGATATAATTCAGCCTTTAAGCTAGAGG
Organism: Anorthoa munda; assembly: GCA_945859665.1. Lineage (NCBI taxonomy): Eukaryota > Metazoa > Arthropoda > Insecta > Lepidoptera > Noctuidae > Anorthoa > Anorthoa munda. The sequence goes on from OX243910.1 coordinate 13,913,199, forward strand.
GAATAATTTTATCACCTTCCATTGCCCTGAAATGTGCAACTGTAACAAACGCATTAATGTATTCCGATATTTATGCCAAATCGATTCGTTCAACTGAAACTTGATTATCGGGCGTTTATTGTTTTCGTATGTATTCGCCGAGTGCGGATATAAAATTTATATATATAAGGTTATCTTTTTCCTGTTACGGGACAGTTTTCTTTATATTTGTGTGTGTTACCTGCCTGCCGTAAATATATATTCTATTAAGCCCTAGGATTCATCGAAAAGTATTAACGCAATTTAATCAACTAAGCCTATAACAGTATCTATATAGATACCATTTTAAGTTCGCAAACCTGTTTTTATTTTATGTCTTCCAACATTTTTTACTCCTGTTTGGACAGTATTTTAAAATAACATTTTTTAACTTACTAAAATGTTTAGGAAATTAATTTTAACACAACTACTAAATACAAAAATAATTAACATTTTAAATTTGTCCCTTGTTACGAAATTACAATGTAACGTCGACATTTAAGTTTGGTACACTAACCGTACCCTACAATAACCGTAAGTAAACAAAATTACGGCACACGCCGTACAAAATGTACCATTTTGGGTACCATATTCATGTACTAATGTCTGTGGGACCACCTCTCTGTAGATTGTGTAACAAAATTAAACGTAAGGCTGTGTTACTATGCAAAATAATGTCTACATAATCCTTCTTCCTACTAATATTTTAAATGTGAAGGTCTATTTGGATGTTTGTTATTCATTACGCCTCAACGGCTTATCGGATGAAGATGAAACTTGGCACACTAGTAGACCATGAGCTGAATTTGGACATAAGATTGGAAACTAGGTATTTATTATTCCAATAGTACGTTCCTGCAAGATAATTTCCAACTTTCACGAGGACGAAGTTACTGACTAAAGTTATGTAATATTTTTTGGCAGTATATACCCTACGGGTATCAAAAGTAAGTTAGTTAATATACAATTCTCTCAGATCAAAGTTTAATAGGGATGAAAAAAAAAAAAAAAAAAATAACAATGATGACGATAATGTGCGTTGAAAAATCGTATGACGTCACGGTGTGCTACACTTTATACTGACAAAGTGACGTCACAAGCCCCAACTCCTGAACTTTAATGCGCTTTATATTTATCAATTTTTATTTATTTGATAAAGCAAAAAATACGTGTCCAATATTATTTGATAATCTCATTGACTGACTAAGTAGAATTATCGTTTTACCCAAGAAACATCCCTATTCGTGAAATTCACATGAAAAGATTGAAAATGATCGTAAAATTCAAATTCATCTGAATAATGAAAAATCTTCAATCAAAATATAATTTAAATTACCTTTTGGCAAATAACTCTTCTTATATTTCTATCTTTCTGTGAAAATTGATATCAGATTTTCAACAATAAAAGGTCAAATCTGGCAGTAGTCATTAACTTTAGAGGTGACGAACCTTTTTACACTTAGGTAGGTAGGAATAAACCTAAATATAAGTTTGACGCAAACAATGCATTGAACATTGAAAACAATACTGAAACTATTGATTGAAAATTCCATGAAATTTTCTTTTTGTTAAAATTACCAAGTGGCAACTCTTCTATTCTAACTCTTAGATCTCTTGCTGCTTCTACTTCTGTGATAGAGAATTGGTTTGTTGAACCATTTTTTTTTTGTAAGAAATGGAATGATCATATATAAGTTTTCATACAAAACTATTTTTAGATTTTTTTTTCATTGTAATTACAAAGTAAAATCCAATCAAAAATATTTTTTTGAATCCTGTACCGAAACACCCCGACAGTTTGCCGAACAAACCCGAGCCCGTGTGACGTTACAACGTTCATTTCTACTCATTGTGGCACATAGCTTATACAGTGTTTTGACTTTTAACCGATTCAATCTTGTTATTATCGTCAATATATTGATGAATATCGAATATATTGATCATAAATATCGAACCTTAAAAGATATCGTGCTTGCTTCGAATCATTATTTACGAATACTACAAAAAGATCCCCATTATATGTGTTTCGCGCAATAGCCCAGTACCTAACAATCTGTACTAAATTTGAGAAATGTTCTATGTCTAACTAGATTCCAATAATAATGTCTTAATTATGTTGTTATCTTGTTTTAATTTAGTATTAGATCCGTATTAATTTCTTATTTTGATCATTAAAGACTGAGAAAAGTAAATTAAGGGAACTTTTGAGCAAAGTTGACATTGTTGTATAATTACGTAACTTGAAACATGATTTTTTGTTTATGGAGATATATTCAATATTTTATTCTTAAATGACAGATATAGGCGTAAAACTAATATTTCTGTTTGAATTATGAAAATCGGTCGACGCATTTAAGAGATATTTATTGACGAATTAGTGTAAGGAAAATCTACCAAGTTAATATTTTAACATTAGTACATTAATACCTCAATGTATTTTCACGTTTCTGTTCTACAAACTTTTTAGTGTTTATAAATATATAATATAGATATTAGTGTTTAATATTATTAAGGGATATGTAAATAATGTGAATAAACGAAAATTTTGTGTTTATGTGTATCATATTTAGTGGTATCTAGTGAAATTTTTTGATATCCAAAGTCGAAGTTTCGCGCCAATCGTGTTTGTTTATTTTTTCTTTTACACCAATATCACCTATCCATATTTAAAAACGATAAAGTTATGTAAATTATGTTTCTAAATGTACCTGGTAAACAACAATAACTAACACCGGTCCACTAACACGTAATAATCATTACGACTACTTTATTTATGCTTAAAACTTCCAAATCGTCCATCAGGTGGGTATATTATCGACATTAGCCTTTATGAATCCTTTATCATACATGACTAAATAAAATTTGTTGTTTAATAATATTTTTGCATTAATTTTCGGATATTTTTAGTCAATTCACGTGCAGTTGACACTGTATTATTGTGAAATTCCTTGAACGTTATGACGTCACCAACATGGCGACCAATCATGGCCCGTTTGTAGACAGGTGGTTCTTTTTAAAATTTTATCGATTTTCAATTGCTTATAATAAATTGAAAAAAAGTATTTAAGAGATTTCTGCAACGACAATATAATTCATGATATGTAAAGTTTCAAAATACATTAAAAAAATCGTATTTTTTTTAAATTCAACAACTTAATTATCCTAGTACAGGCATCTAACATTATTATACCTACATTACTTAACTAGAGCAGTGATGGCCCTTACAACTGGGCCAATTAACGGCCCCGATTAACGTTTCGTAGGTCGTGGGTTCGAACTCAGGCAGGATCTTCACTTTGTGTAAATTATTTCATCATCACTGCTCTAAAAATGGTTAAGGAAATCATCGTGAGGAAACCGGCTTGTCCTAGAACCAAAAATTCAAAGACATGTGAAATCCACCAACCCGCATTACGCCCGCGTGGTGGATTTGCGGCTCATACCCTCTCTCACAGATATGAGGCCTGTGTCCCAGCAGTGGGAACATTAAAAGGCTGATGATGATGATTATTAGTTAACTAAGATTCATACTGTGCTTTACCTTTTTTGATTTTTGAATAATTACCAATTAATAATTGAACCAATGAATTGATTGTCAATTTTAATGGTATCAACCAATTGCTTGATTACCATTGTCTCCGCAAACAATCTTACTCGATTATTCAGTTATTTCAGTTTATTTCACTCTTTTTTATTGCGATCGAAAACAATTAATATTCATTGATAGGTACGGTCTTCGGTCCATGGCGCTCCCGATTTGAATAATTGGCTGATTTTTATGCAGTTGAATTAATGCAATTGGTACAACGATTTTGTTTCATTTTTCGCTACTCGAATCAGTTTGTTGTTGATAATAACTGCGGTGTTAATATTTGTTTCGATTTCAATTATTTGGTAAACTGGTTTAACAAATATTCATTTGTTATTTATTTATAATTATACTTTATTGTACACCAAGATAAAAAAACCGGCCAAGTGCGAGTCGAACTCGCACACGAAGGGTTCCGTACCATTATCGCAAAACACTGCAAAAAAATCACGTTTGTTGTATGGGAGCCCCCCTTAATATATTTTATTTTAATTTAATAATTATTATTTTTTGAAGAAAACATACAACTAAACATTCTGTGAATATTTCAAGCGTCTACCTGTTGCCGTTTTTAATATCGAGCAAAAAACGACAAAAATATCACGTTTGTTGTATGGGAGCCCCCCTTAAATATTTATTTTATACTGTTTTTAGTATTTTTTGTTATAGCGGCAACAGAAATACATAATCTGTGAAAATTACAACTGTCTAGTTATCACGGTTCATGAGATACAGCCTGGTGACAGACGGACAGACAGACAGACAGACAGACAGACAGGCAGACAGACAGACAGACGGATCGCGAAGTCTTAGTAATAGGGTCCCGTTTTTAACCTTTGGGTACGTAACCCTAAAAACAATAATACATACGGAAACCTTAAAATAAAAACAATTATACAACAGGGAGCCTTATCGCGTTTAGCGATCTCTTCCAGGGAACCTAGAATGGACAGAGATAGCCTGAAATATTTTAAATTCATCAGTCTATTTACCACAATTTTTTTTTATTGTCTTATTAGTCGTTTAATTTTTGGCTTTTAAATAATCTGGTAGTACCTACCTGAGTTCCATCTTGCAACCACAAAGTTTTACGTCTAGTTAAGATCGGGTTTTCCTGCTTGACTAAAAATAAAGCAGTTTTAGCAACCAAGCTTTCCATTTCCAAAACAGCAATTATTGAGAAAGAAAAATACAAAGAAACAGCAGTTATCTCAGTAATACCCTTCCAGGAAAGCAAGATATGAGGCAATCCTTCGACGTCCAATTTACAGAGTCTTATAAGACAAATTGTTTCGTCAATAAACCTGTTCCAATATGAACCTGAAATAACATTCTCGGTATTAAACAATACTAGTTAATATCGTGCTGTAAGCCTAGCTACTAAACAATAATGTATTAATCTTAATATGATGGTGACAGGTCGATAAGCCCGTCTCTCCCCTGCCGTCTCTAAGATAGTAATTATGTTTTAGTACATTATGTATAGACGATCATTAATGTTCAAATTATCGTAAATATTACTCATAAATAAAATTCAGATTGTAATTTGTGTCAGGGGAGAAAAATTTGGGGCGTTGATTATTTGTTGTTTTGAATTTTCGTGGTAGAAGATACGTTCGTTACAATTTACAAACATGTAGTAATAAAACAAGAAATATATATATATATATATATAAAGTGTTGTTGTAGTCAAATCATATTAACTTGCGAAATTTTGCAGGCATTATGTCTAAACGCTATAAAATAAATAAAATCTGGATCAGATTTTTATAATCATACTCCAAACGACTTATGGCTTGTGCAGATACTTGAAATATGAGTTTAGAAAATATTTTTTTTAGCGTCTCCATTCATCAATTATGCGAAGTTTCACTAGCCAATTTAATTTCACCCTACATTAAATTTAAAACATAAAATCTATACCGCATACCTGTTTGTAAAACCACCAAAATGTCGGCATATAAAGCGCACTTAAACAATTATGCTGTATAAATGTTTTAATGTAACGATAACGGGTAATTGCATTAACGGAAACGGTGATTCGTATGCAATGGCGATATAACTGGCGAACTCCCGACCACACGGCCGTTTATACAACTTAACGTTAAATAAAATTGAAATATTTTCACTATATTGAAATGTTATTTCACAACGGAAGCCTCATTAAGCGACATTCACTTGTGTTATACGTTTTTAATTTTATTATAACAGTGCCAAATTTAATTAATTGTGATAATTTTGTCGGATTCAGCGTAATGTTTGCATTAATTTGCGTTTTGTTTAAACCAGCAACTCACTTAGCATAACGACTCATTATGGTTTATGAAGTAAATTTTCTACGTTTCTCAATTTAACGGTTAATGGGTCAGTTCTGCAGTTGTTTGCGGTTTTTTTAAAGCGGTTTACTAAACCAATTAATTAAATATTCATTTATTTTGAGACAATATTTGTAATCACGTTCTTGAAAACGGCTCAAAGGATTTCGATAAAATGTAAAATATATATATTTTATTTGTCCCAGCAGTGGGAATATCAAATAGGCAATGATGATGATGATATAATTAATGATGATTCTTGATGATGATGATATAATTTTCGGGGGCAAAAAATCGATCTAGATAAGTCTCATATCCGGGAAAATTCGTGTTCTCCGTATTTTCACCCGAGAAGAGCTCGGTCGCCCAAGTTCATCTCATAAAGAGGTACAGTTGATCACAAGTAAGTGGTAAAATTTGATATTGACAGTGCTTTTATGTTGTAGAGGTAATGATGATTTCCCTAATGCTATTTTTACTTCTGATTTGTGTGTTGTTCTCTCCAAACTTCTTTGCCGCCCTGAAGTTGGCTAAAATGGCTGCGCAGTAGGAAATCTGATACAAAAACAGTACTGATCCGCGCCTTGCGCATCGGCAAGCCAACTTCAGGGCGGCCAAGAGGTTCGGCGAGAACTATACGTGCGGAATACCAATCTAATGTGCCACCAAGAAAAATGTGCTGAGAAAAGGTAGCAGTTTTGTTAGTAATTAGGCAAAAAAGTAGTTCATTCATTATTAGTAGGTTCCTTAAACTAACATTGACATCTATTATTTCTGCCACTCACATCTTTATATTGCCTAGTAAACCTATCTTGTTATATGCCTCCCAATGTCTGTATATATGTCACAGCCATCTGGTTAAATTAGCCAGCTAATTGGACGCCTAGGCCATTCATTAAATCCAATCAGATGCCTAGGCCAACTGTAAGTTAAACTAGAATCATTCAACATTTAACAACTTTGCGTACTGAAAGTCAGCCCTTTGAAGATGACTGACATAACTCAGCCAAGTGAATTAAATTTAGGCCTGTTTTTTTACGCTTCGCTCAAAAGTTCAATCGTTGCGCTTTATGACTTGGCTAGTTGTCTTTCAGCCATTTAATTGGATGTCGGCGTTTAATGAACGGCCGAGGCGTCCAATTAGCTGGCTAATTTAACGAGATGGCTTATATAAGGCGCAATTCACACAATATCTCATATTGCAGCTCCATGCGACATGCGATTTTAGCGTCGCATTATATTGTATAAAGTCACTTGCAGCGCTGCACACCGCTATCGTATTAGTGTCGCTTGTCACACTGAGATGCCACATCGTGTGATTACTGCCTACCTGCACTATTATTTATTCTGTGACTTAGATTTATGTAAGTAAATCCATCATACTGTAACGGGATATTTTCTTGGGATCAATAAAGCACCATATACTGAGAACGATGTTTATTATATTTAACCCTTGAACACGTTACCAAAGTAAATAAATTTAAAAAGGGTCGCTGGTTGCAGTTGGCTGGTCAACTTTCCCTCGTACCAAAATATTTCCCAACTAATTTAGAGTTGAGGGTGGAAGAACAAAAAATAAAAATAATAATATAACGGAAGGGCCAGAAAGCCCGTCTCCTGAACCGTCGCGTAGCCAGCCAACTCCACACTGCGACAGCCTGCCTCGAGCAGATAGCCTCCGCCAGGCAATCAGCCCCAACCAGACAGTCAGCCCCAACCAGACAAGCAGCCCCAACCAGACAAGCAGCCCCAACCAGACACCTCCTGAAGTTACAGAATAAAAACTTCTTAGCACAAAAACTCAAATTAAACACAAAGGGTTTTGAGTATATAGAACAGACAGGTCGCTAAAACACTGAAAGCAACATCCTATACACCGGGCTTTACATAGGCGAACACAATGGGTGAGCCGTCCGGCACTCTTCATGATTAAACACACAGAATTTAGGGTTATACGGAGCAGACAACTCGCTACACATGGAAGGTATTATCTCACACACAGGCTTTACATAAGTGAACACAATGGATGAGCTGTCCCGCACTCTTCATGATTAAACACACAGATTTTATTGTTATACAGATCAGACAAATCGTTGGAATACGGGAATTATTATCTTAAATACCGGGCTTTACATAGGCTAACATAATGGATGGCCCTTCTGAGTATATGGAAATCATACCTATGGTGTATGTAAATATGTATAATTGTATGGAGCCTGTCAACAAACACCCACAAAGGATAGGCCAGCCCAAATAATATAAATGTAACGGCCGCCCTAAGAAACCGAATACCAACTGACAGAGCCTTTAGGAAGTCAAACACGTACCTTTCGGAGGAAGAAAACCCGTAGGGTAGATAGGTCGGCCCAATTTCGACCCCACGCCACGTTGTTCTGAAAGAAACCAGCAAGTCAGCACACAGAACTCACAACGAAATACGATGGGGTCAATCCCCTGAGCAAAGCGACTTACCGTGAGGGATTATGAGCCCGACGTGGGAACACGTGGACAACGGGGCCAGTACCTGACCGAATCCCCGCTGCCACAGGAAGAAGCCCACGTTAAGATAACTCAGCAACACTATCAGTCAGGTCGCGGTCGCACGGACCTCACGGTTCCACGTGGACCAAAGCGACCTGATCAAAGCACAGCCAGGAGCAGCTTTTTCGGTCGCCGGGACGCACTCACGCGTCCCAATGCGGATCAGGCTACTCACACACACCAACTTCAGCACAACAGATTATTGGTTAGGGCTTCGGCCCAACCAGCACGTTAGCAGGCGGGTGACCGAAGATCCGGTCGCCACGCCGCCTCGCAGAAAAAGCAAAAAAGATCCACGCACCCACAAGTCAAAACGTCAAGTCACCCAGTGCCGTTCGGATACACATCGCACCAAAATCAAATCACTATGATTTCAACTAACCCATAAAAGAATTCCAATCCTTGAAGAAATCACACGGAACAATCACCCTTCCGCAAAACACTATCCCAGGTCCAAATCACATCCGTCAAATCATTCAAATACAATTTACAATTAAATTCTATAAAAACACAATCACTGACTAATAAAAATTATTTTAAACATGCACTGCGTCTAACTAACGATTTGCGCGTTTCCAAACGCAAACGCGGCACTCACAAATGACAGCTGGCAGTCTGTCAAAACAAACAAATAGAATTAAGTAAATATAAATTTCGGAGGACGAATATCAAGTGATTTTAAGTTATTTTAGTGAAATGAGAGTGTTTATAGGGAACTCGACGTCCCAGGGTGCGGTTCCAAAGTGGTTCCACCACCCAGCGGCAGTTTTAAGGCGAATGAGCAATACAAATACGGCAGAAAGAGGTAACTAACTTTCTTTTGACAAAACTTTTATCTACCACAAAAAAAAGTGTTACAATACCAATGTGTACTTTTATATGTTTTTACTAAATCATCATCCTTATCCGTGGCTCAAGTCTTTGAAATTATAAGACATAAGTTGGTCTCCGGTAGTTGTGGGTGATTTTTTAATCCGCCTTGCCAAATCTTGAGTAAAACGCATTTTCTTTGAACATATCAGGTCAAAGAAGGGATAGCTGGAAAAAGACTCCAGACAAAGAGATGGTTCCAAAAGCGATAAAGATTGACCAAAGTAAAAAAAAAAACGGAATTGGTCATGTGACGTTTTGGTAGCGCAATTTTTTTTTTGACATTTTGTCACAGAGTAATTATAAAACAAAAGGCGAGCTTAACTCAAAAATAATATGTACTACTAACTTAAATTTTTAAATTAAGCATTTGTATTTAGAATATTTTTCAAACTACTTCAGCCTGAAAGTTTGGCACAAAAGTATGGTTTGACCTTTGACACGTTTTTAACTCCAAATACTACATTCAGAAATTGACCCTATGTACTACGAACTAGAAACACTGGTAATTAAATTAAACTTTAAAGGTAACTTAAAATAAATAAATAATTAACTTGAAAACATCATCGTTTACCATCAAGCGAGATAGTGGTCAAGCGCGAGCCCATGAATAATAAAAAAAGAGCTTTCAGTCAAAACATATGCATCTTCATATATCTAGATTTATTGATCTGTAGATATCTGTATTTACTTATTGATACGTAGAAACACTCAAGGGATACAGATCGAAATATAAGCACAGAATAATCATGGTAAGCTAGACCCAGCGGAAGGGTGCATATCAAATCGGTCAGTACATGTCACGGCAGCTGCCACCGCGGTGCATCCCTAGATTGCTGGATGCAAAATTAATTCCGTGTTGTTTGCCACGTCATGTACATTGTAGTGATTAAATTCCCTTGCATTATGTACCCCGATAATACCTATGGAAGGGGAATTTCAGCGAAATTGATGTATGGTAAAATAGAATTTATAGATTATAGCTCGAATGTGTTATTTTTTTTTTTTTGCATTGGCGTTCAGTGGAATTTAAAAGTAAAACTATTAGATTTCTATACCAATATTTTAAATATCGAATAAAACAAATACCGTTTATTAAAACGTGTTCCCAGAATTTAGTGGTATCGATGATAGCTCTATAATAAAATGAAACGAATTTCAATATTTCACATTCGGTTTTCTCTAAATTCAGATTTATCGAGAATTCATTTTGAGAAATAAAATTCTAATCTTACAGAAAATTCAACCCGCTCCTGTTCGGTGTCTCATAGTTATTTGATTTTATTGCAGATATGTGTAGCACAGAATAGTAGATAGGTAATTGAATTCCGAGCTAGCGCGCGTCGGCGTCACGTGCGCGGGGCCTTAGGGACCCAGCTCCAACAATATTTTGTTTTATCTATTTTTAATGGCGACTTGAGGGTTAATCATCAGTGCAGATTTGATGGCTTGCGGTTCATCTTCGCTATTGAAAAATTTAAGGGGCGTGGTTTTATGATGCACTTCAACTAAAGCGATTAGGACCCTTTTTATGAGAGTGAGAGCAGTGATTTTTTTGCCATTAGGTGCTAATGTTTTTTGTTATTATATTTTATTAGATCAAAACAACAATAAAGAATGCTCGTGGGGTATTCAGTATATTTTAACGAATGCAATATATAGATAAGAACATTCTTTTATTCATACTCTAAAACTTATTCGAAGTTCATATTTCGCTCCACATTGTTTAGACTTACGAAACACATATCGAATATCATAATGTTCGATAAAAATAAAAAGAGAATTTCCTCCGCCGACAGGCCGCCTACGAATCTGTATGTGGACCGGTCAAACAAAGGGCTTCACACAAAAAATAGCAAACCGAAATCAATAAACGTATCTCATACATTGAAATAACATCGTTCCGACAAAAAATTGACAACACGACATAAAAAAGTTAAGTTTATTATTTACTTAGAGCATTCAGGGTTATGCTCCAGAGTTTTGATAAGGAGAGATCAGTGGCTGGGAGCAAGTTTTCTTACGACGTCGTCGGGCAAGCAATATAGGCGTAAAGTAGTGTACTTAGCCCGCCTCACTTGCCAATAAAAGTAGCTACTTTCTATAAGAAATATAAGGGAGCCGCCGCGAAATCACTACAAACCTTTTAAGCTGGCGTTCTAGATAAAGTTGGAAACTTTTAAAAAATGTATTTTATCGTAATTTGATCGGAGCACGTTCCATACCGAGAGAAGTTGGCTGCGGTCTTATTTATACTTTTAATGAGACTTGAGAGAAAAGTCGTTGAACCAGACGTTTTATTTTTGATAAGGTTGCCCTTAGTTACCTTATGATAATTAATTAACACCAAAACTCAAACACACTAATGTTTTAATCAATATGTTTCTGAGAAATTCTGTCACCTTCGAAATTATTTCAAATTTCGTAATAACCGTAATTAGTAGATCGTCTTTATAACAGTATAATTACGGAGAAGAGAAGCTTACGAAGCTACCGACTTTAGTAAATTACTTACTCTCCTTTCCATTAATTGAAAGCTTGCCTGTTTAATTTTAATATGATTATCGTATCATTTGAAAACTTTTGTTGTAAGTATATGAAGTTATTTTTTCGGGTAGGCCGTGCAATGAATAGTAATAATGAAGGGCGATTTACTTTGTGTAAATTATTTAATCACCAAAACTCTCAAAACGGTGAATGAAAACATCGTGAGGAAACCGGCATGTCCTAGAACCAAAGTTCGAAGACATGTGACATCCACCAACCCGCACTGGGCCCGCGTGGTGGATAACGGCCCATTCCCTCTCATAGAGAGGAGGCCTGTGTCCCAGCAGTGGGAACATTAATAGGCTGATGATGATGATGAATGAAGGAACAATCTTCTTCTTGTAATTTTTTGATGAAAAAACTTTGAGGCAAATTACTGGATCACTACTGGATTTAAAGGTTACATAGAAAAATACTTAGTGGCAACATACACCTTTTATCAATAGAAAAACTTGAGTCAACAAAGAAATAACTGTACACCAAAATCCTTTTAGGTACAGCCAATCATACGACGACGGTCCGGACAATATTTGATATTTCGACGTCAGCAGTTAAGGTCCAGACGCGGTAGCTGTCAAACCTTTTGCACAGATAACGTAACAAATTGGATAAGCCCTGTCATTACCAATACACTGGCCCCGTGCCAGGGACACGCTACCCGCTATAATTTAGATTGTTTCGTGTATCATTTCAGCATCAAAAGCGATAAAATTTTACGGTTATAGCGTACCATATGCTCGTATACCTCCTACTGTATAAAATACTGTGTCTAAACGCGGTGCCGCTTATACGTACGTGGGCTATGATGTGACCTGTTTGTCATCCGTCATTATAATACGATGGGGTTTATGCCCGCTGCAGTGGACGGGTTATGATTTTATGTTATGGTTCGCTGTTGCGAATGTTTTTGTATATAAAGTTTTATTGCTGTGCACACAATGGCCGTTGTTGGCCGCTCTTCTGTTTACATTGATGGATAGCTACAACGTACGGGTAAATGGAAGTTTAGTGATGCACTGAAGCCCATTACTGGCTTAATGTTCCGATATCATGATATGGATAGATCAATGGCTGAGTGTATAATTAAAACTATAGTGGTGGTGACAATAGAGGGGTACCTTTGAGGAATTAGACAGCCTCGTTTTTGGAAACGGTCAATGGGTGCGCAAGTAAGACGCACCTACACCCTTTCTAGCCATGTTTCGCCAACTGAGGCTCATCACTGACCCCCACTTTCTCCACTCTGCTCCTTAAGAGCCTAGGGAGTAGAATAAACAAACGTAGAATACAAACCGATTCGTCAGTCCTCGCCGCCGAGGCCCGTCGCGTATCCCTTCAATTAAAATCTTGCCAGCCCGCGAAGCTGAGCAATAGTTAAATTATTAGATATTAAATGGAGTTTCTTGTCCGTTCTTCTCCACGTAGGCTTATTCCGAACGGATGGTAGAATCACTTTATTAAGATCCAGCCTTAGTTGTCCCCCCAGCGACGCCCTGAGCCGAGGTTCGACCCCAACTGGGGTAGCCCTCAGCGTTGTCGCTTAGGTTTAGTATTTTTTTGCCAGGCTGGAGGCTATTAGCTTAGTCTCCTCAGTCCGGTTAAGTAGTTACCAGTCATTATGACCGAACTATGAGACGCCCCTAAGAAAAATAAATAAAAATGTGACAATAGAACAATCAAAAATGTAACAATGATTAATACCTAGTTAAATTACTCAATCAATACTAGTCAGGTCCATCGGAATACATTTGGGTTTTAATTATCTACAACGAACTTTTCAGAACACTAATCGAATTTGAGAGCCACAGGTAAACTAAGAAAATACTGAACAATTAAACATGAACTGTAAAGGTACTAGGTATTTTTGTCTCTGAATATCTACATATCTACTTCAAACCATTTCGTATAATCATTTTAGGCGAATATTATTATAATATAAGTATACAAGTAAAATTTGAAAAACCCCGACATATTTTTATTTCATAGTACATAATTTATATAGCAGTAGACACGCTTCGATTGACAATTTATATTGAACACGTAATTATGACATATTATCTTAAAACGGCAACAGCCCGATTCAAACAGTAAAACACCCATAAATTTTTAACGGCTGAACCGATTCTCATCAAATATAGCCAGGAACACTCTCGATATAGCTAAAATTAAAAAAAAAAAGAAATCAAAATCGGTTCATCGGTTTAGAAGCTATGATGCCACAGACAGATACACAACCACACAGGTACACACATCTAACTTATAAATACCCTCTTTTTCCGTCGAGGGTTAAAAACTTAAAGCTTATAAATAGATGGAATATTTTTATTATCGATTAGAATTACCTATATTTAGTCCAGACAAATAAATGCTCGTAAGAGTTTTTTGAATTAGGAAATATTTACAAGTCTCGGTATAAAATAAATAAACCAGCGATACATTATTTTTATGGCACAAGTAAAATTCCAAAATTTAAAAAACCCCCGGCACATTTATATTTCATGCTACATAATTTATTTAGTACATAGTAGATACGCTTCGACCGGCAATCTATAGAACACGTAATTATGACACGATATCTTGCGTAAACACCCCGATTCAAACAGTAAAACGCCCATAACTTTTGAACGCCTGAAACGATTTTATTCAAACATAGCTAAGAACACTCTCGACAAAATCATCTTTCAAACAAAAAAAACTAAATCAAAATTGGTTCACCCGTTTAGACGCTACGATGCCATAGACAGACACACATATACACAGATACACAGCAACACACATCAAACTTATAACACCCCTCTTTTTCCATCGGGGGTTAGAAAGTATAGTACAGTGCAGTATTAAGAGAGTTTACATTTAAAGAAGATTTATAAATATATATATATACCATGGCAATAGAAAAGCGGGCGATTGCATATAAAATATATAAGTCCTATAATAAGCTGGAAGACGAAAATTCTTAAAAATTTTCATTCTGATCCATCATCACTGATATTAACATTAAGTAAAAAAAAATACAGAAAAATTGTCACCGACTACAAATAACACACCTACACAAAAATTGGTACCCACAGGCCACTCAACACGAAAACCTCAAAAACATCTAACCCAACACTATCACTTTCAAATTCAAGCTGACCAAATAGACTCGAACACAATGATATTTGTACAAAACTAACAGAAACTTATCCAGAAGGGTACACCCTTAAGTTATGCATTAATAGTGAGCTAACTTAAATCAATATTATTAGAACAAGCTCAACTTTCTTCGGATAGGTATGAACAGGTAATCATTGTTCGTATATATGTAACTTCCAAGTCGGTGGGGGAAGACAAACAGTAACTTGGTTTCTTGGTAGAGACGGGACCGTTGTTAATTAATTATTTCAGTGCCAGTTCAAATTTTATTTACTTTTTGAATTCAATTTGTAAGGATTTGTTTGCCTTGACTTGATACAATTGTGGGCTCTTTATTTTATGTAGTGGTGTTTTATAATTTGGAGTGTTTTGGGTAAAGAGTCTATTTTTTTCTGCCATCATATTCCATTGATCGAAGAATTGGCTTTCTAAATCTCTTTCTTACAAATAGGTTTTGAAAACGGCAATTTAGGATTTCATAAAGAAAAAAAAGTTAATTAAAAAATCAAAAACCCGACTCGTCCATACATCTTGTGATGCGTGCCTGGCCAGTGGAAGGTTGGTTCCCGTGAGTCGGAACCGGAAGTCGCAGAGTTCGCGGTGAGTCGGAACTGTATGCGGTTGTGCCCCAGTGAGTCGGGGTGATGATATCCCAGTGAGTCGGGATAGTTTTGCTGGCTCCAGTAGTCGGAGCGGTGATGATGTTTCCCAGTGAGTCGGGACAGTGCTGCTGGCTCCAGTGGGTCGGAGCGGTGATGAAAGAAGCTGAGGGCGATGACCAGGTATGCGCGTCCGCTGCATGCTGGTGGTCAGGATACCCCCGTAGATGCCGTGGGTACTGGCTGGCTGTATGACTCGCTGCTCGAAAGCTTGAGGAAGTGATGATGACGTCACGATGAAGTAGCTCTGCACGAAGGCTGCGCTGATGTTCATGTTCGAGGGTCACCAGTTTGGGGGTAGGTGGAACAGGGTGTAAAGTCCCACAAACCTCCATAGAAAAGGGAGGATCCTCCGACCAGACGGGTGTTGTGTCTGGTCCGGGCAACTGCCCGACGGTTGATGTCGGACTGTTGTATGTGTTCAAATCGCGCCGAAAACTTTTCTTGCGCGATGCAGGATTTGTGTGACGTCATGTCATTAGCTTGTAAGTGGCGGCGTCGGTGCCGCTACAGCTTAAAAAGCGAACTAAAAAGACGTAAACAAGAAGAAAATCATGCTGTGCAGTCGGAGGATAGATATTCGCGAGCTGGCTGAACAAAACCAGATTTTTCTTCTTGTTTACGTCTTTTTAGTTCGCTTTTTAAGCAGTCGAGTTTTTGAATTAACTTTTTTTATTTATAATTTTTTAGTTATTATTTTGTTTAGAATTAGGTACATTTAAACATATAAGTGTTATATATTTTTGAAATCACCTCTAAGAACCCTTTATTTTGATAACCCACACAATGGGTTCGGAAGAAAAAAAAAATTGTCCCCTCACAATATGCCGTCCAAAATCCGCCATTTTTCTATTATCCAATTTTAATGTAGCCAGACACTCGCATGGTTAAGACGAATCGATTGACGTAAGAATCATCAAAATCGGCCAACGTGTTTGGTCTCTAGAACGCCACATAGGAACATACATACATACTTACATACATAGACTTATAAACACATTAACCTCCTTCGGCAGTTGGGTAAATAGGTCCTTCTTTCAAACAACAAGTACAGTACTCGTCAATCTTCTTGGCCGCCCTGAAGTTGGCTTTCCGATGCTCCTGGCAAACCACGCTGCTGTTATAGCATGAGATTTACTACTGCGCTGCTATTTTTGCTAACTTCAGGGCGGCCAAGAAGATTGACGTGTACCTACTGTATGTAGTCACCAATAATAAATCTTTATTCAAACTTCAAATTAGTAAACTATACTAATAGGTCTTAGATATAAAGAAGGTACAACAATCTTAGGTGCCTGTACTAGGTAGTCCTGTATCACAGGCTGCAGGGGCTCAAACAATCTAATTGGAAGGACAAGGATTTTTTTACAATATTTTCATATCATAACATTAGAATAGTGACAGAGTGTTATTGATTTATTGATAATCATAATTACTAAAAACAGATGTAACAAAAGTTCAATTCTATTATTAATGATAAACAAATAATGCCTATCTTAGCATAGTTTACGATAAATTGTTTGCACTTAATTATTTAAACACATGGACAACGAACTTTGACCGTCAGCAGAAATTTGCGATTGAACCATTATTGCAAAAAAATTCAAACCATTTTGCCAAAGTACGCACGGTGGCAAATTTTCTAAGCCAGCAACAAATCCAGGCGAAGGAGGTCAGAGCAGTGGCCTATTGACCAATATGGCTAGCAAGCTTGGTTTTGTAGGAATGACAGACTGGTACGATTCACCACAAATGAAAGCAAATTGCTTCTATAAACCAATAGGATGATCTTAGTAGAGTTCAAAATTATATCTCCTACCACACAGTAATTATGGCAAAATTCCTTAGTACTCCACAATATCTGAAAATAAATTACACTTAATCTTGTTTAAAAATCAAATAATAGCATCCACCCAGACATTTTCTTCCCCTACTGATGCAAATAATCAAATTACTTAGACTTTCTATCAGCAACTCCAGTAACCAAGTTAAGGATACTACTCTAGAATATGTTTCCGAAGCTCATTCATTTCGTATTCCTGTTTTCCTTTATCCCTCGCCTTAGAACTTAAAAACAAAACTAATTAAAATTCTAACTTCAACGCTCTTCGAGAAGTGTTGTATAGTAACGAAATAATGTTTTCATTAAATTGAAACGAGGGTAGTTAATAAAAACGCTGCGTAACGTTGGCGTAGCGCAGCGTAGTGGAGGAATGCGCGTTTGTAGGAAGTGTTAACTAAAATTTGCATAGTTCGACGAAAGTTTGGCGTTAAAGTTGTACATCAGGGATCCGCATAGCGCGACCATCTCGAACGAGAGAGAATTTTAATAATTTGCAACGCTTGTCCACTTTTATACTGAAAATACATTCATGCAGTTTTAGAAATAATACTGGAAAGTAAAGATGAGGGTGTAGATTTTTTGCCAAATTTTATTTCATTTCCAACAATAAGTCAATCACATAATCGTTATTCCCGCTGAAAGACCGTTCCTGTTCCTCCTCTCGCATCCAGCGTACTGCTGTGGCCGTAACCTGCCCCCCTAGCCAAGTTAGAAACTTTTCGTATCGAATCTCTTTCTACAATCGTTAACGCCTTCTATTTGTGTGGTCTGACCACGTGACATAACGTTCAGGGGGGAGACCATAAGCTCTTAGAGTAAGGTTATTTTGAGATGGCGTAAGTGACAGATGTATACAAGTCATATACATCTGTCCCTTACTCAAAATAACCTCACTCTAAGAGCTTATGGTCACCCCCCAGATGTGTAATTCCTATACATTGATTCATTTTCTACTAGCGTATCGATTGTAGATTGTCAACTTGACTACAGGTGCAGGTCACCGTTCACCTTTTCGCAAGCCAATAAGTAGATAAGTATGCTGCACTTTGTGTGGTTATAAATAAAAATCTTTAGATCTATTTACAGATAACATTGTGGAAGACATCAGAGCTGATAGAGCACAAGATACATCGTACAATTACAAGAGTATTTCAGGATTTTTGGCATCGGTACTAAAAGCCCCAATTTTGGCCCCGGTAACAACGGAGCACGGTTTGTCTAAAGTGAATGAGCAATAAAGCAAATCCCGAATAAGCCCAAAGGACCATGCGAGCGGAGCCGCGCGAAAAATATAGTACCCACCGCTATTTATATTGCTCTGCTATGCTTAACTTGGAGTAAAAGAAAAATGGAGAGAATATCAGTCTATGATCCGTAAACGTAAGGTTTAACTGTACAAAAAGGTTTTATTTAGGTTTTATTTAGGGCGCACGGTTGGCGCAGTGGTTGAGCGATTGACTGCTGCGGTGCGTGTCGCGGGTTCGATTCCCGCACGAAACAAATATTTGTATGACCTACAGATAATTGTTCCGGCTCTGGGTGTTTGTGAATGTGAGTTTATATGTTTGTAAACGCACCCACGATACAGGAAGAAATTCCTAGCGTGGGGCAACGTTTTTTAAAAAAGATCTGAAAGAAAAGATTTAGTAAGGGGTAGAACAATAAATGGAATCTGCTTATGTAAAATTTCGTAAATAACTATTTTCAAGATACGATACCGGTAATTGCCTGCCAATCAATGCCAACACATATTATTCTTGAGTAACATAAAATTATTTACTTTAAAAAACCGGCCAAGTGCGAGTCGGACTCGCGCACGTAGGGTTCCGTACCATTATAGCAAAAAACTTCAAAAAAAATACGTTTGTTGTATGGGAGTCCCACTTAAATATTTCTTTTATTCTGTTTTTAGTATTTGTTGTTATAGTGGCAACAGAAATACACCATCTGTAAAAATTTCAACTGTCTAGCTATCACGGTTCATAAGATACAGTCTGGTGACAGACGGACAGACAGACACACAGATGGATCGTGGAGTCTTAGTAATAGGTTCCCGTTTTTATCCATCCTAAAAATGATAATAGGTATTAGAATTAATATTTTGTATTTTGTTGAGAGCTCGATATTTCGGCACCGTTACAAGCGACACGAGAACCGACACGAGAATATCGAGTTCTCAACAAAATACAAAATATACATGGTAAATATCCCGAAACAAATATTAATTCTAATGATTGTGACCATGTCAGCTTAAAAACTGATAATAGGTATCTTTCTAATATTAAAAATCTCCCTTGCCTGAAACTAGAATCTGGAAAGCCCACCTAGATTTTGAAATACTGAAAACAATCTTTCAACAATTTTACTACTAATTTTATTACTCAGAACAATGTGATGATACACACGCCCTTTAAAACAACTGACATTACGCGGGCCAGATAATTTACACGCATAAATTATTTTAATACCACAAAGAGTAATCCTAACAGTCGTTTCGTCAAAGGGTACGTAGGCACTAATACGACAATGTAACATCAACTTTAATTAAAGCCCATAAAACGAGCCATGCAAACTTCCTTCCACACGCCCCAACTTTGTCGTGCGGTCAAACGTATTTATTCTTCTAGACGCATTTGTCAAGTCCGATGAAGATTATGCGAACTCCAAGTCTAAACTATGGCATCCACATTTGAGGGGATCATAAAACATGCTAGGCTGCTTTCATTAGCTCCGCATTCGTGTATAAAGCAAGTTAAGTATACGCCAACTCGAAACGTAACCTTCACTTTACGACTGTTATAAAATTTCAAATTTCGCTACTCAGCGTTGTTAAACTCTACTGCACCATTGTTTATTGTCGATAGCGTGTTTAATTTTTATTAATCCACTTAATTTACGATCTTTAACATACACGTCTTTCTACGTTCCAGTTTCATGGTTCCGTGAGACAGGGTTTTATGATGCCAGTTTTACTATATTTGAATGTTGGAATAAAACGGTGCAAGTCAGAAGTAATTTACTTACTATACGATTATTGCCACCGTTGAAGATAAACAATGATGCAGAGATACCACTTTCGCGTTCCTATAAATATTGTCATAACTCACATCACTCAAAAGTCACAGACTAAAAAGTAATAAGAATATCATTATGTAGACATTACAGCTTATATTAACTTTAAAACTTTCGCGTTTCATAATGGAAAACAATATATCACGGGAATTTAACGCGATGATTTAGATTATTTATTTACCTATTTAATTTTATTGCCGTTTCAATCGCCGGGTATTTATAAAATCAACTGCAGCTGCGGTAGTCCATACATAGGCCAGACTAAGTGGACTATAGCTGAAAGGGTCAAAGAACATATCGCCGCTGTAAAAAACCGGCAACTCATTAAGTCGGCGATTGCAGAACACCTATTAGAAGGCGGCAGCAATCACTGGATCGAATTTCATAGTCCACAAGTCCTCTCCACGGAACGCCACTTCTATTCTAGAATTGTGCGTGAAGCGATTGAAATTAAAAAAACACAATACATTCAATCGGGATGACGGTTACAAATTATCCGCGGCGTGGAATCCAGTGATTCAAAAAACATTACCTCGTTTTGTGTAATCGGTGAACTTACAGAATAAGGACACGGTCAGTGTTGTGAGTAGAAATGTGAGGGTAGAGGAAGAATTTTCTGCCCCAACGGAGCCAGTACACCGAGACACCAGTTTACCCGGGACCACGATCGTTGCAACACGGTCGGAACGTCGGGTTAAATAGGTAAATAAATAATCTAAATCATCGCGTTAAATTCCCGTGATATATTGCTTTCCATTACAGCTTATAATCTCAAAGAAAAACTTCACAAGTAAATAAGTGTACACCAACGTGAAAATAGCGGGTGGGCTATTCCGAGAAAATGGCAACTTAACTAGTTAACTGAAGCTCAATTTCTCTTCTAGTATGGGCGTAATGGGAACCTAAAGGGTATCACTAAACGTATCGGGCGCTCCAAGCAATATGCAACATTGACGCATTGGGTGTAAAGGTCAGAATGGTTACGACAGTTTACCGTAATATTATGTCTAATCCGCTCACATAACCAGCCCACTAACACTCGGGCTAAGCATTGGGATGATTTATGTCAATATTCGCAGCTGTCTAACGCCAAAGCCTATAATATTGATGGATTTGTATACGAGAAGCTGTCTCTTGTAACTTTACTATGATTGGAATATACAATTTATTCCTTATTTAGTTTCTTTCAAGTTAATATTAACATAATTATATCAATATTCACCTAAATAGATTTAATTATCGCTACGTAACTTTGTACTTCAAATGCATGATCAACTCAAATTCAAATTGCTCCTGCCATGGAATTTTTACAGTTCTCCAAATGCACCCCAAAATCTCATTCACAAAACTTTACTGAAGAACTAAACTTTTGTGGCTTTATACCTAATGTCAATCATAAATTGGCTTTTGACAGTGAATCCATTAAATATTAATAACACCTAAAATATAACACGAAATCAAAGTGTAGCTTCAAAAAGTTTTCATTCAACGAGTTAGAACCATTTCAATAATAATTTCGCTGACGAAGACTTTGAGGGCGCTAAAAGAGTACTTAGAAATTAAGTTCAAAGTTAATTCTGTTTTATTACTTACTTCGAAGCACCTCAAAAGCGATCGAAGATTGTTATTTACCAAGAAAAAAATATTATGAATAAATTTTATTGATGCTGTACAACGAATATTACACAAAAGTAAAATTACTGTCATAATTTCTATACAAAATCACTGACTATTCAGAAACCACAATACAGCCATGTCATATATAATTATTTAACTTTATTCATTAACTGAGTTTTTGAACAGAAGACAAGCCTACATTTCGTGGAAATTTTAATTTCAGCTTAATATCTATAATTATGGTAAAATATCTACTTACAAATTACAGGAGGTCTAAAATTCTATCCACAGTTAATTAAACCCAACTTAATGAATTCATCTGAAGCGATGAATTGCCACTTACCTTGAATGAGCTCTTGAAAATATCTTCTTACTCCTCGGTCAAAATTCGCCAACTATTTTTCATGCTGTGATGAAAAACATAAGTTAAGAAAACTCCGTGGGTTCTTTTTTTTCGTAAGTTTTTTGCAAGAAGCATCACTTTGTGACAATGTTGATCAAAATACAACAATAATTCATGGCAGACACGATAACGGCATAAACTAATAATGTTTGTACGCCAACATTTGACTCATAAAAAAGTTGACAACGTATCTTGAGTTATTGGCGGTAGAGTTGCCAAGTTTTCGGGGTTTTCGTGGAAATTCTCTTTTCGAATTCATAATGGCGCGCGGATACCGTAAGAAAACTTTGAATCTATGTAATAATAGAGAAATTCTACTAATTTCAAAACTGATATAAACCTATGAGGCTTAGTATCAACGTGGGTATCATGAAAGGCAATTAAGGTATAAACTCAAAAGGCTGGACATCGGTAACAGTGTTCTCCTGGCTGCTAGTAACGAACAAACTGCGACCACTAATCCTTCTGTCGTGCGTGGGTGATTATAGCAATCATCCCTTTGACTGTTCATTGTAGCAATCATTCGGAAACCTATGTCCACCTGTGGTTGTTTTGGAGTTGACATGGTTGTTGTGACTGCTGTTTGGTTGTTGATATAAAACAATAGCGTTATTAAATCAAAATCTAATCGTTAGAACTAAGGTAAAGAGATTATTATCTTAGTTCTAGCAGTAGCTGAAAAGACAGCTCATTTCAAGGTCCCTAAACCTAAGGTTTTACGATAAGATTTTTAAAGAAATTATGTACAGATTATTCTAGAAAATTGGCAGGTAAAGTCTGAATTTTGAACTTAGATCGGAGCTAACATATTGTATCAGTACAGTAACCAGTAGATTAATAGAATAACAGGCAGGTTACTGGTTGTTTATAACAATGAAGTACGACCTACGTACGTACAAAATCATGAGGTTTAAGTTTGCAAAAATATATTTATATTTTAAAAGTTTATTTAGCACTGTATCTAGCATGTAAACAATCTGAATTATGTAATTTGGAAGGGACCTGTCTCCTGAGATACAGGTTAACTACCTAGTTCAGGAGGCAGAGCTTTAATGTAACTGTGATACTTATTTGCAAATAAATGAATTTATTTATTATTATTTATTATTATATTGTGTCCTGAAAATATTCCCTCCAGTCTGGGGACCCTGATTGGCGGCCAGAGTAAAAAAGTTTGCCATCACGAGCGAATAAGGCCGGAAGAAGTTTTGTTACTGTTGTAAACGTATAAGGATGATTTAGGCGACTTGTAAAAAGTTGATAATATGTAATGCCGAGACTCAGAGATTTATGATTAATCTCTTGCGCGAGATATTTTCTATCTGAGTCCTATCTTATGACAGTTGGGATGGATGACAAAAAAATAAGTTGAAGCAGTTGGGGTCTAAATATTACTGAAAAGCCAGTTTGTGATTGTGTTTTGAACACGCTTGGTATGTATGTATATATGTAACGGAATCTTTGAACGTGATTTTCACCCCACGCTTATTTATAATAATTTTTTTTTTGTTAATCACACTACTCTTAATTTAAATTTATTGAAAATTATTATATACTTTAAATATTGGTTTTCTATTAAAGCGTGTTTTTTTACTATAATTTATTTTAGCATGGTTTATTATTTACCTTGAATTTACTGCATTATAAACAACAAGTTTGTAATTAGTTTAATTATTTATTAGGTATAAGGAACTTTATCTTAAAACAGTTCTGACAGTATGAACATCGTGCAAAACTGCAACTCTGTTTGATATTTAGTTTGATAAAACAGCCCGACTCACAGGTCAAACTTTAATCATACAAAGTACATAGGACACGTAGGTATAGTTCAAAAAGGTATAAAATGGGATCAACCCTTCGTCACAGATTCAATCCCATTTGATTCAAACAAATACTCGTATCCCGGTATCCAAGATAAAAATCTTCTCCATCAGAACACACGCTACTATAAAGTTGATAAAACGCCCCATCCTTCAAAACGGAGAGTTAAATATGAAGCTACTAGTCGCGCCATCTATCGAACTGCGAGCGAACTAGTCATTGTTCCCATGTGTGACTTCTTGGATGTAATAAATCGCATTTATCTCAGTTACCGGCTAATGAATAACGCTTAAAGTTTTATTAGTTTCTTCTTAGTTCATTTCTCTTGGCTTTTATTATTCATGCTATTATTTTTATACTATTTTAAGTGACCTTTTGTTGATTTGATATGTTTGGACACCGTCATGTCTAAATTTCGGGAAAGATATAGCTATATAGGATGCAATATCGTAAGAAAATATTTGTTTTCATGTTCATGTTTTTAGTTCCCTTGAATAAAAATATCGCGGTGCATCTTTCATTTTAGTACCATAAATATTTATTGGTGCGGAAATATAAATTATTTGAACGTCTATAAATCTATCAACATGTTGTAAAATGGTCGTAGCAAACTAGCGATATGGATCAACACTAAACGGAAATCCTTTCGACCATCTTACTGAATTGATTTTTATTTTTACTAACTATATTTTATTTTCAGAAAGATTGAAGAGTTTGAAGAGAAGTGTTAGTTAGAGAGTAGGAACTTACAACATTATCAGCTCGTAATTATTTCTTCACTGTTTTGTAAATAATATTTATAAGAACCAAGTACACTGTAAGTATACTAATTTATTTATACATAAATATAATTTTAATGTTTCAGGCACCCTCGAGATTCCAATAATGCATGCACTGTTGCTGCATTACACTTAGCCATCTACTGGACCCAAATTACCTATACCAACGACTCGAAATGAAAACGAAGGATTTGTTTTAGGTATTCACTGAATAAAATTACATAATAGTTGGTAGCTTAGGTTCCTTAATTGAGTAAATTTAAATTAAACCGTTCCATACCATACACCTTGGTCAGGAAGGGTGGCTCACGTTATGACAGATGACGTCCATAGACCTTTGATCAATCATGTAGCTAGGTATAGATCTAGCAATAATACTGATAATATTATTACACACAATTGCATATAACATTGTCATCCGCAGCATCGGTCACGAAGGGTAGCATGCTACATCAGCGTTGCGGTTAACCGACGCGCGACGTCCACGTCACCCTGCCGTCTGATTGATGACCTCCAGCGGGCAGTGACGTGACGTCACGTCATCTCATATTAATAATTACACTTGACCCCTAGGACGGTCTCAACTGAACTTAAATATGAGACCGGCCTCAAAGTTAAACTAGACTTTGGCATTAATTATTACGAGTATAATTTCTGATAAATGGTCGGTTTACCAAGTTTGTAGAGGTTATGTATTGGGCTTGATTGTTTGTCTAATTTAGTTAAGGGTAATAAATTGGGACTAGAATAATGGAGAAAGACGTTAAGAAATAATTTAGGTTTACTAGATATCCCTCGTTGTGTTGGGGTTGCTTTATATTCAACGAGCTTCTGCCAGCGGCCTCGCCCGCGTGAGAATGTGTTTTCTTATCCCAAGGGAACATTAAACCAAGATGAAAAGTAGCGTATGTGCTATTCCAGACTATAATCTATCTCTGTGCCAAATTTTATCCAGATCGGTTCAGCCGTTTTGGCGTGATTGAGTGACAAACATACATAAATCCATCCATCCATCCAAACTTTAGCATTTATAAATAAAATCAAAAAAATCAAAATCATTTTTTTTTATTTCACATAGGTCTACATGGGCAATTATAAAACGTCGACAAAAGGTGCACGGTTCGGGTTGGTCCTTTCCTACGGAGATGAACCGACAAGAAACTCCACGGTTAAAAAAGTAAAATTTCAAAAACCCCCGATATATTTTTATTTCATGCTAAATAATTTATCTAGTACATAGTAGATACGCTTCGATTACATTACATATTACGACGCACACGTAATTATGACACGATATCTTGCGAAAACACCTCGATTCATACAGTGAAACGCCCATAACTTTTGAACGGCTGAACCGATTTTATTTAAACATAGCTAAGAACACAAGACAAAAACACCTTTCAAACAAAAAAAAACTAAATCAAAATCGGTTCACCCGTTTGGACGCTATGTTGCCACAGACGGACACATATACACAGCAACACACCTCAAACTTATTACACTCCTCTTTTTACATCGGGGGTTCAAAATGGTTTGGGTTTACAATATGTCCATGTTACATTAGTACTTAGATATGGGAGGACAACGTAGGCCCGATAATAAGTCACAAGAAACTAAAAAAATAAAATATATATTACATAAACAAAAGAAAAAAAAAGAAAGTAAAACGAGAGAGATAAGTAATATAAGATTAAGTAAACATTTGCATTGAAGATTTTCTTTCCAGAGCCGTTTTTCCAATCGACAGAAAACTCTTTTTCCGAGGATTTACTGATTTTGTACAGCCTTCAAATTTAAATAAATATTGTAAATAAATCTGAAATATTATACTTAATATTTTAACTGTATTTCGTTGGAGTCGAATTAAATCGCGATATTATTTCGTTACCGCAAAAAGCATAGGTTCTAGATGTAAATCCATTAGGTACTCTTATCCGTTCTTCTCCACGTAGGTAATTTCCGAACGGATTGTAGAATCACTTAATCATGATCCAGCCCTAGTTGTCCCCCAAGCGACGCCCTGAGCCGATGTGCGAGCCCATAGGGATAGCCCTCAGAGTGGTCGCTTTGGTTATAATAGTCACAGCGGATCTTTCTGTTTCTGAAGTTGGCTCTGCCAACCATTGCGTAAGATACTGTTTGTCATTGAGTATACAGCATAGAGTAAACGAGATAAGACGATGCGACAAACATAAGAGAGTGAAAGAGACAGTTATACAATGCTATCTTCACCTTCAACATTGACACAAAAATAGCTACTGCGCAGGGTCTTGCAGCCAATTCAGAGACACAAAGATCCGTTGTGAGTATTATAAGCTTTTGTGCCTGGCTGAGAGCAGTGGTGGCCCAGTGGTATCGGCCGTGACTTACAATTTGTAGGTCGTGGGTTCGAGCCCAGGCAGGCGCTTTACTTTATGTTAATTATTTCTTCACCACTGCTCTCAAAACGGTGAAGGAAAACCGGCATGTCTTCGATTTTTTTGTTCTATGACAAAAAAATCGAAGACATGTGACATCCACCAACCCACACTGGGCCCGAGTGGTGGATTACGGCCCATCCCCTCTTACAGAGAGGAGGCCTGTGTCCCAGCAGTGGGAACATTAATAGGCTGATGGTGTGGTGTGGTGGTGTGCCTGGCTTGTGGCTCTAGTTTAGCTCAGGTTAGCCTGGTTAAGCAGTAGCCACTTATAAAAAAATATTTGGTAATGCAAAACCCATTTTTTTCTTTATATTTTTGTATGCTCTTGTTGCAAAACTTTTTGCAACTGTCTTAGATAAAAACAGGTTTGGGTAGTTTTATTTTAACCCCCGACGTAAAATGATGAGTGTTATAAGTTTGACGTGTGTAACTGTATTTGTGTATCTGTCTGTGGCATCATAGCTCCTAAACGAATGTACCGATTTCGATATCACTTTCTTTGTTTGAAATGTGACTTTTTCGAGAGTGTTCTTAGCTATGTTTGATGAAAATCGCTTCTGCCATTCAAAATTTCTGGGCGTTTTACTGACTTGACTACTAGACTTGTAAATATTTCCTAATTCAATAAACTCTTACGAGCGTTTATTTGTCTGGACTAAATATAGGTAATTCTGATCGATAATGAAAATATTCCATCTATTTATAAGCTTTATGTTTTTAAAGCCCGACGGAAAAAGAGGGTATGTATAAGTTAGATGTGTGTACCTGTGTGTTTGTGTATTTGTCTGTGGCATCATAGTTCCTAAACCGATGAACCGATTGATATGAGAGTGAGACCTATATTGAGAGTGTTCCTGGCTATGTTTGATGAGAATCGGTTCAGCCGTTAAACATTTATGGGTACTGTTTGAATCGGGGTGTTGCCGCAAAATATCATGTCATAATTACGTGCTCAATAGATTGTCGATCGAAGCGTGTCTACTATTAGATAAATTATGTAGCATGAAATAAAAATGTGTCGGGGGTTTTAATTTTTATTTTATTTTAATACTTGTACTTAAGTCGCTTACGCTCGACTCCTGCACCACACGCTGTCTAAATGTGAGGGCGTAAGCGTACAATACAATGTATCACCAGATTAATGTGTACGCCAGTGATGTGTAAGACTCGATGTGTACCTAAATCCGAGCTGCTCGCTTTTCCCCATTTGCATTGACCAGCTACCACTGGAAAACCTTCGAAATTCAACTTACCTAACCCAATAAATTCTTGCGCCAAAATTCAAATACCGAAATAACTGCGACCATTAAATTCTAAATTGCAATTCGCATTTTGAAAAAGCCATTCGCTTTCTATCTAGCTGACTCGATAATTGCTTGTGATAATTGGATTTCCGGTCATAAAAATGTAAAAAACTGCTCGGTATCTGAACCGCCCTTTGCCGTTGGCTTTCAGGGGGGTGTTGCTTATTTATATGCTAATGCAACGCTGTAGAAATGCCACGCACGACTTAGGTGTTGCACCTGTCCAATTATAAGAACAACATTTTCCCCTATGCGCATTTTCATGGAATTTTCTGCATGGAAATTGAGGTAAATTTCGCTACGTCTGAACGCCACGCCACCTTACTGGGGAATATTTCGCTTTTGCACAGGCAGCCGTTTGTGTAAATTATTACTTTGGAGGTAGATTACTGCACATATGTCCTCATAGCTTCTAGTTTATATTTATTTACTTTGCATACTGTATTTTGGAGTTTCGAACAAATTTCTAAAAGTGCGACGTATCGCGCGATTCAAATAGAGTTTAAATTAGATAAATAGAATTTCCCGGCACTTACTTATCACCTTCTGGGTATTATCTGCGACGCCATTTGTATTGGTGATGTTTCACCCATTCCCCCGCACATTAGTATTCATGGAAGTCAGTCGATCGAGAAAAGAATTTTCGCGGCTCCGTCCAATCTTGACGAGGGCTGGACTGTGCTGAGTGGTTGCCATTTCCTCTCTCCCTTTATTTTTTCTCCAACAACTTAATGGAGTCGTAAAGAATGGGCTGGCATTTCATTATAATGTTTTAACTTCATCCGCGACGGGGAGGGTAATTGTATGACATTTTAATATTCTTATGGTAATAAGAAAACAGTAATTGGGTTTGTGGAACCGGGAAATGCAGCATCTTAGCTTAGCGGAGTCATAGTCACGAACAGTTGAGACATTTTAGAACGAAAAAGATGTAGTATCAAACACTTTATACCAAAAGCTATTCTTTAAACTAGTTAAGAAAATAAAGTAGTTTCTCGCTTGCAGCATGTAACAGATGTGGGTACACAGAATAACAGAACAGGGCATCCATTCAGCTCTCGCGCTCCCAACGCAAGAATTTATCTAAAGCAAATCTCATTGTTCAGTGGATCCGCGGAGACGTGAGCTGAACTCGCAAGTAAGACAAATTCCCATCGAGTTGATTAAAGTTGTCAGCCAGGAACGCGAGAGATGCAATTTAGCCACAACCGGCAAATATTACGCGTCCCGTCAAAGCCGTACCGACTATACCGGATTGTTCCCCTGGCTCTTGTAGATTGCGTATTTGTTAACGTGAATAGGCATTCCCTTGATAAGCGGGTTCCGCAAAATTCGTTTGCGACCTCAGAGAGATCCGCCCACGAAATGAAGTGCAGTCTTATCTCAAGTAGCTTATCACGATGGTAAAGAGGCCTGTTTCTAAAAATACATTTGCGTAAGACGCTAAAAATATCTCTGAACAAATTCAGATTAAATGAAAACTTCTTTGGAAGACAACATTTTCCCTGAGAGCGTTTTTAAATTACTTTGCTAAGTTGACACCAGTTCAAACTGTGTCCTGAACTGGTGCTCTTTAACTTATACCTGGTCTGTAATCGAAACTTTCTAGACAGTAAATAATACCTGAAGTCGTTTCAAGCTGGCGCTGAAATTATGCAGCAATAATTTCATAGTTCACAAAGCACAAAGTAAAGCGTAGAATGTAAGTTATACGCTCACCGTAAAGTGGCTTTAAGAGAGCTTATAACACGACTGAACACATTGTGAAGAACCTTTCAGAGAATAAGACTGTATGGAATAACGGATAGGTAGTAGTCTGCAGCTTTGTGGCTCTACTTTGTATAACCTGTTGTATTTGTATTAAAGCCGCTGCAGCGCTTCACTGAAATGCTGTATGGTGTATTTCTGATGAGTTTACAATTGAACTGCAGCTGAATTTCTATCTATCTGTCACGTTTGTAAATTATGGAGTCAAGCAAATGTAGCGCTTTGTAGCGAAATTACGATCTCAATTTACTGTAATGGATTCGTGCTGTTCTGAAACAGTGTGCGGCCATCTAAAAAGTGTTGCTCTAATTTGAAATCGCTTTGAAGCAGATATAGAATACTGAAGAACAAGTAAACATATAATAGTGGTAGGTATGTAGTCATTTGGTTTGAAATGCAGCGATAGTAGGTAGATGCTACACTAATAAACTCATTTATACCCAGGTAGCAAGCACCTAATTAACAAACCTCGAAGAGACCATTTAAGAAGCAACAATAATTTCAAACTATAATATACGTTCAGCGAAACTTTAGTAAATTCCAAAATACTTGCACATTCCAGAACCACAAACTGAGGAAAGTAGCTCGAAATACGGGCAAAACTCCCACTGTTATTAAACAGAATGTTTAAACAACACTGCGTTGCAAATTCGGCTGAAACTCTCCTGCAAGGCAGGATTGCTCAAGTGAAAAAGCACGTAGCATACGTATAATAACGGTTATGGCAAAATATTTCTGAACGTAATACTACTGATATTTCTAATCCACAATATCCTTGGCACGCGAGAGCTAGGGATTACACATTCAAATAACGCATGCTAGTCGCTATACTGGCGACGTTTTCCATTACGTACACGGAGAACTACGCAGCACTATGACTCTTGTCACTTCCTATGTAGGAGTCTCTGTTTTGAGCCGAGTTTAACACAGTGCTCCCTGTGTTCGGAGTTGGAATCGCACTTAAGTAAACTGGGATTTAGCCCAATTTCGGGGCTTATGCTTCTAAAGGTTTACTTGCACCGGGAGCTGCATTGTTATTTAGACACATAAACGTAAAGTCGGTATATGTGAGCGAGGAACAAGCCTTCATTTAGTGTTTGAACTCACTTGATACAGCAACAAAATCTTGAAGTAACTTTACTGACAAGAGACTTCGTTTGGTTTCCTGAATATTATTTACTTGGACTTCCGAGTTGCCACAAGGAAAGTATACCAAGAGCATGGGTTTTTTTCTGTTGTTTATCCATTTGTTTACCAATCTTTTTATGAACTACCAAAAACTGTCTGATCATCATAACTACAAACTTATAGCCAAGTGCTAAGCTTCTCGTATCCATGGTTACTATAACAGATTCATCAAAATTTCAGGATCTTAGATTTTAGAAAGAGACAGCTTTCGCAAAAATAAAGTGCAAATAAAGTATCGATCAGTTATATAAAATCATAGTTTTGGTACACATTAATCTAACTAAATAAACACTAACAACGTAAACAAATATCTCACAATAATCACGATCTAGAGAGCAAAAAAAGCAAAGTGTGTTAGCAGCTTATCGCAAATTAATAATGGAGGAGAAACTTGTTACTCTGGCTACTGATTGCAGTGGCGAGTATCGCTTCGAGCCAAATAGAACAAACACTTTTGTACGGCTCAGAGGTAGCCGGTTACTTACAGTTGAGTTGTTTGATGTGAGTTGACGAAAACCACAGATTACACCACAGTAAAGTTTATTCGTAAAAGTTACACGAAAGTTAGGTTGGATGCTAATCCGCGATTATAGCGCTACGGCAGCTATTGGTCAACTAACTAAATATAATAATAAAGTAAATAAAAACGAGTAGCTAAAAGTAGGTCGCGGCGTAAGCAATTTGCCTGTACGTGAACCGTACATGCTCCCGAGGGAAAAGTGGGATGAGCATCCATTACAAAGCAAATAATAATATAATTAAAGTGAAAAGTAGTTATTTAAAGTTAAATAGTAAACAATAGTTAATGTGTCCTGGTAAAAGATGTAAAAATATAGGTATAGGTTATAACACTCAATTTAGTCAAAGTGAAATGCTTTCATCGGCTGTCTTGCTTCGCTGTAAACGGGCTCCGCTGCTGTCGAATGCATTTCTTGTAGCTCGATGTCCCTTCCAAAGTTATCCCTTCCTCTAGGTGTCACTCCTCTTTCGGCAGAGAGTGTTTTGACGTCTTCCTTTGTTTTCGTTTTCAAACATCGTTTAATAATAATATAGAGGGCAAGCGCAGCGATTCCTCCCAACATCAAAGAAGTAACCGAGTAGAGATAAATGTCGTGACTTGACATGTGAGACGCCTTCGGTAATATTTCTCTGCTTTTCTGGAATTCCAACTGCTGGTCTACTTTTCTTATTTCTACTGCAGTTGGCGTTTCTTGTTCAGTTATATTTAATTTTGCATTCTGCCAGCCGAGGTCAAAGATGTGGTTAATAGTCGAATTAATAGTTGGTATTTCTATCTCTGGTTCCATGTTAAAAGTACTTCCCAGCTGATTGTGTGTAAATATTGTGGCGTCCTTTTTCTGTAGTAAGCACTTTGATTTCAAGGAAATCACTCCAGTCCCGTCAATGACCGCTGGCGTAACTTGATCGTTACATATGACGCGCATCAGCTGTTTCCCGCACAATGTAAATAGCCACATATTCGATTTGTGAAGCTTTGTCCAGGTTTCTTTGCATGTTACATCATTGAGGACGCATGATAAAGACTCTTGTTGGTTGAAGACTTGGGCCTCACATGGGGCGTCTTTATCGTGCATGTTGTAGACTGGATTACGTGAGACACAAGTGAATTCGTCTTCTCCGTATGAAGTACATTGGCACATGTCTTGGTCTTCCATTGTTATGTAAGAGTTTTTTACAAAGTTGATTGCGATGAAGCTTGAACTTGGTTGTACGAGTTTTAAATGTCCTTGTCTAAGGAACGGTATTGGTATGACTCGATATATCTTGTAGTCTTCATCGCTCAGCAAGGGGATGTGTATTTCAAATAGCATGTAGTTGTTTGTTATTCGAGCCTTTACATGGATCAGGTCATAGATATTTTTCAAATCCCTTTGAGTGCCCTTTACAGGTAACGATAATCCCTGTGGCAACCTTCCGGATATTATGTTTAGCTGTTCGATCAGTTGATTAGCAGGAAATAGATGGGTATCTAAATGCCCTCTGTAAATGTTGGCGAGAGTGTTTATCAGCATTTCCAATATTCGGTTTAGATCACTTATAATCAGAGTTGACGTCACGGCAGCGGAATTTATGTCATTCATTGTGAATAGCATTTGCGCCTTGTTCACTATTTTTGTGATTTCGCTGCAAAGTTTGGTTCATGTAGATGCGCAATGTTTTGAATTGTTCATCCATAAAGGCAGTGTTCTTTTTTATAACGTTGTTTTCAGCCTCTACAATTAATGTTTGGTTTTTCATAAGTTGTAGTAGGTAGTCATCATTTGATTGTAGATTCTGTATGTCTCTTTCGTACTTTTCGGCAAAGTCTGCGTCGAGCACTCCGAAAAGAGTTCTTGCTAATTTCCCAACTCCATCAAAGTAACCTCGTTTTGGTCTTGAGTGTTGAGTGAGCAGCATAGAGTTGTAGTCGGCTAGGTGACTCAGTTCATGACGTAGGTGGCCGACAATTGTTTCGCAAGGCGAGTACTCATGTGATATTCTTTGGCATAGTTTATCTATTTGGTTCACATAATCATTGATCTGACCAGTTGCTTGCCAGTATGACGTTAAGTTGTAGTAAACCAATAGGGTCCATTCGTCATGTATTAGTTTCATTTGCCCAGCTTCATCGAAGTAAATCGGATGATTGCTTGATATAGGTGTAACCTTCAAGTTCAAGTTATTCGTTGGCGCTGATTGTGCAAGCCCCGTCATTGCTAGCATGGCTAGGAGAACTAGTGATAGCCAATTGTTCTTATTTTTTGCTGTGCCTCCCCGTTTTGTAGTTTCCGGAGTAGGTCTCCTTTGCTCTTCCTCTTCGTTTACCCTAGGTTCTTCGGGTTTAAGTGGTAATGGTGCTAGCTTCGTTATTGGTCGCTTAAGTGACCCTTTCCTTGTTTTTAAGGTAACAACCCGTACTCGACCATCAGCGCCTGGATGTAGTTCCTGGACTCTTCCTATAGCCCAGCGGCCAGGAGGTAAGTGCTCATCTTTGACTAATACTAGGGTTCCTAGTTTCAGGTTTTCTTTTGGTTGCTGCCATTTGCTTCGGGTTTGCAGTTGATGTAGATATTCGTTCGACCAGCGCTTCCAGATGTGTACGTTCATTTGTTCAACAAGCCTCCATCTGTTTCTTAGATCGTGCTCAGCAAAATCTTGTTCTTCTTGTGGTAGTGACAGTAGGGGGCCACCAATGAGGAAGTGGCCGGGAGTTAGATATTCCAGGTCTTCGACATCCTCTGTTAATGGGCACAGCGGACGAGAGTTAAGACAGGCTTCAATTTGATTTAGTAAAGTAGTAAATTGTTCGAAAGTAAGCTTCTGTTCCCCCAGTACTCGATGTAGGTGATATTTCATGGCTTTGACAGCAGCCTCCCACAGGCCTCCAGCTGTTGGCCAAAGTGGTGCATTGAAATGCCACTCAATTTGTAAGTGGCTCATCTCATCGAAGAATTCTGAATTCTTAAACGTATTGTGTTTTTCAAATTCCTGTTGAAGTAGTTTTGCTGCGCCCACAAAATTCGTTCCGTTGTCGGAGAATACGTGTCTGGGTGTACCCCTGCGGGCACACATCCTTTTGAATGCGGCGAGGAACGTTTGCGTAGTCAAGTCCGACACCAATTCCAAATGCACAGCTTTGGTCACCATGCATATGAAGATTGCTATGTAAGCCTTGCAAGTTTTAACGCCTCTTCCTTTGTTGATTTTCACATCAACATGCCCAGTATAGTCTACGCCTGTGTTTGTGAATGGTCTTGATGGAGTTACACGCTCCTTTGGCAAGTCTGCCATCAGTTGTACGTTTCGGTTTGGTTTGAAACGATGACATCGGACGCATTGTCGTAGCTCCTTCTTGACTGTTCTGCTACCTCCAATGACCCATAATGTTTGACGTAAATGGGCCAAAGTGAGTCGGGCGCCTCCGTGGAGAGTGTTGCGATGAGCCTCTTGAATAATAAGCTCCGTTAATCTTCCTGTAGCCGGAAGAATAATAGGATGTTTAGCTTCGGGAGATAAAGTTGAGTAGCCTAGTCGGCCCTTCACGCGCAGTATTCCACGGTCGTCAAGGATTGGGGTTAACTTCAGCAAGCTGCTTTTTGTTGATATTGGTCGATTTTTCTTTAAACATTCAATTTCGTCGCCATAGTTTTCATTTTGAACATTTTTGATGAGCAATTCTGTTGCTCCCATAATGTCTTGTGGTGACAAACACATAACCTCCTTTTTGTTACCGCAGTCGGTTAACTTATTGGTTGAGTTTAGTGTGCGTTTTTGCTTACGAATATTGCTTATTCGTACAATCCATCCAAGCACTCGTATTACGCGTTTATAATTACTGTTTTTATTAAGTAATGTATCAATTATTTCACAATGCTTGTATGTGACTGCGCAGCAGTTTATTTCCTGCAACTCAGTGTTTGTTGTGTAGGTCAGGTGATTGTCCTGATGAATTTTTGGCATGTTTGTTTTTAACCAATCTGGTCCATTCCACCAAAGTTTAAAATCTAGGAGTTGAAAAGGTGTAAGCCCTCGAGTTGCACAGTCAGCAGGATTTTCTTCTGACTTCACATAGTTCCAGCAGTTTGCTGAGATAATGCTGTTTATTTGTTTTACTCTGTTAGCTACATATTTCTCCCATCGGTTTATATCGCCCTGCAGCCAGGCTAAAACGACCTTGGAGTCGCTCCAGCACCTTAAATGTAGATTTTTAGTGCTGAGAGTGTTCCGAACCTTTTCTAGCAGTTTGGCTAGTAAAACGGCCCCGCAAAGTTCCATTCTAGGTACAGTTATCCTGTTGCTGATTGGTGCAACCTTTGTTTTTGCAGTAATTAGTGTAGTCTTGTATTCGCCGGCTTCAGTTTTCACTCGGCTATAAATGACGCACGCGTAAGCTTTTTCGCTTGCGTCGCAAAACCCGTGTATCTCTAGATTGTTTTCTTGACATTGTAACCATCGTGGTATGGAAAGTTTGTTTAGCAACGGGATATCTTTTCTAATTGTTTCCCATTCTGTAGCGAGATCGTCGGTTAAGTGTTCATCCCAGTTGGTTTTGCTTATCCAGATTTTTTGGAACAGAAGTTTGGTTTTTATTGTAAGTGGCGATAGTAATCCAAGTGGGTCGTATAGCTTGCTTATTTCGCTCAGTAGCACGCGTTTTGTCAGTATTTTCTTGATTGGTAGATCCCATTGGTATGTGAAGCTATCGTTGTCTTGATTCCACCTCATGCCCAACATTTTTAAATTAGTTGTTTGTTCTGGGCTAAAGTCGATGTTCGTATTGCGGCTCTTTTGATCATCTCGCAAGTCTTCCAAGATACTCGGTTCGTTAGTTTTCCATTTTCTCAAGTTAAATCCTCCTTTTTTCAGCAACTCAATTAGCTGTGTGACCAGTGTTTTCGATGCGTCGACAGTATCCTGTCCGTAGACCAAATCGTCCATGTAGAAGTAGTTTTCCAGGACGTTTCCAGCTTCCGGATAGGTATCTTTTTCATCTTCTGCGAGTTTATGTAGAGTGCGCATTGCCAGATAAGGTGCACTTTTTGTTCCGTAAGTTACTGTGCCCAACTGCCAATCTTGTAGAGGTTCCTTAGGGGAAGATCTCCAGATTATAGTTTGCAGATGTTGTTGATTTTCGTTTAGCCAGATGAACCGATAAAGTTTTTCTACATCCGCCGTAAAGACGTATCTGTACGTTCTCCAATTAATTAGTAGTGTCAGTATGTCCTTTTGTAAGTTCGGACCGCAGTACATGTGATCATTGAGACTGCTGCTGTCTCCTTTTGTCTTGTACGAGGCGTTGAACACTACTCTTAGTTTTGTTGTAGTGGACTCAGCTCTCATCACGCCGTGGTGAGGTAGGTAAACTCGGCCCCTACTTTCTTCTGTGACTGGTTTCATGTGTCCCATAGCGATGTATTCGTTCATAAAACGCGTGTACTCGTAACTGAGTTCTTTGTTTTTTAGCATTTTCCTTTCCAGTTGAAGGAACTGTGCTAATGCTTGTGACCTTGCATTGTTTAAGTTTGATTCGTAGTTAGGCTTCATAGGCATTTGTACCACATATTGTCCGTTTGCCAATCTTGTGGTAGTTGCGTTGTAATAATCTTCACAGTGTTGTTCCTCACTAGTTGATGATGACTTTTCTGGAATTTCCTCGGTTTCCCAAAATCTTGCCATGTTTTCGAAATCGTTTAGTGTCACCAAGCAGTTGAATGTCTTTACATTCCCGCATAGAATCCAGCCTACTTTCGTTTGTTGAGCTACGGGGTATCTCTCACTCCTGATGACGCCGTTTAGGATAAGTTCTGAGTAGATGTCCGCGCCCAAGAGTAGATCGATCGGGCCCGACAGATTGAACTGTGGATCCGCTAGTTTTAAGTTTTCTAAATAGTCCCAGTTGCTGATTGGGAACGATGCGGTAGGTAAGTTGCTTATGAGTTTTTTCATAATTAATGCTTCAAAGTTTAGTCTGTAGTCTGAATGTATTGACTGGCATTCTAAGTTCATTGCCCCTTTGCAGTTGCCGCTAAGGGTTCCGACACCCGATACAACAGCGCTCACTTTACGTCGCTGTAATCGGAGGCGTTGTGCCGCGTTTTCCGTTATTAGGCTCACTTGAGAGCCTTGGTCTAGTAGGCCTCTCAAGTTGATGAAGTTTCCATCAATTGTTTTGACTTTCAGAAGTACAGTTGTCAACAACACTTCCCTTTGTTCGTTCGTTATGTTGTTGACCCCATAGGAAGTCGAAAGGGTCGACGATGGGTTTTCCTCCCTTGTTGCTTGTTTTTTGCTAGATAGTTCAGTTACATCTTCATGCATAAGTGTATGGTGTGCCTTATGACACAATTTACACGTCTTTCGTGATTTGCATTGTTTTTCTCCGTGGTTGAATAGGCAGTTTTTACAAATATGCAAGTTGCGAATTGCGTCATTCCGTTTGTTTGTGTCCATAGCCAAGAATTGTTCGCAATTCATCAATACGTGATTAGTTTTGCATATTGGGCATGTTTTTGCTGTCGTGAAGAAGGTTTTTGGTGAGTTTTGTGACTTGTTAAAGTACGATGACCCCTGCGTTTTATTCTTGTAGTTGTAATTTCGGTTTTCTGATCCCTTATGAGGCTGCTTTTCCGACTTCCATGGTTTGTTTGATGGCGAGAATTTTTGGCTACTTCCCTGCAGAGCTTCCAGTGACATGAACTTTGATTCTAAAAACTCGGCGAACTCTTCCAGTTCGGGAAATTCCCTGGGATGTTTGATCTCCTTTATATATTCGTTATACGTAACGCTATCTAGTTTTTGAATCAATAGGTGGACCACGATCGGATCCCAGTTGGTGATGTCTAGCCCGATGTTTTTGAGCCCGTTCAAGCACTCCATCATGACGTCATGAAGCTTCCGTATGCTTGCTGCGGTTGGTTGCTGAATACTAGGTTGATTCAGGAGTGTATTCATGTATGATGTAAATAACAGCCGTTTGTTATCGTAGCGGTGGGTCAGCATGTCCCAGCAAGATGCATAGTTTTCAGCACTGATGCCAAGATGCTGAACCAGTTTCTCTGCTTCACCCTTCAGTTTTGTTTTCAAGTGTTGCATTTTTTGAGCCTTCGAAAGTGTCGGATTGTTGTGTACACTTTCGAGGTAGAGGTCTCTAAAAGTCAACCACTGGTTATAGTTGCCATGGAAATCGGGTATTTGAATTTTTGGCGTAGATTTCTCATAATGTGCATTGTTCCAGATGTTGTGTTGTAGTTTCCTTTTCAGGTCATCATAGAAGTTTTCTGCTGTATTGTATTTCTGTTGATAACTTGAGTCCTCATCTTGTAGTAGGTACTCTAGTTCCCAATTTGCCTTTTCGATTTGCTCCCATTTAGTTTTCAGGGTGCTTAAGTTGTCTTCTAATTCCCATTTTTCCATCGGTACTGCCAATGCTATGTTTACCTTTTCCACAGTGCGTTCAAACGCTCTAAAGTTGCAGTATTGTTGACGCAAAAGAACTTGTTGCTTTTCCGCCGACTCGCTTGCTTCCCGAGGAGGTACGTGGAATTGGATATCGTCGAAAGTAAATTTCGATTGTCCCTTACCTTGCTTAGGCGTAGCAGGTGGTTGTTCCGTCTTACCCGCAGGTGCAGACGGCAATTCCGATTTACGTTTCAACATGTCTTGCAGCACTTCTTCATACATCTTCTTCGTACAGTTGAAAATGTCTTCGTTGAAGTATTGAAGGTCTGTTGCTCCAGACTCTTCCAGTAGATGATGGTTGTGAACAAACTTCTCCCAGTTATTGTTCAGCCGAGAAAGACGCTCCTCCAGGTACGCCAAGTTCTTCCTGGTGGGACTGTCCTTCTTGTAGTTGGTGCAAATAAGCTTCAAGTCTCTGAAGGTTGTTTCTTGATGGCTTATCAGTTCCGTTATGCTCTGAACCATGGTTATTAGTTATTGGCTTGACCGTTGGTGGAGTAGAGTTGTATCACCGCAGGTACTAGTTCACCAAAGTTGCGAAGTTTCCGCAAGTTTTGGATATCAAGTGCGTTAGCGCCCCACTAACGCGATCCGCTCTTCTGGGACTCCAGCTAGACAGATTCGCTAACGTTAACAGAGAGAATACGCACCTGTTATATCCGGCTCGAAGGACCAGTTTTATGTACGGCTCAGAGGTAGCCGGTTACTTACAGTTGAGTTGTTTGATGTGAGTTGACGAAAACCACAGATTACACCACAGTAAAGTTTATTCGTAAAAGTTACACGAAAGTTAGGTTGGATGCTAATCCGCGATTATAGCGCTACGGCAGCTATTGGTCAACTAACTAAATATAATAATAAAGTAAATAAAAACGAGTAGCTAAAAGTAGGTCGCGGCGTAAGCAATTTGCCTGTACGTGAACCGTACAACTTTTAAGATTGGAACACGCAATTATTTTTCTTTAGAATTCATTTAATTTTATTGAAAATTAAACATTAAGCTCGTGGCTTTTTACGTCATTGAGTGGTGGTAATATTTTTATTTTATTTATTAGGTCTACCAGCAATGTTAACTATTAATTCACAAACAAAAATAAAACATGCGATTAAACTCTACACAGTGCAACAATTACTTAAAGGTAAACCTCAAAACGGTGAAGGAAAACATCGTGAGGAAACCGGCATGTCCTAGAACCAAACATTCAAAGTCATGTGACATCCACCAACCCGCACTGGGCCCGCGTAGTGGATTACGGCCCATTCCCTCTCACAGAGAGGAGGCCTGTGTCCCAGCAGTGGGAACATTAATAGGCTGATGATGTGATGTGATGTGAAACACCAAATGAACAAAAAAAAAGTAATAGGCAGGGATGTTTACAATTACATATTTACAAAGATAAAGTGCATTAAAGTTCAGGAATGGGAGCTTGTGACGTCACTATGTCAGTATAAAGTGTACTAACGACGTGACGTCTCACGAATTTCAAGGCATTATTTTGTCATCACTTTAGGTTTAAGTGACAAAAAACAATACGTGTCCAATATTTTTTATTAATCTACCTGATGGACAATCCCTATTATGTAAGTTGTAAGCTACATATTTTACAAGTAAATTTAGTATTTTTTTTAATCTAGATTAGTTACATAATTATGCAAAATATAAAAGCATAATTTCCTCAAAAATTTACGTACACACAGTCCAAAAACATTTACAACAAATCTGTTAAACAGTACAGAAATTTAAATTCTTGCTTATTGAGAGAATCAAAGTGATGATCGACCATATCACTACAACTCTACAAAACCTAGCACATGGAGAGTTAGATCCCAACAACGTTCTTTTCATTGGAGGACAAAGTGGAGTAATAGGTTTACGTGGCACCCTCGACAGAGCACGAAAGTTAATGAGTGCGAGCAGCGGCGGTGAGTCGATATTTCCCTTCAAGATTTTGCTAGCAAACATTGCGTCGTTCAAATATCTTCGTTCTTCCAAGCTGCACCTTGGAAGAACGAACATATTTGAAGATTTGAGAAGATCTTGATTTGAGGAATTGTTGAAGAATTTCGATCTCTTTTTTAAGAACGCACTTTTTTAGTTATTCCCACAAAAAAAAGCCATATAATAAAGCGTTATTGAACTCGTTCTAAACGCAAACTATTTGTAGCGTATGCCACACTGCAATACTGTAATATGCTACGTACTAAATTCTGATAAACTATGATTTTAGTTTTAGCGGGCGGGGGCGAAATATTAACATTGTCTTATGACAAAATCCATCAAACAGGATGCTTTTTTTGAAATGTGATCTAAGTGTGGTGCAAAGGTTAGCTTTTGATCAAACAGCACTCCAAGGCCACGTATAGTGTCCACTTCATTAACTTAGTCCTCATTTATGTAATCCACTGTCTTTATTGGATTATTGTTTCTTGTACATTTAACGTGGTAATATTTCTTCGTATTTACCTGTTAGTGCTTGTAATACTTTATTTCCTATATTTAGTATAGTAGTGCTGGGTGCATCGTTCTCACGTATATGAATTTATTAATGTATGTACTTATGTAAATATTGTAAAAAGCTTATATTATTAAAAGAGTAAGGAGTAGTAGGAGTAGAGTATGGAGTTTCTTGTGCATTCTTCTCCAAAACAAGCCACTTAAGCGCGGTAGAATGAATATTTATTACTTGTAAATTTTAATTGTTATCGTTCAAAAGTGCCGCTTAATGGCCTAGTTGAAATAAATACATTTGACTTTGACTTTGAATTAAAATACATTTCATTACTTTTACACCATTGAATAAGGTCTATTATGGTCCCATCTGTAAGAGTGAGGCGTGACCTATTAGATTCAACAATTATATGAATCTTCAAATCACCCGCATACATAAAAAAAATTGAGTGCCGTAGACAGTTGGGAATGCCGTTAATATAATAGTTGAATAATATTGGACCTAGATGAGATAGATTGAATATTATTAACCAGATTCCAGATTCGGTTCGGTTCGGTTCGGTTGGTTCGGTTCGGTTCGGATTCGGTTTTTTTGTTATCCAGATTGGATATTATAAACGTACCATGTCCCACAACAAAAAAAAAAATATGGAGATAGGTCATCAAAAAAAAAAGGAATCTGGAATAAATATTGGATCTGCCAATATTTATAGAAAATGTGTCTGTAAACTGCTTATTAATTGGTCGCCAGCGCTACTGCTAAAGTCCGGGGTTCGATTCCCGGGTCGGTAAAACTGTTATTGGGTTTTTCCTTTGAGATTTTTTCAGTAGCAGCGCAGAGTTCAGACAACTACCAAGTGAAAAATTACTTTACATTAAACAAAACTAAAATTCCTGTCTGCTGAAAATGTTTTTTTTGTAAAGTATGGAGCTTTATCTTTTAAAAAAAAAATTGTTGCATGTTTTTTTTACGAAAATAAAAAAAACGACCAAATATTCATTGCCCAAATAAAAAGCAATCTACACAATAACTAGAAACAAATATACGCATACATTTCAAAGCCGTAATTTAAAAGTTTTAATACAAGCTCACCCTAAACTGCACAAGAAAAATATTTCACAAGTACAAGTTCTGCAATTGGAAACGTAGAACTTA
This sequence comes from Anorthoa munda, assembly GCA_945859665.1. Classification (NCBI taxonomy): domain Eukaryota; kingdom Metazoa; phylum Arthropoda; class Insecta; order Lepidoptera; family Noctuidae; genus Anorthoa; species Anorthoa munda. The sequence goes on from OX243910.1 coordinate 13,956,651, forward strand.
TAGCAATACTTTATATCATCATAGGAAGTCTAATTCAAAGTGAGCACGCCAATGAAAAAGGTACAAACTTTATTATTGATTGCAGTTCAACATTTCTTGCGCAAGAATGCAAGGAAACTCTAGCCAACTAAGATATCCCCCCGGTGGGTTCCCGCATTGTCTAGGCGGGGGGTCTCAGTAGCCCTGGTTTGGTCACCCACGTTGAAGTGAAGAGGAACCCGAGGAGGGGCCGCTCGTCAGGGCTTTTTCCGATTAAGCCGACGACGTAGCGGCCAGCAAGTTTGCGGTGCTTGATAACAGTGGCGACATCGCAACTGAAGCGGGCCGCGATGTCGTATGGGGCCTCCCATACGATGTCGGGGCTGAGGGATGGAGGCCGCGGCGGGAGATGAGTGCCGGTATTGCGGTGCACCACTCTCCCTACATACCTTCTGCAGCCTGGACGGGGTCGCCAACGTCTGTCTGGTAGCGGACGCGGTGGGGCCGCAGGGTAGGTCCTTATCCTCTGCGGCCATAAAGGGTTAGGTGACGGGGCCACTGACCTGACGGCGTGCAATGTGTTCTGGTGCGCCGTTGATGGGGGGGTACTCTCCAGAAGAGAGTCCGGAGACAGTTGGGAAATAGCTAGGCAGATTGATTGTCTTGTATAAGGGTGCTTTTCTACCAGGAATGTGTTAGGTAGCTAGGCGGTGCGGCGGGTTCACGGACGAGTGCTAAAGCGTGCCCGTGTTCCCACCATAAGCGACACAGGAGGACACCGTGGCGTTTTAGTGGGTTCGAGTCCCACATAATAGCGCTATCTCCCCGTGGTAGCGCAGTTTGCAAGAGCATTTCTACAAGCAAAAAAAAAAAAGCCAAGATATATGCGCGTATGCGTCTTGCATGATTAAAAGATATAAATTAGTTGGCTTTGTGCATTCTTACGGTGTTGATTAAACAACAGTTTTCTGTTTAAACTGCTGGGATATTGTTCGGATAGGTCTTTACATTTTTCTACTAAAAGATCTTATACAATTCGTGACAGTATCAGTAATCAATTTAGAGTGAGACAGCCGACTGATTTACAAAACAATTTAGACCCCAAAACTTTAATATCGACCAAACCTGCTGTATTCCGTTCCTGAAATCCGAAAGCTAACTGCCCAATATTTTAGAGCTCTGAACGAAAACCCAATTAAGTCTAATTTATATCTCCAATTCTGTAGCTAACCGTACCTCGGTAGTCGGTACACTATAAGTGAACGTCTAGTTTCCATTAAACAATATGAAAGTTGCAGACTTCAATAAAGTCGTTGACGGCTAAGCGCAGTTGATCTAAAAATCAATACTTTGATAACAAAGTTTGCGTTGCACGATTGCGTTGTCCGTATTCTGATTGCGAGCACGTAGCCATAACGTAGCGATTGAGTGACGTACCCTAGCAGACGAATAATATGTCGCCCCAGGCTATGTTGGTAAGTTGGTTAAACAACCCGAGTGGGGGACATATTGGAATATTTACGTTGATTGCAGTTTTCTGATGTTGTGATCGGGGTGTCGTTTTAGTGTCCAATGTCCATTCGCACGAAGGTTAAATGATTTTAGGTGCTGTGGAATAGCTTGGTATTGCTATTATGAATTCGAATTTAGATACTTCAGTATAAGATCATTGTTACAGAGCGTTAACAATTTGCCTTCTAAAAAGACATTTAAAATTATTATTATGATAGGCACGCGTTTGATAACTATCTGACCCGATGGTAAGCGATGATGTGGTGAACGATGGAGCGGGCTTGCCACGAAATCAACCAAATCTCTCTTTACAGTTTATAATCGTAAGATAGTGTGGCAATATTATGTACAAGTTATCCCGGCGAACTTCGTATCATCACAAATGAATGTAACTGAACCGACTTTGTTTTGAATTTTAGAAAATCGACAACACCATCTACTGGCATTACTGGCACCAGTATAAAACGCTATGTTTATTTTTGGTCTGTGTTTTATTTCTGTCGTGCATCAGAGATGGCGCTGTTTTCGGAAAACTTATGGATAAAAATATTTTCTTCATAATTTTGTTTTTCGTTAATATTTCCGATATATTTTAATGATTATTCTGTTTATTATTCGGAGCGAAGATAAATTTAAGAAATCAAAGATCATGAAAATCGATTGAACCGTTTTCGAGTTCTAAATGGTGTAACTAACCCGGCTTTATTTAACCTCGTAAGGCCCAAAAACCTAATTTAATGACAAAAATATGTAGGCAGTCCGGCCCAAGATAGTTTTTAAAACGATGAATTAGGGCCCAGAGACCTAAAATTATGACAAGATATTTAAAAAACTTTTTTTGGTTTAATAAACCCGCCAATTTAAATCTGTCATCAAAGAATTATTATCCTTGAACGCATCTCTAATTTTGACAGTGTCAACTTGACATTTTAGAACCTAGAATCTGTTTTTTTGACATTTCATCTCGTTTGAATTTTAGCCTCGTGGAGATAGGTAAGTAAATCTTTTCATATATTTATAATCATTTTAAGGTATTGTCCGAATTTTGTTGCCAATAGTTGTGGACATGTTTTATTTTGTTCCCACGCCATTTTCTTATTGCTAAGTCATTTTAATGCAGTAATATATGAACGATAAAAACTATTTCCTTAAATAAGGTCGGCGGGTTTTTGTTGTAAACTGGTGTGCCATAATTTTAGGACATTGGGTGTTTACTTGAATTTTCTTGTTTATGCCATGAAAGACGAAGCTGTAGAAAATCTGCTTGATCTGGACATATCCGGGTATGAAGATGGTGAAGATAACGATGATGTGGTTTATCGACCTAGGACCAAAATCATTAGTCGAATAACACGGCAGAATCGTCTTCTGATTTTGAAGGCGAGTTTGCAGTTCCAACTCCTGTATTTTCTAATTCTTCTGTTACACGAGGGAGGAGCTTTTAATTTAATTTAATTCATTTGTGATTGATGCACCTAAAGATTTTAGACCAGTTTAGCAGTAGTACATTATTTTGTTATAATTATTAATAAATAATAAGTCTAATGATACATTGTTTCATAAAAATGAGACCGATTTATAAATTTTGTTATGTAAAATTATGAAGAAATAAGGTTTAGAAGTAATAAAAATAAATTTTAAACAATTTTTTTATTAAATAAAAGTTCTGGGCCGCAACTATTTGCACCTATTTTTAGTACATTGGGCCATAATTTATATCGACCTAAATTTAAGATTAATAAACCTATATCTAAAAATAATTCTTAGATAGCTTCTCTATTTCTTCAAAAAGTTAATTCGGATCATTGAGTAGAAAACGTAACCATCAACGTACCTACTCAGATATATCTCCTTCGCTTCAGTGAACCACGTGGTGAAAAAATATTATAAATAAATATGATTTTATCTTATAATCATCATCAGCCTTTAGCAGACCACTGCTGGACAAAGGCCTCTTCAATCACACGCCATTGGTCCCAATTTTTGGCAGCTCTCATCCAGCTGCTACCAGCCACCCTGCGAAGATCGTCGTTCCGCCTAGCCTGAGAACGTCCGGGTCCCACGCTACGTTTTCCCATTCATGGTCTCCACTCTAGAACCAGTCTACCCCAACGGTCATCGGTTCTACGGCTAATGTAGCCAGCCTATTGCCACTTCAGCTTGCTTATTATCTGAACTAGGTATGTCGACAACTTTAGTTTTTTGTTTTTCACCTCGTTCCGGATTCGATCCCTCAGAGGAACCCCAAACCCTTTCCATAGCTCACTGAGTGACCTTAAGCTGATGGACCAGCCGTACCATATGTGTCCATGTCTCGGCACCGTAAGTTATAACATGTACGACACACTGATTGAAGACTATAGGCTCTGTGGAATTCGTGACGTGAAGACTCGACGAAGTTTCCCAAACGCCACCCAGCCCAGCTATATTCTTCTTCTAGCCTCTCTCTCAAAGTGGTTTTGACCAAACTGCCCGAAAGAGTTTGCTCGACGTAAACGTATTCTTGAACAACTTTGAGAGCACCGCCGTTGACAATAATAGGCCCCGGAGTGGCGTGCAAGTTGAACATAACCTCAGTTTTGTCCAAGTTCATCCTCATGCAAGTCATGCAGCGATTCAGCCATTATGACGATGTCATCTGCAAATCTCAAGTCTGAGATGTACTCGCCGTTTATGTTAATGCCCCGTCCCTCCCAGTCCAGCGTCTTAAACACATTCTCCAATGCGTTGCTGAATAATTTAGGGAAAATTACATACCCCTGTCTCACCCCTCTCACTTTGCTGGTCCTGAACTTGGACGGCATCGCTGCATAGACTATAAAAAAGACCAGGTCTCAATATAGTCAAAAGCCTTCTCAAAGTCTACAAATGCAAAACAGAATGGCCAATTATACTCTTCGGATTTCTGTATAATCTGGTGCACTGTGTGGATGTGGTCTATGGTGTTATATACTCCTTGAAACCCGGCCCGCTGCTCTGGTGGTTGAAACTCGTCAAGTCTTCGTACTAAGCGATTTGTGGCGACTCTCGTAAACAACTTATATACGTAGCTAAGAAGCGAAATGGGTCTGTAATTCGTTAAACAAGACTGTCACCCTTTTTAAAGAGATTCTGATACTTACCTTTGACAAACGTTTCTCTGCCAAATGAGCCGCCGATAGAATGTTTCATTTATGAGTTGTTCAACAACAGAACCTTTCAAATATGAACGTTTCGCCGACAGAACGATTAATTCATAAGTGAATCGATGACAGAATCTTTCACAAAAGAAGAATTCAAAGAAAAAGCTTATATATGCATAGTTTAACACTAAATCTAAAGATTATACATAAATTTTGCAAGGTTGAATGAAAAGAAGAGCACCACCACGCTCCAGCTTATCTTATAAGCAATTCTTGGAAATTGAAGTGGGTAGGTTTTACTTAACTTCGGTATTCAGTTTAGCGTACATTTATGATCTAGGAGTTTTTCCAAGCGTTACCGACTCGTAATCAAATGTTAAAACATTTCAGGAAATATTTATTTATTTAAACTTCATGCACAAAGGTACAATGGCGGACTTAATGCCTTAGGCATTCTCTACCAGTCAACCAAGAGTGGTGCAGAGACAACTTGGCAGGTGCATTGTTTAAAACGTGGCAGCTACAAATTTAACAAAAAAAATAAAAATAAATTGCTTAATATACACATACATACATATTTTATATGATACATACTTAGATAAATAGATATATATATATATAATAAAGTAATGAAAATAAGTTATCGAGATGACCCTTCCCCCCGCTGATAATAATACTGCAATTTCCACTTGAAAGCATACCGACTGGTGGCCGCCTTGATTTCGAAAGGAAGCGCGTTCCAAAGAAGAATAGACTGAATATGAAAGGAAGAATGAACAAAATCAGTAGTATGAGAAGGACAGAGTAAGAGCAGATTGTTGGAAGAACGCAGATTCCTAGCGTGAGAAGAACTTAAATATTGAAAATGAGACATAAGGTAAGAAGGTGGAGTGGGAGAGTTGAGTAGGGAGAATATCGTAGTTAGAGCACGCAAACACCTTCTCTGGCGAATGGGCATCCATTTGAGCTCAGACCTGTAGCTCGACACATATTAAATATACATATTTCCTCAAGTTAAATATGAACCGAATGCAATTATTGAGGAGCCTATCAAGCTCTTCGTTAGTGCAAATATATTTACCACAACGACATAAGGCATGAAAAATATTTTAGGATCCACTAGGGGTGATCCAAAAGTAATGATAATGGGATACTTTTAATACTGCTATAAAAATAATGATTATAATGTTTGGACAACAGTTTTTTACTAATTCACGGTGAAAAAATCTATTACATAAATCATCATTTCTGGGAGATAACTTCATCTAAATGTGACTAGTCAGAGTCATTTTGGAACCACGTTTGGCAAAAAAATCTACTGAACATGGTCACGTTGACTCATTGGAAACATTAGGGGTATGTGCACCTCCAAATGCCACGGTTGCACGCTGATGCACGGAGTTTAAGCTAGCAAGAATTCCCATCGATGATGAACACTGTGAGGACCAACCATCGACTTAGCTTGCCGAGGATAAAAAAAGTTTAAGATATTGTGTTGGCAGACCGACTCACAGTGACCACCAAACATTCACCTGAGGTCACAAGGGTCTCATATAGCTGCATTCAATAGATCCTTACAAACGAATAGCATTTGAAAAAGGTTTAGACCCTTTGGATGCCGAAAATGATAAGCCTTGAGCAAAAGTCGAGGTGACTTGACGCTTCATTTAGAAAAGGAGGACCTTTCTTACTGGCTTTTCAGCTCAAGAAATACCTCAGGGCAAGACATGTGAAGAAGATAGTGTTGTGATGAATGCTTTTTAGAAAGTTTTCGAAGGGTGTGATAAAAAATATTGTTTGAGTATTCTTCTGTTTAGATCATAGTCAGATTACTTGGGTCGACTTCTAAGAACTCTATCTTGAAAAGGGAATGCACTTGCATTAATTGCAAATCTTAACTGTTTTGAATACTGATTTTTATCTGACTTCCCAAAAAGGAAGAGGTTCTTAATTCGATTGTAATTATTTTTTTATTTATGTACACTGATTACTTAAAGACGTATGGTATGTATATATATAAGTATGGGCCAATTTGAAAAATAAATCTTTTGTTTAAAAGGGTATACTTTCCGGTTGGTGCCATAGTCATCAGGTCAGAATCTGATAATGGGATCTTGGAGAAATCGAGGGAACTCCTCAAATATTATAGGTATACATATAGCGATTTTGGCATCTTCATCAACAATGCAATGATTTGCACTCAGAAAGTATCATTTGGTGAAGTGGAACTGGTGAAGAAGACCACAGATGGCCAATGAACTCCTTAATGCTAAGTATGTCACGGATTTACGATATTATCTCGAACAGTTAAACGACTATGATGAAGCAAATACTTATAAATAAATAGTACTGATGAAAATGGTACCATCGAACTGATCTGATGATGAAGCCGGCAGATAGGCACTGGATATCCGTAATAAAACAATGTATCCTAGACGGCTTATTGAAATCATCGTGAGATGTACTTTGGCTAAATATGATTTTTATGGAAATTGAGATAAATAAATAAACTTAAAAAAAAAACCGACTTCTAAAAAAACACTACAAAGATAAAAATAACTTTCTTTTCCGAAGTCGGTGTCGAAACACGGAAAGACAAAGACAAGTCGTTTTGTTTTTATTTGTTAAAAAGTTTTTTATCATTACTTTTGGATCACACTTCGTGTACTAATTTGAGTATAAATAAATTACTGGGCTTTTTTTGAGTAATATTTCATACTTTTGACTAGAACCTACTGTACTTTTGTACTAGTAATTGTAAAACCCGTTTCATAGTTTCCAGGGAAAATATTACCTACCAGGAATAAAAACAAACATAGGCGCACAACACCTCCCTTTAGATTGCAATGACGATCACGCAAGCTTGAGTGACAGCCGACAAGCCTCGAAATATTGCATTTACATTACCGAATACGTATTATTAGCTTTCGTGTCTAGCACAACAAAACAGTTAATGTATTGCGTCTTGAACACGCAACGTAAGTATTCATGTTGTTTATTTTTAACAATTATTCTTTTCAAACGATTGTGAACACTTTTAAAAGCTATAAACTGAATTCAGACGTTTCCTTCCATGTCTATGTTTCGCGACTCAAAATGGGCGCTTTCAACACTTGAGCGTTTCACTTCTAGCATTATGACGGAAAATTAAAATAAAATATAAAAGACATTTTGCTTTAGCTTAGAAGTTGACTACGATTTGACTTTTGAAGTAAACATGTTTTAGAAAAAGATATTATATTATAGATTTATATTTAGGTATGATAAAGAAAATAAATATGAATAGAATATTTATGTGAACGTTGTACCTAAGTGATTATTTAATGAGAGATATAATTATTGGATTAGGCACTTTGTACAAATAAGAAATCATAGTATCTAGGAGATATTTATGGTCGATAAAGATTATTGTGGTACCATATTTTTATTGTTATTTATTGGCCAACAACTCACCTCGAAGTCAAAGTCAAATATATTTATTTTAACTAGGCCACCAAGCGGCACTTTTGACGTCAATAATTAAAATTTACAAGTGATAAAAATGTATTCTACCGTGCATTCGGAAAAGTAGCTTGTTATGGAGAAGAACGCACAAGAAACTCCATACTTACTGAATTACTCGAACGATATTCATCACATCACATCATCAGCCTATTAATGTTCCCACTGCTGGGACACAGGCCTCCTCTCTGTCTTGGGCCGTAATCCACCACGCGGGCCCAGTGCGGATTGGTGGATGTCACATGTCTTCAAATTTTTGGTTCTAGGACATGCCGGTTTCCTCACGATGTTTTCCTTCACCATTTTGAGAGCAGTGGTGATGAAATAATTTACACAAAGTAAAGCGCCTGCCTGGGCTCGAACCCACGACCTACAACTTGTAAGACGCGGCCGATACCACTGGGCCAACACTGCTCTCAACGATATTAAAACAATAAAATTACGCTAAAATGAAAATTAAAAGCTTTAGTTGCCAAAAACTATACCAATGCCAAATAAACCATCTCAATAGCCAGTAAATCGTGATTATAACACCAAAATCTTTAGCAAGCACTACCGTTTAAAATCCTGACGAATATCCCATTTTACGAGGGGAATAATAAAAGCGGATCACATTAATTAACCGTGTATCTACCGGCTGATTAAGAGTGCAGTACCGGAACGCTATAGGGTCAACTTTAATTGGCTCGCTGTTGTATTTTAGATGTGCGATACAGCAGCCGGGGGTTAATGAATAGAACAACATGTGGACAGTTGTTGTTGTTCGGTTGTTCGGCGATATGTCGTTTTGTTTTGTAATTGCGTGTTAGAGGTTGTTTTGTTGTGTTGGGCCATATTAGTTGCGGCCAAAGTTTTGGCGCAATTAGCTCGCCTTAATGAGGTTTTGGGTGCTTCAGGGAAGGTCTCATTTGGTTGGAGGATAAAAGAAAGGGTTGTTGCTTTGTTTCCGTGTTTAGGAACTACTTTTGTGTTATTTTGTTATTATTAGCGTTGGGCGTTGGTCCTTACTATATACACAGGAGCAATTGCCAAACAAGCCCAAATGTGTGTTTCGGTATCACAAAAATTTAATTAAAATACAACACCGCCAGCAAAATTTTGTTAATAGAATTAACCTTGGAAAGCCGAGATTACTATCGGTTTCACTTAGTTTCGGATAGGCATGATACTGTTCGTTAATGTACGGAACCCCACTGAGGGAGCTCAACTATGTTATTCACGACGCCACTCACTAAGTCTCTTCGCAGAATCCACTTTTCCGACGCAGGGATTAGTAGATATACTTTCTCCATCTCGACGCGAATTATTAATTTATCAAAGTAATATCCATAAATATGTATGTTTTATGTACGCTTCGCTGAGCTAAAATCTTTGATTAATATTTAATAACAATTCTCAATTAAATATGTTTCAGCGTATGAATTAATGATCAAGAGACGAGCTAATTTCTTCATCAGAAATTCAGAAAGTGAATGTACAAAAAGACAGTAATTTCGGCGAGAAATTAAATTTTAACAGAAAACACTCGAAAAGAGAAAGTGCGCGTTTCGTCGGGTTGTGTATTTAACGCGGATGTGAATTTCGCCGCATCCGCCCAAAAATAAATGAGCTTTCTTCCGCTTACTTAATTTACTGCCTCGGCCGAAACGGGCTTACAGTCTGAATATATTAAAATTAATATTTCGCACTCGCTTAATGTCGTCCTTACCTCGGTGTGATTTGTTAACACCAAGCTTTTATTGTATTAGGGCTTTACACAGTATTTGTAATTTACAAAATGCGACTATTACGACCGGAGTCAAAGGTAATTAAACGTAATTAAAATGAAATGTTCTCGCCTGCATAATTTTCTGCAGAGAGGACGCTCACTACGGTTTAAACCTGTCATCTGTCAAAACATTTATGCAAATGAAACAGAGTATAACTTTTTGTTATTTCAACATTGTGAATGGTAAAACAAAGCTTTTATACGCTTGAAAAAGGATTTCAAAGGCTTTTAAAAATTAAAAAAAAACAAATTTCAGTAAGCCCACATTTATTAAGTAATTCAGCCAATTTTATGAAAGCCCAATCCATGTTTATTTGAAAATAAAACCAGAAAATTAATATTCACTATTATCAAATTAATACTCAGCATATTGATTTTAAATTCCATATTTTAATTATGGAAGATGTGGCCCAGACTCGTGAGGTCTAGACGATACTAAAATATTAACAATATTGGATGAAAACTAGTGGAATAATGAATTCAAACCTTTTTATAGACACACTAAGTACCTAGATATTTTTCCCTAGCAACACTGACTTTAAAAGCTGCCAGTGTCAAATTTAAAAACAATTGCAGTCTAAGTCCGCAACATTTGGCAGCAGCAGAAAAAAGGCGGGGGTCATTAATCGAAGCTGGCCTCATGGAGAAGCCAATGCTTACACACCCGTCGAACCGGTGAAATATTACCGAAACACACGGTTGCATTGCTGTGCATTCCAGATATACTCATCCTTAGGGTGCATTTTTATCTGCGTTTGTAAATGCGGTTTGTAAAAACAAATGTTGAACACAGTTTAAAAAGAAACATTTTCTATTTCACGGTACTTATTAAACGACTATTTTTTCGTCAATAAATTATTACCTTTATTAATTTTATCAGGCAAACTACATGAAATTCAGTCAATTTATTTTTCAGGCCCATTCAACATTCTGTCAGCAATAAAGCTGTATTTTTCCTAATCCGGAAAGCGCACGACATCCTCACGTTCCGGTCTCGTTCCGCAGTCGTGTCCACGTCGCCGTTCCATCGTATACATCAATGAATTCTGTCCGGTCCGGACTTAATCGGACAAATGTACGTTTTATTTGGACAAGAAGGTCATTTAATGGTGCATTCGTTATTAATTGGTGATGATACTGGGGTTAACAGGGTAAACATAAGTACGGATGGGTCCAGTCAATGATTGGGCAAATTGATTACATTCTGCTTCGGGATCTAAGTAAGAGAAGAAATAAAGTCACTTGGAATTCGGTGTAATCTTATTACGCTAAGAAAAAAGATAACATTTATCATTTCAAAACTTAGCCGTTTATTTAACTGAATTCGAAAAGAAGGAGGTTCTCAATCCGACTATATATTTTTTTATGTGTGTTACCTCAGAACTTTTGACTTGGTGAACCGATTTTGATCATTCTTATTTTATTTGAAAGCTGGTGCTTCTCATGTGGTCTCATTTAAAGATCATGATCTATCTGACGAGCAGTTTTTGAGTTATCCTTAATAACGCGTATATTCATCGTAATTTAAGGTACCAAAACTAAAAAGAGCAAATAAAAAACAATTTAACAAAAAAAAAAAACGACTTCCAAAGCAAAACACTACAAAGCGAAAAACTTCGCAATTTTTTCTTTTCGGAAGTCGGTGTCTAAAACGAAAAACTACTACTACTCTAAAAACTACTTAACTAAGATACCGACTGTAATTTTTTGCTTTGTAGTGTTTTGTTTTGGAAGTCATTTTAATTGTTTTGATAAAAACTTTTTTTTACAATTTTTTATCAAACCCAATTACCTGTTATACGTTTTAGTACAAACGAGAGTCTCTATATGCTCTCGCACAATAGGCCACTGGTGTATAAAGGTCAGTATTCTAAATTCTCACTACTCAAACCTCGTTGCATAACCTCACAAAATACACCATTATTTTAAAACAATTCAAGCTGAAATCCTAACGAGATGAGGAGCTATTACGCAATGAACATTGCGCCAATTAACGAGCTGAGAAGCACCGATTCGATATTGCTCGTAACTTAATGAGTTCCGTTGTAAGACAAACTGTTCGGCTACTGGACACGAGCGGGCTTACCGAGATGTTGAGGGTGACTGGATGAGATTCCGTTTACAGATTTTCACTGAATGTTCGGGAACACAAAGTTTCTCGTGAAGAAGATGGGGTTATGTTATGGATCAGACTCGTTTATCGGGTGGACAGTATTTTTTTATTTTTTATTAATCTTTCCCCCACACTAGGAATTTCTCCTGTATCGTGAGTGCGTTAACAAACATATAAACTCACATACACAATCATCCAGAGCCGGATCAACTAACTGTAGGTTATACAAATATTTGTTTCGTGCGGGAATCGAACCCGCGATACGCAGCGCAGCAGTGAATCGCTCAACTACTACGCCAACGTACAATAGTAACAACAATAGTAACATGTTGTAACTGTACAAGATTGGATGTTTAAACTACTAATCAATTTGGATACACAGAACTAATCGATGTGGCGACATTTGGGCTCGGCCTATGTTCAGCAGTCGACGTCTTCAAGCTAAAATAATGATGATAATACAAGATTAACAAGTATGGAAAGAAAACGGCCGCTTGTGGCAAACAGTCGAGAGTTTCGGTTAAGTAAAATTATAAAGGGGTACAATACCTCTCTCTCTTCTTCTCTTTTCTTCGTAGTCGGGCACTCTTGGCAGAGTGGTCGTGGTCATGGGTGGGTCCTGATGTATGATGGCTCTCGCCATGCGTCGCCATTCGATTCTATTGGAACCAATGTGGAAACAGTCGGTCATCGTAGCTTTGGTAATGTTTTTATAATGTGTCCGAGAGTGACCCCTGGATCTCTTGCCCTCCATTCTGCCTTGGATTACAAGATGCAAGAATCTTCATTGCGAGTTATATGCCCAAAGAACTTTACAATACCTACATTATTTTTTTATTTTTTTTAAACGTTGCCCCACATTAGGAATTAAATTAAATTTATCCGCCAGAAATATCCAACTCCTGGGCAAAAGGGCCATTCCTTTCATTGTTTTTACTATGTTCTGCTTCCTTAAGCTTATTCTCGAGGGACCAATCCAATGCAGCCATCTTAACCGAAACGATAGAAAAGCCTTTGTGCCTCGCGTGGATACACGTTTCGGGCAATGAAGGGGTTAATTCATCATTTTGTACTAGTAGACCACAAAATATAGTTTAAGTTAACATAATTTGGTTTGATAATGTTTATTTAACACACTTTCACTAATAGACTGAATATCGTCGGGATCTGTATAAGAATTAGCAACGAGACCGCACTGTCCTGTCCAGCAGTTCATAATCCACGTTCTACTGGACTGGGACAAGTTTTAATTAAGGCAAATATCTCGCACGGGGCTGCGATGTGGACATTCCATTACAGCGTTTAGCTAGAGATAATGAAAATCATGTGTGACTTATCGGATTCGCAGTTTTCAAGGTCACTGCTGTGTTTGATTTATATGATACTTTAATCTTCTGTACGTGGTTTGAAGTTACATTATTTAACTTTGCTACGAACTGTATTTTTGCTCTATTGCTCTTACCGTGGGCTTTGTAGATGAGCAAGAGATTTTTTTGTTGCAGTTTCAACATGCAATGATCAACACAGGACATTGTAGGCTGATAAAGCTAAACGATATGTTATTATTATTCCTAGTGCTGGGACATGCTTCCTACTTTTAAGATCTAGTGATCATTTTCACTAACACTATAGAATAGGTCTAAACAAAAGCGCGCTGTTGAATTTGCAACGCTCGCTTTAGAGTCCAGAGTTGAACATCCAGTGCATTAATATTTAGGCATACATTTAGGTGTAATTACTTACGCCTTAATAAAAGTAAACATGGGCATAGTATAGGTGTGGTATCTACGAGTATAGTTAAGCTCGCAAAACTAACTTTAAAATGATCTTCCATTTGTTTCAGATCAACCAAAGCTCAACTGGAATTGCCGAGAGTTATGTTAAAGACTGATATTAGAACTGTGCCACATAAATCTTAACGTACTTATACTAGATCCATGAGAAGTAAGTACCAGCCAGAAGACATATGGATAGTATGGTAACTTAAGGATCGTAATAAATTCACAAACCCTTCGCCTACGCGTTACAGGAAGACGCCATTTTTCTCAATCAGAACGTGGGAAATGACAACCATTTCCTTTTCCAATTTATTTTTTTGCTACGGCATCTACTTTTGACACACATTACAAGCATACAAAGATTTTAATTTTGTTAAATAAAAATACTGCAAAATATATAAAGAGTGTTCTGATTAAATAAAATATAAAGAATTAAAGAAGCAAGAAAACCTTATTTTAAAAACAACCGAGCTGGAAACCGATCTTCCTTAAACATTTTACAATTACCCGCTATTTTAAACTTATTACCCTTTTCGCGTTACGATTAGTAACCGAACCAAAAAAAAGAATAATTAAACAAAAAAATATATTCAAGACGAAGAAAATCGAAATTGCCCCTCCAAGGGAGGGTGCGTTGCTCCCTGGCTCCCTTGTGTCACAAAAGAGATGCAAACAGAAGTTCCAACAATACTCTGTTTCTTATTCACTCACTCTATTATTCTCTTGACATAAAGTCTAACTTCATTAGGGATGGTGTCTAAAAAATAAAAAATATTGGCATCATATTTTTTTTTGTCACTTGAACAAACAATTACAAGGATTACAGATATTAGGGATATTACAGGAAATTACAGGCGTTGAGATTTTGTGTGACGTCCCGTTTTAGTACACTTTTGTCTCAAACGTCACGTCACAAGTCACAAGCCTCGACTCCTGAACTTTGATGAGCTTTATTTTCGTCAACTTTTATTTATTTGGTAAAGTTATAACCTAGGGGTCTTTAAGTCAAGAGTGAATAGGCTACTTCTAGGCAAGCGTGCTCCATCGTCGACCACATCATCGCTTACCATCAGGTGAGCTAGTGGTCAAGCGCGAGCCTATATCAAATAAACAAAAAGAAAATATATCATTTCAGCCGAAAGACGTGCACTGCTCAACATAGGCCCTCCCCAAAGCGTCGCCTCACTGATCCTATGCATTTGGCATCCACCGGACTCCTGCAGCCTTGACCAGGTCATCGCTCCACCTAGAGGGAATCCTTCCAACGCTGCGTCTTCCGGTACGCGGTCGCCACTGCAAAACTTTTCAGCCCCAACGGACGGCCATCCGTTGCATTTCCTATTAGAATTATCATTTTTCTACCCGGGAAACATTCCTATTATAGATTTTTGTTTTCCTATTTTTTTTTACAATTTAACTGTAGATAGTCTTTGTGATATTTTTTTTAGAATGTTTACATCGGAAGGTGATAAACAGGATGGAGTAGCACAACTTAGGAGAAGCGTCTATCGAGCAGGAGGACTGGGTTGGTTGACCGACAAATTATTCTGTTGACCTGTTGAAGTTCTGCACACAACCCAGTATAACATATATTTATTTATTTTAACCTTATCACATATATCTTTACAGGATTTCACCTAATGGGATATATGCGCTTATCCTAAGTTACTTCACATTATAACCAGTAAACCAATTATTATATCTTAAATATTTTAGATTACTAATTTTATCTAAAACAAATATTACACAGTTAACTCCTTGTAAATTCACCAACAAAACATCACGCCTGTATTTCCCATAGGATAAGGCAGAGACGCACCCATTGTTTCTAATTTACAATCCATTCTAGACTTACTAACGAGAATCAACCAAACACTCAGTACAGTCATTAAACTGTAGAAAAGATTCTAAAACGTTTTCCGGGAGTGAGACTTCTTATATTACTTGTATAGTGACCATAGCTCCCGCTCGTCATTAGGAGTGGGCACGCAAAGGGAAATTATCCTCACTTAACCCTCCTGAAGGCGTTAACTGGCACCTCAGCGGAGAGCTCTCGCCCACGATTACTTTATTATACAGATTGGAACAATTTTTCTCTAGCTTGAAAATATTTTTTTATGGTTCTGTAGTCTTTTGGATGGCTAGCTTAACTCTTAGCTCCATGGATGAGGCACGTTGTGCATATAGGGATTTCATGCGTAAACAAAATATTATTACAATCACCATTATTCTTAGACCACTATAAAAAGGCCTCCCTCTACTCTTTTCATTTATTACAGTCTAGTAAAAAACTATATGGCTACAGGACGAAACTCTAGTAATATCGTCCTTGTTGAATTATTTTTCATCCTGTTGAAAAGGTTGTGTCTGAAGAAGGGAAAAATTCAAAATTTTTAATCGTTTATTAATTTTCCTAACGCCGCTGTAACAGTAAGATACTCAAATTATTCTAATAGATTTTATATTAAAACTGATTTTGTTATGATAAACTGTGAACTGAACTAGCAACAAGTTTTCGTAAACTATTTGAAGCAGGTATTTTTAGTGCTTGTAATATTCCCACGCTATTTGTTGATTTATTTCGAAACTAAGTTTTAATAGAAGATACTTTATTATTCCAGCAACAACTTTTTATTTTTCGACGACCAAAATAATATTTATTTTCATAGTTCACTGAAAACTTGAGTCAACATTCGAGATTGTTTGGACAAGAAAAATACAGTATATTTTTTCTCGACTACAAGCACCGAATCACCGTTAACCGTACCAAATCTTTAATTCTGTCCCTTCAATTCACGAGCCCCGATTGTTTTTCCGAATGAATGCATCAAAATAACAATTCGTTAAGGATCCAGTGGCCAACCCTCTTCAACCCTCGTTCATTGTACCTATCTTTTGTATTGTGCTTGTTACTGCACGTTCAAGAGTATAAAATCAAACGGGACAATAGAAATTCGTAATTGTACTCTTCGGTGTTTTATTTATCTGTATTTGGCGCTCTTTTTATTTTGTTATTTTGTGACCTGCCCACGCGATTATGCCAGCTTGAACTTGGATCGTTCTATTCCAAATTCAAATTTAGTCAATCGTATTGAAATATTTGCAGAATCCACACCTTTATTTTCACTCAAGTTACAGTAATAAACTTCTAGCATAGGAGCCAGAAAAATGGTCTGTCTTTAAGCATTATATGTTTTAGTCCTAAAGACTAGTAAAATAGGATTTTAGTAAATAAAATATTGATTTATTTCTTATGTTAACTTTTAATCTGCCTTTAGGTCAACTACAGGCCAACTACAGACCCATCTCTGTAACGTCCATCCTCGGTAAGAGTATGAAACGTGTGCTCAACGGTAAGCTCCTGGCATACCTAGAAGCGAACGACATCATCAGTGACCGCCAATACGGCTTCCGCCGAAATCGGTTCACTGGGGATCTTCTTGCGTATGCCATTCACATCTGGAGTGAGGGCATCGAGAGACACGGGGAAGCGCTAGCCGTCTCCCTCGACATCTTGAAGGCTTTCGACAGGGTCTGGCACGAAAGCCTCCTTCAGCTCTTTGGACCGGTAAGCTTCCTTCCTTCGGTCTTCCTAGTGGTCTGAGTGATTGGATTACGGAGTTCCAGTTATCGATAGCTGCTCGTCCGGTCAGATATCAACTATTGCTGAGAGATACGTGTCCGGCGCACGGGCTACTGGACCTCAGATTCTGTATCTCCGGGAGGCCATGGTTGAACGCATGAACCTGTCCTTGAAGGCGGTCTCCGTATGAAGTGATGCCAATCTGGTCAGTTTCAATGCTGCTAAGACCCAGGTGTGTCTTTTTTTCGTTAAAAAGAGCCAATTCCACCCGGCTCCATATTTCCGTGGTGTAACCGTGCCGTTAACGGACCATCTCGAACTTCTTGGTGTTACGTTAACATTGACCCTCAATTTCGGTCCAATCATTGAGGCGAAAGGTGCAAAAGTTAGACGGTACTTCACGCCTGAACAGCTGTTCAACTTGTATAAAGCGCAATTTCGGTCATGCATGGAGTACTACTGCTCTCACCTCTAGGACGGATCTGCCAAAATACCAGCTTGATGCACATGAGTCGATTGACAGACGGGCCAAGAGGCTTACTGGCAACGATGCACTGATCACGTCAAAGCTGCAGAGCCTCGAACATCGACGCCGAGTTATCAGCCTGTCGGTTTTTTATCGGTTACATTTCGTGGAGTGTTCGACGGACCTGCACAATTTGATTCCGCCTAGCCCTTTCCATCATCGGACTAGAAGACGTACGGCCATGCGCCATCGGTATAAGATGGACATCCCACCCAAACGCACAAAGCGTTTTGCTAAAACTTCCATTGTGCGTACAGCTAAGGAGTGGAATTTCCTCCCGGAGCCTTTGTTCCTTGATAGCTACAACCAACAAAAGGTCTTCAAGTCAAGAGTGAATAGATTACTTCTAGGCAAGCATGCTTCACCGTAGACCACATCATCGCTTACCATCAGGCGAGACAGCGTTCAAACGCCTATGGATTATTAAAAAAGAATAGGTACTTAATTCCTTTCAAATTCGATATTTTTATTTTATTTAATAAAATTGTTCAAGCGTACGTTATTTTAGGTTCGGTGTAGGTTTTCAGAGGTCACTTTCTACGAAATGTAATAAACGAAAATATACCGAGCTTTTTCCTTTTGTATTAATTTTAGAAGGACAGTATAAAGGTCGTTAAATTATTTTAACTGACCTTTCACAAAAACATTTCTAAACTCGTGTAAAACCCATTAAAGTCAACTAAGGTTAAAGTACCAAGTTGAGTAGCGAAATACATGAACTTAGAAATAGTTTACTAGTATGTGTATTACGGTTACATTTAAGTACCTGGAATTCGACAACTTCTACATGATACCAAATTACCAACATACATAACTCTATGTGACTTTCAGTACCTAATAACAAAAATAGTTTGACTTCAAGTAGTATTTTAGCAAGTTAGTATTAAGTACGCGTAACTTGCTCATAAAGCTAATGGGAAACATAGTAAAATGATAGTAAACGCTCCAGATTCTCTAAGTACTTGTCGAAAATTATGATGTTTTACGTCGTCCTATCAACAAACATTTTTTTCTAAATTAAGTTTGATTTCGGATTTAGATCTAGCAATTGAAACTGCGAAATAAATTTTAATAAATTAACCAAATTTCATGTGTTTGTGTTAAATAGATGTTGAGTTATTAAGGGGTCAAAAGTGGCTCCAAATCGTTCGAGTAATTTAACACACGGCTGCTGCGTCAACAGTTCCTTATTTGCTTGAACTTGGCTTGACACGCTGCCGCTACCTAGGTGACCTAATTCAGACAAGATGGTCCTTAGGTACCCACTGTTTGTCCCTAGCAACCTAATCAGTGGTATTGGCAGTCACGGTGCTGGGTAAATAGTGGTCAGACACCTAACTCCGCTGTGGCAGCTTAGCTAAGCTTCTCAGATGCAGTACCAATCCCATGGCTACCTAAACGATTGCTGCAATCAATCAATAATATACTTACTTACCTAAATATCAATCCTTAAATAAAGAGCTCGTGGTTATTATGGCAGCCGCATGAATCAATGCTCAATGTTAAGCAAGTCGGTCCGTGGTTAGGTAACCATTCAGTTAACGAGACTCCTTGTCTAGGAAAGCACGTTAAGGCGTATATATTCCCCAATGTTAACGCAGTACTGCCCGTATGCCCGCTCAAAGCCAGAATATCAATATTGAACCTCCTTTTGGACAGTTTTGTTTGCAAAATATTCTTTGATTTATATATGCTATTTTAGTTATGAAGAAATTCTATCCATAAAATTTTCAGTGTAATCCAAGTCGTTTTGGAGTAGTATCCAAAAGTTGCGAAAAAATATCGTGTTGTTAATTATTTTTTTAAAGCAAAACTATTAGTTACACGAAAAAACCATGTTTCACAAATAATGTATATGAATCAATAATATTTTTTTTTTTTTTCAAACCTTTTAACCTAGCCGTTATAAAGAGTATGCTTTAGAAAGTAACCGTTTCACGGCACTAAAGCGGTGGAAGGCCCTTAAGCCGATGGTTCTCGCTGCCATTTGGAGATCTTTGGCATTTTGTCATTACAGGTAGTCGGAAGCCAGAAAAT
Source organism: Anorthoa munda (assembly GCA_945859665.1). Classification (NCBI taxonomy): domain Eukaryota; kingdom Metazoa; phylum Arthropoda; class Insecta; order Lepidoptera; family Noctuidae; genus Anorthoa; species Anorthoa munda. The sequence goes on from OX243910.1 coordinate 13,976,570, forward strand.
CCAACAAAAGTGCCAAGGGATATCGTATTAGTCAGTTACTAGGATGCGGAGATCAGATAGGTAGTCACTTCATATAAAACACTGAAATCCAGCTGTATCCGGTTAGACTGGAAGCCAACTCCAACATTATTAGGAAAATGCTAGACAGATTGATTAATAACAATCCGTAAACCTCTAGATACTGAAACCTAATCGATTGCTCCAATCAATCAATCGATAATAACGCTTTGTTGTTTACCTACTAATCCTATACTCACAAATGTATAGAGGCACGCAATAGACTGAAATTGAACCGCACGCCCGACAATCCCATTGACTCTGTGGTTTTGTCATTATGTCCATGCTAATATTTGTCCATCGACGCTCGCCAATCGATTGTTATGTTCACAACGAGGTGCACACGGGTTTAATGTTATTATAGAACATGTGCACTGCAATCTGAGAACTAGGTACTATAGAATTTTCGGTCTTTTTGGAGGATCTAAGAACTTAGTGGCACATTATAAAGGAAAAAAATCTATACATATATACTACAACATAAGATACATAATTTACTTCGATCACATCACATCATCAGCCTTTTAATGTTCCCACTGCTGGGACACAGACCTCCTCTCATAGAGGGAGTGGGCTATAATCCACCACGCGGGCCCTGTGCGGATTGATAGATGTCACATGTCTTTGAATTTTTGGTTCTAGGACATGCCGGTTTCCTCACGATGTTTTCCTTCACCGTTTTGAGAGCAGCACCGTTCTTCTATCACTCAGATAATATAAGACTTATAATCTCAAAGTCTTCTTTCTGTAAGTGCAAATCTGTATTGCGTGTACATGTGGAATTGTTCTTTGCAAAAATATAAGTGTAATTTTCGATAAAAAATATTGTCAATTTTAAATGTGAAACACATTTTCCAGACTTGTTTAATTTTCTTTTTACATTAACGAAAATAATAAAATTTCAGTAGGGCGCGTAGATGTTCATTACTGTTCTGGAATAATAAGAAAAAATAACCTTGTTTCTTTTTATTATTTGCTATCGTCTGTGAAAAAGCTCGTCCTCTCAGAAACTCTAAATAAGTAAGCCGTTCAAACAAGTTTGAGAGTTTATTTCAGAGGCTTACATAAATTCCATAAGGTTTATAGGTACTTTAGAAAACTTGATTTTTCTTCTACATTGCTTATCGAAATTCGCATCAAGTCATAAATACATTTTATTTTCTTCAACCTTTTTTCAAAAAGCATTTTGAATTGAAGGTATATTGGGTACATTATTATAGTCTTTTATCCCGGTCCATCCAAAACCTTTTTTAAACTTAAAAACAACCTACCTTATCGCCGAAAAAATCAGATGATGAAAAAGTAACAATCGACAAAATCTAAATTGCTTGCAAAGCAACCTTACTGAGCTTAGCCCTATTTTTAAAGCCTGATTCACAAACTTTCTTTGCATTACGCTCATCCCGTTTGCTTTTTATTATCAGGTGGTTCCAATGTTGTTACATATGTACTGAGGTAGATACGTTTTACCGACGTCTGCGCGGCAATACAAACACAAGCTGACCAGCTTGAGTGAACTCAGTCCGTCCTGCATCTGGCCGCGACACGAACGTACATTTGAAATAAAGTTCCATGTACCATAGGTCCTATGTAGCTAGCTAAAATAAAATATCGCCATGATATGATGTCTTTAAAATGGGTATGACGTCTGTATTGGTAAAATCTCATTGGTGATGTCACGAAATAATAATAATACGAATACCTTCCCAAAAATTTAGGCAGGTATTCTGTAAATTCATACATTTCGCAAATTCTCTGTAAAAGAGGGATGTTTCCTGGGTAGAAAAATAATACTATTTAGTCAGTAAGATTATCAAATAATATTGGATGGTATTTTTTGCTTTACCAAATCAATAAAAAGTTACAAAGTTTAAGCGAATCAAAGTTCAGGAGTGGGGGCTTGTGACGCCACTAAGGCAGTATATTATAGTGTACTAGCAGCGTGACATTTCGCGATATTTCAACGCATTTTATATGTCAAAAGAAAAATTACGTGTCCAATATATTTTTACTAATCTACCTGACGGACAAAAAACAAATTTTCAGTATCTACCCTATTATTCTCCTTACAATGAAGGTACTTTAACATAAGGACAAAGTTACACAAACTTTGTTCCCATCATATCACGTCTTATCGAACATCGAAGACGTATCAAAGTAAAAAACGTCGATAAACGCTCAAGTGGCTTCATTTCCCAAAGTGATACAACATTCTGTTCAATCCACTTTTATGTGAGAACGAAACACGTAGAGTACCTTTATTGGAAGAGTTTTGGGGCTACCAGGTGTCTATACAAAAAATGTGAAATCTTTATAAAATAAGTCTTTTTCGGAAAGACACGTCACAGGAAATGCTTGTGGCGTGGATATCTTCTGCCGATTTACACATGTTTTTTTTTAAGCTTTGCCCACACTAGAAATTTCTTCTTGTATCTTGCGAGTGTTTACAAACATTTAAACTCACATACACAAGACACCTAGAGCCAGAACAACTCTGTAGACTATACAAATATTACTTCCGTGCGGGAATCGAACCCTCGACACGCAGCGCCACAGCCGCTTGCTCAACCACTACGCCAACCGTATCGTCGACATTATTTCTCAGGTCATCATATTTTCGCCATCATTTTCTATGACATTATTAAATCGACCAGTACTGCTTTTCTATAAAAACTCACCGCGAAAACTAAACTAATCATCTGCTCACATGAGCAACGAAATCAAAATTAGGAAATTCTTGGAAGGTTACTTCAGCAAAAGAAGAAGATTTAACGGAATAGACACGCTTATTAGCTAGGCTTTCAATACGATGATGAAAACTGAGAGAGCACCGGCTCATCGGTGATGGGCAAATTAAAGCATTATTAGGCTTCATATTGCACAAGAGATTTATGCTGCATACATCTAATAATAATTCAAACACGAGAGTTCTATGCTCCCGAGTAGACGATATTTCAAGGAACTGCAATCTCATGAATAGACTTCATTAAGGTAAGTAGGTGGAGAATGTAGAGCAAAGGATTACATGTGAACTGCATACCAGCATAGAGGCAGATTTATGGATTAGGCACTAGTACAACTGTGACAGATCACGTCACTTGAGTTGACAAAGTGTACTGTAATGAGAGTAGGTACCTATTTGATCTGGAAGCTTATCAGCTCATTGCCTGAAAGCACTAATACTGTTCACTGTCTATAACACGCGAAGATTGAAATCGTAGCAACCTTTAGGCACATGCCTAAAGATTGCTGTTTATGCACATGCTTAAAGATTGCTGTTGACAGTACTGTCAATAGTGGCTCTGGGGAAGCACGCAAAAGTGCAAAAAAATCCAGAAACCTACAGCTGAATAAATATTTTTTAATTCGTTATGGCTGGAGGTCATTTACCTAAATCTTTCGACATTTTTTTGCCTTAAAACTCAAATTATGTTGGTACTTTGGTAAAATTCTAAAAATCCCTAAAATCTAATCCTGGTATCACCAACGGTTCTATGTTGTCCATTCGTCACACGTAACGTCTCGTATCGCCGTCACGTAGCGTCCCGTAGAAAACTTTTATTGCTTGCCGTAATTGGGACATCCAAATACAAACTACTTGCGTTAAGACTAAAGTTTACTAAACAGTTTTAGACTGAGGCAACTTTGAACTTTTAAAATTATAAAGAAGAAAGGAGAAGAGAAATACCTTCCTTGCTTCATAAATGCTGTGAAAAAACTCACGTCTTTTTTCCATGGGGGTTCGCAGAAGTTACAGAATGCCACCTGCTACGATACTTACATATTCCTTTTATTTGTTTTACATTCAAGCATCTAGTCCTTTCTGAAAAACCTCACCAATATGATCCGTATATTATTGTCCTTCTAGGGCGTTTCCCCTCTGCTAAAACATACTAAAAGAGTGTTTTTAGCATCCTAAATAGAAGAATATATTTGTACATTACCTGTTACTAGGTACACTAGTACACTAGGCCACTAGGGAAACTTTCAGGCTTATACTTATTTTGAACCGTCCTGGTTTACTTGAAAATGCAAAGCATGGCGTCGCAAACTATATTCCACAAACCGCAAATAAAAACAAAGTTTCATTTTATTTAAATTCATTGCGAACATCGTTCGAATACGCCACGAAACCCTAATTTGAAACTTAGTTCAAAAACGTGGCTAGGTTTTACGATCACTACGTTTAACAGTCTTTACTTTCGTGAATCTAAAAGGACTCCACGATTTTCCTAATCAATTTAGAACATTTGTTTAGGCAAGAATACTTTGCGGTAACCGAGCCTACATTTCGCGTGTTGAATTGTTCTTGAAATTGTAATAGTACGAGATCCCACCGCTGAAATCTGCGGGTTAATTTTTGATAAAACTTATTTTTTATGAATGATACAATGATATGATAGTAGAATAGATTACTGAAGTGTTGCCTGGCAAGATCTAGCCGCATTTTTTTTTTAAATTTGTCCTATATTAGGAATTTCTCCAGTATCGGAGGTGCGTTTGCAACAACAGCTTGCTCTCAGTTAATCGCAATTTATAAATCACCTGGTAAACTGAAAACCCATAGATTGTGGCTAACTGAGTGCTGGCAACCGCTTTTTTACTCTTTTAATTTTTTTTCTTTAAAATGACGTTGAATTTGCTTGAACAACATATTATATCTGGGGTTAACTATATAATATAAATTATAATTTATTTAATTAAGGCAATTACGGCTAGGTAAAGCCAGGCAGCCCTGCAGCAATCTTTTTTACTATCAATATATATATATATATCATTCATGAAAATTAAGATTTATAAAAAAATAATATAACCTGCAGATTTTAGCAGTGGGATCTTAGGCTATAAGAAAATCGTTTTCACGGGGGAATGGTTTGAGTAGCTGTCATTCATCGGGTATTGGGCAATATTGAAACCTGGTTCTCATTTTAATTAAGAATGACGAATGGTGGATGTCAATCACGCAATTCGTTATGAGCACCCCAATGAATATCTGTCTGCTTTCAGGTGGTTTGTTTGATTTACGTTTTATTTTAATTAATTTGAGTTGGAATAAAGTATTTTATATTATCCATTTTGTTTCTTGTTAAGAAAATTTGGCGCACGGTTGGCGCAGTGGTTGAGCAATTGACTGCTGCGCTGCGTGTCGCGGGTTCGATTCCCGCACGGAACAAATATTTGTATGACCTACAAATAGTTGTTCCGGTTCTGGGTGTTTGCGTATGTGAGTTTCTATGTTTGTAAACGCACCCACGATATAGGAAGAAATTGCTGGTGTGGGGCAACGTTTTTAAAAAACCGGCCAAGTGCGAGTCGGACTCGCACACGAAGGGTTCCGTACCATTATCGCAAAACACTGCATAAAAATCACGTTTGTTGTATGGGAGCCCACCTTAAATTATTTTATTTTAATTTATTAATTATTATTTTTTGAAATAAATATTACACTAAACATTCTGTGAATATTTCAGGCGTCTACCTGTAGCCGTTATTAATATCGAGCAAAAAACGGCAAAAATATCACGTTTGTTGTATGGGAGCCCCCCTTTAATATTTACTTTATACTGTTTTTAGTATTTGTTGTTATAGCGGCAACAGAAATACATCATCTGTGAAAATTTCAACTGTCTAGCTATCACGGTTCATGAGATACAGCCTGGAGACAGACGGACAGACAGACAGACAGACAGACAGACAGACGGATCGCGAAGTCTTAGTAATAGGGTCCCGTTTTTACCCTTTGGGTACGGAACCCTAAAAAGAAAACAAAAACAAATTGCATATTCTTAATAGCTATAATGTTATATTACTGACTTTGCCATTCATACTAATATCATATCAGAAAGTAATTCTGTCTGAATGTTGTACTTTATTTACGACTGCAAAGCTAAATCAATTTAGATAATTTTTGGTGTAGAGATAGATAGGACCTTGGAGAAGGCCGTAGCTTGTATATTTTATCACAGAAATAAGTTCCCTCGGGATAATTGCCGACGTTCACGCGGATGCATCTGCTGGCAGAAGCTAGTAATGCAAATAAATTTTTAGGGTTCCGTACCCGAAGGGTCCAAACGGAACCCTATTGTTGTCACTCAGGTCCGTCCGTCAACCGTCTGTCTGTCTGTCCGTCGTCAGTCACACAAGTTTTACAAAACGAAACGGAAATAGAGCTACAGTCTTTAAATTTTCACAGCTTAAGCATCTTGTTGACCCAAAGCCATAGAAATTGTATAAAAATAGTTTTGAAATATTTTTTCGCGCTCCCCTTTCGGTGTATTTTTCGTTACAGCTAAGGAGTGGAATTCCCTGCTGGAGTCTATATTGCCTGATAGCTACAACCTGGGAGTCTTTAAATCAAAAGTGAATAGGTTTCTTCTAGGCGTGCGTGCTTCATCGTCGACCGTGGTCAAGCGCAAGCCTATCAAAAATAAAAAAAATATGTATGGAAGCCCTCCCTTGCTTACATACAGCAAAAGGGGAGCGTGACCTACCCCATCGAGGAGTTTTCGTTGTTTAGAGCTCGTTGAGTGGATAAATACTATATTATTGTTTTAAAAATATTGGAAAACAAAGGAATGAGAAGCCACCAAAGTCAACTTTTTTACAAAATTTGGTGCCGAATATTTTTTTAACTTCCCATTGACCTATGAACTTAAAATTTGGTGATAATGTTTATTATTACGTATATTTTACTAACATATAACAAACACTAATATTATAAAAGCGAAACTCTATGAGTGTGTATGTTTGTTACTTCTTCACGCTCAAACGGCTGCATGGATCTGGACGAAATTTGGAACTGAGATAGATTATAGTCTGGAATAGCACATAGGCTACTTTTATCCCGATATAATGTTCCCTTGGGATGATTAAACACATTTCACGCGGGTGAAGCCGCTGTTAGAAGCTAGTATATTGATAAATCAGATTTTTTCTTTGAAATATAAAATTTTTTCGTGTTACAACACACGGTTTCGTACGGAAACCTAAAAGTGCGAAGTCCGACACGCACTTGGCCAATCTTTTCTTTTCTTATAATGTATTCTTATCATCAACAATAAAATTGAATTTACCTACTGTAATTGATAAGGCAACTCCTAACAACTGTTTTACTACCGTTTCCTGTACTTCCTGTAGGTAACGTAAAGTTAGTAGTAGCCGGCAACTCATTTTCATGTTATGGTTAATTTTCCGTGTTTATGTGAGAACTTCAACAGTTGTGGCTAGTTAGACGAGAGTTGGGTTACTATTTCGATCAAAATGTTGTGTTATAATTTTAAAGGTTAGCTTTACTCACTTTTTACTTTTGGTAAAAAACGTAGATTGATGATTGTGATATTTTTTACACAGTATTGATAATGAAAAAAATAATTAAAGAAAACGAGAAATAGAAAGAAAACGATTATTTGCTGCTGCAGTTTTTATTTGTGTTATCGTCGATGACTTCTTTATTGCAATGTTGAAAAAAATTTGAAGTTATATCGCAACCCACGGATTTAAAACGCTACACAATAAAAAAAAACGTAATATGTGCTAGGCATGTTCTCTGAAAATTTTAAATTGGTAGACCTAAATTAATTCCCTCCCGGTGGGTGCCCGCATTGTCGAGGCGGGGGGGGGGGGGGGGGGGCTCAGTAACCGTGGCTTGGTTACCCACGGTGAAGCGGTGAACGGCCGCTCGTCAGGGCTTTTGCCGATAAGCCGACGACGTAGCGGCCAACATGTAGGTTGCGGTGCTGCCTGGGCAACATCGCAACTGAGGCGGGCCGTGATGTCGTATGGGGTCTCCCAAACCCATACGATATCACGGCTGAGGGTTGGAGGCCGCGGCGGGCGAGGAGTGCCGGTATTGCGGTGCGCCGCTCTCCCTACGTACCGCGGCCTGGACGGGGTCGCCACCGTCTGATGGCGGACGCGGTGGGGCCGCAGGGGAGGAGGAGTGCCGCTCTCCCTGCAGCCAAAACATGGTAGGTGGCGGGGCCATTGACCTTGACCCGTCACAAGGGGACCAAGAATGCCATATACGGGTTCATCTGCCACCCATGTACTGGTTTGGTCCTTGGGGTGGTCACGGCGCACAGTGTGTTCTGGTGCACCGGTGATGGGGGGTAATCCCCAGAGGAGGGTCCGGTGACGGACAGCCGCGGAGGGTTCGCGGTGAGTGCTAACGCGTACCCGTGTTCCCGCCATAAGCGGCACATGAGGTCACCGTGGAGTTTTAGTGGGTTGGAGTATGCATGAGCATTTCTCCAAGTTACAAAAAAAGGCCTAAATTAATAACTTTTAGTAGTACCAAAATTAATATCCCGTAATTTTACCTTAAATTAACACATTAAGACGGCACAGCAATCAAAATCTGGCCCTAATCATAACACAATACTAAATTGAATAATAGGATTATTTGTTATGGGAAACTGACAGGTGTTGATACATAATAAGTCTTAGAGTTCCTTGTATTACATAAACCGCCCCTCAATATAGGGAGACTTAAACCACTGCTGTTTTATTAAGGTTCCCACAGACAGGCCCGACAATGCGACAACGATGAGACGACCATTTTCCATAGAAATCGTTCTAGACAATATATCCGTAGATCAATGTCTACAAATAGACATGTCGTATTGTCGTGTTGAGCTTGTCGACGGAAGTCTTTATAGTTCTCTTGCTCGAGTCATAGTCGTACCTATGTTTCTGTTCTATGTTGCTCACAAAGATTATCAAAGGTACCAATTCTGTTTCTGTAGTCTTTCAGACGGCTTTCTATCTTAGGCCGACTTGCACGAAAAACTTAACTCAGAGTTAGTACCTACAACGAGGTTAAATTGACAATATTGTACGACAAACTGTCAATTTAACCTCGTTTTGTGTTGTGGCCCTTATCATAATAAGAAAAAAGTTAATTAAAAAAATCAAAAACCCGACGACTGCTTAAAAAGCGAACTAAAAAGACGTAAACAAGAAGAAAATCATGCTGTGCAGTCGGAGGATACATATTTAGTTCGCTTTTTAAGCAGTCGGGTTTTTTGATTTTTTTAAATAACTGTTTTTATTTATGGTAGATTTTTGTTTTTTTTGAAATACTACATTTAAACATTATATATTTTTGTAATCACCTCTTAAAACCTTTATTTTGTTACCTCACACGATGGACTGATAACACATTACCCTCCTTCGGCAGTCGGGTAAAAACAACTTAACATACCCTACCCAATCCAGCACAACAAACATGAGAACATCCTCCATGTCATAACATTCCTCAAAAAAAAACAATATAAATATAAAAAGAGCTGCGTACAGCATTAACAGTCGATTCAGCAAACGTCGGCACACTCTTTCAAATGAGATGGCAAGTAATTTCGTGAAAACCCAGTTCTGAAATAAATTATTCATCGGCGACGAAACGCCTCAAGCCCGTATTCATTTCATTTCTGAATCTGAATTCTACTTTTCTTTCGCGTTTTTTGCCAAACCTTACCTTTAATAAATTTTATATAAACCCTAAGATTAAACAGCGAAGTGCTACTGGAAGGCTTCCGATAATATTGGAGATTGGTTGTGTAATACAATTGTAACTAGTACTGCGTTGTACAATAAATGGTTGAGCATAATTTTGCGGAATTCTGTAGTATTGGTAATTTTTCAGAGCAGTAGGTAAAGTTGTCGGCACGTTAGTTTGCAAGAGTCGTTAGATGCGCAGAAGTCGTTTTTTAGGTCTCTTTGGTTACCAAGCGGGACGCGGGGAACGTTTAGCACCATTCCGAGCGCTGGATTGGTTGTTCAGTTGACACAAGGATCGTCTGACCAATCGCGTCGCGTCCACGTTCCGTTCGCTCTATACGGTGGTTGGTCAGTTCGCATCGTTCGCACACTATGCGCGAACTTACTGCCACTACGCCAAAAGCTTGCCAAGTTACATGCCAGGGACTATACATGTTTGTTGGAAATTAAGTGCTGCTTTCACTCTTAATAGTTCATTGCAAAAGTTTTACGAATTTTCTGTAACAAAAAATGGAAAATTAATATGAAATCAAACGTTTTTATATGTTTTTTGGAATGTAGCACCATGAAATACTTCAATGAACATGGTGCTAACCATGTTCATTGAAGTATTTCATGTATTTCTCCATAGGAATCTACCTACGTTTGGAAAAATGCAACCAGCCTTAGCCATAGAAGTTGAAATAAATGCTATGTGTTCCAAATGGCTTCAATTTAAATACCTACATGTTTTATTCACTTTTCAAGACTAAATGTTATTTTCACAACTTCATCTTGGACCACGTTATGGTCCATATTTCCTAAGGTTTAATCAACGTTGAAGCGTCAATACCTACGTGCGTCGTACACAAACAATTACAGATAGGTAGTTACATTTTTGCAATCCCAGTCTGGTCTGATGGAATGCCGCAGAAGTAGGTATCCGTATTACACACAGAGCTATTTTTCAAATCCTCCGTGCATCCGTGATGTATTAAAAAAGTTTTCAATTTTGCTTGCGTTGACCGGTTGCCAGCTCTCCTTCACTTTAAATGGAAATGTTGCTTCAATTCCTACAACGAAAAAATATACTTTAAAAAAATCTGTCTAGTGAGACAAGCTGGTAGATAGAAGTTGGACTTTTATTTATAAGAACGTCAGTCTCATTCTGTAACTTTTTGATTTATTTGAATATCCGTATTTTATTATTGAGTCTTGAATAATGTTTTTCGTAAGAAAATAAGTAGGAAGTATTTCCAGACTGATAATTTAGTCATCTGGATCCGTCAAGGGGTTACTTCTACAGAGGTTTTTGGTTAGTATAAAAAAGGATACAAAACAAAACAGCTTTGTTTTTAAATTTATTATTGATAAGCTCGAATTTGATCACTATCTCACCTGATGTTCAGTTGACTGACTGACTGTTCAGAGTTCTCTTGTTGCCACCTTCAGGATTGAGGAGAGTTTTACAGAAAAATTATAATTTAAAAACTATGCATACTTATCTAGAGCAAAAGCATACCACCAGACTGTAAAATCCCTATAAAATTCAAACTATCGCTGAACAAGAAACTTTGAACCCCGTCTCATATCAAACTGAAAGTTTCAGCCGTTATCAGGGTCTGTAATGGCGGTGATTGGTTCACGCTTGCAAACTAAACTCATTGGCAGGCCTCTCAAAATATTACATAATGATAGAACAAGATAACTGGGACACATAATTGTTGTGTAGAATGGCTATGAGCCGAGGGCTATGTGCCAATGTTTAGGAAACTATACAAATTCATTTCTCAGTGAATGATTATACGGAGTGACTTTGAATTCGTTGGAATTTTTTCAGCGATGGGCAGTGTGGAGTCGTGAATAAGAAGAACTTTTAATAAATCCTTTTTATTTAATAAAGAATTAAATAAGGAACTTCTAGTATAAGTTTTTTTAATAATTCGGTATCGACACTAAAATATAAAAAAAGAAATATGTTTTTCAGCAGGTACTCGCATTAACATCATCAATATTTGCGTAACTGGACAAAACGTAGGATTTTATTTTTCAAAATTTCAGTTATGTTCCCAAAGTAAAAGTCGTTTATATTTATGAATATTTTCAAATCCTAAAGATTTCTATGGAATTAAGGAATTAAAACTCAACCTGTAACAAACATTATGTTTGTTTGAATATAGTTTTGTTGATTTTATGAATGGATAATCTGTCTCGAAGTTTACGTTTAGCGGAATGTCGAATTAGATCAAGAGATACTGGTTTTGTAAGAAATTAGGCGTTTCGTACTTGCTAATTGGGTGGTTGTAGGCGGCTTTGAATTATTTGTTAGTTGAACAAGGATTGTTTAGTATCAATCGCTTTTTGGATCTAATAAATTTAATTATTGTACACGAAATAGTATAATGTATTTTTAATAGACTTCCCAAAAAGGTGGAGGTTCTATGTTTATATTTTTTGTTATAACTTTATCCACAAGTACAAAGGCGGACTTAATATTGTGGTGTTCATTCCACATGTCTTAGTTTACTTACGTTTTATAATATATTTTACAAATTCTTTACATTGGTATAAACCTGAAAATCATGAGATTTGTTTTAACATCCAAAACTATTATATTATTTTTAACTCTTGACATTTTTATTTGACGTGATATCTGTCTATTTTATTTTCTTAAACCATAGACATAAGATACCATGGACAATACTTCTTAAGCTCGTTGTACATTATTATTTTCATAATAAGGGCAGTGGCAGACTGCGCATCTGTAAACCGTTTTTATTCGTTCATGATTCCTTAATTGATATTTGAATTTAAAATTAAGAAGACATGTCGGAACGAAGAAAAACGGGCGTCACTTTTTTAGTCTTGAATCTGGACGGAGACTGAAAGTCCGTTTTCTGTTTAAAACTACCAGGTGTACCATTGTTTCTAAAAACTCTTGAAAACTATATTATATACAGCCTGTGAATGTAACAAAATCTTAGAAGTGCAATAAATATAATTTATTGAGTGTGAACTTAAATGTGTGCATTTTAATGGTTCATAAACTTCTTCGGTCACCGCTTCATAGAAAAGGGCTTGATTGATCGGCATAATAAGCCACAGCCCGACCTCAACACTCCTATCTGCCAGTGACAGCCTAACTGACTGCCTGACTATTAGTTCAGCTGCCTTGGCCATCCATCTGTGTTCCTGCCTATCCGTCCTGCTGTCTACTCTACAGCCTACCTATCCGTTCGCCTGGTTCTCCGTTGTGGAGACTGCTCATCTATCAACCTCGGGCATTCCACGACTTCCTGCCCAATCTACTGCCTGGATAACTACCCTCGACGTGAGAAGCCGGACCTTCCTAGTTGCCCACGTCGTGCGAAGCCGGACCTTAATTTGTTATTTATATCCTTTTCTTAGTTTTAATTTATAGTTACCTTTACTTTTATTAACGTGGCTTACGTATAGCTCAGAAGAGCTATACGTAACGCTACAATATCTATGTTCGACTGTACGTATTTTTTTTCGTCAATTGAGGACTGATTTAATATTTTTTTGTGTTTAGAAGGGTACTTCGCGAGGTGGTTCCATAATAACATAAATTTGGTGAAGATCTGATGAAGAACTTCGGCGATATTTTTAAATATTTTTGTATAAAAATATATCTGTAGTTCTTTCTCTCACTTTAAGTGTATTCATTTTGAAGTCGGTTGTTATATCTTCGTAATATTTTTTTTGAAGCCTTTATTAATTTTATTGATAAAGAAATGGATATTGCTAACAGAAATTACTAACATATAGGCATTTTTAACTTTCTGTTATATTTACATATTTACAAACATTAATTACAGGTCCAATCAGCAAATCTTCTACCAGGAACATAAAGAGGCACCTATATACATATATATTTTGTAATAATAAAAACGTGTTCGCGTCCAACATCTTCATCCAACAACATAAAATATCGCCACATTGCGAGCTACTGTTATTTTTTCCCCCTTCCTTACATAATTCTTCGGTCCTCAACTTATTGTTATCCCTCGGCTCTCATTTTCCAACATAAATCAACTTGCAACAGCTGCAGCGTTGCAAAACGACTAAAATATGAAATAATACGGTCCTTTAATGTAGGTACGTACCCTTTTTTGAGTTGGATGGAAACTCCATCTGAAACAACTCGTTTTTTACTTTTTTTCCCAACAATAATATTATTACTTATAATAAGCCGCACGGGTCGAACTTCAAGGTTAAGCAACGCTTGCCGAGGTCGGTCCGTGGATGGGTGACCATCTTTACATAGCATTCCTCCATGCCTCGGAAAGCACGTTAAGCTGTTGAGGCCGGTTGTCATTGTCGATCTTTGGCAGTCATTACGGGTAGAGAGAAGCCTGAAATCTGTCACCAGTCTGACCAAGAGGTATCGTAATACTCAGTTACTGGGTTGTAGAGGTCAGATACCGATCGCCCGCCTGGTCGCGACCGCCTGGTCGCTCCATATAAAATACTGGTATTCAACTCCAACATTATTGGGAAAACTTAGGTAGATTGATTGACTTATATTAGGGTGCTTTTTCACCAGAAATGTGCAAGGTAGTTGGGCGGTGCGAGGACGTGAAGCGGCGCTATGAAAATGCGTGCTTGTTTCCACCAAACCTGCGTGAAGAACATGCGTGGTGCGTAGCGAAGTTGCGAAACGGTGTGTAGTTGAGTGGTACGGGATACATAGCAGACCTTTTTTACATGTGCGTGGGAGAGGTATGGTGTAGCAGGGTGAGTGGAAAGAACGGTGAGCAATTACATTACATTATTCGTCACATCTCTAGCCCGGTTTACTAATGATAAAACATATTGCCATAATTTACATTGACATAATGAAATTCAACATAATATTATTAGGCATAAATGTTTTTCCATAATGGATATTGCCATAAATACTGTTGACATAATAATAATGAAGCATAATTTTATAAAGTATAATCTGTTATACACGAATAATGATATTTACACATAATGTTCTTTGGAATAAAACAATCATATTCGCGGCTCAAGGGTGGCCCAAGGGCCAGCCCCGCCGTACCTTAACCTAATCCAATTGAGTCCTAACCTTTTTTTTGTTCTCCCTGTGACGGTTTAGGACAGTGGCCCACCTACCACTTTTCCGTTGCAGGAGATAGGGAGAGCGGCCAACGCTATACCGACTCTCCTTCTCCCCTGCGGCCACACCGCGTCCCCCATCATACGGTGGCGACCCCGTCCAGGCCGCGGAATGTAAGGAGAGGGGTGCACCGCAATACCGACACTCCTCTCCTGCCGAGGCCTCCAACCCTCAGCCGCTATGCCTCCCATACGACATCACGGCCTGCCTCAGTTGCGATGTCGCCCAAGTCAGCTTATCGGCAAAATCCCCTCCTCGGGTTTTTCTTCGCTTCACCGTGGATGACCAAGACATGGCTACTGAGCCTCCCCGCCAGGAATTGATTTATTATGAACGAAATATTATGCCTTAAAAATGTATGCGACTCCAAATTATGCCAAAAAAAATTAGACCAAAAGACAGTTGTGTTAACATTTGCATTATGCAAAAGTATTATTATGCCACAATATTATTATGCTTATAAAACTTTTGCGAAAACGTTATGCCAAACAATATTATGCCTAAAAATTTTATGCCAAGAGCTGAGATTCCCCTCTAGCCCACATTCGTCTTTGGCATTCCTCTTTTTCTTCTCAAGCCTTTTTGTACGTCCAACTACCTAACGCCGCTAGCTCTTTTCCACCAGATCTGTCCTAAGCTAGGTTAGGAAAATGATGTGATTCCATTAGTGGATTTTTCGCTTACTCACCGCCTAGCCTAGCCTCTTAGCACATCTCAGGTGTAAAAGCACCATTGGGGACCCCTTAATCCAATCTTTATGGCATGCAAAACACGTGAAAATCCAATCGAATATATTGCAAAATTAAACCGAAATTGACGATATTGCGATAAACAATATTACCTAGATACAATTTAACCTCCATAATTGTTGTAAGTAATAAGTTTGGTTAGATCAAGATCCATCAAATTAATCCGAAGACCCAGTAGGTATCGAATGTTCAACTCAGATTAATTATTATAACAATTTCTACTATGTAGGTAGGTACTCCGATGGCCTACTCCTGGAATATATCTTGGCTTCCGCAAGAATTATACCTCCGTATACACCTCGGTAAATTTTTAGAGGAGTTTTCTGTATTTCCTGATGGCTACAAAATGGGGATCTTTAAGTCAAGAGTGAATAGGTTGCTTCTAGGCAAGCGTACTTCACCGTCGACCACATCATCGCTTACCTTCAGTTGATATAGTGGTCAAACGTGAGCCTGTATAAAAGTTCTCATAAAATAAATATCCTCAACTTATTCTTCTTCTTCTTCACCATCGTGTCGATAATCCATAGAGTTTTTAATTTAGATGTTATGCTTCGACCAGAACTTAGCCACGTCGACAGCCCTAGCACTGGCCTCGCACAGGCCTTTCATGGTGCAGGTGTCAAGTCTCAAATAAATTATATTTTTGATGTGATGAAGTTTTTAGTTTTGGTCGCATGTCACTGCCGCCCGTAGCGCCAAGTTCATTAGGTACCAAGTGACCAACTTTTTATTGGTACCGGTTTATTTTATGAACCACTTAGGGCCGATTTTACAATAGTCTGATAACTTTTAACTGAGAGATAAAAATGGCGGTTTGACAGCTTTTGTAGAGAAAATATGTCAAACGGCTATTTTTAATCCACAGTAAAAATTTAACAGACTATTGAAAAATCGGCCCTAAGAAATCTATATTTATTATGTTTTGTCAAATATTGTTACACCCCTACTAAATTTTTTTAGAAAACCAAAACCAGAATTCCAATTTCAAAAATAGCATATCAACTGCCACCGAATCGGTCACATGTCACACAAGCAACACCTAATTACATAACGTGCTCCAACAATTTAAATCTGATCGGAAATTGGGTCTATAATTTTATTAAGCTGTTGTGAGTGGCATATTGGTGCGGTTTAATTAACAATTCACCCCAAAATACGGGCGGGCTTGCCCATAACTCAGCACTGACATGGATTCCTGTGACACAGCCGATATATGGCTGCACCTATGTGACCAAATGTAAGCTTATCTTGAACGTTTTGTGGACTTTTGTTAGCTTCTGTTCCTGTATGATGTATGTTTTGCGGAACCGGATTTTTATGAAGGGTGTAATGATTTATTTCAGCATTTAAGCTGGTTGCTGACCAAGAGCTAAGCTCAGTTTGCTTAGCATAGCTTTAGTAATGTTTTATTCTTGTGTGCAGACCGTAAACTATAACACAAGTATGAAACACTACGTTATACCTATATGCGAACTAAAAAAAAAAATGTTTCAAAAAAATACAACCGACTTCCATGAAAACACTACAAAGTGAAAAATAACTTCAATTTCGGAAGTCAATGATCCTGTTTTCGTTTCTTCGTTTTCTAACAACGCCTTCCGAAATTGAAGTAATATTTTCAATTATTTTTTTTGGAAGTCGATTGTATTTTTTTGTAAAAAATGTTTTTTTTAATTTTCTCGTTTTAGTGGTTCATAATGGACAAGTGTTTATAGTGAGGTACCTGTAATACCCACAGTGATGCCAGAATAGATTACACGAAAAATACTTAGTGAGAAAAAATTACAAACACACTAGCCACTACGATTTTCGAAGTTTCCCCTCGATTTCTCTGGGATGCCATCACCAGATCCTGGTTTCCTTATCATGGTACCACCCTTGGGATATCTCCTTTCCAACAAAAAAGAATCATCAAAATGACGAAGTTATCCGCGAACACACAAAAAAAAAATATATATATATACGGTCGAATTGAGAAATCTCCACCTTCTTTTAATCTGTTAATAATAACTTAGCTTGGGTCTTGGTCTGCAAACAGCTTTAGATATCTACTCATTTGTTTGGTTTATGATTCATTCATGGAGCATTAGTGCCATTAAGCCTTGTTTTCATACGCAATTACTTGTGCCGATATTGATACAAGTTTTCAGGCCAAGACTTAATGCGGTTAGCATTAAGTCTTGGCCTGAAAACTTGTATTTTAAGAGATACCTAGACGACAAGACTTTAAACTGATTTGCTAAAACCAGAGTAAAATAACGAGTCTAAGTAATTAGTAATTTGAATAAGTAATTATTCCAGAACCCATGATTTACTGCAAAAATCTGCTTAAAAGTTACAACAGTGATTGATTTTCTTTTAAGCTTTGAAGTCAGTGTTAATATTCGCGTCCCGCACCTAATAAGAATTTTAAGCGGGCACTAACTAACATTTTTCAAACAAAACGAAGTTATTTTTGAAATTACAACGCGTACTAAAAGTTAGGTCAGTGTTGAAACTTTATAATTACATACCTTTTTGCTTTGAAATTTTAAACTTTGTTAATTTAACTAGAATATAGAGATAAAGAATAATGATCAAAGTAAATGAATAATCAATTAAAAATCTTTGTGGATGTGTTGAAATAAGTTTTATTTTGTCTTAACTAAATAAGTTCGATATGAGTATAAAACAAGTTATATAAAATTTTCTAAATGGCAATATGTTTATAAATACAATAAATTCTAATAATAGAATTTATCATATATTTATTTGTAAAACATAATATATTATATTATGAATATCAGAGAAGATAAAAGTGGTAGCAATCTCATAATATTAATTACATTTTTATGGCTTATTTAGCTAGTCCTTGTTCATCTGCTTAATTTATTTATTTAGACTTCATGCACAAACGGTACAAAGGCGTCTTTTTTTTTCTCTACTAGTCAACCAAGGGTGGTGAAGAGATAACATGCCATGTGCATTGTTTAATAATATATATAAAACCAGTTATTATATAACATACTAAAATCTATAAAATACACGTACATATATATTGAAAATAATATATAAATATATATATATATAAATTTATAAAGTAACAGAAAAGAAGAAAGTGAGATGACTATACTTACTTGTTTTGAATGTAAATTCGCAATTTTCGCTTGAATGTATACCGACTGGTGGCCGTCCTGATCTCGGGAGGAAGCACATTACAAAGAAGAATGGACTGTATATGAAAGGAAGAGTGAACCAAATCAGTAGTATGCATTGCAGATCCTCAGCCAAGCAGCTAGAAAGCCTAAACCAAAAGAAAAAATCTCGAATAAATACTTCAAGAAACTCACCGAAATCCAAAGCAGACATAAAGATGAAAAGAAGTGGCTTACATACATGAACCAACAATTCTCTCCAAAAATATTTCCCTTAATAGCGGTTTTCCAAATCCTATCTACACAAAATGTTTAAGCTGGGTTAAGTACGGCCCTCATTTGGGGCTACCGTCGACATTCACCCTAGTAAAAAAAAGTTACTCATAATAATAAATACCAATTTCTCCAGCGGTAAACGTCGAGTCGGCCCATAACCATGGTTTTTCAAAACCTGCTCGGAACACGTCCGCACAATCTAGTTGCCTTATATTAAGCCGGAAAATGGGAAAGGAAAAGTCTACGAAAATACGTTGCCCATGAAAATTCATGTTACTTTTGTAACGTTATAATATGGTACTGTTATTTGTAATAATAACGTTGTTTCAGCTCCGTTGTATTTCTACCTACACAAAAAAAATATAACGGCTTTAATATATATGAACGGAAAAAAGAAACATACATAATGTAGCTAGGTAGAGGTTAGAATGATACTAAAAAAAACACTGATTTAAGTTCCCAGAAATGTAATTAAAAACATCTGTTTAGGACTTCCCCACGAAAAAAATTACAAAAGAAAATTCAAAATCAAGGTATTTATTTCAAGTAAACTTTAGAAGTACTTTTGAATTATCAAACAAAAAATTAATAAAAGGATGACTCTAGTTACAAATTCGCAAGCGTCTGTAGGTATCAATGGAGAAGAATTTGCAAGAAACTCCCCGGACCCTCTTTTCCATCAGTTTTAATTACAAGTTTATTGTTACATCATTCTTGTTGAAAAAATACATATATGTGAGAACGATGTAAAAAGACGTGTACGTAAAAGGGTCTAGAGTAACAAATAATTAAAAAAAAAAGCACTTTAACAGGCCGAGACAGCTAAGTTATGACCAATCCCAACTGATGGCGCTCGTTCACGAACATGACGCATGGATCGGCACCACTCAGCTCAACCATCATGAAGGGAACCGAATGATCCAACACATGTGCCACCATCAGAGAGAAATTAGAGAGAGCATGACACACTCAACTGCCAGGGCACACAGAAGTCAACGAACGACACATAGGTACAGTGAATGGTAGATTTATCTACAGTCGGAACATAGTACTTACACATGTGCTGTGCAATTATATAATACTAAAAGAAATTGAGTTTATACAATACAAAAATTTTCATACAGTCTTCAGCAGGTCCAACAATACTTTGATACTTTTCTGCCCATCACTAATTGTTCTTGCGCCCTAGTGGCTGCGGAGCAGGACCAGCATTGAGCCAAGCATTTTTATCAGCGATGTAATCCCCCAACTTATAATATGCTTGCCTACATAGTGTGCGTTTTATACAAGTCTACACTACATTCTAAAAAAAACACCTGTAACATATTTGCTATCAATTACTCACCCGTTTAGGTCAACAGGGCGCTCCATTAACCTCTCAAAACACTGAATATTTTGCTTGCACGCGCTCACATAATTTTAATCAAAAATTTATTAATATTTGCTGTACCCTGGAACATTATACGTTATGGCATCGCGAGTTACAAAACAACGAACATGATACCGCCCTACGCGATAACTTCGTTAACACAAAATGAGCCTTCAATAGCTAAAGTTAAATTAGGTTAAAACAAAATAGCAGGGGTAAGAAAATAGCTGTTTACTTTTCTACTTACCCTGTATAAACAAATGAGGTTAATACGTAATCAAGATCTGCGTGATTACAGACGCAATTGAATCGAAGTTCGCGACGATATTGTTGAAGTTTTTCTGCTTTAAATGTGACCCGATTGTACAAAGTAACACCTAAGTGTCGCTCTATGCGATTTTTCTCTATTTTTAACCGACTTACCAAAAAGGAGGAAAACCGACTTAAAAAAAAACATACTTGAAGTGGAACATAGAACCTTGTTCCACTTCAAGTATGTTTTTTTTTATGTACCGATTTTGAAAATTCCTTTTTTGTTTGAAAGAGTATGTTCCCAAATTGGTCCCATTTTAATTTGGTGAAGATCTGATAAAGGTCTTCGAAGATATACAACATATATCTTCAATAAAGAAAGCAAAAAGCGTAAATAGCAATGAAATTAGGACTCGTAGCGTCATCAATGCTCAGTTGTTACTACCAAAGTACACAAATTTACACGGCAAGAGAGCGTTAAAATATATAATACCTTACCTTATTAATAAACTACCAATATCATTGAGGGACAAAATAACTCAGAAAAACATAAAATACAAACTAAAGGAATATTTTCTACAAAATTTAAATACATAAGATATATACATATATATACTAATAAAATATATTATTTAATAAATTATAAACAAAGAGTTTAAAAAAAATAAAAAAACAAATGTAATACCTAACAATAATATCAAAACACAAATAAAGTGGAAAATTAACAATTACTAAAAACATTTGGTTTTATTTTGGGAATAACCTGTATCAACTTAAAAACTCTCCACCACTTTTGTTTTAAGGATGGAAGGCCGGTGTGGTCACCGATGTGCGCTTGTTAGTATTAGAGAATTATTTCGCATATACCCGCTGTAATTTTTATTATTTTTGTTGTTACTTTTTACGTAAGTACCTACTCAAGTGGTTATTATTTTTTGTATAGATTATGTAGTCGATGTTTTTGGTGCACGGTAAAACTCTAATGAGTTTATGTTGGCATCAACTTAAATATTTAAAATGTATGTGTTTCTACTGATTGAATAAATAAATAAAATAAATAACGGCAACTCTCGGGATTGCTGCAATCGCATGTCTGTTCATTATTTATACCATTTCATAACTAACATCACGCCAGTACGCTCTTAAGGGGTACGCAGATCTCTCATTTCACCGGTTATTTTCAAGTTTCATGATATTCGGGTAATCTATTCTGGCGTTATAGGTACATTACTAAACAACTTGCCTATTAGGTAGGTACAACTAAAAAGTGTAAAATAAAAAAACATTTTTGCAAAAAAATACTACCGACTTCCAAATAAAAAACTACAAATTGAAAAATAACTTTATTATTGTAATTGTAAGTCAGTGTCTATAACGCAAAACATTGGTACCTACTAAAGACACCGACTTCCAAAAAAAGTAAAGTAATTTTTCACTTTGTAGTTTTTTATTTGGAAGTCGGTAGTATTTTTTTGCATAAAACATTTTTTTTATTTAAAAGTACAGTACTAATAGTTTACTTTTGAGTTTTGAATTTCCATGTTGGTAACGAATTTCAACAAGCATTTTCTTTGTAGCAGATTATAGATTATTGAAGCTTAAGGTGGCAACTCACGATCTGAACATTTGCCATGCAGTATGGCGCTCTTTGTGTGTGCCAACAAAATCTATGGAAACAGCTTGGCCCAGCTTTTGTAAGAAAATTTAACAGCAGAAAACCCAAGTAGAACTTAAGCATAAGAATAGATAGATGCTGTATTGCTCAATAACATAATATTAAAAAAAAAAACAGAATAATATTCTTAGTAAAGTTAGCTCAGTTACGGCGTGATATTATGGGGAAACAGCACAGATGCACCAACACTTTTCACAAAGCAAAAAAGACTCATAAGAATCCTAGTAAATATAGAAGATACCGATAGCTGCAAACCTCATTTCCAAGAACAAAAATTACTTACCCTCCCCAGCCTATACATTCTAGAAATGTGCAAATTCGTTCGAAATAACCAACACTTATACACGACAAGAGAAAATATACAATCAAGATACACATTACGCCATAAAAACAGGTTAAACCTACCAAGCTCTAAGCTAAAAATGCACTCAACAAGTACATTAGTAATGTCAATGAAAATATATAATAAATTACCAGAAATAATTAAGGAACAACAAAAATTGAATCCATTCATTAATAAATTAAAACAATTTCTATTAACTAAATGCTATTACAATGTAAATGAATACTTAAATGACAAATTTTAAATTAAACTAATTGCAATCTAATAAATAAATAAATACCTAGTCATATAAAAGCCCTCTTCCTCTCTCCTACTTTTGCAGTGCCCGACAGGGTCCACAATGGTCTAAATTTGTAACCTACCATCTAAGTTCACATGTGGAAGCAATAAATGTATATTGAGTATTGAGTATAAAACTTTAAATATTTTTCGCCATAAAATGAGTACTTACATTTATTTTAATGTTTTACCCACAAAAAAATCATGTACGTAATGGCATAAAATTCCAATATATCTTTTTCGATATGAAAGATATTACAATACAAACATTTTAATGCTATTATGATACCGTGAAAGAGCTCCCTTGAGTTTTCCTTGGATGGCACATTACGTTAATATAGTGCTTTATATGAAAACAACCTAATTTGTTTTGTTTATGAAAAATCGTCGCTACCACGCAAGTCTAAATTACACGCGACTTTGGAAAGTTAACACATATTTATTTTTAAATTATGCATTTTAAACAAATTATCCACTGCTGCCGGGCGAGTACGGCCTCTGTGATAGGCTTGAGTCACGCATTTTATCACGGTTTTTGTTCCCAAACTGTGATAAAAATATGTGATTCAAGCCTATCACAGTAGGCCGTGCTCGCCCGCTGGTCATAGAACTTCATCAATCGTTGCCACATCGACCTCAGTGGACGTCTTTCGGCTGAGATAATGATTATGATTACACAAAATGTATCCTAAACTATACATTTCATGTTAAGTCGTAGATTACATGGCATTACAATCAATAAAAATGGCTGAAATTTTAAAGGAAAATTGGAAAAACCACATCTAAAATGAACATCCATCATGACATCCATTTTCTGGCATCCACTTAGTTAAAACAGTGACAAATTGTTAAATAACTACACAAAAGCTAGTTATTTTCAAATCCAGAAACCATTTGTCACAACTAGCACAAAATTAACAATCCGCAAAGGTCACTTAATTCCCTGACGCACACCTTTTTGACACAGAGTAGTAAGTAAAATGGAGTAACCATCCGACAACGCGAATGCATCGTATTACGCAAGTTTCAGCGTCGATTGTACTACGACTGACGATTTTTCCCCTCCGCGTTCCAAAATTGAATACAGGTCTGTAGTTATTCCATTCTACTTTCTACTTCGTGCTTTTATAGGTACAGTAGGCGACATTTTTTCGCCACCTCTTTATATTTTTCACAGCGGCTAATGTAGTAAGTGCCAACATCGATCAATCATGGCATTATGTGGGGATTAACGATATTCGGTTGCGTGTTTGCCGTGCGTGACATGGAAGTACTTGCCGACATCGGTTCATATTAGCCGAGTCGACCCAACTAAACTAGACAGATACGTATAAACGACTGCGTTTATCGAATTATGTTACCCGTTTATTTATTGGGGTATTGAAATATGGATTGTGTGGATAACGATGGCTGCCTATATTTTGGAAGCGTTTTTCCTTATGAGGTAAAGTCTACTGTTAGTTTTTGTTATTAATGTTCCGTTCTAAGAAATTCTAATTGTCTCTTTAATATTTAGCAACTACATTGTATTGTATTTTCTCGGAAAAAAAAGGAAAGTAAGAAAACTTGTAGTCATTAATCGTCGCTCGTGATATCGATAAATATTACTTACTTCAGTGACAACAAAAGCCTTTCATGAATTGTTTTAATGGCCTCAATTCTCTTTATACTCCAGTGTCACTAACTCGGCTTATCATCAATAAACTTCGTGCGAATATAAAATCCGAACGATCACCGCAAACTGATCCGCACAGAATTTTATTGAGATCAACACAACTTGATACATGGCAGCGAATCTACGATAAGTGCGGCGCCAAATAAAGAGAACACCTCTAAGAAGAGCATTAATCGTAATCACTTAGCTGAACGGCCACTACATCTATCACATAAAGAAGTCGAGTCACGAAGTGTGTGCGAGGTTAAAGTGTCGGATGCTCACTTGTTTGAGAAAACCGCAAATAAATATTCTCGAGTGCGACTAATTGGTTCCCGTTGGATTCGACAGGCGTCCGGATCCCGGTACTGTGGTCCACCGCATAATTTATTGGGCTGACTGTACCCGCAGTGGCGCGGACGGGACGCGTATTTACTAAGCGCTATTCAGAATCATGCACCTGGATCTAATAGTTACGTATTCTGCGGCTGTTATTAATATCGGGATGGGTACTTGAGGTCGCTGAATAAGAAATGGATACGCGGGGTGTTTATTGTGGAGCTGTTTGTGTGCGGAGGATCAGCGCTTTGTGTGGTACGTGAGCGTGTCTGTGTGGATTCAGACGTTGTTACGTAAATGAACGAAGTTGGTTGTTGTATTTTTTTCCTTAGTGACGCAGTATTAAATCAGCTTTTCCTGCAATTATTTTCGATTTCACACAAAAAAACAACATGTAGAAAGGTCATTAAATGGTCTACTTTCATCTATACATCTATAACATCTATACAAATAAATAAAATTTAAGTGTCTGTATGTAATATCAAAATAACAACGTTTTATTGAATGTACGTGAAAGTATATATGGTACTAACAACAAATAAGCAATTTTTAAGATTTTTGTCTGTCTGTCTATCTGTCTGTCTGTCTGTCTATTTGTTCCGGGTAATCTCAGAAATGGCTGGACCGATTTTGACGGGACTTTCACTGGTAGATAGCTGATGTAATAACGAGTAACATAGGCGTATACGTTACGTATACGATCACGAGAAAATTCATAGTTCCGGCGGGAAACTAAAAAAATAAAAAGTAAAATTTTACGAGTTTGACGCGGGCGAAGTCGCGGGCAACAGCTAGTCTATACTAATATACTAATTATATAATAATAATATAAAGAGGAAAGATTTTTTTGTTTGTTTGTACCAAATAGGCTACGAAACTACTGGACCGATTTAAAAAAATCTTTCACCAATAGAAAGCTACAATATTCCTGAGTGACATAAGCAATTTTTTTCCCGAAAACGGGTCCTGTAGGGTGGCCCACGGGAGCGAAGCCGCGGGGAACAGTATCAAATAAACGGATTTTGACCAGTGAACAATTATTCTCTTAATACTGTTCTCATTAAACATTATTGCTAATACCGAATAAGTGGGTACTCAATACAGCTACAAACAACAATAACAATTGCTATTTAAAATGAAAAACTCATTTACGGCCTATAATACACAGGCATGAAAAGTTAATAATGAAAACAATCGCATTGAGGAAAACAAATGTGAATTTTATTTTCATTCTTTCCACGTTACGCAATCATTAAAAGCTGCGATCCGTAATAAATGTTAAGTAGGTGACCACTCCAAACCTCACTTCCGGCAGACTGTTGGTGCCATTGTTAATGTAATATCCACACTGAGGGCCGTCCGCTTTTATTCTTTACAAAATCGCCCACTGAAAAGCTAACTCGTAAAACATTAAATTGATCTTGAATAATTCCGCTCGTGGAAAATTTTACTCGTAGATCCGTTTTTCACTTCTTTAGCTCAACGTTTTTGCCCATTTGGATGCCGGAGCGTATCCAACTGAGCCTGTTATCCTCTAACTTTGCCTTCTCGTTGAAAAACTCATGCTATAACCGTAAATATCAATTTGTATGAAACTAGAGGGAGGAGACGTAGCCCGGGGCAGCGCAACTTAGCTTACCACAGTCAGTTACAAATTGAAGTGGCTACTTACAAGGATTTAGGATTTGAAATGTCACATTGGCTTACGATAGAACTTTAAATTGGGGAACATTTCGGGTCATAAAAGTCCGGAGCTTTATTATAGTTACCGAACAGTTTCGCTGGCGCTGTGATATGTAAAGTCCAAGTTTTTTACTCGTGATTAGGTAACTATTTATGAGGTTTGCAAAGTACTAACTGCATTCGTTATGAGTGAGTGGAGCTGTTCGCTTAGTGCAGTTCGTTCTGTTTGTGAGCCATATCATTTTATGAGGAGAGGAATACCAACTACCTCTGAGTTCAGTACGGTATTTGGGATTTATAAAATCCTTAATGCTCCACTATCAGAAATACGAACGACGATTTTTCCCGCGCTGCATTATGAATTAAATTTATTTTTAAAGCCTGTTTACTTTTAGCTTTATTAAACAATCCAGCGTATGTAATTATTTACACTATGATAAGTAAGTATACCTGACATGGTCTTGAAGCCTTTGATGCTTTCACACTTGCGCATAATGAATAAAATCGTGAAGCTACTCAGTTCTGAACAACCGATTGTGTTTAAAATCTGAACTCGCTACCCTGAATGTCTTGACTCGAGCTTGACTAAGCTAGCTTGAGACATAAGTGACTTGAGTGTACATAGGTATGTACGACACAATCTGCCTCACAAGGTCTGCTGAGAAAATGTTTGCGATAAGCCCTTTATTGAAGTCACTTAGAAATACTGTAGTAGCCCATTAGGTGATACAACGTTCTGTCATGGTTATGGGGAAAAAAGATTATAAGCAGCACTTTTTTTAAGCATACATAACAATAGGCATACGTATCAATGCTTTTCTTACCTAAAGGTGCGAATTCACCGCCCGGTCTCCGGGGTGTGTTCGCGCGCGAGATCGAGACATGTGTTGCACACAAACTCTCCTCGATTTTAGTCGGTGTCATCAGTTATATTGTTGAAAATTATTATTCCACATTCCAATAGTAAGCCAAGTTATCAAATTACTATTGAAGGACGAAGAATGCGACGATATGATATTATATTATTAGTAAAAAACTATTTCACAAAAATATAAACCAACTACATACGCAAAACTGCAAAAATTACTTTCATTTCGGAAGTCGGTGTCTGGTACCTCTTGTTTTTATTTTTTTTTCTACACCGACTTACGAAACGCAGGTTATTTTTGCACTTTTTACTGTTTTGTTTGTGGTGTTTTGACAAAATGTACGGGCATTTCGAGCGCGATGAGCGTCACCACTTGCCCGTGGGTCTCGCACGCGCACTCACTCTCATACGAAACTTGAGGACAAGTAGTGTCGCGCGTCTCCTGCTTCGATCGAGTGTCGCGGTCTCGCGTCGTGGTCGCGCGTTGAACTCGCACCTTAACTATACCCTTCTGGGATAGTTAAGGTGCGAGTTCAACGCGCGACCACAATAAGCAATAAATAAGTAAAGTTTTTTGGAGACAAGAACAAAAAATATGAGGCAGTTATATACAACACAAGTGGGTATATTCATAAAGGCAGTAATATGATATAGATACCTTAAATACTCCTTTTACTTCATTTAAATACTTCGTAGCGTAGTGTTCTGGAATTTCTGCATACTCCCTTGGGTACATGATGCGTGTGTTTTAAGCATGCATGGACTTAAAAAATACCTATGCTAAAACAAAGCAACGTCATTAGTTAATGAACTACAGTTATTGCTTCTGGGTAATGACCCAGAAGCAATAACTATTCCCAGATTAAAAGTATGTATGTATAAAATTATAGGTATAACAGAATTTTTTCTACACAATTCAAAAACCGACCCGATACGAATGAATAAATTTTTTTATGAAAGCATCCTAACTGCGGTTTGGCACTAAATTCTTCTATAACAAAGGTAGGTGCGATGTGAAACGCTGAAATAGTTTTTGCATACGTTCAAGCTACGCGGTGGGGTGTGTTGCCTCCGCAATAAATTGTACGTTTGATTCCAGTTTATTTTTGCTGGATTTAATATCGGGAATATAGAAAAAATATGAGTTCCTTATGAATAAATGGTTTTGGACCCATTGTTGTTCAATTGTTTAGCATGTTTAGCTGTCGAAAAATTTTACTATACCTGGTATCCCGTTTTGACTCAGGCAGTATCTATCTGTATTTCACTCGACTGCAGAGAAGCCCAAGAGGAGGGTTATGTATTTAACCTGTTTGTTACTTCCTTCCTTTTTATAAAATTTATATTTTCAGTGTTTTTTGGAATGCTTCATGCCTGACGCAAATAAACTCAAGGAAACTGCCTCTATTCTACTCAAATCAGTTGCCATGACAACGGAAAATCTCTTGATTTTAAGAAGTTAATGCCAATAAATAATAAAATGTACTTGCAAATTTTTGAGAAACTTTATATTATTGCAAGTTTCGGTACTAAATTCTTCCAAAACATAGGTACGATAAATGTAGTTTTTGTCACACGCGGAGGGGTGTGTCGCCACCGCTATAAATTATACGTAAAGTTTGATTCCAATTTGTATAGACAAACGTAAAATGGGGTAATATTCGCGTTGTATTTGTGTGTAATTTTTAGGGTTCCGTACCCTATTACTAAGACTCCACTGTCCGTCTGTCTGTCTATCAGTCTGGCATCAGCCTGTATCTCATGAACCGTGAAAACCAGACAGTTTGGAATTTTCACAGATGATGAATTTCTGTTGTCGCTATAACAACAAATACTAAAAACAGAATAAAATAAATATTTAAGTGGGGCTCCCATACAACAAACGTGTTTTTTGGCCGTATTTTGCGATAATGGTACGGAACCTTTCGTACGCGAGTACGACTCAGTTGCTGATTTATTTATGTTTACTTATCCTGACCTTATTCTAGACCTTTTTAAGCTGGTCGATAAAAGATATATTATTCCACTTCATCATCATATCAGGCGAAAGACAGGACATTGGGCGCAAGGTTGGCGCAGTGGTTGACCGATTGACTTTTGATTGACGATTGAAAAGGCGTTAAAAATATTTTCATGTTTTCTGTGTCTTTTTGATTATCCTAACACACATACTTGACTATTCTTATTCCCATAAATCTCCTAAATCAAATAACTTTCAGTCACCAATTAACATTGTTATATTCGGAGTGTATTAGAGCTATAATTTTATTAACACAAGCCTACAGAACCCGCTGTTTCGTAAACGACACGAATATAAGTACAATCTCAAACTAAAACTCCTATGCTAATGAAGCGGTTTTCGGAGCCCTGCACATTGGACCCTTGTCAACAAAGTTTGTGTATTAACCAAATAAAGTGCAGGCTATATGACCTACTTTCGACTAACAATTAGCCGGGTTTAACGGCCTTTGACATAACTATTACATTGAATGGTATGTACTTACTTAATCGTTGTGTAAGTGGATGGGCTGGTTGGCACGCTATCATTCGGAGTTTTTTTCTTTTTCGTTCTATTTTTAAACTGTAATGGGGAAGCGAATGAAGCAATTAGGCGGTTTTATTCAATGGGAATTTCCTTTTTTTTAAATCGTACGACATCTTGAGGTTATGCTGCTTCTTAAAATGAAGTAGTAATACAAGTACAGTTCAGTGTACCTACTTGTATTAGTAATACTAGATCTTTTCATTGGCAATTTGAAGTTACGAACGTTCCGAAACCAATTTTGATGCTAAAGTTTGACAGATTTTCAGGCCAAAGTAAAGTTACTCAAACGCTCAAATTCTTAATTCTTTAACCGGAGGCACAGATAATATAATACTAGCATACAGATGCCCCATCCCATACAAAGAAACCGTGCCGACGTAACTAGTGTTTTTCATCTGATTATACCGATTTTTTTTTTAAATTGATCGCGTTCGGTTCCGTTCCACGGCGATAGATAGATCACCATCTATATCCGTGGAACGGAACCGAACGCGAGTGATGTACAAAAAATAATCAGTAGAATCAGTACAGTACGTTGGCACGGTTTCTTTGTATGGGCTGAGACACCACTGCCGGGGGTAAGTGCTATTTCTAACTTTGAAATGACTGCACTGGTTTAACTTGGAAATAAATTCATTGCTTAACTAAAAAAGTTTGAGCAGAAAATGTGATCCATATTAATATAGCTGGTATATTATATGTATAGCTCACACCGTAGATGAGATGAAGTTGCCCTACGGTGATTCTTTCCGGTCAACTTTTCCACTTCATTTAAGTTCTATACTTAAATTGTACTTAATGGCGAAAAGTTGGGAACTTCACAAAGATTTAACAATGCTTATTTTGAAGGGACCTCACCCTCCACGTTTCCTATTTATCTGAAGGAGGCTTTGTTACAGAAACGTTTATTGAAGGAAAACCATTTCGTTGCTTAATTGTACATTTTACGTATTCATTAATTACTTACGAAATGTTATTTTAATGAAGAAACTGCGAGATTAAACTGTTAGGTAACTAATTCGATTTAGCACTAACTCCAAATAATAAAGATTTGATCAAAGTGTAAATAGACCAAGTCGCAATAGATGAATAAAACTCCACAAGATTGCCAAGTTTAATTATGAAGTTAATTACGTTGGTTTGATGAAAAATTTAAATCCTCACTCAAGTTAATTTCCTCAGGAACCCGGGATCCATTTTCTTATTCACATTGCTCCGGACAAATTTAATCCAGACGAGAGAAGATTCTTAGAAATCATTATTACTTAAGTTATGAAGTTGAGATCCAGAGCAATCGAAGTAATAATTGTTTTGTGTAATACAAACATATTAGACAACTTTTAACTAAGCTATAACATAAGCTATAAAACTTGGCTACCTAACTATAAATATTTTGGTTTTTCTAACAAAGACGATAGAATTTTAGCACAGATTTCTATCGTGAAATCCTTCTTTTTGGTAACGTTAGTTCGATCATGGGGTCTCAGCGCTAAGAAAGAAAATTTGGTTCAAATAAATCACACTAGATGGCGCGATATGCACCGATATGTTATTAAATGTGTGTAAAATTAACATTTTCTGGAATTGAACATAAAAATTGTAAGTAACTATGGAACATTACGCTCTTAATTCACATTACAAATATTATTTGATCGGATCATTTAAAATGACGTCAATAGATGGCGCGGTTTTAAATTTCTGAGGCATGCCACTCGATTGTTTAAATTTGCATTGTAACACATTTTGGTGCAAGGAAACTGTAAAAACGTGCAAAAAAATACTATAAAACAAACCTTCACTGTATTTAAAGAAAAAAACATTCACGAACCGGGTAAACCCTTTTACTTGCAAGTTGCTGCTAACACCATCTATCTAACGCCGTGGAACGGAACCGAACGCGATTGATGGAAAAAATAATCGATTTAATTAGACGAAAAACGCCAGTTACGTCGGCACGGTTTCTTTGTATGGGATGAGGCATTTGTATGCTAGTATTATATTATCTGCGGTTCGGTCATTAATTTAAGGCACTATATACGCCCCAATGTTAACGCAGTACTGGCCGTGCGCCCGCTCGATGCCAAAATATCAATATTGAACCATCTTTTGAACAGTTTTGTTTGCAATAATATATTGCAAACAAAACTGTTCAAAATTGATTTACATATGCTATGTTAGTTATGAAGAAATTCCAGCCATAAATGTTTCTGTATAAAATATTTTATACATCCAAGTCGTCGTGGAGGAGTTTCCAAAAGTTGCGAAAAATATCGTGTTGTTAATTTTTTTTGTTAAGCAAGACTATTAGTTACTCGAAAAAACGTTTTCAAAATTATGTACATGAATCAAAAATATATATTTTTATCAAACCTTTTAACCTAGCCGTTACTAAGGAGTTTGCTTTAGAAAGTTACTATTTTACGTCACTAAAGGGCATGTAGGCCCTTAACAGGTAAACAAATTCATGTTCCCTATCTCTATCAAATCATAGGTAAGCTATTGAATACTAAAGGCGTTAAAGTTTTACAAATCTCGATAACCAGTTTTCTTGTGAAACTCACATATCCCACCCAAATAGTTTCTAGTGATTAATTAGTCTAATTTATCAAAGATTTTAGGTCAAACGTCTTTTTAACATTCCAATTTTAAATTAGCCCCACGCGACTTTCAACCAAAGAAATAAACAAACCAATTTTTGGTCACGGCCCTTTTTATTTTCGAACGACATTATTAGTATAAATTAATTCAATGTGCGACCATATTAATTCAACGTAACGACATCTTTATGAGCTGTGACACAAAGTAGGACGTGTATACGAAGAATAAATCTGTCACTAAAGTTAACGCCCGGTCACAAATTGTAATTTACCGTCACATGTGCCGAACGAATAGTTATATTTCTATTTTACTCATGTCAGATGCGAATGGAAGGCATCTTAACGAGTGCGGTAATGCTTGAACGATAACGTCAATTAAAAAAAATTGTTTATTAGGTACTTGTTGGGTGAAAAATGTGAAAGGCCAATTTGATTAGATTTGATACGTTCAATTGATACTATTTACCATGCGTTAAATCAATACGTGGTACGTTTTATCAAGTTAAACGATTACGTTGTACTTGATAAAAAGTACCTATAATGGAAAATTAAAATGTACTAAAACTTTAACTGGAACTGTCGACATAACCTTACCATCATCATGTCCAACACGTTGAAGAATATCGCTCTACAATGTTCACAAACTCACAAGTCCATGTGTCACAAGCCTGAGCTAATAACTCTAATGCGCTTATTACCCGTTGCCCTTGTAATATTGTAAATTATGTCCCTAGTCACACCATGTAACAATAAATCTTTGTCTAAATCAAAAACCATTAGACACGCTTATTCATAAAGCTGGTTCTTCTGTTAATTCTATTAAAACATACACATTGTGAGCCGAAGCTAACCTCAAATTGGATCCTCTCCGAACAGTCTTGGGTCCCAGTTTGTCAACTTCAATATTTAACTTGTCCCCTGTAGTTTCCAAGTTCTATCTGTCATGAACACAATGGTTGAGAACAGTAGACATACTTCAGTGTGTTTTGCGATCTATTGCTTGCTATTATGTGCTCTACAAAGTTTTAAGTGTTACAGATGCTCGGAAAAACTTTGATTTGGCAGCAATTTTAGTGTAACTATACAAACATTATATTTGGGGCGAACAAAGTTTTCATAAAGATAAAACCACTGTTGGGATAGTATTGTAATATTGTGCTGCCAGTGTCAGCCAATTCATTCAATAACCTTGTGGGGAATTTATAGAAATGTGGAATATTTACTTTGATTGTCAAGAAAGATGCCAATCCGACACTGATGATTGATATGTATTAACAGACATACGTTTATGCGAACAGGGAGTTTTTTTTCCCGAAAATGTGCCTACAATATTATGTTTAACACCAATTTAAAAGCTGCAGAAAATGATATATATGCATACTCAAATATTTAAAGCACTGCATTTCGACACTGATATCAGTATTTCATAAATTAAAAAAAAAAACAGAAACTTCATTTAATACCAGACTAATTGCCAATCCAAAACAACTATAAGAAAAACTTACATTTTATCGATATCATTTCCGACATCATTTGTCAATACCTCGTATTTTTACATGGTTCGGTTTGAAATCGAAGCGGTGAATCGGTTATCCAGCAGTCGATTCCCTCGGCGACCAGCGCGCGACAATCTAATGAGGTCCCAGGGGAAAGACGTTGCCTTCCATTTTCAACAGATATCGTTCGTACGCTTATATTTCTGATAAATATATTCACGTAAAACCTGAATATTCTATCAGGGAAGCGTTGGGGATTGGAATCAATTGTCTTATGTTTCAATATCTTTTGGTATTTCTAGGATAAAAATGATATGTGTATTTTTCGTTTCTATTTTGCTACCGACCTATAGTTTTCTACGAATGTTTTTAATTGACTAGATGATTTGTTATTGCGTGAAAGTTACAGATGAGGAAAAATTACTCAATCACACTTCCAAAAAACTAACATGGTAAATAAAACTCGTAATCGAAGACTGGCTTATATCGTTTTCGTATCTTCAAGTAACATTTATTGTATCAATTTATTAATATTGTGTTAAGAATCATAAACTAAATACATATATATCGGTTATAAAACACGAGAGTATCTACTACAATACTTACATCATTCTTGATCCAGCCCATTATCATGAAAATCAATTGAGGAAACAAAATTCATAATATTGATACTTATAGACAATGGGTTGGAAAATTGCATATACGATGTGAAACCTAAACAAAAACTTAAATGGCACGAAGATGATAACGTGGCCAAAAAGTTCTGGATTGGCAACCACGTGCCGGAAGACGCTGGGTTGGAGGGTCTCCCACTAGGTGGACTGATGACCTGGTTAAGGTTGCGGGAATCCGTTGGATGTGATACGCACAGAACCGGTCAAAGTTGCGATACTTGGAGGAGCCCTATGTTCAGCAGTGGACGGCTTTCGAAGTCAAAGTCAAATATATTTATTTCGACTAGCCCAATAAGCGGCACTTTTGAACGTCAATAATTAAAATTAAAATTTACAAGTTATAAAAATTTATTCTACAGTGCATTGCGAAATTAGCTTGTTATGGAGAAGAACGCACAAGAAACTCCATACTTATTCTCTTTTTTTTTTAAATAGGTGTTTTACAATATTTACATAACTACATATATTAATAAATTCACATATGTGAGGACGATGCACCCAGCAATAGCACTACACCACTAAACTATTAAAAGCATTAACTGCCGCACTCAGAGACATTTAACGGTTACTTAATGCGCTCCTTAGTATAGATTTTGTACTAAAAATCTCTACTAAGGAGAGCTTTAAGTAACCGTTAACGTCTCTGAGTGTGGCAGTAAGAGGTAAATTCATTAATTTAATAAATAGGAACATGGTTCTCACATACTTACAAATATTGCAAACATAGGTAAAATACCTACCTTTCGGCTGAAATGATGATGATGATTGGTATACCCCTTGCCAAACTTCTGGGCCGCCCTGAAGTTGGTTTACCGGATGCGCGAGGCTCGAAATGGTGCTGTTTTTGTATGAGATTCACTACTGCGCAGCCATTGTAGCCAATTTCAGGGTGGCCAAAATGTTTAGCGAAAACTATAGAAGTGTAGGTGCTGTACCATCAATCTCAAAACAACACACAGAGAAG
Source organism: Anorthoa munda (assembly GCA_945859665.1). Lineage (NCBI taxonomy): Eukaryota > Metazoa > Arthropoda > Insecta > Lepidoptera > Noctuidae > Anorthoa > Anorthoa munda. The sequence continues at coordinate 14,012,147 of OX243910.1, forward strand.
TACAGTTTTGATTTCCAAAGCCCTTACTGATCGGCTTTGCGAAACGTGAAGGAGATTTGGACGTATGTAGGCTCTTTAATGATTGGCAATAACTCCTAGTTGTATTTCCAGGTTAATTGGTGCGTTTATGTGTGTAACGGCACCAGCAATCTTACAGAACATAATAATAATTTATATCCCTAACCATAATATCTCGGCTGTCTGCTGGGAATTATTAGCTTTTATCTACAAAGCTATTAAAGGCGTATTCAATTTAGTATTAGTAACTACTCAAGGGAATTAGTTGAATTTATCATCGTTGCGTTTGTAGGTAGATCTGATTTATAAAGCTGTTTAGTGAGAGATATTTTGATGGTAATTCGTAGTAATTAAGTAGTTTAGTGTTCTGTTGTATTTTGTTTAGCATATTCAGACTTGGCCTCTTTTAGGCTTTCACTTACTCGAGTCCTATTCTAAGCATCATATATTTGGAAACTTTACATCTTTCCTATACATTATTCACTTCCGTAGTTGATAACTTTATATTTCAGATTCTCACAAAAACATCACCTTCGTCTTCTCCTTTCATTTCTACTCAGATATTCATGTTCTTTATCACCAATTTCTTCAAAATGTCATTATGAACACCGAACATATAGATCTTACGTACGACTATATACGGCGCTGGCGACATTAAAGTTAGCCATATAGTGACGTATCTGCACATAACTAGGAAAGATAGATGTGGCGACTAACTTACTAAACTTACTCAGAAACTGCAAACAAGATCTTATTGTGGTCGTGTGCTGTAGATTGTTTGTAAGTGCACACGACCGTTGATGATTTAATGTAGCTGCTACTGCCTTTGTCGAGTCTCTCGAGTGAAAGTGGTTTCTCGAGTTTTTGTATTTATTTATTTATTAGGGACAAAAAAAACAGTTAAAGTTTAAAAAAATATATGAGTACAATAATAAATTTGCAAACATATAACCCACACCATTGTCCACGGATTAAGAAAGAAAGAAGAAAGAAAGAAATGTTTTTTTTTAACTGGAATTGTAGATGATAATATATTGTTATCTTTGAGGGGTAGGCAGATAAACCTAGTCTTTATTGTGCCTATACTATAACAAAACCAGCTCATTTAGAAGTTCATGCACAAGTACAATAAGTACAATTAATTAAAAAAGATACTAATATTAATATTAATAAAGATACTAATATCTATAATAATATCTATATTAATAAAGATACTAATTTCTTTACTAATATTGTAGTAAGACAGCGAATGGTCATCACATTCCCTGTACTAAAACAGTTGGCAGTCATGAGATAGACTATTTCCCAGTAGAGATATGATACAGGCTGACAGTTACCGGTAGTTCATGGTTAGAATGTAACTATCCAGCATTTCTTTTATATTTCTGTGAAACAGTCAAAACACATTGAAACCTTACTTACTTACTTACTTTGCCATGTCTGTACATTTTAGGGGTGGCTGTTTTTGTTAAAACAAATCCACACCGATTTAAACGATTAGATGAAGTAGTCCCACGTAATAGGCGCGACAACAGCAGGATATGTTCTCAAACTGCGAGAACAACCCTCATGCGCAAAAGTGTTTTCTGTATGGCTCCTATCATATTTAATACATTACCTAAAAGTTGGAGAGAAATGCCCTTGGCACTTTTCAAAAATAAGCTAAGAAAGTTTTTAGTTAGTAAAGTGTATTACAATGTTGTAGATTTTTTAAATGAAAAGGACTTTTTTATACCGGCTCCTAATAATAACAATTGAATAATGTGAATTTTAAATTAATTAACTTTTGAATGATTCTATTTGACTGCATAGTAATAAATAATCTGGACATTATTTAATTTATTTTGACTATAATATACTTAATTATACTATAATATCTTTAATTCAATTATTATTTATTTGTTTTGTATTTTGTAACGACACTGTAGAATGGCTGCATGTTAAAATGCAATATAATGTAAACTAATATACCTTCGAAAATTTTTTACGCCATTATTGGCAAAACATGGACGCTCACAACATTTATTAATTCAATACCATGCATGTCTGATTGGATTGAATAATGTGAATTTTAAATTTATTAACTTTTGAATTATACTATTTGACTGCATAGTAATGAATAATCTGGACATTATTTAATTTATTTTGACTATAACATACTTAATTATACTATAATATCTTTAAATCAATTATTATTTATTTGTTTTGTATTTTGTAATGAAATTTTAGAATGGCTGCATGTAAAATGCAATTAAATGTAAACTAATATACCTACAAATTTTGTACGCCATTATTGGCAAAACATGGACGCTCACAACATTTATTAATTCAATACCATGCATGTCTGATTAGTCATGTAAACGCATGTTTGACAAATAAAGTTTTCTTTCTTTCTTTCTTTCTTTCAAAAACCCTGAAAACAAAAGACGGTAGTGACAACCGAGGAATAGAAAAGCCATTTCTCAGGAATTAGAATCAACGGAACCAGACTCAAACCGAAACACGTGTTGACAATATTCTCAGCAATATCACAATACATGAAACAATGGGTTTTTGTTCCTCTATGCTCCTAAGTTCCTACATTTACTTGAAAATATACGTAAATCAATTCGCTGTAGTATAACTAAGAGTGAAGAGAATGAACTGCGCTTCGTTGTTCATTTCCCAGGTGAATTCGTTTCCTACCGGCACGGAAACCATCGACCTCCTTCTTCGGCTTTCAATCATAAATGAATATTGCAGTATAAAGCTGAATAAAGGTAGAACGTAAGTATGAATTTTTAAAGTGTTTAAAGCAGGGTGGAATAATCAGCCAGTCTGTATTGTAACTAAGCTTGTAAGGCTCTTTTCTAGCGTATATTGCGACGGATGCTGCAATTGGCGTGGTCAACCTATTGGACCCAAAACATTTAATGAGCTTCCCATCGACAATGACGCGCTCGCGTATGACCACTATCTCAACTGATGGTAAACTATGATGTGGTTGACGATGAGGTACGCTTGCCTAGAACTAACATTCACTCTTGACTTAAAGACACAGGTTGTAGCTATCATATGCCTAACTCAGACCAGCACCAGCTCCTCACACATTCTAGACTAAGAATATATGTATTTGTATGTTTATACCTAAGTAACGTTTGATGTCTGTTTTGTGAGGAGAAATAAACGACTTTATTATTATTATTATTCCCAAACCGTTTATAGTCCGGTCTGGTTAGTTAAATAGGGTTAGGTTAGCAGTAATTCGCATAGAGCTGAAAATTGGTACACCACTATAAATTAAATGTCAAAAGTTCCCATCGATCCCACACTTGCAAAAATTTTTAATCAAGGACAAAGGTCACAAATATGGGCTTTTTGCGTTTTATATCCAAACGGTAAGTTTTATGAGAAAAATAGGTCCAACAAAAATTGTAGATTATGCAATTATCTATAAAAATGTCTGAACATTTTTCTTCTAAACGTCACCGTTTCTGAGATATAATGGTTGAAATAGTTGTATTCTTCGTAATATACACACGTTTCGTAATATACGCCTATTTCACAATCGAACGGAAGACCGATACATCGCTGTTAGAACAATTTACTTCCACCCCGCAGGAAGAAGAAGAACAAGGAGAAGAAGAAGTACAAGAAGACGAACAAGAAGAAGAGGAAACAGAATTATCAAATGATTATGAATGAGACGGATAATTTCACCTAATTTTTTAGAATTCACATGGCTGTACCAGTTTTTACATAATTTTGAATAGTATTGAATTCAACAGGATCACAATAGATTGTGAAATATACCTATCGGGGAAACTACGTTAAAAAAACGCGCCAAGTACACTACCTCCCAGGTGGCGTGGAAACGTGTATATTATGAAGAATACAACTTTTTCAACCATTATATCTCAGAAACGGTGACGTTTAGAAGTAAAAATGTTCAGTCATTTTTATAGATAATTGCATAATCTACAATTTTTGTCTGACCTATTTTTATCATAAAACTTACCGTTCGGGTAAAAAACGCAAAAAACCCATATTTGTTACCTTTGTCCTTGATTAAAAAATTTTGCAAATGTGGGATCGATAGGGACTTTTGACATTTCATTTATTCTGGTGTTCCGATCATTCGTACCAATTTTCAGCTCTATGCGAATTAATGCAATGTGATATGTCTAATTTGACCGGACTATTAGTGCCTATGGGTGGTATGTCCACCATGTATAGTTCTCGCCAAACTTTTTGGCCGCCCTGAATTTGGCTACAATGGCTGCGCAGTAGTAAGTCTCATACAAAACAGTACCGTTTCGTGCCTCGCGCATCCGGAAAGCTAACTTCAGGGCGGCCCAGAAGTTTGGCGAGAACTTTACCGATGACGAATCGGTACATGGTGGACATCCCTCCATCGTCGTACGTCTTGTAGTCCGATGATAGAAGGGGAGAAATTAGTTAATTCAAAAGAATAAGTGTCTAGAAAACTTAGCTTCATCTAAAGAAAACCAGTTTGCTAAAGCTCAAGACAGAAATTCCATTTATCTACTCCTTTACATTCAACATTTTCCAACGTAATGTTCCCCAAGATCTTTGCCCATCAAAACTAACGCATCTCACCAAAGGCTGAATTCAAAAAAACTTATTCGTCCCATCACATAAATAAAACTGTAAGTAACGTACCTATCTACCTATAGTGTACTAAAACAACTATCTAAGGAGCCGGTCTATCCATTCTTTATCTTTAACTACCCAATTCCGTCAGCATAAAAAGCGCTTTCTTGCCATTTAGCGCTGTTTTCGTCCTTTTTTACCTCAAAACCGAGGCTATAACACCTCTCCCGGGTGCGGTAATATTTGCATTTAGAGCGAACGACTGATATTCTGACCTTATCAGAGGGAGATTGTGTTTGAGGGACGAATTCTGATGACGCAAGTGGCGCGAATCACTTAGATCGGCTGCAGGAGACGCTTCCCGGCTTCCCGGCTTACGTGATAAAAATATATTCAAAATGGGAGATTCCGACGGTTCAGTTCAGAATAATTTTAAATTATTACAAAGTTCGTGAGTAATTTATGCCTCATGATTTATGATGTTAAGTACTAGAAGAGCAAGTATTTGTTTGAAACTCTAATTAAGATGTATGTTAATTTTCATCTTCTTTGTTCTAACATTTGGCCGGATGATTTCCAGAAGTACGGTTATACAACAGTATACAAGAAAGCACACTAAATTAAATTCAAATATGATCGCGGAGCAAATACCGAGCAACTCTAGTAGGAATTCCACTAGAGAGCAATTCTACACAATGTGAAGTTATCGGATTCTGCTGTATTGCTGGCTCAAAATTATAAATTCATGAGATTTCTGAGAAACGAGGTACCGCACATGGATTCATCGATATCGTTATTAATTCAATTAATTGATTCAAAGCAAGATTTTGGCTGTCGAAAGCTATCTGTTTTTGTAATAAACTAACCAAATAATTAACCTACCACTGAACCTCAACCCAAAAAGGAAGAAAAATACTAATTTCCCTGACAAAAAACACACGAAAACGGTAAACCTATTATCACAAAATTAATTAGTGAACTCGTTGGTAGGATCTAATTCTAATTTAGGTGTTTTCTGGATAAAACGTTTGAAGCTACCATTCCCCATCCCCTCTCGTTTTGTTCAAAGGCGGCTTAGCTCGCGAAGTTTGTTTAACTTTACTGTATTCTTATTTCTGTAATTTAATTTGCAAGCTCTTGGTGCTCTCGCTGAAAGGGCCAAGTTGTTATCGATTCAGTGGATTGAAGGTTATTAGGAATGATACTGATGGTCTATTTGTTTATAGGGAAATCGTTATTACCATCGATTTTTTGTAAATAAGGACACGCTTGCTTATAAAAATCACTGAACTGGGGGGTGACCATAAGCTCTTAGAGTAAGGTTATTTTGAGTGTGTGTAAGGGACAGATGTATATGACTTGTATACATCTGTCACTTACGCGATCTCAAAATAACCTTACTCTAAGAGCTTATAGTCACCCCCCTGTTAAGCAACTGATTAGCGGATTCTAAATTCAAACACTCTCTAGAAATATAAAAAATGTCGACTAAATCGCTAAACAGCGATGAGATTTTTTAATGTTTATTTACTGGCTGAACAGACTGATTTTTTATTTATTTACATAGGCTCGCGCTTAAGCATTATCTCACCTGATGGTTAGAGATGATGTGGTCGACGGTGAAGCACGCTTGTCTAGAAGTAACCTATTCACTCTTGACTTAAAGGCCACCGCCCCCAAGTTGCAGCTATCGGAAAACACAGACACCGACAAGGAATTCCACTCCTTAGAAGTATAAAAGTATTCCCAAAACGTTTAGTGTTTATGGGTGGGATGTCCACCACGTATCGATGGCGCATCGCCGTACGTCTTGTAGTCCGATGATGAAACGGGCTAGGTGGAATTAGATCATGCAATTCCATCGCACTCTCCCCGATTCCCTTCGCCCTGATCGAGGTGATCTACCTTCTTTTTACTCGACTACGTCGAAGCAAAAGGGAAGGTATTTTTTTGACCGGTATGTGTGTATGTACAAGTATGTAGGTTCATCTCTTCATTGTCCCTCATAACTTTTAAACTCCTTGTCATAATTTGACAAATGAGGTGTCGTTGAAAGCGTCTTGTTTGTCCGTTGGATATAGGCTATGTGACGTCACATTAAATTGAGGGGGATCTCTAGGGGGCACAAATTATATTGTATTTCATACATATTCATAGTGGTGTTCAGAAGATTACCGTGGTCGTATGCTAGCTACTATAACAAAACAATACATTCTGCAAAGTAGCATACGACCACGGATTTCATACAATACAATGTTAATTACATGTAACTTGTTTATTTAATAACCGATACATATCTAATAGTTTGTACATAACAATTTCAGATGAGAATATTTTCTTGTTACATACTTTTTAGAACGTAATTTTTCAGTAGTCGGGTTTTAGTTTTTGAACTTATTTTTATATCTGCTGTTCAATAATAGCTTTCAGATAAACCACTAGCTTCCGATTTAATCCAACGTAATTTTTTCCTCATTTGATCAAGTGTTTATTCCGTTGAAAGTGGTATGTTAGTCTAATATGGGTCAGGTAGTGCTTAGCAATGCTCGTCCATTATTCAGTAGGATTCCATTCCACGAGCGAGGCGGTTCTCACCCAGTTGTTGTGTTAGGCCACCGCACATCGTATAACTCTTGTAAAAAAATACATTCCAACCACTCGGCAGCGGAACCTATAAAAATAACAAATCCCTCCGCTGAAATTACGAACGCGACATAAAAAATAAAAGCGACAAAAATCCAACGGCAATTCCTAGCAACAAAACACGCATTCAAATTAACCACGAAACAGGATGCTCGTTACGTAGAGAACAAAAAACAAAAACATTACGAAACAGGTGAGGAGTACGGCTCCGGAATATGATAATCATATTTCAGAGAGCTTCAGTCCACTTGTTGCCATTCAAAATGTTCCCATGCAATTTGTCCTAGTTATATTTCACTGTATTGTTACCATTGTACGGACCTCGACTACTCTTCGTTGACCCCATTCGCCTTTATTTAAACTTAAACCATTTTCATTGCTTGCAGTTGAGTTTTTATTGCTGCGACATAATTGGTGGTGTCGCATTTCTTAAAACCCCCAATTACGCGTACGGAACGTTAAGTAAAAATAGTAAGTGTATGAAGGAGTTTGTTACATGCCCCACGCTGTGTTATAAAGCTAAAAATAAAACACCCTATATTCATGTGGATATTGCTTTGTGCTGACCGTGGAAACTAGGAAGAAAAGAATTTGCCAAAACCTTTCTTTTCTCTTACCTTTTCGTGTATTTTTTCCAATAATGAGCATTCTAATGTATGCCCGATCATTAAAATCTTGCCAGTGAATTACGGAAAGAGGAAGGATACAAATTTGTCAAATTCAAATATTTATCGCTCAACACAGTACATTTTCATACATTGCCAGATGTCAAGTCAAAATCAAAATCATTTTTTTTTTATTTTACATGGGCACTTATAAAACGTCGACAAAAGGCGCTCGGTTCGAGTTGGTCGTTTCGTATGGATAAGAACCGGGAAGAAACTCCATGGTTACTCTTTTAAAAATATGGTTTGTTTTTACAATATTTCCATGTTACAGCATTACTTAAATATGGGAGGACAACGTAGGCCCGACAATAAAACGTTAGAAACTAAAAATAAAAAGTAAAACGAGATATAAAGTTATCAAATGTTATCAAGCATCTAGGAATCTAGAAGGCCTACAATGTTCACACATTCACAAAACAATCGGTAAAAGCATCTAAGATACAAAGGTAAAAAAAAAACAAAAAGTTTAACAAGACTAAATTAAACATGTGGCACAAATGTAGTTATCAGTGCTGTAACTATTCTTAGCAAAGGGTTATTAAGATGATTGAAAATCATTGTAAAAAGTCCAATTAAAAGAAGAGAAAAAAAAAGAAAAATGAGATTGAGAATAGTCAGAGACATCCACATATTTGTACAGTTTATGAGTTACCAGGGAAGACGCATGCGCAGAAGGAATGCGCAGTCCACTGTGTTATCATTAAAATTATACAATTTCATAAACTCTAATTAATACCATACGCAATGTTATTCATTCAAAATTATTACCCTATACAATCTCATAAATTCAAATAAATAACTTATAAAATATCATAAATTAATACCCTATACAATGTCATAAATTCAAATTAATACTTTATACAATGTCATAATTTCAAAATAATACTCTATTAAATGTCATAAATTGTCGCTGTTACTCCTATATTCGTTATGTCTTGAGTTATGTAGCCTTTTATTTATTGACATTAATAGAGAGGTTTTTCCGATATCATGTCAACTGAGTCGAGTGGAGGTCATTTAAACTGGCTTGAAATATATGCCTAAATCTCAATTCAAAGAAATGCAATATTTTTATTGTTAAAAGTAAAACAATTGAAAACACAGGCATTCAATTGTCATGCTTCACAGCAAACAGACCCTGTAAGATTCCCACTTTATTGCTGGTTTTCCGTGAATAAATAAGCGGAAAAAAAGCCCTTGGTCCAGCAAATCCAAAAAAGGGGATTTATAAATAAATTTTCTGCTTCGCCTGCATAAAACCGTGACGTAAAGTGGCATAAACTGTCTGCCTAAGGACACTTAACCCAAATCTAGATTTTTATTATAATTGTTTCCGTCCCTTTCTCGCAAGGGTGAACGTTGAAGCTGCCGGAAGATTAATAGCAACATTTATCAGACTTTCGTTTGTTTTGAGTGTCGTCGGGGATAACCGGAATTAGGTTGTTCACGAAATGTGCTGTGAAAGTAAAATAATCCAATTTAAATTATTGCACGAACAACAATTGTTAAGCTGTGGAGCCATTTCAGTTTTGTGACAAAAATTATTTAGCGATTTGTTATTGTTTTCAGTTTGAGTTTTCCTTGCAATATTTAAATTAAATCATTTACATTTGAGTGAAATCTTGGCTGATTTGATTATATATATTTCGCAAATACATCATTAGGTAAGAGAAGTAGACGTCTTTTGGCTGAAATAATGATCTGCCTAGCCTTTTCCCAACTATATTGGGGTTGGCATCCAGTCTTACCGGATTCAGCTGAGTACCAGTGTTTTACATGGAGCGACTGCTTATCTGACCTCCACAACCCAGTAACTGGGTAACACGGTACCCCATAGCAAGACTGGTGTCAGATCTCAAGCTTCTGACTACCCGTAACGACTGTCAAAGATCTTCAAATGACAATCGGGACCAACGGCTTAACATGCTTTCCGAGGCACGGAGGAAACTCGGTATGCTGAAATGGTCACCCATCGACGGACCGACCTCGTCAAGCGTTGCTTAACTTTGATGATCGACCTGTGCGGCTGTTATTATTTAGCCACGAGCTTTGGCTGAAATAATGATAAACGATAAAAAACACAATACTTAAATTCCGATAAATTATAAGTATTCTAAAAATATATGATAGGCATTGATCCCGAAAACCTGTATTTGGCATCGCATAGTGCACTTAATATTTATATTTACTGAAATTCTATCCTCAAGGGGCATAAATAAGGATAAAATAAAGAACCTTTTTATAAAATTACATAAAAAATAGAAGAGCAAAATACGGTTTTAACACTTCATTTGCTGTTCTTTTTGCTGCCGCTTAATTTGATTGCTGTCGACCGAGTCCCACGCAAATAATTTGCATATATTTGCAATCGGGACACCTACTGTCTAAATTAAAAATAAAATTGTCATTGCCAGTGTAATGTTTTTTACTATTTATTGGCACTTTAGTATGTAGGTTAATACTTATAAACATGTTATTGCTTTTAGAGCGAAGTAAAGTCTCAATTTACAGGCCTCGGTTATGGCTTAAAATATTGTAATGTTTAAATCGTATCTAGTCTGCTTCACCTGTGCTGGGTGGCTTTAAATACAGAGAGATCACAGCTGCGAAATCGTTCCACTGGTTTTAGAGAACGTAATCTTTTTATTTTTTCGTTATTTTTCTAATTCCTTCATTAAACCCCATAGTCGTCTCATAACGAACAACAAGAACCAAAATGGTGCGGTACCTGAAAATTTTAACAATATATCGTTTTTTTTTTTTGTAGAATTCTCTTAACGTAAACGATCACGTCAAAAATTAAAAGCGATTGGCACTCGCTGTCGAAATCACGTCACGATGAATGATCAAATTCAAATGTTACATTAAATTCGAGTTGTACTCGCGCACGAAGGGTTCCGTACCATTATCGCAAAAATACGACAAAAAAATCACGTTTGTTGTATGGCAGCGCTACGTGAATATTTATTTTATTGTATTTAGTATTTGTTGTTATAGCGGCAACAGAAATACATCATCTGTAAAAAAATTCAGCTGTCTAGCTATCACGGTTCATGAGATACAGCCTGGTGACAGACGGAAATATAGACAGACAAACGGATCGCGGAGTCTTAGTAATAGGGTCCGTTTTTACTCTTTGGGTACGGAACCCTAAAAAGCTTAGTGTCGCTGCATACGTAACGTGTTTTATTACGGATGGAACGGGACGATAAGTTTAAAAAAATATTGTTTTATACAATAGTATACGAAACAGCATACGTCACGGGTCGGCACGGATGGGACGGCGAGGCGACGTAGCGTTCCTTAGAATATGGGATGAAAAAAAACTTGTCCCGTTCCGTCCGTAGTAAAAAATGTTACGTATGCAGCGACCCTTAAAGGTACTTTTGAATTATCTACCACTGCTCTCAAAAAGGTAAAGGTAAACATCGTGAGGCAACCGGCATGTCCTAGAACCAAACATTCGAAGACTTGTGACATCCACCAAACCGCAGTGGGCTCGCGCCGCGTTGTGGGTTACGGCCCATTCCCTCTCACATAGAGGAGGCCTGTGTCCCAGCAGTGGGAACATTAAAAGGCTGATGATGAAGATGATGTGTCGCCTAGCAACGAAACGAACGAATAAAATGTGAAGTTCAGTAGATAACATCATTGTTGTTAGATTCCGTACTATGAGGGAACAAATGCCCATACAAGCAAGGATTACACAATCCATCTCCACCTTACTGACCAACTAACCCATTTTCACCATAAAGAAACCGTCGCATCTTTACAATTTTCCTTCACTCGCGTCTTCCTCACAACAAACAAAGTCTTTCGGTTACAGGTACAAGTGGGTACCGAGACGTTTTGTGCGAGAGCTCCAAACCGAGGCTCTTATCTCCATAGCGGTACCCTTGAGCTAGTTGCACCCTTCTGCTTTCTCGTGACCTGTAAATTCCGTGTATAGTCCGCTTTAATTTGGATTGGAAGTTTGTTGGTCGGTCGTGCTATAGAATATTTTTGTTAGATTTTAAGTTTTTATTTGTTTTTTTTTTAGATGGCTCGTTTCTGGGAATAACTTGACACCGAGTTCGGTATCATGCGTAAAAAGTATTTTTACATAGATATAAGGGTTAGTTTATTAAATTGATTCCCTAATTTTCTTCTTGATGTATACTCCATTTGAAATAGCTTTAGAAATTTTTACAACCTCTTTTTACAGTCCGTTCAATCGATTTTGAGTTATATGCCGTAAATATAAGGATGGCATAAAAAGCATAAACCTGTTACCAAAACTGTTTACAGCTTTATACAACTGCCATTTTCCATATCGCCCACGCAATAGAAGTCAAAATAGGTTGAACGGGCTGCAAAATGAGATTATTTAAATGTCTAATGTTATCTCAAAAGTGTTAAGGTTTTATGAAAGTTTAAGATAATGAAAGTTTTTTGGGGTACATTTCACGTCACTAATTAGCACTTCCATGTAAAGGTAGCACATGACGTCTAGAATTGTTAAAAAATGTAAGTCCTTCTCCTTAATAAGTATTTCAAGGGTATAAGATATATCGAATAGTTAAGCGACTTTGATGAAACAAATACATATAAAAAAATATTACTGATGAAAATGGTACCATCGCACTGATCTGATAATGAAATGATGGCAACCACTGGAACTCCGTAATAAAACAATGTATTTTAGTCGTGTTTAGTCTTAATGGAATTGAAATGAAATGTACTCTGGCTATAAATAATTTTCGTGTTAATATGAGGTACCAACACTAAAAAGAGTAAAATAAAAAAAACATTTTAACAAAATAAAATAAACTGGCTTCTGAAGAAAAAAACTACAAAGCGAAAAATTTCTTTGTTTTCCAAAGTCAGTGTCAAAAAACGAAAAACAATAGGTACAAAAGACACCGACTTCGGAAAGCAAAGTTATTTTTCGCTTTGTAGGCGGTTTATTTTTTTTGTTAATTTTTTTTTAACACAGCTTAGTTAGTATTACAGTCAACTAAATATCGTTGGAAGTTAATTTGTTATTTGGAAGCTTTATTATTTCCCTTAAAAAAACACTATAAAATATCATGGCCCAATGTAAAATCATTCAAATTGTATGACCATTCCATGAAAAAAAAAATTCAAGCATTCTAAAGTAACAATCCACACTTTCATAAATTCATTGTTCTTTCCAACCAACTAACTTAACTACACTTACGTAGAAGTCCGTGCCGTGAAAAGTTCATTCACATTAATCTTCGTCCTTTTAATTTCTGTTGACATTAAAACGGATGCCAAACCTACCTACTTTTAAACCTCGGCATAATTTCACTATGAAAGTTTATTGAAGGCGCTCGTAAATTTTTTACGACGTTCTTATTACCATAGAAAGGAGAAGCTGTAAGTGCCATAACATTAGAATGTATTATTTTATACTCGGCATTGTTTCTACTTTCAATGCGTCGTTTTATATCGATATTCGAACATATCGATTTTATGACGTATTTTATATTGCCACTTTTCATATTTATTTTATATTTTAAACACCGGATAGACGGAGCTAGTATAAAATCAACTAGTCACGGACTGTTAAAATTATTTACAAAACGTGTTGAAATATTGCTGCTTATTACCTTCCGTTTATTTTATACTAGCTTCTTACTGCGACTTTGTCCGCGTGATTTAACATAAAACATTATCTAATGGAACTTATAGGTAGTAGGTATATCTTTCTATTAGTGCAGAATGTATGTTATTAATGCACAGATATAGCATTTTACAAATGTAAATAATATATGTGTGTTTCGACTAAGAAAAATTAGATTGGCTTCATATCTTGACATCTTCACCCTTTCACGTGGATGTTGCGAAGAGAAATCACATCAAAAGGATCAAAACGTTCATCAACTTCAGTAATACCTACTACTATTAAGATAGGTAGGGTCCGCGCTCACCTGACCCACTTGAACTCGACCCGAAAAAGAATAACTAGATATTTCTGTTTCGATAGGCTTATAAACGTCAGTCAGACTGAAAAACTAGCGCTAAACCTCACCCAGCTGGTCCAGGGGGCAACGAGGGTACCGGATGTTGATTCGCACACAGCGAATTGCTTGGAAGGTCCAACGTGCTGACAACAGATCCAGACAGATACTCTGTGTCGATAGCTTCACCTTTAGGTAGTTCCGACCACTGTCTGGTGAAGTCTGTGTCCGTCTATTCCCCGCCCGATCCCAGCCCAAGAGGCACCCGACGGGTTTGGCGGTACAAGTCAGCAGATTGGGATGGTATGCGATCTTTCTTCGCATGCTATCCCTGGCAGCCTACTTGCTTTTCTTCGACAGATCCATCGTCGTGCGCGGACGCCGTGACGGATGTGTTGCGTCAGGGAATGGAGTACTACATTCCGTTCTCTGACGTTTCAATGTCAAGCGAAGACCGGCCATGGTTTGGCGCCGAATGTAAGCGCGCCGATGCGCTTAAACATGGGGCGTACCTGGCTTGGGTCGACGCTCGATCGCGTAAGGCGAGTGACGTGGGTCTGAAGAAGAAGGCCTTCAACAGGGCTGCCAAGTCCTGCAAGAAAGTGTTGCGAAGGGCTCGATTCGACCGCATTGGCCTTAGTTTGTACCAAACTTGCTTCTTACCCAGCAGGTAAAGCGTTTTGGTCTCTGGCTAAGTCGGTCGAGTCGAACTTCTGCCGCCCCTCACTACCACCACTGCTGAAACCCGACGGGTCGCTGGCCCACTCCGCTGAGGAGAAGGCAAATTTATTTGCCTCTCTTTTTGCGGAATCTTCACGTCTGAATCCTGGTGACGCGCAGCCCCCTCCTTCTCCTGATGGATGCGAGACGAGTATGTCGGAAATTCGTATCCGTCAAAAGGACGTACGTAGGGTGCTGCGCAACCTCGACGTGAACAAAGCTAGCGGCCCTGACGGAATACCAGCAATTGTTCTTAGAACCTGTGCGCCTGAACTGTCTCCGATCTTGACACGCCTGTTCCGCCTTTCGTATGAGGCTGGAAAAGTGCCGAATGCTTGGAAGCAGGCTAACGTACAGCCCGTGCCCAAGAAGGGCAGTCGAGCTGACCCGTCCAACTACAGACCCATATCTGTAACCTCCATACTCTGTAAGAGTATGGAACGCGTACTCAATATTAAGCTCCTGGCATACCTAGAAGCAAACGATATCCTAAGTGACCGCCAATACGGCTTCCGCCGAAATCGGTCTACTGGGGATCTTTTAGCGTATGCCATTCACATCTGGAGTGAGGCCATCGAGAGGCACGGGGAAGCGCTTGCCGTCTCCCTCGACATCTCGAAGGCTTTTGATAGGGTCTGGCACGAAAGCCTTATTGCTAAGCTTCCTTCATTCGGTTTGCCCGGTGGTCTGTGTGATTGAATTGCAGACTTCCTGAGAGATCGGTCCATTCGAGTGGTTATCGATGGCTGCTCGTCGGACCACTTGGATATTAATGCCGGGGTCCCTCAGGGGTCGGTACTTTCAGCAACTTTATTCTTGTTGCACATTAACGATCTGCTAAAACCCGGCACCTTTGGGTATGCAGACGACAGCACTGTTGCCGAGAGATACTTGTCCAGCGCCCGTGCTACCGGGCCTCAGATCCAGTCTCTCCGGGAGGCCATGGTGGAGCGCTTAAACTTGTCCATGCAGGCAGTCTCCGAATGGGGCGATGCCAATCTGGTCAGGTTTAATGCTGCTAAAACCCAGGCATGTCTTTTTTCCGCTAAAAAGAGCCATTTTCACCCGGCTCCAACTTTCCCAGATGTGACTGTGCCAACAGCTGACCATCTTGAGCTTCTTGGCGTTACGTTGACATCGACTCTCAATTTTGGCCCATATATTGAGGCGAAGGCTCAGCTGGCTGCCAAAAAGCTGGGGATCCTTGCAAAGGTGAGAAGGTACTTCACGCCAGAACAGCTGCTCAGCTTGTATCAAGCGCAAGTTCGATCATGCATGGAGTACTGTTCTCATCTCTGGGACGGATCTGCCAAACACCAGCTTGATGCACTAGAGTCGATCGAAAAGCGGGCCAAGAGGCTCATCGGCGATGAGGCACTGGTTAAGTCAAAGCTCCAGAGCCTTGAACATCGTCACCGAGTTGCTAGCTTATCGGTTGTTTATCGATTACATTTCGGGGAGTGTGCGATGGAATTGCATGATCTAATTCCGCCCAGCCCGTTTCATCATCGGACTACCAGACGTACGGCGATGCGCCACAGGTACATGGTGGACATCCCACCCATACGCACTAAACGTTTTGAGAATACTTTTATTATGCGTACAGCTAAGGAGTGGAATTCTCTGCCGGAGTCTGTGTTTCCCGATAGCTACAATCTAGGGGTCTTTAAGTCAAGAGTGAATAGGTTACTTCTAGGCAAGCGTGCTCCATCGTCGACCACATCATCGCTTACCATCAGGTGAGATGGTGGTCAAGCGCGAGCCTATACCAAAAAAAAAAAAAAAAAGACTGAAAAGTGTCGATTTAACCCTTCCACCACAGAGAGTGTAAAATTTAAATAATGTTTGGACAAATAAATCAATAATTAAACAAATAAGTACTTATTCTTTTTTAATATAGTATACTACGTTTTGTACTTTGTAGTAAAAATCACTGATTATTCTTAATTGTCATTACAATCTTATAGCTAGTGGCACGATGATATTTAATGAATCAGTATTTATAAGTACGTGCTAGTAATTATTATTCTTATTCTTTATTGTACAGTAGGACAGCATATGTACAAAGGCGAGCTTAATCCATAATTGGGTTTTCTTACAGCAAACCCCAGTGTCATAGAGATTTTTATTAAATGAGGACAGAATACTCAAGTGCACAATAAATCTTAACATTTAAATTCTTACTAACTATATAAACTAAATAAATACGTGTACAGCATACAATGCATAAACATAATACATAATATATATAATAAATAAAATCCTAAATTAATAAATACATACATAATCGTCTATGCGTCAAGCTGACAGGAAGTGTTCCCTTGTTCATTTCTTGAAAATTCCCAACGAAGGGCCGGTGGAGTGAGGGACATTATTCCAAAGGCGGACAGCACGAACAGTAAATGATCCACCGTAACGACTTGATGAGGAAAACGAAGGAGAATAGATGATGAGGAACAGCAAGGTTTTCTCCTCGGAACAAGATACTCAAAGCGTTCCCGAAGATATGAAGGAGTGGTTGTGAAGAACAGAAAAGAGTATAGTAAAAATATGTGTATCTCGGCGCTGCCGAATGGGCAGCCACTTCACCGCCTCCGAAAATCCGACACATGGTCATACTTTCGGAAGGGAAAAATGAAGCGGATGCACAAATTCTGCAATCGTTCGAGCTTATCAAGAAGTTCCTCAGTCGCATCAAGGAAGCTGACATCAGCATAGTCAAGAAGAGGAAGAAGAAGAGACTGAGCAAGAGTTACTTTGGTTGAGAAAGGCAGAAACTTCTGGAGATGCTTCAGAGACGGAAACGAGCAAAATACTTTTTTTGAATAGGCTATAGCGACAGAATCGTATAAAACTCGAGGGAGATGCTGATTACTCGGTAAATTGACAAAATGTCTGCCACCAATAATGAGCGCTTGTGATTTGGTTGGGTTCACTAAAAGTCCAAAACTATTAGCCCACTGATACTCGTAGATATTTTTAAGATCATTATTGATGGCATCGGCAGCACCAGTGAGCTCTTCTATTTTGAAGTGGCGATAATTAGGTTAACAAGGAGATACTAACTTCTAAAATATAAAAAACATGATTGACTAATTTATCTTTAAAAAATAAACATTAGGTATCTTATAAAATACAGAACTAAGTAGGAACAACACAATTAAAAGATTAAAGTTTTCAGCAATAACAATCTCACAAAAATTATATGATAATCTGAAGACCAAATTCTGGAACGACTGAGCCACTTCATCTAGACATTTTTGAAACAAAAGCACTGATTACCAGGATAAATTATGTATCATAACAAAATATTCTATGTATATTTAATATTTTGTTAATATTCTATAATATTCAGAATTAAAATATCACTTAGCCTGACTGTACAAATGGCACTGAGTTGGTAAAACATCTGCTATTATTCGTCGGGACGAGTCTAAGCGGGTCGAGTGGGCGCGGACGCGACAGGTAGGGGTACCGTAAGTGATTACTTACGATACCTACCTGTCTTGCCCTTGCCAAACGGTGTGATTAAGGCAATACCCCCTATAGTATCCATTATTATTGCATACATAAGACCATGTTGAGCTATGGGAATTTACGAGCTGATTAAATAGCACATTGCAGTTACGAGCTCTGGAAACTAACGCTATAAGGCAAAGCAAGAAACGAAATTATGCAACAAATGCCTTTAAACAACTTTAGTCGCATTTGCATTAAATGCCAAAACATTCAACAATCATTAGGAAAATAAGACAACTGCAGGTGAAACCCAATTGCTCAAGATTGTTCTTAATGGTTTACTAATGTCACTCTTATACTATGAATTTTACTTTCAAATAATTTCAGTTACCACATCGGCTCCTGGATATCCTGTTTCGTATACTAAGTAGAACGTTAAACGTATCTTCTGGTTAAGCCTTCGGGAAATATAGGCTAATGACAAACATGTCATTAGATGACGTCAGCTTGTGAAACAGGTAAATACAAATGACCTGTTTCACAAGTTTTACGTCTTGTTTCTAAATAAAATTAGTAGTTTCACTTGTCAAATACCAATATCTTGTAAAAAACCTCTTACTAATTGAGCACACTTCTTTCTTTTTAATCAAATTTCGTCACCAGCCGACATAGCCCGAATAATTGCCAAACTTAAGTGGCAGTGGGCAGGGCACATTGCTCGCAGAACGGATAGCCGATGGGGCCGAAAAGTTCAGGAATGGCGACCGCGAACCGGAAGACGATACATAGGAAGGCCTCCCACTAGGTGGACCGATGACCTGGTTAAGGTTGCGGGAAGCCGCTGGATGCGAGATGCACGGGATCGGTCAATTTGGCGACGCCTGGGGGAAGCCTATGTCCAGCAGTGGACGTCTTTCGGCTGAAATGATGACGTCACCAGCATCGGCCGCAAAACTTCCATCATAGACCTTTGGCGTCCGCTTGGCCGTTGTGACTGGAAACACGCCAAAACAAACGCCGCTCAAATGACGTAAAGCTTGTGAGACGGGAAGGTAGCACATGACTTGTTTCACAAGTTTTACGTCTTGTTACTAAATAAAATAAGTAGTTTCACTTGTCAAATACCCAATATCTTGTAAAAAACGTCATACTAACAAACACACTTCTTTTTTTTTAATCAAATTACGACACAAGCATCGGCCGCAAAACTTCCATCATGGACGAAGCCTTAGTCCGCTTGGCCGTGACTAACACGCTTGGAAACATGCCAAAGCAAACTCCGCTCAACTCTAATATGATTTCAGTTTAGTTTCGAAACAAATCTCGCATTCGGCAGAACGATGCGATTAAAACCAACTAAATAAATGTGGCCGAAACTAGTGTTGCGTTGAAATATTATTTGTTAGAGTTAGGAAGGTGTAGTTGAGGTTCTAGGATTATTTGTTGTGGAGGGCGCCACGTGTGTGATGTTGTCACTTCGGAGTGTACATTTTGACTGCTGTGGAAAAGTGGTTTATTTAATATTAATTCTCAATTTAAGAAACCCGTCTGTTCGATTGTGACATAAAGTTATAATTACAGCGAATATTTCTGCTTGTTTTGGTAATATTGCATGAAACAATATACTACTAGACAGATAACGGTAGAAATATGGAAAAAGAAGACATGTTGCGCCGACTTAAAATAAATTGGAATGAAGGCCGAGGCATTAAGTCCGCCTATGTACTTTTATGTTGCATGAAGTTTTAATAAATAAATAAATGATGATATTGAATATACTTCAAGTAAAAACCCATTTTTTTAATGATTTAGATGTAAGTGCGTAAAATAAATAAATAAATAATGTTAAATAACCATGTACCTATGGATGTGTTGGAAAATGTTAGCTTCAATCTCCAAACAAAACTAAAATTCTCTACATTAAAATCCATGTACGTTATACTGGGTACAACAAAATATCTTACTTATTTATTTCAAACATACCTACTTATGTAGCTAAGAAGTTCAGTAGAGAACGTACGTTGAAGTCAGAGCAGCTTAGAGCCCGAAGAGCACCGTTTCACCTGAAGGTATAACAATATAAAAAAGCATTTTATATGTCGGGGTCACGGCCCGGTACTGAACCTCTATACCTAATTTAAATTTGGATCACTACAGACTGCTGAATGCTGTTTGGCGGAAAATTTATTTCGGTTTAGGATTGGTTTAGACAAGTATCTTAGGATTTATTAGGTTATTATTTATTAACTGTGGGCCTTTCATGGAAATTAAAAATACCTGCCGGATATAGTATGAACATATAAGCAAAAGTGTGGGTCGTAGCACATCACGTTTTGTAGCTTCTGCGTATCCCATGAGTTCAATGTGTCAATTACTATTTTTAGGGTTCCGTACCCAAAGGGTATAAACGGGACCCTATTACTAAAACTTCGCGATCCGTCTGTCTGTCTGTCTGTCCGTCTGTCACCAGGCTGTATCTCATGAACCGTGATAGCTAGACAGTTGAAATTTTTACAGATGATGTATTTCTGTTGCCGCTATAACAACAAATACTAAAAACAGTAGGTATAGAATAAATATTTAAGGCGGGCTCCCATACAAAAAACGTGATTTTTTGGCCGTTTTTTTGCTCGATATTAATAACGGCAACAGATAGAGGCTTGAAATATTTACAGAATGTTTAGTTGTATATTCACTTCAAAAAATAATAATTATGAAATTAAAATAAAATAAATTAAGTGGGCTCCCATACAACAAACGTGATTTTTTTGCAGCGTTTTGCGATAATGGTACGGAATCCTTCGTGTGCGAGTCCGACTCGCACTTGGCCGGTTTTTTTTATAAGATTGGCAAATACATACGTTGTCTTTTTAGGGTTCCGTACCCAAAGGGTAAAAACGGGACCCTATTACTAAGACTTCGCGATCCGTCTGTCTGTCTGTCTGTCTGTCTGTCTGTCTGTGTGTCTGTCTGTCTGTCCGTCTGTCTCCAGGCTGTATCTCATGAATCGTGATAGCTAGACAGTTGAAATTTTCACAGACGATGTATTTCTGTTGCCGCTATAACAACAAATACTAAAAACAGTATAAAATACATATTAAAGGGGGGCTCCCATACAACAAACGTGATATTTTTGCCGTTTTTTGCTCGATATTAATCACGGCAACAGGTAGACGCTTGAAATATTCACAGAATGTTTAGTTGTACATTTACTGTAAAAATTAATAATTAATAAATAAAAAAATAAAAATTAAGGGGGGCTCCCATACAACAAACGTGATTTTTATGCAGTATTTTGCGATAATGGTACGGAACCCTTCGTGTGCGAGTCCGACTCGCAATTGGCCGGTTTTTTTTAAATATCTTGCATTAAGAGGAAATGCTATCACAGACTACCTCCTACTGAATTTTCTAAGCAAAAAGTCATATTTCGAGGTTTGGCTCTCGCCTACTCCCTCCTCCAATATGTGACCAATTTAAAATATATGCCATAATATGAAAAAGAAAGATATTTACTGTGCCCCTGTGTATTCTTTTTTTTTTCATTTATAGTTAACAACGCAATTTTGAGCATCTTTTGAGGGTTCTAGTGCTTCTAAAGATAATGTATCATCAAAAAGGAAAACATAGGGACACAGTATATATCTTTATTATTTTGCAGTTTATGGAATATATTTTCAATTGGTCCAATATTGGAGTACCAAATAGGCGAGAGCCAAACCTCGAATTTTGACTAATTACTTAGGAAATTCAGACAGATGTGTGCGACCGCATTTTTTTCGCTGCTTTTAGGTACCTATCTATAAACCACCGGTATTCATAGCTGGCATTCAATTTGACAATCAATCTGACTCCTGTCATACAGGTCCGCCTAGTTCGGGAGTTAGGATCGTAGTAGATGTGGCGTTTTGTAGTTTCTCCCCCCCATTATGGTATAGGCTGTAGAGTTTGCCAAAAAATTTGTCATATATTCGCTTGAAAAACATAACCCTCCTTGGGGCGTGAGTCTATATATATTATTATGTAAGTTGTTTAGCTTACATTCATATTTCACAAACTCTTATCCAATTTTCGCACTCAGTCCTTAAAATTATACCTAATGATGATGAACTACCCTACCTACCCTTGAATTCGCCGTTCCAACAGGTTTGATAATTCAGTGAAATATGGCATCAGTAATTAAAACTTCTTTATTACCCTATTCCCTTTAAGAGAGAAGGCAACTTTGTTGAAAAGTTCCATCAAAAGACTTTGTACTTAATTTTCGGTTTTTAAAGGATGAATTTGAAAATTACGGGCAATTAAATCCACATTCCTAAACATTTAAATGTTGTTGTTACTTCAAAAAGCCGAACGATCGATGTCAACGTGTGGAAAAGTTGGTGGGATTTTTTTGTGAAGTCGGTTCTTTAAACCCATCTTTTCAGCCGAAAGACATCCACTGCTGGTCATAGGCCTCCCCCAAGCGTCGCCACACTGATTGTCCGTGCTCCACCTAGAGGGAGGCCTTCGTCTGCGTCTTCGGGTACGCGGTCGCCACGGTTCATAAGATACAGCCTGGTGACAGACGGACAGACAGACAGACGGGCAAATAAAAGACAGCAGAGTCTTAGTAATAGGGTCCCGTTTTTACCATTTGGGCACGGAACCCTAAAAAACTAACGTGGCGGATTTTGTTCGGGTCCTTATTTTTTTTCTTTTTCCAAACCCTTCAAGAGGGTTTCAAAATGAAGGGTTTTAAGAGGTGTTTACACAAATAAACGGTTATTAAAATAAAACTAATTGTAGCTTCATGGTGGCCCGTTCGTGGTTATTTCATTTGCATTGTCACTTTAATTTCCAATATACACCACTTATCTCCCAAACTCTGAATTATAATCAATATACAGACATACAATTGCAGCAATCTTGGTGTTTTACCGTTATTTATTGAAGAGTTCCATTGGATATCACCGAAGTATTTAACAGATCTTTACCAAATTTAACTGGGACCAATCCGGGACCATACTCTTTCAAACTAAAAACGAATCATCTAGATCCTCTTTCAAACAAAAAACTAATCATCTAGATCGGTTAATAAACAAAAATGCTATGCCCAAATAGATAACCCCAATAACAGGGAACTTGAACATAACTGTTGAAATGAGAGTGTAGAAGGGTGAACTGTACACATCTGCGTACCCCTTCAGAGTCTACTGGTTCGATGTTATGTTATGAAATGGTGTAAACAATATACAGACATGCGAATGCAGCAATCTATGGTGGTTTACCTTCATTTATTGAAGAGTTCCATTGAATATCTCCGAAGTTATTCAACAGATCTTTACCAAATTTAACTGGAACCAATCCGGGACCATACTCTATCAAACCAAAAAACGAGTCATCAAGATCGGTTAATAATTGGCGAAGATATCTCTGAATAAACATACACAAAAATTCAAACGAATTAAGAACCTCCTCCGTTTTTGTAATAAACATCAAAATATCTATCTATAGCATATATTAGGTAAAAAAAGGTGAGGATTTAAAAAAAAAACGCACTCGATCTTATTATACGAAATATGTCGAAAAATCATAAATAAAAATAAAGTTAATTAAAAATTCAAAAAACCCGACTGCTTAAAAAAGCAAACTAAAAAGACAAAAAATCATGCTGTGCAGTCGGAGGATACATATTCGCGAGCTGGCGGACCAAAACTAGATGTATCCCCGACTGCACAGCATGATTTTTTGTCTTGTTTTCGTCTTTTTAGTTTGCTTTTTTAAGCAGTCGGGCTTTTTGATTTTTTTAATTAACGTTTTTTTATTTAAAACTTTTTAGTTATTTTTTTTTTAGAATTAGGTACATTTAAATATATAAGTGTTATATATTTTTGAAATCACCTCTTAAAATCCTTTATTTTGATACCCCACACGATGGGCTAGGAAGAAAAAAAAATTTCCCCACAAAATGGCGCCCAAAAGCCGCCGTTTTTGTATTTTCCAATTTTAATGTAGCCAGTGACACTCGCAGGATTAAGACGAATCGATTGACGTAAGAATCATCAAAATGGGCCAACGCGTTTGGTCTCTAGAACGCCACATAGGGACAAACATACATACATACATAGACTGATAAACACATTACCCTCCTTCGGCAGTCGAGTAAATAGTTCTATAACTGGGTGCAAGGATATTACGGTTAGTCTTGCGGTTCCGGAGATTTATGCATTTTTTGTACCTGCTCCATACATTATTTTAGCAAAAAAATAAAACTTGCCCTTTTGCCTACCAGATTGCATCCTATGAAATATATAAGCATGATATTGGCTATTAGGACCCATTTCAAGCAAAAAAACCGACACTTTTAAATTTAAGTTCCTATGTCTTCTAGAGCCGTTTTTCGATCCACTGTGCGTCGTCGGCTAGTCGGCAAAAACCCTGACGAGCGGCCCCTCCTCGGGTTCTTCTTCGCTTCACCGTGGTTGTCCAAGCCACAGCTACTGAGGCCCCCCGCCTCGACAATGCGGGAACCCACCGGGCGGGAGGGCCGACTACCTAGACCCATATTTATGTAATAACTTGCTTTATTTAAATATAAACCCACATCACACACATATCACATCATCAGCCTATTAATGTGTCCACTGCTGGGACACAGGCCTCCTCTCTGTGAGAGGGGATGGGCCGTAATCCACGCGGGCCCAGTGCGGGTTGGTGGATGTCAGATGTCTTCGAAGTTTTGGTTCTAGGACATGCCGGTTTCCTCACGATGTTTTCCTTCACCGTTATGAGAGCAGTGGTGATGACAAAGACAAAGACAAAAGACAAAGATATTTTATTTCAACTAGGCCACCAAGTGGCACTTTTGAACGTTACATCAAAATGATTCCACCGTCATGAAATAATTTACACAAAGTAAAGCGCCTGCCTGGGCTCGAACCTACGACCTACAACTTTTAAGTCGCGGCCGATACCACTGGGCCACCACTGATCTAAATATAAACCCAGCAACAGAAAAATACAAACCAAAAACTCTCCAACAAAATTCACGACGACACCTTCATCATAATTTTCTTAATACACGAAAACATTTTCTCCATTTACTCGAGTTTCCATGAAGAAATAGTTTTTTTTTAATGTTTTGTTAATAGCCCGCGCCGTGTTGCAACGGCACACAAAAGACTGCCATATTTCATGGGATAAGTACCAAAGCTCATAATGCACATTTATTTCACTTATTTGAAAAATGGCACAGTCATAATTTTGGTCAATACTACGTACATTTATGTTCTTTAAATCCTGTATTTTATCAAGTATTTAACATCTACCTAGTAAGCTTAAGTTAATATATATTATTTAAACGTTCAAGAAATGATTAGGGTCAAAATATTACTGAAAAAGTTATTAGTTAAGATAACTTCTTAGTGAAGTTACAAGTTAAGTCAATTCGCACCTCCAATAAATAAAAACAAATTATTTAATCGCATCTCCATAAATAAAGCTGTCTAAAAAATGAAGTATCCAAAGAAAATATTTAAAACCCACGTGCTTGCTTTAAGAAAAAAAAAATGTGTGTGTGTGCCAGTGTACACAGGTAAGAAGTGAAACTTCTTTACGACATATCATTTTTCTACTATTTGCAACTTCACGAAAATGGGGTAGATAAGGCTTAAGCCTTAAGAAAAACAATTTTTTCCGTATTAAATTAAAGCTATTTTATTATTATAGACATGCATACAATTAATGAGTAATTTATTTTATCATTGTTCTTATTATAATATCATTAAAATCATGCTCATACGTGTTGAATTTATAAAACGAAATATATAATCACTCTCACTTTTCTTGTAAATTCACTTAAATTTGAATAAGTCTTTTTACTAAACTTTGATAAAAAAAGCAACATGGCGCGTAACCGAAAAACGTGACGATAGAGTCCGTCCAACGAAAAAAGTCCCGCGGAAATACATGGAACTAACAAGATTTGTTAGAGGACAGCGTATAGTCGCATAGAAACTAGCGCCGCGTCTACGGGACTTCTTTCGTTGGACGGACTCTACGTACAAAATTTCTCCCATACGTCGATAAAGAAGTTTCACTTCAATAAAGTGAAATAAACTAGAGCAATGGGTAAGCTCTGCAAAGAATCTCAGTTCTCTTCAACAACAATAAAGCGGTTTTCACATAGAAAGTTAACACTATTTATCATGAGGGGACACTTTTAACATTTTAACCGAACTACAGATTCTAAAGACGATCTACACGGCGATAAAAAATACTGGCAAGAATCGGTGACGTGCAATGCATGAGACATTTTCCTATAAGTAGGTACTATACTTACAGAAGGTAATCGTTAGTTAAATTATTAGTTTTTATTTATTGGAGGTACGAAATGACTATAACTTCACTAAGAAGTAATCTTAACTTATAACTTTTTCAGTAATATTTTGAACCTAATCATTTCTTGAACGATTAAAAAAAAAGAACAGTGTTTCTACTAGGTGAAACGTGAAGAATGAAAACTTGGAAAGTTTTCTCATTTCTGTGAAATGAAAAAATGAGATGTCGGTGTTTATAAAAGACGCATAGTCAACACATAAAATAACAGGCATATTTTTCCCCATAAATACCAATAATTAAAATGTAAACTTTCCAAGTTTTCAATCTTCACGTTTGCAAATCCCGTCGCGAATCTAGCGAAAGACCCTAAAGCTAGATTGACCCGACACTATACCGAAGACATTCCGGACGTCAGCCTGTATGAGATTAGGATGGCTCTGAAACAGCTTAAGAACAACAAGGCACCGGGTGATGACGGAATTACGGCCGAACTCCTGAAGGCGGGTGGAAAACCAATCCTTAAGGCCCTTCAGAAGCTGTTTGATTCCGTCATACACGAAGGGAAAACGCCACAGGCATGGTGCAGGGGTGTGGTGGTACTCTTCTTCAAGAAGGGTGACAATGCCTTACTGAAGAACTACAGGCCCATCACACTTCTTAGCCATGTCTACAAGCTGTTTTCAAGAGTCATCACGAATCGTCTCGCGCGCAGCTTTGACGATTTCAAGCCTCCCGAACAAGCCGGATTCCGTAAAGGCTTCAGCACCGTAGACCACATACATACGCTGCGGCAGGTTATACAGAAGACCGAAGAGTACAACCTGCCTCTCTGTTTAGCGTTTGTGGACTACGAGAAAGCCTTCGATTCGATCGAGACTTGGGCTGTACTGCAGTCTCTCCAACGGTGCCAAATTGACTACCGGTACATCGAAGTGTTGAAGTGTTTATACAAAAACGCCACCATGTCAGTTCGACTTCAGGATCAGACCTCGGAACCAGTCCTTCTGCAGCGAGGTGTGAGACAGGGAGACGTCATATCTCCGAAGCTGTTTACCGCTGCACTGGAGGATGTCTTCAAGGTTCTGGACTGGAGAGGGCTAGGCATCAACGTCAATGGCGAGTACATCACTCACCTTCGGTTTGCTGACGATATAGTGGTTATGGCTGAGACCATGGAGGACCTCAGTACAATGCTCGATGACCTCAGTAGTGCTTCCGAAAGAGTGGGTCTTAGAATGAACATGGACAAAACCAAGGTGATGTTGAATGCCCATGTTACACCCACTCCTATCAAGGTAGGAGACTCTACACTCGAAGTTGTGGGCGACTATGTCTACCTGGGACAAACGATCCAGTTGGGTAGGGCCAACTTCAAGAAAGAGGTCAACCGTCGAATCCGACTCGGCTGGGCAGCGTTCGGGAAGTTGCGCGGTATCTTCTCGTCCAACTTACCACAGTGTCTCAAGACGAAAGTCTATGACCAGTGTGTGTTGCCAGTGATGACATATGGCTCTGAGACGTGGTCGCTTACAATGGGCTTCATCAGAAAACTTACAGTCACTCAAAGGGCAATGGAGAGGGCTATGCTCGGAATTTCCTTGCGTGATCGAATCAGAAATGTAGAGATCCGCAAGAGAACCAAGGTTACCGACATAGCCCGAAGAATTGCCAAACTTAAGTGGCAGTGGGCAGGGCACATTGCTCGCAGAACGGATGGCCGATGGGGCAGAAAGGTTCTGGAGTGGCGACCGCGAACCGGAAGACGTTGCGTTGGAAGGCCTCCCACCAGGTGGACCGATGACCTGGTGAAGGTTGCGGGAATCCGCTGGTTGCGAGACGCACGGGACCGGTCAATGTGGCGACGCTTGGGGGAGGCCTATGTCCAGCAGTGGACGTCTTTCGGCTGATATGATGATGATGACGTTTGCAAATTAACTTCGCATGTGAATTGACTTGACTTGACACCACGTGAGCTTAAAATGACTTCAAACACAACGTTTATTTCTTGTTTCAGCATCATCACACAAAATAATTATTTTGGTACATTATAAGAACCTTCTAACGTGGGAAGGGCCGCAGCTGATTCACTGTTTTTCTTTCATTACGAGATCGCTATGAACATAATGATTTCATACAATACTTAATGCTGTAAAAATATACGTACTAATGAAATGTATGGAACGGTTGACCCGTGATGCAGACGGTTGAATTAAACTCGGAGTCTATCTTTCCCTTCGGCGGTACGGTAGATTACTGAATTGCAAATTTGTAGGAAGATGTATAAAGTACTGGAATGGTCAAGGACTCTTTTATTGAGGTCCTGGCGGCTGTGGTTCTCGCAGTGAAAATTATGCAAAATGAGTTTTGGTTTGTTTTTAAGCTGGTGACGCAAATTTTATCAGAAGTCGTGAAGATTGATAAAATACTTTTACTGTTTAAATATCAATCAATCAAACCCTTTAGACCTTAAAAAAATCAAATAAAATACGGGCTTAAATACAATACATTTAGACATTTGTAGCGTTGTGAGGATCTCAACTGTAAATAGCCGAGTGATGCTAAAATATCACAATTAGTAAGTTCCTAACCACATCACTAAAAACGCTGAACAACACTGGTTTTCCGGGGACGCTAACGCTCTGTCATTTCGATCCCGCTTGCGTATCCGATGAAAGCTATCCCCTGACCCTCAGGACTATGTGTTCCCCGACCTAGGGGTTCACCGTACGGGCTGAGGACAAAACTCGTTGCCCACTGCTGCACGCTGCTAGCTGTCTGCATGCTACCTAAGCACGCTACCCAGGTCTTGGCCTGCCTACCTGCGGCCTACCTCCACGCGAGCCGGTGCTGACAGGCAGTCTCCAAGTACTACCGGTTGGAGATAAGAGGCCCGTCCGTCATACTGCTGAGCATGTGCTGAACAGTAGATCCCCACGTCTGCCATGTGCTACCCAAGGACGGTACCCTTTCTACCTATATATACTATGTGTGATAGTGCTCGGAACAGAACAGTGACCTTATTTACCCGTGACCTAGCTATGGATCTTACCTACTATAATATATGTATTAACTTGTCCAGCTGTTTCACTTATCATCTACCTAACTACCTACCTATCAGTTAGCAGCCTGCGCAGCCTACCCTGCGCAGCCCTAGCCGTTACACATTATTCTACTAAGTTTCAACAAGCTTTAGAAAATCCTACAATTAAAGCATTTTCCTTGAGTCCTATTACAATTAAATAAAATTTTAATTATTGCGATTAAAGCATCCCGAAATACATTAATAACAGAAATATGTAATCAACAGACTGTTTAGAATACCTAAAATATGTAGATACCTACCAATTGAAGGAGTGTCGCATCCAGCACAATACTGCGGTTAGTCGTGACCCATCAGGGGTGGCTCGTGACGGCCGCTTGTCTCAATTCAATACGGCTCACATGCAAATTTGTGTTGATTGTCGTCTGTATCGGCAAATAATCGACCGGGGCCCGGCGGGTCCCTCCGATCGGCCAGGGACCCCGCACGGGCCTTTGCAGATCATTTTATTGGGTAATAATATATTCGATAGCAGGTTCGGATTCTGTTAGCGAATTAATGGTATTAATCTAAATTTAAATTTGGTGAGAGTTATTTTGTGTTAGGCTGAGACATGTTTAAATTGGTGTGGAGTTTGTAAAATAATGGATTTAATTTAATATAAATTGCTGAATTTGATATTTATAGTTCAATCAAAACATTTGTTATCTATACTAATATTATAAAGAGGAAAGATTTTTTTGTTTGTTTGTACCGAATAGGCTCCGAAACTACTTTACCGATTTGAAAAATTCTATCACCAATAGAAAGCTACATTATTCCTGAGTGACATGGGCTATTTTTTTATCCCGAAAACGGGTCCTTTGGGGTGGCCAACGGGAGCGAAGCCGCGGGGAACAGCTAGTTATAAATAAAAGCCGCATGGGTATAGTCATAATAGATACTATCCCTAATAGAGTAAAAAATCGAACAATCCTCCCTGCAGTCACCCATTTTATAACGTAACGAAGCGTATCTACTATGTACTAGATAAATTATGTAGCATGAAATAAAAATGCGCCGGGGGTTTTTTGAATTTTGAAATTTTACTTGTTTAATAATTAATGATAAAGACACAAATGTCACAAAAATCATCACGACATTTTGCAGCACCAATTTTGAATTTCGAACAATGACAAAATTACTTTCAGAAAATGACAAAGCCGTCACAAGATGATGATAAACCATTTTCCGCCAATCAGGGCGCCACAATATTCCAGTGATTAGGGTAGGTAGGCACTGGACAGAGACGCTTCATTAGTTCGAACCCTTACAGCGACACCCAAGCATTCATCAAATTGATTGACATCGGATTAAGTGTGCCAGTACTTTGGAGGACAAAGTATTCAAATAATATATTAACTAAGTATATTCTGAAAAGTCGGTTACTTCTAGGCAAGCGTGTTTCACCGTCGACCACATCATTGCTTACCATCAGGTGAGATAGTGGTCTAACGCGAGCCTATCAATAATCTATACTTAATATTATAAAAGCGAAGGTACCTCTGACTGTCTATCTGTGTGTCTTACCTTTTTACGATTAAACCGCTGAACCGATTTAGATGAAATTTGGCATGGAGATAGTTTGGGACCGTGGGAAGGACATATATTCTGGATATAGGATATTATATTCCGGTAGTGTGTTCCCTTGGGATAGTAAAATGCTTTTTACGCGGGCGAAGCCGCAGGCAGAAGCTGATAAAGAATATGACCATGAATGAGAGAAAATGCAAGAAAATCTAAAACTGACTAAAGATTGCATTATAACAACACATATGCCTCTGAAAAGACTGACCAATTAAAGCCACCCAAAACCAACATAAGTCCAGCTTTATCTACATTACGACTAGGTATAATGACTATACTTAGTTATCATATTTAAGCCAAATAAAATTTGCGTACGAAAAGTAAGTGGCAAGAAAATTACGAAAATTAAACACTAAAACACAAAATTCAAATCTCTAGTGTTCTTTATGCACTTTTATTCTCCTATGAAAATGCCAGCCAAAGTTGCCACTTAAACCCAGTCATACCTTAATGTGATTTTTTATTTCGTGGACTAAACTGACAATTGGGGGGTTGTCACTTTATCGTTAATTAAAATAGTGTCGTACCCTAACTATCCTGAGTGATCGAAAGTTAATCGAAAATCGAAGTAGATCGAAAATGAAACTATTTCACGGCATAAAAAAATAATTTGTTTAGAAACTAGCGGCCCATATTAAGTTTCTACTCATTTATGTCAGACTTAATTTTATCGATTGCATTTATTTTATTGTTGATTTCATATTTAACACAAATAAAGTTCATGTACTATGTGTGTTAATACTGTTATATTTAAATATATTACGTTTATATTCATAAAACATTTATTTACACCAATTAGTAAAAATAAAATCAAGAGTCATGTCACATCGATTCGAAGAATCACTTAAAATTGAGCCTTACCTACAACACTATGCTCCACGCTTGCAACATTAAAAAAAAATAAGGTCAATAGCAGCTGTCAGTTTAGTCCACGAAATTAAAAATCACAGTATACATAAAATAACTATAGTTTTAGAGCCTTATTTATAAAAATCTCTGAGTAGCTTAGCACGTTCGTTTTTCAAATTCTCTTTAGAAATTTTTAATACAGAATGTGTGTCGAGATTTTATATATAAAATAATATGATGCCACTTCAAAATTCTGCAGGTATTTAGTTTTTGATGAAATTTGATTATAATTAATGATTCTTGATGGTAGAATTTACGTACATTACTACGGGTTTGTAAGGCCGTTTTTTACAAGCTTTTATTTAACTTGCAATGTACGTGTGTTCGGGTCAAATCTTGTAACTGCATTTTAAAGCAGTTATCCTCCACCGATTAAGATGAAATTTTGCATACACGTTTAGTATGGATGACAATGCATGTTTAGCTACGTGACGTCATTCTAAATCCAGTATGGCGGACGGCCCAAGATGGCGGACTAGTTATTTTTTGTGCACTGCCATGATATAGGTATCAAATGAAAAGGTTTGTTGATAAAAATACTTATAAGATTGTTTAAAAATAAAAATAAATATTATTATACAATTTTATTTTACTCTGCCCTACACTACAAACTTCACCTGTATCGTGGTCACGTATGCCACATCAACTAGCTCTCAGCTAGCCGCCCTTTATGGGTTGCTCGGCCCTGGCTCAAGCAACTGAAGGAACACCGGTGGATTTTAGTCAGTAAAAGTCTGACACGCCCTTCCGCTTCACCCAGAGCGGGCGAAGTCATTGGATGATTAAAAAGTACGAAAAATAAAATAAAAAAATTGGTTTGGCAGGTAAACTGGCAACCCACAGCTTGCGGCTAACTGCGAGCTGGCAATCTTATTTTTTCCTATTTTCTACACCAGTTTATTTCACATGACGTTGGATTCACTTGAAAATCTTTTATATTTGGGGTTAATTATCAAGAATAAATTTCATTAATTTAATGAAATAAGGTAATTGTGGCTAGATATTTCCAGGCAACCCTGCATCATTCTACTATCGAGTATAATTCATGAAAATTAGGTTTGATCAAAAATTCTGATGCCTGCAGTCGAAACCTAGGCTAAGAGTCTTAATTTTAAAGTCTGTAAGCAAAATTAGGTAGTGTACTGAAAGTGGGTTGTTAGAAAATCGAATAAAAATTGTACATGGAAAAACTCATTCATCCCATTCTCCTCTGAAAAATCCAAGCATAGCTACTCAAAACAGACTTGAATCCTCAGTTATACCTACACAATATCACTATTATATTTAAGCCTTGTAATCAAAATGGGGTGTGTACATAAAGTGGGTGGTTATTATGCACAACAACTTAATCCTCGACACGTGCTTGTTTGCGACACGTATATCTTGCGAAGAGGATCGCATTCTATACTGCTTGGTCTGTGGGTATGAGAGGAGCGGGGGTTTGTAGGTCATCAGTAGAACATACGAGTACGTAATAAGGCTCTATACACAATAAGATTTTACTTAATACTACTAATCTGCAACCGCCAAGTGAGGCAAGTATTGCTGCACCAAAACCGCCAAATGAGGCAAGTACTGCTGCACCAAAACCACCAAATGAGACAAGTACTACTACACCAAAACCGCCATGTAGGGCAAGTGCTGCTGCTCCAAAACCGCCAAGTAAAGCTAATGCTGCTGCACCAAAACCGCCAAATAAGGCTGCTGCACAAAACCATCATTATAAAGAAATAAAAACACGTTGATATTTTACTGTAGCTACCTACCTACATAGGACATATGGACTTGTAACTTTATTTGTATCACTTAATAGTTGAAAAGATCATATAGATATAAATAGGACCCCGTTGTCCGAAAGAGATAAACATACTGTTCAAACGTACGTTCGTGTCGCGGCCAGACGCAGGACGGACTGAG
Source organism: Anorthoa munda (assembly GCA_945859665.1). Taxonomy (NCBI): domain Eukaryota; kingdom Metazoa; phylum Arthropoda; class Insecta; order Lepidoptera; family Noctuidae; genus Anorthoa; species Anorthoa munda. Next base: position 14,046,028 of record OX243910.1, read on the forward strand.
ATGGAGATCACTCAAGCTGGTCAGCTTGTGTTTGTATTGCCGCGCAGACTACGGTAAAACGTATTTACCTCAGTATATATAACATTATTATCTATACCTAAATTGTTATTGTCAGTGATCTTCTTAGGTTTAAGAAACAAGAACAAGGGGCTTACTAAGGAATTACCAACCTCTCAACCCTACTAATTTTATAAAAGAAAGTTTGTGAGGATGGATGGGTAGATGGATATTTGTTACTCTTTCAAGCAAAAGATACTGAACGGATTTTGATGAAACTTTACAGAAATATAGCTTTTTCTTCAGAATAACACATAGGATTATAATGTACTAGCTGTTCCCCGCGGCTTCGCTCCCGTGGACCACCCCACAGCACCCGTTTTCGGTATTAAAATATAGCCTATGTGACTCAGGAATAATGTAGCTTTCTATTGGTGAAACAATTTTTTAAATCTGTCCACTATTCGGTACAAACAAAAAAATCTTTCCTCTTTATAATATTATATAATTTTAATTATTATAGTGAATAAGTATCAGTACAGATAAAGCAGCAATTCCCACATTTTAAAGGAACGTTGCATTATTTTCGACGAGATGATATACTGTATTATATTAGCAAAGCCTTGCAAGCGGCTTTGGCGGGACCCAGACAGCTTTTGGAACATTACTTATGACATTGTACTTGATATTGAGGAAACTCGGCGAATAAATCTATAAGAGAATTGACATTCTATACTGAAGAATAGAAGATCCTTTCGTCAATAACAGAGGTAACTCAATTTTCTAAAGGAAATATGTCATTTAATCACAACGAGGAAAATCATAGCTTGTATTTCTTACCTCTCATAAGTAAACTAAATACGAAGGTAGATAAGTAAAAAAACAATAATGAGAAATTCTCATCATTATGAAGGAAACATTTTCTAAAGCTTGTGTTTTGTACCAAACGCTAAAGAATATCTAGCTTAAAACGAGCTTAACCAACGTGCATTGTACTGAACTCATCACAGCTAATAGAATTCATAAACGCAGTGAGTTCTGACTAAATAGAATACTTAATTAATACAAAGCCATGTTTATTTATAAATAAATGGCTTAATTACAAAGTTAATTGGGCTTTTTACTTAAAACTACCAAAATGTTTTACTATTTTACCTGAATATAATTACTACTAAGGATATGAATCTAAAACCAGTATCAAGTGAGGACCATTTATCAATAACGAAATCTAGCCATGCTATGTCCATTGTGTGGATGGAACACTGCGCCAATGTTTAGATTGCCACGATTCCACAAAACGTTCCCGTGCAAAGGCTTCCTTCCTCTGAAACTTCATGCATCCATCAGTCAATCAAAGTTGCGTCCAAACTGTCAGTTGTCCAGGAGTTTGCCGTTGAACTGTCAAGACGGACTGGCGAGAAATTGACAGTCTACAGGATTGTCAATAGGAAAATAGGTCGGGGTGTCGTAAAAATGTAGGTTATTGGAAAATTGGAAATGTTTCAGTAGTCTTCACATTCTTTGCTCTCGTACTCTTGGACATTTTTCACAGTAAACACATACGTGATATTTGACTTTCGAGTGTGCAAATTAAAGAAAGAAAACGAGACTGATATGCACTGCCTAATTATAAACTCTACAAAACAAAATTAGTTCGAGGGTTCCACTGAGGTTTTCATTCTACTGTACTTAATCTCTACAGCTATTTGTAAAACACATTTGTATGATAAGTTTACCTACTACCCTAAAATAACGTAACTAAACTACGTACGATTTCTTCCTTTCCAGGTCTAGCCTAATTTCTCAAGACTATGTTTAGCAAACGGCATAACAAAAACAAACACTTCCCGCCATGTTGGCTTACATTACAATATATAAATAGGAGTACAAAAAGCGATGCGGTCGGGTCCGGTCGCGACCTTAGCAGTTAGGTATTCGTAGTTAGGTGTAACGAGCCAGTCCTAGCACACCGCAAGCTTGTTAGACAAACGAGGCCAAACATGTGTTTGTTTTGCATTTTTTAGACTGGCAGCCCTCGTAAGCAGAGGTACACACTACAAAGGCGGTCACATTTCACTGACCTAAAAATCCACGGTGGTGTTTGTATTTGTTTTTCGGATAATCACAGAGGATAGAGGATTTATTTTTGTTTGCTTAGGTCTTCTTACGCTTGTACGATTCACCAAAGCCTTGTTTGAGTCACCTTGACTTCTCAAATAAGCTTTTTTGTCAAATGTTTTTCTCAGTAATCTTTGTTGTGTGAAGAAAAAGCTAGACTTATTTCCTTTGCCGTAAATAAAAACATAAATCCCGAGAGCAACATTGTCATAACCACTAATCCAATCTCTACAAAATCCGTCAGCCGAAGTAAGCAGACATAACGAACAACAGCGAGCCAGGGAACAAAACTAAACAAAAACGGCACAGCTCACAGGCCACAGCGCAAACAACAAGCAGTTCAACAATAACTAACAAAAGGCTTACATCATTTCATTCGTGACAAAATACCCGTTCAGATTTAATTGATGGCCTACGTCATCTGAACTTGGTCTATAATTGGGCGCTGGTGAGTGGTGCGCTAACGAGGTCCCGAGCAATGCACATGCCAAAACACGTAGAATAGACTTCCTATATCTTGTGTTGGGTGAAAAATTAAATTATCCGTTTTAGAGTGAAGGAGGGTATTGTTTAGGTCAGCTTGTCCTGGGTAATTGGATCGTGTCAGGATTTTGGTTTGGGGGAGTGGGGTGTGGATGTAGTTTTGGAAAATGCAATTTTGAACCAAACCACACAAGATTGTTAGTTTTTACAAGGTATTTTGTCCATTGACGTGTATATGACAGGTTATCATGGTCATTTTATAATAATAAAAGCTGCGGACAGCAGGTACGGCACCGGTCTTTGTGCGGATGCTTGATTTGATTTGCTTGGCAGTTGATCCAGTGACAATTAGTTAATTAATGATGATCAAGTGGACACTTTTCTAAATCACTGAAAACTCTCATTTAAATCTTATACTTAGCCGACAGTTAATAATATTTCGCAAAATCTTATAACACTAACTCAGGATTGTAAACTAGATCACAATAAAACAAAGAATACACAAAACTAAAACAAAACATCTAATAAACAAAAGTTAAACATCTAATATCAAACACAAAGAATCGAATGAAACAGCACAGTAAATCTACTAAGCTCAGAAAGTCAAGTAACCACTACTACCTTCGTTAACAACTGTTAATAAGCTTAGTAATTCAACTAACTGGGGCACAGAGGGGACAACTGGAACTAAAAAGCATGAAGGAATTAATCCCTAGCGCGGGCTTAGCCTAGTTAACTCTCAATAGGCTAACTTTAATCTAGACCCGCGATCAACCTGGATCAACTTTATTTTTCATTTCCACTTTAAATGGACCCTTGTATAAAGTAACGGCTGGGACATTCTAGAATAAGGTGTTAATTTTCAGCATTTTGTAGGATGTTAGAAATGGCTTATGTTTAACTTACCACCAGATATAGTAACATATAACAGACAAAAATAGTAAATGATCACCAAAATTAAACCCGCATCTTATTGTAAAATTATAACCAAAGTTTTAACATCTCGCTATCCTGTTTAGGCAAAATGACTCCAAATAAATCATTGTTAACCCAAAAGTAGTAAATGATCACCAAAAGTAGTAAATGATCACCAAAATTAAACCAATGACCAAAAAGATTATAAAATTTCTGGGAGCAACTTGGAAGTAGCGCTCGCCGGCCGCTGCCGCGGCACCGCTCGCTTTGCTCGCTCGGCTCGCGCGCGGTTGGTCACAGTTCTAACCTAACCTAACCTATTTTACAACATTAAATAGCGCAATAATTTGCTATTAAAATTTGGTGATCAATTTACTAAATTTGGGTTTCATAGTACAATTTTAGGTAATAGAGGTTATGGTCACAAAGTAATTTTAGGTGGTCATTATATTTATCCCCGTTAGAAATTATGATTAAATCTAGAATTATATAAGGATTTTTGTTAAAATGTAGGAAAATTAAGTTGTTTTTGGACGAGGACTAAATTCAAAAACTAACGGTCACAAAATGCTGGTGTTATCATTCATACAATTATTAAATTATTTCAATAAAATATAATGTTCCTAAAATAACATAGCCTACTAAAATCCTAATTTCCTTTCGCCAGCCACAAATCACATAAATTTTTTTTCGAAAATTATATAAGTCTGCAATAACTTCCAATTATTTCGGATTCGCTTATCAGCTGAATGTTTTAAATTAACTTTTTTTCATAAAGACAATAAAAAAAATTGAAGTTAAAACAACCCTGGGCTTGAGACATCTTATCTCTTACTATCCTTGTAAACGACGAAGGATAATTTAAAAACTAATTACTTTCTTTGAAGGGAAAATGTAAATAAAGTTTTGTAAAGTTAGTTTTCATAAAGACGTTAAGCGGAGTTGAGTCTCGGGCAGGAAATTGAGCAATTTCGGCATTATGTAGCGTGCGCGTTGATTGCAGCTGAATGTTCAAGAAAACATATAATTATGTTTTAAGATACGTAAATGTTTGCGACGCATAATTTAAATGAAAAGGTTTGCTTTAATATCTCAAATAAATATAATGTAATAGTGCTTTTATAGGTGAATTAAATTATATAGCTTCCTGCAGTCATCTTATTTGGGTAACCAAACAGATTTTTTGTTCATGTAGTTAATAATGTATTCCGTCAACATCATTCAATATGGTAACGAGAATTGAAAGTTCTATTGATATTTACATAGACAATGTTAATCCAACGGTTTATTAAAACTATACAATAAAATGCAATGATAAGTTACAAAGTAACAGATTGAATAGACGTAATTAAACAAATAAACGCTTCGTCAGAAATTAAAAGCATCCTGGATCATTCGGAGAACCCTCATCACCAAACTTCGGGAACCCGAATCAAACGGTTTTTGTGAAACAACCCTAATTCTAAGTTTAAATTAATATAATCAACAATCTAACACCATTGGTCAATATTGAACTTCATATTTTATTTGTTTTCTCAAACTTTTGTGTTGGGAAATCGATAGTTAAATGGCTATGTTATCGCTCAAGGTCAAGGAAATTTATTGCTTTAACTTCCTTAACCTGTATTGCTATTGTTATACAATATTCGTTGGAGATGTGTAAATATTTGCAGATAATCAACATTGACGACGATAGAAGATTGGAGGAAAATTTTCCCCTCAATAATAAACGTCCCAAACCCGCCGAAAGATTTCATTTTTTTTTCCCCAAATCGACAATCCAATTCATAAACCGGGACAAATGAACGCCACAAAATAGCTGTCATAATAAACAAAATAGCCAAAAGTAGGAAAATTTATTAGCATACTCCCATTACGACTTAAATGAGGGGACAGATACCGGAGGAGCTGCGTTGAACAAAATTTCAATTATATCAGTGAGGAGTGCAAACGGGCCGCGCTTCCTCCGCCGCGCCCCCTAGCGCCTTCAGCCAGAACTTTCTGTTTACATTTTGTTAACGGAATGAGAATTTAAAGCGAAATTTCTTAGCAACAAACGTGCGTTAAAAGTCAACGTAGGAGTGGAATAGTTGTGGCGTGAAATCGTCGCCGGCCGGAGGTTGCGCTTCGAGACGCGTGTGCAGTTTAAATTCGCTCGTGAATTTCAATGTTGCTGTAATTTAATTTGGCTGTTTGCGCTTTTAATTTATGTTTCGACAATCTTAATTTCTTAATTCATATTAAATTTTAATTATGTTCCGCGACGTCATGACGACTGAAAGAAAGCTTTTTTAACTTTCTTTCTGTAAAATTTATAAAGGTACCTGGTTCTGCCTGAAAAACAAATTCTGTTGATATGGCCTGAAGATTTATTTAAATGACGTCTGTTAATTAAGGCTAAGCTAGGAACGAACTATAAATGAAACACTCACTACATCAAAAATTTTATCAAATCTGTTCATACCTAAAAATTTCTGTTTATTACACCTATAATTACTCAATAACAACGGACGAGAAGAACATGGCAGGACGCCTTGGATTCTTGAGAATAGGTCAGAAGATACCCAACATTAAAAAAATGGAAAGAATGGAGGAAGGTCTGTACCTAGGAGTGGGACAGACATGAAAAAAATAAATCGGCCAAGTGCGAGTCGGACTCGCACACGAAGGGTTCCGTACCATTATCGCAAAACACTGCAATAAAATCACGTTTGTTATATGGGAACCCCCCTTAATTTATTTTATTTTAATTTAATAATTATTATATTTTGAAGAGAATATACAATTAAATATTCTGTGAATATTTCTAGCGTCTACCTGTGGCCGTTATTAATATCGAGCAAAAAACAACAAAAATATCACGTTTGTTGTATGGGAGCCCCCCTTAAATATTAATTTTATACTGTTTGTAGTATTTTTTGTTATAGCGGCAACAGGAATACATCATCTGTCTAACTATCACGGTTCATGAGATACAGCCTGGTGACAGACAGACAGATAGACAGACAGACTAGATGGACAGCGAAGTCTCAGTAATAGGTTCCCGTTTTTACCCTTTGGGTATGGAACCCTAAAAAAGATAGACTACACGAGCTAGGCAAATACACTTATATCCAAATAACATTTGAAATATAAACTGAACAAAATCAACTATTCTACATCAAAAAGACGATTCCAAGAAATACTATTAAATCGGCCTTCAGCAAATGATGACTAGTTTTCATTTCTCCACAGTGGATCAGACGTCGTTAAAACTTTTCGGACGGATAACACGGTTACTCTTTTTTTACAAGATAAACTTCATCGAGAAGTTATCTTGTCTGTTTGTACACGACCTGTTTCTTAGAAATACTCTCATGACTTTTTACGTAATTTTATTCGACTTTTTGACATGGCTTGTAATTGAAAAATAATATATCACGGGAATTTAACGTGATGATTTAGATTATTTTATTTTTTGTTTGATGAAACGAGATAGTTTTAAAGTTAATATGGCTTGTAATTTTTTACATACAATAATCGTGACTCCGATAACGTTTCTCATTTTACACGCCGCGATGACTTTGAACGTAAGAAATTGCAAAACCAAATTCGTAATCCTAATAAAGTATATATAATAAATATAACAACGATTATCATTCGTAAGCATCAAGTTTAATTACCATAATTAAGTATATTTATAGCTGTCAAATCCAACTTCTTAGATTGTCACGACTCTAAATACATGATACACGAAGTATCTGTATACCAAAGGTAAGCTAAAATATACTTTGTATAAATAATAATTATTATCCTCGCGTTTACATGAAAATGTTACTTCATCGAGTGAGTAAATATCTAAGCAGAAATTATATTAACTTTCCCTAACAAGCTCTACTTCAAATAAACATCAATATTTATTGCTTAAGTCAAACTAATCAAGGTCCAAATATATCACAGATCAACAAATCAAACGCTAAAAATCACGAGTTTTCCATCTAGAAGTTTCTAAAGAAAATCATTCATACATTATTCAAGCAGTTAAAGGATTTATGTAGAATGGGCAAAGTTACGGGGTCCAGATACTACCAATTACTTAAACTAATTAATTGGTTGTTTTCCTGGATCGTAACATCAGCATACTTTTTGCTTAATGAAGCGAGCAATAAAGTACTGCAAGAAGGCTAGGGTTGTCACACCTCTTCGCAACGTACCTTCGTTAAAATCAAAGAAGAAAATTGCAATGACGTTTTCATATATATTAATGTGCCCTTCGTTATTCTCGACAGGTACCCATCACGTACGATTCTGGCTCATAATTTATAAATATAAGCAAATAGTAACCGTAGCCGTCGTCCTTAGAATCCTTTATGCATTACCGATGCAGTTGCACACATTTGAAGGAAGAAGAATATCTAAACTGTTTATGGAAACCAACTTCACTAACTGTTTGACTATAACTTCAGATGATAAGAACGCGTAGGTACTTTTTACAACTTTACTTTGTGAATTTACCGAAGAGATTAATAATTAAGTGTTAATTTTAAGCAAGATATCATAAACAAGGACTACTATTCAAGAAGCACATACACAAACAACTTATAATTTTAAACAAGTGGTCTCCGATTGTTTTTCAAAATGGAAATTATTTTAGAAGAAAGGTGAGACAGCCCTATGCTAAAAGAGAATTGCAATCTCAAGATGAGTCCAACTCTCGCGAGTTTCCATACAGTTTCCGCCATTTTTAAACGACAAAATTCGGCTAAATTGTTAAATTTTCCAATAGCTGACTTTTCCACGGTAATTAATGTGTCTAACTATGTAATTTCTGGCTTTTACGGGTGCTAAATGGACTTATTTGGTTTAATTGGTGTTTAAAAGAAAGTTAACTTAACTGGAAGTTAACTTTTTTTGACACTATTTTGGGATCAACTTCTACTGTACTTTTTGCTTGCTTCAGCACAACATACAATATTTTTAAGAAGAAAGTAAGTAAGAAAAGTCAAGTAAATTAATGAATTATTACCTTAAGGTTAATGTCATACGCACGTCATAAAACGACGAGCTCTAATTGACTATTAGCCCGTGTTCCAGATGCTCATACTCGACTCAAACTCGAAATTGGCCACACCTACCAATCAACTGCCAACCAATCACACTCTCGAGTTTGGCAAAATTATGATTATTCAGCTTGACAAAATTATGTATACTCAATAGAGCAGGAGCCCAGACGCCCCAGACGTTACTGAATTATTTCTGCACAAAATGTGTGGTAGGTATTGAATGAAAGTACGAGTACGTTCCAAGTACATGCTAACCCTACTCAATTGCACTGATTTCGTGTTAAAAGATTTCGGTAACGTTTGGGGCGTCTGGGATCTTGGACTTGAGAACGTTAATGTCAAAAAAACAAACCAACCAATCACAACTGTCCATTTCCAGTTTGAGTTGAGTTGAGCATGAGCATCCGGAATCGGCCTAAGTAACAGTTAGATTGTTCCAAACATGGTAAAATTTCAATTAACTGGGTATTATTGCCAAAATAAAGTGTTTTATAATTTTTTATTTATTTTTACCTGTCCTGGTGTCGGTGTCATCAAAGCTTGCAAGTTAAATTTGATCCATTTACCGAAATTCGATTTAGCTGGCATTTTGCTCACATGTTTGTTTCTCGTGACCATGCAATTTTAATAAAAGAACAGTAAATTTCTCTGATTTTACATTAAGTCTCTAGAACTACGGTGCAATCCCAATAATTAGTTCGTTCGCTAAGTATCCTGTTACTTGCAGCAATTAATCTAATGAGCTCAATAGAAACATCGGCAGCTTAATAGACGACTTTTCTTTTGCTTACTTTATTGGTGTTCTGTAGCTTTTAAAGTAATGACTGACAAAAGCCACTTCCAGTTGAACGATCACTTTTATTTAGGCAGGCCTAGAAGGAGATGGTTAGATAAGCTGAACTCCTACATAAAGTGCTGAGGGTCTAGAAAAATGTCCAGAGGCTCTAGACAAGTGGCATTTAACGTCAGCGAAGGCGGTAGTCGAAATGTCAAAATGTAAGGGATTGATCACGTGCTTTTTCGATATCGCTTGTCAATCTCGCCACGCTTTCAATGATAGAATGTCACTTGTCTAGGGCCTCAGAAGTGGCGATTGTTGAAATGGCAACATGTAATAAATTGATCAAGTGGCATGTCGATAACATTTGACAATTCCAAACATTTTAGACTTTTTATCAATCACTTTTCCATCGCTTTGACACTTGTTCCACCGCCGACGAGTAAGCGATTAGCTATCGACTATTTTCTTGCTGAAGAAACGTACAAAAGATATCCCGTGTCAATAAAAGAGTCACATATAGTAATAGTTGATTGCTGACTGTTCACACTGCCGGCGAGAACTCTATCAAAGTTATACTCGCTCAGCGATATTCGCTCAGCGATGCTCGGTCAGAACTTAGAACTTACGCCAAGAGACCAACCAACGGTAATTTCTACCTACAGTGCGGATCTGAATTCCAGCTTACATATTATTATGAGCGAGTTCTGCGAGTAATCACCCGTCGCACAATACTCGCACAAAACTCGCTAATAGCTGAGCGACAAAACTATCGGAACTAAACACTAGCTTCTTGCTGCTCGCCAACTCGTCAACATCGTCGACGGTGGGACAAGTGCCTTTCGTTGATAAAATGACATTTGTCCAGAGCCTCTGGTCCAAATTGTAAAAGACCGAAGAAAGAACGAGGGATGGCAGGCTTTGCTAGTCCAGCATTATTATTAGGGCTCATGGTACTTACATGCTCATAACAATAATAGTTTCGTCTGAATACATTTCATTTCAACATGCAATCAGCTTTAGATACAATCACCTCACAAACTAAACCGACTACAATAACAACACCTTTCAAAAACTGAAACAAATTCGCCGGCAATTAGCCACATAGACAGGTTACAAGGTAATTTACCTCACAGCCGTAAAATAAATTTGTTCGTCGGCTTCGCTCGCTTCGCCCAAGGACGAATTCAGACTGGTATGAAATTAACAAAGCAACACGGGAATGGCCGACGTTTAACGGCTGATGACAAGCCGCGGGCGACGCCTCAAAACAAAGGACTGCCGTAAACTGGACCACAAGGGAACATGTGTGTGGTATAAGTAAAGAGAAATGGGACTTTCATTTGACAGCTGTGTTGAAGTCAGTCTTTGTTTCTGTAATTGTGGCACAAGATTGTATTTACAGCAGCGTCTGGTTTTAGTTTTCTGCAGTACGAGTAGTAGTGATAATCCATTTGAAGATAATGCTGGACCGCAAAGTTCAAAAAAAACTTAAACATCAACATCATTAACTCATTTCAACCTTTCCCCTTTGTTCTAGATATCATCTTACAAAATTAAGATCTTCAATGTTTGCAATACTCACTAACTATCACTAGCTCGGCTCTAAGACCATAGGACATTAAAAAATATTCCTGCATTTTTTTTGCAGTTAATATAGCTGGGTCTCACAGTGGTATTCATCGATCCATCATGAACAAACTGCTATTTATAGTACATATTTTATACATAACCTACCGCTCTTCTACAGCATTGCTATTTCCAAGTTCCTCATCCTTCCGCCATCTTCAAAACAAACATTGTAGCTATCACATAAATCAGTTAAAATACTACCCACCTCGCTGTCAGCTCATCACTTGTCAGCATTTCTAAGACCACAACGACATAAGGCTCTGGGCTACACCTGCTGGCATTTCAGTGTGATCTCCAAGTTTTAAGGGTGCAAACTGTTTAGCTATGAATGTTTGCATTATTATAACGTTAATCCACGTACCTAGCTGTGTGGGTATTTATCTTTTTAGGCTTAGAGACAAGGGGCTCTCTCTAGACAAGGATTGTTAAATTTTTGGAAGTCACCGCGTGACATTTCGGTAGCGCATGTCAATCCAATCAAAAATGCAGGATTGTGATCTTTTTGACTATAGTCTGTTATAGTTGTTGGAATGTCACTATAAAGGCGCTCTTTTTTTTGATGGACTATTATCCAATGACTTCAACCGCTCTGGGTGAAGCGGGAGGGCGTGTCAGAGTTTTACTGACTAAAACCCACCCGTGTTCAGTTACTTGTGCCATGGCCGCGGTAACTCTCTTTCAAATTTATCCGCGACCCAGACAGGCAACGGCCCTGGCAGGCCACGTCAGTTTTGCTGACATCTCACTGAGGCGCGCGTGGAATACTTCGCGCCGTTGACTCGAGCCTGGTCCTCATTGGACGGCGAGCTGCCCATTATTAACCAACCGCAAGCCCACGCCTACGGTGGCCGGGAATCAACTTGCGACTCCCGACGCCCAGGGCGTCTCCTGCGGTGACTAGGGGTGTGAGGGCATCTACATTGCGTCTCCCTCACGCGTTCCGCCTTCGCTTTTTAGCTAGCATTACTGCTTTGCAGAAGGAGGAGACAGCTTCCTATGCCATCTCACTCTGTACCATGGCCTGGACCAGGGCTGGACCCAAGAGGTTACCACCGCCGATCGCCTACATGAGGACACGGCAGTGCTCCACCCAAGCAGGGCAGACCGCCACCGTATGCTACACCGTGTCCTCCAGGCGATCCACACAATGGTGACACCCAGGCGTTTCCCCCCGCCTTATCCTGAACAGGAGCTTCCCGAAACAGCCGTATCCGGTGAGGACCTGCGTCAGGCGAAAGATCAGGACGCTGTGACGCCTCTTAAGCCACTCATCAAAGAGGGGTCTTATCGCCGCAATTGTAGCGTGCCCAGCAGCGGGTTTCGATAGTCGTCCACTCCATGTCGCCATGAGTTCCTGCCGGAACTCCGAAGGCCCTAGGTTATAAACAAAATTTTGAACAACGAGACTTTATCGCTGAGCAAAAAAACCTGGCACTGGAACCAAAATATGAGCTCCCATGAAAGTCATGAAAATATCCTTAACAACCTTACATGAGGAGTGAAGTATTTTTTAAAAAATTGCTAAGAACTTACATTTAGCAGTTAAGCAGTAAAAATGTGTCAACGAACACACTTACTCCCACATTTATAGGATACGAAGGATGATTGTGAAAGAGGCAATTGCAGTGGGTAAGGATCGTAGCACGAAAAGTAGTTTTCACCAACTTCCATGGTAAAAGACCTTACGGAAAGCTGTATGTAAATGAAACTGTTCTATTCAAATACCAAGTGCCACGTTTACCCTGAAACATCCACATAACAGTTTTAAAACCGCATTCAAACATGAAATTCAAATATTCAGTGTGAATTTTCGCTCCCACCTCAAAAGTCGTTAAAAACAAAAACATGGACGGTGGGAGATAACGATATCAACTCGGCCTAAACGCATAAACATTTAGCGGTTGTAGTATCAACTAAATAGCTTCCTATGCGAATGAATACCCCACAATGTGACCTAAATTTAAATCTTGACGGTAAAAATCTTGAAGTTATAAAGGAAACTGTATTCTTAGGGATTACTATCGATTCAAAATTGCAGTGGGGCGCGCACATTAGAACTCTTTCGGGTCGGTTAAGTTCGGCTGCATATGCAGTAAGGAAAATAAGGCAGTTAACCGATGTAGCCACAGCAAGGTTAGTATACTATGCTTATTTCCACAGTATTATGTCTTATGGCATTCTGCTGTGGGGATCAGCTGCAGACGTTGACTCAATTTTCATCTTACAAAAGAGGGCAGTCCGCGCAATCTATAAAATGAGTCCACGAGAGTCCCTCAGAGAAAAATTTAAAGAGATCGATATACTGACTCTACCTTCTCTTTATATATTGGAATGTATTTTGTATGTCCGCAAAAATCGAGGGCTTTTCAAAACTAGAAGCGATTTCCATAATTTAAATACACGCAGTAAGCATGAAATTGTAATACCCAAATTCAGATTAACGAAAACTAGCAAGTCTTTTCTTATAAACAGTATACGCTTTTATAATAAGTTGCCAAAGCCAGTTATAGAATTAACCGATGGAAAGTTCAAAAACTACATCAAACGTGTCCTTATTAAAAAAGCATATTACAAAATCAAGGACTACGTTGAAGATAAAAATTTTAGCTCCTTCTGCGCATGCGGCTTCCCTGGTAACTCATAAACGGCACAAATATGTGGATGTCTCTAACTATTCTCAATCTCATTTTTACTTTTTTTCTTTCTTTTAATTAGACTTTTTACAATGATTTCAATGATCTTTATAGCCTTTTGCTATGAATAGTTACAGCACTGATAACAAAATTTGTGCCACATGTTAAATTTAGTCTTGTTATATATTTTTATTTATTTTTTCCTTTGTATAGATTCTTTTACTGATTGTTTTGTGAATGTGTGAACATTGTAGGCCTTCTAGATTTCTAGACGCTTGTTAACATTTGTTAACTCTCTCGTTTATACAATTTTTTTTTTTTTTAGTTTCTTACGTCTTATTGTCGGGCCTACGTTGTCCCCCCATATCTAAGCACTAATACTGTAACGTGGAAATATTGTAAAAACAAACCATTTTTTTTAAAAGAGTAACCGTGGAGTTTCTTGCCGGTTCTTCTCCACAGGAAACGACTAACCCGAACCGTGCACCTTTTGTCGACGTTTTATAAGTGCCCATGTAGGCCTATGTGAAATAAAAAACATTTGATTTGATTTGATTTAATGATCCGGTCATAAACGCTTTTACAGCTTGGGCTATGTGCATATATATGATACTTTCAGCGGCAGCGTATTAGCGGTTATCATACCTATCGTTTCAAAATATACGCTAAATCTTGCACATAAAAAATACCTTTCTACCAAATATGTATCGTTGCACACTCTAAAACCTGACATTGAGACAGAAGCAGCCTATTCTAAATGTTAAAAAGTATTGGATCTCATTCGATTGCAGAATGCTAGGACGTGACTATTCAGATGACCACAAATATGTTGCAGAAGACATGCTTCCTCGAATAAATTTGGCTAAAAGCATTATTTCTTTCTTTTTCATTTCGAAGGTAAATGTACCTTCGAAACGAAAAAGAAAGAAAGAATGATCAAACTATTAGGAGCATTATGAAAGCTGGATCGTGCTGAGTTTTAATGACAACATTAAAGTTAATTAAAACAACGCCATGCAACATGGAACTGTTTTGAACGAGCTCTTAAGTTGACCACACTATTTTGTCGATCGTGTACACCAAGCCATATTCAGTTACCATGCCAAAAAGTCACCGTGTACACCACAATACATAATATCCCCTGTACAAAGTATAAACATTACAGCAGGCATGACTGCCAGGTATAAACATTTTATGGTTTATCCGCGAAGCATTTATGGAGAGTTCACCTATGACTTATGAGACTCTTTGAAAACATCAAATGCTTATTTTTATCATTGCATGGGGTCGTAAATTATGAAAGTAATATTGCAAAGAAGAACTTACATAATGTTAGTCGTATGGGGTTCGCAAAATACGATATCTGGTTGATAAAAAAGACTTTTTCAATACAGTTGTTAAACATGGCGTACTTTCAGAGGCTATAATTATGATTCGAAAATTAAATCTTACGCATAGGCATCTTTCTATTACGCGGTCGTGACTTTTGTTTACGAGCTCGATCATTAGTTTTGCAGTTTAGTTTTAAATTTATAAATCAATTTAAAAAGTTTAGAAGCAAAGAGTTTTCATACATAGAATAAAATGGGTTAGATTTTATACGAGGATAAATGAATGATTCCGTACGTTTTAGCATTGAACTCTCAAAAGTCTTTTAAATGGTTGTTTAATATATTTAATTACCAGTTTTATTTTAATTATTTTCACATCAACATTTGTCTAAAATTGAATAGGCTGTATAGACTGTTTTCGTTGTAAAAAATGTCCAGTTGCAAAAACGCGCCTTGTATAAGTCTATTTAAAAAAGTTTAGTAGCAAGGAGTTTTCATACATAGAATAAAATGAAATAGATTTTATACGAGGAAAAATGAATGATTCCGTACGTTTTAGCATTTAATTCTCAAAAGTCTTTTAAATGGTTGTTTAATATATTTAATTACCAGTTTCAATCTAATTATTTTCACATCAACATTTGTCAAAAATCGAATAGGCTGTGTAGGCTGTTTTCGTTGCAAAAACGCGCGAAAATTTTATTTTTTTGTCATTTAACAAATCTAATTCTTTGATTTGTTTTTACTATTTCCCACAACTGTATTGAAAAATATCGTGTGATACACGGGCGTGTAGGTTATTGCAAACTCGTGTCATTAAAAACCCTCGCCTTCGGCTCGGGCTAGTTAATGACAACTCGTTTGCAATAACCTACTTTCCACCCTTGTATCACAATGTACTATAATAATCATACAGTTTTCCAATAGTTTTTCATGACATAAAAGATATACTTTTGTAAACAGTTACCTACTTCAATTAAGTATGTAAAGGTTTCTTACAATTTTGACTGCTGAATCTTAGCAAAGAGAAAAGCAACAGGTATTTAAGACAAAATGCAGTCCAACCGTTTTCAGAGCAGTTTGAAATTTAAATTAACTCCATACAAATGTTGTAGTCACTTCAGTTCAAAATAAGGCAAGCAGAAACTGCTGCAGTCAGTTAGTTTATTCCAATATTGCAGAGGTTTTGGCTATTCTGAAATGTGAAGTAGATAGAGAGTTAATTAATTACAAAGTCTGCGTCATAATGCCGATTAAATTACGCGGATGAGACAACACGTCAGGTCGCGTGCGTCGTAAATACATCAGCGGTACACCACACCACACATATTCGTACGTAACTATGCTAAGTTGCCTGCTAATGCTGCGAAACTTTGGACGCGCAGTGTACTGGACTATGTGATATGTATGACTATGATCTTCGGTAGTGAAGTTACGATTAGTGGGTGCCTGATTTATTTTGAGAGCAGTGGTGGCCCAGTGGTATCGGCCACGACTTACAGGTTGTTGGTCGTGGGTTCGAGCCCAGGCAGGCGCTTTACTTTGTGTAAATTATTTCATCACCACTGCTCTCAATACGGTGAAGGAAAACGGCATGTCCTAGAACCAAAAATTCGAAGACGTGTGACATCCACCAACCCCCACTGGGCCCGCGTGGTGGATTACGGCCCATTCTCACAGAGAGGAGGCCTGTGTCTCAGCAGTGGGAATATTAATAGGCTGATGATGTGATGTTATGTGATTTATTTTGGAAATAGGAGGCAAGTAGAGACTACTGCCGTCTACTCTGAGAGCTCGCAAACTTGCAAAGCAAAGATAGGCAAAATACTAAACAGGTGGTTTTCACATCTTGTGTATCTGTAGGATAAACATATATATATTATAAATAATAGGTAGCAGCAAATAAATAAATATATGACCTTACAGCTAACCAGACTTACTTACTGGATAGAAAGGAACCTAATCCTTAAGCCAATCAACTTTTACGACTTGCGTGGGTAGCTTATGACTCTATACGAATACCTCCGTACAAAGATAGACCCACGGAACAAAATAAAGGTTCTATAAATAAACAAAAATTTGTAACGTTCTGGCATTGCAATAAAAATGAACATTTCAGCGGCTGTGGTCACGAGCCAATCAGTCTTCCTTGACCACAAATGCAAAAATGAAATTAAATAAATGTGTAAAACGTAATGTTATAAAACAAAAAGGAAAGCAAAATATTTGTGGACTCATACGGGTGAAGTAATCTTTGCACATTGCGTAGGCGTTCATTGCATGAATACGCTTCCATAACGCAACGCATAAGCTGCGACAATTTGTCATAAGATTATGCGACGGTAGCCTGGTGTCTATCTAGAACGTCATCTAAAGCGTAATGCAAAGATACTCCAAATAGTATTTCAAACTAGCTGTTCCCCGCGGCTTCGCTCCCGTCTACTGGGACCGCAGCCTACCTACCCTACCTACCTACCCTACCCTTCATACCTACCAACCTACCCTACACTACCTACCCGACAAATATTTTTTTTCATACCTATGTTAGCCTATGTAGCCTTCCTCAAGATGCCATCTATCTCCTTGCCAAATTTCATTGAATTTCGTTCAGTGGTTTAAGCGTGAAGCGGTAACAGACAGACAGAGTTACATTCGAATTTATAATATTAGTATGGATAAACAAAATTGTATTATGAAAGAAAAGAAAGATTTTCGTCATATTATTATAATATATAGTTCCCCAAACAATATTGCTTCACTAAAAACCCAACAATGGCTTAAACGACCATGCAGTAAAGCATTGATGGCCGTCTACAAAAATGCTAGGTCTTTACGAAACATGTAGATGTGAGATCAGCGAGCCCACCCTACTAAACATCCCCTATGAAAGGCTAGGGGACACTTTATGACCTAAAGTGCTTTCGGTTTTATAGACATGGCCAACGGAATTTGGGATCATAAACTTAGTACATAAATATACATATAAAGGGTATTTATTATATAATGAGTCGGTAGGTTAATTGGTAGAGTTCATCAAAAATAATAACCGACTAAGCGTTTGTAAAGGTTGAATGATAAGAAAGTCGTTAAGTTCGTCCATATAATGTTGCTGTGCTCGGAGTACATAGGCAGCTTGATAACATTAAGCGACTGAAATATCTCTAATCCGTTTATATGTAGTTCTATTATAAAGGAACCTTAACAAAGACACGACGGTACTTTTTGTAGCTGTTGGAAAATTTTTCTTTGTTAAATATCCAAGTCAAGAAGCAGAGAAAAAAAATAATATATTGTATTAGTGATACAGTGACGAGGCATAAAAAAAAAACAAAATTTTAAAAAGTAACTCTCTTCTCTCTCTGTTTCCTAAACAAATTTTTCATGCTATGCTATCTGCTTTGTGCAATCATTTTTTCATAAATACGAGTATATCCACATTAACTCGATATGAAACCACATCCAGAATAACCAACCACCCACTTCGCACCTGAGCTTTTCATAGTTTTTCCAATACCAAAACTGCTTGCACAGTAATAATAGCAAATAGCCCACGTACAAGGCAATATTAGTAATAAATTCGACACCTCATCTCGTTCTAAATGTATCTCGATTACCCATAATGGTACAATAGGGCCATATTGAATAGAACTCGAGTTGGCACCTGCTTTGCCGCCAACACCGCCTTGCTGCGTACCTCCGCTAACAATGGGTTTGTTTAAGGGAATTTAGGCGTTTTGTTACAAGATTTGTGTAATGTTGTAGTGAGATTCCTATCACAAACATATTGGGGATTCTAGGAGGGTTTATTGTGAAGTTATTCGAACGTGAATTTTGAATGCAATCATTCATAACATCAAAATTTTCGTTTATCTAAAATCAGGTTTTGGACTCAGATTTTCTTCACTGACTAAACACATATTTTTTGAGAATATCTAACAAAATAATGTACAAAATCAGAAGAATTTTGAAGTCTTGATAATATTCCAACAACATATTCATACAAGCATACATTTTGTATTTTATACACAGCTATCGTTCTTCTAAAGAAGCTCAAAGAAGGAATTCTGATAACAATTTTAGTCACGTCTGTACGCTTGTGCTGTGGTGCCCATTCTATGGTCCGCGTAGAAATGTTTGTGCTTTTATGCTGTCACTGACTTATTTGCTTTTAATGCTTACATAAATATATATTAGTTGCAACTATTCCATACTACCTCCAAAGTATTCCGCTAGTATTTCACAATACAGAAACACCACGGTACATTTCGTGAACACAAACTTGTAGAATGACACATGCTCCTTTTAAAATAACCATTTATCATGATTCAATTTCAAGTTATTTCTGTTCGTAACTAAGCTAGAGTAGAGAGCACAGTCGTTATTCATAAAGTAATCTTTAAATTAATAAAACAAATCGATGCGACTCCCGTTCAACTGGTTACGTTTGTTAAGACATGTCAAAATGTAATCTAGCAGTGGACACTTGTAAATGAGTGTGCATCAGTTTTACCCACTTACAACAATCATTTTGCCATCGAACAACTAAAATTTAGTCTTTGTCGACCAAAATAAAAGGTGGAGTCTCGTTGAAAGAAGAATTCGCGAGCGGCAAATGAAAGTTGTCGAGTATTGCGAAACTCGTTTTTTTACCGACTGGAGTAGGGACAGCATAAAAGGATGTTAATTGGTGTTCCTTACTTTCTGAAGATAATTGAGTCGTAACTAGGATGCTAGACAATGCGAATAGCTGGCAACATAGTCGCACATTGCGCACCTAACATTTGCATACAGAGCCCTTTTAACTCACAAACGACGGGTAGATTCCTTGGTAATTACGTGTTCTACAGACCCATTAAAATAGCGACAAGTTAAACACATGTTCACGAGGCAATTGTGAATGTTATCAGTAATGCTGTGGCGTAATAGTAGCTATTAAAACTATGATTTGATTAGCCTACTTTGATTTATCAGTTTGTGATCAGGCGCGAATGTCTGTTACCTTTCCAGACAATCGAGAATGTTAATTGTGCCTGTATCTTTTAGTTCCTATTCAGTGTTGGACATTTGTATCTGTGCCATGACTGCTAAATGTATTACATTGTGGATACATTTGTTTATTGTATTGAAATCTTGAGAGTGTCTAGTTATAGATCTATTGCTACTGCCCCTTAAATTAAAACAAGACTTTTGAACGACACTGCCAAATTTGGCATTCGTCGATACCAATAAGTCGATACACAGGGATACTTCCATCAACAAAATAATAACCATCAATCTATCATTAACTCTGTGTTTCCCTTTGTATATTCCTACAAACATATTCTAACAAAACACATGTTTACAGATAGGTGTAAAAAAACAAACGGCGTAAACTGCGAGTACAAATAATGGCTGCATGTGCATCTAACATTGCATGCAGCATTTTAGTATTTTTTACTTCGATAGTTTAGTTTGATTGCAATAGATAAAAGGATGCATGGCCGTGCGAACATTTACCGATTAAACCGGCCTTTACAAATAGAGTTTTAGCCCGATTACTAAAACTATTCGGGTGACTAAAACCAGCTATTTGTTTTACTGCTAAATCCGGAATTTCACAATGGTGAATTAGATTAGATTTTTGCTTACCATCAGAGACAAACTGTGAGCGTAAAAAATAAAGCGTCGAAAAACCATTCCCTTAGCTTAAAAGTTATAGCTTATTACAAAAAAAAACACTTTCTAAACAACTTTTCATCAACAAAACCTCACATACTTTTAACTAACCGCTTTCAAACATGCCTCATTAAGAATAAGCATACCTAAGACTAAGTATTTACCTCAAGTACGCACGTATCCCACAGGTATGTCTGTTGTTACCTCGAGTTTGTTGACCAGTTTAGTTGTAAACAAAAGAGACGCAAAATATACCACAAAGCGTTCTTGTGGTCGCTTTGTATCGTTTTCAATCTACGTTATGAAAGCTTGTTGGAACCACTGGCCTTTCACAAAGCAATATTGCTGAAAGCTTAATATGTATTAACTGCGTCCACGGCTTCATATTATGCTAATATCAATATTGTTTTATGTGTTTTTGGGAGTGTATCTGGACAGGTTTATCGTTGATGTGGATGATTGCTTGTGGATATTTGGATGATGTAATGGATTGATGATGAGAGAGAATTTTGTGATGTGTTTTATCTGGCGATACGGGAGTGACGACGCAAATGAATGATGCATTTTATTTTGCAACAGAAGTTTCTGAAGTTAGATTATTGTCAAAAAATATTAGACACGTATTTTTTGCTAGATTAAATGAATAATTTATAATAATTGACAAAGATAAAGGACATCAAAGTTTCTTTCTAAGTTTTCTTTTTAAGTTCTAGTGACGTCACTACCAGGTAAAAAGTGTACCAAGGCGTGTCATCAAGCGAAATTTCACCGCACAGTATCGTTGTTAAAAAAAATACGTCGTGTATCTAATATTTTTGGTATTCTAATATGGATCAAACAGATTTTTCCAGGCAACTACCCCATTGCTTTGTGCCGCAAACTTTAGCGTACTTAACAATACCATGGGTCACTTTGCCAATTTAGTTTAGTATTATATTATCTTTGGTTTAGTACTATCAATGGGTATAGGTTACGTTCAGTAGTCACGAGTAACACTGTTGTCCACCTAATACCTTTATGGGCTAACAATGGGTGTATCCGATATGTATTTGTATGGGAACTATGACAGTGAAGATGTGTGTCTATAGTTTGATGGTACCTACCAATTCTGTATGTGTATACCACGAATATCTATAGAATTTAGTGTTGTTCATTCTTAGTGAGTTTTTAGAAACAACTTTTGAGATAAGGATTTCAGCTCAAAGGATTTGAAAAAACTGGCCAAGTGTGAGTCGGACTCGTGCACGAAGGGTTCCGTACCATTATCGCAAAAAACGGCAAAAAAAGCACGTTTGTTGTATATGAGCCCACTTAAAAATTTATTTTATTCTGTTTTTAGTATTTATTGTTAAAGCGGCAACAGAAATACACCATTTGTGAATTTCAACTGTCTAGCTATTACGGTTCATGAGATACAACCTGGTGACAGAGGGACAGACAGACAGACGGATAGTGGAGCCTTACTAGTAGGATTCCGTTTATACTCTTTGGGTACGGAACCCTAAAAACACAAATGTGGTAACACAGCGTGAAACCAATTTAGTGGTTTTCGATCTATCAAATACAAAGATATTTCAAACTTCAAAGTGAGGTTTCCAGCTCTGCTTTTTTAAATTAATAAAAAATATCGCTTTAATATTTTTTTGTTGTTTCAACGGGGCGCCTCGCGCCGGGCCTCGGGTAAATTCCTATTAAAAGAAGTTTCAAAACAATTTCTCGTTTGTAAAAATATTAGAAAATTGTTGCGCGCATTTAATAATATTTTACATCGCGCTGAGTTTAAAGTTTTAAGGCGCATTTTCTCGTTAACGGGTGGGGTAAAGCAAGGGGGCGAGGGGTGACATCAAAGTGAATTAGCGAATGTTGTCTAGGGGCGTCCGTTTGTAAGCCGCTTTGAAGTTAGGACTACCTGCAGGGAACCAGGGAACTCCGTTGAAATGTGCCAAAGCGTAAGGCGTTTTATTTTGATACCACTCCGAAGGGCCCGCGAAAGCAAACGCGCGAGAAAAATGTAACACGCTAATTTTACCATGAGCAAGCTCATTACACGGCTTTTGATGTATGCTGGCATCAAAACATAAAATTCTTGTTGTTTGAGATGAGGTTTAACTGAATTCAATTAATTAACAATTTTATACGCCTTTGTGACTTTAGAACTTTTTTAACTACACTCGCTGCAGCAAAGGCTCAAAAAGTAAATTTAATTGGGTTTCAGAAATTTATATTTAATTTTGTAACATCAATTTTCATCATTCAGACATCTTTCATTTTCGAAGAACGGGCATCATCATCCCGTGCCTTTAAAATTCAATTTATTATTATAATTTAATTTTAATTTATTATTAAAATATAATTTTAATTTATTATAAAAATTTAATTTTAATTTAATTTATTATTTTAATTTAATTTAAATATAATATATTTTTAAAATTCAGACGATTTACAGTCATTTAATAACTATCCTTTTCAGTAAAACACTCAGTTGTTAGCTCAAACGAATGTTAAAGCAAATGTTCTCTTTTATTATAAAATATCCAGACTTCAACAACACCTGGATGCTGTGACCTACATTTTGAAAATAACAGTTAGGTAGGTACACTTATAACAGCGGTGTTGGAAGAGACGGTGGTTGACAAAGGCAGCGTATATACGTCTTTCTTTTTAATACAGCGTCTAAAAGGGTTGCCAAGCTTTCCAAAAAATGCTGTCGGCCTATTTTCTATGGGACCTTTTTGCCGGGAGACATTGAGCTGGGCCCGCGGAGTCGCGATAACGTCGTGGTAGGAACTCGCTTTAAATGCAAATCTCTTCACTACCAAATTCGGAACGATGTGGTAGTGCCATGATGGGTGGTAGATGAATTGAAGACAAATGAGATGCGGCGGCTGTATATTACTTCCAGTGAATGGAATCGATGCAAACGTTATGAATGTATCGTTTGTGAATGAGGTATTTTATTTATTGATTTTGCGCACCTGGTTAACCAGTTTTCGTGATACCCACATCGCATCTTTCATCTCGCATGTGATTAGTCGATTTTTCTGACTCTTTGCCCTTTACCTTGATGAATTAATTACGCAATAAGGCTGCTGGTTTACACAGTTTTCTTGATTCAGATGGAATTCGTAAAGGCCGGTTTCTGGATTGAATATTTTGAGTTAAGACGAGTTAAACCCTACTTTAACGCCAAATGACAGGTTAAATTCCTAATCCAGAAATCGGGGGAATAACTAAACCAATGTAATTTTGTACGAGCATGTCATTTTATATGACTGTATATTTTATTCTCATCTGTGTCCTATAAGTTTGACTTACGTCTTTTTAGTTTGCTTTTTAAGCAGTCGGGTTTTTTGATTTTTTTAATTAACTTTTTTTAGACTCCATTTTTCCGCCTGCAATAAGCAAAAAAGCTTAAACAGAGCATTTAAAACAGACATATTTACACGTATATAAGTGTAAATACAATTTGGGAATTCTTAATAATATAATAAAATGCATAATACTAATGCTAAATACCACAAAACCTATCGAAAAAAAAGCCATTCATCGTAGAAAGAGTATTAGATTAAGTTCAAGTTTAAGTTCAAGCGCAAGCCAATAAAAAAAAAATCATGTTATTTATTTCATAACAAAAATTACATTTGTGTATCATATTTGCATAGTAGGTACATAAAAAAAAGTAACAAAAAGAATTTTAACACATGTAACCTTATTCCTCACCCATCACCGAAGTTAGAACGTATATCCAAATCAAAAAATAACTTTACAAACATTAATTTCCATTAATTTTTATTAATGTTTGTTAAGTTTATTATTGATACAGAGTCCCTTGCAAAAAGCTACAAAAATACATCTAATGTTAAATAAAAAGTACAAAATAAACAAAAAAATAACATTTATTACCACTATTTGTCTCTGCATCACCCAAAGGTTGACTGGTAGAAAATGCCTAAGGCATTAAGTCCGCCGCTGTACGATTGTGTGCATGAAGTATTAAATAAATAAATAAATAAATTTATAACAAAGTCAAAAGAGATTTATAAAACTAGTTTTTAGGTTTTGTCATTCAGAATTCGCCAATGCTGTAAAAGGCTTTATTGATTAACAAAGCCCTGAGTTTTTTTTTTTACATTTTCACATTCTGAACATTCTTTATTTCCAGACTGCACGCGTGACGAGTGTTTGACAACATTAAGCCTTGCCTGCAGAATAGTAGGAAGTTCTTTTCTGCGAGTATCTTTTCTAATTTTTCTTTCTTCGTCTGTTTCAAACTCGTTAGTTTCAGTACTTGATATTCTGTAAAATTAGGTGACAATCACCGCTTAAACTTAGGTGATATGAGCTTGAAATGAGCTTTCAATCCCTATACAATTCTCTAGATAGAAACCGGTCTATTCAGTAAAAATCTAATCGTGAAGACTTAGGTGTAGTAAACTTGAAGTAAACTATCATTTCACCTTTATTGGATAGATTGACACCTCAATTCATGTTAATTTTATCACAGTACACCCAAAGTGAGATATTTAGAAAATAGCAATGTATGGACAGGTAAAGCTTACTTCATTTATTCTTTCACGGTAAAATTTTCATAGAATAGAACGGCTAATATTCAGCAAAACGTGAACAAAAATATAAAAATCCCAACCCTTAAACACCCACAGTTTAGCAAGTACGTAAACACTCAACAATTTGCTCTGAAAGCCGCCCGTTATTCCAGTAATTTTTATAATCCAGCCACTCGGTTGGAAGAGTTCCCTCTGCCAAATACTATTAAGTAAATTTTTGTAGATACAGAACAGTGGCTTTTGTTAGTTTCTTGGCTAGAACCCCGGTAAACAGACGATTTTTCACCATATTGTAAGTAGAACACATCTCGAAGCAAAACAACGAAATATATCTACGGAACAATACAGAAAATACTTTTGAAGGACTTATAGAAATACTTGATGCAGTGGGATTTATTGTACTAAATGCAATTTCGAATAGTATATAGTATTGTCATCATCATCATTTCAACCGAAAGACGTCCACTGCTGGACATAGGCCTCCCCCAAGCGTCGCCACACTGATCAGTCCTGTGCGTTTCACATCCACCGGACTCCCGCAACCTTGGCCAGGTCGTCACTGCACATAGAGGGAGGTCTTCCAACGCTGCGTCTGCCGGTACGCGGTAACCACTCTTGAACTTTTCGACCCCGACGAACAATGTGCTCTGCTCGCTGCCACATAAGTTTGGCAATTCTTCGGGCTATCATTGTTTCTCTTGATAATAGTGCTTGTAGTTCTTCAATAATATATATCTTCATTTCTATAGTTAATTATCTCATTTTGGAATGATGATCGTATCGATTCATCAAATGTATTCAACAGCAAAATAATTGAAACGACATAGAAATCGTCCATCAACCGAAATCACATTGTTTCCGACTACTTTATTGAGAACGGTACACGTGCTGTCATATATTACCTAGAAATGGAATTCAATCAAGTTACTAAGCAATTCATAACTGAAATAAACCAGACGTAGTTTCGAGAAATGGTGGGCATAACCTGGACCTCACCCGGACCTTTGAAGTAAATTAATATCTTTGGAAACCAGGATAAATAGTTTAGACTTAACTGGAAACAATTAGCATAGATTTGGAATACCTGAAGTTATTTTAGTGAAGCAGAACCAATTACACGTACATATATCTTTAGATGGTGGAGTTAGGCCACTTAGAAATACATACCTATTCTGATAGTGTCGCGTCGGGAGAGTTTCCCGGGATAGTCCCACCAGCGCCGCCCAGAATGCAAATTCTGATGAAGAGCTTAAATTATAAGCGGAAGCGATTGCATGGATTGACCACGTCGTAATTAGTTAGCAAGAAACGGTACCTATCTACTCGTATTTATTAAACTAATTTTGTACCTACTGGTTTCAGGATTTGTGGAACGCTCAGAGGAGTGCATAAGACCGCCCATTGTACACTTTGTTTTTGAAAATGTTTGTCCTTTATGTTTTTATTTTGTGGTGTACAATAAAGTTTATAATAAATAATAATCAGGAGTTTGTGTAGGCTCTAATCGTTCGTTTTAAAGGTATACTGAGTAAAATCTTAACTTTGTGAGTTAAGCTCGTCCTTGTACATATTGTCCTGTTTACTATTAGATATTCTGGTGTGCACTAAATAATGTAAATTATGCATGACAGGCTGATGATCATGTCACATTTCAACATAAGCTAAAACATAGTTAGTTCAAGATAGAAATTGAAAGCAAAAATATTGACAGCGAAACTATCCTAATTTTATTATAGGACCTTAAACCACTCAATACCGCTGGCGTCTTCTTTCTCCCTCCTACAATTTGCACCACGTAACAACTGCAGGCGAACCAACGTACGCCAGAGCTCCACTAGTCTTCATTTCTCTTCTTTATGCTTTGTAAACAATATCTCGGGTCCGTCCTTGGCATAAAATTGTGTTTGAATAAAAATCAGATCAAACCAACCTCACAGATGCTGCAGTATCGGTACAAACGGTGTCATTTCTGGGAAAGGTCCACAAATGGTAAAAGGGTCTCTGAGTATGTGAACAATACGATGATAAGATATACTTGAAAGAAGCATTGAATCGATTGCACTACATTGTTGGAGATAAAAAAGGTAGGTTGTATTGTGTTTGTATCCTATTCAGGGAGTGGGAATGCATGCCAATATTTCTTATGTGTTTTGCATATAAGAGCAGGTTTCTTCTTTTTATCTGTGTTGCTTTTTCCAGCAAACGATATACGGTTATTTACGGTTACGGGTCTTATCTGGAAAAATAAATGTACGCGTTAATAAATAAAAATAAATATGTACAGAAAAAAAATATAAATTCCACATGTCAAGATAGTGCTTCTTCAGCACTATCTGTCACAAAGATTGTTAAAAATAAATAACAACTGAAAAAAATTATGTACACTACAAGTAGATATTTCTTCGAGAAAATATGACTAAGCAGTATTGGAAGTGGTCACGTGGAAAGTTTGTCCAATAACAAGCTCTAGACGACGGCGACGTGCACGTGAGATGTTCCCCTGTCACACCGATACGATTTTAACGACATTATTATCGACCACACCGATGAAAACGACGTGCGAAAGATGAAACGATAAAATAAAATCCGTAGTGGAAGGCGCTTTAATTGAATGCACTAGACTATCATCGCATAGAACCAGATGGAGAGAGAACGTGAGGTGATCTACGACTTCTGCGGAGTCTCCTAATACAAGCAATTCCTTGCTTAAAAGGTGATCTCCAATAATATGTATCAAACTGCCCTTTGTAATTGAAATAAACATTTTAATTTAAATTTAATTTAATTTTAACCAGCTCAGACGACCGCTCTGTCAAGGTAGAAGAAGATAGTTCATGTATATCAAATGCAGTTTGATTGGCATCTACAGCTCTAAGTGTTACGGCAGCACACAACTTCTAGAGTCTGGCCAACGAAAGCGTGATCTGAAAAACGCGGCAAATTCAAAAAATCTTAATGTGGTATCACCAACTATAATGTTTTGATACTTGTATTATTTGTATGTATTATGTTGTGTTGGCCCAGTGGCTAAGATCTCGCCTCTCGTGCTTGAGGTCGTGGGTTCGAATCCGAGCAAGTACCAATGTGACTTTTTCAAGGCATATGTACTTTCTAAGTTTGTCTTGGACGTTGCTGACAACGGTGAAGGAAAACATCGTGAGGAAACCTGGACTTATAGTGAGTTTATTATAAGATTGTGCTCCATTGGTATAATAATTGCTGTAAGGCGTTCCAGTGCGAGGATAAACGAATAAATAAATTATAATTATTTTTTTAATTTTATTGGCTCCGTTTGGTGAAGTGTGACGGAACCGTGACTGTCATAGATGTGAGTTAAAAAAAAGAGTGTGTAGATTTATTTATTAGTATGTACATAATATTAATCCACTTAATATTTAATTTATTAATTACTTAATCAACATACTCAAAATCAGAGTCCAAAAATTCAACCTCTTAGGATTCATCTGTATCTGCATCATCAACTACACTTATTATATTTTTTTTCCAATACTTCTTCTGTTATGTGATCTCTTTGTTTATATTTATTTTCCACATTTATTACATGGTCCGTCAATTTTTCCAGTCATCTGTAGTTATTCGGCCAAGTAAGGAACATTGAAATATCATCATTTGCCTAGCCTTGTTCCCAATTACTGTTGGGGTCGGCTTCCAGTCTTACCGGATTCAGCTGAGTACCAGTGTTTTACATGGAGCGACTGCCTATCAGACCTCCACAACCCAGTAACTGGGTAACACGATACCCCTTGGTAAGACTGGTGTCAGATCTCAGGCAACAATGAAATATAAACATAAGAAAAGGTATCATCATATCGTAAATTTTATATATAACAATCAGCCAACATGGATCAAGATAACCAAGTCATACTAACAATCGCAATCACAGACTTTGACGTACCTTTGACAGCTTAATATTGTTGCCATATTAAAACTTTGAAAATACCCCAGATCACGCTTTCGTTGGCCAGACTCTAACATGTAATACATAGCTTGTGAACATCAATAATGTGCATCTGGACCGAGGGCCCATTTTTTAAATCCTTGCGAAATGAAATAAGACTTAAAGGGAAATTAGTTAAAAATAGTAAAAACATAAAGCAATGGGCCAAGAATTTCTTAAACGTGAATTAAAACAGTTATGCTTAAATTACTTGGGCCCTCAATCCAGACGCGTGAATAAACTGGCATAGCCTACATCTCAGAAAATACTATCTCTGGGTTAATCATTTTTATTTAGGAATTTAGTTAAGAATTTCTTAAATATTTTAAGAAATTCCCAAATCTGTAGAATATGACATTACAGATTTTTGGCGGTTTAGCTAGGGCCCTCAATCCTTTAATGTCTCTACTGAGGAATCTGCAAAACATGAATTTATCTGAAGATATATATTAATAGGACTGTAATATATTTTGCTTAGATACCTCTGTAAATTAGTTAAAAAGAAATAATGACACAAAAGTGAATTGTTATAAAGTAAATGAGAATCGAATTTTACTATAACGTCTGGACTGAGAGCCCAATATTTTCGGCTTTATTGACTAGGTTCAACCTCATAGATTAAGTCAAATTAAAATATATTTTTTTACTATTTTTTAATTAAAATGTTACATATCGTCCGTTCTTCTAAATGCAATACTTTAAGAGAAAATACATTTTTAATTTTTCATAGGAGAAAGTTTTGTAGGGTACATATGATTTTGTTACTTTTTTGGACTGATCAGTATGTATCCTCATACAAGCTATTTTTAAGCGTCTAAAATAAATATTTACTGCTTGTACTGTCGGAAGCGACTGTTTTTTTGATGCATTATTTTGAAGGGAAGACAGGTCAATTGTCAGGAAAAGTCATTATTACATGGGTCCTTTTCGGGCGAGGATAAAACAAATCTTTCTTGGTAATGTACTTTTACAAAGTAACTAATTGCACAATGTAATGGAGAATAACGTAAATGACATTTCACTAGGCACGTATTTTTATCTAAACTTACAATCGGGAACTATAACGACTGTATTTCTCTTCAAGTTTTATCATGTTTACTACTGATCAAACTCGCAATCTTTCTTTCTCGATCTCCTTGTGATCTTCTCTTGTTCGCGCCATAATCTAGTGTTATGTCAAGTTAACATCTGTCAGTCATTCGAAACCAAATCTCTCTTCAGAAGGAAATCTTTAACATTGCTGACAAATTTAATAGTGCAGTAAATATTATTATTATCAGTGTTTCTGTTTTGTGATATCGAAGTAAGTTGGTAGGTACCCAGATCGCTTTAATATTGCTTATTTCATTTGAAGAATAATATGCATTTTTCCTGTGTTAATTCATCGTCATCGAGAATTGCTGATTATTGTGTTTTAATTAAGGCATATTTTATTATATCTTGAACACTTTATTGCATTAACACATACTTGGGAACTGGTATGTAAATAAAAAAATATAAATAATAAAACATAATAATAATATAAAATAATAATGATGGCGAAGAGCCTCGACGACCATCTGTCGAGGCTTTCATTGGGCGGTTGGATCAAGGGTCTGATACAGAAGGCAGTACTCCTCGATACGGCTCGCATTGTGAGGAGGTTCCTGTCTCTGGAACCCTAACCACCGGTAGCTTGGACCCTGCTCCCGATACCGGTTGGCCTCTATTTTTTATATTTTTAAATGTTTTTTTTTTGTAATTTATTTAATAAAAATATTTAAAAATGTAATAAATAAGAAAAAAAAAGCAATAAAGGACATATAAAATAATAAAATATAATAATAATATATAATATAATATACAATAATATATATAATAAAATATTTTAAAATATTAGGTGTTATTGAATTTGTCCCCCCGTTGAAACCGGCTGATCTTGGTCACTACAAGGGGCATGGTTTCGTAAACGGCCGCATGGTCTGTTATGATGATTTAATGCTTAGATTTTACAATAGTAGAGAAGAACAACCTATTTATTTACACATTGTGACATATGGTTTGGCTGATCCTAATTTTGAAGAGTAAAGATAAAAAATATTAAAAATACATGACTGCGCTGCTAAAATCACGTACTACAGTTGGGGGACTGTTTTATGGAACACTATTTAACGTCTAAGAGGTCATCCGACTGCAATTCGTGTTTTTGGTAGCGCAGTCGTGTTTTTTTATATTTTTATTATTATTTATTTTTCTTTAATACATTTTAGTGACAAGTTTAATTTTAAAACAACATGTAGATAGGTAGGTACTCATCTGGACTTTAAATTTCATATCCATGTTGTTATAATCGACGACAAAATCTGATTTCATCTTCGAAAATAGGGGCATATAGTTAGCCGCTATTTTTGCATAAAAATTATAGCACTAAAAAATAACATTATTATTTAGCGTTCATAACTAAAAATCAGCATACAAACTTCGCTCACTCGCTTCTTTGAACAAATTTATTAATAATTTAAACTGTTTATTAGAAAATTTGATACAAAAAGTTTGTAAGTAGGTAAATTTTATTTTACAACTAGTTGACCCGGCAAACTTTGTTTTGCCATAAAAACACCAAACATTCATCTACCCTACCTACCCTACCCTAACTACCTACCCTACCTACCCTACCTACCCTACCCTACCCTACCTACCCTACCCTACCCTACCCACTTAGGGGTATGAAAAATAGATGTTAGCCTATTCTCAGACCTACTCAATATGCTCACAAAGTTTCATGAGAATCGGTCAAGCCGTTTCGGAGGAGTACGGGAACGAAAACTGTGACACGAGAATTTTATATATTAGATATCAGACTATTTTTAGGTTACATTTATGTGAAGTAAATAGTTTTCTTATATTTATACCGATCGTAACCGTTTATTTGAATAGTTGTTACAAATAGTTTGTAATTAAATTGATGTTACGATATCAAAGTATTTTTAGATTTTTTTTTTTTTTTTTTTTTTTTATAATTATTAGGCTCGCGTTTGACCACTATCTCGCCTGATGTTAAGCGATGATGTGGTCTACGGTGAAGCACGCTTGCCTAGAAGAAACCTATTCACTCTTGACTTACAGACCCCAAGGTTGATTATATAATATAAGTGAAGTAAATAGTTTTCATAAATTTATACCAATTGTGTTTTATTCATCGAAATGATTTTGATTGCGACGTCTCTGGTGCTACATATCCTGTCCTTAGAAACAATGACATACGATTTTCCGTCCCAAAAAGTAACAAAATCATATGTACCCTACAAAACTTTCTCCTATGAAAAATTAAAAATGTATTTTCTCTTAAATTATTGCATTTAGAAGAACGGACGATATGTAACATTTTAATTAAAAAATAGTAAAAAAATATATTTTAATTTGACTTAATCTATGAGGTTGAACCTAGTCAATAAAGCCGAAAATATTGGGCTCTCAGTCCAGACGTTATAGTAAAATTCGATTCTCATTTACTTTATAACAATTCACTTTTGTGTCATTATTTCTTTTTAACTAATTTACAGAGGTATCTAAGCAAAATATATTACAGTCCTATTAATATATATCTTCAGATAAATTCATGTTTTGCAGATTCCTCAGTAGAGACATTAAAGGATTGAGGGCCCTAGCTAAACCGCCAAAAATCTGTAATGTCATATTCTACAGATTTGGGAATTTCTTAAAATATTTAAGAAATTCTTAACTAAATTCCTAAATAAAAATGATTAACCCAGAGATAGTATTTTCTGAGATGTAGGCTATGCCAGTTTATTCACGCGTCTGGATTGAGGGCCCAAGTAATTTAAGCATAACTGTTTTAATTCACGTTTAAGAAATTCTTGGCCCATTGCTTTATGTTTTTACTATTTTTAACTAATTTCCCTTTAAGTCTTATTTCGTTTCGCAAGGATTAAAAAAATGGGCCCTCGGTCCAGATGCACATACATCAATATCGATAATTGCTTTGATATGCTTTAGCTAGATTAATCCATATTACTACAAAAGTGAACACAATTACTAAGAAGAATAATCACGAAAAATTTATTCATCAAAAAATTTTTTTTTTTAAACAATCTTTTTTCGTAGTTTTCTCAACAAACCCTTTCATTTGATACCCATATCATGGCAGTGCACAAAAAATAACTATTCCACCATCTTGGGCCGTCCACCATATTGGATTTAGAATGACATCACTTATCTAACCATGTATTGACATCCAAACTAAACGTGTATGCAAAATTTCATCTTAATCGGTGGAGTGGAATCTTGCAACAAATTTTTAAAGCAGTGGAGGATTCCACTGCTTTAAAATTTTGTTGCAAGATTTGACCCGAACATACTTACATACATACGTACATTGCAAGTTAATAAAAAGCTTGTAAAAACAATTCGGCCATTAATGTACATGAAATTTAACACAAACACACGTACCTCCAGGCATTACTGTGGCACTGCCGAAAGATTTCCTTGATATTCTTAGATTTACACAGTAAACACTGTTCATCTCAACTTTTCAAGGGTATCATGAAAAGCATAAAATAAAACAGAGAAAGATTTGAAAGATGACATTTTCTTGCTGACAAATCTTCAATCTGAATTTCTTTTTCGTTTCTAGATTTCAGGATTTTACCGCAAAAATCAAATCTATTTGAGCTGCGTCATCCGTTTTCGGCTTGTTGTCCAAAAACCAAATGTCGAGAAGTTTTACGACGGGAGGACATTTTCTTCGATCGTATTACGCTACGTTCTGATAGAGTGCCTCCTTTAGAGTCCCGCAGACAGATTGCTGACGAGTCGCACCATTAAAAGTTTCTGATTCAGTGATACGTAGTGCCTACGTAAGGATAGGGCATTCATTCTCTTTGAGACGAACTCAAAATTCTGGTACTCAAGCGTAAACCGGGTCACCCATTGTTGGAGTTTATGGATAAAGCGGTATTTTTAGCATACTATAGCGGAAAAGAATTTCAGGTGTATCAAAGACAAATATTGAAAACATTTCCGTCTTCCAAAACTGGAAAAGAGTTAGTCTACAAATTGAATCTAAAATTAACAACCGGTAATGAAACACTTTACTCACTCCATGATTCACTTGAAGGTCAAATTGAATTAAACCTCGGGGACGTGTTTGATCGCCATTAAATCACCCTATAAGTAATTAGCACCGTTAAACATAATTACACCATTCATTACTCGTTCATTACAGCCGCGGATGGCCCAATGATAAACATAGATTTCCATGCAAAAAGTCCGATATTTGCATTTAACTTAACGAGTGTAATAGAGTAAATAAATAAAGCAACAAATTAAAAGGCATTTTTAATTGAAGAGTTCGATAATTAAGCATGAATGTTTAAATTAATTAATGAATTTTGTGGAATCGAACGGGCTCAGCGCTCTCCCCTATCGACTGTAGTGTTCGCAAAACGAACATTCTTAATTAATCTGAACAGAACAAACGTTTCGCTATTGTAGATGTTCAATAATGTTAGCCTATTTTAAATCGCTCCATTTAGTCCGTTGTTCATTTAGATTGATTAAGTTAGACACGGTGTGATTAAATACTAGTTTCGGAAGATCTGTTGTTGTAGACAGTTATCGTATTTATTTTGAGCGACTCGATGTTTATTTTGCAACATATTTTGTTGTAAGAAGTTAAGGGTACACTAGTCGAAAATTCTTCCATACAAACGTAGTCTGGCTTTTACTCCACTGTTTGACGATGTACGTTCTAAATAAAAATAAAAAATCAATATATCAATTTGTCTCATCATTATCTAGTCCTGTATGGAAGCAAAAAGGAAAAAAAATATTTACTTGAAAATTATGAGCTTCGAAAGTTCCATATTTTAACACAAATTTGAAAAACGGCCTCCATACAAGGATAGATTAGTATAGTTCAACAATGCAAATAATTTTATTTTGAACAGACAGATTCAGTCGTTTTTTCATGATATCCAGACTCCCAAAGGTCTGTTTATAAAATTTCGCGCACTCGTTTTCTTTCTAAATCATCATCCATTTCGCTACAAATTTGCAAGAGTATTCGTACGCGAACTAGCTTCTTACTGCTCATAACAGCATCTATCTGTTCCGCACGTGTTGTCGGTTGATATAGCATGCATTTTAACCCCGCGCACAAAATAGTTCGTGCCGTCGACTAGTGTACCCTTAACGTTATTGTTTCGTAATAATAACATATCAAAATGGTCCCCAGGCAGTAAATTCGTGGAAAATATGACGGCAGTGTTTAGCAATCCGTATAAATTTCGCAAGCGAGCGAAAAAGAGAAAGTAAGTGTGTCGGATACGCGTCAGCTGGGCAGCATTAGTCAGGCGATGCGAGAAAATTTAATAAAAGCACTCCTTATCGCCCAGTCGCCCTGTCCGCTACTCAGAACAGTTTTTGCAGGCTGTGAGTCGCTCGAAAATTTCAAAATGGACAATTTGTTGAACAGCTAACAGCCACTGATGTACTTTTTATTCTTCTGACATTACTCCGGGCTTTTGAAGTCGAATAGAATTGCTTTAAAGTCGGTTAAGTGTTTGGGCGGATTCTCTCCCTCTCGTTTTTGTACAATCTTCTTGGCGTATTATTGTTGTGTTTACATAAAAAGTGTTTCAGTCTGTTTCTGCTGGCGGAACATTTCTATAATGTTGCTTTTAATGCCATTAACAAAGCAGGCAAACAATTTCCCCCTCGCTATATTGTAGAGCCTGCAACATTTTAATCAATAATTACATTTCGTACCATTTTATTATTATTGTATAGTGTTCACGGCGATGTCGCCGTAGTGAGTGCTCCCCGTCATTAGTATTCAAAATGCAAATTGCTGGCAGCACTCAGGGCATTGCACCCGTCTCAGATCTTACTTTCCCAGAAATAATTTCATTAACATCTGCATACTTGCATGTTCCTTGCAGAAATTCCTTTCAACTCGTCTAGAACCTCCTTGGTACGTCTAGCTAGTTGTTTGCATTGTGAATGCATAGAAAACTTAGTTTGTTATAACACGTTTATTATGTTAACGAGATTTTGTTTGCCTCCTCTTAGCAGTTTATACTCAAGCTGAACGTTTGTGCTGACCGTAAAACTCGTTAAATAAAGTCTCCTTTGAACTGTTTGTGTAGATCAGAAAACGCCTGACCGATTTCTTTATTCCCTGACCTACATTCCTGGAATTGTCTGTATCAGCTAATCCAGTGTTTGTTTTTGCTTTGCAGAAACAAGTAGGTAAATCCCTGCGATTTTGCTGGTCAGTTGGGATGCTTCCAAAAAGAAGACTTATTGAAAGAGAATTAACCACAAAAATTTACCAGTAAAAAATCCATTTTGAGCGACACAACAAAATTGGTTATCTAACTTATGATATAAGTTCGAAAAACATTTGACCGAATTTCATTTCACCTAAAACTTTTCAACTATTATCGTTTCTTTTTTTTTTACTTCATCGATGTCACGTCTGCCACTGTCTCAGTTGACCTATTATCAATTCGATTTGTTTCGTTATTCCGACGTTTCACTTGGTCGAAAAACTTTTAGCCGAAATAACATTTGTTCGAAATATTGATTTTTAAACGCGTATCAAAATACTAAGTGAGAGAGAAACAGTGGGCGAAAACAAATGTTTAAAACAGCGACTTGATAAAAAAAATCTAATGACAACTCTTAATAAATTATTTGCAAGAAAATTCGAAATAAATACGTAAACACAGACAAGACTGCGTGAAGTCGATTTTGCAGCGATTCGTTTCTGTCACTAAATTTTGTAGCACAACATATTGACTTTTTATGACACTAATTCAATTTTAAATTGAAAATGCCACCTAGTAACCGGTTATATATTTGTGACTAAATAATATTCCCTAAAATGTTGTTTCGCTTTGATGAAAATATGGCAAATTAAAAAGTTCAAAAGAGGCTTCGACGAAAAGCATAAAGTTATTTTTTAAATCGGCGAAATGTAGTTCGTAAAATAATACATATGCCACATGATACTTCGATGATCTGATAATTCGTCAAATAATGCATTAGCAAAAGAGACGTCGGTCAATAGTTTTCGGTAAAATGAAATTCGACCAAAAAATATTCGGAAAAGTGATCGGTTCCCAACAAAATTACTATAACGAAAATATTTGTTTAACTTCAGAAACCGAATCAAGAATTCTGGGTATAAACGACTTATTTAAAATTGCAGATTTTTCGCATATAACGAAATTATTTATCTTTGTACCGCTTCAAAAATATATTTTACTCAATTCAGTCAACGTCATCAATACTGAAAAAGTCGAATAATTTAATATATAAATATTATGAGCGAAAAGATTCGTCTGAGCTGACGTGTTTGCTTCACAACGTTGTGATTGTTAAATATTTATATCGTAATTGATTGCAATCGGCCGGTTGATTGCAATCAACTTCAGCTATAGGATATACATTATCAATCTTCTCTCACAAAGGGATATGGATCGTATTGTAACAATATCATACAGGGAATAATAAGTTTGTTTATCGGTATGTTGGTAATATGTTCACCTCTAGGGCAGTGCTGAATTTAATTTCCACGGAAGATTTATTTTGATAAGATGTTATAAAAGTTCTACTTTGCAGTTGTATAGCTGCCAGTAGCCCTTTTATAATAAACACTTTTTAATGGTAAAAATTAGTCGGAAAATTATTATCGCTACAAAAAGTCGTAGGCTTTGTGTGAAAAAGAATCAGAATTTAAGCACACGATTAGCTGAGTGAGTTCTACAGCCAGCAGTAATAGACAAATTAAAGAAAATGGCAATCTTTACTGAACAATGCAGCAGGTGCTTTTCTTCCCCAGAAAAGTGACAAGACCTAGCCAGAGGAGGTGAGCTTGTGACAGATCTTGTCACTTGTCTTTGGGACTTCTTGCCACATCTGAGGCACGTCATCAGTGTCTGTCCAAAAACACGTCACTCCAGAGCCGCGTCACTACTGTGACTTACGCACTACGTGTGGTTTGTAAAGTGACAGCTACTATGGTTAGAGGATTTTTTTCAGAAGCTTTGTTCCCCGATTACAATGATGACCTAGTTCTGCACTCGGGGATTTCGGGAACAGCTTAGTTCAGCGAATTAAATGTTTGATTATTTACCTGGTAACCATTAGTGCAATAAGGCGAAATCTTGGAAAACACAATATTAGCATTGATGAAACAATATTGTTCAAATGCATAATATTATGTTGAAATGTATATTATTATGCTATTTAGCAAAAATTTGCTTATTTTTCACTAACATAATATTCAATAAACAATTGATTTTGAATAAATTGTTCCATATGGTTCCGGACGTAAAGAATTTCACCATTTCTTATATACATTAACTTCCCGTGGGTGTCGTAAGAGGCGACTAAGGGGTATAACTGAGAATGGGCAGCAGCGCTCAGTGCATTTTAACAACAAACTATGTTTGCCGTGGCGATTATGCCTATGTCCAGCAGTGGACGTCTTTTGGTTGAAATGATGATGATGATGCATTGTTTTTGATAATAATTCGTACCAAATGTAATCACAAACCATACAAAGAATAGAATAATATATACTGATAGTCCCTAACGGTTTAGCATAAAATAATAATACTATGTTATATTTTTACTGTTATTTGAATTAATAGCAATAAAAATCTATCTGCTAAGTCAAAACATTTTAGAGAGTAACTTTTACTGTTATTTAGCATAGTGTTACCATAAAATAAATTACAAAACTTTGTCAAAAGTATTTTTGTACGAAATGAAAGTGCTCAAATTCTTCACCCCTATCTTCGAGGGTGCAGACGTCATTAGTCAGTGTAATATTCAGAATCAAATGCTTAAGTAATCCTACAATTGTGACTAAGTGCTAGAGCTTCATTCGACTTTGATTTAATTAACTTAAGTGCATTTGCATTAATTTTAATCTTGTCAGATGTAAATTTGTCGCTAGGCTAAGAGCGACTAGACTCTTGATCTGCGAATAAATTGTCATTTATTTTGTTTTGTAACGTTCGTACTTTATGCTATTGACAACATGTTTTATGTAGAAGGATTACAAGATTGTTAATGTTAGGTTTAATAAGCTCCCTTACGCACTAGCGGCCTACCGCCTGACGCGTTTGGAATAGCGGCTGACCGCCATGGCGGCCAAACGCGATGAAACCGCGTAAAGCGGTTGGACCGCTCATGTACGTACGCAGAGCGGGCTCGACTCTAGGGCTAATGATATTAAATTAATTTATAATTGTGCTGTTTATAGAAACTCGAAAATTTAAATCCAAATAATTTGAAAATCGAGGGTCCCGCTCTGCGTATATACATACATCAACAGCGGGCTCCTGCAATCTAAACCGCCCATGAATAGACGCTTAAGAAAAAGAAAACAAAAAAAATTCTTCCACCATAAGGTAGAAGAATTTTCTTTTCTTTCTGATCTTTATATGTGGTTTATTAATTATCTTATCATGATGATACTTACATCAAATGTTGCATAACCCAATCACCACTCTTAACATCTGGAGTGCGACATCTGGTTTTGCTCAGCCAGCTCGCGTATATGTATCCTCCGACTGCACAGCATGATTTTCTTCTTGTGGTTCGCTTCTTAAGCAGTCGGGTTTTTTTGTTTTTTTGTATTAACTCTTTTTTTATTGTTTCGGTAATACATTCAGTCGGTTAACATTTAATATTTTGCATTAAGAACTTGTCAAACCCAGAAATTTTGATAATAAAATGTAATAGTTTTTCAGGCTAAAGTAGAATTTGAAAATTACTCTCATAACTTCAAATTCTTAATCTTAATTTTTTACAAAAGTTATTATTTGAATACTTGTCAAGAATTCAGTGAAAATTCAGAAGAGTATTATCTTCTAATCACTTCTAACACACTTTTAACATATTGGAGATCAATATTCCAAATCTCACTTCAATAAATAAATCATTCGAACGTATTACGTCACGTGATGTACTCGCTAGTACATCTAAAGTAATGTTGTTGACAGGAATCCGATCAGCTTAAATCTAAGATGTTCGGAGATCAGAAATCCAATTTACCCTTATAATAAGCGTGTCGTATCACTAACGGAATAATGCCTACACGTTCTAGTGAGAGGAAAGTGAAGTAAGTGCTTGTGTAACTGTAAAAGAGGAATGTTTTTATTTATTATTTTTCTTTATTTTTAGCTTAAGAATACTAGGAAAAGCAGTGACTGAATTAAACGCAAACTCCTCGAGTCTTTTATTATGGACGTACTTGTCGTAGGTTCGAACTCAGGCAGACGCTTAACTTTGCCCTTTGCATTGCCGAATTCATTACGCAATAAGGCTGCAGAGGATATTTCCAATTCTCAGTTTATCAAAATAGGATTTCTCCTGAAGACCAAGTCTTTTATTTTAACGTTGGACTTCGAAAATCGATGATTTCGTAATAACGAAGTAGTGCCCTCAAGTGGGTTCATTAGACCTTTCATGTGTCCTAAATAGCGAAACAATAAAAAAGCAATTGTGTCTTGCGTGGAATCACGTCTTAAATACACGAACGGTTAATGACCTTTAATCTTAATTTAAGCAACTGAAACATTAGAACCAAAGCCGCTAAACAACTCTAATTTACTTGCAGAGGTATAAAAAAACAAATACTATTGCATCAAACGTATTCTCAAGCCGTATCTCCGTCAGTTTTACTACCTAAACGTAAACCTTACCTAGGAGTACATTACAGTAGACGTAACTTATTTACACGCAAGTTATTAGCAGTAGAACCCAGCCATTTACATAGTAATCCTTTCAATAGCTCAGCCTAGCTTACAGCAACTTTACGATCTAAGTACTCACACGGCTATACCAATTTACCCATATAAACCTTTAGTATGAACTTCATTGAATATTCAGTACATAGGTTTTTGAAAATAACTACGTTCTAAGTTGTAAGTGCTTAATGTTTACTTCATTATAGTTGATGTGTTCTAGTATGGCAATAACGGTCATTGACCCACCTATGTTAATTATAAAAAAACGGTTTTGTTTTTATGATTTCCTATAATAACAAAAAGCTGTTCAGAATCGTCATCTGCTGTGATTCTTTAACATTTTTATTATATATGTTCAGGCTTCAGCGAAAAGCTTCCAAAAATAATTACAGCTACTAAAGTTGCCAAAAACTAAAAGGCCCGTTTTGTCAGCTATAAAAATACTTAATAATAATTAAACTTGATGCTTGCGAATGATACTCGTTGTTATAGTGTATGGGTAACATAGTAATTAATTAGGATTATGAATTTGATTTTTCAATTTCTAACGTAGAAAGTTATCGTGGCATGTAAAATGAGAAACGTCAACGGACTTCTTAGATTGTGACGACTATATAACAGCTAATTTAATAATGTAATAATATTCTGCTTTGATTTGTAACTGAAACGATCAGTTTTAGTGATTGTTTTTTTTACCTAAAGACAGAAAAAATTGTCAGACCCTCTACCTACCAGTACAAGTGACAATTTATGGATACCATATGGATAATAACTAATTGCCATCAAACGGTGCAAATACTGTAACATTGGTTATTTATTTATTCAGGTTAGCTTACAATTGTTTACACATTACATTCCATATAAGTACACGATATACATTTATAAGTGCAACAATTATTTACAAGCTAACACCGCATGCACTTATTTGATTAGATAATAAATATAAATTATTGCAATTACATAATTAAAATATTATATTGTTTGATAATAAAGTAGCAGATG
Source organism: Anorthoa munda (assembly GCA_945859665.1). NCBI lineage: Eukaryota > Metazoa > Arthropoda > Insecta > Lepidoptera > Noctuidae > Anorthoa > Anorthoa munda. The sequence goes on from OX243910.1 coordinate 14,087,905, forward strand.
ATTAAATAAACTTAACTAAGATTAAATATATGATTTATATTATCCAGTTACCGAGTTAGTTTCCGTTTATCCGTTTCCGTTATTCCAGTTTTGAGCCGTTTGGGATCGAAACACTTGTGTCATGGGGCCCGTGTGCACGTCTACTTTTTAAGGAGATCTCTCGCCGACTGATAGACACTGTGCGTAAACAGAAGGCTTTTGTTTTGGGTGGGCAATCATCCTGTGGCTTCTCCCGCTATGGGTGACATAAAACCACCCGTGTTCTTTCAGTTGCTTGAGCCAGGGCCGCGGTAACTCTTTATCAAATTTATCCGCGACCCAGACAGGCATCGGCTCTGGCGGACCCCATCAGTTTTTGCTGACATACCTTTGAGGCGCGCGAGGAATAAAGCAAAGAATTAGCCATTCAACGTAGCAATGCTGCCAGTCTGCCAGTCTTCTGGGCTGGTTCCCGGATGACAGCGTTGTGGAGGAGTACTTCAACGCTTAGGTGTACCTTTCTTTTGTATTATATGTAAGTAGTTAGGTTTAGTTTATGTTAGTTTTGTCACGGGGTCTCACTGCTAAGAAAGAAAATTTGGTTCAAATAAATCTCACTAGCTGGCGTGACATGTACACACAATTCAATAGAAATGTCTGTAAAATTAACATTTTCTGGAATTGAACATAAAAATTGTATGTTATTGCTTAATCAACTCTCCTAAGTACAAATTTATGGAATATTTGGCTCATAATTCACATTTCAAAGATTATTTGAACGGATCATTTAAAATTGATGCCAATAAATGGCGCATTTTTTAATTTCTGCGGCATTCAGTTCGATTGTTAAAATTTGCATTGTAACACATTTTGGTGCAAAAAAAATGTAAAAACGTGCAAAAAATACTATAAAACAAACCGTCACTGTATTTAAAGAAAAAAATACTCACGAACCTAGTAAACCCTATAACTTGCAAGTTGCTGCTAACATTGCCGTGAAACGGGATCGAACGCGATTGATATACTTACGAAAATAACAAGATTAATCAGATGAAAAACGCTAGTTACGTCGGCATGGTTTCTTTGTACGGGATGAGGCATCTGTATGCTAGTATTATATTATCTGTGGTATTGTTAAGTGTACATACATATTTTGTTGAAAAAAACATGAAAGTCATTTCCCTGTTAAACTTGGTCATTGATGAACTTTCCATTATTCTATATAATGAATTTATTATAAACCCCAATCTAGTCTACATCTTTAAAACTAGTACCTAATTGTTAGTTATTTTCTCACGATGTTTTCCTAACATGTGAACTTGATAACAAATATAGCATAGGGCAGGGTTCAACATCGTGTTCTGGTGTACTGTATGAGGTAAACACTGTTCACACACATTGCTAATAAATGCCGTGTGTTCGCTGGTTTAGAATAGCTAAAATGGGCCACCGCCATGGATACACGGCCATTCACATGGTGTTGTTAGAAATCACGAATTGTTAGCGGTTAAAGTGAATAAGTCAATAGGGGTTTATCTAATAGCTAGGTGCCATTTTCACACTGAAATGGACAAGTTTGACTGATTAATAATAAGCAAAAAACTTAAGACCAGACCGAAAGACATAGTTTTCGAACTTTCGAAGGCCTCCCACTAGGTGGACCGATGGAATCCATTGAATGCCAGATGCCCAGGACCCGTGGATGGGGTGATACTTGGGGGAGACCTATGTTCAACAGTGGACATCTTTCAGACGATGATGAAAAAATTGACCTGTCTGTTAAATCTGTACCTATAGTTTGGTAAAATCGCTTGCAAACAATGGCATAAGAGTAAGTACGCAAAACGATGACAAGAACGGACACAGTTATCAAAAAACTTTTTCGCAATAAATAAACTGACTTTAAAAGAAAAACACTAAAATATGCAAAATAACTTTCGCTTCGGATGTACCGAATGAAATTTGTTCTTTTTTCTTTTCTTACCTCTTGTTTTTATCATTTTTCGAAAGTCCGAAACGAAAGTTATTTTGGACTTTTTAGTGTTTTGCTTTTGAAGTCGGTTTATTTTTTTGTGAAAAAGTTATATTCTCTCTTTTAAGTTTTAGTAAACAATCACTAAAAAAAACCGGCCAAGTGCGAGTCGGACTCGCGCACGAAGGGTTCCGTACCATTATCGCAAAAAACGGCAAAAAAATCACGTTTGCTGTATGGGAGCCCTACTTAAAAAAATATTTTATTCTGTTTTTAGTATTTGTTGTTATAGCGGCAACAGAAATACATCATCTGTGAAAATTTCAACTGTGTAGCTATCACGGTTCATGAGATACAGCCTGGTGACAGACAGACAGACAGACAGACAGACGGACCGCGAAGTCTCAGTAATAGGGTCCCGTTTTTACCCTTTGGGTACGGAACCCTAAATAAGCAAGTTCTATAGTAAGGTACCTAAAGGATTGACAAAATACCTATAATAACTCAATTTTCACATTCGTGTTTTTCAATATATTTGTCAATCAATCAATCAATCTTTATTCGTTAACACAGGTAGCACAATAAAGGACTTATGTTTACATTTCAGTCGAGCTCTATTTCCTTCCAATGAAACGAGCTAAGGAGCTCGGTTGTATGCTCGATAACATGAAAACTGCTGGACCGATTTTGATGAAATATTCCATAAGTTGAGAGATACTCAATCTCACACAAAAAGAATTATCACGTTCAAATTCGTGGATAAACATCACACTATCACACTAATATTATAATGGCGAAAGTTTGTGAGTTTTTTTGTATGTTTGTTAATTCTTCACGCTCAAACGGCTGGACGGATCTGGATGAAATTTGGCACAGAGATAGAGAGAGATTTTTATCCAGGTATAATGTTCCCTTGGGATGATAAAACTCTATTCTCGCGGGCGAAGCCGCTGGCAGAACATACAAACATACGAACATACATACACTTATGAAATTTGGCGCACGTTTTTAGAATTCCACATAGAGTATTGGAATATTGTGCAGTTCCAACAATATTACATACAACCGTACAACCATTTTTTTTTTGAAGTCGGTATAAAATGCAAGAGTTTTTTGACACCCACACACAAGAAAACAAGAACTCTTTTTGTGATTTCAGAAGAGAAAAGAGTAAAGAATCTCCAATTTCGAATAAAACAAAGGTTCAGAAAGAAACTTGTTCAACCATTTATGCGGTATCCTTAGGGATAGCATCGTTTCGTTACACTGAACAATTCATATGTGAATGTTGTCGGAGGCCACTCATAATATTTGCCGAGCGAAAGTCGCTTGAGTGGAATTAATGTTCTTTCGACTATTCTGTCTCCATGTTACTCATAAAACCTATGGTATTTTGGACTTTACGAAGACAATGAGTGGTAATATATTTATTTTTATAAATATACTTCTTTTAAATAGGCTTCTTGGATGTTGAAAAACTTCTTGATAGTTATGAACTTCAGTGTACACCATTTATTTACATAAACAAAGAGTAATGAAATCAAGCAAAATGTAGACCCTCTTTTCTTGCAAAGACTGTTCTTATTATTTTGTTTCTAGTCTCAAAAATACTGAGCTGAAATCCTAGCTCAAAACTAAAGTGTCACAATTTATATCACGTCTCGTTTTATTGACACTAGAATCACACTAATATTATAAAGGCGAAAGTCTGTGAGTGTGTATGTTTGTTACTTCTTCACGCTCAAACTGCTGGACGGATCTGGATGAAATTTGGCACAGGGATAGACTATAGTCTGGAATAGCACATAGGATACTTTTTATCCCGGGAATAGGTTCCCTCGGCATAATTTGCGACATTCACGCGGGCGAAGCCGCTGGCAGAAGCTAGTGATAAATAAAGGGCAATATTCCATAAATTATGACAGTTAACTTTTATGATTGACAGCTAACTCCTCATAAATATAAAGTCTTCCTGTACCAACACATCCTACCGTAAAGATAAACGGATAACAGAATCTCAATCAACATTTCAACACTGTCAGAATTTATATGACTAGTTGAACCGAATAGAATACTGATGAAGTATCAATCAACGGCTACCCACAGGAGCCTTCAATTCTTAGTTCTTAGATCCCACTGCAAAAATCTGCACGTAAATTTATTTTTACCCGACTGCCGAAGGAGGGTAATGTGTTTATCAGTCTATGTATGTATGTATGAAAGTATGTATGTATGTTTGTTCCTATGTGGCGTTCTAGAGACCAAACGCATTGGCCGATTTTGATGATTCATACGTCAATCGATTCGTCTTAACCCCGCGAGTGTCACTAGCTACATTAAAATTGCAAAATAGAAATATGGTGGCTTTTGGGCGCCATATTGATGAGGACAAAATTTTTTTTTTCTTCCAAACCCATCGTGGGGTAAAATAAAGGGTTTAGAGGTGATTTCAAAAATATATAACACTTATATGTTTAACTAAATCTTAAAAAAAGATAACTAAAAAGTTATAAATAAAAAAAGTTAATTAAAAAAATCTAAAAACCCGACTGCTTTAAAAGAGAACTAAAAAGACTTAAACAAGGAGAAAATCATGCTGTGCAGTCGGAGGATACATCTGGTTTTCGTCAGCCAGCTCGTGAATATGTTACCGCTACATTAGGAATTTCACCTGTACCATGAGTGCGTATGGAACATCATCTAGGTTACCTACCAAGTTTAGCAGGTAAACTGGCAACCCACAGGTTGCCGCTAACTGAGAGCAGGCAACCTTATTTTTTCTTATTTTCTACAACATTTTCTTTCAAATAACGTTGGATTCATTTGAAAACCTTATATAATATGAGGTTAATTATCAAATATAAATTTAATTTATTCAATATAAGGTAATTGCGGCTAGATATTTCCAGGTAACCCTGCAGCAATCTATTATACTATAGAGTAAATTATATCAATCTATTATTATTCATGAAAATTAACTTTAATCAAAAACCCTGATTCTTGCAGATTTCTGCAGTCGGATCTTAGGCTATCTATATTAGATTCATATCTCAGTATCGAGTAACCGTTAAAAGATATATGAAAAGGAATAAGGCCGCGGTTTCACGTACACGCGAGAACAGCGAGAACCGTGCGTGCAGCTACAACGTAAATCGCGACGTGTAATGTAATGAGGTGACGCAAAGACGCATTGCCCGGTGAGTAGTGTTGTGCGTTCACGCCCTTAGTAATTTTTATGTAGTGTAATTTGCAATTGATGATCAAATGTTTGTGTTTAATAGGCGGAGTTCAGTTTTGCTTTACTATTTTTGTTTTTTTTTTAAATTACCTGTTAATGTCACATTTTTTTAATGCTACGTTTTTAAAGTGACTCTTTTTTGTAAAATTTCTTAATTAATAAAATGAAAGAAGATTGATCAATAACGCAAAACTATGACTTTGAATGGTAATTAAAATTCATTCAATGGTAGCCGTTGTAGAGGGTATTCTAGAAATTGTAAAAGAAATATATTATGCAACAACGAAACTAATTTAAAGCCATCGAAACCCCAGCACCTCATAACAACCAGTAATAATGAGGAGACAGTCCTACTCAAATCATAATCACGATGCCCTTCGGCGAATAATTAACAATACTTTATTGAAATCCATTTGATTATGCGCCTGCGGCTTAGTGCACACGTGCGTCGTAATGAGGCGATGCATCGAACGCATCAGTTGCCAGTGTGCACACGGCCAGACCGCTGCCTCGCAACTCTGGTAGCCTGGTACATGGTAGCAACTAGCAATATATCTAAAGCTTGATGTACATAGCTTAAACTAATTGTCTTGTATATTGTATGACGTAACTATGCTCAGCATGCAGAAATTGGATATGTTCTATAGTTGTAAATTAATTTGGAATGTTTTGCATAGGAATTATGTATTGCATTATTTGGTGGGAGCATGCATTCTGAGGTTTTAGGGTTACTAAGATGGATTAAAGACTGTATCTAGTAACACTAAACACTTTTCAATATTTCAGTTAATAGGAGTGAGTTCCTTCTGAAGTCTGTGTTTACCGATAGCTTATAACTTGTCCCCAAGGTAAATAAATTATTAAGAAACAAGGATGAGATTTATTTAAAAATGGAGTGATGTTACTGCTTAGTCCAAGCATACTGTATTATCGACCACATCATCGTTTACCATCAGCTGATATAGTAGTCAAACGCGGGCCTATAAATAATATAAAAAAGTCCTCTGCTGCGATATCTCGACAAGCCACCATGTAGTCAGAGGACGGTATGAGTAAAATAACATACAAGGCACTTACAAAACTTTATAATAACCCGCATCTGACTGTTAGTATTCAATACATCAACAGATTTTTTTGCCAACAATCCAAGTCGTGGCGATTAAAATGTCGGCATCATACCGACTTTTTCTTGAAGAAAACTACCTCATCCATAAATTCTAGCCACGTGGTGAATATCTAAAACAGTCATGGATATACCTGTCCATTCAGAAACTAGTACAGCCGCGTACTACTTCAAGTGTCAGACATTCATCACGGTGACTGACACTCGACTAAGTGCGTGACATATCCCGCAATCATACGTTTTATTTATACAATTATTACATGTTCCAATGCTAATCTTGGGATAAACTTGCCATGTATAAGAAAGCAGAGCGATTGGAACTTGAAACTGGATAAAATATTCGACTTGTTTCAGTGCAGACATCATATTTGTTTTTTCTTACCATGCCGTTATACTTGATAACCAGCCAGAACGTCATGGTGATTTAAATTAGGACATTATTTCTACCACTTTTCTCCCAACTAATGCAACTTCTGTGGGCCAGAACTTAATGTATGACTTAGTAAGTAACCAAACTGAATAAGCCGAGACAACGAGTCCTATACTATAAAAACTGCTGGCTAATCAGTGAATAAAATTAATAAGAAATAAGCTATCCCATAGTTACAACATAGTATTCACCCGAGCTGAACATGCTCTCCCAAAGAAAGAAGGGATATTATATTGGAAAATTGATCCAACACTCATTAACACTGGTGTTAAGCACCAAGCTTTCCTGGCTGAATGGATACATCACGGGATTTTTGCCCAGATGAGCTTGCATCCTATTCGTCTCAGTACTGGCAATTTTTTTGACTTACCTAGAAAATGATTTAATTCACTTTTACTAAGAAAACTCAGTAAAGCAGTATAGATAAGGAATATGCAGATCAAGGAACATTTCATTTCCTAGCAATAAATTTGAATAGATGTGCAAATTTCTTCGTAAGCCGATCAAGCAGATAGATGCTTACTGCATCAGCCTTTTACGTTGAGTTGATTAAATAAATACTGCGGAAGAGGAAACTTTGGTTCTGGAATACAGCTATTCTCTTATAAAATTATAAAGGTTTTACCGAGTAGTTTCCAACGAATCCCGTAATTTATATAAGCAATAACTTATATAAGCTTTTTAGTGTTTTTATTTAGAAGTCTGTTGTTTTTTTTTTTTTTTTGTAAAATATAATTTTTATTTTTCTCATTTAATTTGTGGTAAAAAGTATAGTAGGATACGGGTAAATAAATGGTAATGGCTAATATAAAATGTATACACAGAATCTCTATGTATACACAGTTAGCACACTCATAATAGTTCACAAGCTCAATGATGCGTGATAAAATCGGCTTTTGGTAATCAGAATCAAAATCAAGTACAGGTCCCGTCACGTAAAAAGAACGCTGGCCTTGAATCTGCGCAGTGAGCGATTTATCGATCAAACTGGTGGTATGAAGGGGGCGCGACGGGGGAATGCTCCGCCAGTGTTTCTGTGCGCGCACGCTATTGGTTCGTCAGTTGACCCATGCTTCCCGCGCAGAGATCACGCTTCGTTCGCTGACAAAATACAGTCGCACACACAACTTTCTTTGTTCGACGATTGCTTTTAAAAATGAAGGAATAAAAATTGATTAATTGATTTTTTGATTTTATTTATTATTGATGATAGTATCTATTATTTTATGAAGAAAGAAGTTGAGAAAGGAGCAGTTGATAATTTATAATGATACGATATTTATAATAATAAGATCGAAATAAAAAATAATGCTCAAGTAAACATTATCTAATTTAAATCCAACCTCTTCTAAAGTACTAAGTAGCTAGAAAGTACCTATTATGATTCTACAATAAAACAATTACTCTTATATTATAAAACAATATCCTAGTATTTTAGAACGCGACAGTACCCATGCGCAGACACATCCCCTCCACTGTCGCTCAGCGTTCTTTTTACGTGACGGGACCTGTAGTTTATTTCAAGTAAACCATATAGATATTTTTGAATTGTTAAACAAAAATTTAATAAAAAGATGACTTTAGTTGCAAATTCGCAAGCGTCTGATAGGTCTCAATGGAGAAGATTTTGCAAAAAAACTCCACGGATACTCTTCTCAATCAGTTTTAATTACAAGTTTTTGGTTACAACATTCTTGTTATAAAAAATACATATACATATGTGAGAACGATGTAAAAAGACGTGTACGTAAAAGCGTCTAGAGTAACAAACAATTTAAAAAAAAAAAAACAGGCCGAGACAGCTAAGTTATGACCAAATCCAATTAATGGCGCCCGTTCACGAACATGACGCATGGATCGGCACCACTCAGCTCAACCATTATGAAGGGAACCGAATGATCCAACACATGTGCCACCAGCAGAGAGAAATTAGAGAGAGCATGACACACTCAACTGCCAGGGCACACAGAAGTCAACGAACGACACATAGGTACAGTGAATGGTAGATTTATCTACAGTCGGAACATAGTACTCACACATGTGCTGTGCAGTTATATAATACTAAAAGAAATTGAGTTTATACAATACTAAAATTTTCATACAGTCTTCAGCAGGTCTAACACTAACACTAATTGTTCTTGCGCCCTAGCGGCGGCGGAGCAGGACCAGCATTGAGCCAAGCATTTTTATCAGCGATGTAATTCCCCAACTTATAATATGCTTGCCTGCTTGCTTGCTAATACATTGTTGGCAGCAGCTACTATATTGCAATTCAGTCAAAAATTTAATCCTATGTTTTGGTCTACCTACAAGCCACATAGTCAACAATACAGTCCATGCAACATTATCTAATCCTTTAACTACCTCGTTACTTACATAAGGTACAGTTGTTCCATCTCACGACGGCGGGTTGGTCTTAGTCGTGTGTGTAAATCCACATGCACATTGTTTCTGTGTGCTAAGGTGATACTGAGCGCTCCCCAGCTTACGCACACAGAATCAATTAGCATGTGCATCTACACACACGACTAAGACCAACCTGCCGTCGTGAGATAAAACAACTGTATCAGTTACGTGATGTATCCTTATAGGGCGATTATAATCAACAATTCATTCCGAGAGCATCTAGTCCCAGGCGACTGCTCTATACTAGTGATCCCAACATAAATCCTCCAAGTAAAGACAAATGACTCGACCTTTTTTTCCTTTGGATGCCCGTAGGATAAAGGGTACCAACAAATCCTTAGGAACTCGCCTTTTAATAGAATGATTACGCATTCCTAGTCATCTGTGTGTATTTATGTTTGCACTAGTATGAGTGGTGCTTAGATCGATATGGAACTGTTCCAGCTTGATGGGTTATAAAGGATTCACTATGAAACTTCCTTGTGATTGTGCTACTTTAATTTTACGTGTTTTAAACATTTTACATTTAGGACGACTATTTAAATTAAAAGTATACGAATCGTGACTTAATTATTAAATAAATCCATCAGCAAAAACTATCTGAGGCTTCAATATAGATAAAGCAAGGTAAAGAGCAATCATTATACAATTAAATCAATACATAGCCTACAAGTTTCGTAACCGATTGAATGGGTAATTCACTAAACAGAAATTCATGAACAAGACAGAAATTCATGAACAAGACTAAAATAGACAGTAAAGCAACAAGCCTAACAAGGGGAATTGTCAATAGTATAAGAACAAGACTTTTCTCTTTAATTCCCAATTCGAGAGAAAAACGTTCAAGTCTATTAGGGATGTTTAGTATAAATATACAGAAAAAGGAAAAGGTCATCGCCGCAGGGGAGACACCGTAAAACAGATGATAGCAAAGAATTCTACGGGGGCTAACACGTGCCTTAAATATATGGCTACAGGGCCTCGTGTCTAAATATATAGACGAAATAAGGAGAATAAATACGAAATCCTCTGAGGCTAATTAGGATACAGAGAAGGTTTGCGTAGGTGTGTCTGTATATTGTGTGTACTGAATATTAAATTTGTACATATTGCTATCAGGAGAAAGTACAATAAAAAATATAATCGACTACAAAATTTTGTCAAAAATGTATTGCAATCCCTGTAACTTGCTTGCTTGCTTCCTCATCTAATACGTATATTATTGCATAATAATTACCATTCTCGCTTACCAACGCAATGCAGAATCGAAACACAAGAATACATAAACACTGATCCTGATTACAATTTAAGATGATTTTCATAGAAAATGATGGAAAACATACAAGTAGAATAATGAACCCTTTGTCCTACAACTTTAAGTTCTATACGACTAAAACCTATTCAGAAGTCTAAACAACGAACGAAACTTTTGTCAGCTTGTAGATAAGCTGTACTACTTAACAACTTCAAAAGCTTAACTAGATATTCTTTATTGTAATATTCATGTCCTCCCCTTTTGGTAGAACATTCATTACAATGGAACTAAATACGCATAATGAACGTCGCCTCGCGTTCTATTTCAGCAGTTTTACAAGTAGATAGGATCACGCGATTTATGAATCCATTGTTTGAACCAACTATTCTCATTTACCTCTACAAGTTGGGCGATGCACCAGAATATATGGATGATTTTTATTTTAATTTGTTCTTTTGCTTTCTATTGTAAACTGTTTGTATTTCTTTGTTCAAAGCTTAGTAAAGTTCTACGTAACTGAATGCAATTTAGGTGGTTATCGCTGCGTAAAAATGTATGCGTCGGAAGGTAAATTAGAAAAAAGTTACAGCGCGAAAAATTTGCTAAAATCCACTGTGCTTTTAAGTAAATGACAGCCACAGCAACGTTGCTGCCAAATAAACTATAGAATAAAATAATAACGCATATTTTGGAGCACGTGTAGCTCCATCCATCGCGGTAATTGCTGACAGGCGGAAGATAGCAGGAGAGTTATGACGTCACATAACGTGCTAATGACGTCATAACTGCATTGCCCCGGGCGCTCGCTGACTTACGCCTCTCTCTGGGTGCAATGGATGCGATGCAATTTACTAAGCAAATCCTGCGCGAGACATTTTAACTGGTTTTACACCTTGCCATTAAAGGGACGTAATGACATTACGTGATAAGTGCACCTGATAACTGATACTGGTGTCATTTTTTTGTCTTCCACTGTAAAATAAAGCAGTCGTAGTCATGCGTGTTGAATGCTAAAGATTTTTATTGGAGCAGATGCTTTAATTCGAGCTACATTTAAAATAAATATTTCTGCACTCTCTTGTTTTCAATATAAAGTGATACAGAAGCGATGCAGATAGCGTTACAAATATAGCAATAATTTATTGATATGCGAGTTCATTTGCAGAAAGAACAGGTTAATTAAGATGAGCAATTTATAAGCTCCTATATTATAGAGAATGACGTGTTCTATAAGTCTTTAGTATTTTCTCATCGTTGCGAAGAGTATGATATCAGAAGATGTGCAGCAACTTCCAACTGGTATACGTTCAAAGAATCTAGTCTATGCATCTTTTAATTTTTGGCTAAATGTGATAGCACCTCTCAGCAAAAACCGTTCACTACAAAGGCAAGTACCGTCTAACCCCCAAACGCTGACACGAAAAGTGCATAACACATTGTGACAAATCACACATTCGGTGCATAGCGGAACAAAATTGTTGGTGTGCAGATCGAGGGTTATTCTGTGCAATAAACGTCAGCCGTCAGGTTGAGCCACTATAAATCTACCTCGTTGTCGGTTCCTTTCATGAATCACCCTGCGAAACGCCAACTTTTCTACTACTTCCATTTGGTAAGGAATAGTTGACATTTTTCGTGTTCAAAAGTAATGTAGATGCGAGGAGTATGCGAGTGTCTTGCATGTTGTAAAATAATTGTAAGGCTTTTTGTTTACCAAAAACTCGTATAATAAATGTTGCTTACCATGCATAAAATAAATTATAGTGTTCTGCTACTTGTTTTAAAGATTTTTATTTGCTTTATTTTAAACTATTTTACTAGACTACTTCTACATTGATGACTCCAAATCACTTTTTTTTTAATTCCTGAAGTTTTTTTGTCTTGTACTGATGATTATCTGAAAATGGTGGATAATAAGTACGTTTCACCAGAGCAGTCGTGGCCTAGTGGTAACGGCCGCGACTTACCTACAAGCTTGTTGATCGTGGGTTCGAACCCAGGTAGGCGCTTTACTTTGTATAAATTATTTCATCACCAGTTCACCACTGCTATCAAAACGATGAAGGAAAACATCGTGAGGAAACCGACATGACGTAGAACCAAAAATTCTAAGAAATGTGACATCCACTAACCCGTATTGGACGCTCGTGGTGGATTACGGACCATTGCCTAACACAGAGAGGAGGCCAAAACGCACAACCAATTTGAAATGTAGGTGCAATGTAAAAATAACAGGTTAAATTATTTAAGTTGAATCATAAATTTTTCATCCATGCCTTACGAAACGGTAGTAGAAAATGAAAAACAACTTTAATAATTCAATTTTATGAGGAAGTAAAATAGCTGGCACGTCATGCTCCTTTACAACTCACATAAAACTATAATATTCCTAGCTTAATGCATAAAGTAAGCATACAATACGAATTCACGCAAAGCAATTAAATCCACCTACCAGTTTGGGGTTGAAGCCCCAGTTGTCGTACTAAGTAATTTTAATAGTTTTTATTGGCAATTATTTTTGCTGAAAATTTAACGGTAGATAGAATAAACAAGTAAAATTTAAAAATTTAAAACCCCCGACACATTTTTATTTCATGCTTTTTAAACTACATAATGTAGGTATCTAGTAGTAGACACGCTTCGATCGACAACCTATTGAACACGTAATTATGGCACGATATCTTGCGAAAACATCCCGATTCAAATAGTAAAACGCCCATAACTTTAGAACGGCTACACCGGTTTTCATCAAACATAGCTAAGAACACTCTCGATAAAGTCACATTTCAAACAAAAATACGAAATCAAAATCGGTTCATCCGTTTAGGAGCTATGATGCCACAGACAGATACTCAAATACATAAACACGCAGGTGCACACGTCAAACTAATAACACCTCTCTTTTTCCGTCGGGGGTTATGAAGTTAAATGATAAATGATTTTATTTCTGTAAGTTGGTTTGTCAAATTGCCCGTCGAATCCGAATCGGCTGGGCGGCGTTCGGGAAGTTGCGTGGTATCTGCTCGTCCAATGTATCGTCTCAAGACAAAAGTCTAGACCAGCGTGTGTTGCCAGTGGTCACCTATGGGACCGGGACGTGGTCGCTCACAATAGGCCTTATCAGAAAGCATGAAGTCACTCAAAGGGCAATGGAGAGGGCTATGCTCGGCGTTTCCTTGCGTGATCATGACAGAAATGAGGATTTCCGCAGATGAACCAAAGTTACTGACATAGCCCGAAGAATTGCCAAACTTAAGTGGCAGGGCAGGGCACTTTGCTCGCAGAACGGATGGCCGATGGTGCCGAAAAGTTCTGGAGGAATGGCGACCGCGAACTGGAAGACAATACGTTGGAAGGCATCCCACTAGGTGGACCGATGACCTGGTTAAGGTTGCGGGAAGGCGCTGTATGCGAGACGCTCGGGTTCGGTCAATGTGGCGACGCCTGGTCGGCGTTTCTTATCTGACTACTCTGTTATATTCCTAACATATTCTCTTCCTATATATCTAGCTAACCTTTTCCACCAGCCAGCAGCAGTTGAGGCCAGCTGCCTGTCTAACCCGATGGAGCTGAGTACAAGTATTTTACCTGGAGCGACTGGCTATCTGACCTCCAAGAGTAACTGAATAATACGATGCCTGCAAGACTGATTTTCTGGTTTCTGAATATCCGTAGCGACTGTCAAAAATATACAAGACAGCCGGGACTAACGGTTTTACGTGCTTTCTAAGGCATGGAGGAATCTCAGATGGTGACCCATCCACGGACCGACCTTGGCAACTTTTGCTTAACCTTAAAGATCGACCGATGCGGCTGTAATTATTTAGCCAGCTCCTCAATCAACATCATCTCTTACTAAACAGTTATAAATAAATATAGTAAAGTAAATAGATGCTTGTTAAACGTTGGGATATATTTTCCCTGAATCCTTCCAGGATTGCAAGTGTCTATTTGCCAATGTTTGCTAACTTTATTCATTTCTAGAAAATTATTTACCCGTTCGGTAAAAGGCGAATAGAGAGCTAGAAATAAAAAATTACGTCAATTGAAAAATTCAGAGAAATCGTGTTCAAAGTCGTTACTCAAGGTAAACTCATAGTTTCTCCTACTACAATTTATTTTCTATTAAGAAAAAAAACACTTATAAACGCATTTAGCACACTTGCCTATAATTATTTGTTTCACCCTCCAACGCTTATAAAAGCTACGGAAAAAAGATTACGAGCTGCCGGCATTCAGAATATGTGCTATTAACATACTGACTGAATATCTGATAAAGGGCGTTTGTGAAAATTTAGTGGATGCCTGGTAATTACTGGATTGGCGATACGATCGCGTCGACACGCCCCACCGCGCGCCTTTGCATGTATGCCAGTTTATGCGTATGCAGATGCAACAAGGAGGACTTAAGTTCGAGTTCAAAGTTACAATGCTTGAAGAAAAATTGGGTCTTGAACTGACAAAAAGAACATCTTAATCTTTCTCTTATTAGATGTTAGTAATTTAGTATAACTAATCCTTTTTTTTCTTACAAACATGATTTTTTAATATTAGAAAAAAAATAAGAAGCTGCTTAGAGGCAATCAAAAAATTCATCGGCATCGCTGCCAATTGAAGAATTGCTCAAAAGACTATGGCTTAGGGTACGTTCAAACAGAACATCCGTTTTCCAGGTTCGTTTTTAACGGATCCGTCGCTACTGGGGATAATTTTCACGACAACCAACTTTCTATAAGGATGTACGTCCGATAAAACGAATCAGAACTTTAATACTGTTGTGTGTGTGAATGTGAACTCGCTCATGCAACTACCTACGCTATAGCCGAATAATAAGATAAAGCGGACCTGTAAAACGGACTGCTGTATATTTTGTCGGATCGATATTTTTACTGGATCTGGCATACTGTCGTGTGTGTGAAGTCGCTCATACAAATACATACGTCAGCGCTGAATAAAAACGTACACGATTAAGCGGACCTGTAAAAACAGATCTCTGTGTGAACGAGCACTAAGGTACTTACTTACATCCTGTAAAATACATACCAAAATAAAACAAGATAAACAGTAAATACACTATATGTTAAATACACTGTCTCAACCGATACTCCACATCCTTCTTAGCTTAAGTCGTCAGCGTCAGGCGACACGACACCAAACAAGATCACTTCACGTAGTAGTTTCTTCTCTGTATTTTCTAACAGTAGGTATGTTAAACAAGAATGAGTCACCGAGTCCACACAGCCGGCTTGCGTCGCATTATCTTGCGTGTCGCTTCTGTTACACTGCAGTGACAACCCTTTGCCTGTAAAAAAAACTTAACTGCAAAATTAAATGTATGGGAAATGCACTGTCTCAAGCGATATGCCACAACCTCTTTGGCTTACGCTCGTCACCGTTAGGAATGACAAAAAACGACATCAGACAAGACCACTAAGCTAATTCCTCCTCTGTATTTACCAACAGCATGTTAAACAAGAATGAGTCACCAAGTTGCCACATAATCTCGCGTGTCGCTTTTGTTACACTGCACTGTCAACCCATTGCCTGTAAAAAAAACTTAACTGCTAAATTAAATATACGGCAAATGCACTGTCTCAACCGATATTCCACATCCTTCTTAGCTTACGCTCTTCACCGTCAGAAGCGATAGAACATGACATCAAACAAGACCACTAAGCCAGTGCCTCGTCTGTATTTTCCAACAGTATGTTAAACAAGAATGAGTCACCAAGTCACCACATAATCTCGCGTGTCGCGTCTGTAAAACTGCAATTACAACCCTTTGCCTGTCCGCGATGGAAATCTAGCTTATGTGCAGAGGACATTTTACTATCGAACTCATTTTGTTGCAAGAATGCAGAAAGCTTGTAATGAGATATATTTAGTACAAAAGCTTTTATGGACAAACAGATGATGTAAATATGTTTTTGGTATTTTTATTGGGACAATGTGTTTCTGATAAATATCATTCAATACTTACCTACTTGGTATTATATTTGCATTTTTATAAAGTTCAAAGAATTTTCATGGAAATAATTTATCGCGATCCCCTAGAGAAAAAAATCTGATCGTAATCTAAATAGAGCGAAACAGCAAAGATCATAAATAACATAATCATTATAAATACTCCGTACAAAAATACATATTTCTTAGTTAAAATATAAGATTCTTGCTACAGATAATAATATGTATGAATACACACACAAATACACAGAAAAAAATGAATGAATTAATTAATTGTGCTATCTCCAATTCATTTTTTTTATATTCTTCGAATATTACGTATTCTTGAGGTGTTTCACCTATGGAACACTTAACATTAATACAACATCTAAGGTTTTTAACGATTTCGCGATGCAGATGGTTGGATGTTGTCATGATTCCACGAATTCTGGTACTGCCGCTTAATGTTTTAATTAATCCGTGGTTAATCTCGACTGCCAAAAAGACCCAAAAGTCTATTTTTTTTTGTTTCGGCACCAACGTCTCGGCCACTTGTTGCCACTTCCCACGCAAGCGATCTGCATACATTTGCAGGCTCTTTCATCCTCATACTTAGCATAAAACAAGCCCGACACCAAGTCATTATGCAGTCTCGGATTTCGAAGTACGGCTGCATAAATTTACGCCATTATCAAAATATCGTGAATGAAACAAACCGAGCATGAAACGGATTTAACCAGTTTAGGGGTCATTAACGCACGCAATGCGTATTGTTCTGTGCTTATTTGCACGTACGCGTCCGTAGGGTTAATACGAGTGGAAACTGACGCATTATGATGAATGTTCAAAATTAATTTATATGTAATTAAAGGCAAATTAGAGCGTTCGTTAATTTGTAGAATTAGTATTTGAATTTGGTAATTAATAATAGGAACGTTGCTAAGTATGTACTCGTAATTTTCATGGCTATTAGCTTCGTGTCGTCACGCAAAATTCCACTTACGTTGGCGGAAAATGTAAAATTGTTTAAGCCCCCTCATCAGAGCAGTGTAGGGCGCTTGAGATGTAAAGATGTCGGCGCCCACACAAATCCTTTGCTCGCTTGACCTAAGGGATCCGTGATTCCACCTCAAATATTTGGCACATTTCTCCACGAGCGTTTAGATCAAAGAGCATTGAGCAATGACCGTCAAAAACACTCATTGTTAACTCCCTTTGATGATCAGTACTCAAGGTACCTACTCCATTATTATGAACGCCGCTCGAGGCGCCGGGCCTCCCTAACAATTCACTCAAATACTTAGCTTGAGATAAACAGACGAAAATTCGGCTTAGATATACCCGACCGGCTGTCTTCACTAAATCCAATGTTTATGAAAGAGGTTGATTTTATACCGTTAGGTACTATTATTCGCTTGAATATTATTACAAGTAGATGTATTCTGTATCTCATTATTGCCAGACCTTTTTATCGTTATTTTGAATATAATATAATATGGATATATAACAGAATTGACATTAGAATAGATATTACTCTTTTAAGCAATAAATAGAAGATTTTCTTTAGGTTTATCGACTTGCTCCATCACAATGCTGTGAAAACATTCAAGATGTTTTATGATATAAATTGCACTTTGATCATGAATTACATTCCCAAGTGGTCCGGAAATTGTCACCAGCATCATAAACACATTACAAAGGCAATCAAACGACTAATTACATCGCCAGCTGTATTGTTACAGGCACTAACACCATTATCCTTTGATATCGTTTTAAGCAGTGATCGAATTTCACTAAATCCCTAGTAAGATAATGAATATGCATATGTGTTTAGTGGAGCTATTACTTAGCTCAACGCGTCGAGCCGCTCAAATCAGCTCATCGCACAATTTGGACGCCATCAAATAATTCTACCGTCCTCAAGCTTTAGTGTCGATATCTGACAAAAACATATTTTAAGTTATACCGACGTAAAGAAGCCGATGCAATAGCATCGATTTTTAGGGTTCCGTACCCGAAGGGTAAAAACGGGACCCTATTACTAAGACTCCGCGGTCCGTCTGTCTGTCTGTCTGTCTATCCGTCTGTCACTAGGCTGTATCTCATGAACCGCGATAGCTAGACAGTTGAAATGTTCACAGATGATGTATTTCTGTTGCCGCTATAACAACAAATACTAAAAACAGTATAAAATAAATATTTAAGTGGGGCTCCCATACAACAAACGTGATTTTTTTGCCGTTTTATGCAATAATGGTACGGAACCCTTCGTGCGCGAGTCCGACTCGCACTTGGCCAGTTTTTTTATTATATCGTGATAAACATATCAGCTTTAAACCGTATGCGAGTGTTTGTGGAGTCAAAATATATATCTAATTGCGCACTTTCAAATAGGCACATTGTTAGTTTAAAACAATGACTTAATCTATTCAAAAATAGGTTTGTTAACATAGCAATTTGGAGAATTTTTATTTCTTATTTGATTATAGAAAAATACTGCTCAGATGGAGATTTTTTTGCTGATTAAAAAACTAATATCGCCCAATTGTCAGATAGCGGCACTATAGTTTGAGGCCGACAAAATTATATTCAGTCGTTTGACTGAGCATTATTTTGCCGGCCTCAAACTCAAACAAACGGGTCCCCCAATAAAATTAATGTTCCTGATAAAGTGGCCAAACAGTAATTATGTCTTAAATTCGTCAACGATAGTTTACTTAGATCATATTATCAAGTTGTTAGTTTCGTCACGGTTCTATTGAAACCCTGTTATCTGTACCAATTTAATGATAGCGAAATTTGAGCAGAGCAATTTTCTAAGCTAAATAAAATTAGCCAAATTAATCACATTGAGATACCAGAGAACTATGTCAAGGAGTTAATTTTGTAGATAAGTTTATTAATCCGAAATACAACGCGAAATAATTAACTCTCGTAGAATCAACGTGTCTACTTAATATTTAATACAGAATTATAAGCGAATATTAAAATCGGCTTCATTAATATATACACGTTGTTCTGCGAGCAAGAATTAATATTCGATGTGCCTATTATAAATAAAACAAAATAATATCTGAGTGAAGACGATTTAGAAGCTTCTGTGTTTGCTTTGTTTCGTATCGCGATTGCCAGGTGGCGACAATTCCAAACTTTTCAATGGGGGCCGTCCTCTAATTAATTCTTGGTTGTAATTCTCGGAGACTCTATTCATTTTAAGTCTCGAGCTCGGAGTGTACCGCCATAACTCATTAAAAATTTCAACCAGAGTAGTATTCGCGAATGTTATTATAAATTCCGCTCCGTACGGAACGCTCAACACCGTTTAACTTCACCACAGTTTACGTGTAACGAAATTTTATTCGTGTCATTATATAAAATTTCGGATGATTAAAAACTCTGGAGGTTTGATAACTAACGCTGCTGAAAGCAAACTGAAACCAGAACAAACATTTTGATGAATATTTGAAAATGTTTTGTTAACTTTACCATAACGTTGCCACAGGGCCCAGTATTCAAATACTTAGTAAAGGCATGTAATACAAACAGTTATTTAACCAAAACAAAACCTGAATTAATTGAATCTGAAACCGTTATAGGTTTAGGCCCAGTTTGTTTAGGCTACAGACTCAAGTTTCACACATAATTCAACCACGGAATAACTGTGGATCTGGTCCACAAATTGGTTGTAATGGCCGATACAAAACTGAATGAACATTAGAAACATATAATTCTATTCAAATTAAAATATAGCAACTGATCTATTTTTAACATGGTCATCATCTTTGTCTATGACAAAAATTATCAGTAAGAGGTATTTTTTGCTCTTACATGTAAAATAGTTAAGTCTACAATTGAACTAATAGCTCGTACCATAAAAGCTACAAGCAAATAACATTAAAAAAGAAAGAAATATACCTCCTCAATGCGTCCACAACACGTTTCAAATCGAAGCCGCACGCAGTAAAGTTCTTAGGAAACCTAATCAACTCCCCACGTTCAGCAAAACAGGTTCTTTGTGCTCGTATAACCTAGTTTCTCTAGAAATTAACCAAGAGCCGTTGAATGAACTAATAAAGAAAATAAAGACATTAGACAGGTCGGATTGAAGTGTGTTCACGACGTCATAAAGTGTTTTTAAAGCCAATCTACGTCGTTTTATCGTGCGGTCCACGCCTGCCTATGAGTAAAGCCTAAAATATGACGAGAAATCTCAGCTGAATTACGCACTTAATGTTAGACGTCTAATATATCACACAGGCTGTTTGTAACGCCGTAAATTGTGCAATGGATAAATGTCAACTGCTAGAAGGTAGGCAATAAAGATGTATGTAGGCTTTGTGTTATGTTTCAAGCTAAGTGAGCGTGAAATGCATGCAAGATTTTGTTTCAAGGCTGCATGAAAAAGATAGCCAATTAATAATATTCTATTTCAGAAACGATACCCTCTCGTTTCTGAATTGAAAAATATAAAATAGAAATAATTTCATTTTGTGGATAATACAGTTAGCTTAGAAT
The DNA here is from genome assembly GCA_945859665.1 of Anorthoa munda. NCBI lineage: Eukaryota > Metazoa > Arthropoda > Insecta > Lepidoptera > Noctuidae > Anorthoa > Anorthoa munda. Next base: position 14,108,766 of record OX243910.1, read on the forward strand.
ATTACCTACATCTAGAATCATTTTCCAGTGAACTCCAAACTAGACAGTAAGTTTGTATCTTGGGGCTCGGTAATAACATCATAAATTTATAACTTTAGAATACCTACCTAGATAAAGAATAATAAATTGTTTTACGTATTTTTACTATCTTCATTTTAGACTTTCCTAATAAGCTTAGCGTCTTAATTCAGTCAGCCTAACCAGATGAAAAATATCAGTTATTAAGTCGGCAATATCTGACCTCCGAAAATTAAACCTTAAATTATCAAATTTATCACCACCTAGACATAAAGACAAAGCCTGGTAAATGGTGGTAGGTACCCTTGATAAAATACACTAGTACGTAGGTACCTTTACAAACTTAATATTCTAACTGGCTTGAATCAATACAGAAAACAATAACAATAACTCTGAGAATATACCTCAGTCTCATTCTTATTCAAGCGGTCTATTGTTTAATCAATCTAATTTTAAGGTTAGCATAACCAGTAGATCGGTTGCGAATACTAGATATCCACTCAAATTATGTGCTACAATGCTTTAATTGTAAATAGAAGCTACTGTTGGTGTAAAGGGGTGCGTACATCAAGGGCGTCTGTCTGTAGACGAAACTAGAGAGAAGTTGTTATTTTAAAGTCATTGAACTGTTTGATAATTCGATGATGTGAACTGAAGTATTTGACAGCTAGGTTGCCGCCTTCGGACAGGAAAGTTTAAATTGTTGAAACTTTTCTGACCTGATTGTTATCACTATACCTTTATTGTTGTCTTTTATTATTAAAAACCACCACAATTTTTAGAACTCCGTTACTCAAAAGGAAAAATTTAACCCATATAGAATCACTTCGTTATCTGTCTGTCAAGACCTTTTTCTCAGGAATGTGTGTAGCTATCAAGTTAAAATTAATAGTGAATACTCAGGTCTGGAATCCCCTGCAGCTGTACTTCTAAGTCAACGCAATCAAAAGATAAGGCCGTTTATGCGGCATGATTTGGCACTCGCAAGGGAATCAAATCTATAGGATACTTCCCGTTGACATAGAATTTTGAAATTTGGCATGAAGCACAAGTAAGGAAAAAATTCAAGTAAACGCAAACCGTAAATTTGTCGTATCATCAGCTATTTTTACAATTTTAAATTTTTCTTTTCTTTAGAGTGAGAGATGTTCGGTGCTTTTCCATGTTCGGTCCAGCCGTTTCGGAGATTACCCGGAACAAACATACAGATAGACAGGCAGACAAAAATCTTAAAAATTGCTTATTTGTTGTTAGTACCGTATATACTTTCACGTGCATTCAATAAAACGTTGTTATTTTGATATTACAGACACTTCAATTTTATTTATTTGTAGTATAGATGTATAGATGAACTTTAGTAATTTTACTTAATTATTTCGGTGAAAATGTAAAATGATGTTTGAAGATACCCTCGGTGCGTGAGTCCGACTTGCACTTGTAATACTCAGTGTTATTTTCACCTGTTTATTGGGTGTGTTGTGGACAGACCTTTACTTGTTTAGTTTTATGATTTAACACACTACTAACACTGAGTACGTACTCAAAGTAGAGTTGTGAAGCACTCAGTTAATTAAATTATCTACGTAATTATATGAGTTTGGGTCATTTAGAAAATGTTACCTACATTACTTGTTTATCTTTTAAACAGATTCATTGGCAAAACTATGCCGGTTTCTGATTTATGAATGTAAAGCTAAGTATCTGTCAAACTATATTTTAACCTAAAAACCTGTCAAACTTTAGCATTAAATTAATGTTTGAGTCGTCGATAAAAATGTCTGTCATTTTTAAATCTCCAAATACTCAATGCAGAAACCGGACCTTCATCTTTAGTATAGAACTATACTAACTACCTACATTAAAACTTCCAGTCGATTATCCAGACTAGTAAAAGGCTCAAAACTGTATTTTCGCCGTCCATTAGCACATAATAACTTCCAATTTAGTATAACCGCTCGTTAGACGGCCACACTTTCAATTTAGTATAAATTAAAAAGTACTAAAAATGTAAATCACTAAGACATGCAATATGCGAATTATGACATTGGCGGGTTCGCTGGCAGGGCTCAACAATCATATAGGTAGCTGGATGTAGGGGTGGCACCTTGGATTTGATTGCGACGTGACGTTGATTTTCTTGAAATAATTAATCTACAGCTTCAACAGTAATGTTTGGCTTTCTAAAATGGACTTTTATTCAGAATGGACTATGAGGACAGAGGCCTCTCGTGGTAAAATTAGTATACCGCACAATTAATAAATGACTAAATTCTTGTTGAACCATTTCACAAGATGAGTGTCTCCTTATATAAGATTTGGCACTTCAACCACAAGGTCTTCTTTAAATCTTTTTTCAACTACTAATTTAAGATGAATATTACTATGAAACGTTATAAATGATATAAAATATAAAAACGCTTGCCGCCATACTTCAATTATGCCCCGCTTGTCTAGTAAATTTTTTGGGACCTTTTTTGGACCCTTTCTATGAACAACGATAGTTGAAAACCAACGCTTTGTAGGTGTTAAATATAATCAACGCCATGTAGACGTTAGAGACAACCAACGCCTTTCATGAGGAAACTTTTACTTTTTATTGCAATTTGCGCTCAATATTTCCCAGTGACCTAAATTAAAAGTTGATAGCCTATTTTTTCCTATCTCTCCGTTCACCTGCATATGACAGCCCTAAGCCGCACGAGAACTCTCCGGTGCGGCGTAATGACGCCGATTACAGCCCACCCGACTGTGGGACTGACTCCACTATTTGTCTTAAATCACTTAAAAACGGTTGCATGTTGCTTAATGCACGAGTGTTTGTATTAGCTCTGATCATACGTGCTTGGATGTGGATGAAGATGTTCTGAAGTAATTACTGTCGCATGCGGAGGGTTGAGTGAAGTGTAGACAGCAGTTTGGTGATTGGTTATACCTGTGGGCAATTTCTCACGCTTCAAAATTAATCTTAAAATGAGTTAAAATGATTGTTTGATTGTTTGGAAATCTCTGATCTAGATTACAGAAATGAATTCTATCATTATGCCATAAGCTACTCTTGTACAGGAAAATGCTTTAGAAATAGGCCACGAAAGATAAGCCCACGTGGCTTCCAAAGGCTAGAGTTTTAGATATAAAGAATAGTACTAATATTATAGAGGTGAAAGTTTGTGAGTGTGTAAGTGTGTTTGTATGTTTGTTACTCTTTCACTCAAAAACTAATGAACGGATCTGGATGGAATTTAGCACAAAGATAGATTATAGTCTGAAACAGCACATTGGATATTTTTTATCCCGGGAATATGTTCTCTTGGCATAATTTTCGACTTTCCCGCGGGTGAAGCCGCTGGCAGAAGCTAGTTATTCATAAAACATATGAAGAAGATGCTGTTGTTAAAGTTGGCAAATTGATTCAGCATTCCGAAAACCCCATGTTTTTTACCACCAAATCACGTTGGTACAAAAGTTCCCCTTAGTCGGTGCTTCATGTCTGAGGATCGTGATCAGCATCAGGGCTACATATGGAAAGAATAATCTGTCTCCACTGGTTTCTGTCCAGCGCAACCCTTACGACCGTATAGATTTTAAAGGACGATGAGTCTTTCACTTGATCAGTCCATCTCGTTGGTGACCGACCGCGCGATCCTTGGCCTTCGGTGTTCCCGATCACAATGACTTTTTCCAGATTTTCGTCGCAAAATACGAAAGAATCAAGAAGAAGAATCATGTGCTGCTGGCATATCGTGGACAAGTGAGTTTTTACTCGGAGCTGGGTCTGGATCGATGCATTGGTGCGTTTCGAAAACCAAGGTACTCACAGCATTCGCCTCCAATACCACATCTTGAATGCATAGATCCTTTGTCTCTCTCGGGCCAGGTATGTCAACGTTTCCATTTCGTACAGGCAGATAGGAAATACCAGGGCTCGTATCAATCTGATCTTGGTTTTGATACCAATTCTTCTCTTCTTCCTTAAACGGGTCATCGCATCTTTCGCCATCCCGATTCACCTTGTTATCTCGGGGACACAGCTGCCATCATTGCAGATTTGCAGGTCGACAATATTAATGCCAGGAATGTTGCAGGTGATATTTGCAAGCTCCGGCTCGATCCACTATTATCATCTTGGTTTTCGCTCTGTTTACTGCGAGACCAATGTTGCCGCTTTCTAACTCGAGTCTTTGTTCAAAACATGCAGCCTGAAATAGGTCGGATGAAGGAGTATTCCTAACGCTATATGAAACGGTTTGTATGACATGAAACTTTATAATTGAAACTTTTGTCCGTATTGTAAAAGTCAATTTTCTCGACGTCACCTCTGGTAAATACTACAGCGCAATCTATAAGTTATTTTACGTCATGTTTGTTTTCTTCTTAAATCACAAAACGACACATACCTACTACCTAAAAGAATAGCTGACGACTATCTTTAAAGATAAAATACTGTAAAATTATGAACCATAATATTCGGTTTTAAACATGCTGTATCTTTGAGAAAAATATAAATATTCCCTTTGAAAATGTTTAAATTATGAATTTCCAAACTGGTTCTTTAATTATTCATTACAGAAAATTTACATTAATTTTTCATAGTAAAATGTGCAATCTGGATTTTCTTTTACAAAAACATTTACATTTTCGCAAAAATTATATGACCATAAAAAAGGATAAAACTGTATATTATTTATTATCATATCACTGACCTACCATACTACAACTGAAAAGCAGGGAGGTAGAATAAATAAATGCCTTACGCAACTACATACAATAAAATTATTACATCAAGATTCAAGAACATTCTTTTTGCAATACAAAACACAAGCACCAGATACCTAGTGATAATCTAATCTACCTACTTGGGGAAAAGATGACAAGAACACAATGATCTTATCTACTTGTAACCATAGTTACAGCTGTCAAAAAGATATAGCTCCTACTTGTGGTCGTAGTGGGTTTCACGCACTCTTACATCAGATAGTTCAATGATGATTCATCGATGATAAAGAAAATTATGTTGATATTACATCGACATGTATTGTGCCTATAGCTCAGATCAAGTAAAAAGTCAAGATGGAACGTTGCAAACAATAAGGTGACGCGGGTAAAACTACGCCTTGCCGTATACATATACAAATACACGCACACACGTACAATGAAACTACACCTTAGCTTGTCAGTCGAGCTCTCACATCAAATAAAAAGCTCGACTGACGCCCATAGCTAAAGTTTGCATTATGCGCAGCATCATTCTTCCCTACCACCTTAAAAGCAAGACACACGTACGATGAAACTACACCTTAGCTTGTCAGTCGAGCTTTCACATCAAATAAAAAGCTCGACTGACGCCCATAGCTAAAGTTTCCATTATGCGCAGCATCATTCTTCCTACCACCTTAAAAGCAAGACACACGTACGATGAAACTACACCTTAGCTTGTCAGTCGAGCTTTCACATCAAATAAAAAGCTCGACTGACGCCCATAGCTAAAGTTTGCATTATGCGCAGCATCATTCTTCACTACCACCTTAAAAGCAAGACACACGTACGATGAAACTACACCTTAGCTTGTCAGTCGAGCTTTCACATCAAATAAAAAGCTCGACTGACGCCCATAGCTAAAGTTTGCATTATGCGCAGCATCATTCTTCCCTACCACCTTAAAAGCAAGACACACGTACGATGAAACTACACCTTAGCTTGTCAGTCGAGCTTTCACATCAAATAAAAAGCTCGACTGACGCCCATAGCTAAAGTTTGCATTATGCGCAGCATCATTCTTCCCTACCACCTTAAAAGCAAGACACACGTACGATGAAACTACACCTTAGCTTGTCAGTCGAGCTTTCACATCAAATAAAAAGCTCGACCTACGCCCATAGCTAAAGTTTGCATTATGCGCAGCATCATTCTTCCCTACCACCTTAAAAGCAAGACACACGTACGATGAAACTACACCTTAGCTTGTCAGTCGAGCTTTCACATCAAATAAAAAGCTCGACTGACGCCCATAGCTAAAGTTTGCATTATGCGCAGCATCATTCTTCCCTACCACCTTAAAAGCAAGACACACGTACGATGAAACTACACCTTAGCTTGTCAGTCGAGCTTTCACATCAAATAAAAAGCTCGACTGACGCCCATAGCTAAAGTTTGCATAATGCGCAGCATCATTCTTCCCTACCACCTTAAAAGCAAGACACAAGTACGATGAAACTACACCTTAGCTTGTCAGTCGAGCTTTCACATCAAATAAAAAGCTCGACTGACGCCCATAGCTAAAGTTTGCATTATGCGCAGCAACATTCTGCCCTACCACCTTAAAAGCAAGACACACGTACGATGAAACTACACCTTAGCTTGTCAGTCGAGCTTTCACATCAAATAAAAGGCTCGACTGACGCCCATAGCTAAAGTTTGCATTATGCGCAGCATCATTCTTCCCTACCACCTTAAAAGCAAGACACACGTACGATGAAACTACACCTTAGCTTGGCAGTCGAGCTTTCACATCAAATAAAAAGCTCGACTGACGCCCATAGCTAAAGTTTGCATTATGCGCAGCATCATTCTTCCCTACCACCTTAAAAGCAAGACACACGTACGATGAAACTACACCTTAGCTTGTCAGTCGAGCTTTCACATCAAATAAAAAGCTCGACTGACGCCCATAGCTAAAGTTTGCATTATGCGCAGCATCATTCTTCCCTACCACCTTAAAAGCAAGACACACGTACGATGAAACTACACCTTAGCTTGGCAGTCGAGCTTTCACATCAAATAAAAAGCTCGACTGACGCCCATAGCTAAAGTTTGCATTATGCGCAGCAACATTCTGCCCTACCACCTTAAAAGCAAGACACACGTACGATGAAACTACACCTTAGCTTGTCAGTCGAGCTTTCACATCAAATAAAAGGCTCGACTGACGCCCATAGCTAAAGTTTGCATTATGCGCAGCATCATTCTTCCCTACCACCTTAAAAGCAAGACACACGTACGATGAAACTACACCTTAGCTTGTCAGTCGAGCTTTCACATCAAATAAAAAGCTCGACTGACGCCCATAGCTAAAGTTTGCATTATGCGCAGCATCATTCTTCCCTACCACCTTAAAAGCAAGACACACGTACGATGAAACTACACCTTAGCTTGTCAGTCGAGCTTTCACATCAAATAAAAAGCTCGACTGACGCCCATAGCTAAAGTTTGCATTATGCGCAGCATCATTCTTCCCTACCACCTTAAAAGCAAGACACACGTACGATGAAACTACACCTTAGCTTGTCAGTCGAGCTTTCACATCAAATAAAAAGCTCGACCTACGCCCATAGCTAAAGTTTGCATTATGCGCAGCATCATTCTTCCCTACCACCTTAAAAGCAAGACACACGTACGATGAAACTACACCTTAGCTTGTCAGTCGAGCTTTCACATCAAATAAAAAGCTCGACTGACGCCCATAGCTAAAGTTTGCATTATGCGCAGCATCATTCTTCCCTACCACCTTAAAAGCAAGACACACGTACGATGAAACTACACCTTAGCTTGTCAGTCGAGCTTTCACATCAAATAAAAAGCTCGACTGACGCCCATAGCTAAAGTTTGCATAATGCGCAGCATCATTCTTCCCTACCACCTTAAAAGCAAGACACAAGTACGATGAAACTACACCTTAGCTTGTCAGTCGAGCTTTCACATCAAATAAAAAGCTCGACTGACGCCCATAGCTAAAGTTTGCATTATGCGCAGCAACATTCTGCCCTACCACCTTAAAAGCAAGACACACGTACGATGAAACTACACCTTAGCTTGTCAGTCGAGCTTTCACATCAAATAAAAGGCTCGACTGACGCCCATAGCTAAAGTTTGCATTATGCGCAGCATCATTCTTCCCTACCACCTTAAAAGCAAGACACACGTACGATGAAACTACACCTTAGCTTGGCAGTCGAGCTTTCACATCAAATAAAAAGCTCGACTGACGCCCATAGCTAAAGTTTGCATTATGCGCAGCATCATTCTTCCCTACCACCTTAAAAGCAAGACACACGTTCGATGAAACTACACCTTAGCTTGTCAGTCGAGCTTTCACATCAAATAAAAAGCTCGACCTACGCCCATAGCTAAAGTTTGCATTATGCGCAGCATCATTCTTCCCTACCACCTTAAAAGCAAGACACACGTACGATGAAACTACACCTTAGCTTGTCAGTCGAGCTTTCACATCAAATAAAAAGCTCGACTGACGCCCATAGCTAAAGTTTCCATTATGCGCAGCATCATTCTTCCTACCACCTTAAAAGCAAGACACACGTACGATGAAACTACACCTTAGCTTGTCAGTCGAGCTTTCACATCAAATAAAAAGCTCGACTGACGCCCATAGCTAAAGTTTGCATTATGCGCAGCATCATTCTTCCCTACCACCTTAAAAGCAAGACACACGTACGATGAAACTACACCTTAGCTTGTCAGTCGAGCTTTCACATCAAATAAAAAGCTCGACTGACGCCCATAGCTAAAGTTTGCATTATGCGCAGCATCATTCTTCCCTACCACCTTAAAAGCAAGACACACGTACGATGAAACTACACCTTAGCTTGTCAGTCGAGCTTTCACATCAAATAAAAAGCTCGACTGACGCCCATAGCTAAAGTTTGCATTATGCGCAGCATCATTCTTCCCTACCACCTTAAAAGCAAGACACACGTACGATGAAACTACACCTTAGCTTGTCAGTCGAGCTTTCACATCAAATAAAAAGCTCGACCTACGCCCATAGCTAAAGTTTGCATTATGCGCAGCATCATTCTTCCCTACCACCTTAAAAGCAAGACACACGTACGATGAAACTACACCTTAGCTTGTCAGTCGAGCTTTCACATCAAATAAAAAGCTCGACTGACGCCCATAGCTAAAGTTTGCATTATGCGCAGCATCATTCTTCCCTACCACCTTAAAAGCAAGACACACGTACGATGAAACTACACCTTAGCTTGTCAGTCGAGCTTTCACATCAAATAAAAAGCTCGACTGACGCCCATAGCTAAAGTTTGCATAATGCGCAGCATCATTCTTCCCTACCACCTTAAAAGCAAGACACAAGTACGATGAAACTACACCTTAGCTTGTCAGTCGAGCTTTCACATCAAATAAAAAGCTCGACTGACGCCCATAGCTAAAGTTTGCATTATGCGCAGCAACATTCTGCCCTACCACCTTAAAAGCAAGACACACGTACGATGAAACTACACCTTAGCTTGTCAGTCGAGCTTTCACATCAAATAAAAGGCTCGACTGACGCCCATAGCTAAAGTTTGCATTATGCGCAGCATCATTCTTCCCTACCACCTTAAAAGCAAGACACACGTACGATGAAACTACACCTTAGCTTGGCAGTCGAGCTTTCACATCAAATAAAAAGCTCGACTGACGCCCATAGCTAAAGTTTGCATTATGCGCAGCATCATTCTTCCCTACCACCTTAAAAGCAAGACACACGTACGATGAAACTACACCTTAGCTTGTCAGTCGAGCTTTCACATCAAATAAAAAGCTCGACTGACGCCCATAGCTAAAGTTTGCATTATGCGCAGCATCATTCTTCCCTACCACCTTAAAAGCAAGACACACGTACGATGAAACTACACCTTAGCTTGGCAGTCGAGCTTTCACATCAAATAAAAAGCTCGACTGACGCCCATAGCTAAAGTTTGCATTATGCGCAGCATCATTCTTCCCTACCACCTTAAAAGCAAGACACACGTACGATGAAACTACACCTTAGCTTGTCAGTCGAGCTTTCACATCAAATAAAAAGCTCGACTGACGCCCATAGCTAAAGTTTGCATTATGCGCAGCATCATTCTTCCCTACCACCTTAAAAGCAAGACACACGTACGATGAAACTACACCTTAGCTTGTCAGTCGAGCTTTCACATCAAATAAAAAGCTCGACTGACGCCCATAGCTAAAGTTTGCATTATGCGCAGCATCATTCTTCCTACCACCTTAAAAGCAAGACGGTGTGATCCGACTCCGAGTGTGAGCCCGATCTGGGCTCGTTTGTTCTATCGTATACTTCATTTATCGTTTTCCATCAGGTGAAATCGTCAATACATACCTATAATTCCGATAAACCTCCTAAAATTTATGCAAATATGTATCATCATAAGATTCTTAAGATATTTAATGCCTCACTATGAAAGAACGTTCACTTATTAATAAATGACACTGGACTGAGGCTCAACTAAATGAACCCACATTCATACACAGTGCTAAATGTAATTGCAATTCAAACTCGTCGACAGGTGGTGGACAATACAACACGAGAACTACCAACTTTGCCCTTTCAGCTAAACAAACTGCATATTTAATTGAAATGATCCTCAAAGCTGCAGAAACAAAACACACGTGAAACGAGTAAAAAAAGCTTTCTCATATTTTCAATAAAATATTAAATTAAAAACACGTGACAGAACAACTTAATTAACTTTCGTGAAAATAAACGCATATTTTCAGAACAAAACTGCAGGTGGGAAATAGATTTTTCTTCAATTTCCCAGAGCTGGCTTTAAATGGAGGGTGTTATTTCGTTATTTCCTTATAACGAGTACGTTAAATGCCGCGTTTATAAGGACCACCCGTGTGTGGGAATATTACTGAAAATGGAACCGGTAACGGAGCAACACACAGTTATTTGTACCGAACCCGTGTTTGGTACACTACCGATTAACTTAAGCAAATTGAATACTAAATTGCTCGCAAGTGATACTTTCGGTCTTGTGCTGTGCGATTTTGTTTGGTGCAGCTTATGTATGCAAATCTCGGTCATTAACTCGGCTGGCAAGTGTGGTAACTTCAAGTGTTTAAATTTAAACTAAAACACTAGGACCATTTTCTAGCATGGATGCTGAAAGATTTAATTTAAGAGTAACTTAGTACCTAGGTATATTGAATAGAAAAAAAACGAAAAATCAAAGTGCCTTATTTCAAAATTCAAGTACACAAGTATATTTTTTTGTCAATTCGACTTAGAATCGAGTCAAAGGGTGATTCATTAACCATGTAAATAAAATTGCGTCCAAACTTTGACCCGCAATGTTTAATTCAACCCTTTTTTCCAGATAGCAAACCACAATCAAAGTGGGGGGCAAGGGACAGAATTATAAAGTAAATAAATCATAACAACCTTTATAAAGTTTATTCTGTCCCTCAGAGAGTTTGTTATCACTTGTTTATTGTTTGCTTGAGCCCAATTTAAATGTTTGCTAAGCCCTCCCTGATATAACTGTGGACACACTAGCGTGCTCTGTGTGTTTGCAATTTAAATTCTTCAAGCGTTTCTTAGTAACACACAAAGGAATACAAAAGATGTAATAAAAATTGTGTTTGAACTCTGTGTGTATCTAAAAATGCGTGCTTAGACAGCATATTCTTATTTCAAAAATTGGAATTTAAAGAACAATTTAGGTTTCTACAGAGGCACTCTGCTGTTATGCAGGGTATGTCTGGACAGACGCGAAAAAAAAACAAGGATTCACAAAACATGGAGTACATGATTCTGGAAACCCTAATGTTGGCATTTTTCGTCGGTTTTTCCCTAATATTTGAAAAAAAATCTGCATTGTTTTTAACTGTAATCAGTTCAAAGTCGTCATTCCTATCTAGCTCAATTACAATTGCTCGGCGCGAGTAGGTACTAGCCGGCGTCGTTGACCTCTACCGTGAAGTTTAGGAAATTAGCTGATAGGTAGCGCTTTTGAATTTTATTATCATTTCAGTTTTTGTGAAAAAAAATAGTTTAAAAAAGTGTTTTAAGGTATATTGAATTTTTTTTAAACCTTGGAAAAAGCGTACAAAAATTTTAAACACTCACTACTTATTGCATTTTACGTAAAACCCAGAATCATGTACTGATTACATGGCATTTTTTTTTCGCGTCGGTGTCAGACACACCTAGAAGTCTAAATAAATGAATATTACATAAAAAACACACATAACATAACATCACGCTAGTATCTCCCGCAGGAGTTGCACCTACAGTACAAACAGTGCCTAACACTCATCAGACATTTTATAAAGTTCCCAATTTATTGTAAACATAATCAAAATTAAGAATCGTTTAATCACACAAACGCCAACAACTTTCATAACAAGACCTCACAAATGCTTATTTAACTTCCTAAATACCTCACTTGTTGCTTCCCAGGTTCCATTAAACCTACCAAAAAAAATCTTTTGAAGTTTCCAAGGCGGCATACAGAATTCATTCATTAAGCCAGGAGTATGGCCTCCGTGGTTGTGTCAGCTGGCTATTAGGCTAGTATCATCAATCTTGGGCTACAATGATCCTCTAACTAAGAGCCGATGACACCGAATCATTCAGGGAACACACAACATCTATCTATGGTCAGTTCGGTTGCCTTTCACTATGGTAGTGTACCTACTGTACTTTATGTCACAGTGTGGGATTGTGTGTGAATTTTCTTTATACGCCTACGTTGATTAAGATGCTCGTACGAGGTAAAATATGAGGTAAATAAATACGCACTTCTTGGGAAATGTGTTATATTTATGAGTTTTGTAAATATTGGATATTGACAATACTTATAACAAAGAGACTTATAAGGATCTTTGTAGTTTCTATATCTACTAGAACCAATCAAAAATTATGTGAATTTCTATTTATTTATACTGTGATTTTTTATTTCGTAGACTAAACTGACAGCTGCCAATGACCTTATTTTTTAAAATGTTACAAGCGCAGAGCATAGTGTTGTAGGTAAGGCTCAATCATAAGTGATTCATCGAATCGATGTGACATGACTCCTCAATTAAATTTTACTAATTGGTGTAAATAAATGTTTTATGAATATAAACGTAATATATTTAAATATAACAGTATTCATACACATAGTACATAAACTTCTATAGTGTTAAATATAAAATTAACAACATAATAAATGCGATCGATAAAATGAAGTCTGACATAAATGAGTGGAAACTAAATAAAGGTGGCTAGTTTCTTAACAAATGTAATTTTTTTTGCCGTGAAATAGTAAAATTTTCGATCAACTTTCGATCACTCAGGATAGTCAGGATACGACACTATTTTTATTTAACAATAAAGTGACAACATCCCAAATGTCAATCTAGTCTACGAAATTAAAAATCAGAGTTTACACAGTTATCATCAGTTGTCGTCCTAGGCGACCACTGAAAATCAGCGCCGTGCTGTGGGTCCCCCACGGTACAGCATTATGCTGAGTGGAAGCCTTATTGCCACAATCACGACATGCATCTGCCTACATATTTTTCACCCTATTTCTTTTGTGTTTATAATTGTTTGTTATCATTGTTTCATTTATTTCTCGTCATTACTAACTTAATTTAAGTACTACTAATACTATTTTAAGGGTTTAGCTTAAGTATATTTTTATATATATTGTATGTCGTTTTGTGACAAATAAACACTTTTTCTTTCTTTTCTTTTTTATCATCATCACTGCTGGACATATGCCTCCCCTAAGTGTCACCACAACGACCAGCGCCAGGATGAGAGACGCACAGGGTCTCGCATCCAGCAGATTCCCGCAACCTTAAGCAGGTTATCGGTCCACCTAGCTAGTGGGAGGACTCCCAACGCAGCGTCTTCCTCAATCATCGTGTGATAGCAAAATTTAATTGGTATACAACATGCTTAGACATTGCGTGATCATCAAATAGAGACATGGTAACATAAGAGTCTAAACAACCATAGTAAATGTATAATGATGCAATGCCGTTTATTAAAATAACCGTTTTTTGTATAAATGATTTACAAAAACATGCAGCTATTTAATCATTCATCTATTCACGATCGCAGTACAGTGCGATACGCAACTAAAAGCAAACAGTATTATTCGGCGCTTGATCTAAGTGACTGATTATACAATGGATGATCATTAAAGGTGGGTGCGCACTGGCCGATAAGTATTGCACAATATTTATCGCTAGAGATAGTGTGCTATGTGGCTAAAATATAAACGAAATCTCCTGACTGACTGACAAAATATGTCACTTGATAAAATTGAAATTACCTACTTCCTAAAATCTTCCTTCTAAAGCGGAAAAAAATCGCATATCTTTAGAAGTTTAAGCCCTTTATATCTTCGCGAAAATAAAGAGTCTTTCAACAAGGACAGGTCGATGTTAAAATTGAATAAAACAAGATGTGTGTGAGATATTAACTAAATTTATTTTTTATTTAAAAGGCCCATTTATGCCAATTATGGATGGAATATGACATCGTTCAAATGTCCGCCGCGGCTTCGTATGGTAGCACGAATCCGAGAGGTCCAATTTTTAATGACTCTGCTGCATAGATCCGGCTGAATCCGAGCGATGGCCTGCGTTATGTTGGCTTTCAGGGCAACGGTCGAATGTAGTTTATTGGCATAGACCTGCAACTTCAGAAAACCCCACAAGAAAAAGTCTAGCGGAACTCTAACTCTACCCTCAAACCGTTCATGCAGAATGTCGATTGTGTCGTTCGCTGTGTGGCAAGTAGCGCCATCTTGCTGGAACCACATGTCGTTTACGTCCATATTGTTCAATTCAAGCCCAAATAAATTGTTTATCATTGATCTGTAGCGGTCGTTCGATCTATGCAGCAGAATCATAAAAAATTGGACCTCTCGGATTCGTGCCACCATACGAAGCCGCGGCGGACATTTGAACGATGTCATATTCCATCCATAATTGGCATAAATGGGCCTTTTAAATAAAAAATAAATTTCGTTAATATCTCACACACATCTTGTTTTATTCAATTTTAACATCGACCCGTCCTTGTTGAAAGACCCTTTATATAACCTTTACGTATTCGATTAGTCCTTAAAAGAAAAATAAGTCAGTCTCATAATTAAACCGACTGACATTTATTATTCTAATTCTTGATCACCTCAATTATCCTGTGATATATAGCATCCCAAGATATGAGACAGGAATTAGACAACAATTGACTCATCTCTCAAACAAATTTTTAATAGCCAGTGAGTACACATCTTTAGCAAACAGTTAAAGCAAACGGTAAAGCTCTCAACACCATTAATCATTAGTGTTTCTCATCAGTCATACATTCAGTGTTTATTGACTTAAAGTTCACAAAGATGAGTGTGAGATACTTTCACTTAGACGCTGTATTCATAAGCAGTTTAGTAACGGTCTCAAAGAGGCGCTTTGAGCTTGCTATTATTGTATTTAATACTGGATTTTTGTTGTGGAACCGCGCATTTTTCTAACACAAAAAAGTAATCTATGAAGACGGTAGTGTTAAGTCGTAGTATTATCTTATTATATCACACTAATCACACTAATATTATAAAGGCGAAAGTTTGTGAGTGTGTGTGTGTGTTGGGTTTACTGCCGTTTCGCCGAAAAGCCATTGCAACTATAGATCTATGCATCGAATGTCTATTGGCTCGACGTGCCAGTAAATCGAAAGCTATTTAACCTAAAATATTCAAGAAGACTTAAAGAAGGAATAATTAAAAAAAAAAGCCATCCAGCCGGGTTTAATCAACATAATATGATATAGGCAATTTGAGAAAACCAGGAATTGTATACAATTTCTAGGAAAACTATAAAATTCTGTTGATTAAACCCTGCTGGTTTGATTTTTAACCTTCCTTCTTTCCTTTTTTTTTTTCCTTCTTTTAGTATTCTTGAATATTTTAGGTTGAATTGCTTTCGACTTACTGGCACGTCGAGCCAATAGAAATTCGATGCATAGATCTATAGTTGCAATGGCTTTTCGGCGAAACGGACGCTCGATCTAATGGTTATTCGATATTGCGGTAAATCGATGCTATGGAATTTCGGCGATTGGGACGTTCGATCTGATGACTTCGGCGAATTAGCCATCGGGGATATGACCTTCGGAACCAAGCAGTAAACCCGTGTGTGTTTGTATGTTTGTTACTTCTTCACGCTCAAATGGCTGAACGGATCTGGATTAAATTTTTCACAGAGATAGGTTATAGTCTGGAATAGCACATAGGCAAGGAACTTTTAGCCCGATATTATGTTCCCTTGGGATGATAAAACACTTTTCACGCGGGTGACGTCGCTTTTTCTTTTTTTTTTTTTTTTTTTTTTATAATTTATAGGCTCGCGTTTGACCACTATCTCGCCTGATGTTAAGCGATGATGTGGTCTACGGTGAAGCACGCTTGCCTAGAAGAAACCTATTCACTCTTGACTTAAAGACCCCAAGGTTGTAGCTGTCAGGGAACAAAGACCCCGGAAGGGAGTTCCACTCCTTAGCTGTGCGCACAATGAAAGTATTAGCAAAACGCTTTGTGCGTATGGGAGGGATGTCCACCATATACCGATGGCGCATGGCCGTACGTCTTGTAGTCCGATGATGGAAAGGGCTAGGTGGAATCAAATTGTGCAGTTCCGTCGCACACTCCCCGAAGTGTAACCGATAAAAAACCGACAGGCTGGCAACTCGGCGACGATGTTCGAGGCTCTGGAGCTTTGAGGCGACCAGTGCATCGTTGCCAATAAGCCTTTTGGCCCGTCTGTCAATCGACTCAAGTGCATCAAGCTGGTATTTGGCAGATCCATCCCAGAGGTGAGAGCAGTACTCCATGCAAGATCGAACTTGCGCTTGATACAACTTAAGCAGCTGTTCCGGCGTGAAGTATCGTCTCACCTTCGCAAGGATCCCCAACTTTTTGGCAGCCAGTTGAGCCTTTGCCTCAATGTATGGGCCAAAATTAAGTGTCGATGTCAACGTTACGCCAAGAAGCTCAAGATGGTCCGTTAACGGTATGGTTACACCTCGGAAAGAAGGAGCCGGGTGAAATTGGCTCTTTTTCGCGGAGAAGAGACACGCCTGTGTTTTTGCGGCATTGAACTTGACCAGATTGGCATCGCCCCATTCGGAGACTGCCTCCAAGGACAAGTTCAAGCGTTCAACCATGGCCTCCCGGAGAGACCGAATCTGAGGCCCAGTAGCCCGCGCGTCGGACACGTATCTCTCAGCAACAGTGCTGTCGTCTGCGTACCCAAAGGTTCCGGGTTTTAGCAGATCATTAATGTGCAGCAAGAATAATGTTGCCGAGAGCACTGACCCCTGAGGGACTCCAGCGTTGATATCTAACTGACCGGACGAGCAGCCGTCGATAACCACTCGGATGGATCGATTCCTCAGGAAGTCCGCAATCCAATCACACAGACCACTAGGCAGACCGAAGGAAGGAAGCTTACCAATAAGGCTTTCGTGCCAGACCCTGTCGAAAGCCTTCGAGATGTCGAGGGAGACGGCTAGTGCTTCCCCGTGTCTCTCGATGGCCTCACTCCAGATGTGAATGGCATACGCTAGAAGATCCCCAGTGGACCGATTTCGGCGGAAGCCGTATTGGCGGTCACTGAGGATGTCGTTTGCTTCTAGGTATGCCAGGAGCTTCCCGTTGAGCACACGTTCCATACTCTTACAGAGGATGGACGTTACAGATATGGGTCTGTAGTTGGCAGGGTCAGCTCGACTGCCCTTCTTGGGCACGGGCTGTACGTTGGCTTGCTTCCAAGCCTTCGGCACTTTTCCAGTCTCTATCGATAGGCGATACAGGCGTGTCAAGATCGGAGACAATTCAGGCGCACAGGTTTTAAGTACAATATTGCTGGTATACCATCGGGGCCACTCGCTTTGTTCACATCAAGGCTACGCAGCACCCTGCGGACGTCCTTTTGATGGATGCGAATGTTCGACATATTCGTCACACATCCATCAGAAGAAGGAGGAGGCTGCGCGCCATCAGAATTCAGATGCGAAGATTCCGCAAAGAGGGAGGCAAACAAGTTTGCCTTCTCCTCAGCGGAGTGGGCTAATGACCCGTCAGGTTTCAGCAGTGGTGGTAGTGAGGGGCGACAGAAATTTGATTCGACCGACTTAGCCAGGGACCAAAACGCTTTGCTACCCGCTGGGTATGAAGCAAGTTTGTTCCCGATTCTGCTAATGTGGTCAAACCGTGCTCTTCGCATCACCTTTTTGCAGGACTTGGCAGCCCTGTTGAAGGCTCTCTTCTTCTGACTCACGTCATTTGCCTTGCGCGTTCGAGCGTCAACCCATTCCTGGTAGGCCTTGTGTTTGACCGCGTTGGCGTGGTTACACTCGGCTCCAAACCATGGTCTGTCGACGTTAGACATTGCTACGTCAGAAAATGGAATATAGTACTCCATCCCCCGACGCAACACATCAGTCACGGCGTCAGCGCACGACGATGGATCGTCCGAAGAGAAGCAAGTGGGCTGCCAAGGATAGCATGCGAAAAAAGATCGCATCCCATCCCAATCTGCTGACTTGTACCGCCATACCCGCCGGGTGCCTCTTGGGCTGGGATCGGGCGGGGAGTAGACGGATACAGACTTCACCAGACAGTGGTCGGAACTACCTAAAGGTGAAGATATCGACACTGAGTATCTGTCTGGATCTGTTGTCAGCAGAAGGTCCAAGCAATTGGCTGTGTGCGAATCAACATCTGGCACCCTCGTTGCCCCTTGGACCAGCTGGGTGAGATTTAGCGCTAGCGCAAGCTTGCGCATCTCTCGACCAGCATGGTCAGTGCACTGGTATGGGAAGAGCCACTCCTGGTGGTGGGCATTAAAGTCCCCCAGTAGCACTAATTGGGCGGAAGGGTACCGCTGCTGTGCCGCATCAGCCGCCTCACTGAGGTACTCTGTGAGCCTGGTTGTCTCCTGATCTCCGCTGTGCGACCGGTAGACACAGGCGTAGATAATCTTATCCAGCCCTGTGTCCACCAGAGCCCACAGCACTGAGAACCTGGAGTCTTCAAGGTTACGGAGACGCCGATAGCAAGTGTCGTCTCGGGCATACATGCATACACCCGCGCGTGGTTTGAAATTGTGCTCCAGGGTAAACCCTGGGTAGGATAAGTACGACACATCTGACGGACTTCCTATCTGCGTCTCCGTAAGGAAAAACAGTGCTGGCTTTTCAGTCTCCAGATGATGGTGGACTGAGGTGAGATTGGAGTGCAGACCTCTAATATTAGTGAGGTGCACTTTGTGTGGGAGGGGGTGCAGCCGCTGTTTAACTCCAGTTTTCTTTTTATTTCGTGCCATTATTTGTAAGAGTGAAAGGAGAGGAGAAGGAAGTGAGATGAGGTTCCACGCTACTAACCTACAGACACGCACTGAAAGGTCGCCATCTTTGGGGCACTAGTCCGAAGACTGCGGGGACGCCCGAGCCCCCCCGGAGATGTCCATCGGGCCCTCCCATCTGGTCGCCAACCAGCACGATGGTGCATTCCGGGATTTTTCGACAGTTGGCGGGGCAGCCTTTCGTGTGTGGCTGGCACACTACTTGGGCCCCCAACTACCTGCGGTCGGCCAGCGGCGCACCGTGCCTCGGATCCCGCTACCCTCCGCAACTAGTCTCCCGATACGCCCAAAACAGCGCGAGTCAGGCTGGTCAGCATGCAGTGGAACAACTATCTCGACCCAACTCCTCTAGTGGCTACACCGAGCATCGTACCGGAACACGGCTAGGCCGCTTGGCGGTACGTCTTTGCCCGGTGGGTGGTCATAAGCCTTCGGCCGAAGCCTACCACCAGTAGTGTCACCTGATTAGCACCACCCGGGGACCACGTGTAGGGTAACATCAATAGGGGTAACTCTCCTACGGACGCGGGTGACTCAGCCCCCAAAACGTCGCTGGCAGAAGCAAGTATTCTAATAACTATAGAGTGTGTTAGTAGTTTTCAATCACGAAAAGAATTTTCGATATCGAAACAATAGGCATCTCTATAGACCTTTTGAGTGGCCCAGTGGCTAAGACTTCGCCTCTGGTGGTTGAGGCCGTGGGTTCAAATCTGGGCCAATGACCAATGTGACTTTTTCAATTTATATGTAAATTCTAAGTTTATCATGGACATCGCTGACTACAGTGAAGGAAAACATCGTGAGGAAACCTGGACTTATAAAGTCAGTATTTGTAAATTTGTGCTCCATTGGTGTAATTGCTGCAAGGCGTACTGAGGGTAAACAAATAAATAATTAAATTTACAAACATATTAATATATAAAAAATACGCCAAGTTTGCCAAAAATTCAACCGACTTCCAAAACAAAACACTACAAAGCAAAAAAATACTTTCTTTTCGGAAGTCGGTGACAAAAACGAAAAAAATTGAAAGTCGGTTTAGTTTTTTTTGTTATATTTTTTTAATTCTATATCATTTAATAATATATTTTTTACTTAGTGGCCGTCACTACAGACATTGACTTTCAGGAGTTGTAGTGGTATTAAGCTCGGCCTTTAAGTTATAAAGTAATACTTGAAAGGTCTAATGTATGCCATTTTTTCGCTGATATAATCTCCTTTCAATCTAAAACTCAGAAATGCTCCTTAGTAACAGAAATTGGCGTGGTGCATTGCTTTCCCTGCCTAAGCTCTTTGCGAGAGCGTGTGATGCGGTTTTTTGCTACGTTTTAGGCTTCATAAATTATCCTATGCACAAGTAGAACTAAACGCCCATCAGTTCCACAAAACTTTTTAACAAACATATACCGACTTCCAAAACAAAACAATACAAAGCGAAAAATAACTTTCTTTTCGGCGGTTGGTGTCTTTGGTACCAATTTTTTTTTGTTTTTGACACCAACTGCCGAAAATTAAGTTATTTTTCACTTTGTAATGTTTTGTTTTGGAAGTCGGTTTAATCTTTTTATTAAAAAGCTTAATATTTATTTTTTTGTAACGATATTTTGTTAGTTTTGGACCATATAACGATGAAAATCATTTATAGCCAGAGGGCTTCTCATTACAATTCCAACAAGCCTAAACACGACTGGGATACATTGTTTTATTTCGGTGTTCCAGTGCCTACCTTCCGGCTTCATCACCAGATCAATTCGATAGTACTATTTTCATTAGAACTATTTATTTAAATTTGCTTCATCACAGTCATTTAACTTTTCGGCATATCTTATACCCAAAATATACTTAACATTGAGAAGTTTCAGTGGCCACCTGTGGTGGTCCTTGATTTCCATGGGATCCCCTCATCAAATTCTGATTCGGTGAGAATGGGACAACCTCTAAATTACAAATATTTTCAAACAAAAAATAATTTTCAGAATCGGCCCATAATTGACGGAGTAATCGGTGAACATACTCAAAAAAAACATAAAGCCGAGCATAGAAAGTCCTCCTTTTTGGAAAATTGGTTAAAATGCCAATCTGCCGCGACGACCATTAACAAGTCAATCTCGAAGAAGTCCCACAAAAGGATGACGAGCGATAATCCTTCGCCATTTTCCTTTCATTTGCAGATTGGTTCAGAAAAATCCCAGGCTATCAAGTTTTATAGCTAGTAGATCCTATTATAAGTTAAAAGCTGTAATCTAAACGATGTTCTATGAAAGCAACAATAGCATGTACAGAATAGGTATTGGAAATCATTACTCAAAAATGACGTGAACATTTATAAAAATCGATTGTGGTACGCAGAGGCTACATCGATACAAGTTTGTATCAACTTCGATACAGCGGCAGTGTCCCGATTGAGTGTGTGTAATCGTTAGCCGCATGAATATTTATTGTTAATTTGTAAGCCCGATGCCCCGATAGTCCCAAGGCACACTGAAAGCAATATTTTATAATTTCGACATTATTATATCAGTGTTTAATGGTCCCGGTTAAGCGTTCGAGTTATGTTCGACTTTCAAATTCACATTAATGGTCACGAATTGACTTTGCATCGATATTCACTATACGTGGTTTATTTATGAGTTTCGTGATTCAGTCGCGGTCTACGGAGTCAGTAGGAAATTTTGTATTAATTCAGGACGCTTTCCGGATGATACAATGTACAGTCGGTAATAGCTGTTACCTGAGCCACCCTAAAAACGAACGAATTTGAACCCTCTACCTGTAACAATTATAAAAAATTTATGAGTTTACTAGACTATTGCTACTCGATGAATAGGCCGCGACTTACAAGTTGTAGATCGTGGGTTCGAGCCCAGTCAGGCGCAATTCCTACCCGGGTGGCCCGGGTTCGGGCATCCCCGCAATCTCCAAATGAGTCCCCCATAGGTTGGGTTAGCTTTAGTGTTCCACTTGGTTCCATGAGCTGTGCTTCAACAGTTTGACTTTTTCCCCAGCAACTCCAACAAAACAAAATGACAAAAGCAAAGAAGAAAAATATGGTAAAACAACGGCTGCACCACCACCTAAGATTGAGAAACCGCACCTGTTTTTCCTAACGGAGACGAAGATAACAACACCATCGGACGTGGCGTACCTCAAATACCCAGGTCTCTTGAACACAAGTTCAAGAAGCAAGCTGGGGTCTGTGTGTACGTCCGCGATGACATTTGTTGTCGTCGGCTCCGTTGATTTGAGAAATCGAGTTTTACTGCCATATGGCTACTTGTGGAGAAATCTCTCTACATCGGCGTATACCGATCACACACTGGTAACCAGGAGTCAACAGCGCTCTTTCATAGAGCCGACTGACGTGGCCCAGCAACGGTACTCAACAGCGACACTTATTTTTCTAGGAGACTTCAACGCCCATAATAAGGAGTAGTTGTTCCCGTACCAGAAAACTGACCGAGCCGGATTAGAGGCGTGCAAGTTTGCTTTTACGCTAGATCTAGCCCAGCTGGTGAATGTGGCTACGCTTGTACCGGATGTTGACGGCCATACACTCAATTGCTTTGACCTTCTGCTGACAACTGATCCGGACAGTCATTCAGTATCGGCCTCAGCCCCGCTGGGAACGTCTGATCACTATCTGGTGAAATCCTTATCAACCTGCTCTACTCCAGATGAGAATCCCATAGGCAAGAGGCGAAAAGAGTCTGCCTACCAAGCCTGGGTCAAGGCCCGCGACCGCAACAGCAACCACCTACTTTACCTCATTGTGACTCTTCGATGCCAGAGATCGCAGTTCACACTAAAGAGGTCCGGAGAGTATTAGTTTAGTCTTATAGTCGTGAACAAGGGCAGCGAGCCTGACGGCATTTCAGCGTGAGTGTTGAGACAGTGAGCGCTTGAAGTGTCTTTTGTGTTTACTCGCTTGTTCCGCCTCTCTCTTGTAAAAAGAACGGTGCCAAAAGCCTGGAAGCTTACAAATATACAACTAGCGCCCAAATGTACGACCGTGCAGACCCTGCCCATTACCGTCCGATCGCCATTACCTCCACTCTGTGCAAGGTTATAGAAAGGGTACTGAACATTAAGCTGCTGATCTACCTTGAAAACAGTGATTACTTCAGTGACCTTGCTGCCTTGCTTCAGTGCTTTCGCCGGGGACATTCAACTGGCGATCTTCTTGTGTATGCACTTATGGGGTGAAGCTATATCTCGAAGGCCTTTGACAGGGTCTGGCAAGCAAGTCTACTCAGCAAGCTTCCTGCTTATGGCTTTCCAGCTGATTTTTGTAGCTGGATATCAAACTTCCTTAGTGAACGGTCGATCCGAGTAGTCATTAACGGCTGCTCCTCTGATCTTATGGCTATTGAGTTCTCTCTGCACCTCTTTTCCTGCTGCACATCAATGACCTACTTCTGATTGGTATTGTTGGGTACGCAGATGATAGTACTGTTTCAGAGAGATACTTGTCGCAAAAACCAGCAGGGATGTAGTTCGTTCCTTGAGAGAGGCTATGGTGGAGTGGACAGATTTGACCTTAAACCGTGTCTCCCGGCGGGGTGATGACAATGTGGTCTCTTTTAACGCTACCTAAATACAGGAGTTTCGACCAAACTCCTACTTTTCGGGATGAATCTGTTCCTGTATCTAACTGATTGGCTTGAGCTCCTAGGCATGGAGCTGACATTCAGTCTCAACTTCAGCGTCTCCATTGAGTACAAAGCCCAAATTGCGGCCTAAAACCGGGCATTCTAAATATAGTGCAGCGATCTTTACGCCTGGACAGCTTTTAACTCTTTACAAAGCACAAGTCCGATCCTTCATGGAGTAGGGCAGCCACATTTGGAATGCCTCAGCTAAATATCAACTTACGTCACTTAACTCGTTGGAACGCAGAGCTAAGAGGCTCATTGGCGACGTTAAACTGGCGGATGCCAAGCTTCACAGCTTGTCTCATAACCGCAAGTTTGCCTGTCTGTCGATCTTCTACATCCTGTGTGCTCAAGAACTCCATGACCTCATCCCTCATCACTAGGTCCTTTCTACTATCGGACATCTCGACGCACTGCAAGTTACCATCGCTATCTGGTTGCCATTTCACCAATTCGCACCAAGCGCTTCCAAACATCCGTCATAACACGCACATCAAAAAGTGGCACTCACTGCCTGCGTCTGTGTTTCCGAACATTCAACCTGAATCTCTTTAAAGTTAGAGTGAACAGGCTACTTCTGGGTAAGCTCACTACATCGTCGACTCTGTCTCTTTCACCTCTGACCTAGACTAGAATCAAAAGCAAACCCATATCAAATAAAATAAAACATTTTTGGGACAGTACATGCGGCTGCACTTGCAAGTTATCGATTTATTTTTTTGGCTGTTAACCTATAGTTCCCTCAATATAAAATGAATTATCATGCCTTAAATATAATCATCCTTAAGTAAACTTACTTAAAGTTATATGCGAAGTAAATTCAGCTCAGTCAGATCTTGCTTTATGCGTCTACTTGACAAGCAGACATTCATAGTACCGCATTGACTTTGTAAACAAACAATAAAAACGACATGGCGTGGGCGCTTCATAAAGAACTTTAATCACAATCCTTCGTTAATAGAATAAGACAGGCAGCGCGTGGGTTGCATTGCTTTCGATTTGACTCGATTGTCGAACATCGAGATATCGGGTACCAATTGATTAGTGCCGAGATCAAAGATGTGCTTCCGCATGACGGCAGCTGATCGTATTCCTACGATTAACGAGTAGGCACTGGGATGTGAAGCATCATATATATAGGTACCCGCCTGCATACATGTTCAACGTCTCCTATGTACAGCAATATGTGTGTAGTTTATAATCTCCTATGCAACCAGGGTCGTGAATCTGTCGTCTAACGTGTAACTTTGTATAATGTGTTTAACAGTTTGTTTATCTGTTCTAATTCCGAATGTGAGGGTAGCATGTAAAGGGAATTTTCATGAGAACAAAACAAATTAACAGTGTTTGTTTTATAAGTTACAGTGTGACAGAAATCTTTCGTCGAATAAAACTTTTACTGAATTCCACAGCAAAGGATATTTTCCATTGTAAATTAATAGTTCGGACTATTTATAAGCCTTTGCTAAACGCAAATGTTCTTGTTTAAAATTCAATCTAGTACACATCGATGCCTACATTGGCTTGCGTGTCACAATCTTCTCTGTTGGTACCTCTAAATATCGGAAAGAATTCCTTGGAGCCATTCCGACTCTTGCAAAGATATCATGGTGCGAGCATCTCTAAAGCTACAGTAAACCGGTTGTAAACTCGTATCTATATGTCACAGTCGTAATGACCGATCTGACTTAATACAATACGCTCGTAAATGTCCTGGACTGATTCGGATAATTCCTATTTTTTTGTTGGTATCCTTTTATTAAGAATATGTAAGAGTTCATAGAGTCAATTTAGACTCTCTGAAATCTATGCCATGAGGAATGCTCACCTATAATTTTAGGTTCAACTTCCTACTATGTAAATCATACCACAATAAAGGCAAACCAAAATACAATGTTGACACAAGATTTCCATCACACACGTGTATCCGCAAACGTCGGCTTTGTGGCAATTTAGCAAACGCTCGTATTTACAATTTGATAGCAACAATACAAGCTTTGAGCGGACGGTACTACCAATTAAATATCTTAGTTTTATTTATGTGCACCGTGTTAAGTAACCGTGTTTGCTTTTATACGCTTTTCGCTCGCGATAACTTCGGTTAGTTTATTCTATTTAGACAGGGGATAATAATCTAGTATTATTAAAGCTACCGTCAGGGCGGACTTTGCCGGGAAGAGGAATCAATTAATTTGCATTACCTGAAGCTTCCGGCACTTTATCCGATAAAAAACGCATTTTTATTGCGATCGTGAGCAGTCTTATATCTTCTAAGCTTCCGTTAATATTTTATCTTGCTTTAAAAGCAGCTCATCATGATTGAATTAAACATATCTTTTGTTTATTCACTATCATAATCTCTTATGTTTTACACCGGGTGGAAATCAAACACTGTTCGCCGCTAACAAGTTTACTTACAAGCTGTAATTGAACTGCATCTTACAATACGTAGCGATGGTATCTCTTCGCGATAATTGATAGAGTATTAGTTCAGCTTCTATTTGTTTTGGCTCCCCGACATAACAGTAATGGGTTAACTGGCGCAAAACACTTATCATCATCATCACATCGTGACCCAATAGTTTTAATGAAAGCCAACCGGGGACCAGTAAATCGATTAGTTCCATCTAATCCGATAGCATCGGTAGGTAGTTAGCTATCATTGTCCGCGGTACGGCCCGTTACCGGTAGTCCAGAGATTAATGATACGAGCCTCATTGTTTGAAATGTTAGAAAAATCATCTATTAAATCTACACCGTCCATCAATGACAGGCTCGAGACGAGCCGAGTGGGTATTGTTTGATTATATTTCGATGACGTGTATCTAGAGGTATTTTCGACAGGCAACTTATGAACTTTGCGGAATATGACAGCGGTAATTTTTAATGTCACGGATTTGGGAAAGATTTGGAGGCGATAAGAAGTCATTATTCATTGTCAAATATCGACTTGAAAATGATTTGGAATCATTTATTATTTGAGGTTCTTTGTCGATGACGACATCTTTCCGTCTCTAGGAAAAGCCCGCCCTCACCTGGAGCGTTCGCAATGTAACATTTGAGATTCGGTTTTGAACATTACATTAAAATACTGCCTCCCTGACTGACGAGAAATCGCCTCTAATGTAACATTTGTTACGATTTTGAGCATTTAGTTGATTCCACAACGTCAGACGAAGCGGTAGTTGATGTTACAATTTATATCGATATATTACACACTGTATCAAGTTGCGCACTGTAATGCTCGGTTCTCTTCCCTCACCAATGTTATGCTCGAATCTGTAACATTACAGGTTGCGCACTATAATGCTCGGTTCTCCTCCCTGCTCGACTCTGTAACGTTACACAAGTGAATGCCCCAAGTGAGGGACCTTAAAGAGAAATCTAGAACTCGTTTAACACAATTTAAAACAAAAACTCATCACAGGAAGTTTAACATCACCTCACTCGATCCCCGTTTCTCGGTAGCATAGGTCCACAGCGACCGACTCCACTTTGACGACAGAGCAAAACATTTTTCGATCAAACTTCGAAATTAATTTTGAAGTTTCCGTCTGACCAACGTTCAGCTAGATCCAAGAGCCAGTCCCAACTGTCGACCCGTCTGCAAGTTATAATTTTATAGCCAAGTTGAATGTTACGAAAATACAAAGGCTAAGTTTTAGTGCGACTAAGCTTATACAGTTTTATAATGTAGTTAGGGACAGGGTGGTGACAGACAATTTGATCTTGTTTCAGATATGAACTTGTTCGTTTTACAAGCCTTATTTCTATGACTACCTAATGATTGTATCTTGTATGTTAAGTATTTCAATTACATTATGTCAGTTGGTAGTTTGAAAAAGGTCTTTGTGTTTATTTTCAGAGCAGAAAAGACGAGCAGCGTACTACAACTTCACCAATGTGAGAACCTAAGTCAGGTTGATTTACAGCTAGAAACAACCTGGCTTTACTCCTCTAAAGTTTAGACAATGAAATACTGAAACGCCAGATATCACAGCACTAGAGTGGGTACTGAGTACATTTAGTACAAAGTTACATAATTATAGTATTATAATTGGTCCCGCTGAAACATTGAATTGGGAATATTATAAAAATATATGGTGGATTTGGTTTATGTACCTACTGAGTGACGTTCAAGTATTACATTAGATTTATTGAGAATATCAGTTTCTTCGTCAAAATCACGAAAAGACAATTCTGGATCTTTTTGACGTAGAGTCTGAGTCTTATTCTAATCTATCTGGTCTTTTAAAACACCTAATATATGTATATATATATATTATGTATGTATATATATTAGGTGTTTTAAAAGACCAGATAGATTAGAATAAGACTCAGACTCTACGTCAAAAAGATCCAGAATTGTCTTTTCGTGATTTTGACGAAGAAACTGATATTCTCAATAAATCTAATGTAATACTTGAACGTCACTCAGTAGGTACATAAACCAAATCCACCATATATTTTTATAATATTCCCAATTCAATGTTTCAGCGGGACCATTTGTAATTTAAATTCCCTCGCTTGGGAGACGCGTGTCTTCAATATTGACTCAACGGATAGAATGACGCTCTCGAAGCCATGAATACATTTCACTTACTTTTCGTATGTGCTAAATAAACTATTAAATCTAACTGTAGATATTGGAACGTAAGGAGTGAATAAAATAAAGTAGTGGAGAGAATAAATGAATACTAACTTGGTATTTGGTATTCAATAGAAGCTTATGCCTATGGCTCCATCTTACTCTATCAGCATTAGATTCTACGGCTGAATATTGGCGTAGGTAATAATGACTGTTGTTAGGAACGAACTAAACGAAAAATTCCAGAACCACCCATCTTGTCAATAGGAATGGTGACTACAGTTCTTTGACATCGCGAAATTCCAGAACCACCTATATTGTCAATAGGAAGGGTGACTACAGTTCTTCGACATCGTGAAATTCCAGAACCACGCATATTGTCAATAGGAATGGTGACTGCAGTTATTTGACATCGCGAAATTCCAGAACCACCCATCTTGTCAATAGGAATGGTAACTAAAGCTCTTCAACATCGTGACAGACAGAAAAAAGGTTTTTGTAGGTAAAGAGGTCACACCTGTAGATGGTCTATTATTTGCAAGCGTTTATGGTTTAAACCAGCAAATTCTTCTTTTAACCCTCACTTTGTTATCCTGGCTAATCCATTTTCCCGACGGCTGCCGTCTAACCCGTTTACCTAAATATGCCCAATAGCTGCTTTTAAGCGGCGAAACTACTATCTGTTCTCCGCAACCCTTAATAAATCGAGTTTCCGTATATTTGAATACTTAAGAGTAGACCCTTATTGTTTTCTATCTGCATTGCATAGGTTCTTTTTTTTGTACATAGACTCGCGCTTGACCCCTATCTCACCTAATGATAAGCGATGATGTCATCGACGGTGAATATGTCTATATTCCCAATACAGTTTCTTTATACCATCAGCATGTAAGGAAACCTACATTTTAGGAGCTTGAAGACTCAATAGCCCGTTGATTAATTGTAACAGAATAGCGGGTATTTTGGTCTATGACTGTAAATCGCAATCCCCTAACAAAATAAAAATTAAAGTCATGCTGAAATGTCCCTTTCGTCAGCAATGTACTATCAATACTCTTGACCATTTTGTGGCAGGAATAGTCCAGGATGCCATGATCCGAGTTGAAGACCACGACTCCACGTTACAGGGTAACAGTTATAAACAATGGCATATTAAAGTAAGTTGTACATCTTTCACTTCTAAAACTAGCGATTAGTCTTGAACTAAACGAATCAAATCAGAGGCATACATAGTTAAATCGCTAAAAAATAGTCCCTGCCTATCTTCTCGAACTTTAACAAATATCATATCTTCACCTCGCTCAGAAATGATGACAGCGCTTATTAGTCGACTGCATCAGCCACAGACTAAAAAAAAAACATTATGATCATAAAGAGCACTTCGAAGTAATTACTCACACGTTTTTTTGTGCATAAATCTTCAAAGATAAATATCGAACTTATCCTTAAATGTTCTTCAGGCAAACAAAAAAAAAAACAAAACAAAAAATAAAATTCCAAACTGATACATATAAATAGACTACACATGCAAAAAATCTAAATAACTTTATAATTCTAGACTGATACATTTACACATAGACTGCACATTGCTTTAAAAAATAACGATAAACTAAAAAGAAAATAGTTCTGCAAATCTAATCCAAAGCACAAAGAATACAATGCGGAACCAAAAAAATTATTGTAGATACACGTCATCGAAATAAAAAATATTTTATACTCATAGTATCTACCTACTTTGGTAACAAAACATTTTTTTAACGAATAATCATAAATGGTAAGCACAATCTAACAAATATTCAGTAATCACAATCTATAGAATGTGAATCATAATTTCATAAAACATTACTCTAAAAAAGGAGCACTATAACTAGCTATCTATGGAATGAAATACGAGAGTATGCACCTTAAATAGACAAACTCCCGTTACTTCAACCAGTTCATTTTAATTAAGTATGTGATATAGATTTATTAATATCCTAAGTACAAATACGGTAGGAAATCAACGGTATCGCCATTAATTCAAGCTCAGTATTGTTTCCTAGAGAGACCGACAAGCGCCATCTATCCAATTGCGGCTGAACTAGGAAGGAGTACAGGCTTGCTGTTACGATCCATCACAACTTGCATTCGATCGATTATGCTTGATTCCTAATGACTTTCTGAACGTTAATGGTTTAAACTAACACTCGTGTCTTCGCCTATAATAATGAAGTGTTATTTATTACTACGTTATTCTTTAGAAGTGAGGTTTCACATAAATCTATTCTAGTAGGTACTGTTACTTTTTTTTGGAAAATAGAACACAAAATCACAGAACACAATGTTTTGCAATTAGTTTTTGCCAGCACGAACTTATTTATGAGACGGTACAGTCAGATACATTCACCCTTGCTTATAAAAGTCTCCGAATTTTTTAGCAACTGATTAGTAGGTTCTAATTCATTACATAATAGAAGATTTGAATTAATTGAAGACCCATTATTTCTAGTAAACGTAATGCAAATTTAGTTTGAATTCAATACTTATGCTTCGGCGCACATAATTCTAGAATACTGAACTTACATTCTAAATTGAAATGTCCGATCTAGAAAATGACCCCATTTAAAAAAAGAATGGCTGAAAGCTAAGGATTAAAAATTCGTTTTTGTAATCTTTCGACATTAGAATGTAGCCCGTTTATTAACATTCATGGCTCCATGTACAGACGGCACGGAAATATTTTTCGGATGTCCGCCGGCAATGCATCTCGTTTTTCTAGTGATAGATCGTATTTTACTGATAACAACGTTATACATTGCTGATATGATAAGCGGCCTTAGTTATTGCTTGGCTTTGAGCGGGATATGAAGATTGTAGTAAATGATATCTCTGAATTTGTTTGGCATGTTACGGTTTGTGTTTATTTTATTCTGTTTTTAAAATGGTTCGGCAAATTATGTAATGGCTAAAGAATCTAAATAGAACAAAGGCTTAATTCACTTTAAATTACAACCCGTTTAAATGATCACGATGTTAAGCACGCTAATGCAGCACCTTTAAGTCAAAGCAATTACAATGTAACGAATTGATGCTAAATTCCAAACTAAATTAAATGGCGATGGGAAATTGTCGGGACACGATAAAACACCGTTTATTTTCACTGGCAATAAATTTCATAATATCCGCCTCTGGTTAGCGTAGTCCCGGTAGCTTCACTTAACTCGAGTTTATATATTAAAATCCATTAAAGAACCAAGTCGATTGAGTACTTCGAGAACCATATTCTCGAATAATATTCAGAATTTCATGATAAATACTGTTGTTTCGTGTTCCCATCCCTCTTTTGTTTTAACAAATTTAATTAAGTCAAATTGATTTTCAGTTTTCTCGGCCCATGTACAGATTAAGTATACGCGGTTGTACATAATTTTTTTTATCAGTTTGTATATAGGTACGTTCTTTATTAGTTTATATTTTTTTAGTTGCATTCTGTTGTAAATAATAAGGTGTATCGTGTTACCCAGTTACTGGGTTGTGAAGGTCAGATAGGCAGTCGCTCCATGTAAAACACTGGTACTCAGCTGAATCCGGTAAGACTGGAAGCCGACCCCAACAATAATTGGGAAAAAGGCTAGGCAGATGATGATGATGTTGTAAATAATAAGTCTTTAATAAATAAGGTAATGAACACAGTGATCCACCTCCATGGATCACTGTGTTGCCCAATTTCTCACAGGGCATGGTAACTTTAAAAGTAAATTGTTTTCCTTCAAGCTCGTTGCCTCGCCTTTATGTCAGTGTTCTACATCTGACTGCGAATATGTACAATCTGCACATCATATCTTACGGGAGTGTATTCTTTGGCAGAATGAACGTAATATTATGTTGAATAATGTAGAGGCTACCTCAGGAGTTGTTTACTATACGGACCTTGTGGAAACTAGAACAAATTTCCGTGCGTTCAAGCGTTTTTGCCATACCTATTATTGGAATCAAACATAGCAGCTCACAATGTTAGGACCCATTAATTATTTAATCTTATTTTTATCCGTGGTGCTAGGCAACTGGGCTTATCCCAGTTGTAAACGACCCTTTGTGCCTAGTGGCCTTGTTTGTTCTGTCTCCTGCTTGATATGGAGGGAAGTGGAAATTTATGTTTTTTCCTACTCCTCCGTTATTCTTTTCTGATTAATTTCGTTGCGGGATCCAAGACAGTTAAATTCATTCTCCGGGACTTCGTCGAGCTTCATTGCCTCGGCGCTTTTCTGGTGGTCGCCACTGTTGATTCTGGCTTTCAGGAGTTGCAGTGGTTTGGGAATAGTGCGGTGGGTTTGTCCCAAAAAAAAAAAGGTAATGAACACTTTTATTTTACTTCTGTCTTTCTCGTAGTTTTTTTTAATTCTCTAACGTTAATAAAAGAAACAGCCTTTCTAATATAGGTCGTAAATAACAGGATTCGTTTTTATATCAAATACAGAAAATAACGTACTACGGAGGTAGGCATTTTATCAAAAATATTCATAACACGTCTAGCCACAATTCAGATATCTTTACAAACGTAATAAGTGTCATCACGCCGGTAATGTATGCCCATTGAATATGAGAACTGGTATTATATTCCTATGTAGATTTTTCTAATTCTCCTCCTCGCGAGGCCGAAACGAGAGATGAAATTGTATTTTACTTTAAAGCCATCATAAATCTTCTCATACACGCTAAGAAATGAAAGAACCTTCATTCAAACATACCTATGTTCAGAGAGAATATAAATTCTACATTTTCAGTATACACGCATCATTACAATGTAATTTCAGAGATGGTTTCCATTACAGGAAGGTACATGATATATCTACTAATTAAAATATAGAAACAGCGTTACGCGAGGCTTGTTACTAGGGTGTTTTATTACGTTAATGTATTTCATTTGTAGTTACTTCATTTGAATAATTTTTGTTTTTTATCCGTTTACCAGCCTATGTATGCATGAATACTTATTTCTTTGTGGCGTTCTAGAGATCAATCGCGTATAGGCCAATTTCGGCGATTCTTATTTCAATTGATTCGTCTTAACCTTGCGAGTGTCACTGGCTACATACAAATAAACACTATGTGTGAATTTTGACACACTTTTAATTGGCCGTTTTTTGCATGTTGTTTCTGCGCACTTATTGTACTAGCTGTAAGTTTTCCTAAGATTAATAAAATAAAATAAAATAAATAAATAAAATAAAAAAAGAAAATCGCGGTATTTGGGAGCTATATTGAATGTTGGGTCCCAATTTTATTTCTTCTATACGAGTCTTATGGTGTATCAAAATAAAGGGTTTTAAGAGGTGATTACACAAATAATTATATACAATTTATGTGTTTAAAAGTTATTCGAAAAATAAATTGATAACTAAAGGCCAAGGCCAAGTGCGAGTCGAAATTGCGCACGAAGGGTTCCGTACCGTTATCGCAAACAACGGCAAAAATATCACGTTTGTTGTATTTTATTATTTAATACTTAAATATTTCTTTTATTCTGTTTTTTGTTATAGCGGCAACAGAAATACATCATCTGTGAAAATCTCAACTGTCTAGCTATCACGGTTCATGAGATACACCCTTGTGACCGTTTTTACCTTTTGGGTACGGAACCCTAAAAACCGACCAAGTGCGAGTCTGAATTTGCGCACCTCTATGCCTCTGTGGTTCCGTATAAACAGCTAATTTCACCAAAATAAATAGGCAACATTACTGACGTTCATAAACATTGAAAGCACCTAACATTGCTCTAACAAAGGGACAAAATTAACTTGGCCATTCAAAAACTGTTATCCCCAGACATCAATATACAACTTTTTGTATTTTTATTTTATTTCAATAAAAATTTACATACTATTAAATACTTAAATAACAATAACTACCTATATATACAGTTAAATAAAAATAAAATAAAACTACGAACGCGTATATAAGGGCAGAGGTCATAGGGCGTCAAAAAATTCGTCTACATCGCTGTCAACGTGAAAAGTGCCCAGAACGCTGGCAGCATTGCCACGTTGGATGGCAATGCTGATTTTCTGGCCAAGGAAAAGCCCAGCCTTCTGGTCACGTGAATAGTCGACTAGCCGTTTGCTTACATCTCGAAATACTCGAAGAGCACTCGGACCCCATGGACCTAATGTTTCAACCCTAAACGGCTCAAATATATAACTTCCAATAAGGTTATTGTATATGCGCCGTTTGAGGTTTTCTGCACCAGCAGCAGCTGCCCCAGAACAGCCCGCCGTGCTAAGAAGATGTACAACTTTTTTACTTTTCCAAGTATATTTTATAAGTTGGTCGACTCGTAAATTTGTAAAGCCTACTTAGCTGAGATAGTTTTCCTTTTAATTTCGTTATACGAGTATATACTACTACCGTGAATTTTTTCACATATCCAAAAGCAAACATTTAGCTGGCGGGGGGCGGAAACTTGACTCTAACAAATTTAGCAATTACAAGCTTAATTTTAAGCAAACGGATCCCTGAATCTAAAAATGGTTTTCACAGACCTATATTTAAAAAAAAGGCAGGGCTGTCATCTTTCGCCTTTTTATCATCGTTATCGACGGAATCATATTGCGCATTTACGATAGCAGGCGCCGATGATCTATGCCTGCTGAGTCATACACACGCCGAAATGTAAGCAAAACTGTACGATCTGCGCCAGGAGGCGACGAAAACTGGGCTCATAATTAACATCCGGAAGACCCAGGATCACCTGGGTCCGCCGGATGTTACGCATCTGCGTACAGATGTAAAGAATTTTACACCGATGTTAATCGGCATAGAGGTTGTGAAACGCATCCACAAATTCACGTACCTCGGGAACATCGTATCAGAGACAGGAGGAACTGAAGAGGATATCACTTCACGGAGCGCCAAAGTGCGAGCTACGTTCGCGCAGCTGAGACCTGTGTGGTAATCGCGGCAACTGACCCAAAGGGTCAAACTCAAAGTCTTCGGGTCCAATGTCAATTCCGAGCTTATCTACGGGTAGTAACAAAGGACATCTTACGATAAATCTAGGTCTTCGCCAACCGTTGTCTTTGTCGCATCCTCGGAATTTAATGGCCCGAGATCATCTCTAATGTAGAGCTGTTGGAGAGATGCCACGAAACCACAATCGACGGCCAGATCAAGCGGTGTAAATGGAGATGGAGTGGTCACCCGCTCCGGAGGGATTCCAATCACATTCCTAAAAAGGCCTTGGATTGGAATCCTCAAGGAAAAAGGAAGTGAGGCCGTCCTCGTCAAACCTGGTGACGCACCGTATAGGCCTGATTACACCTACCGAGTAAAGTGACGACACAGTAAAATCACACTCGGCCGAGACATTCACACGTATATTTGAAGTAGCAGCGAGACAGTCAATCAGTTCAGTTTAAAACCTGGTAGCAAAATTCGCGATCAAAATGACGCGTATGCACCGAGTGGCGAACTGGCGAGTGGTCGCCGAATGCGTGTTCAGATTCACCGAGTGAGCGAGTGAGACAGTGCGGGGTAGCGGAGGGGTGGGTACTCGGTCAGTCTAGTAAATAGAATGGCATTCGACTTCGGTCCATGTGGCGACGCTTGGGGGATGCCTATGTCTAGCAGAGGATGCCTTTCGGCAAATATGATGATGATGACTTGACTAAAGATCCTATGTCCCCTAGCTGGGGCAGAGGGTAGGTTCCATAGTAGTACTCCATCGTGACCGGTCTTGAGCTTCCAGCTTCACCTCGCTCCTTGTCAGTATGTCTCGGCCGAGTGTTATTTTACTGTGTCGCCGCTTTACTCGGTAGGTGTGATCAGGCCTCTAGTGCCTTTAAAGTCACAGACATTTTGTAATTCTAGTCACTTTTGGAGTTCACGACCTACATACATGACGTCTCGAAATCATAAAGGGAGCCAAGGAGCCCTTTAAATTGAAGACACATCTAAAGCTCACACACGAAGGTGGATTGAAAATAATCCAAGTAGAAAATTAATCCTTGATTACGTCCCACTCCTCCTGCTCAGATTCGAGGGGTAACTCAAAGATGTCAGACGAGAATGGATGAGACTGATAAATAAAGTGAACATAATTTTATTATTTTTGTTTTCGTGGAATCTATTGTTAAACTAGATTTTCTAACGTTAGACAAAAAGAGAGAGAACTCTGTAAGTATTGCGAAAATAAACATCGATTCAGATGCAATAGCTATTCGCATTTATTTTTGGTTCATATTATTTTTGATTGAATATAAAGAAAGTATTTTTCGAATAATATAAAGCTATTCAATAACTTAATTTTCAACAAGACAAAGTTCTCTTTAGCAGCAGTCTAAAAGAACGTATTCTATAGCAGTAAAAACAAATAAGAAAATACTCATAACATGTAAGAGAATCCTACATCAAAAGTTCTCTCACACCTTACAACACCCTAATAATTCACGCATACATACATAAGTTGCCTGCGCTCCACACTTTCGCGCTTCCTGTAATTCAGCATCAGGGGCGCGCCTAAACCTCCTACCTGCATATATTTAAGGAAATCGAAATATTTCACCTCTCACCCACTGGAGATTTACTTTAAATTTTTCAAGCGTAATCCTGCGATGGATACTTTATATGAAGCTGCTATTTATATCGATGTAGACTGTTAATTAAAAACCTCATTATTCTGTGGCTTACCTATATACGTGTATGCTTACGTTTGTTATTAATTAAGTCGGTATCGTATACGCTTCTTACTTATAGGGTTGAGAGTTAAAGTACATATATTGGCCATTGTAATAGTAATCAGCTATGGGAGTGGGTAGTTTATTAACATTGAGTTACCAATTTTTTTTTATTAATTGATTCGTGATAATTAATAGTTTTACTTTACTGACCAAATAGCTACCTTAATCAGTACAGTAACAAAAGAAAATAACCTTATTGTGTAGGTACATTTCACAAGCCGATTTCACTAAGACATTATTAGGTTTGAAGAGAAACAAAGCTCAATCCTTACTTAAGATTAACGACTTCGCAATAAATAATATTTACTTCTGCAGGATTATCAGTCCAATGGCCACGAAAAACCAATTTCCCTTAGTTCCCTAATAACTCGCGCTTGACAAAATATTTTCCTTTACTAGTGACCATTGTCGTCCCCACACTTACGACAATCGTTAAGCGAAAACCAAATACTTATTCGTCCAAATTTCGACATTGGAGCGTAATATCAATAGGATCGCGTGGCAATTTATATTTTCGTTGAGGGATCCCCTCACTAAAAGATCAATTTCGCGCTTGGACAAGTTTAATGTAAACTTAAGTGCCTAGGGGAGACAGCAAATGAAAGCCGGCCGGGTTGCGCTAACAAATGTCTCTATGTTATTGAATTTTTCGCCTTGGATCAGGGGAATGCTGATCGTAAATTACTTGGTGCGTTTATAACTGTTTGCTTGGGTAATGGCCGGTAGTGAGCAAACAGTTTTGCAGTTACTGCAACTGTAGCCAATAGTGCAGCGAAGGACTATGGGATTTGCAAATCTCTAGTGTAAATGGGTTCAGGATTCACAGTCCATTCGTAGTTTAGTATTCAAAATATCTTACAACATTTCGCATACCTTGATTAAAATATCTACTTTAAAAGGTGCGTTTAAAAAGTTCTCGTATAAGACTAAACTAAGCACGAATTCGCTGAAAATTATGATATTCTCTTTACTCAAATCCTTTATTTTCACAGATCAGAAAACATGATTCAAAAGCTTTTCAATTTTAACAAAAAAATATTTCGTAGGGATCATATTTTAAATATAAGTTCCAGAGAGAAAACAACAAATCAGAATTCTGAATTAAATCATCAAAACGGTCTACTGTTTTATTCCAACCTAAAAATCTGTGCAAAATTTAACATAAAAATGTCCGTAAATCACAAATTGTCGTATTTCCAGACATGGCATTTTGCGGAGAGATGCCTACGCTCGTAAACTCCCACTTGTCTGTAGACGATGAAACGGAAAACTTTGATCGAAAACCGCACGTAGCAAGAAACCTTGTAGCAAGAGAAAATGTTCTCGCTAGGGGAACTTTCATGGATTTTATCGAATATGCTGCAACCAGCACGCTCTAAGCCAAACAAGTTCCGAACACTTGGCGTGTTTGATCTCAGATACTCGTGAGATGGATTCTGATTGATTTTATTCAGTCATGTTTGTATTGAGAAAAAGTTGCGATCTTCATAGAGATATGTTGGCGATGTTCGCAACTTTGTAACGATGTGTCTACAGTCGTCAGCGCCACGCCAACTCATTAAATGTAGGAAAAAGTTAGTATGTGGAACACATATGTTCCACATTTGTATATCTAACTACTTCGTTCGGACCTCTGTCTTAATCTAACAAGGGAATAGTGGGCAACTTGGAAACTAGATTGTAACTTTACTTGAAGTTGGGATTCAGTCTATAAGTCCAAATACGTTTTATTAACTTTTGAAAACTTGCGTTCTAAAGTCCGTAGTTCATCATTGAACGGGAAAGTTACGCTACAATTTTGAAGAAATTTGAGAAGTATTTTTGAAAGTCATCATAACTTCTTCCTTTAATTGAAGGAAGATAATTATGTAGCATTTGTGACTTGGCACGATCATTGTTAGAAAAATGAAATATCGGGCAAAATTTATAGAGATAACCAAATATAGAACACAATAAGCAGCAGACGAACACCGATTAAGATAAAACTAATTAATGGCAAAACGTCAAACCGTACAGCAACATTTGTCCTCAGACAAATAGCCCAAACAGCAGGTGTAGACCCTAATAGAAAGCCATTTGTTTACCGTCGGCAAACTTCACCTCGTAACCCTAAAATCTAATTGGATTTAATTCCATTAGCAAAGGTCCAAATGGGACCCCTTAATTGTGCTGACCGATGCCGGTTTATTATATAGCCCTGGCTGGACCTCACCGGAGAACGTGCGTCATTTCATTATGGAAAACATTTGCAAACACGAATATTGGCCGGTGTTACGCGTGCTGTAAATTGTAATGTGTGCACACCTTTATATTTGAGCATGTTACGTATTATTAAGATCTTTACATTTTGGATTACGTCAAGGTAATATTTTATGTCTTTATTTTAATGGGTCAAGCAACACAACATGGGTACAACAATAAAATTGAAACCGGTTGTGTCGCAAATTGCTTTGAAATCTAATACAGCATCAACAGTGAGACTGACAGACTTTATCAACATTCCAAATTCTATTAAAAATAAATAATATAATTACCAATAGCAATCCAAAGTAAATAATTGCCAAATTCGTAAGCTCGTTCATTTGTTAGTACCAAATGTGGGTAAATCTACTCCAGTTGAAACAAATAAATTGTTACCAACTTCACAATATAAGCCTAATACACAAATGGCCAGAACATTAATTTACATTGCCAATAGGACCTACCCTTCTAATGACTCTCAATTTCGGATACTAAGAAGATCGACCAAGCGATAAGAGAAAGCGTGGGCGGAATTATGTTGATAGAAACAATGGTTAACTTAGTATCAACGACGATTTTTAACCCCTGAGAAAAAAAAGAGGAGTGATATAAGTTTGACGTGTGTACCTATGTGTTTGTGTACATGTGTATCTGACTGTGGCATACCTCCCTGCGGTCATAAGTATCTAATACTATTGCGTTTGCGTCAGTTCTCGTTAGCCAAGGAGAGCGGGGTAAGGCCCTTGTCCACCGCTACCACATCTCGATGCATACTCACGTCGGCAGCCTGGAAGTATTCCCTAAGACTGCATACCTCGCGGTTGTGCAGGGTCTTAGCATTTAAAAAGCCTCGACCCCCACACTTCCGCGGGATATACAGTCTCATGACCGATGACCGTGGGTGATGCATACGATTTGCGGTAAGCAGCGTGCGGACTCTCCTGTCCAGGGCGTCAAGTTCTGTCTGAGTCCATTTGAGTATGCCGAAAGATTACATCACGACGCTCCTAAACGGATGAACCTATTTTGATTCTGTTTTTTTGTTTGAAAGGTGACTTTATCGAGAGTGTTCTTTCTTAGCTATGTTTGATGAAAATCAGTTCAGGTGTTCTAAAGTTATGCGATTGAATCGGGGTGTTTTCGCAAGATATCTTCTCTTAACTACGTGTTCAATAGTTTGTCTATCATCAGATAAATTATGTAGCATGAAATAAAACGGTGTTGAGACTTTTTTAATTTGAATTGTTACAATCTTTTATCCGCAAGAGAAACAGGGTTAATGGCAGTGGGCATATTGCTCGCAGAACGGATGGCCGATGGGGCAGAAATGGTCTGAAGTACGGCCGCGAACTGGAAGACCTTGCGTTGGAAGGCCTCCCACCAGGTGGACCGATGACTTGGTGAAGGTTGCGGGGATCCGCTGGATGCGAGACGCACGGGACCGGTCAATATGGCGGTGCTTGGCGGAGGCCTATGACCAATAGTGGACGTATTTCGGCTGATATGATGATGATGACATGCTTTTATTAAATTTCACCTGTGCATGTAATCGAAGCTTGCAAATTAAATATGACAGACTTTGCGATGTTCGATTGAGCTGATATTTTGTACCACGTTTCTTTCTCGTGACAATGCAATAGTTTAAA
This sequence comes from Anorthoa munda, assembly GCA_945859665.1. Lineage (NCBI taxonomy): Eukaryota > Metazoa > Arthropoda > Insecta > Lepidoptera > Noctuidae > Anorthoa > Anorthoa munda. Next base: position 14,149,795 of record OX243910.1, read on the forward strand.
TTAATATTGTTTTTAAGCTATTGCATAGCTTTTATTGCGGGCTTTAAGCGCGGCGACCGAATCAAGAAATTCCGTAACGAAAATAAACCTGACACCCCGAGCTGCTCCGAAATTGGACGATGGATTCCGAGTGTGTGAGTGGGTGAGGGTACCCAGTATTAAATTTTAAAAAGTATCACCTAATCAGTCACATTACCGATCAGTTACGACACTACTAGTCACCTTACTAATCATTTTTTGCGAATTTACATAGGGTCTATGTAAATTCGAAAAAAATCAGTTCTTCAATCACTTCACTTCTTCAGTTTTTCACGTTTTCAGATCTACCTGAAAACTACTATTGATCTGAAAATAAACCTGATGAACAAAAATGTAGTAGTGTGAGTGTGGAGTGTGTAGTTTACTTTTCTTTATTTTAACTTGGTGTACCTACAATAAAGTATATATAAATAAATGTAGGTACGTAATTAGTAACATTTTCCATTACATATTTTGTTTCCATTACATCTAATGTTTGTGTATCTAATTTAAATTGACACAAATAATTGTAGTAATTAACTAATAATTGTTTTCTTTTTATTATGGTGTATTTTATGGAATGTATGTTATGTACCTAATCGATTTGAATTGTAAAATTAATGGTTTTTGTGACTATTTTGATTTTTATTTATTTTGTGTAAATGTTCAGATACAAATTTATTCATCTGCCTAGCCTTTTTCCCAATTATTGTTGGGGTCGGCTTCCAGTCTTACCGGATTCAGCTGAGTACCAGTGTTTTACATGGAGCGACTGCCTATCAGACCCCCACAACCCAGTAACTGGGTAACACGATACCCCTTGGCAAGACTGGTGTCAGATCTCAGGCTTCTGACTACCCGTAACGGCTGTCAAAGGTCTTCAAATGACAGACGGAACCAACGGCTTAACGTGCTTGCCGAGGCACGGAGGAAACTCGGTATGTTGAAATGGTCACCCATCCACGGACCGACCTCGTCAAGCGTTTCTTAACCTTGAAGATCGACCCGTGCGGCTGTTATTATTTAGCCACGAGCTCCTCCCAGATACAAATTTATTGTTCATGAATAAATGACTAATGACTAATCGCTGATTCTTATCACTTACTCCATCCCTGTATTCTAAGAGGCTTAAACTCCATTACCAACTAAGAACCAAAACAGTGCGCGTTAAATATGCAAACCACACTTGACCTGCATTTCAATGGGCCTTTCAAACCTTACTCAACGTGAAATATATTAATTGTATTGGATCGATCCTCACACATTTAAATGACCATGTGTGTTTAAGGACTTGGGACCTTGGGACTTGGTTCTTCAACTTGAAATTACGACAATTCCAATTGTAACACAGATTCTATCATAAGCCGGAGGACTTTGTTTGACAACATAAATAAATCTATGTAAATAGAATGTTCGTTGATAAGCGCATCACTTGAGAACGTCTGGACTGACATAGCTAATTTTTGTTTAAATAATTTCGAACGTGGTATCGAAAAAATTTGAAAATTTGAGAAATCAAAATCTTGGAGTTCCTTATTCTATGGGATTTTTGTGTGCAGTTTGGTAAACAACGTCGGTATTCCGGTAGAAACGCACTGAATGTTGTTAAACTGAAATTGAAAAGAAATTGAAATTGTAATGAATTGTTTGTTTCACAGTCTCCCCGAGGGTGATGGAACTCCTGGTGATTAACAATAATTTCCGGTATTCTGATACCATCAAACTTTACAACAGGAACTGATAACAAAAATACTTGAGTCATTATATTATATGAGCAATATTTTTTCCTTTAATTAACAGCTGATTTATTTAATCATAAAATGTTATTCACATTAACAGTTCCAATTCACTGTAGGGAGATAACGATATCCTACATATATTATGCATTATCAATCTGTCCGTATATCTGTAGTATTTGTATTGACTGAAATTTACTATTTTTTCATAGATTGTTGCCCTTTTATCTTCAATCAATATACTGCAGTTATATCAACAAGCACTAATCAACAATTAGCTAAGTGATACAAATGATATATCTAATCAGATCAGATCCTATGTATTAAATATAATTATGTATCACATAGTTACTGGTACAAAGTACTACTAGAAACAAACTTAATTAGCAAAGAAAACAATATTAAATAGCAGAAAAAACTGTTCACAAGCAAAAACCTTGATACACATTTTTGATATTGATTTCGTAACATTTTTATCAGAACCTATATCTTGATAAGAACTAATCTCATATTAATATTTGTACTGGACATCGAATTTTATCTACGCTTAACTTTATTGGCACTTCGATATGGACGAACGAAACGCGCGCGCCAACTGAAAAAATATTTTAAAATAATAACTTAACTTTTAAACTAGTAACTTTAGACTGTGATATTAGTATTAATAAATAAACTGTGATAACTTAAATATTCCTATTTATTTTTATTCAGATTTAGTAATATTGTGTGTTAGTTAGAAATATAAAAATGACGTCTTCAATGTTTAGTTATGAAGAGAACAATTTTGTTAAAACGCTTCTGTCTTCATTCAACATGTTGATATACCTTCTACTGGGAGTACTGATTGCGATTCCTCTCCTCTTCGCAGTTGTCAAGGAGTTCAATGCTACTTCTGCTCCGGATAATATCATTATGCTTCATATTCTGCTTTGTGTACCTGGGGTAAGTTGTTCTTTTTCTGTCTGACATCATCAATCCAGTAGTTTTCCTTCGATATAGGCTGGTTTTTCAACAGTCAGATAATGTTTATCTGTAGTGGTTATGTAGTGTGTATGTGTGTAATAGCTGTCTATTTTCTATACAGCAGCCGTCAAGCCGCTACATTTATTTTTCAGTAAAAATTTATCTGGATAATGAGAATTCAGCCATTAGACCCAGTCATAAAATAGACGTCTATCATCCAGTTGCATTTTTAAACAGACGTGAACATTTAAACCGATAACACGTTAATATGGCTGGATGTTATCAACCTTACCTTGAAATTGATGAACACATCTCCAAATTATTTTGTAATCACTAGGTAGATTATATTCTTACATTATCGCATGCATATTGCAGTACCTATGTTCGATAAAATATGATTAATACTAGTTTCTGCCAGTAGCTTCGCCCGCGTGAAAAGATTTTTATCGTCCCACTCACATAAACATAGCTTTCCGCTCACATCATTCATACACTTTTGAACATACGATACCCTTAAGCGATGAAATTCAAAAAGCCTTAAATATATATTTTATATTTAGAGGTTTACTACATTTCATTCATTTCAAATAAAAATTACTGAATTTCATGCATTCCCTATTTAACCCCTTTAGGGGGCGAGTTTTGAAAAATCCTTTCTTATATGACAACTAGAGTATTATAAAATAAACATCCTCTTAAAATTTCAAACTTCTGTCATTAGTGGTTTAGGCTGGGCGTCGGTATGTCAGTCGGGTTGTATTGCATTTCATATATATATAGATAAGAAACAGGATATGAACTCATTATAATAAATCCACATTTCTTATTCCAGTACCAACTGCTGATGTCACAAGCATTCCTCAGTTTATGTCCCTTCAACGCATGGTCTTCACATCTCAAGAAGGTCAACAAAAGACGAGCGCATTGGATCCTGCAGCTGTTGGGCTCAGCGATGGCCATCACTGGCAGTATTATCATCATGCTGTATAAAGACGTCAATTTTAACACTACGCATGGAAGACTTGGTAGGTTTATCATCATTATCTTCCTTCCTTTGCTCTATACTAATTAGGATCTGTGCTAAACGTCTTCTTCTTCCATTTTTCCTTGTCAACCATCATTCATTTTCTTTTCTTTCTTGTCATTCCTCACACCAGTCGGTCTATTGATAGGGTGATGCTCTACTCTTATTAGTTTGGATTTTTATATATCAACTTACTTATCATGAACCTCGCATTTTTTGCGTTAATTAGTTGTAATTATACATTAGATATTTGTTTTTATATATCATTGACATAGATATCTGTAAAATAGTTAAGTTAAGTATGAACACTTGTTTTAAAGTGAGTCAATGGATAGACGACGAGAGCGACGCGAGAGATGATAAACGCGTCATCTATTACTAAGAAGATTAGCGAGATCCATATCCGTTAATTATCCGTAATATTGTATTGACCCAGGTATCGACAAATGTAACAGATTGAATCCTTGTAACACCAGTGGTAGTAGGAAGTTTGCACAGTATGGTAACAATGATGCTTCTATTCAAAACAAATGTATTTCAGAATAAAACATAAAAATAACTAAAATCAGAAAGAAATAAGCTCAAGACAACAACATATAAGTGAAATACATTCATATTAAGTGATAAGTGTAAATGTACTCCAATTTTACGTAGGAATGTCATTCATTGATTAACATCCTCTTGAATCTATAGGTAACAAATCAAAGTATTTTCAATCATACCCATTTGATTGATTTGCTTGCACATTCGCATCTTCTCCGGCCGGTACTGACTAGGTACAAATTTGTTGCAAAATCAACCATACTTTCTCAACCGGAATCCATAATTCTCGGAATATTTCACTAATACACTCGTTTTTCTTTTTCAGGATTAGCCGCCCTAATATTCACAACATTAAGCTTATTCACTGGGGTACCCACTCTCTTCTCTCATTCATTGAAAAGGTTCATACCGATTTCTGCCTCCAAGCTGACCCACATCGTCTTGGGGATCACCACCTTCGCCCTTGCCGCCGGCTGCCTCTGCCACGGCTACAATAAGGACTCCTTCAGAACCTGGACAGGTGACCGAGTTACCAATGGAGTTATTGCCTTTACTGGCATCTTCACCTTTATTATGATCATCAATCCTTTGGTCACGATGGGAAAAAGAATATATAGTGTTGTTGAAGCATATAGGACAAGGTATTAATAAAATTGAGAAGTGTTTGATTATTTTGATAAGCCCCTTAATTTATTATACAGCCACATAAATTATAGTACGGCCTTTGAGCTATGCAAGTTCCAGCTCCTGGCTGGAAAAAAATAGAAATCGTCACAATAAGAAGAAGATCCTCCATAATCCAATGTTAGTACTAAACAGAAGCTGACTCGACATGACCCATGACCAAATATGACTTCAGCTTCCTACAAGATGATAACAGTGAGCCATGTACGTTGTAAAGTTATGCGGAGAATATCGTCCCATTACAGATTCAATTACTGCCAGAGCACACGGTGTTAATTCTATAGGTGTGATATAATAAACAATTAGCCTGTGAGGTCTCGGCTTAATATAGGTCACCTTCTCGCAGTGGAGGTGACTATAGAATTATGTAATTAATATCGGGTTTATGGGCAATATAGCAGCAGCGTTTAAAGCTAATTTTCACTTGGTTTAACCAGGCTTTTGAAATATTAACTGATCCTCCGTATTTAGCAAGTCGCGCAATATGTTATACCCAAAACTCAATTAAAACAGGTTTCTATCTAGGTATCTACATAGATATGAAAAAATATGCCGTTAATTGTAGATTATTTAAAACACCCTGTTTTTTTTTATTCTGTACTATTCCTTAGCGTGTTGGTAACAAACATGCTGGTAGTTTCTTCTTAAATACCTTGCTTAGCTCAGCATTCAGACATGGCCATACGCAGACGCAGTCATGAGATCCTCTCTTGAATACGGAATATTCGGCGTTTGCGTAGTATACGGCGTCAAACGTAAGGCGGCCATGGCCAAGGCCACAGAGACACCACATATACACTGAATATCGGCACCAATAATATTCAACCATTCTGAACAGATATGGTAAAGTTGACGATCCATTGGTAAATACAGCAGCAGAGAATCCTCATCCCTAGAAATGTATCAAAAGCGACATCTATGGACAGGAGGATATACTACGATGTTTACGTGCGCCGCGTGCGCGCCATCTCTGTGATATTAATGAAGCTGCTAAGATATTCTAACTAGAAATAAAAAAACTGACGGTGCTCATGCAAGCGACCGCTAGTTAATATCCATCGCAACCTTACTATTGATATTTTAAGGATATTATCACACTGCCACGCATCACGCTGCATGTTGTGTGGAAACACACCTACGCGCGTACTTGCGTGCGTTTTTTCTATACAAACGGAGACTTAAGGTCTATCCACACATATCAGGGCCGTGCCAGGGACGTGGACGGACCGTGCCCCGTCAGGGGTCAAAAAATATCGGTGGGTACATTTTATATGAACTCGTTCACACACGTCCGTGCACGGGCCGTGCACGGGCCCGGGCACGGGCCGTGCACGGGCCCGGGCACGGCCCTGATATGTGTGGATAGACTTTTACAAGCAACGTTAAAACACGCATTCACGCGCTACGCTGCGTAGCGTGTTTACTTCCAAATGTGTTTTACAATTAGATTCTTTTAAAACCACACTGATCTGGTGCTATAAGGTATGGCATTTTGCTTACCACTATCCGAAGACATTTAAATGCAATTGCGATCTATAATTTTATAATATAAATAAACCTGCCAAAAAAAATTAACTAACCGAAGCTAATCGTAAAACCAGGATACGATTTGCAACCATTGCAATTTGTTTTAATAATATGGTAAATGGAATGAGATCAAGATTAGAAGTTATAGAAAATAAAGGTTACCCTCTCCGCTATAAGTATAGGTTTGACCCCACAAGCAAGTTAAGTTTTTTATAGTTAATTGTTTTTTGTAAACAGTTTTGAAAAATCTCAAGAGACGTAAATTGTTGTTCTGTTTGTTTCAAACGTGAGTAACATGTTGGTTCTCTTTTGGAATCTTCAAAACTAAATTATATTTTTTTTCAGTAAATAAATATTTGTTAATCTAAATGGTGTAATTTATTAATATTATATTAATTAATACCATAAGAATAATAAATAATACCCTTTATTTTGAAAGACCGCCTTATAAGCACCTGTTTTTTTAAATTAATAATAGTATACCTATTAATTTTAATTTTTATTATACCTACTTCCCCTCAAACCGCAACACACCCCCCTATAGCCATACAGAGCTGCCTAAATAATTATGCTGATGTTGGTTTGCGCATGACAATTTTGTATCAATAACGTAAACAATTATTGTTAAATGGGTATCTTGCACACTTACTTGTGTAATCGATGTCAATAATTAAAAAAAAACTAACTTCATTGATGTCGCTTTTTATACACTTCTAGGGGGTGAGGTTTCTCTGCAGCTTTAAAGGAAAGGTTTGTCAACAACGCAATCTAGTCCTTTGGTTTCAGTTGTTCCTGCGTACATTTTCATACAAAGAATATGAGCCATGAACTGCTTTAGAACGGCCTTCTAAAAGTCTAATGAAAATCCCGGAAACGCTGTAGCCACTAGAAATCTATAAGTCGATGGTTATTATCTGGATGACATAGTAAACGTGACTGCAGCCATGTGTGAAAATACGTGAATATACCTACTTACTGCCAAGCACCTTTAGCTACATAGTTTACAATCATAAGTGCTCTTGTAGTCAATTAATTAGATATTGAATTGGGTATCCCTAAACCACTTCTTACTTATCAAGATATTACTGACACAATATTTTCAGTGATTAATTAAATATACCATAGTATGGCTAGATTACTAAAAACTTTCAGTACGTAGTTATTAGCTATTTTAATACAGTTAGGCCCAGTTTCCTCATCCGTAGTTTACTCAACCAATGGTTTAAAATTTCGCTTAAATGCGTTTTTACATAATTATTTGACCATTTGTTACACTAACATCTGATGAATAAAGGCATATAACTAAAATTTGATAGCATATTTAACTATTGTTTGAGTTAACTACGGATGAAAAAACTGGGCCTTAAAGACTAACAGACAATCATCAGCAAGGCATTTGTTTCTATAAATCATAAAGGACTGATAAAGAAAATGTATGAAGCTGGAGCCCGTAACAACATTATAAAGATAACAGAACATTACCTATCAAATAGAACCACCAAAGGCAGATTTAGAACAACAATAGGCACAGAAAAAAAGGTACCACACGACGTTCCGCATGGCTCGATTCTCGAACCCGTACTTTTCAATCTATACGTCGCAGACATATCAAAGCAACGAATCGCAGGCCTAATGCTTTCTGAATACGCAGATGACTTGTGCATTCTGAATGCAGTGGAGAAACCAGATCACGCCACTAGGCATGCAGAATGGGCAGCGGAGGAAATTACCGATTATTGCAAGAGATGGGGCCTCCAATGCAACTTGGACAAAACGGAGTGTATCATGTTTTCCCATAAAAGACCGAGGCGAAGAAATCTAAACAACGGTTATAGAAACTATATCCAATTGAAAAATGAAAGGATCGAATATAAGAACGAAGTGAAACACCTTGGTGTTATATTGGACAAGAGACTATCAATGCACAAAAACACAAAAGAAAGAGTAGAAAAAGCGAAACGAGTAAGAGGTGCCCTAAATTCGATAATAGGGTACCGATCACAGGTGAACATTAAAACAAAACTACTACTGTTATACAGGCGTGCCTTCTGCCAGTACTTGATTATGGAGTGATACAACTCTTACCGAGATACAGCAAGAGCAATCTGATAAAATTAGAAAGACAATACAGAATGGCACTAGAATAGAATAGAAGAGAGACTCCCTTTTCCGCACTTAGACTCCCATTTGGTCCGTTGTGCGTGGGGTTTCCGGCTAAAGTAGCCAGCCTAGCTCCGTCCAAAAGCGCAGAAGCTTCCTGGGGGCTTCACAGGCTTCGCGAAGCGACCTCACCGTTCCGAGGATTTCTTCACGTTGGGAAATCACAGCCTCGCAGTCCAGAATGACGTGGGCAGCTGATTCCTCGTAGTCAAAACAGCCCCTGCAAAGTGGCCTGTCTGTGGCGCCTATGTTGAAAAGATGTTTGTTAAGAGGGCTATGACCCTTAATTGTCCCTATGATTATTCTGAGGTTATTTCTACTTAGGGTAAGAAGTTTTTTGGTTAATCGCGGGTTTACATCCGGTAAGGCCGTTCTTGACTGTACAGTCTGTAGCCCGTGACTATCTGTTGTTATGCAGTTCGGTTGATCTTTGGCGGATCCATGCACGAATTTGTGAGAAAGGCAGGGGGAGAAGTGGGTACGGGCCTAGCACTATCATCTCAGAACCTCTCCTTGCAAGTTCATCCGCGGCATCATTGCCTAAAGACCCACTATGTCCCTTGATCCACTGTAGGGTGATTCGATTGGATGACGATATACTCTCCAGGGCAAGGTGGCATTCAAAGATTAATTTGCTGTTGGTTTGTTTGTTTTCTAGGGCACTGCTAGACTATCGGATAAGAATCTGATTCCATAGTTATGGATACCTAAGCGCTTTACAGCAGTAGTGGCTTGTGTTAGGGCGACACATTCAAATTGAAAGATGGAACTATATGTGCCTAGCGGTAAGTGAAAGTTAATGTTGAGTTCAAGGGAATGTACGCTAGCACCTGAACCGTTGTCTGTTTTTGAGCCATCTGTATAAATGCGTACTTCATTGGCTCCAGACTGATCCCTGTATTCCTCTACAGTTTGTATGCTATAGTTTTTATTAAACATAGGTTGATTTGGTGTTCTATCACACGGGGCGGCGATGAGGGGTTGGTACCGAATCGCCCGGTCCAGGATTTCAGCGTGTGGGCTGGTGAGATTCTTTCCCCATATGCCCAGATGCAACAGCCTGATGGCAGCTAGCGCTGCCTCCTGCTGTATGTATAGGTCAAGAGGAGTTAATTGTAGGGCTATCTCCATGGCTGCTGTCGGGGTGGTCCTCATGCAGCCAGTGATAGCTGAACAGGCCAGTCTCTGGAACCTTTGGAGTCTGGCAATGGTGGTAGGCAGTTCCATCCTTGTCCACCAAACCAGAGCGCCATAAGCCAACATTGGCCTGATCACCGCTGTGTATAGCCACAGCGTGATCTTCGGAGAGAGGCCCCATTTTTTACCTAACATTTTTTTACATTGGAAAGTGTGGTTGTGCTTTTGTTAAGTTTGTAGTCAAGGTGCTTGTTCCAGAGTAGTTTGCTATCAAGAATCACCCCCAAGTACTTGACCTCGTCTTTAAAAGTTAGTTCTGTGTTGAAGAGTGTGCAGAATGGCACTAAAAGCTGCAGGTGTCTTCCCACGTCGAACTAAAACAAAAATACTCTGGGAAATGCTTGGACAGGACCAATGGCATATCAGAGTACACGATCTTCATCACGATATGATCGACAAACTCACATCACTAACGATCACCGACCTAGAAGATCCTGGCCCCGCGTATACGAGATATGGCCAATTCAACCCATTCCTCTTTGCAAACAGAATAGGCGAAACAGAATACGTGAATAGATCGGAGAGAGGCAAACCGCTCCAAAAGAGATCAGTGTTCCCCCGTCAGCATAGGCTTTGACTCATAAAGTCACTCCTAGATCTTAAGTAACTTCAGGTCTAGGACCTGATGGGATCTTAAATCCAACACTTCTCACTCTAGCTTTATATAGTGAATACCGTGTGTGAAAAGAGTTAGCAATAGGCTGCAAAAGATCCCTCCCCGGACAAACTGCGCCAAAACAAAAATACACCAAACGCACTTGTAATTTTATTTTATTTATAAGTGACATGTTACATCTATTTAACCAATGAAATAAAGTTACATTCTATTCTATTCTATTGTATACAATTATCATCATCAGCCTTTTAATGTTCCCACTGCTGGGACACAGGCCTCCTCTCTGTAAGAGAGGGTATGGACCATGATCCACCACGCAGGCCCAGTGCGGGTTATTCGATGTCAAATGTCTTCGAATTTTTGGTTCTAGTACATGCCGGTTTCCTTTTTAAAGCAGTGCTGATGAAATAATTTGCACAAAGTAATGCGCCTGCTTAGGTTTGAACCCACGACCTAAGATACGTATGTGGGGGCCGTTACCACTGGGCCACCACTGCTCTCTTAACAGACAATAGTTAAAATAAATAATATTCGGGAAAAATCTTGTTGGTCCTTCTTAAAACTCTAGAAGTCACCCAGCTGACCGTGATGTCAAAGGGTTTGATCTCCTTGTCTGGCAAACGGGTTATCAGTAAAATACGATTAATACAAAGTGTAAAAATAATACAAGTAAAAACCAGTCATAAAATAGATTTGGATTCTTTAGTTAAATCAAATAGGGAATTTTATGCTTATTAAAATTATTAATTAACCGCTCGATATGGCTTCATCATCATCATATCAGCCTAAAGACATCCACTGCTGGACATAGGCCTCAACCAAACGTCGTCACATCGATCGGTCTTGTGCTTCTCGCATCCAACAGAATCTCAGTCTGGTGAGGGACATCGTTCCATCCTGTGAAGAGACTTTCTAACGCTGTGTCACAATGTCCTGGGTGGACGTTGTGACACAGCGTTAGAAAGTCAATTGAAAATTATATTTTTATAACGTTGCACAAACGCAAAGTATGTACAATTCACTCTTAAGTGTGAAACGAATGGCTCTAGTATATTCCATTGACCTTACACATAACACTTCTGGGTGGAGTCGGAAATAAATATTTTGATAAACCACAAATTACGTGTTTCACTGATAAAACGAAACAAAATCTAAACTTCATTAGTTGTAACCATAACGCATATCTTTGTGATTAATACAATGTTGATTTACAAATAATCAAATCCCCACTCATTCTATAATTCTACTGCTGAGTTTAAATTTAAATTTATTGTATGGTAAAATTTTATTTAGTTCGCAAAATCCAGGAAAAATAAGGGCAGCTGCAACTCCTAACACGACCTTTTTAAGTTTTAATTTTTGTCCACTCAGCCTGCTCTTGATCTCGATCATACCAATCATATCAAGTTTAAGCCTCATCCATATAAAGTCTACGATGGAACAAGCTTGCCCATAAAAAGCCTGTTCCCTCTTGGTCAACACCCAAGGTTGATGTGTTACAAATGTTAAGGAATCAGAAGGTAGCAAGAAATGGATGCTGATGTAAAATAAGTATAATTATTGAGTTTTTACAGAACAGGCAACGTGTTTCGGGTAGTCAGAAGCCAGTAAATCTGAACCATATTAAGGTGTTGTCCAGTTACTGTGTGTTGTCAGTTCAAAAAGGGTATAGGTTGGTCGCTGCAGAACAAATCTGGCCAAATGTTGTCTCATAGACCCATCTCAAACACAGTGCCCCCAGTGTGGGGCCCCGTCGCAGGATATGCTCCACCTCCTTGTCTGCCCTTCGTGCCCAGCAAAATTAGAGAATAGTTGAGTCAAAATTTGAGTTTATCGACACGAAAAGAAGAAGAAGAAGTTCAGATAGGCAGTTGCTCCATCAAAAATACTAGTAGCCAGCTGCTGCTGATGAGACTGAAAGCCGCCACCAAAATAATTGGAATAAGGCTAGGCAGATTAAAAATACAAAGTATACAATTGATGATGACTGTAAAACAACTTAAACTGTATGGATTTCCCATAATTCATGCCTGGTATCTAATCTTATCAGAAGATTGATTTCATGAGTCCTTATCTTTACGCAAAATGGTTTAGATATCGTTGAACTATATCAAAATTTACACATTCTTAATGTTTGTACTAACTAACATAATCCAAATATAGTCAGAAAACAAAATTTGCACAGTAAAAAGTAGTTTTACAAGTTTCTTTTTTGAAGAGATTTCTTCAATTACACCTAACAACATAAAAAAGAAAATCAATAGCATTATGTAAAATCATGTTGTAATTATAAATAAATACAGATAAGCATGCAGAGTCAAGTCATATTAGCTAGTTAGTCTCTGATTAACTTATCAACACTTATTTCATGCCGATACCTCAACGGGCGCCTTCATTCATAGTCTGAAGCTCAAGGTGGAAACCGACGTCCTCCAACCTATACTAAAAGGTTATTAATAGTTTATAAAGGTTGTTCTTGGTTTTTAAACTGTGAATCATGGACACTGAAAACGGAGTCCAACCGAAGCCTGGTCCAGCGCCCTTGACCGGCGCAAGCTACCATCTGAGGACGTTCCAGGTTTCACTGAACCTGCTATGCCATATATTAATAGGCATCATAGTTGGTGTTATCTTGGTCTTTGTGTTCAGAAATCCGGCGCCGCTTGGAGACACACCTATACATATCATATTATGTGTTCTTGGGGTGAGTGGTTTTGCTTGTTAATTTAACTTCCTTACTTTTCGATACTCATAACTTTGGTTGCCATAAGGGCTGAGACGAAATATTACGAGAGAGCGGATGCTGTATTTCTAAAACTTACAACTCATTCAATCATTCTCACCGACTCAATGTAGAGTATCGATTTGTTTTAATCAAATAGTATTTTTTGGGTGACAAATAAAATAGTGAAGTAATTTATTATTACCTCCGAAATGGATATGGTGGTAAATGCGAGATTTCAATAGCCACGAATCTTGCAAGTCTTCGACATTGAAATTATGCAATCCGCCTGTTGTCTATCAACTCAGTGAGAGTAGCAGCAGATATGTTAAATAATAAACTGTTTTCTTCAAAATTATTTAAATTTTGACCCAATTTCTTTGCTGATACATTTTCTCATATTTTATTGATTAATTGATTTTTACCAATTTATCAATAATTATAACTTAACGGACGATATTTAACCAATTGCTGAGCTATTCAACCAATTGCTGTGTAATAGCTACTTGTCCTATTACAAAATATTCATTTTATAGTTTAATGAAGTCACATTCAAAATTAAGTGGTTTAACAATATTATCTATTGTATTTCAGTACCAACTTCTGATGGCACAAGCCATCCTCACTCTGTCTCCCTACAACACCTGGTCATCACATCTGAAGCTACAAGACAAGAAACGAGCGCATACAGTTCTTCAGATTCTTGGATCAGCATTGGCGATCGCGGGCAGTTTCGTTAAGATTATGGACAAGGTCAACAATCCCAACGCAGTCAATTGGGATACTCTTCACGGAATATTTGGTAAGTTACGTTTGTATAATCAATTATTTATACATGCAAACAAATATCTCCAAGATCCTCGTTAAAACAGCAATCAATCTGTTAAAATTGCATCATAGAATGACTAACTGGATATTTTAGATAGCTAATTACTGTTTGTGTTTCTCGAGTGTTGCCGTATTCAGCAATAAGGCAAATATTTGAATTTACATTGTATATTTTTTTGTTTACAGCGTTGATAGCTCTAGTATTCACAGTGGCCAGTCTAGTCAACGGGTTAGCATCACTATATGCTTTCGAGTTGAGAAGGTTCCTTCCTTCCAAATTATCCAAGATCACCCACATTTGCTTCGGGATCGTCGCCTTTGCAGCTGCTAACATCAGCCTCTGCTACGGCTTCGAGAAGGGCACGTTCAGAAACTGGATTGTCGTTGCAAACAGTGGCCCAGTAGTCAATACCATGATCACGTTCACTGCTCTTCTAACCGCCACTATCATCGTCGCCCCACTGATCTCGTTTTTCCAGAAATTCAAGAGCAACTAGTTATGAGAAAAAGTTTACGGAGAACTTGAAAAATCTTTACTGGTTTCTTGAAAAAGTTTTGGCCGACCGAGAAGACTGCCTAATTAACCTCAAAAAAAGTTGAGCGATACCTATACGGTTAGTGTATTGTTTGCACTAATGCAGTATTTTTCCTAATTCAATGTATTCCTATTTTTTTACGATTTGTACAGATAAAATATATTTTTAGTTTTAAGGGTAATTTAAATAATTATACGTAAAGAAAATGAACACATCTTTTTCTGTATCATTCCCAATAACAAGTCAGGTCAGGATTCTGATTTAAAAAATAGACGCAAAGGTTCTAAAGAAAAATCGTAGCTAAATAAAACAAAGACATATATAAAGTAGAGGGCACACAATAAAAACTAAAATTGATATGCATTAATACCAACATTGCTTCCAATCATGAAATCAACGTTGGGATTAGTGCATCGTTAGCCAGAGAAAGAATTTTGAAACAGATTAATTCAAATATGAGGTAATCTTTTTAAATTGATCGTAATAAAATTATTCACTGTATTTTTATCACAACAAGTATAAATGAAACTCGGGAAAGAGTAATAATGGCCCTCGATACGCACATTCTGGAATAGAGTATTATTGCCATTAGTAATATTAGAGTTGCACGACCATTTATCTTTAGATAAATAAGACACTAATAGCAAGAGTGTGTAGTAGACTTTTGACCACGAGGCAGCTCTTGAACTCTATCATGCGGATCTGATTGCGGATTTGATGTAAAGTGATAAATGTCTGTGATGAATTCAATAGATGCTTGTTCACCCTTATATTGAAGGTTGACGAGGCAGTAGAAAACTGAAGAATTCTTGGGTTGTGAGCACTCTGAATGCGGGCACAAATAATACACATATCAACGTACATGCACAAGTAAAATGACTGGCTAAAGTATGTCCACCGGACAACCTACAATACTTAAATAATAAACAATATCACCTTACCCTCTATAATTAAAAATTAATCCAATTTTTATAGACCTTGAAAAGGCTTTTGACCGAGTGCAACGGATGTTAGTGTCCCAAGCGCTTAGAGTACAACAGCTGCCCGAATGCTATGTATGTAGCATGGATGAGACGATGGTGTACTGTGATGTACGTACGAAAGTAAGGAACGCAGCTGGTCTGAAAAAAGAATAGACAGTGTTCTATATATTTACTTAAGGCATATGTGTAATTTATATAAAATTTGTTAAGTTATTATAGTATATTTTATAGAAGTGATGATGTGCTTGACTTAAAGACCCCAAGATTGTAGCTGTCGGGAAACACAGACTCCAGCAGGGAGTACGCATAATAAAAGTATTCCCAAAACGTTTTGTGCGTATGGGTGGGATGTCCACCATGTAACGATGGCACGTCGCCGTACGTCTGGTAGTTTGATGATGAAACGGGCTAGGTGCAAGTAGATCGTGCAATTCCATCGCACACTCCCCGAAATGTAACCAAAACCGACAAGCTGGCAACTCAGCGAAGATCTCCAAGGCTTTGGAGCTTTGACTTGACCATCAGTGCCTCATTGCCGTTGACCCTTTTGGCCCGCTTTTCGATCGATTCTAGAGCATCAAAAAATCAAGTAGTTTATTTCAAGTAAACCTTATAGGTACTTTTGAATTGTCAAACAAAAAATTAATAAAAAGATGACTCTAGTTGCAAATTCGCAAGCGTCTGTAAGTCTCAATGGAGAAGAATTTCCAAGAAACTCCACGGACTCTCTTTTCCATCAGTTTTAATTACAAATTTTTGGTTACATCATTCTTGTTGAAAAAACTCCCCGCCCGATCCCAGCCCAAGAGGCTACCGGCGGGTATGGCGGTACATGTCAGCAGATTGGGATGGGATGCGATCTTTTTTCGCATGCTATCCTTGGCAGCCCACTTGCTTCTCTTCGGACGATCCATCGTCATGCGCTGACGCCGTGACTGATGTGTTGCGTCGGGGGATGGAGTACTATATTCCATTTTCTGACGTAGCAATGTCTATCGTCGACAGACCATGGTTTGGAGCCGAGTGTAACCACGCCAACGCGGTCAAACACAAGGCCTACCAGGAATGGGTCGACGCTCGAACGCGCAAGGCAAATGACGTGAGTCAGAAGAAGAGAGCCTTCAACAGGGCTGCCAAGTCCTGCAAAAAGGTGATGCGAAGAGCACGGTTTGACCACATTAGCAGAATCGGGAACAAACTTGCTTCATACCCAGCGGGTAGCAAAGCGTTTTGGTCCCTGGCTAAGTCGGTCGAATCAAATTTCTGTCGCCCCTCACTACCACCACTGCTGAAACCTGACGGGTCATTAGCCCACTCCGCTGAGGAGAAGGCAAACTTGTTTGCCTCCCTTTTTGCGGCATCTTCGCATCTGAATTCTGATGGCGCGCAGCCTCCTCCTTCTTCTGATGGATGTGTGACGAGTATGTCGAACATTCGCATCCATCAAAAGGACGTCCGTAGGGTGCTGCGTAGCCTTGATGTGAACAAAGCGAGTGGCCCCGACGGTATACCAGCAATTGTACTTAAAACCTGTGCGCCTGAATTGTCTCCGATCTTGACACGCCTGTATCGCCTATCGATAGAGACTGGAAAAGTGCCGAAGGCTTGGAAGCAAGCCAACGTACAGCCCGTGCCCAAGAAGGGCAGTCGAGCTGACCCTGCCAACTTCAGACCCATATCTGTAACATCCATCCTCTGTAAGAGTATGGAACGTGTGCTCAAAGGGAAGCTCCTGGCATACCTAGAAGCAAACGACATCCTCAGTGACCGCCAATACGGCTTCCGCCGAAATCGGTCCACTGGGGATCTTCTAGCGTATGCCATTCACATCTGGAGTGAGGCCATCGAGAGACACGGGGAAGCGCTAGCCGTCTCCCTCGACATCTCGAAGGCTTTCGACAGGGTCTGGCACGAAAGCCTTATTGGTAAGCTTCCTTCCTTCGGTCTGCCTAGTGGTCTGTGTGATTGGATTGCGGACTTCCTGAGGAATCGATCCATCCGAGTGGTTATCGACGGCTGATCTTCCGGTCAGTTAGATATCAACGCCGGAGTCCCTCAGGGGTCAGTGCTCTCGGCAACATTATTCTTGCTGCACATTAATGATCTGCTAAAACCCGGAACCTTTGGGTACGCAGACGACAGCACTGTTGCTGAGAGATACGTGTCCGACGCGCGGGCTACTGGGCCTCAGATTCGGTCTCTCCGGGAGGCCATGGTTGAACGCTTGAACTTGTCCTTGGGGGCAGTCTCCGAATGGGGCGATGCCAATCTGGTCAAGTTCAATGCCGCAAAAACACAGGCGTGTCTCTTCTCCGCGAAAAAGAGCCAATTTCACCCGGCTCCTTCTTTCCGAGGTGTTACCATACCGATAACGGACCATCTTGAGCTTCTTGGCGTAACGTTGACATCGACACTTAATTTTGGCCCATACATTAAGGCAAAGGCTCAACTGGCTGCCAAAAAGTTAGCATTCTTGCTGCACATTAATGATCTGCTAAAACCTGCGGGCCCTGAGGGACCCCGGCATTAAAAAAGGCTTTCGTGCCAAACCCTATAAAAAGGCTTCGAGATGTCGAGGGAGACGGCAAGCGCTTCCCCGAACCTCGCGATGGCCTCACTCCATATGTGAATAGCATACGCTAGAAGATCCCCAACAATCCGATTTCGGCGGCAGCCGTATTGGCGGTTACTAAGGATATCGTGAGTTTCTAGGTATGCCAGGAGCTTCGTGTTAAGTACATGTTACAAAGTAAGTTGGCCGGGTCAGCTCAACTGCCCTTCTTCGGAACAGGCTGTACGTTCGTTTGCTTCCAAGTGTTCGGCACTATTCCAGTCTCAAACGAAAGGTGGAATAGGCGTGTCAAGATCGGAGACAGATCAAGCGCACAGGTTCTAAGAACTATTGCTGGTATTCCGTCAGGGCCGCCAGCCTTGTTCACGTCGAGGTTGCGCAGCACCCTACGAACGTCCTTTTGATGGATGCGAATGTCTGACATAATCGTCTCGCATCCATCAGGAGAAGGACGGCCGCGCGTCACCAGATTTTGGACGTGAAGATTCCGCAAAAAGAGAGGCAAATAAATTTGAATTCTCCTCAGCGGAGTGGGCCAGCGACACATCGGGTTTCAGCAGAGGGATGGCAGTTCGAATCGACCGACTTAGCCAGGGACCAAAACGCTTTACTACCTGCTGGGTATTAAGCAAGTTTGGTTAGGTTAGGCCAATGTGGTCGAACAAAAAAAAGGTTTGTTTATATTGCCTTGGAGCTTCAAAGCAATACAGACCTTATTTTTATTTTGTGTTTTCGCGTGGACAAATGCTCATGCATACTGTGCTATCACGGGGAGATATCGCAGTTATGTGGGAGTCCAACCCACCAAAACTCCACTATTACCAAGCGGCACCGCTACATCGTCAGCTTAATCGGCAAAAGCCCTGACGAGCGGCCTCAAATTCGGGTTCCTCTTCGCTTCACCGTTGTTGACCAAGCCACGGCTACTGAGCCCACCCGCCTCTACAATGCGGGAACCCAACGCGGGGGAAAGTAATACAGGCCTGAGTATTTGATATTAATTTCAACCTGATACCTTCTCGCGTTACTGCGAAAAATATATTGACAAACAGATAAAGAAGTCATCCTGTAAGGGTTTCTTTTTGAGGAACGGAACCCTAAAAAACACTACAAAACCAGCAGTCTATGGTACCTGTTTTATTTCGTTTTTAACACCGTCTTCCGAAAAGAAATTTATTTTTCACTTTGTAGTGTTTTGTTTTGGGAGTAGATTAAAAAAAGTTTTTTATTTTTCCCTATTTATAAATCATTTGTAGCCAGAGGGCTTCTCATAGCAATAACCTAAACACGACTGGGATACATTATTATATTACGGAGTTCCGGTGACAACCTTCCGGCTTCATCACCATATCAGTTCGATGGTATCATTTTCATATCATCTCATTTACCTTTTGAGATATCTTAAACCCGAAATATATTCATTCAATCATTAAGAAATTCAAGTGGCCATCGGTGATTTTCTTCATCAGTTCCACTTCACTAAATGATACTTTCTGAATGCAAATGCTTGCCATGTTGATGAAAATACCAAAATCGCTATGTTCTCGATTTCTTTAGGATTCCATCATAAGATCCTGTCCTGATTACCATGGGACCACCTGGACAATATACTCTTTCAAACAAAGGAAAAATTTGCCTAATCGGTCCAGGCGTCTTTGAGTAATCGAGGATTCCGAAGAATTTAGAACCTCCTCCTTTTTCAGAAGTCGGTTAAAAATTATTATGGAAGTCTGGATAGGCGGCTTAGCGGTAGGCAGATTAGTTCAGTTTGCGCAGTTGTCGATGGTATGTAAACTTGAATTCGTCTCACGATTTCTTTATTTTCTACGGTATTAATTAATCAATGACCGTCGTTCCTTCAGTAGTAAAGAAATTTTATTTCTACTGCTGCTTGGTAAATTTGAGATGTCAGAGATACTGGATACTCTTGCAAAGGTCCTAGCAGGGCAGGAATTTATGTGCTTATCAGACTAAATAATATAATAGTCTCTGCATTACTTTCCTTAGGAATATTTAAAATCATATTGCCATAAACATAAAAATAAATTATTATTATTTGGAAATATTAGATAGGTAATGTGTGTAAAATAGACGGTATTTTATTGTTATGACGATTGATTGCTAAACTTCTCGAAGGTCAAATGATTATAGTGTCCGCCCGAAAGTTCGGTTTCGGTCGAATTTCGCCAAAAAAACCAGTTTCGGTTTAGTTTCGATTTCGGCGGCAAACCTGCCGAAACTACGACCAAAACCGAAACTGCATTCAGGAGTTCTCGCGATGTAATCGGTCATGTTCTCTTTTTTATAAAATGAACACTCTTATAATTAAATAAGTAGGTACTTAAATAGGTATCTGGAAAATGTCGCTAAAAACAGCATTTGGCAATTTTTCGAAAAAAGTTCATCTGATTTATTTATATGATAACTAGCTGACCCGGCAAACTTTGTTTTGCCATAAAAACACCTAATATGCATCTACCCTACCTACCCTACCCTACCCTACCTACCCTACCCTACCTACCCTACCCTAATTTTCCATTTTTTTTTTTTTTTTTTTAAATCTAAACCATTCTCGAATCTCCACGAACACACACAAAAAAAATCATCAAAATCGGTCCAGTCGTTTAGGAGGAGTTCAGTCACATACACACGCACACAAGAAATATATATATTAAGATTATCATATTTTCACTTATTGGTATGATGATTATCATACCAATAAGTGAAAATGTCGAAGACTGCATAGCTATGTAACTTATGATAAAAAAAATAAAGACTGACTTATTATAATAACGTTTTTTTTTATTTTTCCCTCAAAACATAATCCATGTAAGGAAGTTTCGGTTTCGGCCGAAACTGAGACTGTTGCCGAAATTAGGTTTCGGTTTTAGTCGTAAAATAAACCAGTTTCGGTCGTACACTACATGATTATAATATTTTTTTCAATACAGTTGTTAAACATGGCGTACTTTCAGAGGCTATAATTATGATTCGAAAATTAAATCTTATGCATAGGCATCTTTCTGTTACGCGGTCGTGACTTTTGTTTACGAGCTCGATCATTAGTTTTGCAGTTTGGTTTTAAATTTATAAGTCAATTTAAAAAGTTTAGTAGCAATGAGTTTTCATACATAGAATAAAATCGGATAGATTTTATACGAGGAAAAATGAATGATTCCGTACGTTTTAGCATTGAACTCTCAAAAGTCTTTTAAATGGTTGTTTAATATATTTAATTACCAGTTTCAATTTAATTATTTTCACATCAACATTTGTCAAAAATCGAATAGGCTGTGTAGGCTGTTTTCATTGTAAAAAAAAATATGTCCAGTTGCAAAAACGCGCGAAACATTTTATTTTTTTGTGAATTTACAAATCTAATTCTTTGATTTGTTTTTACTATTTCCCACAACTGTATTGAAAAAAAACGTGTGATACACGGGCGTGTAGGTTATTGCAAACTCATGTCATTAAAAACCCTCGCCTTCGGCTCGGGCTTGTTAATGACAGCTCATTTGCAATAACCTACTTTCCACCCTTGTATCACAATGTACTAATGTGGTACTCTCGTATATATTTGCAATTTTTTAACATTTTTAGCTTGTATCAATTTCACGCAATTTGAACAATGTTGTAGTTAACTATAGAAAAATTGCAATTTTCATGGCAACTCACGCTTGACCAAAAATTTGAGTATGGAAAAATGTTCTCACAACAAAACACCTGGGATTCCTCAGACAGTTTTACTGGTATCTCCTATGTATTCCGATTTCCCCGTACTAAACCAGTCAAGGAAAACACTCTTTTATAGATAACTCGACTTCTAAACGGCGTATATTTTAACAACTGTGAAAACCACATCCAATTTCGTGCAGTTGTTTTTGCGTCAACCGCTTACAAACATCCTCCATGACAGAAAAACAAAAATGCCTAAAATATTATTTTTGGCATCTATTGCCACGAGGGTATAAAATTTTCTTAAATATCTTCAAAACACAGACATCGCCGAGTTACACTTTTATTATATGTTTAGACATATATAGAAGATAGGCTCGCGCTTGACCACTATCTCACCTGATGGTAAACTATGATGTAGTCAACGGTGTAGCACGCTTGCCTAGAAGTAACCTATTCACTCTTTATTTAATATGAAATTGTATCAGTGCTGTTGTAAAATTTACTGTATTTGAACAAAACCAGCATAAGTTAACTAGTGCTGACGAATGTAGTTAACGGAGAAAGAGAAATGACGTCGACGGACTCGGACTGCGGCTTTGTTTTATACACACCTACAACCTACATAATCAATAATAGATACAAACTGAGTAGCACCAAAATGCTGAGTAATGTTTGGAATTCCCAAATTTCATGCATAATCTTATCACCAGAAGATAGATTTTCAATATTTGTTATCTTGACGCAAAATAGATTTCGTAAAAATACTGAAAAGATAACATTCTTACATATTTTCGAAAAAAGAGTATATTCAGGTATTGTTTGTAAATATAATTAGAACCAAAAATAAATAGGATTTCAAGTTTTATATTTGAAGTGTAGCGAGCAATTTTATAAAAAAAAATATTGAAGTCAAAAATTAAGTTGCACTAAGTTCAATCATGGTGTGATAAATAGATAATACAAATAGGCATATAGAGACAAATCATTGAGATAGTCTCGGATAAACTTATCAATACTTATTTCATGCCGATACATCACTTGGTGTCTTCATTCGCTATCTGAAGCTCCGAGTGGAAACCAACTTCTACTAGTATATAAAGGTTGTACTTGTTTTTTACACTGTGAATCATGGATACAGGAAATGGAAGCCATCCGAAGCCTGGTCCAGTGCCCTTGACCGGCGCTAGCTACCATCTTAGGACGTTCCAGGTGTCACTGAATCTGCTGTGCCATTTGTTGATAGGCGTCATTGTTGGTGTCATCCTAGTGTTTGTGTTCAGACTTCCAATGCCTCTTGGAGCCACACCTAAACATATCATATTATGTGTTCTTGGGGTGAGTGTTTTGCAATTTTTAAATGTCTCTTCGATACCCGTAATTTTGGTTAGCGTAAGGGCTGAAGTTCAGATTTCAGATCAGCGGAAAACTGATCTGAAATCAAAAATGAACTGTATTTTAAAACCCCGACGGAAAAAGAGGAGTGTTATAAGTTTGACGCGTGTATTATGTATCTGTGTGTTTGTGGATCTGTGTGTCTGTCTGTGGAATCATAGCTCCTAAACTGATGAACCAATTAATTTGAAACGTGACTTTGGAGAGAGTATTCTCAGCTGCGCGGCTACGTGGCTGGTCAGCCGTTCAAAGAGTTTAAAAACATTTAATAAAAAGCAAAAACAAAAACAATGTGCGTATATTTGCATAATAAATAAATAAATAGTAAATAGAAGATTTATTATCTTCTATTTACAAAAATCAATCTTAAATTAAAAAAAATGATAATAAATTATAACTTTATTGTCAACTAATATAATATATAATTTATGAAATGAGTTGAAACTTGAACCTTTACGTACGTAATAACTGCAACCATATTTTTGTACTTATATATTAATTAAGCTATTCTTTTATTTGTTGCTTTTTTTCCTTCTAGACCATGAATTTGCTGTTGTTTGTACCGTGCTAAACAAATACTTCCTTTTTTAGGGTTCCGTACCCAAAGGTAAAAACGGGACCTTATTACTGAGACTCCGCGGTCCGTCTGTCTGTCTGTCTGTCACCAGGCTGTATCTCATGAACCGTGATAGCTAGATAGTTGAAATTTTCACAGATGATGTATATCTGTTGCCGCTATAACAACAAATACTAAAAACAGAATAAAATAAATATTTAAGTGGGGCTCCCATACAAAAAACGTGATTTTTTTGCCTATTTTGCGATAATGGTACGGAACCATTCGTGCGCGAGTCCGACTCGCACTTGGCCGGTTTTTTTGTCTATACGTGCGTCAAAATTATTAACAAACGCGGGTCTACCCAATCCAAAAATAGATTAAACGTTAAGCGTTTTAACAACCCTTTCCGTTTCAGTACCAACTTCTGATGGCACAAGCCATCCTCACTCTGTCTCCCTACAACACCTGGTCTTCACATCTGAAGCTAAGGGACAAGAAACGAGCGCATACGGTTCTTCAGATTCTTGGATCAGCGTTGGCGATCGCGGGCAGTTTCGTTAAGATTATGGACAAAGTTAACAATCCTAACGCAGTCAATTGGGATACTCTTCACGGAAAATTTGGTAAGTTACATTTGTATAATAAACTACATAGACATACAGATATCATTAAGATCAGAATTATCAATATAAAATCATTCACAATTGACTAAATGGAAGTTCTAGATACTGTTTATGTCTCTCTATGGTTCACCTATACAGTATTCAGCAACAAGACTCGGATTATAATTTACCTTTTATTTTTTTACAGCGTTGATAGCCCTAGTATTCACAGTGGCCAGTCTAGTCAATGGGTTAGCATCACTGTACGCTTTCGAGTTGAGAAGGTTTCTTCCTTCCAAGCTATCCAAGATCACTCACATTTGCTTCGGTATCGTCGCCTTTGCAGCTGCTAACATCAGCCTCTGCTACGGCTTCGAGAAGGGCACGTTCAGTAACTGGATTGCCGCTGATAACAGTGGCCCAGTAGTCAATACCATGATTACGTTCACCGCCCTCCTAACCGCCACAATCATCGTCGCCCCACTGATCTCGTTTGTCCAGAAATTCAAGACCAACTAGTTCTGAGCAAAAGCTTACGGTGAACCTGAAAATCTTGACTAGTTTCTTGAAAAAGTTATGGACAAAATAAGAAGCCTGCTTATTGTAGGTACCTCTAAAAAGTTGAGCGATATAAGGTTAGTGTATTGTTCGCACTAATGCAGTATTTTTCCTAATTCAATGTATTCTTAATATAATCACTTATTTTTTACGCATTTTATAGATAAAAGATATTCTTAGTTTTAAGGGTAATTTAAATAATTATACGTAAAAAACACGAATACATCTTTTTTTGTATTATTCCCAATAAATAAGCAAGTAAAGTCAGGGATCTGATTTTAAAAATACACGCAAAGGTTCTCAAGAAAAATCGTAGCTAAATAAAACAAAGACATACAAGTAGGGGACACACAATAAAATCAAAAATTCGATATGCACTTATCCCAGCGTTGGTTCCAATCATGGTATCAACGCTGGGATTCATTATTAAAATCCAGTGAAAGAACAGCTAGCCAGAGAAAGAATTGTAGAGTATATTAATTCAAATATGACTCAATTTTTTTTATTTGGTCGTAATAAAATTACTCACCATATTTTTTTATCACACCATGTAGAACGGGATCTCTGAGAAAAGTAATACCCCTCGATACGCATATTCTGAATTACAGAATTGTTAACATTGCTAATGTTTGAGATATACGATCTTATCTTTTGATAAATGCGACACTACTAGCAGGAGTGTGTAGTTATGTAGTAGACCTGTGGCCGGGAGGCCGCTCTTGAATTCTACTTGACGAAAAGCGATGACCTCTGCGATGGAACTAGCTTATAACATAAGATGCCTGTTCACTATTGCGTTAGAGGTAGTATTAACCAGGTAGTAGAAAACAAATATTGGCAAATAATGAATTACATAGGTATTGTTGCAAAAATAAATTATAATTAATAAATACATATAGGTCAACTACAAGTTTCACGTAACAAAGTCAATACCATTTACATGGCATCATGGAGGTGGAAAACAGTAGGTACATGAACGAGAAGGTGCAAGAGCGTCGCCAGCCGTTGGCCCAGGAGGGAGGGGCAAGTTGATATGGACGATGGGCAAAGTATGAATTTTAAATACAATAAAAAGTACATTAAGCATTACTGGTAGTGCGAGGAGTCTTACCCCTACGGCGATTGAGATAAAAACGGTACAAAGTCCAGTGTGTAAAGCTTCTCGAGCTCTTGACCGTACAATAAATAAAACTTTTAAACAAAGTTATTATATATAATTAGAATAAAAATAATTTGGGCCAAAATATAGGATAATAGAATGAAAATAATTTGGAGGCAATCAAATGGTCCATTGACAATTAGAAGATTTAAATGATAAAATTTTTTTTTCCAATGTTTTTTTAAGCATGCTTTTTAGCTTACCGTGCATTGTCATCCAAACGTGTATGCAAAATTTAATTTTAATCTGTTGAGGATAACTGCTTTAAAATTAAGTTGCAAAATATGACCTGAACACACATACATACATTGCAAATTAATGAAAAGCTTGTAAAATAGTCCAGCGAGATCCTTTTTTAACCGACTTCCTAAAAAGGAGGAGGTTATCAATTCGGATGTTCATATTATTTTTTTTAACCCCGACGGAAGAAGAGAGGTGTTATAAGTTTCACGTGTGTGTTTGTGTACTTGTGTATCTGTCTGTGGCATCACAGCTCCTAAACGGATGAAACGATTTTAATTTCGTTTTTTATATTTGAAAGGTGACTTTATCCAGGGTGTTCTTAGCTATTTTTGTTTTACTGTTTGAATCGGGGTGTTTTCGAAAAATATCGTGTCATAATTACGAGTTCAATAGATTGTCGAACTTCTACCACCCCTTGAGTGCTAATTAGCAGATAGAAAAACAATTGTTTCTGAGAACCGCAGATCCCGTTTGCATTCGAGGGACTACTAGATAAATTATGTAGCCTGAAATATAAATGTGTCGGGGGTTTTTAAAATTTTACTTGTTTGATAAAATTAATTAAAATACAATCTTCTAGGTTTTTTGTAAATTTTTTGTACTTCTTTAACAGGTTTATAAAGTGAATAATTTCATATTAGGTTACTTTTTTAATTTAATAAAAATTCATCTAATTTTATAGATCTCAAAAAGGCGTTTGACTGAGTGCCACGGACGTTAGTATGGCAAGCTCCTGAGGGCACAACAGCTTCCTGAATGATTTGTACGTAGTATTCAAGACATGAACTATGATGTACGTACGAAAGTAAGGAGCGTGGTTGATCTGAGCCAAGAATTTACAAAAGTATGGGCGTCCATCAAGGCTCTGCACTAAGTCCACTTTTATTTAACCTCGTAATAGATCTTATTTGAAATCCAGTCTCCACTTTCCTGGAATCTCCTCTATGCAGACGATATCGTTCTGCCAAATTTCATGATTATAGGTTAACGGGAAGTACTCAATAGGTTTTGAGATTAATTCACGCATTCCTAAGAAAAAGTCTTGATACACGGATAGACAGAAAGACAAAAAAGTGATCATATAAGAGTTCTTTTTTTCCTTTTGAGGAACGGAACCCTGAAAATGAGGAAGGAAGTGAACTAGAGTTGCCGACGACGAGTTGGCGGAAAAAGAGAAATCACGTACATAAACATGGACTGCGACTTTGTTTTATACTTAAATAGCTTCTGCCAGCGGCTTCACCTGCCTTAAAGTCGAAAATTAAATAATATCTGTGCCAAATATCGCATTTATAATATTACTAGCTTCTGCCAGTGGCTTCGCCGGCGTGAAAGTCGAAAATTATCCCGAGCGAACATATTCCCGGGATAAAAAGTATCCTTTGTGCTATGTGTGACTATAATCTATCTCTGTGCCAATTTCATCCAGATCCGTCCAGACGTTTGAGCATGAAGAAGTAACAAACATACAAACACTCACAAACTTTCGCCTTTATAATATTAGTGTGATATTAAGATTAGATAAGTACTGTATAGAACCAACGTTATCAACAATAGATACAAACAGAGACACAGAGAAAAAAATGTATCCTGGGTAATGTTTAAAATTTCCATTATTCATACATCATAATCTTATCAGTAGATTCATTTTCATGATTATATAGATATCTTTACGCGAAATCGATGTCGTAAAAATTCTGAAAATTTAATATTCTTACGTATGTTCGTAAAATTGTATATTCAAGTCAGGTGTCTGTTAATCTAATTAGAAAAAAGGAAATAGTTTTTCAATTTTCATTTCTGAAGTATAACAAGCAATTTCATAAAAAAATATTGAAGTCACAAAATAAATTGCAGTAGGTTCAATCAAGATGTGGTAAAAAGATAATATACAAATAGGCATGTAGAATCAAACCATATAGATAGTCTCTGATAAACCTATCAATACTTATTTTATGCCGATACATCACCTGGTGTCTTCATTCAATGTCTGAAGCCCCAAGTGGAAACCAACTTCTACCAACCTATCCTAAAAGGTTTATAAAGGCGGTACTTGTTTTTAACACTGTGAATCATGGATACTGAAAACGGAGTCCAACCGAAGCCTGGTCCAGCGCCCTTGACCGGTGCTAGCTACCATCTTAGGACGTTCCAGGTTTCACTAAATCTGCTGAGCCATATGTTGATAGGCGTTATTGTTGGTGTCATCTTAGTATTCGTGTTCAGAAATCCGGCGCCGCTAGGAGACACACCTATACATATTATATTATGTGTTCTTGGGGTGAGTGCTTTGCGTTTTTTACCTGTCTCTTCGATACCCGTAATTTTGGTTAGCGTAAGAACCGAACCTTCAGATTTTAAAACAGTAGCAAACTGTATTTTATGACTTATTATACTATTTTTGACTAAATCTCTTAGACCAACTATAATTACTTTTTTTAATAAGGAACTTGTAATATTAGAACTGAAAAAAATAACAAAGAAAATAATGACTATATTTATCTATCTATACTCGTATAACTTCATATACAGCGTGACCCGAAACTCAACGTCAAACGGGTACGGGACGATGCGCTGGGTTGTACTAGTTCTGACAAAAATAAGAAAAAAATCTTTGTCACTTGGTTAAGTGATAATAGTACCTAATAAATATAAAAATGTTATAATCAACACCCTAGGCCACTTCTTATAATATTGTGCTCACAAATTTCCCAATTTTGCAGGCAATTTGTGGGCACACTGCTCACAAATTTCCCAATTTTACAGTTCTTATTTTTTCTGTAATTTTTATTTAATTTTATGTAATAAGCCAATGCTATGATCGTACTCACAAATATAATTAATAATATTGTCAGTATAGTGTAGTCTACCAGTGCTTTTTTGTTCAACCCTTTTTCAGCAATCTCGGAAAAATATGTCCAGAACAAAAAAAAAAAAGTGGTTGAAAATGGAATGGAAAAATGGTTAAAAATGTTTTGCAAACTAACGTTGATACTTCATTTATTATTTAAAGTTCTTTAATACTTTACGCAAGTAATTTAGAAAGTATGATATAGAAAAAGGCAAAAAAAAACGCAAGCTGAATAACGCCATAAAATTGTTAAAACAGAATTTTCAATGAGTGAAATTGTTATTTTTTTTTGTTGAATATTTAGCAAGTTATAGAACAGCAAGTATTGTAACATTAAGGAATCTTGATTGTTATTATAGACAATTTTTCTAAACTCACTACTTTTTGAAAATACAGTGTCAAAATTAGTAAACAAATAATTTTTAACCATAATGGGTATAAGGTTGGGGATTGACTAGTTTATTATAATAATTTGTATGAAATCATCGGGTTGACATATTATGTATCGAAAGAACTCCGGAAATAAATAAACATTAAAAAAAAAACATAACTCAATCAAACTTGTAAAACAACTTTTAGGCATTATTTTAAGATTTATTGATATAATGTATAATTATATTGTAGTTTTAGGTACGTTTTGTATTAGTTTATATTTTTTTGTTGCAATCTGTTGTATCTAAATAATAAGAAAGTCCTAAGATAAAAAAAAAACTATTCTCAACTAATATTTGTAATTTGTGAAAGGAGTTGAAAATTAAACCTTTACGTGAGAACAATCATATTTTTGTACGTCCTAAGCTACTATTTTCTTTTTTTTTCGTTCTGGAACATGACTTGTGCCGTGCTGAATAAATACTCTTTTTTTTACGTCTTACGTCAAAATTGGAAACAAACCCCTGCCCAATCCAAGAATAGATTAAACGTTAAGTGTTTTATCAACGTTACCCTTTCCGTTTCAGTACCAACTTCTAATGGCACAAGCCATCCTCACTCTGTCTCCCTACAACACCTGGTCTTTACATCTGAAGCTACAAGACAAAAAACGTGCACATACGGTTCTTCAGATAGCTGGATCAGCGTTGGCGATCGCTGGCAGTTTCGTTAAGATTATGGACAAGGCGAACAATCCTAACGCAGTTAATTGGGATACTCTACACGGAATATTTGGTAAGTTACGTTTCAAAATTAAACTATTTAAACATAAAAATATCTTTAAGATCAGAATTTTCAATTTGGGGGGCATTAATATCGCATTGACAACTGCCTAACTGGCAAACCTAGATACTTTTTATATCTCTCAAATGTTTACTTGAATTCAGCAACAGGGCTCGGGACAGTTATTAACTTGACCTTTTATTTTTTTTACAGCATTGATAGCCCTAGTATTCACAGTGGCCAGCCTAATAAACGGGTTAGCATCTTTGTACGCTTTCGAGTTGAGAAGATTCCTTCCTTCCAAGCTATCCAAGATCACCCACATTTGCTTTGGAATCGTCGCCTTTGCAGCTGCTAATATTAGTCTCTGCTACGGCTTTGAGAAAGGAATGTTCAGAGG
The DNA here is from genome assembly GCA_945859665.1 of Anorthoa munda. Classification (NCBI taxonomy): domain Eukaryota; kingdom Metazoa; phylum Arthropoda; class Insecta; order Lepidoptera; family Noctuidae; genus Anorthoa; species Anorthoa munda. Next base: position 14,180,501 of record OX243910.1, read on the forward strand.
CTGGATTGTCGTTGCAAACAGTGGCCCAGTAGTCAACACCTTGATTACGTTCACCGCTCTCCTGACGGCCATCATCATTGTTGCCCCGTTGATCTCGTTTTTCCAGAAATTCAAGACCAACTAGTTCTGATCAAAGGCTTATTGAGAACTTGAAAAACCTTGACTAGTTTTATGAAAAATCTATGGACCTAATAAGGAGACTGCTTAATTGTAGGTATCTATTTATAGTTGAGCAACATACGGTCTACCGTGTGTCGCTTGTTTTTACCAGATCGACGAGTTTGTTAGTGTATTGTTCGCACTAATGCAGTATTTTTTTCTAATTTAATGTGTTCCTATTAGAATCACTTATTTTTTAAGCTTTGTACAAATAAAATATATTCTTAGTTCTAAGGGTATCTAATTTAATTAATTATACTTAAAGAAACCGAATACATCGTTTTTTTCTGTACCATTCCTAATAGTAACAAAAGATAACCCTGATTTTGGCAATACACGCAAAGCTTGTAAAGAAAAATCGCAGCTAAATAAAACAAAGGCATACATAAAGTAGAGGATACACAATAAAAACTAAAAGCGATATCGTTAAATTCGATTGAGAACAGGTAGGTAAGCGATCACAATGGATAACTGGTCGGTGCGCCACCACCTATCTTTATGGCATCTAAACATATAAAGGAAACTCGGGGAAGAGTAATGGCCCTCGATACGCACATTCTGGAATAGAGTATTGTTGCCATTGCTAATGTTTGAGATGTACGACCATATCTTTTGATAAATGCGACACTACTAGCAGGAGTGTGTAGACCTTTGACCGGGAGCCCACTGCGACATTATTCGTATTCTATCGGCGGATTCGAGATCCACAAACGGTAGGACATGACGTATGCCGATATTACATTATCAAGCGCCTCAGATGACACTTGCTAGATAAACGGCTGAAGCAGAAAATTTATCTTCAGACTTCGATAACGGGTCTTACTGTGTAATGTATTACCTTGGACATATTTTTTAAATAAGTTGAATGACTTTATAGATAACCGTCCACACCTTAGCAGAACTGCTAATTGCAGCTCGCGTGGTTTCTATTGGAAGAAGTATTCAAGACGTAATTAAAATCAACTTTTCTTAGTGTTATCCAATCTTTTATTGATCCATGAAGTTCGAAGCAGTGTTCAAAGAAAATAATGAAACTATTTTGCAAAATAGAAACGAGTTTTCTATTGTATGTGAATATTCGCTCTATGCCGATGCAGAGGCGATTATAAATTATTGTTTGTATTCACCGCTTTTATTCCCTGGTCATAGAACTGCACAGCAATATATTATTAAAAAAAAAATAAGAATGTATTCTTAGTCCAATCATAATAATCTCATGAGATATATTATTATGATTTTTATGTTTTTCGTAATGATCGAAGTATTTCACATCTAGTAACTAAGGTACCTAATTATCAGTATGTGGAACAAAAAAACTGGCCAAGTGCGAGTCGGACTCGCACACCGAGGCTTCCGTACAAACAGCTACATTCACCAAACAAGTAAAATTTAAAACGTAGTTATAACACGATATCTTGTGAAAATACCCCGATTCGTATGCTCTCTCACTTTCAATTAATTCACCTTTAAACTATAAAACTCAATCAACATCGGTTCATCCGTTTAGGAGCTATGACACCACAGACAGTTACACAAATACACAAACATACAAAGACACAGATCCACACGTCAAACTTATAACACCCCTCTTTTTACCCCCCCCCCCCCACAGATATTCTAAAAAGTCTAGTATATTCGAAGCAAATTGGTTGTAGCTTTACAACTGCAAATGAAGTTCATACGCACAAATATTAAGAAATTTCCTAGGTTAATTCAAATACCATAGACTTCTAGACCATAGGTTTGCCTGTAATCTATAGATAAAGACAGAGAAACTAAACAGAAAAACTATTTTCTGTTATTTTATTCATAATTTTAGCCCCAGTAGTTTCGGATATAATCGGAAAATACATTTATTTACGTTATAATTTGGTTCACTGACTTACAATATGTACTTACCGAATTTTAACTCAATCGGTCCAAGAGCAAATTGGCTGAGTTAGACAGACAGACAGATAGACACACGAGTGCTTCTATAAGGGTTCCGTTTTTTCCTCTTGAGGTACGGAACTCTAAAAAAGGCGTGTTGGTAAACATTCAAAAAATGTTGTATCACCTACCTATAATAAACAATATAATACTTATATATTCGCCTTTGCTCAGAAGTGGGCTAAGTCTGGCTTTGAATGAAAGCGGCAATGGACGTCAGATTCCAAGTAGGTCAGATTCCATTTACGTCATTTTCCAGCTAGGACATTTTCCAACTAGGCCAGATTTTGAGTTAGTAATGGTTTAGTACACTTACTCACAATATATTCATCGCACCTCGTCTGCTAGACTTCTTTGGTGGCACGGACTCTATAGTCTAGAAATGATGCCACTAAATGGATGTAGTTACACAACAAGGACCACAAAACCCGGTCCCGTTATTGCCCTTTGGGTACGGAACCCTAAAAAAGATAGGGAAAAGGGAAAAATTTACTAGGAAGGCGAAAGATAATTGATAAAAAGTTAGTAGTTTAACATTCTTTAAAGAAAATGTACTATTTTATTATATAAATCCATAATTACATAACAATTTGCCATGTTGGATCGTTACTGCAAAATTCAATATATGCTTAGCATAATTGAAAATGACTTTTAGCTAAAACGATCCAACCCCATATTAACTTAAATATCTCTAAAAATATTTATTTATTCCCAATAAAAGTAACTACGTCCAAAAAAGTCTAGCAGACGAGGTGCGATGAATATATTGTGAGTAAGTGTACCAAACCATTATCTACTAATTCAAAAAAAAAAAAAAAAAAAACTGACCCAGTTGGAAAATGTCCTAGCTGGAAAATGACGTACATGGAATCTGACCTACTTGGAATCTGACGTCCATTGCCGCTTTCCTTTGAATGATGACGATGAAAGGACAGGAATAAATAGGTATGGTCCATGTTCGACTGGTTATTGTAGGTGCAGTCGAGGATCAAAATTGCAGTCACACTTCAATGTTCATAATCGCCTGCATGCGAATAGTGTACGCGAGCCTGTTCAAACGTAGCTAGTCCTCAAATTCGTCACTAACATTGAACTAGTCGTAGCTGAGTTGTGAGGCTGTGCTACTTTTAACATATTTCATTGAATCTCTGTAGAATGATAATTACATCACATTGTTGATGTAATGCACATATACTACTATTATATACTAGTTATGCAACATCATACCTAACACCTACGTCACCTTTAATCACTGTGTTACATTAATAATTAATCATTCTTCGCCATATCGCCATCACAAAATTTAAATCACAGACGCTAACGACCAGCAATTATCGCTTAATCTTACTAATATTATAAATACAAAAGTTTGGATGGATGGATGTATGTTTGTTACTCAATCACGCCAGAACGGATGAAAGGATCTGGATGAAATAGCACATAGGCTACTTTTCATCCCGGTATAGCGTTCCTTTGGGATAAGAAAACACTTTTCAAGCGGGTGAAGCAGCTGGCAGGAGCTAGTAAACTAATATATATCCTACTTAATATTATAAATGCAAAAGTTTGTGAAGATGGATTTATGTATGTTTGTTACTCTTTCACGCAAAATCTACTGAACGGATCTGGATGAAATTTGGCACAGAAATAGATTATAATCAGGAATAGCACATAGGATACTTTTTATCCCGGGAATATGTTCCCTCAGGACAATTTTCGACATTCACGCGGGCGAAGCCGCTGGCAGAAGCTAGTCTGCTATAAGACTTAACTTGCTTGTTCAAAAGTACCTAAATTAAAGGTCATCATCATCATTTCAGCTTAAAGACATCCACTGCTGGACATAAGTCTCCTCAAGCATCACCACACTGATCGGTCCTGTGCGTCTCGCATCCACCGGATTCCTATCAAGCCTCACATCAGCGTTAACAGTCATTATTCGCTGGTCTCGTCATCATCATCTTCTTGCCCATGTTACTTGGGGTCGGCCCAACACGTTTTTTTCTGTCCCCCGTCATGCTATCACTGACTCTCTTTTCTTTCGTATCGTATCACTCCACACAGTCCATCCATCTTTTCTTTGGCCGGCCCCTCCCTCTCCATCCATCCTTATTTATATTCATAACTATTTTTAACCCCCGACGGAAAATGAGGGGTGTTATAAGTTTGACGTGTGTTGCTGTGTATCTGTGTATATGTGTGTCTGTCTGTGGCATCGTAGCATCCAAACGGGTGAGCCGATTTAGATTTTTTTTGTTTGAAAGGTGATTTTATCGAGTGTGTTCTTAGCTATGTTTGAATAAAATTAGTTCAGCCGTTCAAAATTTATGGGCGTTTCACTGTTTGAATCGGGGTATTTACGCAAGATATCGTGTCATAAATACGTATATACATACTTTGTGTTTGTACTAGACAAATTATGTAGCATGAAATAAAAATGTGTCGGAGGATTTTTAAATTTTGAAATTTTACTTGTAGTAACACGCGTTTCATCCCTCCTCATCACATTACCTTACCAGCCTCGTATTATTTGGAAACTACATACGACAAGTGAAGTATAAAGCCAACCTTGGGTGAAGCTGACACAGCAATGTGGGGAACGGCACAAGAAAAAAGAGGCCCATGAGGCCTTTGCTCAGAAGTGGGCTAAGTCTGGCTTTGAATGATGATGATGAAAGGACAGGAATAAATAGGTATGGTCCATGTTCGACTTGTTATTGTAGGTGCAGTCGAGGGTCAAAATTGCAGTCACACCTCAATGTTCATAATCGCCTGCATGCGAATGGTGTACGCGAGCCTGTTCAAACATAGTCCTCAAATTCGTCACTAACATTGAACTAGTCGTAGCTGAGTTGTGAGGCTGTGCTACTTTTAAACCGGAGGCATGGGTTCAAATCACGGCAGCCCAAACTACTTTTAGTTTTTTGAAGTGTATCCTACGCTCATTGTATGTAACAAACGATGGAAAAAGGTTGCGCGATAATGATGCAACTTATAGATAGGTATGAATTAAAAATTAAACTTTTTTAAGTATTGTTCATTAATCTATAGGAGCGTCCTCACTGAAAGCATTCACTTGTAATGAGCATTCGACGTCGAATATTCGAGTGGTGTGGACGTTGAGCCGAGCGTTACAAAGCTTACACGCAAGCGCGAACTTCGGCCAGTGTGAACGTCGCCGTCGCAACGATTTTCGCGGAAACGGCTCGCATTCGAATGTTCACGCAAATAAAACGCTCGAAAGCGAGTACTCAGATAACGAAATGAATGAGTATGTATGTAGGAATATTTCTGGCCACTTGTAAAGTAAAGAACAGTTCCTTGATCTTAAGTGTTTGTGACCTTCTTGGTCATTCGTATTATCGAATGAATGACATTTAACGAGATCGTATTCGAATGCTCCAAGCTCGCAAGGGAATGTTCAACTTGAACTTTCATAGTTTTGCTCGAATGCGAATGCTGGGCTCGCTGGGAAGTATTTGTTGCTCGCCTCCGATTCCTTGTTTACAAATGCTCACTAACGAATGCTCCCAGTGAGGACGCTCCTTAAACATATAAAATGCTTTGTCCTGAATGACTGACTGACGTATCAACGCACAGCCTAAATCACTGATTGTAGAGACCTGAAACTTGGAGGGTGTGTTTTTCTATGACGTAGGGATCCGATAAGAAAGGATTTTTGGAAATTACCTCACTTTTTACCACTGAGGGGGTAAAAAGAGTGTTGAAGGTTTGTATGAAAAATCTATTTTCTTCGGCCAAAATACTTGAAACTTGGCACAAATAGTAAGCTAAGTAAATGCTAAGTAATTGTATGTATTTGTAATAATTATAAATCAACTTTATTTAAAGGTTGTCATTATTAGTTTTTTTGAAATTTCCTCCTCAAGTCGATTTAGGGGGCGTTGCACATTTCATGGGTTTCAACTTGAAACATTGCACAAATACTAAAATAAATAAAGAATAAAGGTTGTTATCATTAGTTTTTCTAAACTACCCCCAAGAGACGATTTAGGGGATGTTAAAGTTTTTTTGAAAAATCTTATTACTTGGATTAATAAACTACTTGAAACTTGACACAAATATCAACCTAAGTAAACAATAAAGGTTGTCATTATAAGCAATTATAGGCCCATTTCGTTAGCTACAATCGTAGCGAAAGTGCTGGACAGTCTGCTTGATCGTATTTTGAACAATCACATAAAGCTGAATGACGCTCAGTTCAGTTCCAGGCAGGAGCTGTCGACAGAAACGGCTGTTCTATGCGTCAAGCGTACTGTCCGGTACAACACCGATAGGAAGAATCCTGTCTATGCCTGTTTTCTAGACCTTTCGAAAGCTTTCGATTTGGTGTCCTATGATGTGCTTTAGTACAAGATGAGGGCTGAAACCAGCCTCCCCGAAGAAGTCATTAACATTAACATTTTGATTATTGGTACAACAACCAAGTCAATGTTATAAGATTGGCAGGCGTCAACTCCGACGCGTACAGATTGAAATGTGGAGTAAGACAGGGAGGGTTAACCTCGCCTCGTCTTTTCAATCTGTACGTGAACGGACTCATTGAGAGGCTCAGCAGTGCCAATGTCGGATGTTCTATAGATGGAAAATTCATCAACAACATCAGTTACGCGGACGATATGGTTCTGCTGGGTTCCTCCATAACCGCTATTCGAAAGCTCGCTATATGTGTGGATTATGCTGGGGCTCATGGGCTCAGGTATAATGTACAGAAGTTCACTCTTCTGTCTTCAGTTCTATCTTGTTTTTCCAGTCCGCTGGCCATAAGTCACACGTTCCACCCGTCTCCATAGATGGTGTGTCGTTACCTAGAGTTTCAAAATTCAAGTACCTGGGTCACTGGGTCTCGGATGACCTCTCAGACCACGATGATATCGAGAGGGTGCGCCGGGCGTTGGCTGTCCGATGCAATATGTTGGCTCGTAGATTGGCACGCTGCACCAAGGCAGTAAAAGTAACTTTGTTTAGGGCGTTTTGCCAGTCGTTTTACACGTGCAGTCTATGGGTTAAATATACGCAGAAGACAGTCAACGCCCTGCGCGTTCAGTATAACAACGCATTTAGGATGCTGATGCGGCTGCCGCGGCACTGTAGCGCGTCGGGCATGTTTGCGGACGCACGTGTCGATGGGTTTCATGCCATCCTCAGAAAGACAGCCGCATCGCTGCTAAGTCGTATCCGCTGCAGTGGCAACAGCATTCTTAGCGTTGTGGCTAGCCGAGCAGACTGCCCATTATTGTGGCATTGTATTAAGTTACATGTCGAGAAGAAGTAGCGAGTAAAATTGGTGAACGGTCTTCATTGAATTTTATTGTCATTTGATTTAATTTTATATAAGTTAATTTTAAATATTTGTTACTTTATTTTTTTTGACATGTCAATTTAAAATTCTATTCTTTAAAACATCTTCTTAACATTTAAAATCTTTTTATTTTTGAAATTTTAATTTTTTATTTCTGACATTTTAATTTTTTATTTCTGACATTTTAATTTTTAATTTTTGACATTTTAATTTTTGTTTTTTGATTGATTATAACTTTGAATTTAATCAATTGACAATTTGTTTATATTTAATTTGTGAATAAAAATGTTTATTTAATTTGATAAGAATTTGAATTTGATTTGTTACTAACAAGATATGGACTGTAAATTGTCTGAACTTTGAAATAAATTATTATTATTATTATAAGTTTTTCGAAACTACCCCCAAAATTCGATTTAGAGGGTGTTAAAGTTTTTTTGAAGAATCTTATTTATTGGGCTACTAAACTTGAAAGTTGACACAACCTCAGTAAGCAATAAAAGTTGAAATTATTAGATTTTCATAACTTCCTCCAAAATACGATTTAACAGGTGATAAAGTTTTGTTGAAGAATTTTATGTCTTGGGTTAATAAACTTGAAAGTTGGCATAAATACCAACCTAGGTAAATAATAAAAGATTGTAATTATATTTTTTTTAAAACTACCCCCAAAATACGATTAAGTGGGTGTTAAAGTTTGCTATGAATCTTACTGGATAAGGTTTCGTTTTGTATGTGGGGGAGCACGAAGAAGGAATTTTCGGAAAATAAACCTTTCACCATCATCATTATTTCAGACCAAAAACGTCCACTGATGGACATAGGCCATCCCCAAGCGTCGCTATACTGATCGGTCCTGTGCGTTTCGCATACACTGGACCACTACAGCCTTGACCAGGTCGGACTTCCTACTTTGCGTTTCCCGGTACGCAGTCCATCCAAATAATTGGTTGCATGAAAAATCTTATTCCTTGGGGATAAACTAATTAATCAAAATTGCATAATACGTTTTTTTAAACTAACCACCCCCTCTCCCCCCTGATAGGGTTAAGGGGTGTTAAAGTTTTTTGAGGAATTTAACTCAGCAATGTAGAGAGCTAACAAATAATCGAAAAATAATAAAGAAAAGAAAAGAGTGAATGAGTAACATATTTGGGTTGTTAAAACTCAACCCTCAATGGGGCATAAAGTTTATTAAGTTTTTAGGGAATGATTTTATTTTGTGCCGGTAACCTAAAATGTATTATTCTTTAAGTCAAATAACGAATCGTCCCAAACCTACAAACCGTAAAACTCTACGAAATCATTTTTATTTGGTTTAATAACAGCTTATTTTTGATTGCCTTCACTAACTGCACATAAGAAAGTCACCTGTAGGAGGTATAAAATACGAAATCACGCGAACGAATTCGCGGGCGGAGTTAATATTATAAATGTGAAAGTAACTCAGTCGTCTCTCTGTCTTCCTTTTCACGCTTAAACCACTGAACCGATTTAGAAGCAATGTGGTTCGGAGATATTTTGAGACACTGGGCAGAACATACGATAGTTTTTATCCCGGAAATCATACTTAAGTGGTGGAAAGAGGGGTAAAAGTTTGTATGGAAAACCTAGAATATTATGCCGCGATATAAAAAAAATAAGCTATACGAATTACTAATGCTACGCAGACGAAGTTGCGGGCAACAGCTAGTACCTTATAATATTATTTATACCTTTTTTTTTTTTTTTTTTTTTATTTCAATATTCTACCGCGGACATGTGGCACTCCGCGATCTTTTTTATAGTGGTTTTATTTTGTTTGTTTCTTATTTTTTCATAAACGTTACAATTGTCTGACTCCTACGTCGGACATTATTTTTAGGCTTACTTAACTAACTTAAGTCTACGTGAGTTCATCCCTCACTAAATACTATATATATATATATATATATATATCACACACCGGCATTACAATTTAAGTTTCTATTTGCTACTTATATTAATGTTATTTCTATTTTGTTGCTTATTTCTATTGATACACTGCTTATGTTATTTTGTTTTCTTATATCTATTGGTACATTTTCGGGGAAGATGCATGGCAGTGCGAGCAGACCAGTCCCGGCCGACGGTTCCGGCTATAGAACCCCGTCGTTAGGACGTTAAGGTGTGTATGACTGACTCGCTCCACCATGCAGCTTTACAAATATATATATAATTTTTGCGTTTCAGGGTTTAGACAGGGTGATGGTTTGGGGATGTGTTTGGGTTGGAGTTTTTGGATGGGACTTGTTAGGTGGTGTTTTGGTGATGTCTGCTGACCAGGGACTTCACCAGCGTGAGCAAGGCCTCTATGACGACTACGTCTCGATGCTGCATGGCCGTCTTAAGATTGTAGTTGACGACCGTTTTAGTCGGCGCATCCATCACCCTCTTAGCAAGGCGGCCTGCGGCGTCATCGGCGTCGTCGGTGTAATAGACGCAACTGACTGTATGTCTGGACACCGCCACTACCGCGTGGGAGATGCTGTCGTGGACCTGAAGCCTCCTGGACTTGGTGTTGATGATGATGACGCTGTCGTAGGTCAACCCCTGAGCCTCGTGTATGGTTAGCAGGCGCGACCCTTCACCGGACACAAATCCCTGGTTCGCAAGAGAGGCTTTCTCCTCCTGCGTATGAACCAGGAACAGGGTGTTTTGGGCAGTGCTCGGTATTTGCGCCCCTGTGTAACCTTTCACCTTCAGGGAGTGGACCCGCGACAGCGACGACTTGGAGGAGTATATACCGGGGTATATCTCACTCAGTGCAAACGCCACGTCCATTGGATTGCGGTGTGTGCAGAGAAACTCCTGGGTGATGCCAGCCACCAGGTCTGGACGGTTGTACCTAAGCTCGAAAAGGTTCTCTCTGTCCAAAAATGGGAGCTGGTTAACGTCTCCGACGAGGACAAGCTCGCTAGCTCCAGACAACTTTACTGCCATGACTATTGCCCCAAAGTGGTTCATAAGAGCCTCGTCTACCGTAAGACGGTAGCATTTGTCTTGGCCCTTGAAACCGTTTGCTAGGATTGAGGCCATAGTGCGCACCTTGGTCTTTACTCGGTCTCCTAAGCGGCGCGCAAGCTTTTCCCTAAGGTCTTTGGCAGCTTCTGTTGTCGTGGTGGCTATCACGTCCCTGTCCTCGTCGAAGTGCTTTACCAGCCAGGTTGTCTAACCGCAACCCGGAACTCCGTTAATCCACCTGATATTGGGTACCGCCCAACTTTCCTGCGATGCCGGGATACCTGGGGTCCCCGAAATGGACTGTGCCATTTCCAGGATCTTATCATCCGGCATGATCTTAGTACATTTGGCGGTAACCACTATCGGGTCGTCATTTGGCACACTGAACTTGAGTTTGCCTGAGCGCTCCGTCTCCTCCTTGTCCAGGGCCACAAAACCACTCCTCGCGCTGTAGGCTGCCATATACGACCCCGTCATTTCCCCTTTGATGACTTGGGATGTGACGTTGTCGTAAACCGCTGCCCCTGCTTCCTCGAGCAGTATCCTTAACAGACCCTCTGTGTCTCTTTGGAAGGTCTGCAGGATCTTCCTGCATGTCGTAAGATTGACATATCTGGTCGCTCTTACGATTGCTACGTACTCGAGGAACGCGCTCTTTACGTGGTCCGTGGTACCCGACTTTACTGCGAGGGTCGGCGGGCTGACTTGCCCTTTGTCGGCTCGTGTTGGCTTAGGCTTTTGCTGGGTTAAGTTGTTGGGCGCGGCTGGGGCGCTGTCAACGCTGCTTCCCAATCTGGGGGCCCCAAGCGCCGCCTGTAGGCGGCTCTACGTGGGGATCGTGCGATCGATGGCGTTGTATGGGGCCCCGATCTGGGCGGCTGACCTGACGGCCGGTAGCATCGCAGTTCTGCGGAAGCCGCAGAGAGCGATGGCCGTCAGAGTCATCAGGGGGTATCGCACGATCTCCTACGAGGCGGCTTGTGCACTGGCCGGATCCCCGCCCTGGGACCTGGAGGCGAAGGTACTCGCGTCAATGTATCGGTGGCGCGAGGAAGCGCGGGCGCGGGGCGAGGGGCTGATGCAGCGACATATGGAGTTGCGTCAGTCTCAGCTTCGCGAGGTCCTGGTGGCGGAATGGCGGGACAGGCTTTCACGCCCTACCGCCGGCCTCGTTACCATCGAGGCGGTCCGGCCAGTGCTCGAGCGCTGGCTCGGGAGGAGGCACGGCTCCCTGTCGTTTCGGGTGACGCAGGTACTCTCGGGGCATGGTTGCTTCGGGAAGTACCTGTGTCGCATAAACAGGGAGCCGGACGCCCGGTGTCACCACTGCGTCGACTGCCGGGAGGACACGGCGCGGCATACGCTGGCAGAGTGTGCCGCTTGGGAGGAGCCACGCCGTACCCTCATATCTGAAGTAGGCAGTGACCTGTCGCTGCCGGCCGTAGTCGAGTCTATGGTCGGCAGCGAGGAGTCCTGGGACGCGGTGGTATCCTTCTGCGAAACAGTCGTCTCGCAGAAGGAGGCCGCGGAGAGGGTGAGGGAGATTTCATCCGCTAACCCGATCCGCAGCAGGCGCGCCGGGCGTCGGTGGAGGGCGGACAACGCCCTCTTCCAGCCCCCCTAAATGGGTCCAGGGGTGACGGACTCGGGGACGTCCGTCGCCCCCCACACATCAGGACCCGAGGTGGTGGCGCGTAGTGTTCCACGCGCGCCCCTCTTAGACGTCGTGGGGGAGTCCAACACCTCACTCCCCCCCCAACCCGAGGTCGTGGCCCGCAGAGGCGGGCCGGCACTAGCTGGGGGTTGCGGAAGTATCGTTGTTCTCGCGACCCCCAGCGTAGGTGTGAGATGGAACACCGGGGTGGTTTTTAGTCAGTACAAGTCTGACAGACCCCTCCGCCCTCGGATGGCCCTTGGATGAGGATTTTCCACGTCGGAAAAAAAATAAAAAATAAAAAATAAAAAATGTCTTTTGCTGGGTTGGTTCCTTTGGTGTTTTTCTGCGGAACCTCTCCAGTGCTGTCTCCTGCTTGTGAGATGGTGATGCATGGCTGGTGCTTGGGAGCAGTGCACTGAGGAAAGTGCCAAACGCTTTCAGGCGACTCCTCGACCGGGCCCGGTCCTCCTGGTTTATGGTGTTGCACTGCTTCTTAGCGGCTTTTTCGGCTGCTGCCTTCTGCTGGGCCCTTTCCGATCCGCTTTGAGTGGTGGGGCTTTTTGTGGAGCTCGTCGCGCTGGCTGTTGGTTGTCTGGGGGCTTTGAGGAACATTGGGTTTCCCCTCTATCCTCGTAGACAACGACCTCATGATGTTCTGAGGCCTTTAGACAGCCAAAGCGGTCTGCGACGTCTCCTCTTTCTCCTCCCACCACCATTGCGTCCACACTTATGGTTCGGGCCGCGGCTGACGTGTAGTATCCTGCCTCCCCGATCTTCTGAAGCAATGAGCTTGCCTGAGCAAATGGAGTAGCCTCTCCCCACTCGAGTAATGCGATTGTTTTCCCTTTAAATCGCATTAGACGGCATCGGTGAGTGGCCACTTCCACTTGAGGTAGTGCAGCATACTTGCTGCCTTTTATGCTCGTTTTGGTGGTGCTTCCGTTAATCAAGGCGGCAAGGCCCGGTGAAAGGTGTATTCGGGCCGTAGCTCGACTTGAGCCTATTCAGAAGCCTATGCCTAACTTCTCCTGTTCCCTGTTCATGAACAGAGCGACGCCTCGCAGTCTGATGCCAGGGACTCCGTCTTCTCCGCATGCCAGGAATTGTGTGGTAGTCATGCTAGGGGCTGGTTGTAGGCTGGCTGTTGCTGCTACCGCTGCTGCTACCGTTGATAATGGCCGTTGGTTAGAATGTGTGTGTGTAATTTGTGTATCAGTCAATTGTGTGCTTGTTGTTGCTTGTGTAGTTGTGGTTGTTGTTTGTGTGTTTGTGGTTGTGGTTTTTGTTGTGGTTGTGTATGTTCGAATGTGTGGTCGACTTCGCAAGGTTACGTCCGTTTTGTTAGCCCTTGCTGCGATTGTGGCGACTTTGCTCGCGAATGCCAAGAATGGAATCCTAGTAGCCGGTCTCCCCATGATGGTGTGGAGTGTGGACTGGCTAAGCTGGGTTTCGAATTTTATTTCGAGCTCCATTCTGTCTTGGCTGAACCTTGGGCATTCGAAGAGCAAGTGCCAGACTGTCTCTTCGCAACTCGGGTCACAGATGCACGAGGGACTATCTTTGAGATGGAAACGGTGGAGATATGCTGAAAATCCGCCGTGTCCTGTAAGGACTTGTACGTGGACCGGAGTGAGCACTGCGTCTCTGAGTGTCCTTTTCGCCGCTAGGACGTCTGGAAAGAACACTTTCGTGACCGATTTTGTACTCGAGGAGTCGTACCGGGCTTGCCACTTCCTTATAGTCCCCTCCCGTATCTTCCTCCTCACGAATGAAACGGGGACCTTGCTGTAGTCTGATGTGAGTTTTGTTAGGGCTGCCTCCTTGGCCAGCTCATCCGCTCTCTCATTCCCGGCAGTTCCCACATGGGCCTTGAGCCAAAAGAGCCTCACTTCTCTGCCCTCCTCTCTGATTTCACGGACGCTTCTCTTGATTTGGAGTGCCAGGTGGTGCGTGACAGACGGTCTCCTCAGCAGATCAAGTGACGATCTTGAGTCACTTAAGATGCTTACGGAGGCCGCCTTGGATTCTCTTGCCATCCTGACAGCTCTGAAGAGAGCGTACATTTCCGATTGGAAGACTGTATTGTGAGGCTCCAAGCCGAAGGTGCTGAACCTTGACTCCGTCCCGTTTTCCCACCAAGTTAGGGCAGCTCCGACTTTCCCCTCTATCTTACTGCCATCGGTGTATATTTGGGGGCCGATTACTTGGTGGGTTGCCTGGGTATCGGGAGTCAAATTCTCTAGGCATTCATACTCGGTTGTTGTGAGTTGCGCTGGGTGGGGATTTTTGGAGTGGTGCACGTTGCACTCCAGCACGCGGCCCAGCGGTATGAACTCTTGGGAATGTCCCTTTTTGATCTTGAAAAGGGTTGCCGCTTCGAGTACCCGGAGGTCTAGGGGGAGTTGTCCTGACAGGATAAGTGCCGATGTCAGAGACACTGTGCGGTATGCTTTGCAGATCTTCTGCGCGAAGCCCCTCTGCAGTGAGTCAAACTTTTTCCTTGTCATCAGTTTCTCAGCTGCGGGGGCCCACGCACTCGCTGCATACATCACGATGGGCTCTATCACCGACACGTATATCGTCCTGATTATCTCTCCGTTCAGACCCCAAGTCACCCTCGCCGCACATGCCAACTGCTTGTAGATGTCTGCGGCCTTTCTACAGGTCGCAGACACGTGCGCATTGAAGGTGAGCTTGGAGTCTATCGTGAGACCTAACAGCTTCACTTCCTCAACCAGGTTTAGCTGCGTGCCCGACATATGAAGTACCGGAGCGTCGTACTTTCGCTTCCTCGTTAACACCATCGCATTGGTCTTGTGCGCGGCGAAACGTAGCTTATTTTGGACGCCCCATTCCGATACTTTGGCTAGCGTGCTGTTGGCTGATTGCTGCAGGGGACCGGCTGTGAAGTCAGAGAAAACCAGTACAATGTCGTCCGCGAAGGCTTGGCAGTATACCCCCATACTAGCCATTTTTTGTAGGAGTGAATCTAGGATAAGGTTCCAAAACGTCGGTCCGGCTATTGAGCCCTGGACGCATCCTTTCGTGGTTCCCTTCTCGCTAGTCGCTCTGGCGTAGTTGACCCTGATGTTCCGGTCTTCCAGGTATGAGGCGACGAGGGCGTAGATATTTGCTGGACAATTCTTGGCTACCATCTGCTTCTTGAGTGCGGGCCACCACGCGTTGTCAAAGGCCCCCTCTATGTCCAGTGATATCAAAAGCACGATCTTTTTGGCTTTGATTTCGGCTCGTAAGTGGCCCACTAGAGCATAGAGGGCGTCCTCGGTTCCACGCTGTGGCATGAAGCCGTATTGGTTTGTGTGTAGTGTTGGGAGGAAATGCCACTGTAGTCGGCCTACTAGAAGTTTCTCGACGATTTTTCCTAGGACCGAGAGCAGACCTATAGGCCTGTACGACTTAGGACTGGTGTAGTCGTCCTTTCCTGGCTTGCGGAGAATGCACACGTGGGCGATCTTCCACTGCTTCGGGAAGTGTGACAGTGACAAACACTTGTTTGCTATCGCTAAGAACACCTCCCTATCGCAGTTTATTGCCGCTGTGCAGATGTCTGCTGTTAATCCGTCGGGACCGGGGGCTTTTTTCGGATTTTGTTTCTGGAGAACCATTTCCAGCTCCGCGGTCGTGAAGGGCGGATCGTCTGCAGACAGACCTTGAGGGTTCTTCTCCTCCGCTAGCCTCCTTAGCGCAGTGTGGTAGGGCTGTTCGGCATCCATTGAGTCGTCGGGGTAGAAGGTTTTTGCCAGAAGATCCGCAGATTGCTCTGGACTAAGCGTCTCGCCTGCGGCGTTTCTCAGGAGCGCGTCGTCCTTTCTTCTGGCTGTCTTCCTTATTACCCTGTAGATGCCGTCCCACATGCTCTCTCGGTCCTGCTTCGTGCAGAACTCCTTCCAGTTGGCTGTGGCTGCTTCCGTTGCTGCTGTCGTGTAAGTTTGTTTGGCCAGCACGTACTCTTGGATGGTGAAGTGTCTCCGGCTTGCGGCTGCGTTTCGGATCCTTCTCTTCTTCGTCATGGCGTCTTTTTTGAGACGGTCTAGAGAAGGGGTCCACCATGGGGGCTTGGCGTTGTGTTTGGGCGACCCAAGTTTTGGAATCGCTTAAGGTAGTTTGTTGCTTCAAAATATAGTCCGGGGTACCTTCACTTGTACTAATAATCAACTGTCAGTCAACTGTCAAGTGTCAACTATCTATCAAACACCACACCAGCGTATAGACTTCTGCGTCTAGGCCGTTTACCCTCGACTTTGCCAGTGACAATTACCTTTAGTAAGTTGTCACCAGGTTTACGGGCATTATGGCCATAGAAGTTAAATATCTTGCGGAGGCATACATTCAACAATATAGGCCTATTTTTAATTTTGAGGTCCTGCAATATCGTGATGTTCTTCCTGTGTGCCGTCCACGAAATACGCAGCATCTTCCTGTAACACCAGTATAATTATATAGATATTAAATATAAGGATTATTTAATAAAAAGATTGCCAACAAATTAGAAGGCACCTGTATAATATTCTTTACATTATTTAATGTGTTGACACTAAAATCAGAATTAAAAATCGAATTAAAAATCGAGATGGTCCGTTATCGGCACGATTACACCACGGAAACATGGAGATTAATTAATATTAAATAGATCATTATAGCACATTTTATTCACACTTCTACCTGATTCTATGGTAGGAATAACATTGTTATCAGACCAATACTAATATATTCCCCCAGTTGAAATCTAAGTATTGCCGAGCAAAACGTACACGTTCCTTTCTAACCGAGTTCCCAAAAAGGAGGAGGTTTTCAATTCGGATGATTCCTTTTTATCTCTTTATTTTTGTCTTTATGCAATCTTTTGCCATGAAGTGCGCAATGACGTATCTACAAATTCACTTGCAAAATTTCTTGTTACTTTGAAAAGAAACCAATTCATATATAAGCGGTGACCTTCCACTTCTTACACGGACACTTCTTCCTTTCTCAAATCTCTTTACTTAACGACTCATGGTTATTCTCTAAAAAATAAAGAAAACTTATTAATACACACTTGAAATAAGTGGTAAATTTGCTTACGTACTTGTCAAGATAAATCATGCATTATTTTTAATAGATCATTAAATTATCTTCATTATTAAATTATTCCTCTTCACGTTCTTTATTAAATACTAGCTGTTCCCCGCGGCTTCGCTCCCGTGGGCCACCCCACAGGACCCGTTTTCGGGATTAAAAAATAGCCTATATCACTCAGGAATAATGTAGCTTTCTATTGGTGAAAGAATTTTTTTAAATCGGTCCAGTAGTTTTGGAGCCTATTCGGTACAAACAAACAAACAAAAAAATCTTTCCTCTTTATAATATTAGTATAGATATTTTAAAAACAAACACAAAACAAAACAATTTACATTAAATTTTGAAAATAACTAACACATCATCCAGTTTCATCAGAAATTTTATATATATTAAGCCCATTCAATTTAAGGCCAGACCAGACTCTGGTTCAAATCCGAAATATATTTAAAAAAAAACTGATTTATTGTGGTTTACCTGTCAGTGTTAACCACTAGGCCAGATGGACACTTACGTTAAGCATTAAAATTAAACATCTTCTTCTAATCAAACTAACTTAAAGGTAAATGATTAGCTACCGCGCTCTTTATGATTCTTGATGTATAGCAATATAAGGGAGTAAGTGCAATCGATGTTGGCGACAAAACTACTTACAATGTTATAAAGTTTAGGTGAACGTTAATATTATATTATAATTGTAAAATATGCACATTTATCAATTAATAGTTGACACGCCAACGCACCACCGCACAGGCTGAAAGACCACCACTCGGACCGATATTTATAACCGAGCGACGTAAGCGCACGAGGCAACGTTACAATACTGTTAGCGACGTAGCGCAATCTATTGCTATCTACATACACTATAATAATATATACAATAAATAGTATGACGTTGCGGCCATGTTGCGTTCTCATTGGTTCATTATGTCTATAGTAGAAGGTCGTCGGGCGACTGGTTTGCTATGCTATAATTTCGTGGCGTTGTGACTGCAGTTCACAACCTGATAGTACAAAATAAAGTGTTAAAGACGAAAGATATATCCAACTAGGACTTTTGAAAGAAAGTCCGGGCATTTTAAATAAGAAAAAGAAAATACCTAGTCTAAAACCTGACTAAAAAAAACGCCGTCGGAAAATTATAGAACAAGAAAATATTCTTATAGTGGTGGTATGAAAAATAACTAAATGTTGTCCAAACGCAAAATCTGGACAAAATCCGGGCAGAAGGCCAAATTTCCGAACATGTCCGGATACAGCCGAACGAAATAAATAAAAAATAGCAATAAAAGGTTTGTCATAATTATATTACAAGCCTGTAACTGCCCGTTTCAGAGCCTTTGCTTCTTCTCATGCATAGAAGGCACGACCAATAGTCACCACGCTTGCTCAATGCGGGTTGGTAATATTGAACGTTAAGTCCAGAATTTTTCACGATGTTTTCCTTCACCGTTGTCAGCGATCTCCAAGATAAACTAGGAAAGTATATGTCATATGAATTGAAAAAGTCGCATTGTTACTTACAGCAGCAGAAAAACTGAATATAAATATATATCAACAGGTAGGATGTGATGGATATTACTAGCGGTCGCTTGCATGAGCGCCGTATTTTTTTTTCTAGTTAGAATATCTTAGCAGTTTCATTGAATTCACAGAGATGGCGCGTACGCGGCGCACGTAAACATCGTAGTATATTCTCCTGTCCATAGATGTCGCTTTTAATACATTTCTACAGGGTGAGATTTCTCTGCAGCTGTATGTACTTGCCCGAATTTTAAACTAAGACCTCAAGCACGAGAGGTGAGGTCTTATCCATACAAAAGGTTTAACGAAAGAAAAAAATCCTAGACCGATTTATTTTATTAAAAATAAATAAACCTTGCAAAAAACTAAGCTTAAAACAGCTTAACATATTTCATACATGAAGAATAGACAATAACAAATGTGTAAAAAATTACAAATGCTAATAAAATAATTACAACATCTTTGCCGGCCCATTTATAGAACCCTTCCAAAACTAATCCCGAACACAAGCAAAAACTTGACGTGAAAAAACACAGTAAACCAAGTACCTTGTGAAAAATAATTGCAGGGCGGATTGCTCGCGTGATGGAAGGGTGAACTATCCATTTCATCAACAAGGGACCAATTACCCAAGACATCCCTGATAAAATCAATGTGATCAATCCTGCAAATTAAATGAATTAAATATTTAAGGCGATTTACAAACTTTTATACATACTTATACAGTGTAAGTTTTTCATTTGGGCTTTCAAGTAGTTTTTCATAAATGACCAAATCCGAAACTGTGAGGCATATCAAAAAACATTCTAAGGAGCCTCGGAGCCGTATTAACTAAAACTGCATCATTGTATTTTTGAAAAATCAATATTCCTAGCCTGGAATTGAACCAGTTGATATTGAAAAAAAAACCATGCTGTATTATAACATTCTTTAAAAGTGTTGCTAATAAGGATCAGATCAGTCAAAGGAGGAGCCGGAGGAGTCAGAATTTATACAAAAATTGTCACGCGTCAAAAATGAAAAAAAAAACAAAACTAAACTATTATCAAAATTTAAAATAACAGGCGAAAGCTACTAGCTAACTTTTCTTTGATAAGGAAAGCTAGGTATACTACTACAGAAATACCATTTGAGTACACATCTATGTTGTCCAAATTAGGGATGTTACGGAAGTGACGATATCGGAACCGAAGTTGGAACTTGATGAAAAAAAAAACTGGAAGTGAAATCGGAATCGGAGGTGGATGCTGAAGAAAGATGTGTTAAGAGAAAGCAGGTTCAATAAAATAAAATAATACATATATTGTTAATCAGCCTTTTTAATGGGAATAAATATAATGACCACCAAAAAAAACTTTGTGACGATAACCCCTAACCACCAAATCTAGTAATATACTGACAAAAATAGTAAATGATCGCCAAATTTAGTAAATTGATCACCAAATTTTAATAGCAAATTATTGCGCTATTTAATGTTGTAAAATAGGTTAGGTTAGGTTAGAACTGTGACCAACCGCGCGCGAGCCGAGCGAGCAAAGCGAGCGGTGCCGCGGCAGCGGCCGGCGAGCGCTACTTCCAAGTTGCTCCCAGAAATTTTATAATCTTTTTGGTCATTGGTTTAATTTTGGTGATCATTTACTACTTTTGGTGATCATTTACTACTTTTGGGTTAACAATGATTTATTTGGAGTCATTTTGCCTAAACAGGATAGCGAGATGTTAAAACTTTGGTTATAATTTTACAATAAGATGCGGGTTTAATTTTGGTGATCATTTACTATTTTTGTCTGTTATATGTTACTATATCTGGTGGTAAGTTAAACATAAGCCCTTTTTAATTTCAGCTCAAACACAATACACCTAACTAGGCGTTGAAAAAAGTTGTCTAAACTCGCAATCAGTATTACATTAACAAGTTTGTATACGTTGACTGCAGCCGCGTGCCGCCGTCGTCGCTGCGCGTCTTCCTCTGATAACCTCAGATTTAAAAGTTTCAGAACCGAAATCGAAATCGGAGGTTTAAAAACAATCTGAAGTGCCGAGTTTTCGGAATCAGAATCTAACCTCCGTAAAATCCCTAGTCCAAATGATACATGGTCACAGAATACCGTCGATGACAATATATCATCGAGCGGTCACTGTACAAACGTACGAATGACTAGTCACCTGAGAACCCGTGAAAGCTTCTCGAGTCCCTTATTTTAGATGGTGATACTGCTATTACTCCGATTACAGCGCAAGCTACTGCACACGTCTCAAGAAAAACATGAGCATGTAGTCGATGAGACTTTCGCATAGGTGTGGACCAGCCGTTGATGAAACTCAGGCCTAATATACCTTCCGCAGCAAACAAATGATACTGAAAATAATAATTAATTACATGAGACTGTTAATCAGTAAATCTTTCATTTTAAAGAAAGCAAATTTATGTATTTTATAGTTCTGAAACGTAAAAAACCCAGTTGCAACTGTTGAAAACACCATGCGCCTTTGGTTTCTTAGACAGACCTAGTCAACTCCTTGATGTACTCCTTATTAGTACCTACCTATTTTATTTATCGTTGTAGGTTAAAATGGTTGTGCCAAACTCTCACTGAATTCATAAAATATGCCATACCCCAGTACATGTTTTTGAATAGAAATCACTATGTTTAGTAATTTAGGAGAGTGAGAACATCAAGAATATTGATTGAATAAAACAATTATGCTGTTTGTTTTTCTGCCTTTGAACATTCCATAGTAAACATAGGTACCCAATTTTGTAAGTTGTATAAGAATGTAAACTTACTGCCATACTAAACAGAGCTCCATGAAACTCTCCTTTGTGAAAAGAATAAAGACTTGTGCCCATAACAACGATGCCTATGAGCACATGAGAAATGCCTCCCAAGATGCCCAACCCAACAGTTTTAGCATAAGTGGTGAAACTGTCTTCAATGATGCGATCATCAAGTGGGCCTGCAAACTTTACCCTGGTGCTTGTTGAATGTTGACTAGCAGAACTACTTCGATGCTCAGCTGCAGAAGCTTCTTGCATTACAACAAGCGCTCATATGTAATATTTACTACAATCGGCATTATTTTATAACTCATTCTTGATAATCTTGAAAAAGATACTGCCATCACAGAGTACATTTTTATATAGGGAGATTGCCATTTCTTTAATAACACTGACCAGAGTTTTGACAGAATTACTGTCATGATTTGTAACATAACGAAAAATATCATAGAAGTTATTCGGGTCTTTTAATTTATTTATTTGTACTTTTTGGTTCCTTTGGCACCGTAGAGCCAACATAAAGCTAGGTACAGGTAACTCTGCTCTAGGAGACTACGTGTCGCCGTAGTTTGCGAATTATATATATTAATAGCGATTAATACAGCACTTGGTTTATATAGTTCCTAATCAAAATATTACAGGAAAATAATCACAAACTTAGTTATTTGGTCCGGTTGTATTTAAGTTCAGTAAATTACTAATTAGAGTACTTTTAGTTTAAAAACACTATAGGTAGCAGTGTCGATTACGACCGTAATTTAGAATATAGCTTAATTTGGTGCACACAAAATCGCCAAGTATCCTATTTACAAAGATTAATATAAAATACCCAATGCCAAGTTAGTTACTCGAAACTGATAAAACGTTATATATTATTCAATAGCATAGGTAGTAGGTACATTAAAACTAAACAAAAATAAGAACAAAATTTAAAGCAATGAGGGATTTTTTTTTCACAAATAGCAGCACTGTGTTGTGATAAGTTAATCTGGGAACAAATTATCGGACGCGGCTGACAGACGCGACTTGCAGCCGCGAATGATAGGTGTGCACAGTCATTTGGGACGCGCCAAGCAGACGCGCCCGAGCGCTTATTCTATAGATTACATAGATATTAGCTTATTTAACGAAGATTATGTTTACGTAGAAACATGTCGAGTAGTGAAAGTGAGGACGCGATTCTCTACTGCGAACACACTCGATAAGTTTTCTTCTATTTTATTTATAACCTCGCACACACGTGCGAGATATCGCGTGGTCAAAGTTGTTCTGAGGCCCGGACGCGTCCCGCACACCGTCCGCGGACGTTTTCTGCTGACACAAGCATCCAGCGGGCGAGATCTTTATCGGAACTTTTAAGTCGAGGCTGTTAGTCGCGTCCGTCAGCCGCGTCCGATAATTTGTTCCCAGCTTTATACTTCATAAAAGATAGCTTGATCTCTGCGACAGCTGTCAGTAACAATAGCGCTTGACAGGCTAACAATAACGTAACATTAACGTTTAAGTCAATTTGACATATGTCGCAGAGATCAAGCTATCTTTTATGAAGTATAAGTTATTAGAATATTTTTTTGATGATCGATTTACGTAAAAATAATGTGTTAATTGTAAGTAATTGCTTGTGAAATATAATTTGATCTCTTTTCTTTTTGTTTTCCGGAAGTGCTATGACATCCCTTCACGCTACAAACTGTCATTTTAAATCATTCACTCGCGAGCTGTGTTCGACGCACAGAGAAAAATAATATATGTTCGACGGAACGTGACCTTGAGCTCTGTCAGCACGCCGATAGAAGTTAGCCACTATGGCTAAGTCATAGATATAGTATGTACAAGATAAACAGAGTCAGATGAAAAGCGAAACCCAAAATATAAAATCTATGTGTTAGGGAATTGTTCATGTGTTAGTTAAAAAAGTGTTGTCAAAAAGTTCATGTTCAGTATCGATATCGATACTTGGTGAACACAATATGAAACACGATTAAAGGATTATTGGTTATATTGAACTATAATAAAAGCTGGGTAAAATACATGCTTTGCTAAAGAAAACAAATTACAAAATACGAGTACTATATCGCATGTATTTGAAATAAGAAATACAAAATATTTGAATACACGACTGTATTCAAAATATAAAATACAATATACAGTATTTTTATTCTAAATACAAATTACTAAATACCGTCGATCATCCATCGTGACATTCGTGCTAATAAACTTAATCAATACACAGAAGTTTCGTGAAAATGAACCGTTTTAAATGAAAATGACAATTGACAAGGTACTTGACAATTTGATGTACGCGGTCGCCGTTTTGCTTATGAAAGTTATCGAGCGCTATTTCCTGCAGAACGCACCTATTAATAGAATCGTTAAATGTATTTTGAAGCCAAAAGTATTTGAAATACTAACTACAAAATACCGCAGCGTCAGATATTTGAAATTGACGACACGGTTGGCGTAGTGGTTGAGCAAACGGCGTAGTGCTGCGCTGCGTGTCGCAGGTTTAACACCCGCACGGAACAAATATTGGCATGCTACAGATAGTAAATGCGATTATTTTGGAGAATCTCCAACACATTTTTGCAAAAATGCGGTCGTCCATTCTTTTCCTTTTCATGTTTTGTCTAAAAAGTTTCTCAGCACTTCAACATAATGCGACAACATCTTTAGTTGGATATATAAGCCTTCGTCTGTTTTAGAATAGTCCCTTTTAACAATTAAGAAATTATGACAGAGAGCTGTTGGGTTTGATAATAAACTATGTACACAGTCCTCACATTAACTCTTTTTATAATCTTTTTTACTACATACCCAGATACATACGTAACGATCATCATAGATAGTTGCGACAAACTAGCAGAACATGCCAAAATTTATTCAAAGTATCAAAACTCGCCGTAACATTTTGAAAAATAAAGGCTAATATAATAAACATGCAACTTAAAGTACAGTTTAGATAAACACATTTTTTCAATCCTAACTTAAATCAATTTTAACAACATACATAAACTCACGCCTTTTTCCCATGGTGGTAGGCAGATACTACAGAACGCCACCTGCTACGAAACGAATTTTAACAAAACTTGACTAAATAAGTTTGTATTCATGTCATGATGTCATTAAAAACGATTAAGTTTTTATCGATGTCACCGCTTTGTCAAGCCCTAGCGTAAAGAACAAATTTACTCTTTTACATAATATTTTTGCAAATTCTGCTAAAATATACGAAATATACTTATATAAAACAATGTAAATCAATATGCTATTGTAAAAATCTTTTTCTGAGCCGATTACTAGCCGAAATTTGTCAAAATTTGGTTCGAAACAAACCAAGGACAAAATTGTATTTACCTATGAAACGTATATTTATTGGGGTTATTTTGTCTTGTAACGTCACATTTACTCACAGAACAAGCTACCATAGCTGAACTGCCTTTAAATCTTAAGATTATTATTTAAATGCAAGAAATTCACCGCGGCGTAAAATAGATGGGACGCTATGGACTCTTCCTCGCGAAAAAAATGACATGACCGGACTTTATTCACTCTCTCTTTTTCTCTTGGGCGGTTTGTACTTGATTAGGATTTCTCGCTCGCACGCTTCGTGTATCTTTTGGCGTAGCAAAAAAAATCTTAATCTATGGGCTAAGTTGCCTCACTTTTTGCACTCTTACTAGGTTTCTATGCGTTGTTATTCTAAGGTTGTAGTAGATCTTGGTTTAAGAAATTACACTCTTTTCAAATAAACTGAAATGTGCAATCATGATTTCATGCTGCGGCCAGTTTCGTCTCCTTACAAGAAAACCTCTCAACGGTTAGTAGCACTAAGTTGCCCTTTTGCCCTTAGACATACATTTCAATATCAAAATAACATTATTTTAAATCAATTTTGGTACAGCAAAGATCGCCTCCGTATAAGTCAACGTTTACTGAGTTATCATTTTAATAAGCAATAATACCAAACCCGGACTGCAGCACAATTTCCTGGTATTAAATCATGTTATTTTTAATCAAAATTAACATCTATACCAACTGGCAAGCCGAGACCCATTAAAGTTTGAGGAGTGTTCCAACACGAAGACAATCCGGGCAGCGACTTTTTTGATCGAGCGTCGCGCAATGATTGTTGATATGCGATATCAACAATCATTGCGCAACGCTCTAATCGGTCTATCACCAGTAT
This sequence comes from Anorthoa munda, assembly GCA_945859665.1. NCBI lineage: Eukaryota > Metazoa > Arthropoda > Insecta > Lepidoptera > Noctuidae > Anorthoa > Anorthoa munda. Next base: position 14,206,116 of record OX243910.1, read on the forward strand.
GTCAGGCTTATTGGCAACAATAGTCCTGTCAGTAATGATAGACTGATCCCAATACAACGTGATATTTCCGTTTTCGAGAATTGGATCGGACACATACCTATAGTACGGTACTTCCGATTCCACAAGATTGTATTTAAGAGCAAGTTGCTGATCAATTATCCTAGTTACAAGGTTGTGCCTATGCAAATAGTCTCCGTTAGCTAGACAAGAACAACCGGAGATCATAATTTCAGCCGAAAGACGTCCATTGCTGGACATAGGCATCCCCCAGGCGTTGCCACATTGACCAATCCCGTGCGTCTCGCATCCAACGCCTTTCCGCAACTTTAACCAGGTCATCGGTCCACCTAGTGGGAGGCCTTCCAACACATCATATTCCGGTTCGCGGTCGCCATTCCAGAACTTTTCAACCCCATCGGCCATCCGTTCTGCGAGCAATGTGCCCTGCCCACTGCCACCTAAGTTTCGCAATTCTTCAGGCTATGTCGGTAACTTTAGTTCTCCTGCGGATATCCTCATTTCTGGCGTGATCACGAAAGGAAACTCCAAACATAGCCCTCTCCATTGCCCTTTGGGTGACTTTAAGCTTTCTGCCCATCCGAGTCGGTTTCGACGGTTGACCTCTTTCTCGAAGTTAGACCTACCCAACTGGACCGTTTGTCGCAGGTAGACATAATCGTCTACAACTTCGAGTAGTCTCCGATCTTGATAGGAGTGGGTGTTACATGGGCATTCACCATGACCTTGGTTTTGTCCATGTTCATTTTAAGACACACTCTATCGGAAGCTCTACTGATGACCAACCGGAGATAATGTGATATAATTATTATTGTTATCAGTATATATTCATATTATAAAGTTACTTTCAAATATCATAAAACATCAAATAAACATTTACGTACCGGAAAAGCCAAGGAAAAAAAGTTAGTACTTAATATTTCCATGGATTCAATTTATGGTAATATTTTTTTGGTTTCCAAATTTTTGTTTACAAAAAATGCAGCGTGAACAAGGTGAACCAGCAGCCTAATTGCGTAAGTGAATTCTGCAAAGCAAACAAGTCGGAACCTTCCCAAAAACGACTTTACGTATTACACTCTGAAAAGGAAAGGTTATGCTCCTTTCCATTACCAATATTTTGACGTAGAACCAGGCACCAGTGCAGGTGTGAACGTTGACCATTGACGGTCGTGCGCACAGAACATAACTTTTTTGCTACGCAAATATATACCATGATAATAATAGTCTATGATATATACTCGTACCTTAAAAAGGGTCACACCCCGACTAGGGTATATATCATAGACAGGAAATGAGGGCATGGTCTTTCTTCTATATGTTCCTTCCCAAAATTCACATTTTGTTAAACTCAAAACTACAAGTAACATCTCTTACAACCTACAACTGTGAAATTAAGCTGATCTTCACTGTTACTGTTACAAACTCATTTTATAATATTTTCATATCATAGATACCGGTCACAGTGTCGTCTCTGTCAATGCTGTTGAATTGTCAATGTCTTTAAATAAACTTTAATTTATAAACTTATCGACGATTATGCTATTCTTATCAGTGGCGACGAGGATTAAAAATGAACAGTGAACAATTTGAAAAATTCCTTATATTACAAGCATCACAACAAAAACAAATTTCGGACATTTTACAACTGTTAATATCGCAACAACAAAATGCGGCTGTCGCGACTCCCACACCAACTACAACGACTGGCACGGAGTTACCCAGCTCATCGCACTCTAACACCTAAAGAAACAACATCTACAACAGTTTTAAAGGTGACAAGTTCAATCCTAGCGAAACCTCAGTTGAGAATTTTATTGACTATTTTGAGTCTAAATGCGGACTTTGGGGAGAGGATGCACGAAATATACAGAAAGAACTTTTATTCACCTGTCTCTCTCCTGAAACCTTTCACGACATGAAAGTTGCCCTGACGCCACGTTTCGAAAACAGTACGTACACAGACATTCGAGAAAAACTCCTCGACCTGTACAGAATCAAGCGCACAAGATACAGGGCGCTGTCTGATTTCTGGAACTGCATACGCACGGACGACGAATCTATGGAGTTCTACGCTAATAGACTAAAAGAAATAAGTAAAGATTGCGGCTATAACGACGATCTGTTAGAACGACAGTTACGTGACCGTTTTGCAACTGGGCTCAACCACCAGCAGTTGCAGATCGACTTGAAACAAAAATGGCCCGACTTACAAGAACATCAAGACGGAAAGATGAGGGAAGTAACTTTTGCTCAGATTTTCAGCGTTGCACAATCGCGGGAACGAGCTGAAGGCGACGATACACCAAATGTCAAAGTAAATAAAATTAAAAGAAACACTAAATCTTACTCGAACACGTCTCCGCGCAGATTCCGGACTCATCAATGCCTCAGATGCGGTGAACCTGAAAGACACCCGTTAAGCCGATGTACCGCCAAAACTCACATATGTAAAGAGTGCAACACGCCGGGCCATTTCGAAGATTGCTGCATCAAGTCAGGCAAAGCATGTCTGCCCAATCGGAACGATAATAAACAAAGAACATCTACGAAAAGAAACAAGCTATACAAGCTAAAACATGACGGAAACAGCAACAACTCTTCACAAGCGTCCTACTCAGAAGACAGCGACGACGAACCAGATACAGTTTGTCTAATAAACAGGTCGAAAGGCAAAGGCAGTAAGAAAATAGACGTCCTAATTAATAACATTCATTGTACGTTAGACTGGGATCCCGGCTCAGTCTATTCAATTATCAGCACCAAGTTCTGGAAGCGTATCGGCGCTCCACCTCTCACGAAGGCTCCAGGTCTACGCGCCTATGGGAACGTAAAACTTAGACCAAAGGGCCTAACGGATGTAACGGTACGAGTTCAAGAGGAGGAAAAGAAACTACCTGTTGTTGTCATGAAGTCAGCTGACCCAATGTTGTTCGGCCTACAGTGGAGTGAAATGTTTAACATGAACTTTCCAAAGGCAGTCTACTCGATTAAGAACACACGACACGAAGTATTTAGTCTGCAACAAGTCCTGGACAAGTACACTGCCCTTTTCGACGGCAAACTTGGAAAAGTCAAAGATTACCAAGTAAACATTCATATCAAGCCCAATGCTCAACCGAAACACATTCCAGCAAGATCAATTAAATTTTCAATCAAAAGAAACATTGAAGTTGAGCTAGATCGTCTAGTTGAAGAGGGCATCATAACTAAAGTAGACCCAAACATTACACCGATCCAGTGGGCGACACCGACAGTCAACGTAGTCAAAACAAATGGCCAGATCAGAATTTGCGGCGATTTCCGTAGCACGCTCAACCCTGTATTGATAACACACGCACATCCAGTTCCTCTGTTCGATCAATTACGCCAGAATCTTGCAGACGGTGCGAAATTTTCAAAAATTGACCTGAAAGATGCTTACCTGCAATTTGAAATAGGCCCGGACTCTAAACAGTTTTTAACAATATCTACTCACAAAGGATACTATCAATATAACCGCATGCCATTTGGTATTTCCACAGCACCATCAGTTTTTCAGCATTACCTTGACAAACTCCTTGAAGGAATACCGAATGTGGCAGTTTACTTTGATGACATTGCGGTTACAGGTAAAAATGACAAGGATCATCTCGAAACACTACGTACCGTTTTCCAAAGACTTGAACAAGCCGGATTAAAAGTTAACTTGAAGAAATGCAGTTTCCTTACCCCGGAAGTCGAATATCTCGGACACACAATTGATCGTAATGGTGTACGTCCAACAAAATCGAAGATAGAAGCGATTTCCAAAGCTTCACCTCCAACCAACACCAAGGAACTAAGATCATTTCTTGGTTTAGTCAACTTCTACGAGCGTTTTATACCACACCTACACAGTGTCTGTGCCGACCTTCACGCACTAACAGGAAACAGGCTAAAATGGCGATGGACCGACAATGAAGCCAAGGCATTTGAACAAGCAAAGACCTTAATTGTACATTCAAAACCACTAGTAGCTTTTAATGACAAACAGCCACTGTACTTAGCCTGTGATGCACCAGAAAAAGGCGTGGGAGCGGTGCTTTTCCACAAAACCAGCAATATGGAACAGCCAATTGCGTTTGCATCAAGAAAACTTCGACCAGCAGAATCAAAATACTCTGTCATAGACCGCGAAGCTCTTGCAATATTTTTTGGTGTAAAAAAATTCGATCAGTATCTTCGCGGCATCAAATTCACTCTAGTAACTGATCACAAACCTCTCATTCACATTTTGGGACCTGAACGCAATTTACCAAAACTCGCTAATAATCGTTTAGTAAGATGGGCTCTAATAATTGGAAGCTACGCTTATGACATCGTGTACACAAAAGGCTGTAACAACATGATCGCGGACTACTTATCAAGGATGCCTAACCCTGAAGAGCAACCTTCCAAATCTGAATTAGCTGTTCACAGACTTGTAGCGCGCCTACAGGCAGATAGGGTTGGTGACCTCATCCTATCAGAAAATGTCATACGAGATGAAACAATAAAAGATGCCATACTGAAACAAATATCACAGTTTATTAAGACGGGTTGGCGTGAACATCAATATACAAACGATGTAAAACCATACGCTCGCAAACGCTGTGAGTTGTCACTAGAAAATAAGATCATCATGTGGCAGGGTCGCATGGTTGTTCCTGATACTCTAAGGAAAGCGACCCTAAAATACCTACATCGTGGACACCCAGGGATATCAGCTATGAGAGCACTGGCAAGATTCTATGTATGGTGGCCAACCATTGAAGAAGACATAGATTCACACGTAAAAACTTGCCACAAATGCCAGGAGAACCGGCCTAACACCTCGGATTTGCCAATTTTCTCATGGTCCATGCCAGACCAAGCCTGGGAAAGAATTCACGTTGATTTCGCGGGACCGTTCGAAGGCTTGTATTGGTTGGTTCTGTCTGATGCATTTTCCAAATGGATCGAGATCAAGCCAATGGCAAAAATTACGACTGCCAAACTCTGTGATGAACTGGACACAATTTTTACCACTTTCGGCCTTCCTCGGTTTTTAGTCTCAGACAATGGCCCACAATTTACTTCTCAGGAGTTCCAAAATTACTGCAAAACTAAGGGAATTAAACACATCAAATCATCGCCGTATCATCCGCGGACAAACGGATTAGCAGAGCGGACGGTTAGAACTTTCAAAAGCAGAATGTCTTCAAGTACAGAATGTCTCAAAAAACGGCTAGAACATTTCCTGTTTGCCTATCGCATCACACCCCATAGCACCACTAGCAAAGCCCCGGCCCAGATGATGTTTGGACGACAATTAATTTGTGAGCTTGACAACGCTCGACCAAGTGCCAAACGTTTGTTACAATACAAGCAAATACAAGCGAATGTTAACTCTGACAGCCAGACGCCCAATTACAGACCAGGTGATACTGTGTACGTACGAGCCAGAGATCAGTCGCGATGGGAACCAGCCACGGTTTCGCGGCGCACGCATCGATACTCGTACGTCATTAACACTCCAATCGGTGTGGAAAGAAGGTACCACGCAGACCATATCCGACCTCGTATCTCCGAATCAGTTGAGTGCCCATTGCCTGGAAGCGCAGAAAGCACTGGAAGCGCTACCCGTAATCTTATGCATCCAATCGCGTCCTCGACTCCAGTACTGGAAGCTACAGGATCACCGATATCATCTCGAGTAGCAGAAACCCAAGTAGAAGCTGCCCCTGAAGCATCCACATCTCCCTTGCCACAGAATGTGGTCAACATGCCATTTACGCCTATGGCACCACGCCGAAGCAAGCGTACCACTAGACCACCCCGACGCCTAATTGATGAGATGGAGGTGTAACCCCTGTAGGGCGGACGAATGTTACAAACTCATTTTATAATATTTTCATATCATAGATACCGGTCACAGTGTCGTCTCTGTCAATGCTGTTGAATTGTCAATGTCTTTAAATAAACTTTAATTTATAAACTTATCGACGATTATGCTATTCTTATCAGTTACAATATCATAATTATGGTCAAACATGTGAAAACGTTAAAAAATTGTGACTCACCGCTACAGTAAACCAAATCGCATGAGAGTTTTGCATGCGAGAAGAATATAACACAACGGATATAATAACCGCACCAATTAATATATGAGTAACTCCAATTGCTGCAGCCATCCCATATCTAACTGCCATGCTTTCTTGGTGTTCTTGACCCGCATGAAAATTCCGGACTATTAAAGATTCTCTTCCCCTTATCAGCGCTCCATCTAACTGGAGCGGCGAATTTATATTTTCATCGATGGCAAATACGTGAGGCATTGTAATTTTATAAACTGATTGGGATTTCTTACTTATTATCTTGGACTCGCATACGCATATTGTAGATACTCGATTCCACAGATTTCTTCGCTTAATGTTTACATTTAATTTGTTATGACGTTTTCAGTTGATGACAAATTAACTTTTTTTCATCAGTAATAAGGCGAACGAATATGTCCTTACAGAATTGAAGGCCACAGCTAGACAACACGAATGTGCACTTGCGGCTACTGCACAGCGAGGAGGTCGCCACGAAACCTAGACCGAATATGAATACTCCGAGAGCCGGCCGCTCGAGAATTTAATACTTCGAGAGCGGAAATAACTTCTTGATTTGTATAAGAAGTATATCATTGAACCTAAAATAAGTTGGTATGCCAAGTCACAACCTGATACTTTTGCAAAATAAGTTTTTGCAACGATCTGTTTGGCCTACAAAATATCTCATGTAATAGTAACCGAACTAAACTAATCTGTTATCTGGACAAAGACCGATAAGTATGTAGAACTTAAAACTGCTGGTCTACCACGGCCGACATTGGCGGGTCCCGCTGGCTTGCCATAAGTCATAAGTCATTTATTTCTTAACAATATCAACAACATTAGGAGTGAGTTCACAGGCCTACTTCCACCTCATCGAGTAACCAACTTCTTATGCAACTTCTTATAATAGGTCAGAACAAACTGTCCACCTACGTTATGGATTCTCCAACACAATTTGTTTATCTTACGTCGGAAACTCAGTAGAGAATGCCTCATGCCTCTTTATACCTTTTCGTTGCATGAAGTTTTAAATAATAAATAAATAACTCGATCTCCTTTGGAAAGACTTGTGTAAATTTTCTGATCTTTAAGTCAAGAGTAAAAAGGTTACTTATAGGCAAGCGTGCTACACCGTTGACCACATCATCGCTTCATAAGGTGAGATAGTGGTCAAGCGCGAGCCTACCAATAATAAATTAAAAAACTGAATATCCGTGACGACTTTTATGGATCAACAGATGACAGATGGAACTAACGGCTTAACATGTTTTCCAAGGCATGGAGGAGAGGCCACCCATCCACAGTCCTCGGCAAGTTCTGCTTAACTTTGAAGATCAAACCTAGCGACAGATATTACTTAGCCACGACACAAAGTATGTAAGCGGCGGCGTTTTGTGGCGACGAGCTCTTCAAAAATAAGTAGTACATCTTTAGCGAAATCGACATGACGTCATGTGACGATGGCGATTAAAAGCCGCTTCCTAAAAACAATAACAAAACAAATTCCAAGGAAACAAAGTTTATAGATAATAATTCAATCTCAAATACATAGCGGCTAAAGCAGATAAAGAATAAATGAAACAAAAAAGAATTAATAAAACGTGCATATCTCTGAATGGCGCCCATTTTATAAAACTTTTTGTCATCAATCCAGTTGCAAAACACACGTTACTAAAGAAAAAAGCGAGCAATGCGCATAGTACATGGGTATTCCTGCACGTAATCCCGCGCCATTGATATGGATTACTGAAATATACAAGAGGTCCTAGGCACATGGCACCTGTTGCTAGAAAAGCTGCTAAAAAGCCTGAAACAAAATAATGTATTTCAATGTTCATGTTCTGAATTAAAAAAACTAAATGCATAAAAGGCACAAACAGCAGCCTAATTGCGTAAGTGAATTCTGCAAAGCAATCAAGTCGGAACCTTCCCAAAATGACTTTACGTATTGCATATTACACTCTAAAAAGGAAAGTTTATGCTCCTTTCCATTACCAATATTTTGACGTAGAATTGATTGTAAAGAATGAACGAAAGCGGAAGAATCGAGATAAAACTCACTGTTGGTATTGTGTTATGAAATTATGTCCTAATGATTTGGAATTAAATCATTCGAGTTTGATGAAACATAACGCAGTAGATGAACTTCAACTCTAAGGAGGATGTTTGTACTCTTTCCAAATTATAGTTTCACAATATCGAAAAATTTTAAAGAAATTATTCTAATTCTTTGAAGGAATCGACTTGTTTGCTTTGCAGAATTCACTTACGCAATTAGGCTGCAGGTCACCCAGGCAAGAGATACACCATCTATCAGTGCTCTACATTCTTAAGTATATGGGGGCTTTATTCATTAATTGACTTATCTACACAACGCCATGATTATAGTATGAAATCCCACTGCAAAAATCTGCAGATATTTTGTTCTTAGGAACTTGATTATATGAAACATTCTTGATAGTATACTAGATTACAATATATACCGTGATATATTGTTTTCCATTATGAAACGCGAAAGTTTTAAAGTTAATAGAGTCTGGCAAATGAAAGTAGACACTCGAATTATTTGCAAACTTTTTATATGGGAATGCTATACTAAAGTCAACATAAATTTTTGGTGATTTGTTGTGGTCTTGATAATAGCATTTATTAGTGAAAAATAAATAAAACAATTAAAAGTGGATTACGGGAGATGTCGTTTCGCATGATGTCTAAATATCAAGAAAAACATCAGGAGAAAGACGTCCAATTAAAAAACAAACCAAGATTTTTTACGTGTGGTGTTAGATTTCATAAGTTATTATGACGCTAATAAGTTGAATAAACCAAAATGATTACAGAATACTGTTGTTTTTTTATTGAGATTGATACATAATATCTAAAATATTACCTACCTCAATTACCTATTGTATTTTTGTTCAGACGAAGTAAAATAAATATTTCTAAAGTATCAAATTAGGTTATTCCAGTTATTTCATATTATTTTAATTTGCCGCGCTTTTTCAGTCTCTTCTTTCGTTTGCCAGACTGTAATATACTAGATTACTGCAGGGTTGCCTGGCCGCATCTGGCCAGAAACATACACTAGGAATTTCCCCTGTATCGGGGATGTGTCATCATTATTATCATCATCATCAGCCTTTTGATGCTCCCACAGCTGGGACACAGGCTGTGAGCAAAGGGAATTGGCCTTAACTCACCACGCGGGCCCAGTGTGGATTGGTGGAGGTCACATGTCTTCGAATTTTTAGTTCTAGGACATGCCGATTTCCTCACGATGGATGCGTTTGAAACATTATCTAAGGCCCGTATTACAGATGAACATACTCGACTCAAACTCAAAATTCAACTGCCAACCAACCATAATTCACGACTTTGGCATATGATTCTTCAGCTTGACATAATTATGCGTACTCAATAGAGCAAGAGCCCAGATGAGCCAGATGTTACTGAGTTCTTTCTAGAAGAAGAAAATGTGTGGTAGGTATTGAATGAAAATTAAAGTCCAAGTTAGCAAATTCGTACGTTCCAAATATATGCTAACAATAACAATAACAATTCCACTGTTTTTTTTGTTAAAAGAGTTCGGTAACGTTTGAAGCGTCTAGGATCTTGGACTTGAGCACGTTAATATATAAAAATAAAAAAAACCGGCCAAGTGCGAGTCGGACTCGCGCACGAATGGTTTCGTACCATTTTCGCAAAAAACGGCAAAATAATCACGTTTTTTGTATCCCATACAGCAAACGTAATTTTTATGCCGTTTAGCCCACTTAAATATTAATTTTATTCTCTTTTTATTATTTGTTGTTATAGCGGCAACAGAAATACATCATCTGTGAAAATTTCAACTGTCTAGCTATCATCGTTCATGAGATACAGCCTGGTGACAGATAGACAGACAGACGGACAGTGGAGTCTTAGTAATAGGGTCCCGTTGTTATCCTTTGGGTACGGAACCCTAACAAGCCAACCAATCACAACTGTCCATTTCCAGTTTGATTTGAGTTGGGCATGAGCATCTTGAATACCGGTAACTCTCAGTTAGCTGCCATTCATGGGTTAGCACAGACGTTCACAAACTGTGCGTCGCGACGCCTCGGGGCGTCGTGGTGAATATTATCAAACTTTGGGTTCTAAAGATTCGTAGTACCGCTTGATATGCCACGTCTATTTTAATGCGAAACTGGCTGTTCTGCAGTTGCAGTAATTAAGTCGTAGAACAAATTACAAGCCAGCAGTGGACTGTTATAGGCTGATGATGATAATGGGAGATTGCATATCAATTGAGAAAATTAAAGGAGAGTATTTTTTTTTAAACATTTACTCTGATTTAAAAAATTATGCTCAAAAAGCGAGCTCATTGACGACTGTTTTTGTGTTTGCAATCAATATTTTTTCAAGCAACTAGTAAAAACAGATAATAACGAACAAGGTTACTAAAGAACAAGGGCACCGCAAAAAAAATACACTGTGTAATGGAAGTCACAGGATAAAAATGATTGGGAAGCCCTGGGTTAGCAGATAATATAAAAAATCTTTTCAATATCTATAATTTCTCTCTTCTCTTCTTCTATAACTACAAACATAACTGCCCCCGTACCCTGACGTGTCAAAACTATCATGGTTCGACTGTGAAAAAGGGACAGATGTATATAAGTAAAAAAAAATAAGTCATATACAGCTGTCCCTTACGCACACTCAAAATAACCTTGCTCTAAGAGCTTATGGTCACCCCCCTGGTGAAATGTGGGAATAGGCACTATAATGTTGGTATAGTCCCAGGCATGTAGCTTGGCAAGGTTTTGGGGTTGTGGGGAAACTGACCAACAACCGTAAGGTGCGAATGGAACATGGACGCGACGCTATTGGTCAGTCGATCCTTGTGTCAACTGGTCAACAAATCGCGCTTTCGGACCGGTGCTAAACGTTCCCCGCCCCCCACTTGGTAACCAAAGAGACCTACAAATTGACTTGTGCGCATCTAACGACTCTTGCCAGTTACGTGCCGGAAACGAATACACTCAACATAACCATTCGTGTGAAAACAAGGGTTCCCCTGTTTTCTCGTTTCCATTTTTGTAAATACCTGAAAGTGCATGCAAAGACATAGACATTTTTGCTAAGGCGAAAAATGTCCCGAGGACACCAAAAAACACTGCAGATACTTCTATGAACAAATGCTGGAACTTTTTGTCGTCGGCTTTAAGCATCATTGATCCGCCAAATAATGAGCTAAAGATCATTATTCCTGTGGTCATAAATAACTGGAACTGTAACAAAGTTGTATTTATTAGATTAATTCAATTATCTATACTAATATTATAAATGCGAAAGTAACTCTGTCTGTTTATCTGGCTGTCTGTCTGTTACCTTTTCATGATTAAACCGCAGAGCCGATTTAAATGAAATTTGGCATAGATATAGTTTGAGACCCTGAGAAGGACATAGGATAAATAGGAATGTCAATATATTTATGAAAACATCATGTACGTGAGAAAAAATTTACATCTTTTTAGTAAAAACGGCGACAGACATAATTACGTTACCAGAAATAGGGACCAATTAGTTCAACCAGGTTTCAGACTGGCTAAAGTAGCCTCATCTTTCATGGGGTACTGTACAAAATGTTACAATAAAATTCCTCCCCACATTCTTGAACTGAATGAGACGAAGTTTAAAACCTGTATAAAACGCACACTATGTAGGCTGGCATATTATAAGTTAGGGGATTACATCACTGATAAAAATGCTTGGCTCAATGCTAGTCCTGCTCCACAATCCACAACCACTAGGGCGTTATAACAAGTGATATGCAGAACATTATTGTTTTGAGGTATTGTTGGACCTGCTGAAGACTGTATGAATTATTAATATTTGCATTGTATAAACTCAATTTCCTTAGTATTGTATAACTGCACAGCACGTGTGTGAGTACTGTGTACCCAACTGTAAATCTACCATTTACTGTACCTATGCGTCGTTCGTTGACTTGTGTGTGCCCTGGCCGTTGAGTGTGTCATGCTCTCTCAAATGTCTCTCTGATGGTGGCGCGTGTGTTGGATCATCCGGTTCCCTTCATGATGGTTGAGCTGGGTGGTGCCAATTCATGCGTCATGTTCGTGAACGGACGCCGTCAGTTGGGATTGGTCATAACTTGACTGCTTCGGATGTTAATTTTTTTCTAGTATCTATTATATAACTGCGCAGTACATGTGTGAGTACTTCTAATACTTTATGTCTGTAGGTGGTATAGTGGGTAATGCTATTCTGGGTGCATTGTCCTCACTTGTATGAATTTAATAATGTATGTTCCTAAATATTGTAAAAAAACTTTTTTTTTTTAAAGAGTAAGTATGGAGTTTCTTGTGCATTCTTCTCCATAACAAGCTACTTTCCGAATGCACGGTAGAATCATTTTAATGTAACGTTCAAAAGTGCCGCTTGGTGGCCTAGTTGAAATAAAATATCTTTGTCTTTGTCTTTGATAGTTTTTGTCTCGGAAATGATACGTAAGGGGGTGAAAAGGGGAGATAGAAGTTTGTATTGTGAACAATTATTTTCTCAAGTAATGCGGCCCATACACCTACAATGTTTTCGTACTATATAAAAAACCGGCCAAGTGCGAGTCGGACTCGCGCACGCAGGGTTCCGTACCATTACATTATCGCAAAAATTCACGTTTGTTGTATGGGAGCCCTACTTAAATATTTATTTTATTTTGTTTTTAGTATTTGTTGTTAAAGCGGCAACATAAATACATCATCTGTGAAAATTTCAACTGTGTAGCTATCACGGTTCATGAGATACAGCCTGGTGACAGACAGACAGACGGACCGCGAAGTCTCAGTAATAGGGTCCCGTTTTTACCCTTTGGGTACGGAACCCTAAAAATAGGCTATTCGAAGTACTAATACAACGTAAACGAAGTCGCGGGCAACAGCTAGTTTACTATAAAGAAAGAAATAAAAAGTGTTGTGTTGTGTTTGCAAGGCAAAGATATCGTTATCTTCTTCTAAAACTTTTTACGTTTTTCATGTCTACGTCTCAATTGCATGCTAGGGATTACGGTGCAAAATAGGATGTTAGGAGTATACCTAAACCCAATCAACATTTACGATTCCTACGACTGCTGACAACGATGATCTCCTTTGCCGTTTTGAGAGAAGCAGTGATGAAATAAAGTACACAAAATAAGATACCTGTCTGCGTTCGTACCCACGAGCGTAAGTTGAAACCATTACCAATGTACCAGCTCAGACTTATCGGATCAAACAAATTAGACAATGTAAGTACTTACTCCAATTGTACACAGCACAACATGAACGTTCAATATAAATGGTATTTGAAAACTTAACGCAAAGAAAAACATTGTGAAGGCGTTAGCTCCCATAAGCATCATGACAAATGTGAACAGAGCTGAAAACCAGATTTTTCGATTGTAGTCCGCAGCAGTTGGCTCGACTAATATTATTTTTACGGGACCGACAAATTCGTGAAGATTCCTAACATCTGTCTTAGGTTTCTTGCCTTTGCATTCGAGATCACACGTTTTATATATGTCGCCCATGTTTTAATTTTCGTAGAAAACATATAGTTGTTTGTACATTATATTATTTACATAAATATTGCTGTTATAAAATGTATGACCGTGTCACAATAACTGTCAACCGAGCCGTCAACACAGATCCTTAATATTTTTACAGCAAAATGTGGTAGTAGTTAAGTTATTCAGCCGTATTTGAAACGCTTAAAGCTATTTTATGGATTTGTCTTCAAAGTTAAAATTAATGTCATACGAACATTAATACTCGTATTTGAAAAGAATCCCATGTTTTGCGCACTTCTGGCGGTCGGGCCTACGCACTGAGGGCCCACGGGACGTTTCAGAGTTTCCTTTTGCATCGTAACTTCAATTTTCGACTTTATTCCAAAGGATTAAATATTCAAAGACACATAAACAAGTTTGCGTATCAGTACCTAATTCAGTTATGGGAGCGTGAAAAAACGGATTGCAAGCGTACACATGGCGCGATCCCTTGTCGACAATGGCGCGCGGAAAGGCAAACTTCATCTATACTAATACTAATAATATTATAAAGAGGAAAGATTTTTTTGTTTGTTTGTTTGTACCGAATAGGCTCCGAAACTACTGGACCGATTTAAAAAATTCTTTCACCAATAGAAAGCTACGTTATTCTTGAGTAACATAGGCTATTTTTTTATCCCGGAAACGGGTCCTGTGGGGTGGCCCACGGGAGCGAAGCCGCGGGGAACAGCTAGTATGAAAATAAAAAAGAAATCGGCCAAGTGCGTGTTGGACTTCGCACATTCGCACAGCTTCAAACTGCAAAATCAAGTTGGTTGTAATAGAAAAACCGGCCAAGTGCGAGTCGGACTCGCGCACGAAGGGTTCCGTACCATTATCGCAAAAAACGGCAAAAAAATTACGTTTTTTGTATGGGAGCCCTACTTAAATATTTATTTTATTCTGTTTTTAGTATTTGTTGCTATAGCGGCAATAGAAATACATCATCTGACATTTCAACTGTGTAGCTATCACGGCTCATGAGATACAGCCTGGTGACAGACAGACAGACACACAGACACACAGACAGACAGATAGACGGACTGCGAAGTCTCAGTAATAGGGTCCCGTTTTTACCCTTTGGGTACGGAATCCTAAAAATGAGGGCATTTCAAAGAAAAGGTCTGACTTATAAATATAGTGGGATTTGTTAGTAGAATATACGTAATAATAAACATTATCACCAAATTTGAAGTTCAATGGTCAATGGGTAATTAAACATTCTTAGGAACAAAATTATGTAAAAAAAGTTGACTTTGAAGGGTTCTCATTCCATTGTTTTCCTTTTTTTTTACACAGTTTTTATCTACTGAACGAGCTCTAAACAACGATATCCGATGATAACAATTTTCTTTTTCGGACCTACCCTTTTTCTGTAAAAACATCCCCTTAAAAACATTTTATTTTGACAATTTGTATGGCTTTGGGTCAACAAGACGCTAATACTGTGATATTTTGAAGATTGCTCCAACCGTTTGGCTGTAAAACCTATGTGACGGACAGAGAGAGGTACACGTGAGTGACAGCAAGCAATAAACAGAGCCCCGTTTGGACCCTTCGGGTACGGAACCCAAAAATCAGCATACTAAACTGAAAACTGTCCCATATTTTTTTTATTTCAAAGTCTTTGTTAAATCAAAACACAAAACATCTAAGTATTTATTTACTTTGTTTTATTAAAATTATTATCATCATTATTTTGCACAATATCGTTATCATACGATTGTTTAATATGAAGCATTTAACCTTATTTAAATAATATCGTATCGCCTAAACTGCGATATTAACACTGAAACTTTTAATATGTATGTTGCTACTAATTCAAAAAAAAATTGATGTACGTGTAAAGTAGGCTTTATACATTGGCAATAATGTTAAATTTGCAAATAATAAAATCAAGACAGTTTGGAAGATTAAAAACACAAATAATACTGATTACACGCTTGAAATTACACAGATATAACAAAAAAGTTGCTCAAGAATTAGTAAATTTCTTTAGAAGCATCCCAATTAAAACTACAGAAACCTTAAATCCTTCGCCCTCGCTTGCTTCTAAATAAACCAGAAGCACAGATAATATAATACTAACATACAGATGTCTCATCCCATACAAAGAAACCGTTCCGACGACGTACTGTACTGATTATTTTATGTACATCGGTCGCGTTCGGTTCCGTTCCACGGATATAATGGTGATCTATCTATCGCCGTGGAACGGAACCGAACGCGATCGATTTACAAAAAATAATGGTATAATCAGATGAAAAACGCTAGCTATGTCAGCACAGTTACTTCGTATGTGATGAGGTATCTGTATGCTAATATTATATTATCTGTGCTTCTGGTTTATTAAACGCTAACGTTTCAGCCTGCCCGATTGAATTTAACTTTTCACGGACAAACCCAATAACAGTAACAAAAGCTATGAAGCAAATCAAGATCAAACTGACCAAAGATCTATGGGGAATGCCCATCAAAATTTATACCTCCATTATTCAGTCATTATTCACTATAGCGCCGTATTTAGCTTTAATTTTTAATTTGTGTGTAGATCAAGGAGTCGTTCCGGATCTAATGAAACATAGTAAGGTTATACCACTTTTTAAGTCCGGGGACAGTAAAACAAATAATTATAGACCAGTATCGGTGCTGCCGGTTTTCAGCAAGATATTTGAAAAGCGAAGCTTAGCGAAGCGATGCTTGAGAGCAGTGGTGACTTAGTGGTATCGGCCGTGACTTATAAGTTATAGGTCATGAGTTCAAACCCAGGCAGGCGCTTTACTTTGTGTAAATTATTTCACCACCACTGCTCTCAAAACGGTGAAGGAAAACATCCTGAGGAAACCGGCATGTCCTAGAAACAATAAATCGAATACATGTGACATCCACCAACCCGCATTGGGCCTGCGTGATGGATTACGGCCCATTCCCTCTGACAGAGAGGAGGCCTGTTTCCCAGCAGTGGTAACATTAAAAAGGCTGATGATGATGATGATTTGAAAAGATAATGCTAAATCAAATGCTCATTCATTTTAACACGAATAACCTAAAAATACTATTTAACACGATAAACAGTATGGTTTTACCAAAGGACATTGTCCAACCAACGCTGGTGTCACTATATTAAAACACATCTTTGATGCGTGGGAAAAGGCACAAGATGTTAAAGGTGTCTTCTGCGCCTGTCAAAAGCGTTTGATTGCGTTAATTATGAAACATTACTTTTGAACTTGAGCATTACGGGCTAGGCCAATCAGCGTTAAGTTAGGCCAAATCTTATTTAAATGATGGACAGCAATTAGTTCAAATAAACGGTGTCAAACCGTGAAAATGGGGGTACCCCAGGGTTAAATTTTGGGTCCTTTCTTATTTTTAGCCTACATTAACGATTTACCCCATCTTTTGAAAAACAATCTAATCATCGTGTTATTTCCTGAAGACACTTCTTTGATTTTTAAGATAAATTGACGTACGATTAACGTTGACGACGTAAATAACGTCTTGCGACAGATTCAAAATTGGTTCACAGCTAATAATTAAGTTTTAAATGCCAAAAAGACTTAGTGCGTAAAATTTGCCTTGCCGAATGTTAAAGTACTGATTGTGACATAATATAAAACAGGGAGAAGTTTGGATTCATCGATAAAACGGTTTTCCTGGGGATCACGCTAGACTCAAGGTTACAATGGGGTCCTCATTTAATAATATCACTTGCAGGGCGGCTAAGTTCAGCAGCTTATGCTGTTAGAAAAAATCGTCAGTTTACTGATGTAGATACCGCGAGGCTGGTCTATTTTAGTTACTTTCATAGTATAATGTCATACAATATCTTACTATGGGCAAGGGCTGCAGAAATTAGAGTCAAATTTTATTCTGCAAAACTGAGCCATCAGAGCGATATACAATCTTCGCCGGCGCGATTCTCTAAGGGAACTGTTCAAGGAAATTAAGATCATGACATCAGATATACATATTTACGAAAACATCATGTATGTTAGAAAGAATTTACAACTTTATAGTAAAAAACGGCAATAGACATAATTGTGTTACTAGAAATAGGGACCAATTAATTCAACCAGGTTTCAGGCTGGCTAAAGTAGCATCATCTTTTATGGGGTACTGTATACAATGTTACAATAAAATACCGCCCCACATTCTAGAACACGAAATTTTAAACTTTTATAAAACCAGACTATGCAGGCAAGCATATTATAAGTTGGGGGAATACATCGCTGATAAAAATGCTTGGCTCAATGCTGGTCCTGCTCCGCAGCCACTAGAGCGCAAAAACAATAGATGGGCAGAAAAGTTTTGAAGTATTGTTGGACCTGCTGAAGATCGTATGAATATATTTGTATTATATAAACTCAATTTCTGTCAGAATTATATAACTGCACAGCACATGTGTGAGTACTATGTTCCGACTGTAAATCTACCATTCACATAGGTACACCTATGTGTCGTTCTTTGACTTCTGTGTGCCCTAGCAGTTGAGAGTGTCATGCTCTCTCTAATTTCTCTCTGATTGTGGCACATGTGTTGGATCATTGGATCATTCATGATGGTTGAGCTTAGTGGTGCCGATCCATGCATCATGTTCGTGAACGGGCGCCATCAGTTGGGATTGGTCATAACTTAGCTGCCTCGGCCTCTTATTGTATATTTTTGTAATTGTTTGTTATTCTAGACGCTTTCACGTGCACTTCTTTTTACATCGTTCTCACATAATTATATGTATTTTTTCAACAAGAATGATGTAACCAAAAACTTGTAATTAAAACTGATGGAAAAGAGTTTCCGTGGAGTTTCTTGCAAATTCTTATCCATTGAGACCTACTGACGCTTGCGAATTTGCACTAGTTGCATCTTTATTTTTTTAAAGTATTTTTATTTTTTTAAAGTATTTCAAAAGTACCTCTAAGGTTTATTTGAAATAAACTATTTTAAAAAAACCTGTTCTCCGCTGCACTGGAGGATATCTTCAAGGTTCTGGAATGGAGAGGGCTAGGCATCAACTTCAATCGCGAGTACATTACTCACCTTCGATTTGCCCACGATATAGTTGTCATGGCTGGGACTGTGAAGGACCTCAGTGCAACGCTCGATGGTTCGACCTCAGAAGACCAGAATCTCAATATACCAGATGCCCAAAAAACCAGATTATCTAAGCTTCCGAAAAGGTCTTAGACTGAACATGGGCAAAACGAAGGTTTTGTTTTTTAACGCCTATGTAATACCCACTACAACAACAACAGTTTCGCTCAAGACAGTTTGGGCTCAGTAGGTGATACCTAGATAAGATTCACATAGATCAGAAGCATTTCATGAATGGGAGTAGGCGTGTTCAAAATTGGGTGGAACAAAGCTGACGATATTATTTCACCATCATCATGTCAGCCGGAAAACGTCTACTGCAGGACTTAGGCCTACCCGTTTCACCACGCCACATCGGCCGGTCCTGTGCATCTCTAATCCATCGGATTCCCGCAAACTTAACCATATCATCAGTCCACTTAGAGGAAGGCCTTCCAACCACTGTATCCGTACACGGTCGCCACTCCAGAACATTTAGGCCCATCGACCATCCGTTCTGCGAGCGGTATCCATATACCCAGTGCCACTTAAGTTTGGCAATTGTTCGGGTTATGCCAGTAACCCTGGTTATCCTGGGAATGGCTTCATTTCTGATCGAAATCTCCGAGCAAAGCCCTCTCCATTGCCCTTTGGGTGACTTTGAGCCTTCTGATGAGGCCTATTGTAAGCGATCACGTTTCGGTCCCGTATGTAATCACTGGCAACACACACTGGTCATAGACATTCGTCTTGTGACACTGCGGTAAGTTGGACGAGAAGATACCGCGCAACTACCCGAACTGGCCCAAACGCTGCCCAGCCGAGTCGGATTCGACGGTTGACCTCTTTCTCGAAGTTAGACCTACTAGTCAAGTCAACAAGTGCTTTTTAGGTCAACATTTTTTCGCCTTCTCCGAAAATTATTATTGATTCGATTCGGAATGGCATGTAGATAGTTTTTGAGAAAATGCTAAGGCTATTTTTATCTCCTATTGTTTAAAAAATTGGTATAAACAAATGCGTTGTTTATGAGATAATTTAAAAAAAATCTAAATATTAGTCCTACAGTTCCGGGAGTTAAAACTTTTTTTAGGAAATTTTCTCTTCATTTTGGATCTTTTTTCAAATTTGAATTATCTTCAATAGTTTTTGAGATATTGATGAAAAATCAAACCTCCTTTTTTATTTTCACTTAATTGTTTATAACTATTGCAATTTTTGCGAGCGGCCTTAGCATTTTCTCAAAAACTATCTACATGCCATTCCGAATCCAATGACACCTCAATCATAATTTTCGGAGAAGGCGAAAAAAATTTGACCTGAAAAGCACTTGTTGACTAGACTATACCTTTTTTTTTTTGGGTGGGAAATCATTCAATGACTTCTCCCGCTCTGGGTGAAGCGGGAGGGCGTGTCAGACTTTTACTGACTAAAACCCACCCGTGTTCCTTCAGTTGCTTTTGCCAGGGCCACGGTAACTCTTTTTCAAATTTATCCGCGACCCAGACAGGCATCGGCCCTATCGGACCCCGTCACTGTGCTGACATCTCTTTGAGGCGCGCGTGGAACACTACGCGCCGTAAACTCGGGCTTGGTCCTTATCGGACGGCGAGCTACCCATTACTTTCCGTCCGCAAGCCCGCGCCTACGGTGGCCGGGAATCGGCTTACGACTCCCGACGCCCGGGTCGTCTCCTGCAGTGGTTAGGGGCATGAGGGCGCCTCCTTTGCGTCTCCCTCACGCGTTCCGCCTCCTCCTTTGCGAGCATAACTGCTTCGCAGAAGGAGGAGACAGCTTCCCATGCCCTCTCGCTCCGTACCATGGCCTGCACCAGGGCGGGACGCGAGAGGTCGCCACCGCCGATCGCCTCCATGAGGACACGGCGGTGCTCCGCCCAAGCGGAGCAGATCTCCACCGTATGCTCCACCGTGTCCTCAGGGCGGTCCACACAATGGTGACACCCGGGCGTTTCCTCCCGCCTTATCCTGAAAAGGAACCTCCCGAAACAGCCGTGTCCGGTGAGGACCTGCGTCAGGCGGAAGGTGAGGACGCCGTGACGCCTCTCAAGCCACTCCTCAAAGAGGGGCCTTACCGCCGCAATTATGGCGTGCCCAGCGCTGGGTTGCGACAATCGCCCTCTCCATGTCGCCTTGAGATCCTGCCGGAGCTCTGTCCGCTGAGCCGCAATTTGTCGCGGCAACGGAGTTTCGCCCCGGCATTTAGCCACCTCGCGCCATTCCCATATTTGCGCGAGGACTTTAGCTTCCAGATCCCATGGCGGCAATCCGGCAAGGAGGCTTGCCGCCTCACCGGAGACCGTGCGGTATCCCCGGACCGCCGGATGGCCATGACCCTTTGGGACGTGTTCAACCGGCGGGCTGGTCGCCGCCTCAGGGAACACGACCATACCGGTGCCCCGTAAAGGGCCATGGACCGCACGACCCCCGCGTAGAGCCTCCGGCAGGAGGCGTTTGGACCCCCTAGATTGGGCAGCAGCCGCTTGAGGGCAGCCCCCGCCTGCTCCAGTCTGGGAGCCAAACGTCGGAAATGCTCCACGAAATTCCACCGGCTGTCGAGGACAAGTCCCAGGTACTTCATCGTCGACCCGACGCCGATGTGAACCCCTCCTACCGTTATTTGGGATCCCGGCGGTGGTGCGTTCCGAGGACCGTGAAAACACATGGCCTCGGACTTGTGCAGGGCCACCTCGAGTCCCAATTGCCGGATCCTCTCGACGATTGTCGCAACCCCGCGTGTCGCTATTTCAGCCGCCGCCTGGTGCGACCTCCCTTGTGCCAGGACCAGCGTGTCGTCAGCGTAGCAAACCACGCTGACGCCACTAGGGAGATCGGCGCGCAGCACCCAGTCGTACCCGATGTCCCACAGATGCGGCCCCACGACCGATCCCTGTGGGACACCGCACGACATCTCTCGCCGTTTCCACTCTCCCTGGTGACCGGGGTAGATGACGGCCCTGTCCTTCAGATAGGCCTCGATCACGCGACAGGTAGGGCGGCATCCGGTGATACTGGAGAGCCTCCCTGATGCAGCTCCATGGCAGGGTGTTGAAGGCATTGGCGATGTCTAGAGACACCGCCAAGACGACTCCACCCCGGGCCACTGCTTCCCCCGTCGTGAGGGCTCGTACGCGCATGATGGCGTCCACCGTAGAGCGACCCCTGCGGAAACCAAACTGGCTCTCCGCCAGATCCGGCCCCACTCGCACAAGCTGCGCAACGAGGCGGTCTGCAATGACTCTTTCAAAGAGCTTGCCCACCTCATCGAGCAGCACGATGGGCCGGTAAGCGGACGGAGAGTCCGCAGGGCGCCCTGGCTTCTTAATGAGGACCAGTTTCCCCGTCTTCCAACGAAGTGGGTACTGGCCCCGCTCCAAACATGCGCTAAAGAGCCCCCTTAGTCGAGGCCCGAGAGCCTCCAAGGCCAGGACCCAGGCTTTTCCAGGTAAGCCGTCGGGTCCTGGGGCGGTATTTTTGGCATTTAGCCTGCGTACCGCCACTCTCAGCTCTACCTCGGTCACGTCCGAAGCTTCGTCGTCGTCGGCGGTGTGGTCCGCATTGGGCACCGCAGGAGGCGGAGCCATGGGCGGGGGAATATGTTCCCCTCGCGAAGGGAACAGAGCGCTCACCACGTCCTCTACGAGCTGCGGCCGGGGACTCTGCGTCAGCGGGGGAGCCCATGGGCGGAGTTTATCCCGCACCAATTTGTAGGGGCGTCCCCATGGATCCCTGTTCAGGGTTGCCAGCGACTCCTCGCGGGCCAATCCCTTGGCCCTCTTGATCACCGCTCGGAGGGCGGTCCTCGCCGCTCTGTACCTCTCGTATAGCTCCGCCTCAATGGCTTCCGTATCCGGGGGGCGGTTACGGAGCCTGCGATGCCTAGTGTACCGGCGTCGCGCAGCAACGCACGCCTGGCGTAGAGCCGTAAGTTCCGGCGACCACCAGTACACCTGGCGCCGGGCGTGTCCTGGCTGGACCCGGGGCATTGCCACGTCACATATCTCGGACATGGCCTCCCGGAACCACTCCGCCTCGTCGTTGATATCAGCAGGCCTGTCCGGTGATGGCACCCAGGCCTGCACGATCGAGGCTTCCAGGAATAGCTCCCGGTCCAGCTGCTTCAACGCCCACCGCGGACCACTCGGGGTCTGTCGGACCGGCACGCTCGAGGTCTGGGTGGAGACGTCGAACCGGATACACCGGTGGTCGGAATAGGTCTCCACCTCCTCCATGACGCGCCAGTCGACGACACGCGGTGACAGAGCGGGGCTGGCGAAAGAAATGTCCACCACCGATTCGCCCTGCATCCCCACACACGTGGGGACAGAACCCCGGTTTAGGATGACCAGGCCTGTCTCCAGGACTAGACTATACCTAACAGGACGAAAAATTTAATTAATTAATGGCCGATTTCTGAATTGAGTATTTGTAGTTAAGAACGGGTCACACATCATCATCATCACATTATCAGCATATTAATGTTCCCAGTGCTGGGACACAGGCCTCCTCTCTGTGAGAGGGAATGGGCCGTAATCCATCACGCGGGCCCAGTGCGGGTTGGTGGATGTCACATGTCTTCGAATTTTTGGTTCTAGGACATGCCGGTTTCCTCACGATGTTTTCCTTCACCGTTTTGAGAGCAGTGGTGATGAAATAATTTACACAAAGTAAAGCGCCTGCCTGGGCTCGAACCCACGACCTACAACTTGTAAATCGCCGCCGACACCACTGGGCCACCACTGCTCTTGCTCCAGAACGGGTCAAACAACACTTAAATGCCAATAGTAATTTAATTAAAATACTCAACTTCAAATACTTAAATCAGAAATCGGGGGTTAATCGTTAAAAGGTACAAACTGATCCATTAACTGACCCACTAACCCCTCATAACTAGGCGATCCGGCACCCAGATCTATGTGAGACACAATAGCTTTTTATTGTTTCAGTTATTTACGGCATACAAGAGGTTAAGCAAGAGGTACCCTTGAGGTTGGCTTACGTTTCTACGCTATTTATAACTTGATAGCCGTGATAGCCGCCTTCTAAACAATAAAATTGCCGCTTCAAACAGCTACTCTTTAGCCGAGCCATCACAATTACAAAAGAAACTAGGCCTAAACTAAATAAATGAAACCATATAATTTATTTTCATTTTAATCTTTTACAAACTCTTATGTAGCCTTACATGCATGCAGAGCAAAACTGTTCCAGAATAAATTATAGTAAACATAATTAATATAATATGCAAATCTTCGCACAGCGACCATTTAATAAAGCTTTCTTTCATCAAACCCAAAGCAAAACAGACAGTACATAATATAAAAGTGGGAACTGCGATATGTCTGTGAGCTTTCGCGTTAAATGCCCCAAATAAAATCTCTGGGTTATCGGGATATATAGTAGGTCCGACGAGACTGGTTAATACTGATAAAACTGCACCGAACAAGCCTGGAATCAGAAGTGTATTTAAATTTTCATGGTTTCAACACAACGCAAAAGAAGACTTCGGGAGTCTTCTTTTGCTCCTTGAGACTCATAAAAATAGATACAAACGTAATTATAATTATATCTCATTTGTCTACGCTAGAGGAAAATGATAAAAGCATTCAAAGAAGATGCAACCATCATTATGTTTCGTCCATTTTACAATATGGTTTTAGTAGTAACCTCAGGACGAAAGAAAACTTACTGACGTCCTCGTCCGCGAGTAGATCTGCAAAAGTGGAGGTGGACCGACCATATGATGCGCGACAACTGTGGGAAATGGAGCAAGGCACTGACAGACTGGTACCCAATAGACGGGAAAAGAAAAGGTGGAAAACAGTCTGAGATGGAGGAAGTTAATTAAAAGGACGCCTGATGTAAGGTGGAGACGAGTAGGTTAGGACAGATCCCAGTGGAAACTCTTAGAGGAAGCCTATGCCAAAAAGACACAATGAGAGATTAGAAATATTTTGTTCGCGGGAAAACAGCGGTGGAAACCCTAAAGCCCCAGATTCTATTTTTGTAAATACCTGAAAGTGCATGACATGATTTAGACATGTTTCCTAACGCGAAAATTGTCCCAACGACACCAAACAACACTGCGCATACTTCTAAGAAAAAATGCTGGAACTTTTTGTCGTCGGCTTTCAACTGCATTGATCCGCCAAATAATGAGCTGAGCATCATAATTCCCGAAGGCATAAATACCTGGAACTGAACAAATTTGTATTCATTAAATTGGTACAATATTTGATGTAAATAACGAAAGAAAAAGTGTTGTGTTGTGATTGTAAGGCATCTTCTTCTAAACCTTTTTATGTGCGTTTTCCATGTCTACTTCTCAGCACTTGAGCATACCCAAACAATCAACATATATTATATAAGCTCCCCACTAATGCAACTGACTACGATGATTTCCTTTGTCATTTTGAGACCATCCTGAGATGTTGACGTAGATGTCCGTTACCAATGGAACAGTACTAAAGTTTTATCGGATCAAATCAGGAAGATTTTAGACCATGAAAGTACTTACTCCCATTGTACACAGCAAGATATGAATGTTCATTGAAATTGGTAGTTTAAAATTCAACGTAAAGGCAAACACTGTGAAGACTGTAGTTCCTTTTAACAACATGACAAATGTAAATAGAGCTGCATACCATCTTTTTCGATTATAGACCGAAGCTGTTGAATCAACTAATACTATTTTTACGGTGCCAACAAATTCGTGACGTTTCCCACTGTCTGAGGCTCCTTTGACTTCCTTGCCTTGGCATTCGAGGTCACAGGTTCTTAACACGCCTTCCATACTTTATAATTTTTGTAGAAACCTACAATTGTTTGTACATTAAATTATTTACATACATAATGCCATCTATAAAATGTATGACGTTTTAGAATAACCATCAACCGAGCCGTCAACGTCAACTGTTAGGTGCCAACACAGATTATTATTTAATATCTTTACAGCAAATAGGTGGTATGTGGTATGCTCGGCGTTGCCTTGCGTGTTCGAATCAGAAATGAAGACATATGCAAGAGAACCAGAGTTACCGACATAGCCCGAAGAATTGCCAATCTTAAGTGGCAGTGGGCAGGGCACATAGCTCGCAGAACGGATGGCCGCGAACCGGAAGTGGAAATCTTTCCACTAGGTGGACCGATAAAGGTTGCAGGAATCCGCTGGGTCCGAGACGCACGGGACCGGAAATAATGGTGACTAATTGGGAAACTAGTTTGTTCACTTGATTATTTCATTTACGCAAGTTCATTATTGCTTTGATAAATTTAACACCTTTGCAATTACAGTTGCAGCGATAAAGATTTATCGATATCTGTGAATCCCATTACTAGCATTTTATAGGTATTAAATAGAAAATAAATGACTTAGCCTAGAGAGCATATTTCCGATGCGCTGTGCTTGGCGTTAAAAGTGTTAAAATTATCATCATCATTCTCTTGTTTTTATCACAACATCGCCATAATACGGTTGTTGAATATGAAGCATTTAACCTTATTTAAATAATATCGTCATCCATGTTTCACCCATTCATGAAATGCTTCTGATCTGTGCGAGTCTTATCCAGGTATCAGCTACTGGGCTAACTGTCTAAGAGTTAAATCGGAAATCGGGACTACCCGTGGACTTCCACGGTGGATGATTCACATCCAAATCTGGCCGATGGTTGACCAACACTCGTCCTACAAATCTATCATACAGTTAGTGCGTTTTAGATCCATGCAGGGCTCGCTGAAAGCCAAGTGAGTTCCTTATATCTCCATGCAATCACAACGTCTCAAAACTGCAGACCATGGCACCTATTGCTAGAAAAGCAGCTAAATAGTTTGAAATCAATTTTAATGTTTTGAATTTTGAAAAACGAAATCAATTAAATAGTGAAAAGGCTCAAACAGGTCACCCAGGCAAGAGGTACGATTAAGTGGGTAAGGTATCTCTACTGCGTTTATGATTCACGCCATCAATAATCGTGGCATTATGTAGACGTGATTAGGTTGCCTTAAATCTTGGAAGAGAAAACAAACCAATAAAATTTATTTTTTACGTTCGTCCATCCGTCTGTCACAGACGTTTGTCGCGGCAACTTAACGAATAGTCTTTTGATATGTTTCAATATCGTTTAAAGCTTTTTGTGTATTCCAAACTGGAAAATATCAAAGCATTATTAAAAAAAACTAGCTTCAGCCAGCGGCTTCGCCTGCGTGAAAGTCGAAAATTATCCCGTGGGAACATATTCCCGTAATAAAAAGTGGCATATGTGCTCTTCCAGACTATAATCTATCTCTGTGGTAATTACAATATTTCATCCAGATCCGTCCAGCCGTTTGAGCGTGAAGAAGTAACAAACATACAAACACACACACACACACACACTCACAAACTTTCGTTTCTAAGTTAACGTGTTCCTCCTCAAACAATAACCTTCTCAAACAATAATAAAAATTTATACTTTTTAGCCGAACTATCACCTTTTAGAACAGTGGTTCTTAACCGGTGGTCCGCTGACAACTGGTGGTTAGTGGAAGTACCCGAAGTGGTCCGCGAAGTCATCCAATAGTAAATTGTAATACAAGGGTGGAAAGTAGTACGAGTTTGCAATACCCTACACACCCGTGTATCACACGACATTTTTCAATACAGTTGTGGGATATAGTAAAAACAAATCAAAGAATTAGATTTGTTTATTTACAAAAAAATAAAATTTTCGCGCGTTTTTGCAACTGGACATATTGTTTTTACAACGAAAACAGCCTACACAGCCTATTCGATTTTAGACAAATGTTGATGTGAAAATAATTAAATTAAAACTGATAATTAAATATATTAAACAACCATTTAAAAGTCTTTTGAGAGTTCAATGCGTTCAAACTTAAGGAATCATTTATTTTTCCTCGTATAAAATCTATCCCATTATAATCTATGTATGAAAACTCTTTGCTACTAAACTTTTTAAATTGACTTATAAATTTAAAACTCAATTGCAAAAGTAATGATCGAACTCGTAAACAAAAGTCACGACCGCGTAACAGAAAGATGCCTATGCATAAGATTTAATTTTCGAATCATAATTATAACCTCTGAAAGTACGCCATGTTTAACAACTGTATTGAAATAGTACATTGTGATACAAGGGTGGAAAGTAGGTTGTAACCTACACGCCCGTGTATCACACGACGTTTTTCAATACAGTTGTGGGAAATAGTAAATACAAATTATAGTAAATATGCAAAAGATTTAATTTTCGAATCATAGTTAGGTATAGCCTCTGAAAATACGCCATGTTTAACAACTGTATTGAAAAAAAAAAGTTAAAATACTGTTGATTTTGAACGATGGTATAATATGCACTGTACGTGTTTTATTCAAAAGTAGCTTCTGCCAGCTGCTTCGCCCGCGTGAAAAGTATTTTATCATCCCAAGGGAATATTATACCGGAATAAAAAATAGCATATGTGCTATTCTAGACTATAGTCTACCTCTTTGCCAAATTTCATCCAGATCCGGTCAGCCGTTCTTGCATGATTGAGTAACAAACAAACATCTACCCAACCATTCATCCAAACTTTCACATTTATAATATTAAGTAAGATTGATAGCTAGAGCAACCCTACTTTATTTATATTTACCGTATATTTATTACCTCCAAACAGTTGGCGGTCCGTGGCAAGACCAAAACTCCTCACTCAAAGGTTAAGAATCACTGGTTTAGAAAGAAACTGTGCCTAAAATAAATAAAAAAGCATGAAGCATTGTATTTTTATTTTAAACTTTTAAAAACCTTTCTTAAGCCTCACACGCATACAGAGCAAAGCTGTTCCATTATATATGAGAGTAAAAATAATTAATATTTTATTTAAATATCTGCACGGCATCCACATAAGGAAACTTTCTTTCGTAAATGCCAAAAGAAAACATAATGTACACAATATAAAAGTAGTAATTGCGATAATTCTGTGTGCTTTCTTGTCAAATAGCCCGAACAACGTTTCTAATTTCGTGGTGTACGTAACAGGTCCGATGAAACAGGTTACTATTGATAAAATTGCACCGAAGAAGCCTGGAATCAGAAGTTATTTTTGTTGTTAATTATTATATTTTTTGATACAACACGAAATATACAATACAAACATAATTTTATTAATCTATCTATATCTATAAAAGCGAAAGGTGACTGACTGACTCACTGATTGATCAATCAACGCACAGCCAAAACTGCTAAGCCTAGAAGCATGAAATTTGGCAGAAACCGGGACCTTATGGTCCCGAGATAGTCAAAGTAATGTTTATTAAAAAAAATACAGAGAGATGCATAGTACAGCATATTACAATGAATGGCTGGAGTACTTATTATGTGTATAGCTGACGTGTACTGAAAATACATAATCAAACATTTCCTGAACGAGATTAGTTTTTACAAAAAAACTACTGTTATCGTGCTAAAAATCGTGCATAATATAAACTTTTGACTGACTGTGATAAAATTCACACTCATTTTGAAAAGTGCTATTTTGCATCAAGTGCACAGTCCTCGTCAAACCCGATATAATTAAAGAACATGCGTGTGGTAATATAACTTTTCCTGAACAGCCAGGTAAAATCGAATGTAAATGTTCAGTTGGCAGAAACTACACATCAGTAAAAATTAAGCTGCTAGACTACGAAGAAACTATTCAACCCAGCATCGTTAATAATAAACCATCGTTAGTAGTACGATCAGTAGGTACCTGTGCAAGTTGTTGACAACTTTGGGGACCTGCCTCTGTTGCAGTTATAGATACGAAAAAATCTTGCTGTGCTGTCGGAGGACACATATTCGCGAGCTGGCTGTTTTTTATTTAAGTACAACTTTTAAGTATGTAAACCCTTTCCTTGCAGCCGGGTAATTAGGTATTTGAAGATCGAAGTGTTATTGAAATTGTACTTGGATATGTTTTAACTCATGCAATGGACAAAAATAACAGCATGGTTTTCTTGATGGCACGGGAATTGCCAAGTGCTTCAGAATTTGAACATGACAATCTGCCTAGCCTTTTCCTAACTACATTAGGGTCGGCTTCCAGTCTTACCGGATTCAGCCAAGTATCAGTTTTTTACATGGAGCGACTGCCTATCTGACCTCCACAACCCAGTAACTGGGTAACACGGTACCCCTTGACAAGACTGGTGTCAGATCTCAAACTTCTGAATACCCGTAACGACTGTCAAACATCTTCAAATGACAGCCGGGACCGTGCTTTCCGAGGCACGGAGGTAACTCGTTATGTTGAAATGGTCATCCATCCACGGACCGACCTCGTCAAGCGTTGCTTAACCTTGATGATTGACCAGTGCAGCTGTTATTATTTAGCCACGAACTCCTCAGAATTAGAACATGACATTACACACATTGATAAACTAAAAGGCAAGGTCTGGTCGCGGTCGTGTAGTTTGTGTTCCCGAGAAATATATGATCAACTTCATCCAAAAAGTAGTACCTACTATTGCTTAAGTAAAAGAAAAAAATACAAGAATGCTAGTCGAAGAAATAATTATGTTAACCAACTAAAGAAGAATCCAGAAAAAATAATTAGTTCCTTGAAAAGACACATAATAATCTGAAGTTTGATAGGTTATCTACTGTGGCTTACGTAGACATCCTATTTTTTACCCGGCTGCAAGGAAAGGGTTATGTGTTTCGCGCGTATCTTGTATGTATGTTTGTATGTATGTATGTATGTAAGTATGTTTGTATGTATGTAATATTCTTTATTACCTCGTATCTTCCAAACCTCTTGACGGATTTTTGTAATTAAAACATCGTTAAATAAGTCTTGACCGCCCGAGTATTCTTAGATAGGTGAAGTTAAAAAAAAACAAACATGGCGGATTTTGGGCGCCATATTGTGCGGGTCCCAATTTTTTTTTTCTTCCAAACCCATCGAGTAGGGTATCAAAATGAAGGGTTTCAAGAGCTGATTGCAAAAATACATACTACTTATATGTTTAAAAGTACTACGAAAAAAAAAATAACTAAAAAGTTGTAAATAAAAAAAGTTAATTTAAAAATCAAAAACACGGAGAGTTTAATATTTCGTTTATAGTCATCATGTGGAAATTCATAGTAATACGAGTATCTGCTGTCTTAATTCTGGCTAAGGCATCAAATATACAAGATATCTACGGAAAATCGGTGCCGGTGGTTGATTATCAACCTAATTCCAATCCAATATGTCTCGACTAAATATTTCTCTCCCATACAACAAACGTGATTTCTTTTGCCGTTTTTTGCGGTAATGGTACGGAACCCTTCGTGCGCGAGGCCGACTCGCACTTGGCCGGTTTTTACAACAAGATTTAGTAAATATTAATTGATTAAATGCAGGTCATTCTCGTTTATCATATTTGGCTTCGACATTCAGTCCGATAACTATAGCAAACCTGAACCTAATATAAATATAATGAATATAAAAACCAAAACAAAATATTTTAAAAATTAAACGAAAGCCGAATCTGGTTAGACTGGAAGCCGACTCCAAAGTAGTTGAGAAAAGGCTAGACAAAAGAGGAGGCCTGTGTCCCAGTAGTGGGAACATTAATAGGCTGATGATGTGATGTGATACACCATTATATAGGTAAGTCTTCTCTCAATATTGGTGCGTCATGTGTTCGACCACTTTCTGTAACGTTTTTTGTTCAATTTCCATGCACGAAGAAGCGATACAAATGATACAATCGCACAATATCGAATAAGCAACGCTACTAAAATGCTTTTAAACGTTTTTACGTGCAACGATAACTTCGTAATTTTTCTTCTTTCGTTTTTTCATTTCTGTAGGCTACGCGAAGTATTATAAAAAAATCCAGTCAAATATCCACTTATTACATCGGAGGCATTACTAACTACAAAAATAACTGGCAAAATGCGGGTGAAGGTACTATAAGGTTGGTGCTCTACCTAATCGGACCCGGGAAAACGGGGGCTTCCACCACTTAAAAAAAAAAAAAGGTGTTGGAAGCCCCCCTACTTTTCCGGTTTCGTTTTTGTAAATACCTGAAAGTGCATGGCATGTGAAAGCCATGCTCCCTAACGCGAAACATGTCCCAAGGAAACCAAACAACACTGCAGATACTTCTAAGAAAAAATGCTGGAACTTTTTATCTGCGGGTTTCAGCTGCGTTGATCCGCTATATAATGAACTGAACATCATAATTCCTGTAGTCATAAACACCTGGAACTGTAACAAATTTGTATTAATTAGATTAATTCAATTATTTATTTTAAGGCGAAAACATCTTATTGTAAACCTCTTTTTTATGCGTTTTCTATGTCTATCTCTCAATTTCAAGTTACTAAAGGGTCTTTCAACAAGGACGGGTCGATGTTAAAATTCAATAAAACAAGATGTGTGTGAGATAATAAAGAAATTTATTTTTTATTTAAAAGGCCCATTTATGCCATTATGGATGGAATATGACATCGTTCAAATGTCCGCCGCGGCTTCGTATGGTGGCACGAATCCGAGAGGTCCAATTTTTTATGACTTGCCATGGGCCTATTAAATAAAAAATAAATTTCGTTAATATCTCACACACATCTTGTTTTATTCAATTTTAACATCGACCCGTCCTTGTTGAAAGACCCTATATTACGGTGCAAAATAAGAAATTGAGTATCATCATCATCATATCAGCAAAGACGTCCACTGCTGGACATAGGTCTGCACCGGCCCAGTGCATTTCGCATCCAGCGGACTCCCGCCACCCTCACCAGGTCATTTGTCCACCTGGTAGGAGGCCTTCCAAAGCAGCGTTTACTGGTTCGCGGTCGCCACTCCAGAACTTTTTGGCCCCATCGACCATCCGTTCTGCGAGTAATGTTCCCTACCCACTGCCACTTAAGTTTCGCAATTCTTCGAGCTATATCGGTAACCCCTGATTCTCGCTACATTTCTGATTCGATCACGCAGGGGAACGCCGAGCATAGCCCTCTCCATTGCTCTTTGGGTGACTGTAAGCTTTCTGAGGAAGCCCACTGTTGAGTATACCTAAACGTAAACTGCGTATATGGTTACCACTGTTGTGACGGACTAAGATAATTACCATGGCCATTTTGAGAGCATTCGTGATGAAATAAACTACACAATATACCTGTCTGGGTTCGAACCCACGAGCTTAATTCAGAACCGTTACCAATGGGCCAGCACTAAAGAAGTTATCAAAACAAATTGGACAATTTAAGTACTTACACCCATTGTACATAGCAAGATATGCATGCTTGTTTTCATTGGTAGATTAAAATCCATCGTAAAGAAAAACATTGTGAAGACTGTAGCTCCCATGAACAACATGGCTACTGTAAATACCGCTGAATACCATATTTTTAGTTTATAGTCCACAGGTGTCGACTCAACTAATACTATCTTTACGGGACCGACAAATTCTTGTTGTCCTGCAGCTGCGGCATCTTTAACTCCTTTGCCTGTGCATTCGAGATCACACTTTCCTAACATTTTGAAGTCTGCCATATTTTAAATCTACAGCTGTTTGTACTTTAAATTATTTACATAAATATTGCTGATATAAAATGTATGACGTTTTAAAATAACCGTCAACTGCTCCCATATTATTATATTTTTACTCTTTGATCAACTGTTAGGTGACGTCAGGCCAACACAGATAACTATAATTTTACAGGTAAAGGTGGAAGTGATTCAGCCAGATTGAAATGCTTAAAGCTATTTTTATGGATTTGCCTTCAAAGTTATAATTAATCTTATACGAACGCACACAGAACAATTAATATTCGTATTTGAAGAGAATCCAATGTTTTGCAAACTGCCGGCCGGACGGGCCCACGGGACTTTAGAGAGTTGCCCGTTGCGTCACAAACTTCTATGCAAACTGGTTGACTTCAATTATAGACTCTATTCCAAAGGATTAAAGATTCAAAGACACAATAAACCAGTTTGCGTATCAGTAATTCAGTTATGGGAGCGTGAAAAAACGGATCGCAAGCGTACACATGGCGCGATCCCTTGTCGACGATGTCGCGCGGAAAGGCGCAAGGCGGAAGGTCATTTGAAAATGAAAAAACCGGCCAAGTGCGAGTCTGACTCACGCACAGACGGTTCCGTATAAATAGCTACATTCATCAAAATGAATAAGTAACATTACTAACGTTCATAAACAATGAAATAACCGAACATTGTCCTACGAAGGGACAAAATTAACTTTGCCGTTCGAAAACTGTTAGAGCCATACATCAAAATACAAAATTTTTACTTTTCTAAGTACATTTTATAAGTTGGTCGACTATTACTCGTAAACTTGTAAAGCCTACTTAGCTGTGACAATTTTCCTTTTAATTTCGTTATATATACTACAGCCTTGATTTTTTTCACATATCGATATATTATGCCAAATTATATCTTTCTAGTTACTAAGAGTCTCTGAGCCAAGCTGCGGATGGATCGACGGACAGACAGACGGACATGGTGAAAATATAAGGTTTCCTTGTTGACTACAGAACCCTAAAAATGGACAAAATTTCATAAATTTTTAGTTATATAAACCCAAAAACATTTTTTTTTTTAATTGTCGTCATCATTCTTTTGCACTTATCACATTATTGCCATCGTCCGGTTGTTTTTACCCGACTGCAAGGACAGGTGTATGTTTTATATAAAGTATAGCTGTTCCCCGCGGCTTCGCTCCCGTGGACCACCCCACAGGACCGGTTTTCGGGACAAAAAAATAGCCTATGTTACTCAGGAATAATGTAGCTATCTATTGGTGAAAGAATTTTTCAAATCGGTCCAGTAGTTTCTGAGCCTATTCGGTACATACAAACAAACAAAAAAATCTTTCCTCTTTATAATATTATTACTACCCTAGCCTACCTACCCTACCCTACCCTACCTACCCTACCCTACCTACCCTACCTACCCTACTCTACCCTACCCTACCCTACCCTATATCTCAAGTTGGACCAGACTGCTCACGGTGTGCCAATTTAATTTAAATCGGTTATGTAGTTTAGGAATCCATCGCGGACAAACATCGTGACAGGAGATTTATATATATTAGATTATTATAGTATAGATTGAACCTTATTTATACATAATATTTTAATAACAAAAAAATATTATCGGGATCGTAGCGGGTAGCGTTCTGTAGTTTCTGCTTACTCGCATTGTAAAAAGACATGAGTGTAAACATTATCTTTAGCTTTGTCCCACCTATTGTTGCATCCTCTCATTTACGAAATGCTTCTGATCTGAGCGAGTCTTGGCCAGGATGCCCGGACCCGGAACAGTGGACATCCACGATGCGTGCTCCACATCCACAACTGGCTGATGGTTGATCAACACTCGTCCTACCCATCTATCAGTGCATCTACGGATTTATTTTTTAATTTTATAGGCTTGCATTTGACCACTATCTTACCTCATGGAAACCGATGATGTGGACCATAGAGAAGAACGCTTGCCTAGAAGTAAACTAGGTAGATATTCTTGACATAAATACCCCCAGGTTGTTGCTATTAGGAAACACAGACACCGGCAGGGATTTTTTGGAGAATCTGATCCATGCAGTTTGAGCTCTTTTCTAAGCATCAATTGACTTCCTTAACCTCCACGCCATCATTACGTATAAAGGCTTATGGAAATATTATTATAATTTTTTTATTGTTTTAGGGCAATTATTTTTCCAGGTGACAATCACAACCAAGCGAATATTTTTATGAAGTCACATACACATTTATCAATACAATGGATTACGTTTACTTATGAAGATAGTATAATCTTTTTTTTAATGACATACGGAAGGATAGAATTTATAAATCATCAGAGTAAAGTCCGTTGCCTAAACAGATTATTGTAGTCATCATCATCATATCAGCCGGAAGACGTCCACTGCTGGACATAGGCCTCTCCCAAGCATCGCCACATTGACCGGTCTCGTGCGTCTAGCATCCAGCAGATCCCCGCCCTCACCAGGTCATCGGTCCACCTAGTGGGAGGCCTTCCAACGCAACGTCTTCCGGTTCGCGGTCGCCACTCCAGAACCTTTCTGCCCCATCGGCCATCCGTTCTGCGAGCAATGTGCCTTGCTACTTAAGTTTTGCAATTCTTCGGGCTATGTATTATTGTGTGATAATTGTAGTAAATTCAATTAATATTTAGCTATTTAAGTATCTCAGAACTTTTGTATCGACGTATCATTCCAATGTTAAATACTGTCCTTTACAAAATACTATAAAGTCTTTAGTTTCTCCATAACCGGTTTCAAAGCACTATAGGTCTATCCACACATATCAGGGCCGTGCCCGGGACGTTTATATGAACTCGTTCACACACGTCCGTGCACGGGCCCGGGCACGTCCCGTGCACGGACGTGTGTGAACGAGTTCATATAAAATGTACGTACCGATATTTTTTGAGCTCCTGACGGGGCACGGTCCGTCCACGTCCCTGGCACGGCACGGTATATGTGTGGATAAACCTTAAGAGGCCAAAGAAAGTATCTTCCGTTACTTATTCTAAGAGACTATTAAAGGACCAACCCAAACATCCAACAGCCTGGGTCTTCTGTTGGGTTTCCACGAAAATTAACAGAGTGAAAAGAGTGCCCTCACAATAATCTCTTTGTCGCCTGGTACGATCCTCATTCAGAAATAACATATTACACCCTACTTATTATTAGGCCAATATGACGTTCTTATATTGTAACAAAATCAAACTATTTTCCTGTTGGTGCACCGTACTTCCGATAAACTAGTATACTTTACTATTGTTATTGAGAGCAGGGGTTCGCGCGAATCCGGTAGTTATCATAAAAAGTAATGATGCTAACCGTCATATCAATATCTACAAATTGTTTTATTTTATGATAAAATCGTCATCAGTGTCAAATAGTGTGTGTATTACAAATGGTGCAATAGATACCGAACACGGATAACATAATCAAATGGGCCCATTATCCCACATACTCTTTGGAGAAAGTAAAATAATACGAAATATCATTGATACAATATATTCGGCTTATAGCGATACCGTGATTCACATGATAGCATAAATAAAACAAGAAAGTTCATTGATTGTTCTCGATGAAATAATAAATAGTTGGTAGGCGTTTTTTCTGTGGCTAGTAGAAGTGCATGTTCTAACGCATAAAATCATATAGGTACATACTTAAAATCGTTTTCCTTTGCCGACGGACGTAGAGTTTCCACTAGTCTACTCTTATTTAAGAACCTCGAAATTTCTATCATATTAAGTGTAATTAAGAACCAATTCAATTTCATTCTTCTTCAAAATCGACAAATTCGGAAGAAAAATATTTTGCAGATGTCGATTCTCTATCTAATAGTTCTATCCGTTCTCACTCTTCTGTCTCTTTCACACATTCAGTGACCCCTTAAAGTTACCTAATCTATCGTGTCTTACAATTGACTTAGTCTATATTCAACCTAATTTTAATAAACATGTAATTACACCGAGACAATCCGTAAATGACCAGCTTCGTGTTTTTAATGCTCATTCGGGATGAAGCCATAATCCCCGACAAAATGACTTCACCTCAGAGATTCAACCTCCTCTGACAAAACGATACGCTCCTCGCCTACCACCATTACCTTTTATTACTGCAAAGGTACACGAGTTTGCTTTTTTGACGTATAAATATAAGAAATTGTTGTAATAAAAGTGAATATCTCGGGTCGCCTTAATACAAAGAATAATTTGTTTGAACCTAAAAAGAGTCGCAGAAAATATTTTGGAGCAAACAGCGCTTGTAAAATTTTTATGTTTGTGGGATGAGGTAACAATGTGGTTGTGAAAAGAAATAGTATTTGCGTTTTGCTTGGCGCAAAATATTTAAAAGTTTTCGTTGATATCCAACTGGACTTTGGTACACCGTTAACTAACATTGTATTATCAAAACCGACTAGATAATACATATATAAATGTTTTGGTTTAAAACATTTTTGGAATATAGTTTCTATAAAATCGTTTCTATAAACATCAGCCACAGTAGTTTTCCCAAACCGACCCATGGAACAAAGTAAGTGCTGTTATTACTTTTTTCAAATCAAACCCTGTTTATTTCAGCTTATAATAATGGTTTATTACATATTTCGAATTAATTTAGAACGCCCCGGTCACAATTCTGGTGGTACCGTTTGTCTAATTCACTCCTGCCATACCATGCATGCATGTCAAATTAAGCACTCATAGAACAAACAAACACAAACTCCAATCACAAGTATGTGTGCAATCTGCGTAACGATATAACATAAATTCCCTGCATCACCTCCTTTGACTGAAAGAAGTCGAGAAAAAGCAATAAGACTGCAGAAAATATGGATCCAGTAACCAATAAACATTGGAACGTTTATCAAATCGCAATAAACTCGAACACTATGATACACAAACACTAGCAATTGTAAAACCTTGATAAATTCCAGACAGCATTACATAACGCTGTACAATAAACATTCAAAAATATGACCACTATAAACACATTTTAAACTTATTGATAACGCAATGAAATCAATTACAAAAACTGTATCATAAAATACTAAGCGAAGGAATTAATTCGATTGGCAAAGCAATTACGGCCAGTCACGATGGCCAGTGATTCATGATCTTCATTACGACGTAAATCATTTTGTGGTGGACGTGTGAATTTACATAGGGCCTACAAGAATTTCTATAAACATGCAAATTGATAAGGTGAAAAGTTTGCGATCGCCAACGGAATATCGTAACACTTTTTATTTACTCGCCATAAGTGAGCGCGGCTGTTTATTGAAGTTGCACCTTCTTGTAGTTACTACGCTTTGTAACAATTTTGATATTTTGTAGTTTGTGTAGAAGTTGCACGTTCCTGTCGTGGTCATTATTACTACATCCTATATCTTTGTAATCACTTGATATATTTTAAGGGTTGGGCTAATATACATTCAGCTGTCACATTCGCGCGACACATTCGCGGTCACATTTTATTTCTAGAAGTAAACTATCAGGAAATCAAGCTAACTCATGCTCATGATTAGAATTTATTTTAAAAGGTTTTGATAAGATAGTGAGATAAGCCAGTTTTTGACCCGGATCCAATTAGATAAGCTCTTTTGTGTACATTGTACGGCTGGCGTTTATCTACGTCTAATATACAAAACGTTTACAAAAAGATAATATATAATAAAGCCCACAATAATGAATGAAATCCTCATCCAATTTAATGATGAAGAAGTACAACCTTCTGCTACTTTGTAATTAAAGTTGATATATATTTATGTTTGAGCTCACAGAATAAGGAAGCAGAAGTAGGAATGGGTCGGCCATATTAGTCGTAGAACCGATAACCGTTAGGATAGGGGTGTTCTTGAGTGGAGACCACGAATGGATAAACGTAAGGTGAGAAGTGCTCAGGCTTAGTGGAACGACGATCTTCACAGGGTGGCTGGTACTGCTGGTAGCAATTGGATGAGAGCTGCTGAAAATCGAGATAAATGGCATGCTATTGGAGAGGCCTATGTCCAGCAGTGGGCTGCTATAGTCTGATGATGATAAAATGTTGTAAGCCCCTCTTTGTTATCACACCTAGAAACACCTAAAATAAAGTAAGCATTAAAGATTTTTATTGTAAGTTATAAAAAATATGTTTCTAGGTCTCCCAAATACATAATAATTATAATCTTTATCGTCTTATTTAATCATAGCATATCAGATGTTTTGGTAATACGTGATCATTATTATCAGTGTCACGTAAGCTATTAGGTTGTTGAACCAACTTTATTTTTGTAATAAATGAAAAGATCATAATTATATAGGTTTTATTACAAAACTATTTTTAGTATTTTTTTAATAATTACAAAGTAATATCAATTGAAAATACTTTTTTAATTCATTATAGAAAACACACCGACAGTTCCCGATCAAACCCGAGCCCGTGTGACGTCACGATGTTAATTTCTTCTCATAGCACACAACTGATACAATGTTTTGACTTTTAACCGATTCAATCTTGTTATGATCGTCAATATATTGATGAACATATCAAAAATACTGGACGTATTAAGTTACGTGCTTGTGTCGTATCATCATGTACGAATACTACAAAAAAAAAGCTAAATAAATGTGATTCGCGCAATAGACATAATGAATCCTGGAGCCTTTATGAATTCTTTATCACACATGACTAAATAAAATTAGCTGTTATAAATCATATTTTGGCACAAATTATCGGATATTTTTAGTCAATTCACGTGTAGGTAGGTGACACTATACCATCGTACAATTCCTTGAGCATTATGAAATGGCGACCAATCGTGGCAGTTCGTAGTTAGGTGGTAAAAAAAATATTTAAGAGTTTTACGCAACGACAATACAATAATTAATAACATGTAACGTTTTAAAATACATAAAAAACATCGATATTATTTTTTATTTCATCTACCCAATTGACTATTATTATCCACGTATATGAAAGTCACAACCGATATAAAACCAATCCGACCAATATTAACTTATTGGCAGTTATATGTTTGAGCCGTTTGGGGTTGAGACATTAGGTCCATGGGGTCCGAGTGCTCATCGAGTGTTTCGAGACATAAGTAAACGGTTAGTCGAGTCTTCGCGTGACCAAGGGGCTGGCCTTTTCTTCAGCCCGAGAATCAGCATTGCAATTCAACAATAACACCAGGAGAGATAATGGTCATCACTATTTCTCATGATGGTAAGGAATGATGTGGTCGACGGTGAAGCACGCTTGCCTAGGATTAATCTATTCACTCTTGACTTAAAGACCCCTAGATTATAGCTATCAGGAAACAAAGACTCTGACAGATAATTTCCACTTCTTATCTCTACGCATAATAAAAGCAATATTTTTCGATGATGATTTTTGAAAAAGCTGTATTCGTCTGTGTCTGTTTGTCTGTGCACGCATCATGTAAAATGTATAAAACCAATGTAGATAGTTTTTATACATAAAGATTGTGCATAACTCGAAGTATTACTTAGTTTTTGTTACATCGCAATCAGTTCAATCTTTCAAAAGTTAGATGAATTTAAAGTGATAAAGAAGTAAAATATCACAACACACGCAATTCAGATACACGGACAGTTGAACTCCATATTCGATAGCAATTTTCCGCGGAAGAATGAAAAAAAAAAAAAATTGGTTGTGAGGGTAGATAGCAAAGCAAGTATGGTAGGTAGGTAGGTAAGTAGGGTAGTTAGGTAAGTAAGTAAGTAGGTAGGAAGGTTCAACTGTAGGTAGGTATCTACTTACTTACCTAACTACCCTACTTACCTACCTATCTACCATACTTGCTTTGCTTTGCAGGTACCTACCTACTTCATCATATCAGCCGAAATACGTCCACTGCAGGACATAGGCCTCCTCCAAGCGTCGCCACATTGACCGATCCGGTGCGTCTCGTAACCAGCGGATCCCCGCAACCTTCACCAGGTCATCGACCTCCTACTTGTTTCCCGTCAACTGACCTACCTAGGTCTAGGTAAGTAGGGTAGGGTAGACATTTGACGGGAGCGAAGCCGCGAGCAAAGCTAGTTTTT
The DNA here is from genome assembly GCA_945859665.1 of Anorthoa munda. NCBI lineage: Eukaryota > Metazoa > Arthropoda > Insecta > Lepidoptera > Noctuidae > Anorthoa > Anorthoa munda. The sequence goes on from OX243910.1 coordinate 14,247,461, forward strand.
ATTATGGCACGCCTAAAAGGGATATTTAGTTATCATGTATGTGATAATTGTAATTCATTAAGATAATAGTAATCCTTATCACTGTCAGACTGGCAGGTAATTATCTACCTTTATCTCTACTTACATAATATAAGTAAGCAAGTCACATTCGACATTAATCCAGTCTGAACTTGTTGCATACTCAGTTATATTACTTAGGGTGCATATTCATGAATATTTCCGGAAAACTTCGGAAAAACTCTTTACGGTAAATGTAGATATATGAGCTGTGGACCCTCCCACATTAGAATCGGTTAAAAGCATTGTCTTGTTTTCCCGCGCAACGAGATGTCGGGGTCTTAGCGGCTTTCAAGATTCCTTGAAGTTGCTAAACTTTCTCTTATGTGTTTCTCGTTTAAACGATGTATCGTCTTTTGTACAACGTTATCTTCCTTTGAAGTTTGATGAAGTATCTATTTTCATTTTACCGAGCTTGATTAAAAGCGATGTTTTTGCCAAACTTACATGAAGTATCTACTACGTAACGCTTTTTGTTGATCACCAAAACTAACTTGCCAAAAATCTTTTTAGTTTATTTCAACTACATATGTATAACATCGCTGGAATGGATCTCATTACACAATAAAAGCAAGCCGTACTCTAACAGAGAAACAAACATATAAATAAAGCTAACAATTTCGGCGTTATTTTAATGATGATCAAACAATCTGCGCAACACTATCCAGGCGTCACCATGATTGTTGCTATAAATCTCGCCGCGTGTTTCAACAATAATTGCATCCATAAACTTCACGGTTGACATGCAAAAAGTAATAAAAATCCGTCCGAGCACAGCTTTAGTGCACTATAGTTGTATGGAACTGCGTATAAACTCCGGTTGCGCGTCGATAGTTACATTGTCAGCTGATTTGTGCATTGTTAGCTTTTGTTGTGAGCTTGCGATCTATATCAGAAACTGTTCAACAAAAAGTAGAATGGAAATAGGTTTTCATGAATACCTACACAACACGCAATAGCTAGATCATACACCTGCTTTATAGTACACACTAAACAATGAGAGTAAAATAGATATGACGTCATTTTAAACAATACCATAAGCCAATGGATATCGATACGATACTATGCACAGCAAACCACCGCACAAAGTGATGTGAACAACTCGACATTCAAGAGAAACTCGTTTCAAAATATTACCAATGCATTGTTTCAAGAGAATATCTGAAATATAGAGCCAACCTGATGAAATATCGCCAACGTTGTGGAAACTATTCTTAACATTAGAGGTCTTTGATTAAGGCTCACTCCATTCTTGGTACTGGTAATCTAAACTGTAGCAGACAGAATAAAAACGTACGTCTGACAAAGAGCGTTACATTAACTTTGCCAAGTCTTTAAAAGCGTCGTCGTTCGCCTCCAATTTGCGTACACCCTCTGTTCGAGTTCCAAAGCGGTTTTTGTTTCATTAAGTTCGCTACTCTAGGCTCGAGAATATAGGTCCTAGCCCATTGTTGTCTCGTCTCATTGTGATATTCAGCCTAGTGGCAGTCAACGAGCAATTTTCTCATTCGCTATTATGCGCTGTTATTATTCTCATTGTTTGAGACACATACATATTGTCTTATTAACGCACGCTCTAATGCGCCAGAATAGCGGCGTTGAATTGAAAACTATTGCAGGTTGGTTTAGAAGTGTATTGCAATTTATGGTGGGGCGCCTCCAAAATGCTAGCTGCATACAATGAATTAAAACTGAAACAAACTTCTTTAATTTGATCAATATTTAATTTCAGATTTTTCATTTACCTGACAAGTTCCTATAGGAAAATTCTCCAGAATATGACGTCCTTCTCAGAATCCATTTCCACAATTCATAAACGTCTACTCTCCAGTCCAGTATCTATGAGGAGTTTTTGCCGCTTATTATTTTTAACAGTTATTTCCCCTCTGACCCGGTGGCGCGGTGGTATCGTTAGTGGGGCGGCGACCCCCAGGTGCCATCCTTCATTAATCTTATTCCCTTGCGCGGAACTCGAAGAATCTTAATTTGAAGTTTCGACGCTCCTCTTTATCAGAACTATGCGAAAAGAATCCTTCGAAGGTATTCATTATAACGAGATAAGGGAGAAGGGAAAATTTTCATTGTTTAAAAATTTTCCTTCGGCTCTGTTTGTTGGGGAACTGTTTGTATTAAATTAAACAGAGTTTAATTAAATTATTCTTCAGTTTTTTTTATTATAAGAAGCTTTATATTGCCTTGCTTTCGTATATGTGTTCGGCAACTATAATATGATTTTTAATTTCGTGGACTGAACTGACATTTGGGAGGTTGTCGTTACATTAAAATAGTGTCGTACCCTAACTATACTATAAAGTAAATCTAAAATGAAACTATTTCACAGCAAAAAAAAACAATAGTTTAGAAACTAGCGGTCCTTATTTAGTTTCTACTCATTTATGTCAGACTTTATTTTAACGATTGCATTTATTTTATTGTTGATTTCATATTTAACACAATAAAAGTGTATGTACTATGTGTATGAATACTGTTATATTTATTTAGTTACACCAATTTATAGAAATAAATTGAGGAGTCATGTCACATCGATTCGATGAATCACTTATGATTGAGCCTTATACCTACAACACTATGCTCCGCGCTGGCAACATTAAAAAAAATATAAGGTCAATGGCAGCTGTCAGTTTAGTCCACGAAATTAAAAATCACAGTATAGTTATTAATTTTTCAAGCACTTCCTGGCACCCGCTTAACTTGGCGTACTAATGTAACTTTAGACACATAGAAATAATTAAGCACTATGAAGTTGGTCATTATGGGGCTGCAAAGTTGCTATAGTAACTCCTCAACCAGACAAGATAGCACCATCATGTTAGGCTCATTGGATGTGCATTGACAACTTTTTAGTCCAATTAAAACTTATTTTAAAAAGATTTTCACTTTTATTTTTAGCACCAATGTTTTTCCGACAAATGGCTAAGTTAACGACTTACCAAAACTAAACACTTCCAAACATAAAAGTAACTGTAACACCGGACTGCGGTTAATACTTAGCGACTATCGCGACTCGCGGTAGTAACTCACTAATCTTGTCGAGATAAAATAACTTAAGTGGAGGGTAGGTACATCTTTAGTTAGCAACATTAAGACGGCATCTAAAGGTGCTCGAGCATGTCTGAGAGCCCAACTTTGACCGGTGCAGGGAACCCGTGGCGTCTTAATGAACTTCTGAAGTTTCCCCCAACATGCCCCGCGATATATAAAGGAACTTACGGCTTAGATAATAAGTTTTTAATTGCTATAGCAACTCCTGAGTGATGTTAAATTTCGTGGTCAGAGCAGAGTTGTAGTTGAGGTTACGTTGGCTTTATATTAAACAGAGATGTACATTGTTACTGGCGAACACAGCGATATATCGTACTTTTGGGAATTATTTAGGTTCCGGATTACGTTAAGCCACCCATCGACGTAGCTTTCTGATTGGTTACGGTTTTAAGGGGGGTATTACACTATCATTTATCTAGGATCATACATAGGTTCCTATATCTTATCCTAAATATTATATGACCTCTAGGATCATATCTGTATATTACATTATCATAGTTCTTTGATCTTATTTTTTGCCATATTTATTTGCAACGGAGGACAAGTCGGTTGTGTAAACTACTGTTGCTTCGGCAGTGTGTACGAGTACAGCAGTGTTCCCAACAATAATTTTAGAATACCACATCTACTAGACATATTGTAAACTTACGCCAAATTTCGTTGTACTTATTTTAGAATTTAGAATATGGCCAGTAGCAAAACTAAAAAGGCAAAATCACATCATTTTAGGGACGGATTTTGTATCTGGAAATTACAATAATAAATTTGATAATTTACTATAGCAAAATTAAATATGGCAAGACCAGGGGCACCCACCATTCCCCCCGGTGGGATTCCGCATTATCGAGGCGGGTGGGCTCAGTAGCCGTGGCTTGGTCACCCACGGTGAAGCGAAGAGGAACCCTTGGAGGGGTCGCTCGTCAGGGCTTTTGCCGATTAAGCCGACGACGTAGCGGCCAACTAGTAGGTTGCAGTGCCGCTTGGTAAAAGGCGACATCGCAACTGAGGCGGGCCGCGATGTCTCATGGAGATTTCCATACGATGTCGCAGCTGAGGGTTGGAGGCTGCGGCGGGAAAGGAGTGCCGGTATTGCGGTGCGCCGCTCTCCATACCTTCCGCTTCCGGACGGGGTCGCCACCGTCTGATGGCGGACGCGGTGGGCAGCAGGGGAGGAGGAGTGTCGGTATTGCGTTAGCCGCTCTCCCTATCCTCTGCGGCCGAAAAATGGTAGGTGGCGGGGCCATTGACCTTGATCCGTCACAGGGGGACCAAGGGTACCTTACACGGGGTCGTCTGGCACCCATGTGCTGATTTGGTCCCTGGGGTGGTCACGGCATACAGTGTGTTCTGGTGCGCCGGTGATGGGGGGTACGGGGGCACTCCCCAGAGAAGGGTCCGGTGACGGACAGCCGCGGCGGTTTCGCGGTGAGTGCTAACGCGAGCCCGTGTTCCCGCCATAAGCGGCACAGGAGTACACCGTGGAGTTTTAGTGGGTTAGAGTCCCACATAAGTGCACTATCTCCCCGTGGTAGTACAGTACGCATGAGAATATATCAAAGGAAAAAAAAAACGGGCTGACCATAAGTTCTTAGAGTAAAGTTATTTTGAGTGTGTGTAAGGGACAGATGTATTTAACTTGTATTCATCTGTCACACTTCAGGGGCCTTATACCATGACGTGACAAAACTATCATAGTACAACAGTGAAAAATGGACAGAGCTATTTGTCTTGTATTGCTCCGTCCTACTCATGTTTCTATGATCCTATCTAACAACAAATGTCAAAAATCTTTTATCAAAGACGAAATTATTTATATGTCTATGTTTCAATATTATCCGAAAGACGTTGCGTTGGAAGGCCTCCCACCAGGTGGACCGATGACCTGGGGGGGTACGCTGGTTGCGAGACGTACGGGACTGGTCAAAGTGGCGACTCTTGGGGGAGGCCTATGTCCAGCAGTGGACGTCTTTCGGCTGATATGATGATGATGATTACATTATCATATAAATATGACTCATACATCTAAGATATATAATAGTGTAATACCGTACGCAAAATACGCGCTTAGACGTGGAGTTGCGGACACCAGCCCGTCTTTACTTAACTTAGTGTAATATTTCCGTTTAGAGGTAAACTGACTTATAATAATTATATTTTGTTCAATTTGCATATTCCCCAATGTTAATACAGTACTGGCCGGGCGCCCGCTCGGAGCCAGAATATCAATATTGAACCTCCTTTCGGGCAGTTTTATTTGCAACATATTCTTTGATTTACATATGCTGTTTCAGTTATGAAGAAATTCTAGCCATCCATTATTCTGTGTAAAAAGAATTTTAAACATTCAATTTGTTTTAGAGGAGTATCCAAAAGTAGCGTAAAAATATCATGTCGTTATTTTTTATACGAAAAAACCATTTTTCACAAATAATGTACATGCAACAGTAATAAATGTATATTTTTTTCAAACCTTTTAATTTAACCGTTACTAAGGAGTATGCTTTAGAAAATTACCGTTTTACGGCACTAAAGCGGTTGTGGGCCCTTAATATTGAACTTGATAAACTAAGCCTGGATGAAACTAAGAAGATTGGCCAAACCCCTAATTCAATAAATGTAATTTTAAATAATATTATTTTTTCAGCATGAAACTAAAACGAAGTAAAGGCTAGCCAAGTTCTCCATTATTTTCCAATCAATTAAATGGCGTTCTTACCAAAATAAAATCAGTATTACGCTGTAAGCTCTAGAGCTTCAAAACTAACCGCATTTTGTCCCAAATGCTCCGTTCTCTTTCATTATATAAGTGCTTTCTAAAAGATAACACTAAAGGACTCGGCGTCTTTAGATACTAAAAGAGCAATATCGAGAAATCGCTTCGATATTCTGTTTACTTAACAAAACAATGGAACTGAATTCGATAACTATGCAACCGAATTCGTAAGCCACCTTCAAGAACCATTTATTTCTTTGACCTATTTGAATTTTAAAATAATAGATAATGTCAACCCACTTCATAAAAAGTACCTAAGTGTTTTAATTTTCATTGAAAGGGATGTAGGAGCGTCTATACATACGAACTACAAAAAGACCTGACTTCATACCAATCCTACATCGCGCAAAGAAGTCTTCAGTGTGATTTGTACACCCTATACAAAAGCCACGACTACCATTGCAATGATAGTGCCCATGGGCAGTTGCCCACTGGACGCCACACCAGTCTAGTCGGAGGATTCTCCTTTTTCAATAGAGAATGCAGAACTTTCCACCTGGTTCCGCATACCTCTATAGTGGCACTTATCAAAAACAATCCCTCCGTTTCGTAATACAGAATGCACATATATATACAATCAAACTCATAACACCTCCATTAGCCGAGATCGCGTAAAAATAACGACCCCAATGCAAACACTCCTAGTTAAATCCTGCGACCTCAATACAAACACTTCTATTAAAATCCTGACATTACGCGGTAATATCGTTAAATTTTATTATTCTCACTTATAGTAACGCGATATTTATGACATAGGAGAAAAGGCCTTCGGGTTTATTGTTTCATACTTGAAAGGAGACGATGAATAAACTTGGCAATTTATACCAGCTCTAAAGTTAACAGTAACAGTAAACTCAAATAACAATCACGCAAATCTTCAAAGCTATTCACTGCGTTCTAATTGTCAGATGCCTAGTATAAATTGTTGAGAGGAATTGTACATTTTGTTTGGTCAAAATATTTTGGAAACTAACTGATGTATTATTTGTAAGGAAGGAGCTCGTGGTTTAATAATAAACTCACGGGTCGATTTTCAAGGGAAAGCAACACATATCGAGGCTGGTCCGTGGATGACCTGACCATACATTACATTCTAATACTCCTCATTGTCTCGGAGAGTACGATAAGCCGTTGGTTGGTCCGGGCTGTCATTTGAAGATATCTGGCATTCGATACGGTAGTCAGAATTTATGGCTTCAAGTAGTTAGTGGGTTGTGGAGGTAGAATAAGCAGATGCTCCATGTAAAATATACTCGGCTGTAGTTGGGAAAAGGTGCAGAATTTTTTATGTATAATTTCTCTTTTTTAACCGATGTCATTTATTTTTATGTATATTCCCAGATTCCACAAAAACGCACGGACCGATTTGGAAATTTTTCCTAGATGGTCCCATGGTCATCAGGTCAGGATCTGATGTTGGGATCATAGAGTAATCAAAGGAATTCCACAAATATTATAGGCATACATATAGCGATCATGGTGTTTTCATCAACAATACAATTATTTGCACTCAGGATGTATCATTTGAAGAAGTGGAATTGATGAAGAAGACCACAGATGGCCACAGGAACTCCTTAATGCAAAGTATGTCACGGGTATAAGATATCTCGTATAGTAAATCGACTATGATGAAACAAATACTTATAAATAAAAAGTACTGATAAATATGGTACCATCGAACTGATCTGAGAATAAAGCCGGAAGGTAGGCACTGGAACTCCGAAATAAAACAATGTATCCTAATCGTGTTTGGGCTTATTGGAATCGTTACGAGATTGACTTACTTGACTTAATGTCCTATAACCCCTAGATGGGGCAAAGGGCGTCCACAGATGTCCTCCATCGCGATCGGTCTTGATGCTCGTCGCTTCTGCCAACACGGTGCGACGCCAGGTTTGACGAGGACGGCCACGCTTTCATTTCCCTTGGGGAATCCAGTCCAAAGTTTGCTTGGGTATGTGATCGGGACCCCTACGGAGCGTGTGGCCAATCCATCTCCACTTGCGACGCTTGATCTGGCGGTCGATCCAGTTCTCGTGGCATTTCTTCAACAGCTCTACGTTGGAGATGGTCTCGGGCCAGTGAATTCCGAGAAAACTTATATTTGGCGTGAGATGTCCTTTGTGACCTTCCACGTTTCGCATCCGTAGAGCAGCACGGATTTGACATTGGACCCGAAGATTTTGAGTTTAATCCTTCGGGTCAGTTTCCGCGATTACCAAACAGGTCTCAGCTGCGCGATGTCCTCTTCACTTCCCCCAGTCTCTGACACGACACTCCCGAAGTAAGTAAATTTGTGGACGCGTTCCACTACCTCTGTGCCAATCAGCAACGGTGAGTGATTCTTCACACCAGTTCTCATTTCCTGGGTCTTCCGGATGTTTATTTTGAGCCCCGTTTTTGCCGCTTCCTGACGTAGATCGTTTAACTTTTCTTGCATATCGGCGTGGGTATGACTCAGCAGGCATAGGTCATCGGCGTAATCTAAGTCTTCCAAGACGTTGGATAATCCCCACTCTATACCGCGGCGTCTGTTATCATGGATGCGAAGCATAATTCCATCAAGAACGACTAGAAAGAGGAGTGGCGACAGGAGGCAGCCTTGGCGGACATCCGCGTGCACTGTTACGTCATCCGATATGAAGCCGTTATGAGCAGCCTTACAGGAATATTTCTTATAAATACTCTGCCACAAACGGACTATATTCGGCGGCACTCCAATGTCCAGTAGGCGGGACCAGATACTAGACCACTTCAGCGTATCAAAGGCTTTTTCGAAGTCTACAAAGGTTAGATAAACCTCCCTCTGCCATTCTGATGCCTGTTCCAGTATGATACGGAGAGTGTTGATCTGGTCCGTACAGGAGCGGCTCGAGCGGAAACGAGATTATTTGGCTATAAATGATTTTCATGGTAATTGGAGGTACCTACAAAAGATAAACAGAGATAAATGAAAACATTTTAACAAATAAATCAATGCTTTCAGCATTAGACAAATGTAAGGATGAGTATGAATATGGATGACTATTAATGGAGGAGAAGACCAACGAAGATAAATGGACTCTGTATAAGATGCAATCTATGGCTAGAAAGGGAGTGACCACTGAGGATGACGACTTAGACAGAGATAAATAAGTAAGGATAACTTTTTCGCCGACGAACTTATGCAAGAGAATAATGGTGACGATAAGGCCACTCTACCATTAAATATTAGAGGCACAAAGTATATAGAAATTAGAAACATTCTACGATGGATTTTTGCCGCCTAAATTATTGATAACTTTAATCTGATTTCGTTTTATAACTGTCAAGATCAAAACCATAATTTGTAGTACTTTAATCTATTGTGACGTTAATAATTATGTAGGTCCATTACGTGTAATCTCTAATTATTATTTTATCTACTTTCATTATCTTCGGATTACAAATTCTTGAAATATTTTATCTATTTTATTCCGACTTCTATCGCTGTGATAAAATTGTTCTAATTACAAAGTCTTGACTTATTTTAGGGTTCTGTTTATAAAAGAAGGCAACTAACGACATCGACACACAAATCAAATAAATATCTGGCATGCGTAGGTAACTCAGATGACGGTTTCGGCGTCGGCGTTTCGCGGCCTTTCTGCCTCGAAACGCCACCGTGAGGCCATATAGGCGCCGCCGCCGCGCCGGCCGCCGAAGCTGAAATGCAACCACATCACATTTAATGTATCCAGGTATACAAGGTATCCACTACGAGGACACATTTTTTTCCAAGCTACCATATTATTTCAGCTTCAGCAAGATAGACTTCAGCCGACATAATAAGCCTTGTGCGGAACCCTCTCTCGTCTCTTTTAAATCTAGTTTTTAATCTTTGGTTAAGGTAGGATTAGTTCGCACGCTCTAAACTTATGCAGATAAATATCTTTTACTGATTAATTTAATAAATATTAACAATGACTAAGTTTTTGTCGAGAGCTAATCACGTGAGCTAGTCGTGGGCTAAGTAAGTTCAGAATGAATCGGCATATTATTAAGCGTTACGTAACACAAATCTTATACTTCGGACCTCAGCCTCGTTCGGGCGCAAGTGACTCTCTCGCGGCCTGAACTACCGCGGCCACCTCAATGGCGGCATGTTTGGCACTATAAGTCAGCAGACTGGGACGGACTGCGAGAATTCTTCGCGTCGTACCCGTGGAGGCAGCTTTGCTTTACTTCAGATAATCCAAGCTCCTGTGCAACAGCAGTAGCTGAAGCGATTCAAGCGGGTATGGAATGCTATATTCCCAACCGCTGGATCGCGACGGGAGCGAGCAAACGCCCTTGGTTTAATAGGCCCTGCAAAGAAGCTAGAGACCACAAGCAATCTGCATACAGGGCTTGGACCACGGCTCTTGCCAATAATGATCCAAACATCGCTGAAGTGAAGCGGAGGTTGAATGCTGCCTCGAGGTCTAGTAAAAAAAACCATTTATTGTAGCACCGCAATTCCTGGGCACACCGCTTACCATTTCCTCGAGTATCGGGATCCTTGGTGTCGATATCTCCAGTGACGTCCAGTACCGCAGTCATTTGGAGGACAAGGTTAAGTTGGCATCAAGGAAACTTGGAGTGCTCAACAGGGCGAAGCGGTACTTCACTGTGGGGCAGCGACACCTTCTTTACAAGGCACAGGTCCGGCCCCACATGGAGTACTGCTGTCACCTTTTTGCTGTAGCGCCTGCATACCAGCTTGACCCCTTCGACTCGGTGCAAAGATGGGCGTTGAGACTGTTTGACAATCCCATATTCGAGGGTGATATGGAACCTCTCAGCCTAAGGAGAGACTTTGCCTCGCTGTGTGTCTTCTACCGCCTGTACAATGGTTTGTGCTCAGATGAATTGTTTGACATGATGCCCACATTCTATCATCGCACTGCTCGCCACAGGCAGGGAGTTCATTCCTTTTACACGTTGCGACCTGAGACGATGCGCACTGTGCGATATGAAAGAAACTTCATCCCACGCACACTCAAGCTGTGGAATGAACTCCCTGCAGCGGTTTTCCCAAGCGCCTACAATATGGGGTTCTTCAAGAAGGGCATTAGAAGGTTTCTTCAGGGTTGGCAGCGCGAGTGTAACGCCCCTGGTGTTGCACACGTCCATAGGCCACGGTAACCACTTCCCATCAGGTGCTTGTCTGCCACATAAGTGGAAAAAAAAAAAACAAAATCGCGCAATCAAAGTTACACGCCATTTGTTTAATTCTTAATATGGCCAGTAGCAAAACTAAAAAGGCAAAATCACATCATTTTAGGGACGGATTTTGTATCTGGAAATTACAATAATAAATTTGATAATTTACTATAGCAAAATTAAATATGGCAAGACCAGGGGCACCCACCATTCCCCCCGGTGGGATTCCGCATTATCGAGGCGGGTGGGCTCAGTAGCCGTGGCTTGGTCACCCACGGTGAAGCGAAGAGGAACCCTTGGAGGGGTCGCTCGTCAGGGCTTTTGCCGATTAAGCCGACGACGTAGCGGCCAACTAGTAGGTTGCAGTGCCGCTTGGTAAAAGGCGACATCGCAACTGAGGCGGGCCGCGATGTCTCATGGAGATTTCCATACGATGTCGCAGCTGAGGGTTGGAGGCTGCGGCGGGAAAGGAGTGCCGGTATTGCGGTGCGCCGCTCTCCATACCTTCCGCTTCCGGACGGGGTCGCCACCGTCTGATGGCGGACGCGGTGGGCAGCAGGGGAGGAGGAGTGTCGGTATTGCGTTAGCCGCTCTCCCTATCCTCTGCGGCCGAAAAATGGTAGGTGGCGGGGCCATTGACCTTGATCCGTCACAGGGGGACCAAGGGTACCTTACACGGGGTCGTCTGGCACCCATGTGCTGATTTGGTCCCTGGGGTGGTCACGGCATACAGTGTGTTCTGGTGCGCCGGTGATGGGGGGTACGGGGGCACTCCCCAGAGAAGGGTCCGGTGACGGACAGCCGCGGCGGTTTCGCGGTGAGTGCTAACGCGAGCCCGTGTTCCCGCCATAAGCGGCACAGGAGTACACCGTGGAGTTTTAGTGGGTTAGAGTCCCACATAAGTGCACTATCTCCCCGTGGTAGTACAGTACGCATGAGAATATATCAAAGGAAAAAAAAAACGGGCTGACCATAAGTTCTTAGAGTAAAGTTATTTTGAGTGTGTGTAAGGGACAGATGTATTTAACTTGTATTCATCTGTCACACTTCAGGGGCCTTATACCATGACGTGACAAAACTATCATAGTACAACAGTGAAAAATGGACAGAGCTATTTGTCTTGTATTGCTCCGTCCTACTCATGTTTCTATGATCCTATCTAACAACAAATGTCAAAAATCTTTTATCAAAGACGAAATTATTTATATGTCTATGTTTCAATATTATCCGAAAGACGTTGCGTTGGAAGGCCTCCCACCAGGTGGACCGATGACCTGGGGGGGTACGCTGGTTGCGAGACGTACGGGACTGGTCAAAGTGGCGACTCTTGGGGGAGGCCTATGTCCAGCAGTGGACGTCTTTCGGCTGATATGATGATGATGATTACATTATCATATAAATATGACTCATACATCTAAGATATATAATAGTGTAATACCGTACGCAAAATACGCGCTTAGACGTGGAGTTGCGGACACCAGCCCGTCTTTACTTAACTTAGTGTAATATTTCCGTTTAGAGGTAAACTGACTTATAATAATTATATTTTGTTCAATTTGCATATTCCCCAATGTTAATACAGTACTGGCCGGGCGCCCGCTCGGAGCCAGAATATCAATATTGAACCTCCTTTCGGGCAGTTTTATTTGCAACATATTCTTTGATTTACATATGCTGTTTCAGTTATGAAGAAATTCTAGCCATCCATTATTCTGTGTAAAAAGAATTTTAAACATTCAATTTGTTTTAGAGGAGTATCCAAAAGTAGCGTAAAAATATCATGTCGTTATTTTTTATACGAAAAAACCATTTTTCACAAATAATGTACATGCAACAGTAATAAATGTATATTTTTTTCAAACCTTTTAATTTAACCGTTACTAAGGAGTATGCTTTAGAAAATTACCGTTTTACGGCACTAAAGCGGTTGTGGGCCCTTAATATTGAACTTGATAAACTAAGCCTGGATGAAACTAAGAAGATTGGCCAAACCCCTAATTCAATAAATGTAATTTTAAATAATATTATTTTTTCAGCATGAAACTAAAACGAAGTAAAGGCTAGCCAAGTTCTCCATTATTTTCCAATCAATTAAATGGCGTTCTTACCAAAATAAAATCAGTATTACGCTGTAAGCTCTAGAGCTTCAAAACTAACCGCATTTTGTCCCAAATGCTCCGTTCTCTTTCATTATATAAGTGCTTTCTAAAAGATAACACTAAAGGACTCGGCGTCTTTAGATACTAAAAGAGCAATATCGAGAAATCGCTTCGATATTCTGTTTACTTAACAAAACAATGGAACTGAATTCGATAACTATGCAACCGAATTCGTAAGCCACCTTCAAGAACCATTTATTTCTTTGACCTATTTGAATTTTAAAATAATAGATAATGTCAACCCACTTCATAAAAAGTACCTAAGTGTTTTAATTTTCATTGAAAGGGATGTAGGAGCGTCTATACATACGAACTACAAAAAGACCTGACTTCATACCAATCCTACATCGCGCAAAGAAGTCTTCAGTGTGATTTGTACACCCTATACAAAAGCCACGACTACCATTGCAATGATAGTGCCCATGGGCAGTTGCCCACTGGACGCCACACCAGTCTAGTCGGAGGATTCTCCTTTTTCAATAGAGAATGCAGAACTTTCCACCTGGTTCCGCATACCTCTATAGTGGCACTTATCAAAAACAATCCCTCCGTTTCGTAATACAGAATGCACATATATATACAATCAAACTCATAACACCTCCATTAGCCGAGATCGCGTAAAAATAACGACCCCAATGCAAACACTCCTAGTTAAATCCTGCGACCTCAATACAAACACTTCTATTAAAATCCTGACATTACGCGGTAATATCGTTAAATTTTATTATTCTCACTTATAGTAACGCGATATTTATGACATAGGAGAAAAGGCCTTCGGGTTTATTGTTTCATACTTGAAAGGAGACGATGAATAAACTTGGCAATTTATACCAGCTCTAAAGTTAACAGTAACAGTAAACTCAAATAACAATCACGCAAATCTTCAAAGCTATTCACTGCGTTCTAATTGTCAGATGCCTAGTATAAATTGTTGAGAGGAATTGTACATTTTGTTTGGTCAAAATATTTTGGAAACTAACTGATGTATTATTTGTAAGGAAGGAGCTCGTGGTTTAATAATAAACTCACGGGTCGATTTTCAAGGGAAAGCAACACATATCGAGGCTGGTCCGTGGATGACCTGACCATACATTACATTCTAATACTCCTCATTGTCTCGGAGAGTACGATAAGCCGTTGGTTGGTCCGGGCTGTCATTTGAAGATATCTGGCATTCGATACGGTAGTCAGAATTTATGGCTTCAAGTAGTTAGTGGGTTGTGGAGGTAGAATAAGCAGATGCTCCATGTAAAATATACTCGGCTGTAGTTGGGAAAAGGTGCAGAATTTTTTATGTATAATTTCTCTTTTTTAACCGATGTCATTTATTTTTATGTATATTCCCAGATTCCACAAAAACGCACGGACCGATTTGGAAATTTTTCCTAGATGGTCCCATGGTCATCAGGTCAGGATCTGATGTTGGGATCATAGAGTAATCAAAGGAATTCCACAAATATTATAGGCATACATATAGCGATCATGGTGTTTTCATCAACAATACAATTATTTGCACTCAGGATGTATCATTTGAAGAAGTGGAATTGATGAAGAAGACCACAGATGGCCACAGGAACTCCTTAATGCAAAGTATGTCACGGGTATAAGATATCTCGTATAGTAAATCGACTATGATGAAACAAATACTTATAAATAAAAAGTACTGATAAATATGGTACCATCGAACTGATCTGAGAATAAAGCCGGAAGGTAGGCACTGGAACTCCGAAATAAAACAATGTATCCTAATCGTGTTTGGGCTTATTGGAATCGTTACGAGATTGACTTACTTGACTTAATGTCCTATAACCCCTAGATGGGGCAAAGGGCGTCCACAGATGTCCTCCATCGCGATCGGTCTTGATGCTCGTCGCTTCTGCCAACACGGTGCGACGCCAGGTTTGACGAGGACGGCCACGCTTTCATTTCCCTTGGGGAATCCAGTCCAAAGTTTGCTTGGGTATGTGATCGGGACCCCTACGGAGCGTGTGGCCAATCCATCTCCACTTGCGACGCTTGATCTGGCGGTCGATCCAGTTCTCGTGGCATTTCTTCAACAGCTCTACGTTGGAGATGGTCTCGGGCCAGTGAATTCCGAGAAAACTTATATTTGGCGTGAGATGTCCTTTGTGACCTTCCACGTTTCGCATCCGTAGAGCAGCACGGATTTGACATTGGACCCGAAGATTTTGAGTTTAATCCTTCGGGTCAGTTTCCGCGATTACCAAACAGGTCTCAGCTGCGCGATGTCCTCTTCACTTCCCCCAGTCTCTGACACGACACTCCCGAAGTAAGTAAATTTGTGGACGCGTTCCACTACCTCTGTGCCAATCAGCAACGGTGAGTGATTCTTCACACCAGTTCTCATTTCCTGGGTCTTCCGGATGTTTATTTTGAGCCCCGTTTTTGCCGCTTCCTGACGTAGATCGTTTAACTTTTCTTGCATATCGGCGTGGGTATGACTCAGCAGGCATAGGTCATCGGCGTAATCTAAGTCTTCCAAGACGTTGGATAATCCCCACTCTATACCGCGGCGTCTGTTATCATGGATGCGAAGCATAATTCCATCAAGAACGACTAGAAAGAGGAGTGGCGACAGGAGGCAGCCTTGGCGGACATCCGCGTGCACTGTTACGTCATCCGATATGAAGCCGTTATGAGCAGCCTTACAGGAATATTTCTTATAAATACTCTGCCACAAACGGACTATATTCGGCGGCACTCCAATGTCCAGTAGGCGGGACCAGATACTAGACCACTTCAGCGTATCAAAGGCTTTTTCGAAGTCTACAAAGGTTAGATAAACCTCCCTCTGCCATTCTGATGCCTGTTCCAGTATGATACGGAGAGTGTTGATCTGGTCCGTACAGGAGCGGCTCGAGCGGAAACGAGATTATTTGGCTATAAATGATTTTCATGGTAATTGGAGGTACCTACAAAAGATAAACAGAGATAAATGAAAACATTTTAACAAATAAATCAATGCTTTCAGCATTAGACAAATGTAAGGATGAGTATGAATATGGATGACTATTAATGGAGGAGAAGACCAACGAAGATAAATGGACTCTGTATAAGATGCAATCTATGGCTAGAAAGGGAGTGACCACTGAGGATGACGACTTAGACAGAGATAAATAAGTAAGGATAACTTTTTCGCCGACGAACTTATGCAAGAGAATAATGGTGACGATAAGGCCACTCTACCATTAAATATTAGAGGCACAAAGTATATAGAAATTAGAAACATTCTACGATGGATTTTTGCCGCCTAAATTATTGATAACTTTAATCTGATTTCGTTTTATAACTGTCAAGATCAAAACCATAATTTGTAGTACTTTAATCTATTGTGACGTTAATAATTATGTAGGTCCATTACGTGTAATCTCTAATTATTATTTTATCTACTTTCATTATCTTCGGATTACAAATTCTTGAAATATTTTATCTATTTTATTCCGACTTCTATCGCTGTGATAAAATTGTTCTAATTACAAAGTCTTGACTTATTTTAGGGTTCTGTTTATAAAAGAAGGCAACTAACGACATCGACACACAAATCAAATAAATATCTGGCATGCGTAGGTAACTCAGATGACGGTTTCGGCGTCGGCGTTTCGCGGCCTTTCTGCCTCGAAACGCCACCGTGAGGCCATATAGGCGCCGCCGCCGCGCCGGCCGCCGAAGCTGAAATGCAACCACATCACATTTAATGTATCCAGGTATACAAGGTATCCACTACGAGGACACATTTTTTTCCAAGCTACCATATTATTTCAGCTTCAGCAAGATAGACTTCAGCCGACATAATAAGCCTTGTGCGGAACCCTCTCTCGTCTCTTTTAAATCTAGTTTTTAATCTTTGGTTAAGGTAGGATTAGTTCGCACGCTCTAAACTTATGCAGATAAATATCTTTTACTGATTAATTTAATAAATATTAACAATGACTAAGTTTTTGTCGAGAGCTAATCACGTGAGCTAGTCGTGGGCTAAGTAAGTTCAGAATGAATCGGCATATTATTAAGCGTTACGTAACACAAATCTTATACTTCGGACCTCAGCCTCGTTCGGGCGCAAGTGACTCTCTCGCGGCCTGAACTACCGCGGCCACCTCAATGGCGGCATGTTTGGCACTATAAGTCAGCAGACTGGGACGGACTGCGAGAATTCTTCGCGTCGTACCCGTGGAGGCAGCTTTGCTTTACTTCAGATAATCCAAGCTCCTGTGCAACAGCAGTAGCTGAAGCGATTCAAGCGGGTATGGAATGCTATATTCCCAACCGCTGGATCGCGACGGGAGCGAGCAAACGCCCTTGGTTTAATAGGCCCTGCAAAGAAGCTAGAGACCACAAGCAATCTGCATACAGGGCTTGGACCACGGCTCTTGCCAATAATGATCCAAACATCGCTGAAGTGAAGCGGAGGTTGAATGCTGCCTCGAGGTCTAGTAAAAAAAACCATTTATTGTAGCACCGCAATTCCTGGGCACACCGCTTACCATTTCCTCGAGTATCGGGATCCTTGGTGTCGATATCTCCAGTGACGTCCAGTACCGCAGTCATTTGGAGGACAAGGTTAAGTTGGCATCAAGGAAACTTGGAGTGCTCAACAGGGCGAAGCGGTACTTCACTGTGGGGCAGCGACACCTTCTTTACAAGGCACAGGTCCGGCCCCACATGGAGTACTGCTGTCACCTTTTTGCTGTAGCGCCTGCATACCAGCTTGACCCCTTCGACTCGGTGCAAAGATGGGCGTTGAGACTGTTTGACAATCCCATATTCGAGGGTGATATGGAACCTCTCAGCCTAAGGAGAGACTTTGCCTCGCTGTGTGTCTTCTACCGCCTGTACAATGGTTTGTGCTCAGATGAATTGTTTGACATGATGCCCACATTCTATCATCGCACTGCTCGCCACAGGCAGGGAGTTCATTCCTTTTACACGTTGCGACCTGAGACGATGCGCACTGTGCGATATGAAAGAAACTTCATCCCACGCACACTCAAGCTGTGGAATGAACTCCCTGCAGCGGTTTTCCCAAGCGCCTACAATATGGGGTTCTTCAAGAAGGGCATTAGAAGGTTTCTTCAGGGTTGGCAGCGCGAGTGTAACGCCCCTGGTGTTGCACACGTCCATAGGCCACGGTAACCACTTCCCATCAGGTGCTTGTCTGCCACATAAGTGGAAAAAAAAAAAACAAAATCGCGCAATCAAAGTTACACGCCATTTGTTTAATTCTTTATTTTTTTATCTCGACATCAAAATACAGTGACTAGGTATTCAACATAAGTTACAACCTTGTATGGAAAAGAGTGTCTAAGATGGGTAAGACCCTATATTACAGATTAACATTTTTACATATAGGAATATTAACAATAAAATTAAAAAAGAAATCTGTGTTTAAGACTCTTTACAAAATCGAAACATATAGTTAAGTTGAAAGAAGAGTACAATAAAATCAAATTAGTTTTAATTCAAAGAAGATTGAATTTATAATGAATTAAAATCAAAAATTAATAGTAAAATCAAAATTCAAACAAATACACAAAAGAAGTATATTATTCACTGAAAGGTATATTCAAACAGTAACCCTCTTACTAATAAACGCGGAATAAAGTTATACCAGGTATAACAAAGGAATGGGATACATATACATTTTCATAGGTTTTTACTTGGCATAACTTTATTCTGTGTTTATTAGTAAGAAGGGTAAGTATGTAACAATAAACAATTGCAATTACTAAATTTGAACCAAACAAAACCGTTTAAAAATGAGAATAGAAAAATGAAATGAAAATGACGTGTGCATGAATGATTGTAAGTGTAATGTGTGAGTGTAAATGTGTGTGTAAACTGTAGGAGTGTAAATGTGCGTGTTTAAGAAACTGGTTTCAGTCAATTTTCCGTGGAAATATAGTCAATGTTTAACAGCCTATTGCTTAATTGCAAACCTCTTTGTGTGCGTGTAGGAAGATAGTTCATTATTAATAGAGTTATAAAGAAAAGTACCAAGAAAGCAGAAAAACCATTGAGAGAAATTTGTGTTGTAACGGATGACTGGACAAATATTGGTTGATCTTCTGTTTAGCGTTAGGGAAAGTGGATCTAAGGGTAGTGGAGAGTGTTTTTTTAATACCGTCATTAGAATAAATAATTGCCGTACCGTTACTTGACAGTGTTAGTAAAGATCAGTAGTTTGGTCAAGTATTTGGGAAAAGCAGCTAAATATTAATACTGCTCTATTGGGCTCTTTCTAAATTAATCATGTTAGATTTAGAGTAGCCGCCAAATGTGGTAATACAATTAGTGATTGGCATAATGCGAAATAAACTTTCTTAAGAACTAATGTAGCTATTGTCTTTTTGGTCACGCGGGGTTTTTTTTTTTATTATTGTATTTTTTTCCCGGTTTTTGCTTATTTCTCGTGTCTCCTGTGTGGATCAAAAATATATATTTTTCTTTGTTTCATAAATATGCCGTATGTTTTTAAATAGATAATTATATATATATATATATATATACATTAATTTGCGTATTCGTTTAACAAGGGATTCTATATGTTGTTGGAAGCTGCTGGATCAAGTTGTTATTTAACCATTTATAGACGGTATCAAATCCCTGTTGTGCATATTGTCGAATCTCATCCCAAGTGTCAGCATGAAATATCAAGGCAGTATCATCGGCAAACGTGATATTTTTTCCGTTTTGGAGTCTCATATCACATAATTCGTTTATATAAACTAAGAATAATGCTAGGCCGAGGTTACTGCCCTGTGGAACACCGTATTTAGTTTTTTTGTGTTCTGTCAGATAAATAGTCTGTGAATAGTTGAAGTGGCAGACTTCTGTGTTTTGAACATATACTACTGGCCGACCACAACCAGTGGGCAGTTTAACACCAGACACAAGGCCCGTCCGATCGGAGGATCCCTCCTTTTCAATGGAGGTTGCCGGACTATACGTCCTGTTTCACATACCTCTATACTCCTATACTCATACTCCTACTTTATTCTTTTCTGATTAATTTCGTTGCGGGATCCAAGACAGTTAAATTCATTCTCCGGGACTTCATCGAGCTTCGTTGCCTCGGCGCTTTTCTGGTGGTCGCCACTGTTGATTCTGGCTTTCAGGAGTTGCAGTGGTTTGGGAATAGTGCGGTGGGATTGTCCCAAAAAAAATACCTCTATACTCTCAATGATATACAGTATTTTCCGTAGCGATAACTACGCGACAACCATTTCTTTTTTAATGTTCAACGGAAATCTTTTTCCGCATTGTCACCTGCTTGCGGGCACTTTAACTTTTCTGTCGTATTTTATAAACGCAAAGCTTATCCCATACATAACAAAAATATTTATTAGGTGAATCAACAAAACCAATAATGAATGATTAGCGGAACAAAGAAAGAAAGTAGTAGGTACTACCAAAATTCAGTGGATACCGGTAATCGATTCGGGTCAATGTCAGGCACATCAATCATTGCCTGGGGCTTCGTAAAAACTGAACGTATGGATCGCATCGAAGCCTCACTCATATATCACTCGACCACTCGTCACTTTTATGTGATTGGCGTAACTTACGGCCTGTAGCGAGACTGTGACGCAATCAAAATGGCCGCTTTATAAATTCTAAAAACTAGCGAGGATTTTGTAGATTGTATTTGAGCAATGGGTAGGTTTTAGTTTGCAGCAGCAGTATAGCGTGTTCGATTTTTGTTTTTGTGCAGAGCAGTAATCGCTAGTGGCCAAATGGTAACGGCCCCGATTTACATGTTCTAGCCCGTGGTTCGTCGTGGGTTCAAACCCAGGCAGGCGTTTCATTTTGTGTAAATTAATTCTTCACCAC
This sequence comes from Anorthoa munda, assembly GCA_945859665.1. Classification (NCBI taxonomy): domain Eukaryota; kingdom Metazoa; phylum Arthropoda; class Insecta; order Lepidoptera; family Noctuidae; genus Anorthoa; species Anorthoa munda. The sequence goes on from OX243910.1 coordinate 14,268,524, forward strand.
TGCTCTAAAAACGTTGAAGGAAAACATTGTGAGGCATGTGCTAGAACCAAAAATTCGAAGACATGTATCATCCACTAACCCGCTCTGGGCCCACGTGGTGGATTAAGGTTAATTCCCTCTCTCACAGAGAAGAACCTTGTCCCAGCTGTGGGAAAATTAAAAGGCTGATGATGATGATTATGATTAAATGTTTTAATGGACGCCTGAAGGAGGACATCTCTGTCGAAATTGATCGCGACGAAGGTGGTGCGACGATCTGATCACGTTCGCGAGTCATACTTGGGCAGGGATCACGATGGATAGAGAGGTTTGGAAGGAAAAGGGGACTAATTTGCCCACCAGTGTGGTGTGGGACATAATGGGCTGGGGAATAATGTCTTGATGAAGTTATAGAAACTTGGTAACATACTTCCCTATTATATAATTTTCAAAATGAACGACGATGCGTGAGCTCGTGAAAGATGAAATATAGAAAATTGGAGGAGAGGGCCTTTCTCAAAAAAGAGACAGTGTAGGGTAGCAAAAAAAAACCGGCCAAGTGCGAGTCGGACTCGCACACGAAGGGTTCCGTACCATTATCGCAAAACACTGCATGAAAATCACGTTTGTTCTATGGCAGCCCCCCTTAATTTATTTTATTTTAATTTATTAATTATTATTTTTTTAAGTAAATATACAACTAAACATTCTGTGAATATTTCAAGCGTCTACCTGTTGCCGTTATTAATATCGAGCAAAAAACGGCAAAAATATAACGTTTGTTGTATGGGAGCCCCCCTTTAATATTTACTTTATACTGTTTTTAGTATTTGTTGTTATAGCGGCAACAGAAGTACATCATCTGTGAAAATTTCAACTGTCTAGCTATCACGGTTCATGAGATACAGCCTGGAGACAGACGGACAGACGGATCGCGAAGTCTTAGTAATAGGGTTCCGTTTTTTCCCTTTGGGTACGGAACCCTAAAAACATCTATTTAATATTTTATCATGCAAACCTTTTCGTACATTCCACTTGCTACCTAGCTAATGGTAAGTACTATCACGTACCGCGTTTACATAATATTAAATCGAAAATAATGGGTATAGTTCCATCAATTAACAATATGGCTACGTCAGAGCGTCCCCAAATAAATTAGATAATCAAGGACTCGTTAAAAAGTTAGTGTAAACTAATGGATGTACCTACAAAGCTTATTATGCACGATGCGTATCGCGTGATTATCATTGCAAATGCTCACGCATACTCGTGAGGGACCGAGCAGTATAAACGGACAAATGAGATTTACGTCCTAATTCCTTGATTGATGCTAAACCACCCCTCCCACGTTCGGTCGTATACATAGTAAAGTCATAATTTGAGATCACGGAGCATTATGCTAATAATGCTAGATGGGATACGATAAAAACAGAGTTCCACAATAATAATGATGTCCCTTTTTCTGTTTTTTTTTTATAGGACGAAAGCCAACGTATTCTTTCGGCATGTTTTCTTTATGTTTTGTGCTGTCTTGTTCAATCAATCAATGCAAAAAGTAAAGAGAACAAGAATTGCGAACCGAAAAGAATCGGCATCATTAATAAAAGAGGTTTAATTTCAATAAACGCTCTCACCAGCCATTAAATCAAAGATATGGAACTAATTAATGTAAAGCCTGTCCATTTTCCCTCGAACCAATTGTTTGGTTACTTATACGTAGACAGCGAATGAATTGCGGCGAATACACACAGAGATAAAATTAATGTGCAGAGGTACAAAAACAATGAGTTTGTTAATCAAGGTGCGCGCGGATAAAAATATTTACGGGCTCTTCCAGCTGTATTTTATTATTTATTTAGTGTAGTGTGCGGCGTCAAAACGGGCGTGTGGTTAATATTTCACGGCGCCGACGTTAAGTCGACGGAGATTTATGGAGCGGCAATAGCCTGTGTTCTACAATTAACTAGCCTCGAAACCTGGAACTGTTCGGTACTGGAGGCTTCGGCCTATCGATTGCAATGCGACCCGATAATTAGGGACGGCCTTTAACGTTAACAATTTAAGAGCAACTATTGCCAATAAGAACGGTAATCCAATAGTAAATGTTTTTATTTGAATATAGATAGATCTTAGATAAAGTAGGTATAGATTAAGCCTTAAAATGACCTTGATTGATAGAGCGAGATGGCTAATTGGCAGCTCCATGTAAATGATAAGGACAAAAGATTATTTTTTGTCTTTGTCGCCGTGGCCGGTTTCTGTCGTTTGTCAAACTCTAATACAATGGCAGGTTTGACAAACAAACTCGGTTTTGTTTGATTTTCTATGATTTCGTGGTATTATGTGTTAATTGAGACAAGAAATTTGGGTTATTTATAGATAATAAGTGTCAGTGCGATGGTCGGTTGTAGTGTTCTTGTTCTTGTTGTAACACCAGAACTAACTATTGCTGTCTCATGTGCGGCCACGCCAGTGCTTAATCTATACCTACTTTATCTAAGAGATAGATATTTAAACGATTTATTCAGTGCACAAAGAAGACACAGCACAACACAAAATCACAATAAAGTTATTTTAATTTACATGTAGGTATTTTAATTACAAGGTGCCATATACAAAAAGAAGGAAAACATACATAATACAAATAAAAGTGACATAAGTAATATACCTACTTCAATTAGTAGGTATAACGATTACAACACAGAGCGGTGTGCTTTTCAATGTTGCACCAAATGGCTGTCCAGCTCAGCAAGTGTCAGGCAAATATACCTGACGCTGATATTCTGCTGGATCCCTGCAGTGACATACGGTCGCTGAGCAGTCGTGATATGTTGGAGAATATCGATGGAGTATAATATCAGAAGGCACAATAATTTGTTCTACATTCCGTGTTGAGTGGAGTTGTACGCACTAAATAAAAGTGTAAAGTTCAAAAACTTGGAAAATGAATCTGTCGCCACAGAAATAGATAGCTGGCTTATAATATAGGCATAAGGATTGAATTAACTTAAGAGCCGTTTTCTGTATTCAGTATTTGGAATTAATAACGTATCAATCCCTAGTTAATTGCCAAAGTTAGATAGGTTTTTTAGGCTAGAGTTTATAAATACTCAACTTCGATTACTTAATCCAGAAATCGGGCAATGTTTCTATTTAGTACTAGCTTCTGCCAGCGGTTTCGCCCGCGTGAATGTCGAAAATTATCCCACGGGAACATATTCCCGGGATAAAGAGAATTATATCTGCTAGTTCAGGCTATAATCTATCTCTGTGCCAAATTTCATACAGATCCGTCCAGCCGTTTGAGCGTGAAGAAGTAACAAACATACACACTCACAGACTTTCGACTTTATAATATTATATATTAGTGTGATTTACATTTTGAGAAAATATGCTATTATAATTTTCAGCTGAAAAAGCTAGACTAACATGCAAAGCTTTTTGCTAAAACCATTCACTTGTATCAAACCTGATGTCATGAGATAAATCACATGAAACACATAATCTGCGAACTCAATTGAAAATCCAGTCTAAAATATAGCTGACGGACTGAAATTCAGACATTTCTATGTTGCAATTTATTTAGCTACTCGAAATAGAAATAACACCGTGACACTAGCGTGAAAATGGACTGTGTTATAATTTACACGGAAACCGGAATGGAATGTACCGTGAATTGTGACAAAATTGTACTCTATAATCATTTTAAGTAGGAATTTCGATACACATATTATATTAAAACCAGATAAGAAATATTCATTAAAACACATTCCTATCTGAACAATCTAATCGGTAATGTTGGTATCTTTGACTAGACAACATCAGTTAAATAAACTTAACTACTGCATTAAGATCCCATGAATTGTAAGTAATTTTGATCAAATCATATATTTTCATTTCATAACAGGCCAAATGCATTTTACCTGTACAAAAATATAAAAAATACTTCATTCCTTGATGTCTTGTCAATAAATCAATCTGCCATAGCCTTCCCCATCTATTTATCTCATCTGATAGCAAGCGATGATGTGGTCGACGATGAATCACGCTTGCCTAGAAGAAATCTAATCACTCTTGACTTAAAAACTCCGCAGGTTGTAGCTATCGGAAAATACAGACTCCGGCAGGGATTTTCTCAGGCTCAAAATTGCGCTGTCAACAGAGGCCTCGTGTACAAATATTACGACTATAAATGAAAAAGAAAAACATAGGGGCATAGCATATATCTTTATTATCCAGTATTTGGAATATCTTTAAAATTGGTCCAATATTGGAGGAGAAAATAGACGAGAGCCTAACCTTGAATTATGACTTTTTACTAAGAAAATTCAGTCAAAGCTCTGCGACCGCATTTCTTCTTAACGTGCTTTCCGAGGCACAGGGTCCTGAAATATAATAAATAGTTATCCATCCCCTGACCGCCTCGGCTATCGTTGCTTAACGTTGAAAATCGACCCGTGTGGCAGTTATTATTTCGCCACGAGCTTCTTCATCCTTCTATATCACACTACATTTTATGATTTTAGTTAAAAAGTAGAGCAAAATATATATATAGATTGTCATACATAAATATATGCAGGGTGAACGTCACAATAGTCGTCTAATATGTATATGACCTCGTAGATTACTGCGAGTAGCCTGTCTTGCCATCAACCGCAACGGACATGGCTGCACGGTTAGGTGACAATGCATTATTATCGTCGTCGTCTTGTCGTTCGAAATCTGAGTATTAATCCCATCTAAGGGTTCGTTCACAAAGAGGTCCGTTTTACAGGTCCGTTTTATCGTATACGTTTTATTAGGCGCTAACGTATGTAATTGTATGAGCGAGTTCACACACATGTAAGTATTTCGAATCGAGTAAAAAATACTGATCCGATAAAATATACAGCAGTCTGTTTTATCGTATACGTTTTTATTCGGCAATGGTGTAGGGAGTTGTATGAGCGAGTTCAAACACACAACAGTATTAAAATACTGATCCGTTTTATCGGACATCCATTCTTGTAGAAAGTTGGTTGGTGTGACCATTACCCCCAGTAACGGCGGATCCGTTAAAACGGTACTGTAAATGCAGTGTGAACATAACCTCAATTGTCAGCGGATCCGTTAAAAACGATCCTGGAAACAAAGATTTTCTGTGTGTACGTAACCTTTTTTTTGTAAACAACAGGGAGATAGCGCAGTTATGTGGGACTCTAACCCACTAAAACGCTACGGTGTCCTCCTGTGCCACTTATGGCGGGAACACGGGCACGCGTTAGCACTCACTGCGAACCCGCAGCGGCAGTCCGTCACCAGACCCTCCTCTGGGGAGTACCCCCCATCACCGGCGCACCAGAACACACTGTGCGCCGTGACCACCCTAGAGACCAAACCAGCACATGGGTGCCAGACAACCCCGTGAATGGCACCCTTGGTCCCCTTGTGACGGATCAAGGTTAATGGCCCCGCCATTTACCATTTTTCGGCCGCAGGGAGGGATTTCGGATAGGGAGAGCGGCCAACGCTATACCGACACTCCTCCTCCCCTGCGGCCCCACCGCATTCGGCATCAGACGGTGGCGACCCCGACTAGCCCGCGGAAAGTAGGGAGAGCGGCGCACCGCAATACCGGCACTCCTCTCCCACCGGGGCCTCCAACCCTCAGCCGCAATATCGTATGGGTTTGGGAGGCCCCATACGACAACGCGGCCCACCTCAGTTGCGATGTCGGCCAGGCAGTACCACAACCTACATGTTGGCCGCTACCTCGTCGGCTTATCGGCAAAAGCCCTGACGAACGGCCCCTCCTCGAGTTCCTCTTCGCTTCACCGTGGGTGACCAAGCCACGGTTACTGAGCCCCCCTGCCCCGACAATGCGGGAACCCACCGGGGGGGGGGGGGGGTGTGAATGTACCATAATATGTTAAAGTGAGTTCATCATTCTGGCCTACACTGACTTCCAGATTATGCTTCGTTTAGAATAAGATCGCACAGTACACAAGGGGTCCAACGATGCTATATTCGGCCAAAATACTGTTGTTTAGAATATCTTGGCTCAGTCTCAAGGATATCCTTTTGATTTCAGTAGGATTACCCTTCAAAATTGAATAGCACCTTCATCAAAATTTATTAATGCCCGTATTTCGATAGGTATTTATTAATTGAGCAGCTCCTTTCGATCATCATGATTTTATGTAATCACAAACTTTTGCTTTAAGCATCATCGACCACTTTACAAAACGATACAAAAAAAAAACTTTTTAACAACATTAAACTGACTTCTAAAACAAAACAGTACAGAGCGAAAAATAACTTTCTTTTCGGAAGTCGGTGTCTTAGGTACCAATTTTTTTTCGTTTTGACTCCGACTTCCGTTTTTCACTTTGTAGTTTTTTGTTTTGGAAGTCGGTTTTTTTTTGTTAACAAGTTTTTTATTTTCCTCTTTTTATTTTTGGTACCTTATATTTCCATGAAAATATGCAATATTAAAGATAACTTAAAAACTATTTGTCGGATCTTCATCAAATTTGAATGGGACATGAGAAGCACCAGCTTTCAAATAAAAATGAATTATCAAAATGGGTTCATAATTGGCGGAGTAATCGCGTAACAAACATACAAAAACATACAATCGAATTCAGAATCTCCTCATTTTTGAAGTAGGTTGAAAATACTAGTAGGGACTTACCCGTCACGACATAAAATCAATACAGGTAAAGTCCATTACGCTACAAACAATAATTAAATTCTCCTGCTATCCCCCCAGTGGAAATAACCGAGATAATACATTACTTTTTATACTCACAACTTTAATTAGCAGCAGTTTAATAATCCTTTTAGCGTTTATCGCAAACAGTTTACGAGGGAAGGAAATGGATACCCATATTAAATTAAACATAAGTTGGTACAATGTGAGAGATATCGTGAAATTGTATGTGCATTGTTTGTGCAGATTCTGAATGCTCGATTCGGTAGAGCACCTTTTCCATATTTTTTCGGGATTGTTCGTATTGATCAATTTGTGTTTGGGGAAGGTTACCGGAGCTCATACTAGCCCTTAGGTGGTTTTTATAGAGTTTTTTTCTCGCAAGACCTCATCAGTAAAATATATTCAACGAAAGAGTAACTGGTCTACTAGATATTATGGAACCTGCACCCTAATAGGGTAGTTGACAAAAAATACCTATTGAATCCGTCAGTTAGATAATCTAAAAATATTAGACACGTATTTTTTCTTTTGCCACGTAAACAAAAAAATATTACGATACAATGCATTTAAATATCGTGTGACGTCACGGTGTGCTACATGCTATAAGCCAGGGGGGTTTGTGACGTCAATTTGTTGCCCAAACGGAGGCCTATAGCTGTCACTTACATGTCTGTTTGTCCGTCTGTCCGTCTGTCCGTCTGTCCGTCTGTCCGTCTGTCCGTCTGTCCGTCTGTCCGTCTGTCCGTCTGTCCGTCTGTCCGTCTGTCCGTCTGTCCGTCTGTCCGTCTGTCCGTCTGTCTGTCCGTTGTCTATCAGACAGGTTTTACAGCCAAACGGTTGGAGCTACAGTCTTCATATTTTTATCTTGTTGACCCAAAGCCATACAAATTGTATTTTTTTTTACATAAATTTAAGGGGTCTCCTATACAGACAAAGGGGAGTGTGAAAAAAAATGCCCCACCGAACTCGTTGAGTAGATAAATCCGGTTTTTTTTTCATATCAAAAATTATTAAACACAATGGAATGAAAAGCCAACAAAAACAGTTTTTTTTACAAAAAAAAAGCCGAAGAATTGTTTTTACTTTCCATTGACCTATGAACTTGAAATTTTGTGATAATGTTTATTATTACGTATATTTTACCAACAAATACCAATATATTGATAAATCTGATTTTTTATTTGGAATTCCCCTAATTTTTCCTGTTACATTGTACATTGTTAGTTTGTATCAAGTACAAACTTGATTTTGCAGTTTAGTACGGAACTCTACATGCACTTCCAGGTCCGACAGGCAGCATTCCTATTGCGTATCTGTTTTAACAGCACAAAGGACAATCCTTCCCTTCCATTTTGGCAACTCAACCATATTCATTGCGTGTTTTACGCTGTCGGGTAGACGGATTTTGAACATATGAAGCAATGCAAGGGAAGGAATCCGTACCCAACTCTTTGAACTTACACAATTTGAGTGCTGATTTTCTAATTTTCCAGATCTCATTCCAATTTGTAATGGCCATTTTTCTATCTAATACACAACTCAACTGACAACTAGAAGTACCCCTTTTACCTAAACATTGTAAATACTGATACGTATTCCTACTTAACTACAAAGTTTTTTCACCCAGCAACCCAATAAGAACGTGACGATCGTAACTTGAAAACCTAATTCAAAGTTCGAATCCCATTTCACCGACTGTTGATAGAACTATCCGTTGACATCAGAGATTTAGTTGCGACCCAGGGGTATCACGGGGATGACCAAACTACCTAACATTTTTGTATATCTAGTAAAACTTTTAACTTTAGCTATAACTACATGGACGTCTATTACTTTCTCCTATTGAGCCGCGGCGATAACTTTTTAACCCCAGTTGACGTGGGGTGAATAACTCGCGTTGACAGTTGTAAGGGGTTCGGGAAACTTTTCTCCCCTTACGCTTATTGACCTCTTACCCTACGAGAAAATGCATTCTCCAACTCCCGGCCGAATATAAAGCCATATCTTTGACAGCGAGATGGAAATTCCAATGGAAATCGACAAAATAGCATTTGCGTTATAATATTTGGTTAGGGGAATGGAAACGCATAAATCATTTTATCTATTTTACGATAGCATGCTATGCTATCCAATTTTTTTATTCTAATATGCGCTATTTGTATGCTGATGTTTTGAAATTTCGCTATAAAATTTCGTCTTAGACCCATATTTTATAAAGATACTCCTCTGGCAAATTGCCACTTAAGGCCCTAAAAACTTCTACTCGCAAATCCCAACTTTATTTCTTGTACAGTTTTCGCTCAGATTTTTTAATTCAATGTTATAGATAGTGCAGATTCACCCCTTTTAATTTATAGTGAAGGAAAAAAAATAAAGTAGAGATAAGCGCACATACGTCGGTTGTAATGTCACGCAGCGCGACCACATTAAAATGTATGCCACCGTTTGTAGGAAGCAGTCGGATAGCGAGGTGTACAAATTACTCCGGTGCAACAGTGAGTGAATGTGGGCTCTTGACCCATTTCGGTGTCACATCTAGTCGCTATACATTAAAACCGGCACTGGCTTCCACCTAAATGCAAGTGAAAAGCGAACTTTAGAATTTTCGGTGCTAATTTCTCATGAATCGAGATTCAGTTTCGTTAGAGCTTGGCTTCAGTGTGGAATGTGTTTGGTATACGTCACACTGTGGAAAACGTATCTCTATTAAACCTACAATGTTTTGAAGTCGTCTTTTGTTTTTTTGTTAAACGAGAGCGCTTCTAGTGAACTTTATAAATATGGCATGTGGTATGGTTTTCTACAATTTAGATATAGGTACATACGTAAGTATTAAGGTAGATATACAATCACTTTAAAAGTTTTCCCGTATAGGGGGATTCCCTATCCATTATGGGCCCTTAGTAAGCCAAGCTTTCCAAACTACTTGCGGGAAGTTTGATACTACTCGATGCTCTTTCAACACTCACTCTATCCCCTTTTCCATTCGAAATCACTTTCAAAATCATTCAAAATCAGAGTTGTATTTTTAAATATTCTAGCAAAATACTGCTCTACATGTACAAAGTAATTTGTTAATCTAACATTACACGGTCGTACACTCGTACATAATATGCGGTATCGCGGCACAGCATACGTGCACTGCAACTTGTTATTTCTAATATTGGAGGCAAACTGGCACCGCTAGTGCTAGCTGCTAGCTCATTTCATTTGTATTCCACAATGTGGGGCACATTTCGTACAAACATTGGGTAACCTCTGAATTGAATTCGTAATACAGGTACTGTAGTAAAATGTTTCCTTGCTTTTTATTTTGTCAGGTTGTGTGAGGCTAATAAAAGAGGCTGGAAGTAAAAGGAAATAGCTGAAGATAAAGTTTATTGTAATTCGTTTAATTAAAGAAAGTGTTAACCAAACGTACTTAAAGCCAATTTTCTCCTATTGTATGGAAAGGATAATAGATCATTCAGCTTACAATACTCACAGCGGATCATTGTATCTCTGAAGTTAGGCTCTGCGAACCATTGCACAAGAAACAGTTTGTCATTGAGTATACTGCATAGAGTAAGCGAGATAAGACTATGCGACAAACGTAAGCGAGTGAAAGAGGAAGTTATACATTATATTCAACATTGAAACAAGAATAGATACTGAGCTACTGCGCAGGGTCTTGCAACCAACATATGAGACAAAAAAATCCGCTATTCTACTGTAGCTTAATTTAATAAGGTAGCGGTGACAGATAAGTGATTGCATACAGCTGTGAGTACCGAATCAGCATACAGAAGCTGATTCGGTACTCACAGTGTAGGTGTGCGGCAATTCTAGGCTAGAAGTTCTTTTTCTTTTTCCTCCTGATTGGATTTTTTCAGCAGCGACATAGTCTGACATTGACGAAGTACTAATTAAACGTTGGAAGATGCGTTCAAAGAACATCCAAGATAAGAGTACCGTATATAAAATGTGATAGAAACCTGATGCAAGATAATATCTATTTAATAACAAATTATAATCCCATATAAATAATGTATCTATACAGAATAATGTGAAAACTAATCTCAGAGTTAGAATGTTCAACGCTAAAAGTTAATGCAAACCAACACGGAACAAGCTTTATCTAATCTCCTAAGTACTATAGATGTTTACACAGTGTTTTGTTGGAAAACAGTGGCTCTGCATTCTGTGCTCGTTACCTCGGTGACATGTGTCAGCTGACTCCAGTTTATACAGACTCGCTGTTACAGCCGCAAACTAGTTGGACTGTCGCAGAAGATGGTCTGTGAACTCTAATAATACGGACTGAGTGAGTCTTTAAAGATTTATGTGACGTCAGCTCATCGATACGGCTTGTTCATGTTGCTAACAAAGGTATGCGAAGTTAGTTTGTGTACGATTCTGTTGAAAAGTTGGTTGTAAAATGTTTTAGCATTTGGTTTTGCAGATCGGTTTAATAACTGTACGGCATTCTTTATGATTTTCAAATGTGTGGTCTTTGGCTCTCTAAAAATGACCTCACACACACACGGAGGTGCTACTTAGTGCAAGTGCATTCCTAAGTTGATTGTTTCTACAAAGCTATGCGGTTAGATGACGATGTGATATTTAGGACCGTTAGAAACATTACCTATCAAAACGGAACAATTTTCCAACATATTTTCCATTTTGCTAATTGATACATAAACATGTTCCACATTCCGTTTCCACTGCATGACAAGCTCATCCACAATTCACGTTGGAATTCCCACATCTGCAATCAGACATCTCGTCATTCACGCTCTATCTCGCAAATAAGGCGGGGACATGACGGTTGACACAACAGCGTGTTAGCTGTCAACACGGCTCACCAACAAGGCGACTAGTTTAGGCACCCGATGACAATCCAACAAGACGTTGAACCTCTGACGACTCATTCAATCCACCTAACTGACATTTGGGACTGTTTGCACCACAAATAGATTTAGCGCTATGCAAATTCCAGGTCTATTTTTACTCTGTGGCAATGTTGGTGCCATTTTTGACAATTCTGTCCATGTCAAGTATAAAATGAAAAAGCAACTGAAAAATATCGTTTTGCTTCTGTCAATTGTTTGAAGTTCATAGAGACGAGACAAATTTTCCTATACGAAGAGATAATTTTAATAATCTATATTTAGTGCTTAAATATTTAACGAGACTTTATGACGTGAACGTGTCGTTTCAATGTGATCTTGACATTTGAAATTTTTATTCGAAATGTGGAGAATACTTTGTGGCTGTTACAGTCTGGGCATGTGTCATCCTGTTAGGAGTTAAATATGTAGCAGACTGTGATTTCTGTTTTGTACAATCAAGGGTCAAATCTTACTCTACCAAAGGGTCGAAAAATTCTTTATAGTATTAGGTTCAATGGTTCTTGATTGATTTAAAGTGTAGATTAAATTAGATGCAGACCATTGAACTTCTTCTGCAGAATAATTTTAGACACGATAGTTTTGGTAGAGCGCGGCTGCACTTATGACCGCTGACTGCACATTTGAGCCCCATTTCACCAATAATGAATCGTATGATATAATTTTGGTGACGTCCCATGGGCTTTAATAAATATATTATATAATTAAATGTAATTTAATTTGAATTCAAAAAAGAAAAATTAAATGATTTCATGAATTATATAATTCATCCATAATGCAAAATTACCAGCAACTTAATCACCTAATCAGGCTCCAACGCAATTGCCGCAACTCGCAATCCTGAAGGGATATTGCATGCAGCAATTAGCTGGCATAACAGCCTGATTGCTAACCGCAGTACGACACTGCTGTCAATGCTCCTAATTTGACATCAAACACGAATGTAATTGGTCTAACCGACGTTATTAGAACCGACTGATATTTCGTGTCATTAATAAAAGATACGGGAAAACTTTTCTGTTGATCAATCACACAATTGATCCCGAACAGATTTTATGTAAATATCGTAATATTCGAATTATAAACTTCAAAACGAGTTTATATTGACATACTTTATAAACACAATACCGAAATTTAAAAATAGAATCTTATAATAACACTTTTTCTCTAACAAAAAAATGCTATAAAACAATTTTATCTACTCTCATAACGTAATATTCGAATTATAAATTTCAAAACTAGTTTATATTGACATACTTTATAAACACAATACCGAAATTTAAAAATAGAATCTTATAATAACACTTTTTCTCTAACAAAAAAATGCTATAAAACAATTTTATCTACTCTCATAACGTAATATTCGAATTATAAATTTCAAAACTAGTTTATATTGACATACTTTATAAACACAATACCGAAATTTAAAAATAGAATCTTATTATAACACTTTTACTCTAACAAAATAATGCTATAATATATATTTTTTTCTATTACGATACAGGACAAATCCAAAAAGATAATCACTAAGGAGTTTTCATCAATTATTTTTTGTAATGCCATATTTATAGTACCTATTTAAAATGATTTGATTCCATTTTTTACTCGTCTATGACAATGCCCGCCACGCACTGCGAGTTTTATTCGCGCGAATTTTGTCACTTTCTACCTGTTCATGGTGCTCAAAATATTAGCGCGAATTAAATTCGCGCCGCGGTGCGGTGGATTCTGTGACAAAACACGGCTTTCTTGCGGTATTATTTCTGCACGATTTTTTTACCGCAATGCGAGCAGCTTCATACAATTCCATAGGTCGCAGAATGGGCGGAAAAAAAACGGGTGAATAAAAATCGCATTGCGTGCTAAACCTCAGCGAAGATGTGCTGGATTTTGGCGCCATTCAAATTTGCAGGTTTTGCTGTATTGAATGTCATGAGTTAAAAATGTCTGATATTAGTGAATGTGAAGAAAATTTGACTTCGCCCGATATTTTAGATGCGGCGAAGGAAATTACTCAAAATCTATTACCAGCAAAGATTAGAGAATTATATGATAAATGCTATCACTTTTTTATGGCATGGAAAATGCAAAAAAGGTATTTAGTAGGTTCAATCCCAATGTATGAGTGTAGATAAAGTAGTGTATGAAACTGCACATAACTAGGTATTAAAACATTCGTGTGAATACTATTAAAAACCTCGCCTACGGCTCGGTTTTTAAACACACACTCATGTTTTAATACCCCTTATTATGCAACAGTTTCATAAACTACTATTTTTCTATTACGATACAGGACAAATCCAAGAAGTTAATATCACCATGGAATTTCCATCAATATTTCTTTTGTAAAGGAAAGCTTATGCTGGGCGCGCTACGCCATTTTTATAGTACCTATACTACCTATTATAATAGTAGTTTATGCAATGGCCATATAATAGGGGTTATTAAAACACGAGCGTAGGTTTATCAAATGAGGCGAAGCCGAATTTGATAATAATATTACGCGAGTGTTTTAATACCTAATTATATGCCGTTGCATACACTACTTTATCTTCACTCATACAGTTGAAATAAAACAAAAGTGGAAAGGGAAAAATATTTGGTATGGCGGGCAATTTAGATTCTCATTGCGCTGCACGCGCATCCACAGACAATTAAACTTCTTTACTACAGCCCATACGCGCCAAAAAATTAAAAAGTAAAAGTGTGCTATAAAAATTAAAAAGTTATTTTATGATGCAGTTGTTTGAAAATCGAAGGAAAATGTTGAACTATAATGGTTTTTTTTTTAATTTTACCTATCCACGAATATAAAGTACGTGTTTATACAATATTTTTTGAATTCGTATTTGGAACATTACGTTGTGAGTGTAGATAAAAAGTTTTATTACAATTTTTTACTTGTCTCTGGCAACGCCCGCTTTAGCGCATGCACGGTTAATGCGGTGTGTGCTGTGTTTTGGCGCCATTCATACGTTTTGCTGTACTGAATTTCATGAGTTTTTTTTTTTTTTTTTTGAATTCTTGCTTAAAAATGTCTGATATCAATCAATGTGAAGAAAATTTGAGTCCGCCCGATATTTTAGAATGGACGACGGAAAATACTCATACTTTTTTAAGCAAAGTCGAAAAAATTATATGATAAATGCTATTACGACTTCATGGCATGGAAAATGCAAAAAAAAGGTATTTAGTAGGTTCAATCCCAATGTAGATAAAGTAGTGTATGAAACTGCACATAAATAGGTATTAAAACATTCGCACGATACTATTAAAAACCAAGCCGTAGGCGAGTTTTTAAACAGACACTCATGTTTTAATACCCCTTATGACATGTTTAACAGTTTCATAAACTACTATTTTGAAATTGTTTTTGGAAAGATATAGGAGAAGCCTTGCAGTGGGACATTATAACAATTTTTTTTTCTGAGTACAAAAATGGGTACTAGAGTACAAATAGTTGAACAATAGTTGCGTGCGCTGTAATTATAAAGCTTTAACACACGTATTGGTTGTATATAGGTATAGGTATACCTGAGGATATGAACATTCAGGGATTAAAAATCATAAGTTAAATTAAAAATATGTCCGTTAAATAAGGTTCCTAAACTATCAAGTGTTTCCCACCCGTAAAGAACAAAAAAACTGCATTTTACTCTATAACACAATATTTGCAACACATGCGTTTGTACTGGGAGCCGTAAAATTTAGAGTTTACGGCTCGTGCAGAACAAAATGAAAACTTACGATGCTTAAAAGCACCTAAGTCAGAAACAAAGAAGACACATAACTTTTACGTCGCCCCCACCAGGAAGTAAGTTGTAAGTAAAAGTTAAAAATTATAGTGGCTACTTAGTATAATATAAACTCTACAAGAAACTTTAAGACTTTTACTTAACTCCGTCGTCTTAGAATCTTGATACTGTAATATGTATAGGAAGAATATTACGGAATTTGTTGTACAAGGACAAAATTATTAAAGAAAATGGTTTTCTGGAAAAACTGTAAGGACTTTGAAACTACTTAGAAGGGAGTAAAACTGCATTGTAACATCAATTTTAAATCCTTTTTAGAGTACGCTAACAAAGAGTGTATACAGATGCATTTTTGTTCAAGGCATGTTTGACGCAAGTATCGGTTAACGAACTACTTTTTCCAGCGCCTTCGCTCTAGTAGCTTTTCTCACAGGAACTGCGTATTTTTTCAGGATAAAAAGTAGCGTATGGCACACAGCAATTGTGTAGCTTTTAGTCAGTGAAAGGTTTTTCGTAAACTGATCAGTACTTCCAGGCAGCCATTCAAGGGCGTCGCCAGCCAATGGCCAAGGGGGGGCAAGTTGATATGGAGAATGAGACAAGTGTGAATTGTAAGTAAAGTCGAGAGCACATGAAGCTTTTAACTTGAGGTACGAGCCTTACATCTACAGCGATTGTAGTAATAACGGTACAGAGTCCAACGTGTAAAGCTTCACGAGTTCTTGACTGTACAATAAATAAAACTTATAAATAAGATATTACTGTTAGAAAAATAGAATTAAAGTAATTTGGGAGTTTGAATTTGAATATACAGTGGATTTTTTTTGTAATAAGGTACCAGATTTTAATATTATGGTCGACAAAGATATTTTTTTTGATTAGGTTAATTAAAACATAATCTTCGGCTGTTTTACGAAAATCTTGTAGTTTTCCATGAATAAGTTTTCTGTGCATACTCATCATGGCCAGACCATTGAGGCGATTTTCACCCATAGTGCTTCTTAGCCAGGTTTTTAGTCGCCTGAGGCTGCTGAACGATCGCTCTACCGTAAAGCGGTTTACACATGGCACCGCGCACCGCCGCGGACGCGAAGGGGAGAGCACCGCTTGACCCGCGCGGTCGGGTGGTGTACGTGTGTTAAGCATCAACGGATTTCTTAGAGGCCAATGCGACATGAGATACGCTTCACCGCTAACCGCGGCGGTGCGCGGTGCCGTGTGTAAACCGCCTAAGTCAAGATTTTGGTTGCTTTACATTTGGCAACTTTTTTAGAATCTCTAGGGGGGGGGGGGCAGCTGCCCCTCCCTGCCCCCCCTTGGCGACGCCCTTGCAGCCATTTACCTGTAGTTTCAAATTGGCTCGATTTTTAAACGATTTCCCAAAAAGGAGGAGGTTCTCAATTCGGATGTTTATATTTTTTTTTATGTATCTTCGGGAATTACTCCGTAAATATTTTTTTTTAAACGAAAGATCTTTATTTCGAAATGGTCCCATTTAAATTTGGTAAAGATCTGATGAAGACCTTCGGCGATATACAACAGAACTCTTCAATAAATGACGGCAAATCTCTCGGGTTTGCTGCAATCGCATGACGGTTTATTGTTTACACCATTTCATAACATACCATCACGCCCATATGCTCTTAACGGGTACGCTGATGTGTTCACCCTGGTGCACTCTCATTCCACCGGTTATGTTCAAGATACATGTCATTCGGGTAATTTATTCTGGCATCACTGTGGGTATTAAAGGTACTATAGAACTTGTCCATTATGTACCACAAAAAAGTGAAAAATAAAAAACTTTTTAACAAAAAAATAAAACCGCTTCTAAAGCAAAACACTACAAGGCGAAAAATAACTTTTTCCGAAGTTTCGAAATACAGTAGGTAACAAAGACACCGACTTCGGATAAAAGTTATTTTTCGCCTTTGCTTTAGAAGTCGGTTTTTTTTTTTTAAATTTATATTAAACTGACTTGTCGTCATAATTTTTTAATTTTGTTTTTTTTTTACGTATAATTCGCAACCTCCTACTAAACAATAAATTTTATAATATTACTTTAGTAATTTGAGTTAGAAAGGTTGAGGTTGCACCGCAAATATTCACAGTTACGCCAGTTTTCCTATAGCAATTGTACCAAAACGCAATGTGGCATATGCCTATTGCTTTTCAACACGCATGCATACTCGTATGAAATGGCTGTAAAATTATTGTACTCGCTTGTTTCAAGCTACACTAGGCTAACACTATCAATGCGTAACTCTATGCAGAACTGTGTTACCGGTGTTGCCAGCTGTTGCAGTATTCGTTGGAATATTTTATATTAAAATAGCGGCATAGAAAAGTTAGCACGCCGAAATATTTACGTTTTATTTTTACTTTGACGATATGCTAGGTTTTTTGCTGGGTGGAAATATGGCGAAAATAATGGTTGCTATATTTGCTCTCTATGACTTTTGATCATCTACGTGTTCTTCTTATTTTTATGTCGATTTGACTCTGCCCGACCAGTATGTAGCCATCTGGATAGCTCTGTCGTCTTCCTCCTCCTCGCGTCGTGTTCTTCATTACTAAGGGTCTTGATTCCCCCGACAGGAGATCAACTTTTCTCTGACGATGATTCTCCATCGGTTTACTAACGATAAGCATAACATATATAGTCATAATGTACATTGACATTGATTGTTATTTTTATTTTATTTAATAATTAAATTGACCCAATTATTGATTTATGTAAAGTGATGGCCTGAAACTCAGGTTTGAAAGAACCTATATCGGGCAGGTCCCTACCAAAAATCGAAATTCTTGTATGAAATCTTGCATTTATAATAAAATGTTTTAGTTACAGTTTACATATAAGCACTATTTATACCATTGTTTTAGAAATAATACTACTGCACCTTATGTACATTTTTGTGAAATTACTTACTTTTTAATAAATTATTCTTATTCTTATTGACATAACGAAATTCAGCATAATATTATTAGGCATAAATGTTTTGCCATAAATACTGTTGGCATAATAATAATACCAGCCTGTAACTGTTCCACTGTAGGGTAAATGCCTCTTCTCATACAGAGAAGGCATTGATCACCACGCTGGCTTAATCCAGGTTGGCGATTTCAGACTTATATTAACTATAAGTCCAGGTTGCGTCACGTTTTTTCCTTCACCGTTGTCGGCGATGTCCAAGATAAACTTGGAAAGAACATAGGAATTTGAAAAAGTTACATTGGTACTTGCCGGTATTCGGACCTATGACCTCAAGCACGAGAGGCGAGGTCTTTAGCCACTGGCATTATTATAATAATGAAGCATAATTTTATAACGTTATTAACGCATTATGATATAGGTACACATAATGTTCTTTGGAATAAAACAAACATGTTCGCTACTAATTGGATTAGGTTAATGTGCGGGGGGCACATTAACCTAATCCAATTGAGTCAAGAATAATAGACGAATAAATTTTATGCCTTAAAAAATTATGCGATTCCAAATTATGGCAAAACAAATTAGACCAAATTCCAGATCGGTCTACGGCCCCTCGGCCGTTTGTCTTTGACATTGGCAATGATCATCAGCTGCTCGTTATGACCATCCTTTCGGACAATATGACCAAAGAACTTCAGGATTATTTGCAGGCAGGTGGAGGAGATGGCCTGATGTTCAGCTGTCGAAGGATTGACTCGTTTGTGCAGAACGCAATCCACGGAATTTGAAGCATCTTTCGCCAACACCACATCGCACCAACTGCATCGTAGGCTTCGTTTACATCGTGGATGGTACAGGTACTTGTGCATGCTTGGCAGGAAAAAAGATGACGTATATCCTGTAATGGAGCTCCAAACTGACACTGTGATTATCCAAACACAAATATACCAAACTATTCACCATCGACTATATTTCTAACAACGTAAAAACCACTATATTTACCTGATACAACAAACAGTCCATTTACTTAAACATTTCCTGTATCTTACATCCCTTCCACTCCAAATCCCTAATTCTATGCAATTGCGAATGGCAACACCGACCGGTGTGACCAGCGGAGCGTCTCAAACTAACGCATCGTAGCTGGCGAGTTTATGCGACAGAGGCGCTGTTTATTTGCCTGTGTTGCCATACTGAATTTACACGGTGCACTCATGAATGACTAGCTATTCTTTCAGCTAAATTTAGTGTTTTCAGATGATTGAATAACGACCATATGAGTTTATTGTTATGGAAATTTTGAAATTGTATGTATTGTGAATGATGTAGTATGAATGTGTGTGATATTTCGGTTTTTTGCGAATGACTATAGTTATCACCTATGTCGTAAAACGCCTCTTAAAAAGGACCATGACTGTCGACATACGTACAGAGAAAGTTAATCAAACTCTTCATATTCAAAACTTCGCAAAAAAGTAACAATACTGAAGTAAGCCCACCTAGTATTACTTTTTAAACTAACTCATAAAACCACGATCACAAAAGCTAGCAAGAACCAAGGCACGTGCATAATCATATTTTTACTGCAGTGCAAAATAATTTCAGAGAAGCCAAACACAATTTTAAATCCGTTTTATGATGCACGGTGTTCGGTTTATAGGTTTAAAAGAAAAGCATATTTTTCCATTTACCCGCAATAATACATCAACCGTGAAAATAATGAAAGCAACAAATGAAACTGTCAATTTATCAAGGTAGAATAAGACAATTGAGGCAAGAACAGCCATATTGGAAAAACGCCAAACAAATTGACGGTTCTTGTCGACAATAAGTAATCAGATATTATTTTATGATATTAAAAAAGTTCTTTTATTTCCTTGTTAAATTTTCTTGCTGATTTGGCAGCGGAAGTGGATGCATCGTAGATTTTGTTATTTAAGTTATTGCCGGCTATAATAGCGGTTAGAACTTTGTTTGTACTAAGTATATCTATAATGCCATGTTTAGTGCTATGGAACGAAGTTATCTTGAAAGATGTAGAAAAGGATCTAAGATCACGACTTAAATTTAAAACTCTTAAAATAACCACTAATGCATTCAATTACACAAGAAATCTCCATAAAATGTTATCAAGCTGTAAAGAAACGTCCGCGACACACATTTCAAGTCACAACTCCGAACCACTTAACTAGAAACAGCTTAGTTAAAAGACTTTCAAAGAAATTACCCCCAGAGTGGTTAATACTAAAGCACTCCCGTAAATAACAACTTCGTTCCCAGTGCCCACTTTTCCAGTCTGGACGTGGTGCACTGAATAGAACACACAAATGCCACACTTTTTAATTTTAAAAAGCTCTCCAACTGATTGGTCCGTAACAACTGTTACTTTGCAAAGTAAACTTGGGTTTTATCTCGAGAGATAAATCTTTGGGTCATTCGCTTTAGCCGGGCCAGTACACTGAAGAAACAACAACAGATTTTACGTGAAGGAGAAAATATTATATCTGCTTTCATCTCATTCAGAATAGTTGAGTATTGGCAAAGTATTATAATTTATATAACGGTCTCAATTTTTCAAAATGAAAGCAATTTTTATCTTCAACGCTTTTAGTGAAAACAAATTTAATTTTGGCGTCACAGTAATCACACACAATTTTCGTATATTTACAGTAACTTCAGAACTGAAACACGTTGTCAGCCATAAAGACCACCCGTTGAAGGGACGCTGGCGTCCATCGTCGTTAATATTTATATTGGAGAAAATTTTAATAAATACGCACACGTCCACGTCCACTCATTTCGACTATGAGCCAGCGAGGTATATCCGTAAACATTATATTTTGGTCGTAAAACATAACAAGCTTATAAAACCGCTACATAATCGCAAAGGGCCCCGATGAGGGTCCCTAAGGAACCATTCTGTGTGGCTCGCCCCGAAAATTACTCGGCCAACGTAATTTTAGGTTTTTTCTTTTGTTATTCTTTAAGGCCTCCCGAGATTTGCGACGTTATGATCTCATTTTGAGTTATGAGAAAAAACTCTTAGTTGGTCCCGCCTCGCGAAATCATTGTCCATAGGATTAGGTGCTTACTGGGAATTGAGGGTATTTTAGAAGGAGGATTTCTTTGTTTCATGCTACAATTTCCTTGTTTGGACGTATTTTAATTATTCAACAAATTGAATTATGTTTTTTGTAAGGGGACATGTTTTATGAACAGCCCGTTTTTTTTTTAATTTAGAGGCCAAAACGAAATCCTCTTAATTATTTATAGCTGGAGCTTCCATATGACACAATATTCTGTAAATATTTGGGCAGTTATAGTTCTGCCATCATCAAACTTTGTTTGGCCACCACAGCTACTACTGGGAATCATAAATAACTATATCCCTTTTATTACAAACGTGTCCCGAAGTTAGTGGTAACTTCGACTGCCTTTCTTATTACCGAAGAAAATAAAACCAGAACTTAGTGCGGAAGTTTCGCTACTCATTCTTGCACCGCATCTTCGAACGACACCTCTGGGTCGCATTTTGTCCAGGTTTTATCTATCTTATTTACGTTATGTTGCTTCGGCTGCATTTGTTACTTACACTTCACATCCTGTCTCCGCAAATATTACTATCATAAAATATCAAGGCTAACAATATTCCTATTCAAAAACAATTCGATTCATAACACTCGTTCCAAATCAGGTGCACCGTTTATTTATTGTGTAACAAATATTGAACTAATTTCTAAAACAAACAGTTGATGATCAAAATCAATCTGCTGTTTTGTGACGTCAAATATTCGGTGAAAAACTAAAGCGACGAATTACTAGTTTACTACACAGGGTTTGTGTGGCAAACTGGGTCACAACAGTTTTTAAATTCATAGATTTAAAAGAGATTTCGGTTCGATTCACACATTTGTTATCGCTCCAATTTGGTGGGACGTTTCACTACGGCGCGTGTACACTGTCCCCCCGCATCCACGCTCTGGATGAAAGCGGCAAATCTGTTGTAACATCGGCTTAACAGCTTGAACTTGACGCGTGGCGCAAGTTACGACCTAACTTTAAGTGTGTGTTTTAAAGTAACGACCTCACTTGCTAGCTTGTTTTAAGTTGCACTGAAGAATTAAGCTGTCTGGTGCCTGTAAAACATTTCAGGATGTTACAATTGTAGTCTTTTAGTTTTATTATTTAGATTACACTGGTATTAGTAGAGATGCTAAACGTTCCGACAAAAGCATTTTTGCACCTAATGGGTTAAAACATTCGGGAAGTATCGTTTCGCAGCTCCACACTGATCGTACTGATTCGATTATATACCTCATTCGATAGTCTATTATAAATCGGGATCTTTAAGGCAGTAACTAATTATTGGCATCCAGGGACTGGAAGAAGTGTTGGTAGCCCGGCAGCGGGATGTGCAGACGACATTGTTGCCATCACGGGTTGAAACTGGATGAGGCTGGCACTGAAGCCTGGGGATTGGCATAAAGAAAAGATGGCTCTGGTCAGCTGCGTGAGAAGTTGTGATAGGTATCATGAAGATGAAGTTCAGTTAGATAAGTTAAATAGCACAAATTATATTATTATCCCCTGAGAAACTTGTCAACGCCTATAAAATCGCCGTCAGCTCATAACTCACACCACTCCATCTGGATAAAAGCACTCAGCAGTAGCAGCAAACCCGCGTCCACTAAAATTGCAGTGCGCAGCAACAACAGAACTTTGCAGCATCTCGGTGACAACTAAACTGTGGCCTAATGCGAGGCGACATAAAATATAACTTGACAATACGTTGCTGTTAATATTACTGTGGAACGGGGAGGTTACTGTACGAAGTGGTGATTCATGTAATATGACATCACATCTCACCTGCAATCCCTAAATGATAAGACAGAGATATACATAAGGACTAGGGTTGCCACCCGTACTATATTGTATAGTATGGTAATATGTTTTCGTCAATAATGTACTAAATATTATAGAAAAATAATAAAGTACGAAAAATACTATATTTTTATCGCTAATTATGTTAGATTTAACCCATGCCAATACCTGAATTTATATATGAAAATTGGATATAAAACTTGTCCCATATTATTTTTCTTTTTTTTTTGTTATATTTTTTTTATTATTATAGATATCGATATATTTATTATAGAACACAATTCAAAATCTCTGCGTATCTGAATACCTACTTGCATTCTTCAATCTAATACTAAACTTGTTTATCAAGAACTGGTAAGGGGCACACGAGGCAATGTACAGGTACACGTACCCCAAGTATTTACTAGAAATGTAAAAGCAACAAAAGATATAAAGATAGAATACTCTTTATCACCCACAAACAGTTTTGCAAATTCTCTTGGTAAATTGAACTTGAAGATATAGATTATAGATAAACGAAATGTATCTCAACCTATTTATTGACAAGGAAATGGTGGCTCTTATCTTTCCCTACAGGTTCCAAGAGACAAATTAAGGAAACGCAAGTTATTTATACCATTAAGTAACTAGTTCCCTCTCAGTTGTTCCTTGTTCAAGATACGAACAATCTATAGGGCTCAGGTGCCTGATCGATTTGAGTCGGACAGCAGTCAATGATTGGAAATATAGAATAACACTGCCCAAGTGCCCACGCGTTGGACTTGGCTCAACTGTTTTTGGTACCTTGACAGACTAAAGTTTAGACTATTGCATAATTTGCAAGTCAATTGGGCGCACGGTTGGCGCAGTGGTTGAGCTATTGACTGCTGCACTGCGTGTCGCGGGTTTTAATCCCGCACGGAACAAATATTTGTTTGACCTACAGATAGTTGTTCCGACTCTGGGTGTTGTGTATGTGAGTAAACGCACCCACGATACAGGAAGAAATTCCTTGAGTAGGGAAAGCATGGATAAAAAAAAATTGGTATGATTTTTTCGTTCCGTACTGAATTAAATTCTTTTCGCGAGGTATAAAAACACAGTTAGATATTAACTGTGTTTTTATACCTCGCGAAAAGAATTTATTTAACTTTTTAATATTTAATAATGTATTAAACTTAGTTACACTCATACTCACATTATTAAAGGTTAATTCTCTTCACATTTTTTACACTTCAATTCACAATTCAGATTTAATTTCAAATAAAATTTCTTTCAGACACTTACCAAGCATCATTTGACTGCACCGTCAGTCTTTAGATACCTCGTTCTAAAGTTAAATATAATTTGAAGGAATCTCGAACTTTTTGATCGGTCGAGGTAATTTGCAATGATTGGGATCTATACAATTTCACAGTGAGTGAACGCAAATTTCTTTTAAAATTCCTTTGAAACCGTTCCTCGGTCCAGACTTTTATAGTCGTCTAGTGTCGGTGGGGCTGCCAACAGGGCCCGTTATCTTCGGATTTGTGAGGAAACGAGACATAAAGCCCGCCTGAACGGAGCTCGAAATAAGGATTTTGGTGACACACACAGATTCCTTGTATAGATTGCGTATCAATGGAAAACGTCCGCATCTTCAGAGAATAAAGTTTTCGAACAGATTGTGGCCGATTTTATTAACAACCTCCGGGTTCTGTGAAGACATAAAAAGTCTTTATTTTAAATTCGTTAAGCGTCAGTGGATTCTTTTAGCATTTATTCAGGCTGAATTCACCATCCATCTTTGATTTAATAAAAAGATTTATCCATCCAAGTATGTAGATAGAAGAAGAGACCTTTGAATAGAACTTTGATGCAACGCTCTAGCCCATGTGAAAATGAAAAATGGAAAAATGGAAAGTTTACATTACATTATCGGCACATTAAGTAATAAATCTCAACTTAGCAACCCGTTTAGTAGCACGAAACATCAAAACTATACCCAAAAGTGGTGATACCAAAAAGAAACAACATTTTATAACTGATTATACATTTATAGTCTCCAGAAATCTTAACGACTGATCCCTTAAGGAGTTCATGAATAACAAGACCTGGACGATGAAGATTTCATATGAATTTTAAATGAACGTAGCTTTGTCAAACAAAGGAATTAAATATTAATAAAGAAGCTCACATGCGTTCGCGAGATCGAGGAAAAAATATTACCCGAAGGTGTCAGACAGTTCATAATGATTTATGAACATAATTTATTTCTGATATAACATAATTCATCACAGTTATATTAATAAAGAAAGCTTCTTAATTTTTCCCCGAAAATTGTTAATGTAATAGAGATTCCCTGGCCATACATTTTTTATTGAAAACTCTCATTCATTTTAATTCATGAAGTTATAAAACAAGCCCATATAATAATGATTAACGCGGCCATTTTTCTGAAGCTAAAATAATTATTAAAGTAATTTATAAACAAAATTAACAAAAAGATTTGAAAGCTCATGAGTCTCATGACACTAACGCATCAACACCCCCAAAAACCTATTGCAAATTCCTATAATTTGACAGTGAAGACAATAATTACGACGCAAATTCGCCATTTGGAAGCGCTACCTTACAATTGTCGCATGAATATGGAATAACATCGGCGCTAAGTTAATATGTATGAATGTAACTTGTTAACTCACACCAGCGCCGCCAGATGGCATCACAGTCCCCAAATGTCCCACCTCATTCCACTTTATAATTCAAAGATTTGCTCGCGACGAATAAAGAGGCGTCTTCTCTCAATTATTCATGCTTAGACACTCTGCGTGCACTTGTCTGCAAGAGTTTTAATGTTTCTTACCAACATTTTTGTAGGAAACACGGTGGGGACTGCCTTTTGGTGAACTTTGGGGCGACTTCCAATTTAATAGTGGTAGCTAAGAAAGTTTTGCACAAGACGGTGAATTTCAGTAGCAAAAGTACTACCACGAACTGTACTTAGAATTAGCACACTGTGGAGGTAGGGCTAATTGAACGAGAAATGAGTAGTGTAAAAAAAAATCAATATTAAACCCGACTGACTAATCAGAGTTGCAGTAAAAACAACGATATACCTCGCCGTTACCATAGCATGTTTTACGAAGTAAAGCCAGCTCTGAAAGCAAATCCATTATTATATGAATAGTTAAATAAATGCAGAACATTAAAGTAGAATTAACTACTTTAGCGTTATTAATTCCATCACATTTTTTTCCTCCGCAGTTACCTTTCCCGTTCCATTTTACGGTTGTCGCATTACTGCAGTCTGCTACAAATATTAAAAAATATACTGGTGCAAAAATGACGATGCTCTTCTTTTTTGAAAAAAGAACAAGGTATTCGTAGTACAATGGCTCTCATACATATTCAAGAACACAATCAAGCACTCGTACAATTTATTGACAACAATACTTTTCTTCTGTAACGTGACAATATGTTGGTGTTCTCTCTTCAATATCGAATCGGTCCCGTGTAGGCGTCGTTTTCCTAAAAAGGAGCGATGTTACATCGACGGGCGATAAATCAGATGCCTATTGTTGGAGAAAAGTCGCAAATCGTAAGCAAAGCCGCGTCTGAATATTGAAAGGCCGCTCTTTTGGAGTCGCCCCTCAATAAAATCTCACAAATAAAACTGTATTTAGGGATGAAGCTGCTTGAAAGACATACATTCATTATCTGAAGATTGGATTATGACGGGACAGAAGTATACAAGATTATTTATGTTTTATCTAGCCGTCTGCGGTATTGTGGTGAATGAAATGGAGAATTCGTTGGCTGAAGAGGCCAATAATTTTGTAAATGATGTCCATAAACTAAGAATTATGGAACATTAAGAGGACAATTCCGCACCCTTATAAACTTTAGCTACAAGAAGCCTTTCTGCTGATTTAACAAAACTAACGGAGTTTTATGTGAAATCCTTGTGTCAACTACGTATCTAAATACAGTATAATATTCTAAAATCCAAGTAGACTACTTCAATTGGAGAGAAGGCACGCTCTAGAATTCTGTGCCCTGCCTACAAAAGGACCTACGAGTAATATCGGAACCGATAGAATTTTATTCAATAAAAGGGATGAATAGATGCCAAATTGATATTCAGGCGCTGATGTTACAGACATCATTGATAGATACTCCAGGCTAGGGTATTAGAAAGATCCTATTATTATGCTAGTACCAAAACACAACTAACTGACACGAATGACATTTTGAAAACAATATGCCTCACAACAATTATCTACTTGCCATGAAGCACCCAAGAACGCAATAAATTATAGATAACCGAAATGTTACCAGTCTGTTTAAATTGCCTGCTTTCATTTACCCTGTGCTTTTTCTACTCTACTACTAACTTCAACTTGATCATAACCTCGACGAAAACTCTACGACGAGTATATATACCCTACCTACAATACATAAAACGAGTGGCAAACAGTCTTCCGTAGAAATTGCAAACAATCTAAGGTCGGAAGGTGACAGAAAGCGATCCGACCACCATTTATCTGCCACTGTTACCATCATGGGATCATCAGTGGGGAGCAGTGGTGGCCCAGTGGTATCGGCCGCGACTTACAAGTTGTTGGTCGTGGGTTCGAGCCCAGGCAGGCGCTTTACTTTGTGTAAATTATTTCATCACCACTGCTCTCAAAACGGTGAAGGAAAACATCGTGAGGAAACCGGCATGTCCTAGAACCAAAAATTCGAAGACATGTGACATTCACCAACCCGCACTGGGCCCGCGTGGTGGATTACGGCCCATTCCCTGTCACAGAGAGGAGGCCTGTGTCCCAGCAGTGGGAACATTAATAGGCTGATGATGTGATGTGATGTGTTGATGTGTTACCATCATGATGTAATGAAAGATTTTTTAAGAGACAAAACCAGTTAGCCTTTCCCACAATCTAAGATCCTCAAAAACAATAACGGTACGAGGGAACAATGCGACGATAAAGACGATATCACAGATTCGCAGCATTTAGTAATAGTATCCTTAGATCTATCCCTAGATGTATCGGGCCCGATGCCTCCGATAGCAGCGATGCAATGTGCCTTGCTAGCCTGATGTTATTTCCAGGCGTGCGCTGTCAAATTGTAACGCTATGCATTTATTGCATGTAAGTATTTCCTTTGTTTTGGATCTAGATTCTTTTTGAACGAGCTTGAATATTTTGGACAGGCATTCTTGGGTTATTTTTCAATGGTAAATGGAAACGGGAGAAGAGTTTTCAGTAACTTGCACCTAGTCTGCAATAAGCAAAATTACCTCAAAATACAATAAAATTCATGAGCAATATGCTCTACCGACGCTTAACATAAATAATAAAAAATAAGTTCATGAAGGCGCGAGTACGAGGGCGCGATAATATCGAGCTCACAACGCAATGTAGCATCCATAATGATATTTGTACCAATGTGGCCTATCAAATTGTAGCAGATTGCTTATTTATTACATTTTCTTACGTTCCGCTCACTCTTCCTTACGATTTTTTACCAGAGCCACGAGGGCTCCAATTTTACGTGTGTCCTTGACAGATGTTTGTACATATTGAACAAATTTGTCACAATTTGTAGGGATATAATGATAAATTCTTTCAAATTTTCGAAGTTCATTTCTATATTTCTTGTCTTCTTTGTATTTTTTATGTTTTTTTTCATCACTTCCTTTCAATTAATCATCGACAGAGCAAGACTCCGTAACATTCAGTTAAATTAAATTTTCAAATGTATGCTCCTTCTTTTTCCTCTAGGATAGCCTCCGTCTAACATAGCGTCATCTCATAAAGGTCAGTTCACACTCGCACTCCGAGCACGCCGCACCGAGCGCAAGTTCGTGAATAAATTCAAGCAATTCCCGACCTGCCTTTTACGAGCTGAATGAAGTATGAACTCCGTACGTGCAGAGCCTCGCTTTACTACGCAGAAAATAAAAAAAAATCTAATGAACCCAAGTTTATTGCCGTTAATAAAACGTAACGAAAGTAGTTCGCGCCGACGCCACTAAAGGTTACACCTCATAGTTGCTCGATTTGTTACAAAATCGGCCTTAGTCTACCGTCAGGAGGATAACGAGCCATTTTATGAGTCGTCCAGGTCACTTTCTTTTAGTACTGTCATGATAGATCATACCTATATTTAAGTCATAAAGTTTACTATCTCAAGAATGATATATTATGTATAAATATACTGACTCACGTCTCTCTCACCCCTATACCTTAGAGGTGCCGTAAAGTATAGATAGCTCCTTAAATAAATGATTGTGGTAATAAAATCTTTACTCGCAAACGTTTTGTTCTAAAAAAACGATGATTTAAACCCTGGCGTCTCATAATATAATGGTGGTTAAAATCCACACGAATATCAAAAAATAATGATGAGCAGCATACCTACATTACAAAAAACTGCCTGAATAAAACAAAAGTGACCCGTATTCTTAGGGGCATAAGATCACAAAATAATGATGAGCAGCATACCTCATCATCATCATCATTTCAGCCGAAAGACGTCCACTGCTGGACATAGGCCTCCCCCAGGCGTCGCCACATTGACCGATCCCGTGCGTCTCGCATCCAGCGCCTTCCCGCAACCATAACCAGGTCATCGGTCCACCTAGTGGGAGGCCTTCCAACATATCGTCTTCCGGTTCGCGGTCGCCATTCCAGAACTTTTCGGCCCCACCGGCCATCCGTTCTGCGAGCAATGTGCCCTGCCCACTGCCACTTAAGTTTGGCAATTCTTCGGGCTATGTCGGTAACTTTGGTTCTCTTGCGGATATCATCATTTCTGACGTGATCACGCAAGGAAATTCCGAGCATAGCCCTCTCCATTGCCCTTTGGGTGACTTTAAGCTTTCTGATAAGGCCCATTGTGAGCGACCACGTCTCGGTCCCATAGGTGATCACTGGCAACACACTCTGGTCATAGACTTTTGTCTTGAGACATTGCGGTAAATTAGACGAGAAGATACCACGCAACTTCCCGAACGCCGCCCAGCCGAGTCGGATTCAACGGTTGACCTCTTTCTCGAAGTTGGATCTACCCAACTGGATCGTTTGTCCCAGGTAGACATAATCATCTACAACTTCCAGTAAACAGTCTCCGATCTTGATAGGAGTGGGTGTTACATGGGCATTCATCATGACCTTGGTTTTGTCCATGTTCATTTTGAGACCCACTCTTTCGGAAGCTCTACTGACGTCATCGAGCATTGTACTGGTCTCAGCCATGACCACTATGTCGTCGGCAAACCGAAGGTGAGTGATGTACTCGCCATTAACGTTGATGCCAAGCGCCTTCCAATCTAGAATCTTGAAGACATCCTCCAGCGCAGCAGTGAACAGTTTCGGAGAAATGACGTCTCTCTGTCTCACGCCGCGCTGGAGCAGGATTGGTTTCGAGGTCTGATCCTGAAGACGGACTGACATGGTGGCGTTTTTGTACAAACACTTCAACACCTCAATGTACCGGTAGTCGATCTGGCACCGTTGGAGAGACTGCAGTACAGCCCAAGTCTCGATCGAATCGAAGGCTTTCTCGTAGTCCACAAACGCTAAACAGAGAGGCAGGTTATACTCTTCGGTCTTCTGTATGACCTGCCGCACCGTATGTATGTAGCCTACGGTGCTAAAGCCTTTTCGGAATCCGGCTTGTTCGGGAGGCTGGAAATCGTCAAACCTGAGCGCGAGACGATTCGTGATGACTCTTGAAAACAACTTGTAGACATGGCTAAGAAGTGAGATGGCATTGTCGCCCTTCTTCAAGAAGAGTACTACCACACCACTGCACCATGCCTGTGGCGTTTTGCCCTCGAGTATGACGGAATCAAACAGCTTCTGAAGGGCCTTAAGGACCGGTTTTCCACCCGCCTTCAGGAGTTCAGCCGTGATTCCGTCATCACCCGGCGCCTTGTTGTTTTTTAGCTGTTTCAGTGCCATCCTAATCTCATACAGGCTGACGTCCGGGCAGCATACCTACAATACAAAAAACTGCCAGAGTAAAACAAATTATTATAGAAACAAAAACCCGACTGCTAAAAACTAATTAACTGAAAAGAGAAAAAACAAGTACTAAGTATAATTTATACATGAAATATTATGAGGTGCTGCCAGAGCAGAGCGGTGACAAAATAAATTTTGGTAGGTTTTTCTATAATTTTTATTTGTCTTGCCTTTTGTTTTTAGCAGTCGGGTTTTTTGTCTTTATTTTAATTTGTTTTATTTCAGTCATTTTAGTTTTATTAATGACCGAGTTCTCCATATAAGTTACGTGGTAAAAGATGATTTATTTTGCTATCAAAGTTACGCTTATCTTGAATTTGTGCCAAAATAGAAACATAAAAGTGTTACGACATTTATATTTTTGGAATTGTCTATTTAGTAGCTTTCATTTGATACCCATATTGTTACGATATCGAAAAAAGAATTGTATCACCCCCTTTTTTGGGGCGTGGAGGGTATATTAAAAAGTTATATAGTCTAGTCACTCCCACAATTGAGGCGAATCCTACGACACCTCATATGTCATAATCCGTCAAGGCGTTCGGACTGTAGAGCGTGCTATAGAAATGGACATACATACATACATACTTACATATATACATGCGCCCGAAAAACATTACCCTCCCGCAGTCGGGTAAAAACTGATGGCTTCAACAGTAAGTACCTCAGACTGCTATACCATACATATTAAAAAAAGGTTTTAGGCGTTCTCCAAACGAAATACAGGACATAACAGATCAGATTAACAGAGAAAAGCTGTCCGTCCTCTTATTTATAAACTGGTTGATTGTTGTAAAAAATTAAAACCGGCCAAGTGCGAGTCGGACTCGCGCACGAAGGGTTCCGTACCATTATCGCAAAAAACGGCAAAAAAATTACGTTTATTGTATGGGAGCCCCACTTAAATATTTATTTTATTTTGTTTTTAGTACTTGTTGTTATAGCGGCAACAGAAAATATCATCTGTGACAATTTCAACTGTTTACCTATCACGGTTCATGAGATACAGCTTGGTGACAGACAGACGGACAGTGGACTCATAGTAATAGAGTCTCGTTTTTACCCTTTTGGTACGGAACCCTAAAAAGGCTTTATTACAATCAACGAAAACCAGCCAACCAACACTGGTAACACCACACAAACATAGCACATACCCCGGCTTCTCTTATTAATTCCGCTCACGTTCTGCCTCGGATTATATTCACTCATTAACTAAATCGTGGGACTGATCGCTTTAATTTTTGTCTTCCCATTTAATTTTGTCGTATTTTGCTATCTGGATAAGCCGTTTTAATCTGGCCCTGGTCGTTTAATTTATTATAAAGTGTGTCGGTAAGTATCGGTATAAAGTAGCGGCGATAAAAGTACAATTAATTTGCAATGTGTTATCTTTTAAACGATAATAATCGTAAGTAGAAATTAAATGGGCTGCTTAATTGCGCAGATGGCGGTATAACTGAGGAAATTATAGTTCATTAACTGTAGATAGGTTGTAGTTAAAATACTGGTAGAGTTTGTTTACTGCTACCTACAAGTTTTATTCATATACTTGTTATCCTGCAAAAGTTATAACTTTACATCCCATCCTATACATAGATGGTCCATACATACAAACATGATAGATCATATGAAAGTTTTAATTGTATTCTGAATACTATACTTCTTAAAAGATAGCTTGATCTCTGCGACAGCTCTTAGTATCAATACAGTAACAATAGCGCTTGACAGGCTAACAATAACGTATACGTCAGTTTGACACATGTCGCAGAGATCAAGCTATCTTTTATGAAGTATAGCTTCATGCTTTTTGAGAATGTAATTCAATTTCCTTAGAAAACCTATTATGGGGAGCCTAGCCGGTGCCGAATGGTAAGTAGTAATGATTTGTAATTAGCTGCAAAATATCTTCTACTATTTCCCAAAGACATAAAATAACGCGTGGTTATTGGAAGAATAAAGTTCATGCTTATTATCTTGGATAACACGTAACCGACTGACTGTATCCATACCGTCTTTCTTTGATTTTGCGATTCGCGCAGGAACAGTGTTTATTTTTAAACACTGCTGCCCACAATCAGACCGTATCTATTCATGAAAAACAGATGGAAAGCAAACTGTTTAGGTAATATATGGCAAAGTCTACACGCTGATTGCATTACTTCGTTACAGATGCTTCATGCTTTCCTTACACATTCTGTCCAGCAAATATGACGTAAACATCCGAGTCGCGAGCGCCTGCGACAATCTTGTTTTTTGGCAATTTCCATAAATCGCTGAACTAGTAAAGGAAAGTTATTCGTTGTCAACACGAGGTACAATCACGGACATAAATCAGAAACAACATTAACATCCTGTATCGGTCTTTGTTTTGTGAAATACACCATTTATTTTGCTTTACCTTGCCAAAGTCTATTTTTAAAGCAACGTTGTTCAAAACGATCCTTTGAAAAACAATTTCCGTTGGCCCGGCTGGGTCCGGGTTCGCTGTACAAGGAACAAGATAGATAGCCATATAAATCTCCCATGTGTCTAATTGACGGGTACGAAGTGAGGCCACCCCGTCCCGGGTAGACTTGTAGAACTGATTCACTTACCTCATTTGGAAAAAGTGTTGTAAGTAATGTTACAGTCTTTGTTTCCACCTTAACTATCTACTTCGGACTCGGAGTCGGACGCAGAAAGTTTCTTCGTTTCTCCGTGAAATTGCGGAATTAGAGCGGTCAACTCGCAAGATGAGGTTCAGGCGATTGAAGTCGTGGTTTTCTTACTTTGCTACATGGGTAAGTTGTGCTTTGGTGTACCTGTTTTAGAAAATAAATACAATAACACATGAGTTTGTACATGTTTTATTCATACAAGTTACTAACAACAGATGAAAACACAAAATGCTTCTTCGTGATTCACTTTCGTAGGTATCTTTTCATATACTTAGATGCTTTTATGTCTGAAACTTTTATAACAAGTATGATGTAATGTGTCTGGAAGAACATATTTCATAATAATTCAGCACAACAGGGTTCTTGATTCTAATACTTGGATCCTTCGTGTAATTTTGCAACGTTGTATATTTTCTCAAATAATATATTTTTGGAAAAGATGCGAAGAATAACAAACGATCATGTTTAGGGCGTGATTAATAAGATTTTTTCTCCTAAGGTTTCCAATGTGTATGTAGAAGCTCTTAGCCGGAGAGCACATTAAATATTCTCGGCCAACTTTATGTGGCTGCTCCCAAAAATCCTTCGTAAGAAAGTTATTTATATGTTCGTTCACCTCACTTAACCTTGTTGCTTAAATCACCACGCCAGCTAATGAGATGGCTCTTATTTAGTGCGTCCTCGCTAAGAAATATCGTGCAATACAACTTTACTTAATTGTATCGCTGTTTTCCAAGTACAATGAGATAGCATACGCATTATTTCAACCGAGTCATATAAAGTTTTTTATGAACCAATTAGTTTACTTTGAACACTTCAGCAGCCATGCGGAGAATTAATTGTCGTTGATTGCAAATCTCATCAGTAATGTTTCTGAGGCAATGCATTACTGTGGGACCTTAAATGAGAGAGCTTGCCATTTAATCATCGTAAAAGGGACATAAATCCCAATTACACGGCTTATTATTTCGAAAAAGGCTCAGAAAGTCGCAATGTGACGGAGTCTGAGGCAGGACAATACAGTACTGCTGAAATATTAGCTCGGCGACCAATACGATGCCGAACGAAGATCTAGTCAGCCTTAGCAACAATTTAGTACTAAGTCTGTGTCGTTTTATTTCAGACATTGTCCATCTCTCATTGAAGAGTAAAATTTTCCTTATTATCTTGAGTAAACTCGTTTAACTTGAGTTCTTGTTATCGATTTTCAACTTTATTGTGTTGTATCTAACCATGTCTACTGTATTGTTGAGCAAAGAAAGGGTTCCCTTTCTTTGTTTCTCCTCAATATTCAAACAAACACTCAACGTCACCCTATCTGTTACTTAGAGTCGTCCAGAAAAAACAAAACTATCCGAATAAAATATTTGAGGTCCAAGAAACCGCTCTGATTGCACAAAGGGGTCCCGCGAGACTGAATTATCGTCACGTACTCTGCCACCCCACTTCGTTAGTTCGCGTGATGACGTGTGCCGAAACATCCCCCCATACATTTGCAATTCCATTCACAAACTGTTACCATCATCATACATTTATTTGGTGAAGCGTTATATCTGGGATTCACGAAGGATGACGCTGAAAAATCACATGGAGTTTTAGGTAATCCTTGGTTTGGTATAGCAATATCGACATAGCCGGAAGAATAGCTAAAATTAAGTGTCAGTGGGTAGTGCACATTGCTCGCAGAATGGATGTTTGATGGGCCGAAAGGTTCAGGATTGGCGACCACGTATCAAAAGATGTAAATGTGGAAAGTGGAGATCGAGGAAATTCGCAGGATGAGAGACGCACAGAACCGATTTCCAGCAGTGGACGTGTTTTGGCTGAAATTATGATCATGACATAGTATGACGTAAAACAAGGTTCTGGTAGTAGCGGCATCGTGCGTGAAAATCGTGTGAGAAAGAGGGTAGACAGATATGTCTGCTCGTAAATAACACCCACCCGCAAAGACTTTAGTTTTCTTGACCATGGCGCTTGTAACGGTGCCGTAATATCGAGCTCTCAACCAAAATCTAAATATACATGGTAAATATCCCGAAACAAATATTAATTCTAGTATGACTTACTTGACTTAATGTCCTATGTCCCCTAGATGGAGCAGAGGGCGTCCTCAGTAGTCCTCCATCACGATCGGTCTTGAGCTTCACGCTTCACCTCGCTCCACGTCATTCCGAGGCTCGCCGCTTCTGCCAATCTCATGGTCAATGATCATGATAGTATAGCGTCATCTTTATCGTCAATTTTTTTCTAAGCCGCATCGTGCCATAGTGTAACTGATTCCTTCTAACATGTCTTTTAGAAGTATCGAGACAACTAAATAATGCTCTTTAAGTTCTACACAGAACTCTTAACAAACAAAACATTCTTCTACTCTTTACTCGCGGCGTGTTTCAGATAATTGAGCGCTGTCGACGTAATGAAAGACAGTATTGAATCAGGATGCGAGATCGTGGCGCCCGCGGCTTGACAGCACTTACATTTGATTTCTTTCAATGAATGCTTACTTAGACCATGTTAACATTTTTTATTCTTATGTTAGCCTAGTAAGTCTAATAGCAGAGAGTACGAAATTCTAGTGTTGGGTTTTCGGGTTTTTCTGGATGATGATGGATCCTGCTGGACCTTTCTTCAACTATGATGGGATCGAATTTTTGTCGAACCGGATGCAGCTGAGGATCAGTTCTCTAAAAGGAGTGACTGAGCATCTGAGCTCCACAACCTAGTAACATCTAGTCATAAACGTACGTCGGCTATGACTTCTGTGCCTTTCTGAAGAATATCACCAATAAGGTCTATGTATGTCTTTCTAGGGCGTCCCCTCCCGGCGTTTCCATTCACGTCTGCCTTGTAAATACCTTTCGTTAGTCGCCTTTCATTCATACTCTCAACATGGCCGAACCATCTTAGCATATTCTTTACAATTTTAGCCACTACACCTTGATGTAGTGGAAGGAATATTAGAAAACGAATAATGGCAATTCTAGCCCAGTTTTAGATATACAGCCACTAACGTCCTTCGGCGTAGATAGGGATACAAAGTTTCATTCCCGAAAACTACCATCCCAAAATAGAGCAGATTATCCTCTCTAAAACTTGAGATATAAATCACATCGTATAATACGTCACTTTGGTAAAACTGTGGTCCTTGTAACAAACTCGCCGGATATGACCAGGAAATTAACCTCATTCCGAATCTCATTTTTTTCGTCAACATCCTTTAATATTAACCAGGACTTACACTCCTTTGGGCAGACTTCAAGCTGTTTTTCTTACAAAGTATCTACTTACATTGTATTATCAAGTGGGATTTTCCGATAATATAAACAGTTATGAGGCTCAATGTTATTGACAAAATTCGATTACACTAAGTGCGGAGCTGTGCGTAAGGTCCTGTTATTCGAAATGGTTCTCAGTAAAAGACAATGGCCCGTTCTTGAGACCTAAGATCGTCATCTACTGAGGGTAAACATGTTAACAGATAACCTTTTCTTTGGCTTGGAAGTTAACGGCAGCCCGGTTTTTCTGTGCTGAAATATCAAAACCAACTTCCTCATAAAATTTTGTTCTAGTGGCTAATTTCACCACGTTTACTAATAAACGAATCAATACACATGAATCCCCAAAAATTAACTCAACATTTTGAAATACCTATAATGACTTATTTTTTAATTAACACCGGCTATGCATAAACTGTTCGTTGCTAATTAAAACACAGCTATATTAATTAGAAACCCTTTTGGAAAATATAATTACTTATTTTAACAGCGTCGGCAGCCTAAATGTGATACAGGAAACGCGTCTAAAGAAAATGCCCGCGGGATTTGAACAAAAACGCGCAGTTTACGTTAAAATAAATTATTATTCGCCTAATTAATGAGTTTTCATTATGAAATGTTCGTCGTGGAGCCTTTGTGGGGAACTACAATGCACTGCGAATTGCATTTGATCATTTTCTGTGTTCTGTTATTAAGAAATGTATACAGAAGAGGACAATTGCAACGATAACGAATGAGAGGGGAGAGGAAGGAGCTTTGTGCAATCAGCGCGTTTTATTCGCCGTCGACGTGCCGGGTCTCTTCGCTGGGGGTAATTGTGATAACACGATGTCGTCGACTCTCCAAAACGTGTCTGCAATCGCGATCATCATTTGCACGTTTGGAAATCTGAAAATCTTCGTAGAATTACAGATAGCGTATCGGCACTTAGCTAGGGAAGCCTGTTTGAGTTACGTTTCGTACATACATATGCATGGAATTAGCATTCGTTTGTTTAACGTCGGAAGGTTTGATCGTTTTGAATCGCTCCAACAGTTAGGCGAATTTTCAGTGTAAAATTAACAAAACCAGTTTTCAGCGATAATACATTTATAATAATAGTCCCCATATCTACATTATCAATATAAAATACAAGTTTTACTAACATAAAATCACAGTTAAATGGCTCTAAACGTGCATTTGGTGTGTTTTGGTGCCAAAGATAACACAAACAGGCTGGAACCGCACAAATACTTGCTTCACGCATACTAATGCGTCCCAAGCGGGTATCGGCTGGCCAATATCCTATATGATATCGATTCGATAAGTTTTACTCTAGTATCGATAGTAAATTGGGAGATATATGAGTGGTTTGTCCAACTTTATGGGCCGATAGAGAAGTGTTTTGCATGTATATCTAGTTGTTGCTACTGTTTTCGAAAATGAGGTTAATTGTCGGGCAATGCATTCCACAGACGAGCAGTTTGGATAGTAAAAGATTTATCCAAGAAAGTAGTGGAATGCATTGGCATTTTAAGTCGCAAGTTATCCGATGACCTATGTGATTTCGTGTGGGAATCGCAGATTAACTGAAAACGATCCTTGAGATAAGGAGGGGTGAAAGGAGTAAAGAGCACATTATACAGAAGAGAAAGAATATGAGCATTCCGGCGAAGGCGAATTGGCAACCACTTGAGCTTCACACGGAAATCGGAAACATGATCATATTTGCGCAAACCGAATATGAACCTTACACAAAAATTTTGAAGCCGCTCTAGTTTATCGAGTTGTTCTTGAGTAAGGTCAAGATAGCTGGCATCAGCATAATCAAGGATGGGAAGAAGAAGAGATTGTGCAAGCGCAATCTTGGTAGCAGTCGGAAGAAAATTCCGCAGTCTCCTCAAAGTTGCAGCCGATGCAAATAACTTGCGGCTTACTTCCTGCAGTTGTTTATCGTAATATCTAAGTTATGCGAGAAGGAATAATCCAAGTTTTGTACTTATATGCTGCACCAAGAATCATTCAACTCCAAACTGAATAGAACGACAGTGAAATAATTAATTTAACCTGCAATAGTCGAGAAATGGAGTGAAGTAGTTAAAAACATCGTTAAGCACATTGTCGGAGGCGTTTAAGTCGGCTGAAGTGAAAGTTTTCACGTTACGAATACTTGAAAAGTCCATTACACGCTTGACGGCGTCGACAGCGACCTTACGACGCCAACTTGTTTGTAATTACACAGACATAGCCCTGAGATTTCATTTAAACTTCGTGACAGCACCCGCCGTTGACAGCTCTTTCTGCAATTGTTAACTTCTTAGAAAAATATTATCATAGTCGGGCTGTAGTCAGTGCCGAGGTGAGGTACGCGAGAGCGCGGAACACCTGACTTGACGCGGCTACTTTATAACTGCTATTTGCGCTTGCGGTAACCAAGACTTTGATTATGAAGAGTCGCTTTTGCAGCTGGCGGAATATTTCTTTGCTTTAACTCTGCTTTAGTCTGTGCTTTATGCTTTGGTTAGGTGGAGTTTTATTCAACCTTCAGATTTGAGAAAGATTTGGAGATGTTTAACAGTGAAAACCGAATGCATAAAAGACATATTGGGAAAGGCGAGATAGACGATCCTTTACCAAGAAACATCAGTACTACTCTATATACGAAACAACAAGTTTTAGCATACTTTCTAAAACTACCCTCAATCCCATTATTCTCAGCACGACACACAATTTTCTGGAGCTATTCTAACAGCTACAAACTCAATAAACATTCGGCACATTCGTTCTCCTTGTCTCTAGTGTCAGCAGTGTCGACACTGCTCTACGACAGCGCCGACACTCCGACAGTAAGCGGATTGGCGTGCCTACATAGTTGTGTAGTGAATTAATAAGTTAGTAGTTCATGCATATTAAGGGCTGTAGACAACCGCGGTTCTCCATATTCATATATGTACAGTTCCAGGCCAAACTAAACACCTTGCGAACGTTGAGGTGGTATTTAAATAGAAGAGGTTTCTATTGAGGCTGCGTAGATCTTCTTAGAAGGAATTTATTGTTGTGGTAAATGTAAATTATGAAGACATATGCTCTTTTAAAATATTATTAAACTAGCTGCCCCCTACAGCCTCCATACACGTAAATTAGTAGGTACTGCCCCCAATATCCATATGCATTATAGCCTATGCGTTATTCTGATGTAAAAGCTACATGATGTGATAAAACTGTAAAGTTTCATCAAAATCCGTTCGATTCTTTTTGCGTGAAAGAGAAACAAACATCCATAATTCCATACTCACAAACTTTCTCATTTAGGATAAGACTTGCTTCTGCCAGCGGCATCGTCATCGTCAGCGGCATAATTATGCCAAGGGAAATTATTCTCGGGATAAAAAGTATGACCATGTAAGTATGTGCTATTCCAGACTATGATCTATCTCTGTGCCAAATTTCATCCAGGTCCCTCTAGCCGTTT
The DNA here is from genome assembly GCA_945859665.1 of Anorthoa munda. NCBI lineage: Eukaryota > Metazoa > Arthropoda > Insecta > Lepidoptera > Noctuidae > Anorthoa > Anorthoa munda. The sequence continues at coordinate 14,309,043 of OX243910.1, forward strand.
GAGTGTGAAGAAGTAACAAACATACAAACACACACTCACAAACTTTCACCTTTATAATATTAAGTGTGATTAGTAGGAGAAGGATTTTCATTTCTTCAGTTACTGTTTATTGCAGTATTTTTCTCCGTGTCGACTACTCGTATTCCTTTTTTCACTTAGGTTCATATTTTCTCATCACTATTCTAATAGGCATTCTATAAATTATATTCCCACGTCGTAACTCTACACGCTCGCGTCGGTAACTTCCTTAACTATGTCTATGAGTTAGAATATAAATTGTGCCTAGGTATCTCTTACAACAATATATAATACACCTAGAGCAATAAACGTTAACTTATTGTGTATTATTTCGATATAGAAGATAGAGCCATATAGGCACAGCAGAGCAAGAATTTTCTAATCTATGAGTTTGTTACACTGTAGACTTAACCTATACTTGCTTGACACTAAACCCCGATTTATGAATTAAGAATTTGAAGATTAATACTTTTTGAATTAAGAATTTGAAGATTGATACGTCATCATCTGCACTCACGGTCTTGCCATGCCAAGAAGTCCTTCCACAAAAACGAATCTCCCTTAGCCAAAACCAATCTAGAATTTAGCCAAAAATATCTATGAATGCCTACATATTTTTACCTGCACCGTAGATGGATCACTCAAAAATTGGTTCCAATTAAAATTCGTACGGTTTGAGTGGAGTACCCGCTCCGACGGGCGCGGGCGAAAACATCGCCATAACCAAGCTAGATTGCGAACCTCTTCGCGATCGTAGACCCCTAGTAGCTATACATAGCTTTACACCAATTTACTTTAGTTGTTTTTATTTCTTGTAATCCTACTTCTTTAAAAAGAAAAACCCTAGGTACTAAAGTACTCGTACCTACTTCGCTTTACATCAATCGTTTTTAGGGTTCCGTAGGCAACAAGGAACCCTTATAGCTTCGACATTTGCGTCTGTCCGTCCGCAGCATAGCTCAGAAATTCTTAGTATTTGAAAGCTATAATTTAGCATCGATATACATATTAATCACGGGTCTGTGAAAACCATTTTTCGATTCAGGGATCTGTTTGCGTAAAATTAAGTTTTAAATTGCAAATTTTTGTTAGAGTCAAGTGTGCCCCCCCCCCCCCTGCCAGCTAAATGGTTGCTTTTGGATAAGTGAAAAATTCACGGCAGTGGTAAATATAACGAAATCAAAAGGAAAACTATCACAGCTAAGTAGGCTTTATAAGTTTTCGAGTAATAGTCGACCAACTTATAAAATGTACTTGTAAAACTAACAATTATGTATATTAATGTATGGGGACAACAGTTTTCGAACAGCAAAGTTAATTTTGCCTCTTCGTTAGAGCAATGTTCGGTGATTTCATTGTTTATGAACGTTAATAATGTTACCTACTTATTTTAGTGAATGTAGCTGTTTATACGGAACCCTCTGTGCGCGAGGCAGAGTAGTACTTGGCTGGTTTTTTATTGTAATTCTACTTCTTGAAAGATGGGCTCAGTATTTGAAAAGGACATTTTAAAATAGCTAATCGCACTTCATGTTGATTGAGTAGTTGAGTCTTACGCCCAGCAGAGGAACTGAATGGCAATAATTATTAAATAAAAATATATTATAATATATTTTTAAAACAAGCTTTTTTCGTATTTTACTCAGCGAATCCATTTATTTTATACCCATATCATGGTAGTGCACCAAAAATAACTATTCCGCCAACATGGGCCGTCCGCCATATTGGATTTAGAATGACGTCACTTAGTTAACTATGCATTGCAATCCAAACCAATAGTGTATGCAAAATTTCATCTTAATCGGTTGAGGATAACTGCTTTAAAATTCAGTTGCAAGATTTGACCCGAACACACTTACATACATACACATATATTACATTGCAAGGTATATAAAATCTTGTAAAAAAGAACTATTCTTTTCAATAAGACGAAAAAGAAAATAGCTAATGCGGTACTTATGCCTTTAGATACTTCTATTTACTCCAGTCTCAGTAGGTAACTGACAATATAACAAAGCTTCATGATATTCTGACAACATAGGTACCTACACTGTAATAATCCGACAAACAACATTATTATCGTTCGTAAATATATAGTTGATTGTATATTATTATGTACTACTGACTTCCACAGAGACCTTAATAAATAAAATATAAATAACACGACATTTTCCTCCTAAAACGTTATTTACTTTCAGAAGGCAGGTATTCGAAGTAGATAGATACTCGAGAAAAAAAATCTTTCAGCTTTTAACTTCATAATTTATGAATAAACTACGGGCTTCTTAATTCCCTCCTAAGGTCCGGAATTCAAATAACCATCATTATAATGATTTATGAAATCGCATCCTAATTAGGACAGTCGACGTCTTTCAACTGAGCTCTACCGGGAGTTGGGAAATGGACGAACAGAGGATGGGGTCATCCATCTGACGTCCCAACTTAATCTGAATCTGCGGAAACATTTTGGATTGAGAGCGATTGATGCCAGCAGTGCTTGTGTAACGGTTTTGTTGAACTTGACTTATTTCAGAAAGGAGATCAACCAAATTGGTACCGCGTTGTATATTCTTTTTCATTGTAAATTCTTTTTCATAACATTCCTCTTGCACAATCTTCTTAATTAATTAACCTCTGTCGACAAAAAAAATAGGTTCTGCAGTAGGTAAGTTGTGCCCAATACGTAACTCAATGCAATTCATCTTCATATTAATTACAGAAAAGAGCCGTTTTATATCAATATTTGAATCAAGTTATCTAGACAATCCCAATAGTTATCAAAAGCAAGTTAATTATGTGAGTATTCTTGTAAATTAAGGTTTTTATTGAAACAAGAAATAATTTACACAAAGTAAAGCGCCTGCCTGGGCTCGAACCCACGACCAACAACTTGTAAGTCGCGGCCGATACCACTGGGCCACCACTGCTCTCAAAACGGTGAAGGAAAACATCGTGAGGAAACCGGCATGTACTAGAACCACAGTGACATCCACCAAACCGCACTGGGCCCGCGTGATGGATTACTGCCCATTCCCTCTCACAGAGAGGAGACCTGTGTCCCAGCAGTGGGAACATTAATAGGCTGATGATGATGTTTTAATTTGATTGAAACAAATTTTGTTTCTGTACAACGTCGGTACCAAAGCTCCAAAGAAAGTGGTTGTGGTGCTCTATGCCATTAAAATATAGGCAGATTGCTTACTCGTTCGTAAAGCTCTGACTTTTATTTCTGTCTGTCAAACCCACCTTCTAAAAAGCACTTTTAGCCAACCCTCAATCCAACCGCAGATCGTTCCTTAATTGCTTTCATTAAACCCTGTAATATTCATGCACCTTCAGTGTAAGGATGGGTAATCGATCTCAATACTCGGCATGCAATAGCAACACCAACACTTTGAGGTACCTGCGTACTTCATTCACGTAGATACATTAATATTGCTTCGAGACCAATAAGGCTGTATACAAACGCGCTTTGTACTTTGTGGCTGGCTTGCAAACAAGCCTGTCCCATTATTGCACCATTGTGTGCCATCCAGTGTCTGGAAATTTTGCAATTAATATGGGCTTGTAACCACGCTTCAGTACAGCTGATTAAATTCATGTGACGCCCACTATCCTACGAGTATATATTGTTACGGTGGTCGTGGTTCAGATTGATAGGGTAGTAACTAGTTATTGCATTACCGTGATTATGTTGATAGAGCGCCGGAGAAAAATGTGGTAGGAGCTTTAATAGATAGATGCTTATGCAAACACAAATATTTTGTCTTGTAACAGAGGTAATTACCTACTATAGGTAGGTAAACTTTAATAGGCAATGTATGAAATAGATTCCTTTATTTACATTGGATAATGTACCACCAGTACTATTTAAATAGGGCTTCGCATCACCGTTATTTCACCTTTAAGACTAATGTCTATGCACAAGTATAGTAGTCACATTGAATATTTGTGTCTCTGAAGTTGGCTCTGCCAACTATTGCGCAAGAAACAATTTGTCATCGAGTATACTGCATAGAGTAAGAAAGATAGGATGATGCAACAAACGTTAGCGAATGAAAGGGACAATTATACAATGCTATCTTCACCTTCAACATTGACACAAAGATCCGCTGTGATTGTTATACGTATCATGGCTCCGAAAGAATTCAAATATACTCAGGTAGATAGGTGAATGTAGGTAGGTACAGGTTACGACTACCCACACGATGTACAAAAATATCGAATGTACCTTCTTATCTAGTACCTATGTATATGTGAAATGTAATTAAACGTAATAATGTTGAGCGCAATAGTGGAGAATTGATTGGTTGAGTGAGACCACGGAGTGCGGGCAGGCCAAACTTTCTTAATTAACTCGTTATTGTGCAGCGCACGAAACAGCCCTACACAGCGCTATACACCGCTACAGCGCTACACAGGCCATAGCTTATAACCGTCCGCACTAAGTAAATACTACAAACTTATTATTTATTGTATTTCACTTGTTATTGTTCGCCTGCTATAAATTATGTATGCTACACACCAACTTTGCAAAGCCCGAGACTGTGTGTGTTAAAAGTTTTATTTTGTTTTAAGAAAGAATGGCGACTAGTACCAGTTGCATTATTTTAATCAAACTAATTTATTTTATCAAGAAACTGCATACGATTCTTTGATAAGTATAGAAAATTCCGACAATTTCCGTTCACCGTTCAACTTCCGTTCCTTTTTATCAAATCGCAATCCGATGTTAATTCACTACGAGGATTTCGATACCGCAATCGGCTAAGCCCCTTGATACGAACCGTTCCAAAAGAGCTAAACATAACATTCCTACAAATGAGACAAGGCTGCGAACCTATTCGGATAATAAGGAAACCCTTCGCAGTAGAAAAGGTCGAATTAATTATGTAGACCGTATCGAAAGGACGGTCCGACGCGGAATCAATGTCAGGTTTTTTCAGACATAACCATATTTGTCCCCGGCTGCCACCACACAATGCTTTTTAATCCGACCATTAATGACATTGCTCTCACCACCCTTCGCCTTATTAAGGCCCGCTCTTTTATTTTTATAGTTCTGTGACAAAAAAATCGCCTTCATGCAAGTCAATGGAAGTGACAACCGTACTAAATCCTCATTAATTTAACATCATTCGATGCTCCAGAGCCGTAAAGTTGGAAATTGATCGCTTTTGTTTATGTATCCTGCATACGTCATGCGCCCTAGACCACACACAGCACCACATCGATCTGGTGGATATAAAACTGCTTTATTAGATTTATGTTTATTTTTAAGTGATGTGGTCTATACATAAACGTGTTAATAAAACGGCAAAAGCTATACATTACTAAAAGCGATTTAGTCAAGTTCTTATATCGATGCACTGAAGAAAGAAGTCTTTAATATTAAAGGGCCCTCTCATTTTCTGAAAGCTCACCGTTTTGTCGATAAAATTATATTGGGTAACTATTTAAATGTTTATCTGAGCCCTTGCCACGTAATTGCCAAAGAAGTGTAGATAAAGCGAGATAAATGAGGCACTTGCACACTGCCCCTAACTCCACACCTCGCACAAAAACAAGCTTAGCTCATGGATGGACACCGCCAACTATAAAGCCTTTATTTCTCAGAGGACCTATTTCTATATAGGGTCATTACAAAACCCGCATCACCACAACAAAAGTTAATCAGTAGGCAAAGCACTACTTGGCAGCCAACAGGGCCTAGTCAACAAAAACCCGCTATTATAACGATAAGTTTTTCAAAGAGGGATTTAGCAAAAGCTTCTTTTTTCATCCTCTTCGGTCACCCATAAACGAACGCTGTCAGCCATCGCCATTGAAATCGGTCTCCTTTAATTTTGAAGCCAATAAATTTTGTAATCCGCCAACTGAATTTATATCGGCCATTTAATGTCAATAAAAGAGAAGACGCCAGCTCGCGCTTTTTGCCGGGCCCGCCAAATGTCACCGAGCTCATTTTACATACAAAGGTGATGTGTCAATGATTTTATAGTTCGGTAAGTCGTGCCCTGGGTTGCCGAGTTCCTTGCATTCCATTACAAGGCTAATTCAAGGATTTATTTAAATAACCCGACAGCGTAAGAAACGAACTAAAAAGATGTAAACAAGAAGAAAATCATGCTTTGCAGTCGGAGGTTCATGGGGTCAGCCTCGAGAATAATTATATGTCTGACTGCACAGCATGATTTTCTTCTTGTCGACATCACAAGACTTTGATTAGGATTTTAACTGTGATACCACTTTATTGGTTCCAAACAAAGCATCGTTTTTTTTAAGTAATTATTTAATATATTGGAGTATCTATTAACATGTTGAAACAATTTTTTAATAACGTGAAAATTCTCTTTAAAGTTTTGTTCCCATTCACCCCTGAGGTTCTATTCACCCCGTTTTACCCCGTACTTTTTTTTCGAATTACTTTTAAACATTTAAATGGTAGATATTTTTGTAGTCACCTCTGAAAACCATTTCTTTTGATACCCCACTCCATGGGTTTGGAAGAAAAAAGACTTGGGACCCGCTGACCCGCACAATATGGCGCGCAAAATCCGCCATGTTTGTTTTTTTCAACTTCACCTATCTAAAAACATTTGGGCGGTCAAGACGTATCTAACGATGTCTTAATTATATATAAATCCGTCTAGCGGTTTGAAAGATATGAGGTAATAATAGTAGATTAAGCACCAAGGGGATAAAGCAGTGTCTTACGTCACGGGCGGCATATTTCACCCTGAGCGTAACGGGGGACTCTCGATAGAGTTATGTAGAACCCTGTGTACAAGCTGCTGTAGAACGCGAGGGGTACAAGCTGCCCAAAACGAAGACAGGCTTTATCCCAGAGGAGCATACTCTACTTTTCACAACTTCTGCGAGACAATAAAAAGCTGCTGTATGTATTGATTTGATTATTGTGCCTATTGTATATCTGAGCATTGAATAAATGCACCATAGGCTGCTTAACTTTCAATTTTCTGGTAAATGTTGAAAATAAACTAAAAGGACGGATTCCGACACAGTCTTGACTCCTACTTTTGTAGTTCCCCATTGAACAAAATCGTCAAAGGCTTTTTCGTATCTGTTTTGATTTTTTCGGTAGTAGATTTATTAATAATCTCTAAAGTGTTTAAAAAAAAAATATGTTAACAGCGTCATTTTCTTCTTGTACTTACTTTAAAAAAAAAAACGTAACGTAACGTTTAGTTCGCTTCATAAGCAGTTGTTTTATTTTATTAATTTATTTGAATTCTGCTTATGATGGCCAGTTTACAATGCTCTTTACAATGCCATATGGGCATTTATTTAGAGCTTTCCATGAGTTTCCACATCATGAATTTGGACGTTCCAAATTCTTCACTTGAGAGTTTCATACAACTTTACCTCTCATAAGAGGTATAATGCTTTACTTTACATTGAGATTGCATGATATGTAATTGGACATTGTTGAGCAGGTGGTGTGAAAACATACATACATGACATACAAGATACGCGCGAAAAACATAACCTTTTCCTTGTACCTCACACACTGGTCTTTTCTCAGCCATGTAGGTGTGCAGATACCTAGGGTACCTACGTTATAGTCAAAATATTAAGTTATTTGTTTACATAGGCTTATGTAAATATGTACCTACCTACGTGGGTATCTGGATTCAATTTGAATTGAAATCAATTCTCTCAGTAAATCATATTACAGCAATTACACTACCCCGACTGAACGTCAATATTTGCGCATTAATACAAAGCGTATTGTAATTACACCCCGAACACACCTATGTTTGCTATCGCCTTCTCGTTTAATTATGTCTAAGTACTTACATAGTACATAAACACGTCTAGCCATAGGAGGACTCACTAAGGTTCCATTATGCCATCGATGGTGGATTGAGAACTCGGTTGCGTTGCGTATGACAGTATACTTGTTCAAGTCTAATCACTTGACGAGGGAGTATGTCGACACGCACGCAAATTACGCCGCTTGTTTACGACCCTGTACCTACCTAACTGAATTTGTGTATTGTAGTGAACACTACCTACTTAATCACTTCACTAGACTGTGGTGGAATACCCGGTTTGCTTTGTCTTGCTGTAAATTTGAAAAAGATTTACCGCCGCCCTGGCTCAAGCAGGTTTTACTCAGAAAAAGTCTGACACGCCCTCCCGATTCACCCAGAGCGGTAGAGGTCATTGGATGGTTTGCCAAAAAAATAAAAAAAACAGAGACTTGATTAAGTCATGAAAAATGTTATCGACATCGTTTAACAACGTATAGCGCTAGGTACTCTGATTGGCTAAAGCAGCTGCAGTTCGTGTCAAGCATTTAGATAAGTTTGCTACAAAATAATCGAACAGACGTTGAAAGTATCTTGAGAATAATCATCTTTTTGAATCGAAACGCCAAATGGCATTTCCATTGAGCAAATGGTAGAGCCGTGCCGCTTTGTCGTCAGCCATTCACTTCGGATTGAAAGGGCTGGATTCGATATCGTATGGAGCAGCTAACTGCCGATCGCAGTGACGAATGAATACCTACAAGCGATACAAAGAACTGATCGGAATATTGAAGCTTACTCGAGTAGCGAGTCAATAGTGTCCGTACAAAATACGAAATTCTCATTGGCACGTAGCAGCTTCGAAAAGAGCTTTGACAAAATAATGGTAACAGAAAAGATAAAATAACGACCGGAGGAAATAAACCTTCTTAGTTAAAGTTTTAACGACTTTTTCATATTTTCCTCATAGATAGATACTTTCGTATGGTGTCAAATGTTGACATGTTTGATACTTTTAGATAAAAATAGCTAATATTGGGACAAATGGGTCTATAAAATTTGGCAGTACTTTATTTTATTTTTGACCACCGTACTTAACCATGTTGGTAAAAAAGCGTTTAAATTATAAGTGCGATGGAGATGGTTGCATCAAGCCGGCTCCGCGGCGACTCGCCTTGTTCCAAGCAAAGGACGAGTATGAATGCTATGCAGAGAGTTACGTCAAATGTTTTTGGGGGCTCTGCGATCTACATAAAAGCAACGAGGATATCATCCGCGCACCAACTATTAAAGGTCATTCGATTTTTTTTTTGTCTTTTTGCTGTTCAATCATAGTAATTAGCTACTGCTTAACCGGGCTATTCGGTAGACTAAACTAGAGCCTCCGGCCAGGTACAAAAAGCTTAACCAAAGCAACCACGCTGAGGGCTAACCCCTATGGGGTCGAACCTCGGCTCAGGGCGTCGCTGGAGGGACAACTAGTTCTGGATCATGATTAAGTGATTTAGTTAATTTAGATTATCTACTGTATTTATAAATATGAGGCGATCTTAGCTAAATAATAACAGCCGCACGGGTCGATCTTAGAGCAATGCTTGTCGAGGTCAGCCTACGGATGGGTGACCCTTCATTAGGTACATTAAGTATACATAGGTACCTATCTAGTGAAGAACCATACCATACGTGTCTCGGACGCTAAGCACGTGGTCTCGGCTGTCATTTGTAGATCTTCGATACTCGATACTCATAGTCTGAAGCCAGGAGATCTGACACCAGCCAGGTAGTCGCTCCATGTGAAATATTGGTATCCAGTCACCCCCAATATGTTTGGGAAAAGGCTAGGCAGGTTAACTGTATTAATAATTATTTATTTTACCTACCAGCTACATGAGAGTAGCTGCGGATGTCATACTATTGAAGAGCCATATGTCCAGCAGTGGATTACTTGCGAGTGGATCTTCGCAGGAACACTTTTTATTAGATATCGTGAATTGTATTTACTATATAAAACCTTAGGACATAAAATCCAATTCCAGGCAGGAGAAATCTATTACTTTTGAGATATTTAACCCCCAAATAGATTATTAAGACAGTAATATAGATTCTAGATCTAGACAGTTCAACTCACATTTGCGCGCGGCGCCATGTTTGCATGCGCTTGTAAATATTCCTTTAATTTGTGTGATAGTGACGCGGCAGTACAAACAACCACCCACACATGCTTACTCACACATGGAGCCCCTCGCAAAGATGACTTGATCTATACTAGCTTCTGCCAGCAGCTTCGCCCTCATAAAAGTCGGCAGTTGTCCCACACATTTTTTCGTGAAGGTAGTAGAAAGTAGCCTATGGAGCTATTCCAGACTATAATCTATCTCTGTGCCAAATTTCATCTAGATCCGCTCACCCGTTCTGGCGTGATTGAGTAAAAAACATACATCCATCCAAACTTTCACATTTATTATAGTTATATAAGCTTCATAGTCTTAATATTTATTATAGTAAGAATATTTTTTTCCAGTAGTGACAGATCAACCAAGATCTCAAGAGCTGCCATTCAAAAATCCGAGAATATGCCAAGATATTGCTGTTAAAACTTAAGGAAAAACTAACCGCTGGCTATTCTACAAATCATGTAACAACCAAATAGTAAAAATTGTATATTATATTTTTATCTTCATGGTTCATAAAAATTACAGTGATATACTATTTTGTTTTTCATTTAAAACTTGTCTGACATTCATATTTATTCTTGACTCTTGGATGTAATTTCTAAATCTTTCCCATTTCTTATTGTCTTCATTTTCTCTCATCATTGATATAATTTCTTCTGATTTTGATATGTACTTAAAACTAGGGTTTTGACTTGATAAATTTTCTCTATCTACCTCATCCCATGGGGACTCTGAGGCAGGTAGTATCTTTGGTACAGCATGAAAACATAATCTAGCCTCCTTTGACATAACTACTATGTCTCCGCTGTTTATAAGTATTGCTGAAGGTTCCACTGACTTATCTGTGCCTCCAAGTAAAAATATCGCTGACTGGCCAAAGCTGAAAACAAAAATATTAAGCTCATTTATTGTTATTTTTTTTTATTTGGTCTTAAACTAACTTATTTTTTTTTAGACTAGGTTTTAGACTCGCCAAACTTTACAGTTTGTTGGCAAGAATTGCTTGTTTGAAAGAGAAATGATTTTATTTGTATACGAGTGTGATGACATAGGCAGAAATGAATTTCTTAATATGATTCGCGGAAACACTCGCAACGATTTTCGCGGAAACGGCTCGCATTCGAATGTCCACGCAAGTAAAACGCTCGCATTCGAATGTTCACGCAAGTAAAACGCTCGAAAGCGTGTACTCAGATGATGAAATGAATGAGTATGTATGTAGGAATATTACTGGCCACTTGTAAAGCAAGGAACAGTTTCTTGCTCTTAATGCGGGCCTCATACGTACGGTTCCGTTCGAAAAAAACGGACGTGTGCGGCAGTCAATGTATTTTATTAGCGTACGATGCATTCGGGTTTCCGAATCACATCACATCATCAGCCTATTAATGTTCCCACTGCTGGGACACAGGCCTCCTCTCTGTAAGAGGGAATGGGCCGTAATCCACCACGCGGGCCCAGTGCGGGTCGGTGGATGTCACGTCTTCGAATTTTTGGTTCTAGGTCATGCCGGTTTCCTCACGATGTTTTCCCACCGTTTTGAGAGCAGTGGTGGTAAAGCGCCTGCCTGGGCTCGAACCTAGGACCTACAACTTTACCACTGGGCCACCACTGCTCCGTTCCGAATTTGTTTTCGAATACGGAAAACATACGTATGCGGCGCGCCTTACTGTTTGTGACCTTCGAGGTCAATAAAAAAAAACCGGCCAAGTGCGAGTCGGACTCGCGCACGAAGGGTTCCGTACCATTATCGCAAAAAACGGCAAAAAAATCACGTTTGTTGTATGGGAGCCCCACTTAAATTTTTATTTTATGGTTTTTAGTATTTTTTGTTATAACAGAAATACATCATCTGTGAAAATTTTAACTGCCTAACTATCACGATTCATGAGATACAGCCTGACAGATAGAAAGGCAGACAGACAGACGGATCGCGGAGTAATAGGGTCCCGTTTTTACCCTTTGGGTACGGAAACCTAAATAAACAAATAAATGCTCCAGCCACAAACGCTCTATCCGACATTTTGAAATGTATGACATTTAAAGAGATTAAATTCGAATGCTCCAAGCTCGCAAGGGAATGTTCGACTCGAACATTCATAGTTTTGTTCGAACGCGAATGCTGGGCTCGCTGGGAAGCATTTGTTGCTCGCCTACAATTGTTTTTTTACAAATGCTTGCGATAAAATGCTCCCAGTGAGGAAGCTCCTTAAGGGTATCATTTCGAAAATTTTGAAAGTCCTGACTATAAACTGGACATAAAAAAAAACTGTCTTATGTATGTGAGTTTAAATGTTTGAAAAACGCACCCACAATACAGGAAGAAATTCCTAGAGAGGCCACATTTTTGTTTAAAAAAAAACTACCTGAATGAAAATAAAGGTGCTTCCAAATTGACTTCAGAATGGTCTGTATGCGCAGAAAGTGTAGAATTCATATGGTAGTAGTTTACAATAGCTGCCTCAGCCCTAAAATTGGAGTAACCCAAGTACTCGGCCAGCACATCTGATAACTCTGCCAAGTCCTCTGGAAATGGAGACCGGTTCTGTTCTGTGTAAACCTGAAATTATAATAATACATATATAGGCATACAACTTTTCAGAAGAATGTGTAAAGAGTAATAAATTCAAATGCGATTAGGGCTTTGCTTAGATACTTGCATTTATAAGTATGTAACAATTACTTTTGTATCCCAGTTGTGATGATATCCTAATGTTGTCCATCGAAGCTTTTTTTGAAGCAGCCATTCACATTTTCCATTTCTATAACATTCTTTCCACCAGTCTTGTAAATTAATTTCTATATCAATATTCAATTTATTTGGCTTCCTCGGGTATACTTCCAGACATTTTCTTACCCAATATCTTTGTCCTAAAGCAGTGAATGGATTTCTGATAAATAATAAACCCGGGTGCCTCCTGAAAGTAAATACTTCCCATTCTTTTAAACTTTTCAATCCCAACAACTCTGTTCTTGCATCTTCAATTACACTTTCTGGGGTAATGTTGGTAACCTATAAATTTATTGTAAACATTCATTTATTAATGTATAGAATTAAGATTACAAGAAAACTCAACGTTAGATTATCAAACCTTTTCAGCGGAGCATTTTTCTAGTTTTATTACGTCTTCTAAAGACGGATTGGGTTTATTTGACTTATAATACTTGAACATCTTCATAAACTTATCTTCTAAAGAATTTAAATGCATATTTCTATCCATTATTATATTACTAATTTATCATTCTATAAAAATAAACACTCGCAGCAACACGTATTTTTTTGAGTTTAATGACGTTTCTCACATTTCATTTTTGACGCTTAGTACCTATTGACATTGACAGTAGATTTGATTTGATTGACATTGTCTTTTAAGGGCGCGTTCGATTAATTAATATATTTCACACCACGCACACTATCCCTTCGCGGTTACAACGATTATAGTTGCTGCAATCTTGGAAGCAGAGAAGACCATGATGAAACCTAGGCTGCAAATAGTAGAGTAGTGGTTAAACTTCCTTTTTCGCACACCGCAGTCGCTAACGAAAATGTCCAAAGCAGAAGCTTTTCTTTTTGCTCAACATCTTCTTCATAACTATGTATTTCCCAAAGTTGTTCGGCGTACAAATTTTTTAATGAGAGGTTTAAAATATGAATCTAGCGATACAAAGACGATATTTAGGCAATGATGTTATATACTGAGGTAGATACGTTTTCCGACGTCCGCGCAGCAATACAAACACAAGCTGACCAGCTTGAGTGAATTGAGTGAACACAGTACGTCCTGCATCAGGCCTCGACACGAACTTACGTTTGAACAGTATGTTTATCTCTTTCTGACAACGGGGTCCTATTTATATCTCTGTAATATTTTAACCTACTCAGTGATACAAATAAAGTTCCAAGTTGTATATATGTAGCTAAAGTAAAATATCGCAATGTTTTTATTTCTTTATAATGAGTATGATGTCTCTATTGGTAAAATCTCATTGTCTTTAGGTATGTTTAGAGTGTGAATATACCTTAGTAGATATATTTGTTAAGGGTACTATCGACTGTCTCAAAAAAACTAACAAAATTAAATGAACGTGTCAAACGGAGTCAAACCTAAAAGTCAATGTCAAAAACGGTGAAAACTGAAAATTGTTGTTGGTGTTTTGTTTGTGGTGGTTAAGAGTTTTTAAACAAATTACTTATTTAAAATCCTTTAATTTTAAAATCAATATGAGTACTACAGTTTCGGAGCAACCAATAGATGCTGTCAAGGTAATGAACTTTGAACATTTCTCCATATTAATAGATAATAGTAGGTATAGGGTACCTACCACACATACCTTTTACATCCTTCTTATCCTCTCCTTTCCTAGGGTCTTATATTTTTGCTGATTGTGATTTAGAAAACTCAGATGACTTTGCTAAATACAGCTGCCGCAACGGTCACGCGGTGACCATCAAACAATTAATTTTCTATTGTGTATACCAGACGGCAGTTGTATAATTTCTTTTACCCGACTGCCGAAGTAGGGTAATCATGTGTTTATCAGTCTATGCTGTTTACCTATGTATTGTTAGTGGGGTAACCTAGAGTCCCACTAACGTGCACAGTGCATACCAGTAGCAATTGCAGGGTATGAGCTGTCTCTAAATACTCAAGTACAATATGCTCAACAGCCTCCTTTATAAAATGGTGTCACACATCTATGTGCTTTGTACGTTGATGGTGTATAGGGTTATGCGCAATGGCCACAGCAGACTGGCTGTCACTGAAGACATTTATTGGCGCCTCAGCTTGACCAGTGACCTCTGAGTACAATCTTTTTAGGAATATGCCCTCCCTAGCAGCTTCAGATATTGCTACATATACAGCTTCCGCTGTGGCAACCATCCTTTGTTTTCAGCTTTCCCAGGAGATTGCAGCTCCCATATGCAGAAAAACCATACCGGAGTATGATCTACCATCATACCAACTGGCATGACTCGCATCTGCATAACCCTCAACTTCACTCATTTCTGTCCTCTTGTAAGAAAGAAAGAAAAAGTGTTTATTTGTCACAAAGCAACATACAATATAAGAACATACTTAAGCTATACCCTTAAAATAGTATTAGTAGTACTTAAATTAAGTTAGTAAAGACGAGAAATAAATCAAACAATAATAACATATACTACCCACATTTTGTTTATAACAGAAAGAAATAGGGTGAAAAATATCTAGGCAGATGCATGTTGTGATTGTGGCAAGAAGGCTTCCACTCAGCATAATGCTGTACCATGGGTGACCCACAGCACGGTGCTGATTTTCAGTGGTCGCCTAGGACATGACGTACGGAAACCAAATCTGTTGTGTATGTTAAAATAGATACAAAGAACATAAAATAAATACAGTAAAAAATAAATAAAAATAAACTACCCAAAATTATAATTACCAATTATAATGACCAAAGTCCAAAACCAAAAGCATAATTATCTAGAATTCTTGACGTAAACATAAAAGTAATACCTGCAAAACACGGCACACCACATTTTATCTCACTCGCACACCGCACTTGAGTTGCGCTCTTTATTGTATAGCCTTATTTTGAGAGCCTGCGTGACGTCGTGCACTAGCGTGCGCGCCGCTCCTCGTCCAAGCGCGCGCCACTCAGCCACTCAGCGCGCCGGTCGGAGCATTATGACGTCAGGCGGCGCCCGAGTCCTGTACGGTGTGCGGTCATGTGTGGGTGTGTAGTCTGCGTGGTACGATCCTCGATGCATGACAGCAACAATAAAGGAACAAGAAACTGTACTGTAATGTAGCCCAAGGCATTTAGTACCCTTCAAATATCTCAGCACTCGTTTAGCTGCTATCCATTGTTCCTCAGAATAGCAGGTGTTGAATTGGCTAAGATAATTGACTCAATGTGCAATGTCTGGCCTCGTACAGACAGATAAGTTCATCAGTGAACCAATTAGATTCTGATATGGAATTGCCAGCGCAGAACCCTGTGAACATCACTTAATTTTATAGATGCCTCGTTCTTCCACACCTTTCACAAGAGCCTTGCCACGAATCTTACACTCATTCTTCTTGTAGATGTCACATCCTTTCTATGTAAATACTATTACGTGACCCTTTCTCGTAATTGCATTCACAAGTAATTATATTAAAATACTACATCAACATCTATCAATACCGTTTCATTAAGAAAAAAAACAGTTTATTCAAATACTAAATGTACAAAGAGAGTTGGGTAACAACCTTTATGGCCATGCTAGTTTGCATCCACTATAATAGTTGGTCTTCTTATTTTATTGTTAACTTATTTCTTATGTTTTGCAGAACATTGAAGATGGAAAGACTAAATTAAAAAAGTGGTTGAACATGAATTTTAGAATAGAAATGACTGACGGAAGGGTTTTGATCGGAGTCTTTTTGTGCACGGATCGGGATGCCAATGTTATTCTAGGTAAGGAAATTGCTTAATTTTTTTTAATAATCGTATATAAATTAAGCGATGATGTGGTCTATGGTGAAGCACGCTTGCCTAGCAGAAACCTATTCACTCTTGACTTAAAGACCCCAAGGTTGAAGCTATCAGGGAACAAAGACTCCGGAATATAGCTCCACTCCTTAGCTGTGCGCGCAATGAAATTATTAGCAAAACGCTTTTTGCGTATGGGAGGGATGTCCACCATGTACCGATGGCGCATGGCCGTACGTCTTGTAGTCCGCTGATGGAAAGGGCTAGACGGAATCAAATTGTGCAGTTCCGTCGCACACACTCCGAAATGTAACCGATAAAAGACCGACAGGCTGGCATCTCGGCGTCGATGTTCGAGGCTCTGGCGCGCCGACAGTTTTGTTTGACGCGACCAGTGCATCTTTGCCAATAAGCCTTTTGGCCCGTCTGTCAATCAACTCAAGTGCATCAAGCTGGTATTTGGCAGATCCATCCCAGAGGTGAGAGATACAAGCTGAGCAGCTGTTCAGGAGCGAAGTACCGTCTCACCTTTGCAATAATCCTCAACCTAGTACATAATCTTATCCAGTTCCACAGGCGTAGGAATCTTTAAGGTTACGGAGACGCCGATAGCAAGTGTCGTCTCGCGCATACACCCGCACGTGGATTGAAATTGTGCTCCAAGGTAAACCCTGGGTAGGATAAGTAGACGATACGTCTGACGGACTTCCTATCTGCGTCTCCGTAAGGACATAATATTGACAAATGTTCATTGCTTTGTCACAATTTGTATTTCATTTCAAAATATATTGAATTTTCTTTTCTAGGAGCCTGTTCGGAATACCTCAAAGGCAGTGATGGCGAAACAGAAGAGCCAAGAGTTCTTGGTCTAGTCATGGTACCCGGGCGCCATATTGTATCCATCCAATTAGACGACACTACTCCACCACAAATGTATTGTTATGATGAGTGATTCCTCCCCATAGTCCTTGGTTTTGTTATTAAATATCCCTTTTTATTAATAAGCCTCCTTAGTTTGATATTGTACATGATATTTATACTTACTACTAATTCGTTTTTTAAGATGGAATAAAACAAATAATCAAATAAAAAATGCTAAGAATTGTATTATATTAAACAGTATTTATGTTTTCAATTAATTGTTTCAGAACATCTGGTTCAAGGTAAATATTTTTAGAATCATTTGCAAATGGATTGTACTCATCTGTGCTGTGATTTGATTGTAATATTTCTGATATTTCTTTTACAAGTTCATTAATTAAATGCTGAGACTTGTTAAGCGTGGTTCCCAAAAAATTACGACTTAAAATATTATTTAAACAAACATATGGTTGTACTACTATATCATGTTTACTTAATCTATGATAGAAGTTCACACTCAAGTGTCTTACATCCTCATCTTCATCTTGCAATAGCATTATTGCACATTGTATTGAAGTAACTTTAATTGAATCAGGTAAATCATAAAATTCATTTGCAAGTTCATTGTTAGCAATTGCTGCTATGCATCTCATTTCTACATCGGAGTTTTCAAAATCACAGAATTTTCTTATGATCTTCATCAAATTCAATTTATCATCATTCTGCATGTTGGCAATATTTCTTGCTAACAAAGGAATACTGTATCTAACAATGTATACCGATTCTCTTTCCTGTAATATTTTCAAGAGTTCTGCTTTATCTAAATGGCTGGCTTTAAATAAATTGGTTTTTAGAGATATTTCAAAAAGTATTCTCCAAATAATACTGCTGCTATATTTCTTCTCAAATGCTAGCAGAATTTCAACCACTTCCAAAAGAACTTCTGTTTTACATTTTTGTGTTTTAACTTTCAAGAAAATGAATTCACAATACTTTTCATGGTTACTCTGCTTCAATATTATATTTAGTAGAGCTGGTACTTCATCCCATGCACTTGTGTTTATAATATATTTTTTCAATCTGCCCAAAGATCAACTCCAGGAAAGTATAACACATTATTCAACTCCAAAATTGTTCTTTCAATATCATCTAATTTATAATTGTTTATAAAAATATCTTCATAAATTTTTCTACTTAAATATGAATGTGGTTCATCACTAAATTTGGATTTGAATAAATCTTTGAGCTTGTCAAAGTGTTCTTTGTAATCTTGATGTGAATAGTAATACTTATGACATAACTGTAGCAAAATTAAACTACCATGTAGAAAGTTTTCTGACACACACACATGGTATAACAGAAACCATAAATTTTTGGAAATTTCCTCAAAACTATGAATGTTAAATATGCATTTTGCTGTCAAGCGTCTGACTGTGTGTATGGGACTATCAAGAAGCAGTACTAAATGATCAAATAAATCGTCAGTAACATTTTTCTGTTCTGTCATGTCATAAGAAAAGCTGTATCGCTTTGCACTGTTTGCTAATAAATTCAAAATTGGGACCAAGTTTGAGTGAGTCTGTACTAGATCAGGTTCAATTGGTTCATCTTCCAATTGTTCCAAGATATATTTCCATAGCTTCGGTGAATGTGTTCGCAGCTCATCACACGCCACGGTCGCCGTATTTTGTTCATCACTGCCTGAAGCTTTCTTCTCACCTATTTGTTTTGGAATTAAGGCCCCATACAACTGAAGAGCTGCATTCCTGAAAATATTTAAGTTTAGAATGGTAAGTCAATTTCATAAAAATTGTAGGATAGAAATTGTAGCTAGCAGTAGGTATTTCCCAAGAGCCTACGACGATCTGACCTTAGTTGTTTTATAAAAGCTGGAAGTTTCTATGTGTATGTACCCAATACAGGTAAGAACGATCCCCGAATATGAAGTTTGGATTAGGGGCCTTTAGGCGATATCAGGTACCAAAGGTGTATGAAATTGCACCTCACTATCACTAAAGCGTAAAAGTCAGTTTTTAGGGTTCCGTACCCAAAGGGTAAAAACGGGACCCTATGACTCCGCGGTCCATCTGTCTGTCTATCACCAGGCTGTATCTCATGAACCGTGATAGCTAGGCAGTTGAAATTTTCACAGATGATTTATTTCTGTTGCCGCTATAACAACAAATACTAAAAACAGAATAAAATAAATATTTAAGGGTAAATACAAAAAACGTGATTGTTTTGCCGTTTTTTGCGATAGTGGTACGGAACCCTTCGTGCGCGATTCCGACTCGCACTTGGCCGGTTTTATATATTTTATTTGGAATAACATTAGAGATCACGTCGTCCATTATCAGACACTTAGTACGGTGGTATAGTGCGCGACACGTAAGTTGAACCAAAATGTATTATCGTTTTAATGAAATTAAACGATTTAAACCGAAATGAATCTTTTCTTTAGAACCTAACCTAAATTTGTATATTTTAAACGATTAGGACACTATTTGAGTCAAACTAAATAGCTCACAGAAGTCTAGTCATAATAATTATTAATAGGTTTCTCATTTTTTTTTTGTATTTATTAGTATATTTTATTTGTATATGTGTATTATAATATATATGTAAGTAAGTATATATATTTTCGTATACAGGTTGTTATTTTTAAATTTTATTTTGTACCCATTCACAATGTTGTCCTTTTAACCCAAAGGTTGACTGGTAGAGAATGCCTTGTGGCATTAAGTCCGCCTATGTACCACTATTGTACATGAAGTTTAAATAAATAAATAAATAATAGAAAAGCGATTGGCGACAAGTGGCCAAGTGCGAGTCGGAATCGATCACAAAAGACATCTCACGCCAAATACAAGTCTTCGTCAACCGCTGTCATCGTAGCATTCACGGAATTCACTGGCCCAAAACCATCTACAACGTAGAGCTGTTGGAGAAATGCCACGAGAGCCCGATCGACCGCCAGATCAAGCGTCGCAAGTGGAGATGGAAAGGCCACACGCTCCGTAGGGGTCCCGATCACATACCCAAGCAAGCTTTGGACTGGAATCCCCAAGGGAAAAGAAAGCGTGGCCGTCCTCGTCAAACCTGGCGTCGCACCGTGTTGGCAGAAGCGACGAGCATCGGAATGACATGGAGCGAGGTGAAGCGTGGAGCTCAAGACCGTACCGTGCCGTAGTAGCCCAAAAAATAAAGATATTTGCTGTGAGAAACATCAAGTACTTTCACTGAATTATGTTCATTATGGTAGTAGTAATGTTGCCTGAAAAATTCTTATAAATCATCATTCAAAAACATCTATTGATAGTTCCCCAAGTAACATAATTTATATAAAATTCAGCTTTTATACTGTGACTTTTATCGCGTCGAAATAAGAGTCATTTTGTTACGATACATCAGCCTTCGTGAGATGGTTGTTCTATATCTCATATCCTTAACTTCATATTCAGGAATCGTTCTTACCTTTATTGGGGACATATAGAGATAAACTTCTAGTTTTTTATAAAATAACGAAAGTCAGATCGTCGGGGTCTCGTCTCTCTGTCGGTCATCGTACCTGATTTGCCAATGATGACTTGTAAGATTACTGAACGCAAGTTCAGCCAGTTTGGCGAAATAAAACATCATGTCTGAAGCTAGACTGCTGTCAGTGACTATTCTCGTCATAAAATGAATATAGATTGCTTTTGGTAGGTCAATCTGATTTTCATCATTCTTCTTCGGAGTATCTTTTGTGGTATCACATATTTGTAAGAGAGTATTTATGAAGTAATGGAATAAAGGCTGAAACAAAGAGACAACATTAATTATTTTTTAAATATACTAGGGTAGGCACAAAAGTTTGTAATAGGTAATAAAGATTTTCTTACTTTTCCCTTTTTCATATCACTCGATACAATTCTGTGTACCATAATAGATAGGCCTGCACCCCTTCTAGTAATGGACGCCATTTTGTTTGTTTCTGATATCAAATCATTCAGTTTACATCTGAGTAAAGTGTTGGGCACTTCTGAAGCTTTGTTTTCTTCAGGCAATGATGATAAAAATTGAATGCCTTTTCCTAAAGAAGAGTAGAATTTACAAAGTTAGAATTTTATCAGACAATTAAATACAGGTATAAAAATTATAAAAGATTAATTGCTAAACTATTTACCCAGAGAAGCTCCTGCAGCTTCTATGGCTCCTTTATGTCGAGATGTCTCCAAAACATGGGTAATTATGTTTAGGCACTTCTCACACATACTGGCATTATCCTTATTCAGCTGTACCAAAATCGATGCTAAATCACAAGAAGCCTGTAACATTAAATTCATTAATTAGTCACAATACAAGGAAAAATAACTTTTAGGGCTCTTTCAATTTAGACATTTCATATCGGACTGTTGCGGCGCCGTAGCGGTGCGGGTGTTGTACTGCGCACGACCAGTGGATTTTTTCCATACAATTTATGCACACACATAGGTACTCGTCGCAGGACGAGCGCACGCACGACTGCATAGTCGTGCGTGCGCTGCACCGGGCGCCGCACTGCGCTCTTGATGTATAAAGTGTATGGAAAAACGGCACCGCTGTGGTGCCGAAGCAGTCCGACACGAAACGTATAAATTGAAAGAGCCCTTTAGGCACGACAGACACCTGGCGACGCGCGGTTTTCCTTGTCAAAAAAATAACGCCATTTCATCTCTTAAAATAAGGTCAAAAACCTTTGCAATTTTCTGTCCACATTGTTACTCTCTCGAAACACTGAAAATTTAACTTTATTTTAATCTGTGCATAGATTGAGCTTGTTTTGTCAGTGAAGAGCGCGATTCGCCAGGTATATACCTATATTTTTCCCGAGATTTACCTTAACATTCAGCCAAAGGGAGTTCAATACAATTTGGTGCAAACCCGATATTTTTGTCTGATCAGCTTCCTCACCAATGCTGAGTCCAGAATTATCAATCATATTTTCTACCATGTCACTCATTTTAGAAAAGTCGGAACTTGTGGAACTTTCTTCTTCCCAGGCAAACTGGTTGGATATACTTTCTAAAACCTCAATAAATTCTGGCATAATTCTCTCGATATCAATTTTGTAGGAATTTGAAACACAATTCTCTAATACAACTAGCAGAATGTTCATAAAGGAATGTAACTGTTTTCCTGTTTCAATAGACTTCATTATGTTTGTTTTTGCTTTATGTTCAGTAATTAATTCATTATACGCAAAATAAAAGATGTCCTCAACACTCTTGTATTCTGCTATGAAATGTTTATCTTTAATGACTAAATTGGTCAATAATTTAAACATACTCTGGCCACAACTGATTTCATAGAAGAACTTGCTCTTCATGCTTTTCAGAGCACCATCAACTAAATGTTGCATAATATTTGGTTCTTTTAATTCCTTGGAGTAGTGATTCAGCAATAGTTTTATCACATTTTCTCTGACATCATCTGTAGGGTCTTTTAGTAAGCTCACCAGCTTTACAATGAAATCTTCAGTGGACAATAACCAACAGCCCTGTTCCTTCACATACTCAATAAGTGTAATATTAGCATGTCTTGTCTGACCTCTTTTCTTGCAAGGAATATCACTAAAACAGCTGAGAATGGTGTTGCAAAGTTTCACACTTGTGATCTTCCTTTGATAATTACCATTCAAGTTAAGTGACTTAACAACAAGACTCTGCAATCTTTTACAAAATTCTAGTAAATCTTTTAAGTCTTCAGTACTCTCATCTTTGCTCTTCACAATAAAAAATATGGAATGCAGTTGTGTTAAGAAATAGTTAAGACTGTTCAACATACTCAATCTCAATACTGTACAATCTGAGTTAACATTGTTGTATAAGAAGTTCAGTATTAAATCATACTCCAATTGACTTGGAACTAACTTCCTGTGTGACACACAGACAATATCAAATGCTAACATTCTTATATTATAATTGCAGTGCTCTATTCCAGTCATTACAGTATTTTCAATATGACCGAAATCTTCAGGAGAACTCCATTTTTTCTCAATGATACCAAGTTTATTGGCTTGCTTCATTATACTCAATTGGCTACACAGATTTTGTTCTGAGTTGTTATGATCTTTTAACTCATCAAGCAATATGTAAGGTAAGGTGGGGAATTTCTTCATGGTTATCAAACACCAGAAGTTTTTAAAATTCTCAATTGCTTTGCTGCTGAATCCATTCAGAATTTGTATTACTTGGTATTGGAATAGTTTACACCAATCCTTCTCAAAGTTGATTTGCTTAAGTAAAGCGTAGTACATATCAGCTCCAGCAGAAACCAGTCCTGGTTTATGTAGACTGTAAATTAGGCCATCAACCCACTTATTCTCATTTACTAAAGCAAATAAGTTTCCTCTTTTCAGTTCAATAATTTCTGAGAGCATCAGGTACTTAGCTTTGTTCCAATAGAAACCGTTGATTTCCCTTACCACTGTGTCATACATTTCAGCATCTATTATTGAAATTAGTGTCTGGAATATACTCCTATTCAAATCTCTTATTCCAGTAACAGGATTTTCCCAATTATGGTTGACAAAGTTGAGCAATTTCATTTGATTTTCTTTATTGAAGATGCATTCTTGAAAATCTGTGCCTTGTACCTTTTTGAATAATTTAATTGTCTTGAATGATATGAATGTAAACTGAGAGTATTCATATCCCATTAGTAGAAGTAAATCAAATATTGATTTGAACACAGGTGCAACTATTGAAACATCATTGTGAGTCATATTTTTTTGTGTTAGAAAAGTTGATTGAAACATTCCATACATCATAGACGTTACATTATAAGTTTTACCAGATTTAATTTCACTGTTTTTCTTTATGAATAATTCTTTGTCAATCATTTGCAACAGTTCTGTTATGTAGACATCTTGTTTGTCTGTCAGTGGTATAACTGTATAAAAACATGTTGCACATAGCAATTGATCATCAAATGTTTTAAAGCCTGTTTGTAAGTGCGACCATAAAATTTCAGATACTTGATTCCAAAAATCTTTGTTGGTGTTGGAGTTTTCTTTTGATAATTTCAACACATTCTGAAAATTACAAATTTAATATAATTTTTAATAAAACGAAATCTTTAGGTTCGGTAACAAGAAATAAAACAATCTTTTACCTGTATAGCCTTTATGTTCAATTCAGAAGTAGAAATGTTAATCTCTGCTAAAACATTATCATATCTTTCCATGTCGTAATATTATCTGAAAAATGTATGATTTTAAGTTTCATTAAACTGTTAAGTGCAATAAACATTAAATTAACAAAAAATTATAACTTTACCTACTCTATGAATGTCTGATAAACAGACATGGACTGCTTATATAATTATATAAAAGAAAACAACTATTCAAGAAACATAATTATTTACTACATAATCTATATTTACAATAACAATCAAAGGATAATATAACTATGACTCTTTAATAGGTTCATATCCTTCTTTCTGGATTTTCTCTTTATAAACATTAAAGTCCCTCTTTCTATCGAAATGCGAGACCCACTGCGTAGGGCAGGATTTTTCAAACATGCTTCTTAAATCCAAGCATGCCTTAGATTTTTCAGTATTGTCTTTACTATTTTCCTTATCTAGGCATTCCCAGTAACGATCTCTGGAGTCCCAGCATAGTTTCCGCTGCTGTCTATCGGGAAACGACATTTTTCACCGTTTCTGAGAACCTACAATGTAAATTTTTATTTCTGTAATGTGAGAAGCTTGGAATAATCGATAATTGTAGAAGCAGTAAAATAGTGAAGGAAACTCACGCACGAGCACTCCAGAAATTATTACTCGAAATAATATCTGTAGTAATTGTTATTTACCACTCCTTTTATTTGATGATAATAATATTATCTCTTTCTGTACATCAGCCCCGCATAACCTAAAACTTTTCCGATATACGTACGACACTGACACTTTAATGACAGTAACACTGACACTATTGACAGTTCTATTAAAATATGGAGTTGACAGCAGGCCAATAAACTTACGTTCCAAAATATCCTGACAACAAGCTATTTTGTGACCATTTAAGAAATCCGATGACGTTTCTTGTTTTACATGCCGCGGTAACTTTGTACTTAGGTTGTAATTTAAAAATCTAATTCATGATCCAAATTAATTACTATGTTACCCTTACACTATATATACGAGTATCATTCGAAGCACTAAGTTTAATTGTCACTATCACAGAGAAAAATAATATACAGGGTAGTCACTATGTATGAAGTATGTTTTTAGCGAGAGCTAAGATGAGCTGCCAAAGACAACTTATTAGGTTGTCACGAACTCACGATTTTAGTGCACAGAGAAACTTATATATATAGTGTGTAATGTGTATCCTTTCTACTTCTACGTCTGTATTTTGTAAAAAAAAATCTAATTTAATTTATGGGTGCACTTGCATAAATGCCAAAGAAAAAATTTACATGAACGTTAGGGATACCATTATAATGAAAATGTGAAAAGTCCGCATTGATCCCACCATTGTTTGCAACAATTTTTGTTCAAGGTCAAAGGGCCCGAAATTCAATATGCTGCTAATCCTCGGAATGTTATGACTTACTGCAATTTGTGCTCAAAGCAAGTTTGTTTCTTGTTCAATAAATTATGCACAAACAAGTTCCACATAAGATTCATAATAATAGGACATTTATTGACCTTGAATAAAAAAAATTGCACACATGGTATCGATGAGGACTTTTTGCAATTTTATTTTATTGGTATCCCTAACGTTCATGAAAATTTTAAGCTTCTTTGGAATTTATGCAAGGGTCAATTTTGACCGGACTATTAATATCAGACGTAAGTGATGAATTTACAGCAAACCCCCTTTTTTAATCTCCGTCTCAGAGGGTTCATTGAACTGGTGAAATTTTTTGTGTCCACCATGACATTTTGTTCCCATGCCGTTTGAAAATCTTTTAATATTGAATTAAGTAATAACTGCATATCAAAGCTTAGAGCACAAACTAGGGTAATACTCCATCGGCTTACTTTAGGTTTCTCAGTAGTTAGTAAAGATGGAACATAAACATTATGGTGACAAATTATTTAATTTATTTCTTCAATTAATTTTTGAACATTTTCTAATTTATTGATCGTAAAGAAATGATAATGGGTCGTGTTACATTTAATATTCAGTTGTTGTATTAACTGCTTAATTATTTCGGTGCAAGGTTTATTCATTTTTTCTTTATCATCGACGGCTTCCAACAAATCGTCAGAAACCTTTATTCTACACATTTTTATAAAGCCCTCTAGCTGTTTGAGCGTTTCAAATGGAAATACTCCAGGTATTACCGGTACATCGATGCCCATTTTATCAATACGCTCTTGTAACTGTTTAAAAGCATCAACATCAAAGAATGCTTGAGTCAAAACAAAGTTGGCCCCGATGTTGACTTTTTCTTTAATTTGCAACAGTTTTTCATCAGAGCAACCTGGGAAGCCCGCAATACCAATACAGAAATATTCGTCTGTCTTCTCCCTTATGAATTTTATCATTTCCGAAGTTGTTTTGAAATCTGAGGTCTCAGGATCGTATCCCTCTGAAAAAGAAATAGCATGGCGTATGAATGTGAGATATTTTTGCTATCCCCTTATTAAGTTTTACGACTGTAGTATTATATTATCTGTGCGACTGTTGAGGATCCTCTAACGCAGAACCAAAAATTTGCATACTTCGGTCCACTTTTTAGATGCGTAACTCAACCAATGGTTAAATATGCTAACCAATGGTTTCAAATATCGGTAAAACGCGTTTATTCGTCAATTATTGTAAGTCTCACAAATGGTCAAATAATAAACTCCACAACTTATAGGTCCATTAATAATTTGTGAGGTTCACAACTGAGGAAAAATGGTGTTTTACCGAAATTTGCAACCATTGGTTAGCATATTTAACCATTGGATAAGTTAACTACGCATCAAAAAACTGGGCCTTAGTAGGTATGTACATGATTCCCCATGCTGCATTATTAATGACAGTAGTAGAGCTTATTGAATCTTACATTTCTACTGCAGCATTGCGTTACCTTTTGTGTTAGATTCTTAAGTAGGAATTGTTCTTACCTCCCAAAACCAAGAATAGATTGCAAATTTTATTTTCTTGGAGCAAAGTCAATAGTTTTTCCAAGTAAGAAGCCTTCATCATATCACAAGATAAGTGCAGTAAGACCTGCTTTTGTTTACTCCTCAAAAGAACAGTAGTTTTGATAGGATCAATGCTCAAGTCTACACATTTGTGGGTCTTCGCATGCCAAGTCACGGAGAAGAATACAGGATCCACCTTCAAGTTATCAATATCAGCTTCGGACACATCAGGAGTCACCTCAAATGAGTAGCTGAATTTTCCTTTATTTTTGATCAATTGAGTAAGCTTCATTGGTCCATTGGCTTCCATTTTAAGAAAATTAAAGAAAATCACCAGAAAATTTGGTAAATGTTGCGTGTTGCGTTTGCGGTTGCGTTGATTTATTTTTCTTCCAAACTGACTGTCAGCTGTCACCGATTTGTTGTTGTTATTATAATAATTTCTTTGGTTGCGTATTATCTACGTCATATAGGTCACGACCTATTTGTAAATAACTCTTTAAATAAAAACACAACACCGCACTACTCAAACACACTGCACAAGTGAATGACCGTAGAGACCTCTTGCGATATGTCCGTCGGCGTCGCGTAGGTACGATAAGACGGAAGCAATACACATATTTTCGCCAGTACGTGATAGATAACAGGTGCAGCTGCTCGTATTGATAATATTAACAAATCTATATTGCTGGTTAAGCCGATGTTGTGCCAAGAATGTGCGAAAGAAATATGCTAATATTGCAATCATGCAGAAGATATTCTGCATGACTGCAATGTTCATAGTGAGGCCTTCGATGATCACCATGATCAACAGCAATTTTTAGACACAAAGGAACGTACTCCGGGGATAAAATTATCCTGGCCTACTCTAAAGTTCAATCGGTCTTGTAAACCAAAATAAATTTGAAGTTCAGCGGTTTTAGGCGTTAAAACCAAAGCACAGTAACATACAGACAGAGTTGTTTTCACATTTATAATAATAGTATCTATTATATTTATGGATAAAGGACAATGATAATAATAATTATGTAGGCCACTTAAGGCCAGTACAGCGAAATTGATATTCTCTCGAAGTCTCCACACAGCAACTTCTAGGCTTATCATAGATGAGTTAGATACAAGAATTAGGGAAAGTAGGGGTTTTGGTAAAATAAAACACAGTTTTATTAATTAGGTACTGTAATATGACTGCTCTATACATTGATTAACAATCAGCCATGTACTTTATCACAACCCAAAAGGTACAATCAACAAAAAACTGTATATAGTTAACGTCACTACAAAATCTTCAAATGAAGCTGTTAAGCCGTATTAACATGTCGTGTAATACTTGTACAATGAACATATTGCTGTCACCTACGTCTTCTACATCCTCCATTATATAAAATTGTCTACTTATCTAATGACCTAAGATTAATTATTAATTGCGAATAACATGAAGTCGCTCGATAATGTCAGAATATAATACAAGTGGCAATATTCTAATTGTGTAAAAGCCTCCAAACACCTATTCTACGATCCTCTACATTAGTAATGACTTATTGAAAACTAGTTCCATTGTCATAATAAGATAATTCTTACGTATGTAAGTTATTGTTACGGTTCGGTAAAGCTTCTTAATGATCAGTGTGGCACTGATCATAAATGGTAATTTTGATGGCGATTCGATTATTTTTTATCTACTTAGTAGATAATAAATGGACAATGATAATAACAATAAATGCGTCGATAGATATATGCGTACCTAAAATGCACGTGTACTTAATTTTCGAGGCTATTTCAGTAGCCACAATTTGCAAACCTATCGTGACTTTTAAAAATTACAAGGACTTATATATTTAACTAGTCATTTTCATGTTGGAATATTGTAGATCAAATCGATCACATTTTTATTGACAAAATCTGTGAAAATGTCAATAATTATTGTATCAACTACGCTAATTTTAATCGTGCAGTGACGTTTAGTACTAACAAACTGTGATATGTCCTAACTTCAATCGTCACAAACACGCTTCGCTAATCAAAAACTGTTCTGCAAAGTGACCTTCACAAATAAAATTGTCTGTGTTTAAAACTAACAAAAAATCTTCGACTTTCGGATGGTATCGTGTGACAATACATTGTTCTGAATTGACACTGAATTCAGTCTTGTATTCGAAGTTAATTAGAGGTAGTTTATTTACAAGGAATATTGTTATCTTATACAAGATCGTCATTCGGAACAAATTATAAACAAATCAATATCAACAAATTACGCCGAATGCAGTTAATATTTCTAATTCACTATTAGATTGTTTTTTCTAGTTATTGACTCCTTTATTCAAGCTATTCTACTGTAAACGGTATCTCTCAATCCATTGCTCTTAATTTATAAATGTTGAACCTTTTTCGTGGTGCCTTACATAAGTATATAGAATTTGCTATTAGATAATAGGTAGCAATAAGTTAAGGAAACCTACATAATACCTATATAAGGCTTTAGAATCATCAGTTTTCTACAATTCAATCATAACTGGAGCTTGCTTGTTAACGTTTCTACGACATACACAACTATACCACTTACACTAAGATTAAAAAGACATGCAAGTCAGAAAGTTACTATTAAAAGTCGGCATGGCCCCATGTCCATAGGGCAGGACAGAGGACACAAGGGCTACATGGGTGGATTCACTTCTAAGTTAATATTAGTGTCGTAATTAAAACCAGGCTATAAATCTTTATTAGCAAGTATAGGCCCTTATAAGCCTTTTTCACAAATACAAGTGCGTTACCGGCCACCGCATAGCAGATTTGATCATCTGAACCTTGTGATTGACTCCCAAACTTTCACTGCAGTTTGATGAACACGGCAAACGCGTAAATTACATTTAAATTCGAATGCGTACGATACACGATACAAAAGTAAATTCTTTTGAAAAATAGAGTGCACTGGTTGATACCTACATGCATTTTAAATTTTATTGTCCAAGCAATCGTAACGAAGTCGAGAAGAGTTTCATAAAATTCATAAGAGATTTTCAAAGTTGCTTAGAAAATTAAAACGCATCCATGTAACAACTTAACCTATGGATATTGTCGCGTTATTTATCACTAAATTAATTTAATATTCATTGGGGATATCCGTCAATTTATTGACTAACATAGTGCATAGTTATACTAACAATATTATAAATGTTTACGTTCATTGACGTCCTATAACAATCGCGTTATTCTAAATAATCGTAGTGTTGTCAAGCGTTTCGGATATAATCGTATTGTGTCGTTGATGAGGACAAACCCAGTTGGCTTTGTCGGTAAAGTCTATTGTATATTTATAATTCGGGGGTATGACCCCATTGATTATAATGGAAAAGCCTTTTTCAATAAGAGGAAGCTGACCATGAATAGATTCGTTATCGGGCAGGATGTTCGAAAGATGATGTTAACTGCTCCGGTTTTTGTTTGCCAAAACTCTTCCTGAAAAGAAAAGCGTCACGCGTCTTTCCCAGTAAATAGTGATATTCCTAATCTACGACACAATGCGACCATTAATATTAGTAACAACGTTTAAGAAAAATAAGGTCATTATAGATTAAATGGACTCCATTTGTTCCGTGAGCTCCAGAATGGGGCTCTCGCTGAGAGGTAGCATGCCAGCTGTAGGTGGTAGACTGTGGCCTTGCCAGTTGGACTGGAAACAAATAGTGAAATTTCGATCAAGACCATATTAAAAATTATATTTTTGAACCAATTTTGGGGACACCAATCTTAAGATATCTGGTAGGATATCGTTTAGAAATATAATTTGTACTTGGTAACCCCGAAATTGGAAACAAAGCCTCAGTTTTTTTATTCATGTCCCTGAGACTTCATTAGGTATAGTTTTATTATAGTCAAGGGGTAGGTACGAAAATTACCGATAATCTGCATGTTAGTAGTAAATTTGTCACATTGGCTTTATCCTTCTCTACTTACTTTACTGGCTCCGCATCCAACTAAATGGGTGTCAAAATCCTTCTGCTTTGTCGTTTGGAAATCAATGACTAATTTGCTTACGCTAAACATTTGCTAACAACTTACGAGAACAGCATAATAATATATAACTATTGCTTAAGCACTTCGCGTGGCTTTATTGCTAACTACAGCTTTTTTTTCATGCTTCGCCTATATTAAAATTGTTTGTATGTCCTTCAATTGGAGCTTAATAGGATTATCAGGAAATAAGCTGAAGGTTTACAAGTAGTTTTCAGAGATTACAGCCATATCGTCCAAAAGTCATCCGATAACCTGGAAACACTTACGGCCAAGTGCAACACCAAGACACCGAGGTCTCCGAAACACTACGTCAGGCCAAAGATCGAGGAGAGAAGAAGATCGAGGAGAGAGAAGAAGAAGGAGGTTCATTACTACGCTCAGCAGTGAGCAAACACCTGAAGGAGGGAGAAATACCAGGTTTGAACCAGTAGCTTTTTGGTATGTATGACACACATAGTATTTACCATTCAAGCAAAAAAATAAATATGTAGATATGCATCTAATGCAATCGTGCATAGCAACTGTGTCAACTAAAAAAAACTATTTGCCATAAATAATAAGGTGTAAAAAATAAAACTATTATTATAAATTTACAATAACTTGTATTTAAATAAAACTTGCCTCTAAGTAAAGCTATCACATCTTACATAAATTATTTCGTAATTAGCAAATAATAACAAAAAAACTATACTTACAGACTTTCACAAAGAAACAGTACAGACTCATAACTTATAATATCTATAATAAATAGATACTTATGTCTAAAAAAAGTAATGTATCATGAGGAAAATAATGAACAAATATGTAGGAACATTCTTATGTGATGTCGTAGTCTTAGCACGAGTGGGCAAATGCAAAACATACAACGTCTATAAAATTAATACAATACTTGGCAAGTAAAAATGTATAAATGGAATAGCTAGTTATAGTACATAAAAATACGTTACTATTTATTGATGACATTAGCTTTAGTACGAACAACAGGAATGAATACTTTTTAACAAGGTGTTGTATATTTTTGTTTAAAATTTATTTGGTATAACTATCAAATATTGAGTGCATACAATGCAAATTATGCTAAGAATACATGACTATTGGTGTTTATACTTTTTATTATAAAGGTACTTAACGGCAGTTTGTATTATATTGCAGTGAACCACTGATCTACTGGTGTACTATATAATTTTAAAGCACTATTTATTGTCATGCACTCTACATATACGTAATAATATATCTGTGAAATTACAATTTACATACTCACAGTACGAATATAAATCATAATGAGACCATCCTTTCATCTAGCAAAAACACTGACTTGGAAACCGCAGATCATATCAGATAACGGATTCCATGCCGTGCTAACGTAATCCACACTACAAAATCTACAACACTACTCTTTACGTGGAGTTCTACTAATTGATCTGTTGGAATACCTGGAAGCATGGCTGGGGCTGGAAAAGAGCGGCGTTCCACTGGCCCGGCCACAGCGGCGCGTCCACGGCCGCGTGTGAGCCCGCCTCGCCCTCCGCTTCGCGCGGCTCTCTCGCCTCCCGCCGCCCCGCCAGCTCCGAGATCTGACAAGCAGTCTGCAGGCTCGACGGCAAGTTCGACCAAGTCTCATTACCCAACCTCTCCTTATTCATTATGCTGATCTCCATTGATCCCTGATACGCGAATTTGGCCTCCTCCGTGCCTTCTTCCGGTTTGTGCTTCGGTGTTCGGTTCGGACCCTCTACTATAGCTTGGAAAGCCAGCAAATCACGATTCTCTGTTTCCGTTAATGGCAAGGGGGGTAAGATTTGTTGTTGCTGAGCAATTTTGTAGCTTTGCTGCCGCAGCATTTGCCGCCTACTGAGGCCTACTTGCAGAGTGTGAATGCCCATTTCGTGAGCAGGTATGTTAGGTGGAGTCATTTGTTTTTGTAATAGCTGTCGCTTTTGTTGGAACAGTCTGTGTTGCATGAGCTGCTGCTGTAAGGGAGGTTTGACTTGTGAAGCGTGTTGCAGCTCTGCCTGGTCTTGTAGTTGTGCCACCATTTTGGGGCTGGCGGGCATCGGAGGCGACGTGCTCGAGTAGTTGAAGTTTTCGGGAAGGCTGATACGCTTAGGTGTAGGATTTTTTGTATCTAAGTAATGCGGACTGAAACTCGCCGCAAACTGATTGTGTTGGATCTGTCTCTGTGTCATTTCCTCTGCAGGTATAGTTGACTGGTACTGAGTTTTTAACTTTTGAGCCTCTTTCTGGACTAGATGTAGTTCCAAAACCCCTTTCGCCTTACAATTTTCATTTAACCGTTGGCTATTAAAAGCCAGACTGTTCTTTTGTGATTCATTGGACTGTGCAACTTGTTGTGCTACGAGGCCATCGCTCGCTCGACGACCTTCCCGAAAGTCAACCGGACTCCGCGTGATTGCCCGTGGACAATTCTTATTATTGACTGATTGATAGTTCAATGGGTTGTGTCGTGCAATGAATCCCACGCCCGGGGTTTTATTGTTGTAAGAAGATATGTAAACGCATGGATGCATTGGGCTCGTATTCACAAGTGAATTGTTTTCATAGGCCAGTTTTTCTTCGTTGGAGGTACAGCTAGGAAGACTACTAGCTAATTCACTGGAACAGTCGGACAGTTGGTAATCTAGACTTTCGAATGTGGAAAAATTACTTTGTGACGAATCGCAACTCAGATTTTGGCTGAGACTTTTGTTGTTAAAAAAAGTGACAACACCACTACTAGAACTGGAACTTGCGTAAGAGCTTAACCTGTTTTGAACTCCGCTGCTTGCGTTGGCGACATCCTCCATATCTGTCTCGCAACCTTCGTCTGTCGACGAAGAATACTGTTGTTGAAATTTTGTCGCTTCCGCTGTATTGCCGCTTCCTTGAAGATTTTGAGAATAGGTTTGGCCTGTTGTATATCGATTAAGTGAAAATTTGCTATCTGGTCTATACAACCCAGTCGGAAATAAATCACTGGTACCCGCAGCAGTCATAGAAAAATTTCCATCAGCTGTACTCGACATCGGTGGCAAGACAGAATTTTGCAAGTATGCATATGCGGGAAGATGATGATTCATATAGTCTTTAAATGGTGGCGTACTAGTTTGGAGACGATTGAGATCTTGTTGTTGCGCTTGTGAAACAAGTCTTGTGGATTCAAGAGGCTTTGGTTGTTCTAATACACTGCTCAGTTTGGATTCTCCGAGTTGTGATGGAATAGGGCTTGTGCTTAAGTTCACAGTTCCCTTCAAAGGCAACGGTGACTGTTGTAAAGTATTCATAAGTTTAGCTGCTTCAGAACACATAGTGAATGTTGTTGAATTAGGCAATTTCATAGTTTCAACATTAAAATTAGTCGCTGAAGCAGAATTTTGTAGAAAATTTGCTATGGCGTTATGATCAGTTGCTGAGGAACTTCTTCCACCGTCAATAGCACACTTCGAATCGAAACTTGATGAAGTTAGCAGTCTGGTACCATCGATAGTACTTTTGGCTGTTTCAGGTCCCACGGTCGTCGACTGTTGCAGTAACCGTCGGCAGTCTTCGCTAGACTGTTTTAGGATGTTTTGCTGTTGTTCATAAGTTGAGGTGAGGAGCCTATGTGTTGGCACATTAGTCTCATTGACTTTAGCACCTAGCCTTTGGTTTGATTGAGTTACATCAATATTTCTCATGGAGAGTAGTCGAGTGGATTCTGATTCATGACTTCTGGAGATAGCATCTAGGTTGCCGACTAGAAAGCTCCGGTGCGTATCCGAGGGGTCGGAGTTTCGCTGGAGCAGTCGTTGCTCGGTCATGTTAACGGCCGCTAGGGACAGTAGTCGCTGCGTTTCGGCAGACGATGAGTCCGCCGGTGCAGTGGATATTGTCGGTGTGGCTCTGTTGTACTCCCGTGATTGAGGATCGCCAGCATGAAGAAGTCTGAAATAAACATACATAGCATTGTAGATTTGTAGCCTCAAGTGTATCTTGGTAATTGATTATTATAAAGGGTCATTGCCAACGGCTTGCCGTATATCCTATGTTAGCATTAAATAGGTTACCTCGTGTGATGTTCCCGCCTCGCATCATGAGCTTCTTTGGCTAAAGCCTGGTCGGCCACGGAGGATGGTCGGCGTGAGGGCCTGTTTCGAGCTTCCACGTTGGACACACTGGCCCCACTTGCCGCTCGCGCTCGTAACCTCTCTAGAAGAAGGAGGTATATCGCCGCGTGGTGATCGTAGCTGTTGGATCTCAGGCTCTGCGGATAAGAAAATCATAAATTATCACTAATATTCCAACCGAATACGAGTTTATCAAATTTAAAATATTAGCTAATGCAAAAGAAGCTTGTAATTTTAGCGGACAACCTTAAGGATTGATTCTACCCTGATTTGATATCATACATTTGGGATTCTTGTATTTAATGTGATTAGTTTCCACCGTTAAAAGAGTTACTTATCGTGACTGCAATAAAGTCTACCAAAAAAAAAAACAAAATTAGTTACCTACCTCTTTGGTCTTAATAGGATCTATGCCTAAGCTCTGCATGAGCCTCAGGACTTGTTCGTTAGACTCAGCTGGCGCGTGTGCTGGACTCCTGGCAGGGTCAGCAGATACTGTGGGCACAGCATAAGGCTCGGCCGCCATCCATCGGTGCTTCTTGATCTGCTCTATCGTGTATCTCTTCATCGGCTCCAGGACAAGCATCTTGCGAATCAAGGACTCGCAATCTGAAAAGAAGATTGCGTTGTGTTAAAACATCGTTGTCTGAAATCCTATAGTTATCTGTTATCTTGTCCAAAACAGGAGCAAAACCAAAGGGCAATACTTGCACAAAATGAGGATTAGAGACTTGGAGAAAGCCTTCGAATGTATCAAATTCCTCTTTAAACTCTTACTAAGATCTTAAGTTCAAAATACACCATTTGGATATAACCAGTAGCTACCTAGGTACTTATAAAGTACACAAGAAAATGTTTTTTTATGAAAAAATGAAGTCATAGCATCTCTTTACGTGCTTTTTTTACAAGTATGGAGTATTGACGTACAAGATAATTCATATTCATAACCTTTGACGTTATCCAAGTCTGGTCATTGTTTTAAATTGCGTAAGTACATCTATTAGTGCAATGTGTTTCTCATAAAACAATTGACGTGCGATACCGTCTACAAGATATATTATGTAGATATACATAGCTCCGTGACGTAGCACGTAATCGGTTCAGTCCGCGTTAAAAGGTACAAAACGCTTAGAATGTTTGGCTCTTTGTCAATTACGTACTGCAGAGTTCAAGTTTTTATCAGCAACGGTCATTAACCTGAATAACACCAATCAGAAACACGGTGAGACGTAATGCGACGCATGATTATCACAAAATACCTAAGATTAACACATCTTGTGAGGATTTGAATATGTAAACAGGTTTCAATGTTTCCTTTCTTGCTATAAACATAAGAATCTTTGTTTACCGGTTATATGATATTATTACTCTTAGGTTTAGGTACCTACCTAACTTTAACGTTGCTACTTTTAATAATATGGCGACGCAGTGATTGAAAATTCCTACACGGACTCTAATTTGAACTTCATCTATACCATTATAATTATACACCTCTTCAAAACTCCTTTGCTTAAATGATTTCCTTTACATATAGTAATCCGATTAGCCCCACGTCTCTCCCAAAATATTTTCTTTCAATTAACCTACGTCTATCAGACTGAATTACCCTACTTAAAGTCCTCATTAAGTACCATACAATAGCGTCTAATCAAAGAACTCCAGTTAATCCTTCGCCTGACGTCATAAACGGAGTAGTAGGTAAGCTCGGCAAGGTGCTCGCAAAACACCGAAAGGTCACAGGCCGGGTGACTTGGAAACGTGACGTCAGACCTCTGTCGAGCAAATACGGTCGTTGCGCCAAATGACGGTCACATCCGTTGCAAAATGTACGAAGCGTATGAACCTCTAACACCTATGTACCCTGCTCTTTAGCTACAGAGGTAATTTTCGGCGTTGTAGAAGACGCCAGATAACAGTATTATGCTCTACATCCGTCTACTAAGTCGGTGTCATAAATATGTGACAGACAGCTATTTTTTCTTTTTTATTTTCGCATAGGTACCTACTGGATAAACATGGGACGTACAAAAATAAACCTCAAAATGGGTTTCGGGACTAAAATCGTGACCTGTGTTACGTAGATTCTGTTGAAAGGCTCTTGTTATGGTGATTTAGCTTTATATACTTAAAAATATATGCAGCTACAACGCTAATTCACTTACAAAGGCTGGTTTGCGTCACATGGAGTAATGACATCAGCTCTGGGATCAAAGTCCATAAGCCGGATCACAGTGAGCCGATGACTTAGCACTCGCGGTACAACAATAATTATATTAGGGCTTAGAAGAGCTTTACCTCTACGCTTTTTGTGAGTTCCACGTCATACCTTGACTGGATAAACATGGGACGTACAAAAATAAACCTCCAAATGGGTTTCGGGACTAAAATCGTGACCTGTGTTACGTAGATTCTGTTGAAAGGCTCTTGTTATGGTGATTTAGCTTTATATACTTAAAAATATATGCAGCTACAACGCTAATTCACTTACAAAGGCTGGTTTGCGTCACATGGAGTAATGACATCAGCTCTGGGATCAAAGTCCATAAGCCGGATCACAGTGAGCCGATGACTTAGCACTCGCGGTACAACAATAATTATATTAGGGCTTAGAAGAGCTTTACCTCTACGCTTTTTGTGAGTTCCACGTCATACCTTGTTAGGTTAGGTAGAGAATACAATGGGCAATCGTTAAAAACCTTAGTCCAAACTCCAACAGTTTGAAACAAAACTTTTTGTTGGTTTATTATATACACGTATTCTGGGCATTGTGGGTTGTGGTCGGCCTTCGCGGCTTTTGTCTTTTTTAACATAAAACATCATGTTTCCAGCTTTTGATTCATCGGCAAGCTGTTGAGAGGGGTTGTTGGTAGTAGTTTTCCTTTTTAATTTTATTTAATTTATTGATAACTATTATTTAACGGCAACCTTACTTTGATATTAAATTTATTTATGTAGCCCTAATTACTTTAATAAATGTCTCAATTTAATATCATGTTCTCGCAAGGGGGTGAACCCATAAACTAATACAAAATTTCAATGATCCCTTTTAAGCTTTAATAGAGCTATCGTAATAAATACCGTTTAAAAACGTCTGAGTAGGTACTCGTATCAATTATAAAATTTTATGCCCACTATTATTAGACAGTTTTCCCTTTATATTTATTAATTTAATTGTGAGATAACGTAATTTGTACAGGTATTACCTACATACATAATTGAAAGCTGTAAACAGGAACGTCATTCCTTTTTTTCCATGACGTTTAATAAATTATTTGCTTTGTAATTTATGCAAAGCATTTCATAGTTGTCATGTTCAATTAGTCATATTTTTCTGTCTTTAATGCCTACGCCTATTAAGGGTCCTCCCAGCATACCTAAGCTGCTAAGCAGATTTTAATTTCTAACAATGTTCGGTTTAATTTCGCCGTAGGTAGGTATTACAATTCCTACTTCATGCTATTAACAAATATAGATTTTAGACAAGATATTTAGAAATTGTCGTCCTTTCGAAAACATTCAGGTCGTGCGTCATACCATCGAAAATACGAATAATTGCTTTCATGTGCCGAAAGAGAATGACGCTCGTTGAGAAATAAATAAAGCCAATACCGAAAATAATCTTAAGTAAATATTTCATTCGCAGTACTCCCTCTTTACTTGGCATTAACAAAACATAGATTCGATTCGAGTGACGAATACGATTATAAATATTCGTTTAAACGCACTTGCGCGCTGAAAATAGCCAACGCGCGTCCAAAATCGCGCTAACAAAACACACCACGCTGAGAGTAATTTTGAAGATACTATTTTATTTACCTTCCTTCTGCTTTCTAAAATAAAGCCGATGAGTGGTCGACTTTTTGCCAGGCGAATCTATTAATAATCGCTCGGACGCAAATATCGCGTGCTTGGCTTGACCATTGACGCAATCGGGTGAAAAATGTGCGGGAGTTATTTAATGAAACGGTGGAAAGTCTGGTGGGTGGCGCTGATGCGGGCTTGCTGCTGCTCCATGAACTTGCGCGACTTTACGAGCGAGCCGTCACCCGCGTCACCGGTAGCGCTCGGCCGCGCGTCCGCGCTGCGTCTCTCGCTGGCATTGGCCCGCCCGCGCCCGCCGCTAATGCCGCCAATTATTTTACAAGCCGTAAAGCACATGTAAACATAACCATAAGTCAGTTGACGTACATCCAACAATGTTGCTCACTACAATAACATTACAGAATCTCGCCGAGCTCCAGCACTCAGACATCTTTGCGCCAAAATATTGCATATTTGTAAACTTTTGTCTGTTTGGTCTTTTTTACCAAACATACAAAGGAGGGTAATGTATTTATCAGTCTATGTATGTATATTTGTTCCTATGTCGCGTTTTAGAGACTGATGATTCTTACGTCAATCGATTCCTCATAACCTTGCGAGTGTCACTGGCTACATTAAAAAAGAAAAATGGCGGATTTTAAGCGCCATAATTATTGCGGGTGTCAATTTTTTTTCTTCCCATCCCATCGTGATGGGTATCAAAATAAATGGTTTTAAAAGTTGAATTCAAAAATATATAACACTTATATATTTAAAAGTAATCCGAAAAAAAAGATAACAAAGTAAAAAAAAGATAATTCAAAAAACCCGACTGCTTAAGAAACGAACTAAAAAAAACGTAAACAAGAAGAAAATCATGCTGTGCAGTCGGAGGACACATCTGGTTTTGGTCAGCCAGCTCGCGAATATGTACCTACCTAACCTTCGACTGCACAACATGATTTTCTTCTTTTTTTTCTTTCGCTTTGCATTCGGGTTTTGATATTTTGAATTAACATTTTTTTGAAAGCTTACGCGTTAGTTAGGATTTGCCACATTTTCATTTACGGTAGTACGTCGAACTGCGGTTTGCCAGTCATTTTATAAAGGAAAACGACTTACAGCATCAGGTAAGCCTGTTCCAACAGTTAAGTAAATCATTCAAACGATGTAAACACCTGATCGGAATTCCCGAGGTTTATTTAACAAAGACATCGTCTCTAACTAATAAAATGCCATGTGATAAAAAAAGACACGTATACACTATTTTATGAATGCAAATAGATATTATGTAGGTAGATATAATTAACTTTTATAATGTTTATTTGATTTTACTGTCCCGCAGTTAAAGATTGCTCAATTCAAAGAGATTCAAGATAACACTCAGTCAGAACGTTCTCTATAATTGCAACAGTTTTAACGTTTGCAGCTCAATAATTGTTAATTTAAACTATCCGGAACGAAGTGGTTTTCTTGCTTCCAAATTTACAACGTAAAATGATGCATTTGCTACGAGGTTTTCCCCTACTTATATATTTTAAAATGCATATAAAATTTATGGATTTTTGTTTAAGAAAATTTTATTTTACTAGCGACTGTGTTTCCTAATCGCATTTGCATGAAACGTTAATATTTCGTCGGTCCACGCTGCTGACGTCAAAGGCGAACTGAACAAGCGATCGCCTTTGAAAGAAAATACATTTTTCATAATGTCCTCCGTTATGACAGCGCGGCAACGTGACGACAGACGACAGACCTGCGGATAATAGCAGCCTGGCATTGCCACACGTTCGAGATTTAAACGTTTATTTTTTAAATCCTCGCGTGCTAAAAGACCGTTACCTATAATAAATCAATATTTTCGTCTAACCAAACAGGTAAATATTTAAATCCAGTCAGGTCATGTGTCTGCTCTGCTGTGAGTTTAGTGATTATAATACTAATAGTATTTTTTGCTATCTGCCAAAACAAGTCGCAGGTGGTCGTTAATAAGAAATAATAAAGACAATACCTAATTTGGGAGAGAATGAAGTTGAAGTAAAACTAATTTTAATTAAATGAACGCCTCATTAAAATCAAAACAGTATTTTATTTGTGTAGGTAGTTAGGTATTAGGTGTAATATACGATGATTAGATGTTTCATAATGTCTATCCGCAATCTTAATGTGCTCAACACAATGCTTACTAGGTTAGTAAATAGTACGAAACGTTACAAACATGCTAGCACGAGCGTCCATAGCAATTAATTTCGCAACGGAAAGGAAATCGTCAACGTACATGAGCATGTAGGGAAAAAGTAAATTATACGCACCTCAAATATACTTTGTTTGAGGCGTTAATACCAACACGCAAAGCCTTTAGTATTATAAAAACCGGCCAAGTGCGAGTCGGACTCGCACACGAAGGGTTCCGTACCATTATCGCAAAAAAAACACTGCAAAAAAATCACGTTTGTTGTATGGGAGCCCCCCTTAATTTATTTTATTTTAATTTAATAATAATCATTTTTTGAAGAGAATATACAACTAAATATTCTGTGAATATTTCAAGTGTCTACCTGTTGCCGTTATTAATATCGAGCAAAAAACGGCAAAAATATCACGTTTGTTGTATGGGAGCCCACCTTAAATATTAATTTTATACTGTTTTTAGTATTTGTTGTTATAGCGGCAACAGGAATACATCATCTATGAAAATTTCAACTGTCTAACTATCACGGTTCATGAGATACAGCCTGGTGACAGACAGACAGACAGACAGACAGACAGACAGACAGACGGACAGCGAAGTCTCAGTAATAGGGTCCCGTTTTTACCCTTTGGGTACGGAACCCTAAAAAGTGAGACATTACTGCTGTCGCGTGAGAAACGCTAAGCGAATGCGCTTGTCATATCCGGAATGTGATATTAAATGTCTTTTATTACTTTATCGTAATACAGACCGCTTTTTTTAAAACTTTAGGTGAGTTGACTGGTCTGGGTCGCGGATAAATTTGAATGAGAGTTACCGCGGCCCTGGCACAAGCAACTGAAGGAACACGGGTGGGTTTTAG
Source organism: Anorthoa munda (assembly GCA_945859665.1). Classification (NCBI taxonomy): domain Eukaryota; kingdom Metazoa; phylum Arthropoda; class Insecta; order Lepidoptera; family Noctuidae; genus Anorthoa; species Anorthoa munda. The sequence goes on from OX243910.1 coordinate 14,351,411, forward strand.
TCAGTAAAAGTCTGACACGCCCTCCCGCTTCACCCAGAGCGGGAGAAGTCATTGAAAGATTTCCCACCCAAAAAAAAAACCGGTGAGTTGACCGACGTATACACACACGGCATAATAAGATCTAATTTATTTAGTCCTTTCAAAATACTAAAGGATAAATTCTTCACTTTATCATTTGCACATACAAATAGCCAGCCACTCATCAATTAGCATTAACACCAAATATGTTTAAAACCACAAAAAATATAGGTACGATTTGACCTCTCAGCCTGAGGTCCTGCCTGTTACCACAACTCAGGTAAGTAAGCAAAAAATATCGTCAGATTTCAAATTCATGGATTTCGCTTTGGGGCAAAAAATAACACATGAACCATAAAAACATACTTGTAGTTGTTGAGAAACCTTTTATACATCAAAGGCTGACAATCTATGATCTGAAGCACTGATGTAAGTTGGGAACAAATTGGTAGGTGTAGGCAGATACCTACGTGTTCGAAACGAAAGCTCACGTGCAGAACACATCTGGCTCAGTCTACGCAATGTTTTGGGAAATTAGATGCCTACCTGGATATACATAAAAACATGTTTTTCATGGAAAAGTTGTGGATAGTATGCGGCCTATTATTACCTGACTGTCGAAGGAGGGTTATGTGTTTATCAGTTTCTGTATGTACGTATGTTTGTTCCTATGTGGTGTTCTAACGACCAAACGCGTTGGTCTTAACCTTGCGAGTGTCACTGGCTACATTAAAATTGGAAAATAGGAAAGTGGCGGCTTTTGGCCGCCATATCGTGGGGGCCTAATATTTCTTTTCATTGCAATCCCATCGTGTGGAATATCAAAATAAAGGTTTTTAAGAGGTGATTACAAAAATATATTTAACTTATAAACTTAAATGTACCTAAATCAATTAAAAAACTTAACTGAAAAGTTATACATAAATAAAAAAAGTCGGGTTTTTTATAAAAATTATAATACCCGACTGCTTAAGAAGCGAACTAAAAAGTCGTAAACAAGAAGAAAATCATGCTGTGCTGTCGGAGGATACATAATTTGGTCATGATTTGGTCAGCTAGCCCGCGAATATGTTATAGATAAAAAAAAACTTTTTTAATTTCTAAGTATGTAAAATAAACATAAATAAACTTTTTAAAGCATCGTGATGTCCTCCCTAAATAAACGTGAAAGGAAAAACAAATGAATGAAAACTGCAAAGGTTTCTCATTCTTCGCTCCCTCTCCGTAATTTGTTTCACGTCTGGATATCTGTTTAGTCAAAAAACATTCAAACCAAATCGAATTTACAACTTTTATTACACTTCTGATAGAAATCCACAGCCGTCCAATCTAACAAGTTTAGAATTGAGTTGACGAAACTTGCTTGGATTACTAGTTTCCTACTTAATTCAGGAAGGGTTTTCTCGAATTAATCGAAACTCGAACGAAAACTTCCGAAGACAAGACCAAATTTTCCACGACACGAACTTCCTATTACGAATCTGAATAATTCATAAAATAAAATAGCCTTGCTCGTTACCCAAATAATAAAACGTTCGTATTTTTTTGATAAAAGTTTCAAACTGTAGGGTCATATCGTTAAAATATATAAAAGCATATTTTTATGTGGAAAAGTAAAGCTTAAAACTGACGATTCAAGCTGGCGATTAGCATCCCACAGGCGACCTCAATCTTTGTGCCATGGAAAAGGAAATAATCCGTTCGTTAGTGCTATAGCGTGGAGCCGAATGGGAAGGATTTTTTTAAATTTGTTGAAATGGGCACGTTCGTCCCCGCCGGCGAAGTTACAAGCACTGCTCATGATGAGGACGCAGACAAGGTGCTCCGTAGGCGGGAGGCATAAAACGCCCGTAATAAGGGCCACAGCCGACTGACGACAACGGTCTAGAGGACGTTTTCAACCGCACTTGTCCTCTGAAAGCACTCGGCGAACCGGACTGATTAAAAATTTACGGCCGAATAATTCACGCATTATAGACCAATTATAAATAGACAAACGATTGTGTTTCTTTATGAAATTAATGTCAAATGGTCCTCCCACTCCAACTAGTCCCAAATAGTAACAGAAATAAAGTTATAAACAATGATACATTTTCGCCAAATGCCCTTCGGTGTTCCTAATGTTTCTATCAAGTTCTAAATTGGTAAGCGCGTCACGTAACATCCTCTACCACCTATTACCTGAACAGGAACGAATCCCTGGAGGTCGTTCTGGTAATATTCCTTGAATAAAATACCTCCAGTAGTTACCGACGTTACTTACTAGTGAAACGTGGCAAACAAATAATTATTGTGTGTAATGAAATTGAGCACAGTTATATTTTTTTCGGAAGAGTCAGTTTTATTCCGCGACAGTCAGTTTAAAAATATTATGTATTTTCTGGTCTTAACTTTTTATTGTATTGTCATCATAAATTCGATAATTAAAAAGGTCTTTTGACCGTATTTGAAAGAGAGAAGGTCTTGATCTTGACGAGCATATAAAAATGGATAACGAGGTGATCTTAAAAAGGTTCCATTTTTACCCAACTGCCAAGGAAGGGTTATGTTTTCGCGCGTATTTGTATGTATATTATTTGTAAATTTATTTTCTTTCAAATCGCTTGACGGATTTTTATTATTAGGACATCGTTAGATAGATCTTGACCGCCCAAGTGTTCTTAGATACGTGACGTTAATAAAAAATAAACTTGGCAGATTTTGGGTGCCATATTGAAGCGAATCAAATGTTTCTTTTTCCCAAACCCAAACCAAAATGAAGTGTTTTATCTACCTACCAAATTATATACTACTTATAATTATGTTTAAAAGTCATTCGAAAAAAAGGAGGATATCATTTTTATTACTTATAGTTTTGGTTAGCCAGCTATCCTCCGACTGCATATTTTTAGTTCGCTTAATCATTCGGGTTCTTTTTTATTTTATTAACTTTTTTTTAATTATTTTATCCGGTATTCATGAGAAAACTCTTGAAAACATAATATAACAACATAATCATTTCGGCTTTAAATTGGACAGCAAACACAAAAAAGGAGCTTCTGAATCTAAAATCAATCTAAGTGAAGATTTTAACGGTTCCAAAAATCCTGCTAGTAATCGCAAAATTAAAAAAAAAACAGGAATATTTTTTATATCTTTTCATTTATTCCGTGTCTAAACGAAGTCATTAACATTTCTTGCGTCAAACCCAGCGAGAAACGTATCGACGTACTGAAGTAACGTCAGCACCAACTATTTCTGGATCACCCCCGTCATCGGCATCAAGGTGCTCATTGAATTAGCTAAAAAGGACATGTACATCGTGAAAGACGTTGCCCTTTTTAACTACTTTACTAGGGTGACTTTGATTCGTCATCTAGACTACATCTGAGGTTATAAAATAACATTTATTGCACAGTTGTTAAATCTTCTCTGTCGCTCGCGCACGTCATGAAAACAATTTTCAATTAAATTTACAAACGTTTGCACGGATTTTCTTGTAATCCAATAATCTAATCTTGTACGTAGCTACGTCAAAGCTGTTTATCTTCTTTTGTTTAGCTTTTTCTTTAGCAACAGTTAATATTATTATGTACCTACCTGAATACGTAACAAATGACCTAGTCTGATATTGATAAGATTAATATTTTCATGACAAGGGTATTAAGAATCATTTAATTCTAGAGAAAATTCAGAAATTTTCTCTTGCAACCAAAGCAATGATCGTAGGTATGTTTTATTGTACGTAATTTTGGCTCTTACTGGATAAGAATCTTCGAATGAAGACGTATCATTTGCGTCACACATAATTCACTGAAGTTATATTACGCAGTTCTTTGATTTTAAAGTCGCCACTGAAAAACGCAATAATCTTAATGAACACCATGAAATGAAACTCAATAACAGTGTCACACTCACGAACAGAGATTTGACTTCAAAACGAGTCGTTTTAACTTTCTTATCAGTGTAATCCATACGGCTGAATTACTCAACATAATAGAAATCCAACGCTCCTTGGTAATCGAATCTGAATTAATATCTTTTGGCGTCGACCCATTTCAGAAAACTTAAATCATAATATCATTTGTTATTATAAGTCTTACAACTTAATCGTGGCACTTGGAAACTTATTTGAATTTAATAAGGGCCATCTAGGTTTTCATTTCAATCTTATTTCAGAATTGGGTTGTCTGAAATATTATTTCAACAAGTCTGTAAATAAAGATAAAGTCGAGCAATTGAGGTAATTTCTACAAGAATACGTGTTGGGCAATCATAATTTATTGGTCCGTGTTCGCGGTCGGTCCACGGGATGCATGATTGAACATGGCGATGACGCAAATGGTCGGCCGCTTATCGATTTCATTATTTTTTTTATCTTCTACGTTCACAATAGTTTTCAGGCTAGTGTAATGCTACATTAAGACCGATTAATTATAGTTAATCCTTTTGGATTTAATCATTTGACGTAAATACCTAAAACTATTGTATACGCACTTACACAGTAGGCACCTGTGATGATAGTTATTTTATTACGCATTTATTGAAATACTGCTCTATGACAGTGTCACTATGTTTGGTTTCAGAATCTGTTATTTAGAGCACATAGTTGGAAGTTGCTACCTTAGTATGCTCAAGGACTTCTTCACCAACTTTCGGTGTTTATTTAAGGTGAAAATTTATTTTTCGTTTACCTCGTTAAATTAAGAATTGTTAAGGTTTATTTTCGGAAGGGAACTTTTAAGTTATTTTTGGCCTCAAATTGTTTTTAACTTGATTATACCAACACGATTCTTTATTACGTTTCTGAATCTTGTGAATTTATTTATAAAGTTCTACTTTTTTATTTTTTATTAGTTCTTTTTTTTTATTTATCTATAGGCTCGCGTTTGATCACTATCTCGCCTGATGGTAAGTGATGATGTGGTCGACGGTGAAGCACGCTTGCCTAGAAGTAACCTATTCACTCTTGACTTAAAGACCCCAAGGTTGTAGCTATCAGGAAACAAAGACTCCGGCAGGGAATTCCACTCCTTAGCTGTGTGTACAATTAAAGTACTTAAAACAATTTTTATTGCTCTAGGTTCATGAAAAGTTAGTACTTTTGTCTACTCTGTGGTTTATTTAAATACCAAAGTTATAATGTATCTTATTAGTATATTATTTATTTAATCCTTTAGGTACTTAGGTATTTTACTTTTTAACTTTATGTATTCATAATCCAGCTTACGCTAATTTCTACATAGTTTTTTTTTGGGACAAAACAAATACCTATCGCATAAAAAGTCACTTGTTACGTACTGGTGCTATTTCAGTATCAAATTATGAATTCAAACGCTACTCATTGTAAAAAAAGTTTTAAAATAAATCAAATTGAAGAAGAAACCGTACTTGGGTACCCAAAAGCTCCCAACGGGGGCTTAATTAAACAAAAATAAAAGCGGGACATGCGCTACATTTTTTATCGAAGTCTGCATAACATCTCAAAGCTATTAAGACACTCGACGTGATGGCTACAAAGAACCTTCATAATTAAAAGAAAATTAGTGAAGTTAGTCGAAACGTGTCAGTCAGCCTGAGCCCTACTTAATATCTCGGTAACACTTGAAAACTTGCTCATACAGAAACGGTTTTCTTTTGAAACTCGTCGCGAGGAAAGTGGCATTGTTACTTGCATGTCTACCTTTTTGAGCTAATGAGTTTTCGCTTACACATCGCCCTTTAAAAGTAAACCGAAATTGTTAGTCCGTGAAGGTATTCTAAAAGAGTACACACGTGCCTTGAAAATTAAATGAACGTGAGATCTCGAACCGTTTAGCTGGAATCATAACGATTAGGTTCGACGATAAGAACATACGTCATCCATTTGTAGAGCGTCAAGGGTAATTTAGTTTACAGTTTCGGTACGATAGTCGGACAATGCTGTGACGTAGCAACCTTGAGCGGTCTTCAATGAAGAAAGCAATGTCGAGGCTCGCTTAGCGTACAATCACAGAGAGATATTTTTCCTTTCCGCTCTATGCGGCACAATCTTCTAGTAGAAACAAGTAAAATTTCAAAATTTAAAAAACCCCCGACGCATTTTTATTTCATGCTACATAATTTATATAGTACATAGTAGATACGCTTCGATCGGCAATCTATTGAACACGTAATAATTATGACACTATATCTTGCGTAAACACCCCGATTCAAACAGTGAAACGCCCATAACTTTTGAACGACTGAACCGATTATATTCAAACATAGCTAAGAACACTCTCGACATAATCACCTTTGAAACAAAAAAAATGAAATCATAATCGGTTCACTCGTTTAGACGCTACGATGCCACAAACACACATATACACAGATACACTCGTCAAACTTATAAAACCCTTTTTTTTCCGACGGGGGTTAATGAATATTGATATAGATAGATGTATAATGTATGCCTAATGAATGTATACTGGAAAATGTCACGAGGGTCTCACGCGTATCACGTTGCCTATCGATATAATGAGAGGCATTGAAACCTTGATAAGTTTCAAATTGAGACATAATGAGTTCCTTGTCGCTTACCTTCGCTCATAAAATATGGTATCCTAAATCTGCCGGAGAGCACCCTGTCCCTTAATGACTGAAGAGTGGAGCCGTCGAAAGGTAGTGCCCCACATACGAGCACGTATAACACTACGCCGAGACTCTGTGGAAAGTACATTATCATTAGTTTTGAAAACTTTCTTCGTTGCCTAACTGAGAGAAAGAAAAATTAATGTTATCATTATATCCACAAGAACTTGAAAGTGTTTGTTAAATATATGAAATATATTTGCATTCCAGTTTCGTAGTACAGCTTTTTATGATCACACTTATAATATATATATATATATAATATTATAAAGGCGAAAGTTTGTGAGTGTATTTGTATGTTTGTTACTTCTTCACGCTCAAACGGCTGGAGGGATCTGGTTGAAATTTGGTGCAGAGTTACATTATAGACAGGAATTGCACATATGATACTTTTTATCCCGGGAATAGGTTCTCTCGGGATAAATTAAAAAAATTAACGCGGGCGAAGCGGCTGGCAGAAGCTAGTTAATAATATTAATAAATCTAATATCAGATTCAGACAAAATCTAAACGATAAACCTTCATTTCACCAGCCAGCCTAAACATACAAACAAACTTTCTATAAAAATAATTTCAAATGATATTAATTATTACGAATAGTATGGCGTCGTAAATAATAAAACTGTTAATTCGTTCTATGACGTTACTAGTAAGAAATATGGTTTCTAGTGCGTCGTCTGTGGTCTGTGACGAAATAAGAAACGAAATTACGTCTACACTTTAAACAGCTGTGAATAATAAATAAGCTTTTCAAAAAATGATTTGCAGTTGAGACTTTTAATTTAAAATTTCAATCTATTGGTCCGGATCATAAAAAAATTACTCCGCATCAAAGTTGCGACAATCAAATATGCAACCAATGTTAGAGCGACAGTAGTAACTACGATAATGTCGAGTTGTCGACCATCAGTACACTCATCATTTGTCGTGAAAACAATCAGTCGCACCACACTAATGTCAAAATTAATATTAAAATATATTTTTTATTTTTGAATATTTTATTTTTATTTTAAAGCAGTGTATTGGGGACATTAGGGTATGGTATTTTAGTATAAGGCTTACCCATATGTCAATTTCTGGCCCAGTGTATCTCTTGCCCTCAAAGACCTCAGGAGCAGCATAAGGAGGAGACCCACACCACGTCGCAAGAAGCTCGCCTGTTGCATAGTAGTTACTAAATCCAAAATCCGCAATCTTAATGTTCATATTGGCATCCAGTAGCAAATTTTCCGCCTAGAAAGAAAAAAATGTTTTAAAATAACGTAAAATTCCAAGTTTTATATATATTTTCTCGAACTACCGTCGTAAAATGTTCTATGTCTTAACTTTATTAAAACTCCGATAGCCTCATTCATGACGAGGAAATTAAACTTTGTACTTGGATAGTGCTGCCACTATTCCTTTGCGACATTATAATAATATGCAAGTCGCGAGCCATTTCAAGGTGCCATACATACATACGGTTCGTTAATATATTAATAGCACCGAATACAAGAGGTTAATAATAAACAGTGAATCGTCTATACAATTACCAGGAATACCCAAACACCCGAGTTTCCCGTCTCTACAACTTCCGTCGGACAACAAAAGCAACATTTTCATGATTATTTTCAGTCCAAACAGCTGTAAAACTTTGATATAATAATTTCCTATTCTCTTTATGTGTGCAAGTGGTTCTATTAGAGTTGAAAAACACATTCAAACTTCTTCTTTGCAAACAAACTTGAGATTAATTTTATACAACCGCAGCAAATAGGGGGCATTAACTTATTTTATAGTTGAAGTTTCGGGTGTTCGTAGATGTTGATGTGAAGTGTTGGTTGAAAGGACAGTGAAGCGCTCTCGTAAGCGAATCTACATTTTAACACTAAAAGCGCGTGCTCGGAAAACTACTCGATGCCGACTAAAGTGAAGTTTGATAGATTTATGCAAAATGCTTAGCCGAACTGTTATTTTAGTCTAGTTCCAAACTCTGCTCAGTTATACCACAGATAATATAATACTAGCATACAGATGCCTCATCCCATACAATAAAACCGTGCCGACGTAACTAGCATTTTTCGTCTGATTAAGATTATTATTTTTATAAATACTTCGATCGCGTTCGGTTTTGTTCCACTGCTATATATGGTGTTAGCAGCGACTTGCAAGTAAAAAGGTTTTCTCGGTTCGTGACTATTTTTTCTTTATATACAGTGACAATTTGTTTTATAGTACATATATATACAGTGACATATTGGATTTAGAATGACATCACTTAGCTAACCATGCATTGTCATTCAAACTAAAAGTGTATGCAAAATTTCATCTTAATCGGTTGAGGATAACTGCTTTAAGATTCAGTTGCAAGATTTGACCGGAACACACTTACAAACATAGGTGCATACATACATTGCAAGTTAAATAAAAGCTTGTAAAAATCGAGTGGCGTGCCTCAGAAATTTAAAACCGCGTCATCTATCGGAATCAATTGTAAGTTATGCGTTCAAATAATATTTGAAATGATAATTATGACCCCAATATTCCATAATTTTGTGTTCAGGAGAATTGATTAAAAAAGAACATATATTTTTTATGATAAATTCTAGAAAATATTAATTTTACACACAATTCAATAACAAATCGATGCATATCGCGCCATCTAGTGACATTTATTTGAATCAATTTTTTTAGTTAGCGCTGGGACCCCGTGGTTATACCACAGAATAAATAAGTTATACTAATCATTAACTATACTCAAACGTTAAAAATGTACGTATGTATTTTTCACGATAGGCAGGGGTTTTAAGTCCCTTACGTAATTAAAAATTATGCCGGTCCCCGCAGCTTAAAATGATATTTTTATTTTTTAATTAACCTTTTCCCAGCCAGTCGGTATAATAAATACAGGGTGTATCTAAATGGGTTAGTATTTCAAGGCTTCGTGCTTAACTTGCCCGGCAATAAATTACCCCGAGTAAGTAATTTATAGTTGGTAATGAAAGTTATACCTATTAGTTCTGTGAGCCACATATTTTACATTACTGTATAATTAGTTCCCCAGTGCTAAGTCTTATTCATTCATGTTATTTTATAAAGAATTTACATTTCACTTGGAATTGGAAATTCCTCCTTTGCAGTCAGTTCAAACTCTATAACTCTACCTCATGCAGTTGTATAAATGTTTTATCGATTTATTCTCACTTGTAGTCTGAATAAAATTGTATCTTTTAATAGAAATCACTGCAGCATCCAACTGTAGTGATTGTTTAGTGGTCGTCTTCATTTATTTATTTGAGTTTTAATTTATTTGTTATGTCTTCATGTTAATTAGAGTGACCTGTCCTCTGAGCGACTGCAGTATCCCTACAGCACTACTACAGTATTCGTGCCTATTCTCCAACTCCTCTAGTACGTACCTTGAGATCTCTGTGAACGATGCGCCTCTCGTGGCAGTACTCCACGGCTGAGAGGATCTGCCAGAACTTGCGCCTTGCAGCCTGCTCAGCCATGCGACCATACCTCGCGATGTAGTCTGCAAACAACATGTTGATATTAACCACAGAAATCTGGACTTCCGTTCTGTCTCTGTGATAATAATCAACATTGTATAAATTAAAATTCTATAAGAATCTACCCTGAATTAAATAATGACAATTTCATGAGAGAAAATGGTTTCAAGTCGCACGCGCAGCCTTAGAGGAAGAGATTTTTGAAAGATCTTTCTATAACAAAATGCCTCGGATCGTGGCTTTTTTGCTACTCTTAGTTTGGTGGCTATAAGTAAAGTCCTCATAATTTGATACTTTTACTATCTCGATTTGGTGGTTTCAAGTAAAGTTTTAGGACATTTTCCATGGAAAATGTGTCATAATTTTCAGGCTATTTGACATTAACCGTGTGTAACCAACAGTGAGAGACCACAAAACATAAAAATATACAATGATGCAATGCCTTTGTACTTTATGCATTACATACCTACAAATGTACAATAATTCAAACTATTTGTCGTAAACGACAACTCGTCACTCGAATAGCACTTATTTTATTGTTCTACGGACTATTATCGGCTGTTTCCGGTAAAGTGATGATGCATGTGAATACAAAGGTATCTGGGTGGTACATCTCTTACATACATTAACTTAAGTACCGACAGTACCTATAAGCATTAATATAAAGAACTTAGATAAGTATTTTCTGCTGTCGCACGCTGAAACTACGTCATAAATTGATCGTAGAACTGATTATAATATATCGATATTGCTGATATATCGTGAACGAATGTACCTAGACTACCTATCGATATAAATGAAGGAGGACTCAGTAAAATGATTGCTTATCTGACAATATGACATATGCCTATTTTCAAGATCTGTGAGTAGCGAAATTTGAATACTCGTACCAGGGAGGTAGGCGGAGGCCTCTTGCAATGCAAAGCAAATCTACAAGGTACAAAAGCAAAACTAAGCTAAGACCTACAATTTCTTTGAACCAAAAAAATATTTACGAGAGCAAAAACACAAAAAATAATAAAAATAAATAATAACCCCGTGCGAGACCAAAAAGGCTCCTATCTCAGCATGTGCAGCGATATTTAAAAGAAAAACTAAGAAAAACGCTGCGCAAATATTAGGACTTTATCGGCTAGGATTTTAGAGATCAGTAAAAATGTATACAGGTCCAATAGACTTCAATAAATCTTAAGTCTGAATTCAGATAACACTGTGTTCTTTCAGAATAGGTAGAAAGTGGATTATATTAATATTTGTTTTATGAATATCACCCTTGCTTGTCATTTGAAAGACGACATGTCGCAGTACAATTTATTTCTGTAACATTTTTATTAATAATTCAAATACTAAAGGTCAATATCTATACTAATATTATAAAGAGGTAAAGTTTGTGGGTTTGTGAGTTTGTGACGTTGTAGGGGGAAATCTCTGGATCTACTGAACCGATGTTGAAAATTCTTTCACCAGTAGAAAGCTATTATTATTAGCTTATTCCTGAGTGTTATAGGCTATAATATATTTTCAAAAATAATAGGGATCCTTATGAAAATTGCAATAATGTAACCCAAAGTAGCAAAATGTTGCCTGTAAAATTCATTATTTAGCGTGCGCTGAGAAAATTATTGATGATACATAAAAAATATTAGGTAGGTAGGTAGGTAGGGTAGGTAGTGTAGGCAGGATAAGCGGGATAGGCGGGGTAAGCAGGATAGGCGGGGTAGGCAGGGTAAACAGGATAAACAGGGCAGGATGGGTAGGCAGGGTAGCCAGTTGACGGGAGCGCAGCCCCGGGGATCAGCTAGTGGTAAATAATCTATAACAGAAGTCAACTATGTTGCAAGATCAAAACATTTATTATTTATTAATAACTTGCCGTAAAGATAACTTTGGCGAGAGTTCATTAAAAGTAGGTACCCAATAACAGACTTACGTACAAAATATTTACGTAAAAGACGATAAGCATAGTATTTCTTCGAACAACGTGGGCCTCGATGCGAACACTAGGGAACCCGTCCCGTTTATTATTAAAGTGGGTCAGAGTTTATGACCCACTCAATCTGTCGATACACTAACAAGAACAGCTGCGGACCTTGAGGTCCAGAGTTCGATTCCCAGGTCGTTAAGGCCGTACCCTGACTAAAAAATCTTGAGCATTCCTATTGGCTTAGCGGCACACTGGTGGCGTATGAATTACAATAGTGAATACGCCCAGATTTTAGAATAAAATCTTTATAAAATCGAGTACAGATCTTATGAAAAAAAAAAAAGTTACAAAATGTTTGTTATTAAATTGTCTATCCATTAGTGTTAGTATAAAAATTAATTAATGTTAATTAATGAACACTTTACGAGGAGATGCATGCTATCAATCATTATTTCTCATTTTTATGGTTTTGTTGGAAGGAGATTAGTGAATACTTTTTTAAAAAAAAGTATACTATCATTTTGGTATTTATAATATGTAGAAATTTAATGTATTCTTATTAATTGATATTTCTTTTTAAATAACGAGCTCTTAAAAACTGCACAAAAACGGCTAGCGCAGCGTTTTGCTCGGGGAGGCGCCTTAAGAACTAAGCTTCTCTAAATACCAGGAAATTACTTTGCGACCCAGAATAAAGGTCGGCTCTAGGGGCGAATAGGTCGTGCGTGTGATTGGCCCCTAAGGACCTGTTTAGAGCTTACCGCCATGACGATATGGGTACATGACAGTAAGTAGAACATTCTGTCCCCTGGAGGATCACAAGCCACCGCATGTGATGCTTTATGACGACAGAGTCGAACATACAGTACCTATTTTACAACAAAAGCTGCGGCGAAACAGGAATTGTAAATACATCCGCTTTGAAATGAAAACACCTGACGCAGGTGTTGAATAAACTCGAACAAATGCACATCGATGCTGTGTTCTAATCAATTTACAAGCGCGTATTAAGGCGCAGATTCCCTTGAGTAGCTGATTTTAAAATGAGAATCACGTCTAAACGGCTAGTCGTAATTTTTTGGAAAAAATATATGTTACATTAGACCATTTTCTTAATAATTTGATCTAAGCACATTTTGAGTTTTATTTGTATAACACAGTGTAATTAATTAGTAAAGTTATGTCTAAAACGGACAAAAACACGACAATCGCACCAAAACCGCTCGGCGTATTTTAAGGAAATCGACACTATCTCAAAGACAATTTAAATTATCTACATTTTGATCTGAAGCTTTTTTTTTAAAGTGGTGGAATAATAAGGAAAGTTCAAAAAACTACTAAATTTTGGGCAGCGCGGGTGCGCGTTTTGATCCCTCAAGGTCGTTGGCGTTAGTCGTCGTCTTAATGACCTAGTACACTTTACTAACATAACTGTTTCGGAAGATGGGACAAAGTGCAGAGGATTAAATGGGAAGGCGGATCGGGCAACCAAATTAGTTACGCTTGGTAGACCGATGTTGTGTCCTGTCGTCGTCAAACGCAGGGGATATAACAATCTCTGGTTATAACAACATGTTGTTATATGGACATCTATTGAGTAGGTGACAATACTTCTACGATTGCTGTTGGAACAATAAAGCGTCTGTCTCATGGTGTTATTACTGTCATCGGTTATTAAAGTTTAAAGTACCTGGGCGACCGAGCTCTGCTTGGGTGAAAATAGAGAAAACGATGTTTTCTTAAGGCGCAGATTACCTTGAGTAGCTGATTTTAAAATGAGAATCACGTCTAAACGGCTGGTCGTAATTTTTTGGAAAAAATATATGTTACATAAGACTATTTTCTTAACAAATTGATCTAACCACATTTTGAGTTTTATTCGTATAACACAGTGTAATGAATTAGTAAAGTTATGTCTAAAACGGACAAAACCACGACAATCGCACCAAAACCGCTGGGCGTTTAATAAAATCGGCACCATCTCAAAGACAATTTAATTATCTACATTTTGATCTGAAGCTTTTTTTTTTAAAGTCTTAGAATAATAAGGAAAGTACAAAAAACTACTAAATTTTGGGTCGCGCGGGTGCGAAACGTGTGCGCGTTTTGTTCCCTCAAGGTCGTTGGCGTTAGTCGTCGTCTTAAAATGAAACCTAGTTAGATCGATTTATCGCCCCCGAAACCCCGCATGCTAAATTTCATGAAAATCATTGGAGCCGTTTCCGAGATTCAGTTTATATATATAGAGACACGTTTCGTTTTGGGGACACTTTTACTATGCGTACAGCCACAGATAATATAATACTAGCATAGTACAGCTAAGGAGTGGAATTCCCTGCCGGAATCTGTGTTGCCCGATAGCTACAATCTAACCCTCTTACAAATAAACGCGGTTTAAAGTTATACCAGGTATAACAAAGGTATAACCATACATTTTCATAGGTTTATACCTGGTATAACTTTATACCGTGTTTATTTGTAAGAGGGTAGGAGTCTTTAAGTCAAGAGTGAATGGGTTTTTCTAGGCAAGCGTGCTTCACCTTCGACCACATCATCGCTTACCATCAAGTGAGATAGTGGTCAAGCCTATAGATTAAAAAAAAAGAACATATATACAAGGTATTAGAAAATATAACGTTAATTGTCTTTGCTAATCCATAAAGTCTTTCTACAATATACAGTTTTACAAAGCCGAATCATTGCATCTAAGTCCTTGGTAAGTGATAATAAAGGAAATCCTAACAAGGTTTCCGCTTTGGCTAATTTTAATTAAAAGGAGCCTTATACTAACTGAGCCAATTAGTAAGACATTTCCTTCTCATTAAAAGTGATGAATGATAATAATAATAATTACCAAAGCCCGTTAGAGCGAAACCTTTATTCGAGTCTGCAGCACACTTAACATGAGTAAAACAACTTCGCAACTTCTGAAAAACCCAGGTAAACGGTTTAAATATGAAGCAGTTTGCAAATCAAAAACACTGATTTAACATAAAACTCTTTTGGCATGAATCATAATCTCTGATGAGTTCATATTTAATTAAATTCATGCAAAAGAAGCGGGATTCGAGCCTTGGAGATCGCAGTTGGCTTTTGGGGGAACGTAGTCAGCTGTGCGCGAAATTGCTTCCCTCTTCCACCCACTACCCCTGCCCCCGGCATCGACACCCTGCCAGTGACGTCACGCCAGGCCTGCTTACGTCATAGACAAAGCGGCCACGAACTTACCAAACGAATACCCTTAATCGATTTCGAGGTTATTTACTACGTTTTATTTCTGGTTTCGTTTAGGAGAAAACTGTTTACCTATTCGATGAATAAATATGAATATGTTGCTCACAGATTCATAATCTTTTCGTGAATATATAGGTTCGAACTGAGTTCACGCTATATATAAAAACAGTTACCTATAATAAATGTCGGTACCTGCAATGTATTTACTAAGCTTCCTTCAACACGACAATATATATACTCAGGATATAAATGTTTAATTCATGTAGGTATGTAAAATAAAAACATGTGAACAAGGCGGGCTACAATGACTAAAGATTGATGATCTCATTGAACGTATTCTGGAAACTCGCCAATGTTAAATACTTAACGCAGACTGTCTGAAAAATGAGATAACTAACGAGATTGTATGACAAATAAACAATGCAAATATGTAGGTATGTCTGTCAGTATTTTTGTACCTAAGATAAAATGTTTTCTACCAAATTCACTCTTAGATTAGTTTACAAAATTTTTGCAGCATTTCTGAATATCGTTACCCCTTTACAGATATCTTTGCATCCTATTCATGCTTCATCTATATATATAAAAATGAATCCCTATTTCCCTTGAACACGGCATCACGCGTGAACGGCTGGACCGATTTCGCTTATTCTTTTTTTGTTGAGCTTGTTATTGTTAGGAGAAGGTTCTTTTGAAAAATAAACAAGAACAAAAAAATGGTCCCTTATTACATAGGTAGGGTAGGTATGTTGGTAGGGTAGGGTAGGTAGGTTAGGGTAGGTAGGGTAGGGTTAGGTAGGGTAGGGTAGAGTAGGTAGGGTAGATGATTTTTTGGTGTTTTATGGCAAAACAAAGTTTGCCGGGTCAGCTAGTAAATAATATATAAGAGTGACAATATATTTTTGAGAACACTTACCAAATATTTCTCCTTTGCTTGCATATTCAGAAACTATGTAGATCATGTTCTTCGTCTCCATGACCTGAAACAATGGTAAAATTTTCATTTATTCAGGGTTAAACTTATGATTAATTAACCCAGATATATATATATGTTTTCAAGGGTTTTCACTTATGAATGTAAAACGTAAGAAAGCAAGAACTTTTATTGTAGAATAAGAACTTGGAAGCGAGCTTTTTGCACAAGTATCAACACTGAAAGAATTTTTGAGTTGAGTTCACAGTATTACCTACCAAAGGTTCGGTTGCTTTACAAAATTATTGATACTTGCGAACTATGTCTTACTAGCAACAAAACAAAGTTTTGCTAATTTGTTTTGAATTATTTTATTAAGTTTAATTTTAAACTAGCTGTCCCACGCGGCTTCGCTCCTGTCAACTGGTTACCTACCTACCCTATATACATGAATGTTGCGTAAAAACCGCTTACGCAGCGCACGCAACGGAAAACTCAAAAAGGAATAATTTTTCCCGTTTTTGCAACATTTTTCATTTATGCTCTGCTCCTATTGGTTGTAGCCTGATGTTATATAGCCTATAACCTGCCTCGATAAATGGACTATCCAACACAAAAATATTTTTTCAATTTCAACTAGTATTTCCTGAGATTAGCGCGTTCATACAAACAAACTCTTCAGCTTTATAATATTAGTATAGATAATTAAAGTTTGGCGAAAAATGTTACAAAACTTGTTCGGTTATTGCTTTTTTGCAGTGTAGTAGGTACCTAAGTGTTTTGAATATAGTTTTGTATCTAGAGCTAAGTAGGTACCTAACCTACTATCAATACACGAGGCCATTGTATACATTCCGCTTTTATATGGGTACAAACATGGAAATACATTTAACTTATTCATAGGCCAGTAAGCTTACCCAACTACGCAGAACTTACTTCTCTGCAACCTTCGTATATATGTAGGTACATTATTTATATGCTTTAGTACTCGCAATTACAGTCCCGTACGAACGCTAAAACCATGAAGTCATTAAAATTACGTAAGGTTCGCTAATTAAATGCTAAGGCTTATTTAATTAGGGCTTTGTTGGAGAGCCTTTTGCTTTTATTTGCAAGTAATAATGGCCGACAGATAAGGTAGCAGAAGACAATTAAATAATATGCCCTCATTGTATGTACGATGTCATTCTTAACCCTTTTACAAAGGTATTAAAAGGCGTGTAAAGAACCCTATTATTGCAAGCGTTGTCTGTAGGTACCCACGTTATTAATTTTAAATAATCAAATCAACCAATTATTAAAAAAAATGCAAAAAACTTGCCTAGGTATCGGTAAAACATTTAATTTTAAACTTTTGTGTTGCACGAACATTTTTATTCGTTGTTAAAAAAGCAAACTAAAGCCAACTGCTTAAGAAGCGAATTAAAAAGACGTAAACAAGAAGGAAATCATGCTATGCAGTCGGGGATACATATTCGCGAGCCGCCGACCAAAACACGATGGGTTCAGAAAAAAAAATTGGCAAAAAAATATAGCACCCAAAATCCGCCAATTTACTATTTTCCAATTTTAATGTAGCCAATGACACTCGCAAGGTTAAGAAGAATCAATTGTCGTAAGAATCATCAAAATCGGCCAACGCGTTTGGCCTCTAGAACGCCACATAAGTACAAACATACATACATAGGAACAAACATACATATATACACATACATAGACTGATAAACACATTACCCTCCTTCGGCAGTCGGGTAAAAACAAGTTCCCGTAGATACATATAACTATAGCGGTCTGCTGCTAGCCCAGATAATAATTATAATTGATAGGTATTAAATAATGTACCTGATAAATAAACCAAACCCCAAATTCATTAGGGTCTCTTGTCATCATTATTAATATTTGTCTCGCTCGACAAACACAACATACATATTTCCGAAAATAGAATATCGTTTATTCCTAAATAAAACCCCATGTGGATTACCTACCTAACGGATGAGAATAGGTAAAATAAATATATGAAAAAATCGGCAGGTATTGAATACAGAATCATCTGCCTAGCCTTTTCCCAACTATATTGAGGTCGGCTTCCAGTCCTACCGGATTTAGCTGAGTACCAGTGTTTTACATGGAGCGACTGCCTATCTGACCTCCACAACCCAGTAACTGGGTAACACGGTATCCCTTGGCAAGACTGGTGTCAGTTCTCAAGCTTCTGACTACTCGTAACGACTTTCCGTGCTTGCCGAGGCACGGAGGAAACTCGGTTTGTTGAAATGGTCACCCATCCACGGACCGACCTCGTCAAGCGTTGCTTAACCTTGATGATCGACTCGTACGGCTGTTATTAGCCACGAGCTCTGTATTGAATACAGAATACAGATTGTAAAATTGAATACAGGATTCATTTCTAAATAAATAGCCCGGAGTAAAAATCAACTTAGGCATTAACAATTACAGAATTAAAAAAAGACTTATCATGAGAAACCCCGATGGAAATAATATTAAAATTTTATTATAATAACACATAATTTTATTATGCGATGAATTGATGCTTAATGACTTCCCACCCCATTTATGTATAATATAGCCATAAAACTAAGTGTATGACAACATTTTCACACATAAAGTCTTATTAATTTGCTAAACATGTGGCTAAACTAAACTATTTTGCAATATTCAAATAAAAACAGGTTTTTTTGAATAACCTATGCCACTGATTTATTCAACTGACAATATTTACCGTAGGTTTTCGTATAAAAACACAGCTGTTCGTATTATTTGAATATTCATAAAATATATTCTAATTCACATCCTTATTTATAACATGAACAATGAAGAAAATATATTGGAAAAACTTTTAAAAAAAAATAACTTTCTTTTCGGAAGTCGGTATCTTAGGTATCATTTATTTTTCGTTTTTGAAACTGACTTCCGAACAGAAAATTATTTTTCGCTCTGTAGTGTTTTGTTTTGGAAGTCGGTACCTATAAATTTTGTTAAAAAGTTTTAAATTTTTTCTGTTTTAGTTTTGGTAAAATACACATTATTAAGGATAACTTAAAAAATACTTGTCAGATCTTGATCAAATTTAAATGGAACCACATGAGAAGCACCAGCTTTCAAATAAAATAAGAATAATCAAAATCGGTTCATAATTGGCGGAGTAATCGCATAACAAACCAACAAAAACATACAGTCGAATTGAGAACGTGCTCCTTTTTGAATTCGGACGAAAAGAAGTTGCAATAACATCGAATTCCTAAGTTTAGTTAAAAAAAGACGTCTGTAATCGTAATATCTGAGTGAAATGACAAGTCAACACGAATTTCTTATGATCGTATTTGAAGTGAAGTCAATTGCCTTTCATCCCAATACCGGCCCTTAACGCCACTTAATAATTTTGATGGAAAAGTTCCCATCTCGGCATTCAATGAGGGCCTTTTATAAATCCAGCGAAACTTTCTCGTATTAAAGTGCTCAATTCAAAATTTCAAATCCTTCTTTTTATTGCTTTTAGATATTGCTGTTAAATTGAAGTTGAGCGTTGGATTTTCTCATTCCTTTTCTAATTGAAATAGTTTGAACAACGACTTATTGGTCAACTTTTGACATCTTTCTTTAGGTAGATACCTGATATCTATGGAAAACAGCATAAAAATAAAACCGGCCAAGTGCGAGTCGGACTCGCACACGAAGGGTTCCGTACCATTATCGCAAAACACTGCATAAAAATCACGTTTGTTGTATGGGAGCCCCCCTTAATTTATTTTATCTTAATATATTAATTATTATTTTTTCAAGTAAATATACAACTAAACATTCTGTGAAAATTCTGTCAAAAAACGTCAGAAATATCACGTTTGTTGTATAGGAGCCTCCCTCAAATATTTATTTTATACTATTTTTAGTATTTGTTGTTATAGCGGCAACAGAAATACATCATCTGTGAAAATTTCAACTGTCTAGCTATCACGGTTCATGAGATACAGCCTGGAGACAGACGGACAGACAGACAGACAGACAGACGGATCGCGAACGGATCCTATTACTAATAATAGGGTCCCGTTTTTACCCTTTGGGTACGGAACCCTAAAAATAACTATGTAGGTATATGTAAAATTGGTATATTAGTTATTTATTATTATTATGTGTGTAGGTGTATATATTTTAGCACTCATCGAAAAATATACCAAGGACTTACCTTATTTCGATAAGGTAAGTCCTTTGTACATTTTCATATAGCAGTGATGTCCTAGAATTTCGTTAGTCCTTATCACCTACTGATTTTTATCAGAACAAAATGTTCATAACGTCAATCTATTCTAACCATAACATGCTCACGCAGTTTATCTATCGGTAAATGGAATCTATTAAGGAAACATCACTTAGGCCCCGAGCACTTTAATCCACTATTAAAACAGAGGTTTTCGAGATTAGTCAGATTAACCGCGCCCGTGACCTCGGCCTTAAATTCATAGTTATCACTAAAAATAAGAACATGACTCAGTATTTCTGGTTTGTCTTTTTAAAACGGCTTCCAGCTGTTTCGAAGTCATGGCTTCGCCAAGGAAATGAATGAAAAGCGTGCTGTGTTGTCTATAAATAAAAATTGTGGGGCAACATGATTGTTTTGTAAGTGAAAACAACGGATATGGGTGTTTGATTGTGTAATGATAACATCTTAACAAGCGGAAACGTTCTCTTCCCGTGGGTTAAGGACATAGCATAAACATCAAATGCCATTCACGATGACAATGTTTGTACACAAGGAACTTGCGACCATTGAAGCTTTTAATAATAGTATCAAATCCATTCATACTTTGGCGCGTGTTACGAAACGCAGATTTGTAACAATGCATTGTTCCAATTACATGAATTGGTATTGTGCTGTAACCTATTTGCCTGGTTAGTTTCATCCGTAGGACGGTTACTATGTTGAGATCAGTGTTCACTGCACGCGGGATTACCAACATTCCCAACAACTGATTTAAGTGCCGGTTTCTTAAGTAAATTCCAGCGTTGAGAACTCGCTATCGGAATGTGTTTATTAAAAGCAATAATTTCAAAAGATTAGTCTACAGAGCCTTCCTATTTATTCATAATGGTTTCAGACTTTATTAAGACATTCTTTACAGTCTGTCTGGACTGGAGGCATTTCTTATTAGGAATCAAGTGCTGCTTTCTATTCAAGCTCACATGCAGCAATAGAAAGTATCGTGTTCATGCAATTATATCATCCTATGATCTCATCCACCTCGAAGTCCTCATCCCACATGAGCTTTGATGACGCATAACTATACATACTCTAGATATCTTTGTTTCTTGGTACACTTGTATCTATAATTTGTGTGGTGTTATCTTTTTGATTCATCATATAGCAGGCAATATATTAAAATATTTCCAGATGACAACCAGACTACCAGACTAGTGTTAGCTGATAATCCAGTATGCGGATTTGCAGCAATAGCAAACTCATGACTCGTTCAAACATTTTTTTTCTATTATATTGTTTCGAGTTCTACCTTGCACTATCATTTCGGAAGCTCGCCTTAGAGTATGAACAACTCAGAAACATGTAATTCGTAAAATCCGTATTGTTCTCGACTGAACACGACCCTTTTCAGAATCTCAGAGCATTCAGTAGACGGCGCCTATGTTTGTAGTAAATCATGGCATCGTCATAAAATAAGTAATAACCCGTTTCTTCATCTTATAGCACAGTATAGCTCTTCTATACCAAATCAAATATTTATTATTGATTTGTCCCTAGCTGTTCTGTGGGCTAGAGTGTTCGTTAGCACTAACGTGAGGGTGATGCACGTCTAATCAATTAGGCACGTCGCGTTCCGCACGAGGCTAGGTGCTCACCTTCAGCGTCGTTAGTGCTTTCCGCTCATGTATTTACCGAACAAGGACCCAGCTAAATAGGTTAGCTTTTACTCAAGTTAACTTGCCCTTATAGGCCCTTATGTATGGATCAGTTTCTTCTAAGCTGTACATTTAAAACTTAGAAGAAACTGATCCATACATAATAAACTGACGACAAATTCAATTTTGCTCGCTTTGGCCTTTGATGTTCCAGCTATTTGGTTACCAAAATGATGTTACCATTCTCAAAAGAACCCTTATCTAATCCTATTTGAGGTTACCCAAAATATGGAGCCTACGTGTTAACCTATTTTTATCCTCCCCTATAAGAAAGGTATACATGTGAGTTACCAAATTTCGCCGTGAAATATGAGAGCCAAACATGCGATTGCTGACGTAAATTGCCTCATACGTAAAAGCGATTCACATTGACTAAGTTTCTGACGTAAAGAACATTTTAAAGACAAAGTATAGTATGTTGGGCAGCCGCAAGTTTTTTTATAGTTACGTGAGTAGAAGACGGCATTTCTTATCATAAATGGCGCGGAACGATGTATGTGGTCGTGATGCCACGTAATTCATATGTGCAAAACATGACCTTACAAGCATATGAGTCCGAAGCCCATTCCACTAGCTTCAGCTGCCAACACAGTAACGTCACGCGTCAGAACAGCTAACGGCATGTCGTACCGGTGGCTCATTTTGTCGGCTAATGGCATTATTGTCGCATTATTCGGAGCGAGTCATGTGCACAACGTAATAGCCATATATGTATTGTATTCGCTCCATCAGGCCGGTAAGTCTGCTAGTTCATATACATTTGTTCCGCTGCTTAACGGTGGCCTCAAGAGGTTTCTCTTTTCCGACCGCTATTGACCTATGTTGATCCTAAAAAGTAATAACTGTAAAGCTAACAGTAAGATCGGCTACATATAAGTACATCGTTTCTGACATCATCATCTTCGTCATTCGCAGCTTCTATTTACCTAAGTATCACGCCTCTGCTGGGTGCAATATAAATTTCATATTTACTTATTTTACTCGGTATGTAGG
Source organism: Anorthoa munda (assembly GCA_945859665.1). Classification (NCBI taxonomy): domain Eukaryota; kingdom Metazoa; phylum Arthropoda; class Insecta; order Lepidoptera; family Noctuidae; genus Anorthoa; species Anorthoa munda. The sequence goes on from OX243910.1 coordinate 14,374,503, forward strand.
TTACTTCCCATTCACACAGACGTAATATATAATTATAGTCTCTATTTACTACGTAACGAATAAATTATTTTTGGAACTCACCTGGTAAAGCTTAATTATATGAGGATGATCCAGCCTCTTCATGATGTCCACCTCTCTGTAGACCTTTTGAAGATTGCTGGCGTCTAATTGTGATTTATCTATTATCTTAATTGCTACCTGCAACAAAAAGTAAACAGAACCTTAATTGACAAGTCACGTTAGTAACTATGGTAATTGAATTAACACCAACATTAACATCTTGGGTAGGTTATGGTTGAATGAAACGCGTGTTCTTGGAAACTTTCGCGGTGAAAATCCCAAGAAAAACTAAATTGCTTACTCTTGCTACAAATCTTTGTATTGTGTATTTGTGTTTATTTTGTGGTATTGCCCGATATCATACCTACATATTGATCGTGACTTTTAGCAGCAGTCTGCCAAACGATATTAGACGAAGCGCCTAGACGGCTGCCTAATAAAGTTTTTTCAGTGATCGTAACGGAACAATACCGTTAGTGGCTCGTGTGTTTCCAGGCTTACAAAGGGGCGGTGACGTCAAGACGAGCGTCATTCCCCAACGATTGGAGCAATTGACGTGATTGCGACAGCGGATCCGTCCACCGCAGGCAGGTTGAATTATGAAACCACAAAATAACCCAGGAAAGAAAGCTTTACCCCACTATTGCAGTATTATTTCTTGCGGACAATGCAATCCGCGCAACCAAAGAAAAGGTATCTCCGCAAGTCTGCAAGAAAAATGAAAAGATGTCCTTATATAATGGATGGATGAACAAGAATATCACAATGGTTTCCGAATGTTTTCATTTTCCTCTTATATTTTAGCTTCGGTAAGGTTTCACGTTTTTGGAGCAATGAAAGCATTTATTAAACAAAACATTTGGAACGCCGGTCTGTTTCAGAATCACTTATGATTGCTGGGTACACCACGACTCTATATAGGTATATATTTTTGGTGTATTATTGGGTGCCCAAATGCTAATGAATGACTATCTTCTTACATAGCTATTTGCTGACAATTTGCAGAAGACACTATAGTCCGTTCTATACTGCTCTTGACCTAAGAGTTTATATTCTCTCTGGGGAGGGAGCACAAACTAGGTATTGGATCCAGTCCGTATTTAAACAACCGTAACCAGCTAGCCACCACTCAACCAACTACGCATTGTTATCGTTTCAAAATGTAGCTCACCGCAAAAGATAGTCAAGTGTCTTGCTAAATATTTTGATAAAGCTACCGCAACATTCCACATCTACTTCAAAAATAGTGTCAATTAAATGCGCAGTGATATGTGCGACATTATGTTTATATTTATTTTAGTTGGTAAGCATAATCTTAATCTTTATTTGAGTACTTTACATATCCGTTCCTATCAGATTACTGTGTCCGACCTTTTAAAAGATATAACTGTTCAAGCCTCAATGAACGGGAAATCCACTACGTACTGGAAATATAAATTTCAATAAAGTAAATGTAAGTAACATGCCTCGTATCAAATGCGTTTAAAATTATCTCGTAGTCTACTACAAATACGATTTCTTGGACATAATATTATTAGAATAGGACAGTAACGATTGTAATTGCAGTAATAGAAGCTGAACTACCGGTCAGCTGCCCTGACATTGACCTCATCGGATAGATAGCAGTATTGCGCACACGGCGCTCTTACGTCACTGCATTGGAAACACCCTCTTATTCCAGATACAGTCAGGAACTTATTACGTAACCTGTAAAGGAAAGCCTTCGTCAAGTAATTACGTATTTATGTACGTACTTTATTGCTGTACCTTGAGGTACCTACTCTGTTTGCCTCCTAAGAGATTTAATCCAGAGATTTATCGTCTTGCTTAATCAATGATTGTATCGTCTTGCTTAATCAATGATGAATATGATAGGTACAAAATTTCCCAGAGATGTGCCCTAACAGGCGTTGCACAGAAGGGATTCTGGAGTGGTCTTTTAAGAGGTGACGGGGACCCTTCCAAGTGCTGATGGTGATGACCGGGGTGGTTTTAGTGAGGTAAAAATCCTACACTTCCTGGTCTTTTTCCCCAAAAGTCCTTTGAAGGTTTTCCCAGTCAACAAAAAAAAATAAGTTAAGGATCTATCTTTAGTGTGACACTATATTGCACTGTAAGTGGTAGGATTTAGTATTGAAGAAGGTAATGTTAGCATCTAACACTGTTCACGTCGTGACGTTCATTTAAAAAGATTTTCAAGCACTTATACCGTGCTTAAACATTACAATTTAAGTCCGTCAAAACGTAGAAAGTGACACGTCACGAGAGACGTGACAAATGAAAGAGAAAATGTTCCTAACGGTCCAATTAAGTGGCAATCTGCTAATTATTGTATAATACCGACATTACTCACTGTCCACGTGACAGATTACAAGCTAGTTGTTTTAATGCGCTATTGTTAGCCCATTCAAGAAAAACTGTTTGGAGAAAATTGATTGAAATTCTGATATTTTTCTGCCAAGATGAGTCGATTTCATTCAGGAAATTTAAAGAGAAAATATTTATAGATATTATATTTATATACTAACATGATAAAACTCTTTAATTGTTCGTACCTGCTACAATTTTTAAGAACGCAATAGATTAATATTATCTTCAGAATCCCAAACAAAACACCAACCTTATCATTAGGTACAAAATACATTGTTTGTATTGTAAACGGACAAGAGAATGACCTTATTCAAGTATGCGTCATATGTTACTGAGTAGAATTTTCCTTCAGTAAGGATTCATCGCAAATAATGTAGCCAGTGTACCAAATTATTTCATCATCGCGTTCGCGACAACAAATATATTATCTGTAGATAACGTAATGCCACAGCAACCGTCATCCGAGGCCTAATGTTTGTTCTGGTCATAATCAGACTGTTTTTATAAGAATTGCCATATTCTTAATTCAAATTCTCCATAGAAAATTTGAATTAAGAATCTAGTAACTGGTGTTTAAACTTCTCTAAAGAGTTTTTTTATGAATAAAGCCCAATCTTTTTAAAGCATCGAATGGACAATTTCTCACAAGAATTCTATACGGCCGGCATTTCTATATTCACAACGGTTCGGCACCAACGGTTGCTTGTGGGTAGAGGTAACTGGCCGGCTCGGAATCTCTATTGCACAACGCGGAAAGACTTTTCTAACGAAATGAACCGAGGACGCTGCCAGTGCCAGGCTCCCATCCGGATGTACAGTATTACGGATGCACCTCAAACCTCCGCTCATCATGCGAGGTTGGGAAACCTGAGGTCATTGGCCGTTCACCCTATTGTTTAGAATTAACTTCTGCGAACTAACTTCAAACATTGGGTGTTGTAAGAAACATATTCCCATAATGTCAAACCGAACGTAAAGAAACTGAGCATTGTGCTCATGCGCACCTTTGATACTAATTAATTATGGTTGTGAATATTTTGCAGGTTTTCCTTAGGTATGTATTTTGATGAACAATAAAGCATTTTCTACTTTATCTATGTTTTAGTCATTAGGTATTATTATCTGGGGGAGCAGTGGTGGCCCAGTGGTATCGGCTGCGACTTACAAGTTGTAGGTCGTGGGTTCGGTTCCAGGCAGGCGCTTTACTTTGTGTAAATTATTGCATCACCACTGCTCTCAAACATCGTGAGGAAACCGGCATGTCCTAGAACCAAAGATTCGAAGACATGTGACATTCACCAACCCGCACTGGGCCCGCGTGGTGGATTACGGCCCATTCCCTCTCGCAGAGAGGAGGCCTGTGTTCCAGCAGTGGAAACATTAATAGGCTGATGATGTAATTATTATTTGTATCTGAACTCAGTGACAGACACTAATCGTTCAGTGATTTAGGTATTATGTTTTATCTGATTTCCCGTTGCATAATACCTAAAAATATATACCTAGGTATATACTGCTGGTTTTTATAGCAGGAAAATCCAATACAGATACCTACTTAATGAGAATCTAGATTCTCATTAAGTAAATTAAGTAAGGAAATTAAGTTCAATTTCACATAAGTTTTTTAATATTCAACCCACTATAAGTACTATAGTTTTAATTTACAATTGCGTCAATCTAGTTACGAGAATTCCGAAGCTGACACTTAAAGAAATAAACGCCTTAATTATAATCCTTCTTGAAAACAATACCGGTAGGTATCGGTATCTTGATTATCATAAAGAAACAATGGAACTTACCTACATATTCATTAAGTCTAGTTACCTAATCAGTCACTTTTTTATAACCTAGATTAACTATTATTGGTCGTCCAGCCTTTTCACAACGTTGGATTGATTACCATAGATCAACTCGCGCCTTTTTACCATGGGGGTAGGCAAATCTCCAGAACGCCACTTGCTACAATTCTTATATACTTCTTTTACGGTTATACACGCCCGCCGGGTCCAATAGTTAAACTTGCTCAACAAAGCTTGAAAGAGTACCCTAACTGTGTTGACAGCTCGAAGCGCACGCGCTCCCTTTTATTTTGTCAACGAGTAGACGGATTTTTGAATTTATGAATGCAAACTAACAAAGTACGCATGCTCGCATTGTTTGCCGTTACGCAATTAGGGTGCAAGTTATGCAGAAACTGACCACAGTAACCACAGTTAGCGCAGTTTAGCCACGTGACTGTTACAATAACCCACGACACGTTACACGACAAACCCGCTAAAATTACCTGTTAGATCTATGGTTGGCTATTAATAACAGTGTCACCGCTCACACAATAGGTACCTATGACGCACTTCGGCTTATAGTTTCCTACAGGCTGAAACCCTAATAACTATAATTAGGAGGCCAGTGATAAATTAGCACCAGTTTCCTAACACAGTGACAACGATTCTCTTATGTTTCGCACCTTCTTGCTAATCAGATGATCTTGGACATGACTGGAAGGTCGAGACTCTTGAGTTGACACCATTAACCGCAACGGGGATTCACCTAAGTCGACAATACGTACCAAATTACTATTGTCAATATTAAGTTTGAGTTTATTTAAAGACATGATTTTATTAATATGTTTAAAGGATTTTGGTCCTTATAAGATTTTATATTCATTCCTTTCTTTTGTGATCTTACACAGGACTCAAACTGTTTTTTCGAGTGTAGTAATATTTCAGCTTCTATTTATTGTACTTTGACATTCAAATTTATGTTGGCTTTGTTAACTTCTAAGAAATCTGAGGATATTCTTAATAAATGGTAAGATTTTCCGGAATTCCTACCAAATTCTGGGTTTTGAGAAAGAAGTTTGAGGAATTTAAAAAATAATTATTATATTTGTATCTAATCTCGTGTGTAAAACCATACCTTAGACTGAAGTTTTAATTGAATAGGTAACTAGGCACACTTTAGATATTACGAAACCGTGTTTCCACATTTCAATGTTTTGCCCCAAGCACCTGATTTGGAATTGAAGTTTTAGATATTGTGCAGAGAAACGACACAAATACAATATTGTTAGACATAGGAAGGATATATTAAAATTACTTGCATATATGGGGACTTAATTCCCCAGAACTGTTTAATTTTGTGCCAGTCATAACAGGGACTTAATTCCCCAGAACTGTTTAATTTTGTGCCAGTCATAACAGTAAAGGAAGAATAAATATTTGGGTGTGATTTATTATCAATAAATAACGTCAATACAATACATTTTACGTCAATACCAGCTGTTAATCTGTGCACTTGTTACTCATCTAATCATATATGCATGTCACAATTTATCATAATTAAGCGCGAATTTTGATCGACTAATTATGATAATTTATACAATGAAGAGATGTTTGATTAGCTTGCTGTCGTTACCGACGCCTTTAGTGAAACAAGTACAGTCACACTAAGGAGTTATGATAAACTATTAACCAAGGATAATGGACGACAGAAAAGCATACATTGTATCCTCAAGTACCTACTAAGTGCATATGATTACAGTGGTTGACAGGCACTCGGGTTGAATTATAATTATAGCCACTAACACAAAAAGTAACAAGACGATATTAGACAAGGAAAAAGTATATAAAAGAAAAAGATTTTCCGACTTGGAAAGTTGCAGTAGAATTTAAACAATATTAAGCGCATCAAGATTTTTTCCTACATATGCCAGGATTCATAAGTCTTCGAAAAGGAATCACGTATTTTAGACCGTAAGCAGGAGTCCAAGCTTCGACCAAATTCAGGGACGTTAAGCCCTTCAGTCACAATCAACAAGTCTAGACGACGATCAATATACTCGCCAAAGCGAGACAGCATACGTTGGAGGAAGACAGTGAGATAATATTCATTTTCTCCTCTACTCTACTAACAATCCTTGTGTAGGAGAAATTCACAAAATGCTGTGCGGTAATAAGTGTCTTTTGATAAATGTTCTGAATATAGAAGATATGATTTTACAATGTGTAGAGTAAAAATGTAACATGGAAATGTATAGGCGTGTAGCGCGTGATCGAAAGGAGCTGGGGGATGCGGACGGGTTGAAATACAAAATGTCCATTTAATTTGCGGAAAGTAATTATTAGGACTGTGGTTTATTAATGACCTGAAAGAGCGAAATGACTCCCAAATGATCTGTTAAATCTCAATTTCAATAAGAGTTTGGTGACTTATTCTATAAAGCGTATAAATTCTGTGACTTAAATATTTTCGCACCCGTCAATAGCGTAAAAGTTGTTCCATTACTATGTTCTGCCTACGCATTTCAAAACAATGGAAGCAAGAGTAGGCAAATTCTAGTAAATGTAGTACGAAGCGACGCCGGGGAAGCGTAGTACCCTCCATTCTAGTGCCCCCCTTCCATCATGTCGTCCGGACCACTACAGACGACTTTTTCAAGGATAAAAACGGGAGACATCACACGGAGCATTCAATTTGTCAGCTCTTGTCTGCTTACATGTTACATTCCTGCATTAACTGCTGTTGATACAAACCAACGAAGTATTCCACATTGGGCACCCGCTATAACGGCACCTGAAGTATTCACTAATGCGAAAAATATCAATAGGTGCCTTATGTCGAATACCTCAGGTGCCATTAACTCAGGTGCTGTTAAAACGGGTGCCCAATGTGGAATACGTCAAACCAACTTGAGTAAAACATACCACAAAAGGAAAAAATTGGCAATTAAAAGTTCATTCTACATTGTTGCTTAGGATAATTGCAACCGGTTTTAATGACTATACAATAAATAAAGCTTAAGTATATGGCTGGATCGTAACACTTGAATCATAAAGCCACAGTAACAATTGAAACACTTCAGCAATACGTCACCACACATAAGTACGCCAATTAAAAAGATTTGTTCCTAACATACAATTTTATTACAGCCATTTTCAATTCAAAATGAACGATATTGACGTCATGAGAGGAGATAACTACTTATCGAGAGCAAACAAACACGCGTGTCTCCACGTTATCAAGCTGAATTATCTGTTGATAAAAGGATCCTAGTGCGAGTAGTTTCAACAGAGATACATCTATGAATAGTTCTTATGTAGTCATGTATGGACAAAATGTAACGAGAAAGTTTGGAAACTAAGACGGAGAAGACGCCGAGGGTGACCGCCAGACTGCAAAGTGTAGATAACAACCAGCGACTGACGCAGAGCTCCAAAATAGATAACGCATTTGCGTCAAGCGCACATTTTTCAAGCAGTGTAAACGGAGCGCGTGCCATACTGTATGATTTCCTGGCAAAATATTCGCCAGACTTGTGCCGATCACGCATCTCCTTGATGACCACGCTTTCTTTATTTTACCAAGCGCAACGCAATGATTCAAACTGTCTAGGCACACATCGTTTATCAATTTTACACCACGATGGATTGTTTGTGTGGCATTTGAGTTAACTGCCTGTCGTATATATATAGAGACGTCAAAGATATACATAACATCATACACGCTACCCGCTGATTAGCAGAGACGATTATATATTCAAGAATACAACTGATCATAGGTCACATGTAGTTATGTTACAACATGAATGAAAATGTTTCCCAATCTACGAAACCGGTGAGTCCACGTTGGGAGCGCCGAATGTCTGGCCGTCACCTTGGTGTTAACGGCTCGCACTGAAAAAAGTAAAATAATAAAAACAACACGATGCGTGCACCGAAGGCAAGGTCGATGCCGTGGTATTTCTGGACGCGGCAGCCCGCCGCCGGCGCTCGTTTCGACCTCATCCAACCGACTACGCTGAATCACTGATTGATAGCTGCGTTCCTCGAAGCGAAAAGTTTCGCCAAGCTTTTCAAATTACTTTTTTGGCGCTTTGTTTATATTTACACCGGTTTGCAGTGCTGCTCACGCATTTACATGTTAATGAATATGTTTAAAGCGCTGATTAGTCGCTGAGTTATACCAGTACACCACTGGTCTCTCAATTCAAAGAAACTTTTACGTTTCTGGTAACAACTCTACCATGCGTATGTTTTTTTGTACAAAAAGCTGTCCTATCCAAAGCAGCACACATCCTACTTAAGATTGTGTAAACATTTAACCGGATTTACGGTATCTAAACTTGCTAAAAGGTAACCATGTACATATGAAACGCACGGTAAAGCACCAGCGAAGGCCGAGGGCGCCCAATCTGTTATTTTGGTGCATTCATTCAACGTCGCGTCCTCGTATCAGTCACTTTCTGCGGTGCGTCATCTTCACCGTCGATTCTAAACAAAAGTCTTTATTTATATTCCGCTTTATAGCAGCCGAAACCCTGAAATCGATGTAATCGCCAGTTAAAAAGTCGTTCATAAACGCAGGCCGTGCGCCGTGACTCCGTGAGTCATTCACGTCGACGACGATGTACAGTATTCGGCCAATGACCCACTTAGGTGCCATAGACTCGTACGACTGTAGATAAGTAGCCTTTTATACCTGATGGCTATTCAAATAGTATTTTTTTAAGTTTTGTATTGAAACATCGTTTGACATCAGCAATTTCAATTTATGATGAATTCCTTAGATGGCAATTTCAAATTATTACGAGTAAATTAAAAATAACGCTGAATATATTATTTATAGCTTTTTCGTAAATAATTTCTTATTATCAACAATCTTCTAAAATACATGAAGTATATGTTTTATTGATTTAAGTTATTATTTGAACGATTAGCAATGACAAAAAACCAAAGACTTGTCTGACCCATTTTTTCTCTTGCATCACAGATAACTCGTGTAAAGGCTTCTTCTATTGTTCCTCTTTGTGCTAAAAGTTACTTCAAATCATCATCAGATTTCTACACCTAGTAAGTAATATAGTAACTACGTAAAATGCAATCTACGTCCACCCTGCTACAAACATAGCTACTTCAGTTTGAAGTTTACAAATAGAAAATGACCTTTGCTGCGACATTTTGCTCCTATCGCTCTTGAGTAAAATTACTTTTCGAGTTCCAAGTTCCAATGCTTCTTTAAAAATGTAGGTGAACAATTCAGTACTCTTCTTATCGGGACTATTTTGAGGACGGAAATTGTGACTTTACTGTAAACCTAATATTGTAGACCGCATGTATTGAAAAAATCGAGTTCCTGCAATTTAACAATGTCTTCGCTGACAAATAAGAAGACTCAATCGTTTATTCTATATCCCGCTTGGTTGCTATGTACTTGGACGACGTATAAGACGTTGGCATACATTCGTTGCTCTAGTCAATTTAAATGGAATGTCGGTGTCACAAATATTTCTCAAACAATACTTAAAGTTCAAGTTCCGTAAGCCGAAATCTTGTAAAGTAAACCAATACAGCTGAACAATGGACTTCAAACATTTCACTAGTAAACTAAAATAAAAACTTATACCCAAACCGAACTAAGTTGAAACATACGCTTTGGAAACGTGACTGCCTATGTTTGGAGAGCTGGTTTACGTTTGTCTTCTAACTAGTTTACCTACTTTATTCCTATTATGTAATGTGATTATTTTGTTTTATATAAATTGCGTTACATCAGCCTATAGAAGCCTCTCCCGAGTTGTATAACAAAAAAAATATTTTACTCGTGACGAACGGTCAGGTTGGCCATAATCCAGGGTGCCGAATCCCAGACAGTTTTTTGATGGGGTATTTCCATTCTAAATATTTTCCATTAGAAGAGCAGTTTGCACTAGCCAAGTGATTAATTTTGTCGTGAATTAGATCATTAACAGTTTATGCATATTCTTCATTGAGAAGACCTTTGTGCAGACTTTCGAGTTGACAATATTTGCTGTTCGGCCAAATTGAATGCTTCGGTTGGCTTGTTTTTCGAAGTTGTATCGAGCACAACCAAGATCTACCCCTTTTTTAATTTATCAATCTTTGGTGGGCAGCTTTGTAGACCTAATCATCAAATAATCTTTAGGTAGCTTTGGTATTACTGCATCAACTGTTTTGATTCGTTGTTGACGCCGCAAATAAAGTCAGTTTGATATTAGATACATAATTATTTAAACCAGTGTAAATAAAGGTTTTCCCTATAGACTGCACTAAAATAACATGAATATCTTCAGTGACTGAGTGTTGCGAAATGGTTGCACTTAGCATCAATCAAAATATTTTTCGACGCGAGGGTCTGCAGTTTTCAAAACCTACCAAATCTCGACTTTTTATGTTTTTCGTCACCATTGTCCTTCTTGTCATTCCTACAAGTTTATCATTATTCAAGTCGATGAACTTGTTATTTCTATAGTCTCCTATATATATATATAATTGCGTACGATGTTTTAAATTAACTGCTTAGGTTTTACTTTCGCTTGTTACTCATTCATTCTAAGCCAGTTAGGTTTGTCAGCACGATCCTGTGTTACTTCGTCATAATGATTAATAGCACATTGTTTACAGGGTGATGATTACAAATCGTAGTTATTTTCAATTTATGTTTGATTTATTAAGTGCGCAATCGTAGTTTATGCGACATGGTTCCATCCTGTGGTTAATTTATAATTTGGAACAGCTTTATAAGTACTTTTAGGTACCCAATTAGACATTTAAACATGAGTTTAGATCGACAACCATTCAAATAAGTTTATTGCGAAATTTAATTAAAGTTAGTCGTAAATTGCCGTAACGCCGACATTAATTATGCAGAAATCTGAATCTCTGATTATGTTTGCGAAAAATCCAGACAATAGCACTGTTATTAAAGATGAGACTGCGATGATAAAGCTGGGTTATTAATTAACCCTTTAAAATAATAGTGAGGCGAAAAAACCGCGATGTACTTACGTATTGTAAATATTTTGATCAAGTTTAATGACATCAAGTCTTATATTAAGGAAGGTAAGTAGCTAGGTGTTTTTATTACCTCAGTCTGTTTGTCTTTTGCGTATTTTAATGAAGACTTGGATTTACCAGATTAAGTACCGAGTAGGTTAAGTATGTTACAATATACCTAATCATTGTTCATAACTTTGTGATGATGATGGCTGATGATTGTGATGTTGGGAAATCCCTGATTTAAAGGCTTGAAATCCGGGAATTCAATTGGTCATCTATTAATTTTGTAATTTACAGCAACCACTCAGGATATATAATTGATTAGCACTAATCACTATATCGTTGTATGTAGAGTCCTAGAGGTAACGTTTGATAATAGGTAGGATGTAATGAAAGCATGTCCCGTTCCCGTGTGCATTAGGTGTCGAAGTTATCGATTGCTAGGCATCTCTTACCTCAGTCTTCGTTATTCGATGTCGTGCTAACTTAACGACGGCAAAATTTCCCTTGCCAATGGTCCTCTCGATGTCATAAAAACCCACCCTAATGGGGGTTTTCGCAGGACGTTCTCGGTCCGCCATTGTTGATTATATTATAATCATCAAATTCCAAATGAATATTTTAACACTTCGGAGGATTTATATAAAATCATCCGTAACACTTTTTTGTTTATATCCATCGAAGGCAGTCATTAACGCACACTAAAATTGGAGTGAGTTTTCAAGCACACAATATTGAACGAACGTTAATCCCTTAATACGTCATTCAATAAATTAATACATGTTTTGATTGTGAATTACGCGATTCGTTACTCCCTAGTAGAGTAAATCGTATCAAAGACACTACGTATATAACGTGATCCGTATAAATAAACAACACTATTTTAGATTGTTCTTAGAAACAGCTTAGGGAATCACACACTGATTAGTTATAATGTTTTTTATTAGCACGTTTAGTATTTTGTATACAAAATTTATTTACAATTTATAGAAAATCGCTCAGAGGCGGCGTGCGCGTATATCACGCTCGGAGCACCACGTCACGCCGCCGCCTCGCCGGCTGTCAACCGGGTACTGAACTCGACTTGAGTGAGTCGATCGAGTCGAGTACTTGCAGAACCAAGCACACCACCTACCGCGGCGGTACACGCGCACGCTTTCAGTCGCTTCACGCTTGCCAGCCATGTTGATTCTCTTCATGACGTCAACAAGGCGTTCGGCGCTATAAGTCGAACAGCCTACGTATACCTTCATTGCATGCTTTTAATAATGTATAGGTAAGTAGTTTAAAAGCAAACGTATTCATAATAATTCTATATCGGTTTCATATAATTATATTCACATTCCTCCGAACGGAATTTACCATAATATACAAAGATCCAAAGTGAATGCTTATACACTGCCCATTTGCTAAGTATGTTGGTAGGGAGACATAATAAATGTATTGTTTTAGATGAAGGGAAAGATTTCTTTCCTACATTTAAGAAGAGGACCTTTCTCATAGAGCATAGCGTGGCATAGCTCCTCGAGGCAAAAAATGAGTGCTAACACTTATAACTAACCCATACTTTTGAAAACTACCCACCTTTTTACTTAATGAGAGGTTTTATTGAAATAGTTTGAATTGTGGGTAGGTTTGGTGTCTAGGTTTTATTCACAATTATAATTTTAGTTATTAGTTCGATATTGGTGTTGCTGGAAAATTAGAAAATTTCGTTAAAAGAGGACGATACTAATTGCATAATTGCCGCGAAATCAAACACCCAGTACGAGTGTGATAGACTCTGGCTATTATAACTCTGCAGAACTCTTTGGTATCCCCAAAAAGTTTTGTATGTGGTATGCTTTTACATCTGTCACCAGCAGAATACAAACTCTCTAGTCACTGTCACTTTCGTGGTACTTGAGCTGTCAGTTTTCGTTACGCTGTTCATTGTTTTTTCACAAATCCAATTATAAAAATAGTTTAACTTATTAGAAGTGGATTACGGGAGTTAATATATAACATGTTATGTAAATTCCAAGATGTGTAGGAACAGCACGATGCCGTTCTTAGCTAAACACGACAATGTTTACAAGCGCAATATTGACGTACGTCGGACTAATGATTTTGATATTTTGCCTCTTGATTTTTGCATAGTGAATATTTAACTATACTTCGTTAAAAATAGCTTGATCTCTGCGACAGCTGTCAGTATCAATACAATAGCAATAGCGCTTGACAGGCTAACAATAACGTATACGTCAGTTTGACATATGTAGCAGAGATCAAGCTATCTTTTATGAAGTTTAAGAACATGAATTCGAATACTCCTACGCCTGTTCATGTTTTTTACAAGTAGATCGTGTCAAATTACAACATTATGTAGCAAAACAACAAACTTTGTGGTTTTGCAGTAATCACACACTGAGAAAATGATCTCTCACAGTGATAAAACTGTATCGAATCCACACTGCATCGTACTCAAGTGAATATTATTACCAGAAATGAATCAGAATATAAACAAAACAAAACAACTATCAAAATTAATTTTATAGTACCGACGAGACGGTGTTACCTCCCCCAAATTTTCGGTTGCCCACGTTTTTTTGAATAATGCAGAGTTTTAATAACCAAAGTCTACTGCTCCTGTTCTGACTAGTATGTATGACCCATTTGCTGGAGTGCCCCAAATGTTTGTTTACTAGCACCCTTGATGACCTAATCCACACCACCGAGACTGCAATAGACTAAGCCACCTACATGTCCAAAACAGTATAATTAAAAAATGTACCGCAATAAGGAAAAGGAGAAGAAGACTGCCGTGACATGCAATTTGGTTAACATAGAACGTAAATATAACAGCGCATTTTGCAAAAGACGTAAAAAATAATAATCGCGCGAGCTACATTGAAGGAATCCTTCACAGATACAAATATCTGCAGGCCTATGTCGTGGATTCATCAAATTATCCTTATACTACCTAGACTTTGTATCATACAAAACTGTACGTTGACCTACAAGTTCAATAAGCGCGTTGGTTATTTTCAACACGCAGCACACAAGCGTCCGCTAAGAGTTCTCGCCGTTGAAAGATGCGCGCGCGCCACGAGCCACGCGTTGTGGTCGTTGTAAAAACACATTTGCCTGACGTGTCGTCTCGCGCTATACCGCCTCCACCACCACTATGGCGCAATCGGTCGTGAGCAGTCCGCGCTACGCCACTCAAATGTATCTCTAACTGTACTAAATGTATGAAACCGATATGCTTCTAGTGCGACACGCCACACAAGTGTGTTGCCGCCTTGAAGGGCGTACAGGCCGGAACAAGGGCAGAAAGATGATGATGATCGTCGTTATTTTAAGTAGGGCTGTATGAAAGAATACCATCAATTTGTGACCACGGATGCGTTGCATTTTGGTACTTCTGTCTGGTTCTGATAAAGCAAAGTCCTCACAACCGGAAGATGGCATCACCAGGATTCTTTCTGTAGCAACACCACGTCGCTTTTGGTAACACTATAAATCTGTTTAATCTATGGATAACACCTGCGTTTCAGATCGGATCAACATTCCAGTCCGGAATGTGAATGTTCCGTCTTTGTCTGATTGCCTGTGTATTCTCGTAAGAATAACGAGTATAACGACGCCTACTGTATAATCAACTACGGTTGTACCTATGGCACTGTACTGCGACTGATATTTTTTTGCAATGTGATTGTGGAAGGCATTGGACTTATTACGAATTTCGTACATTTTCAAGACGTATTTTCAGATTTCTTATTTATTATCTCATTATTTTATTTATATATTTCTACTTCAACATAAGAACGCACATAGATACAGTCAGATCAAGATTTTATGGGAACTGTTGCTTTTATACTTACCAAGATGTCGGTGATACTCTTCTACAATTTTGACAAGAAAAAGATGTATGTATCGTTATAAAAGCTTATGCGAAATTTATATGAGCTTATAATCGTTTGAATGTGTAAATAATTATAGCTAGAATATCGTCAACATGAATCAACTTACCGAAGAAAATGTTCAGAATATGAAGTGCAGTCAAAAAAGCACGATTATGAAAAACAAAAGTAAAAAGGCCAAAGATCCTTCTGAAAATCCGGACGAAATAAGTATATCTAATCAAGAGAATTTAAGCGATACGTTAGCCAATACTCTTCGTATTAAAAACCTCAATAGTAACCTAACTAATGGGACAAGTGATCATGCCAATGGCAGGCCCGAAGTTCTGAAGGGTAAATCGGAAACTCAAGAAGATGCTCCGAGCGAGGACGTGAAAGATGTAAATAGTGTACAGTGTAGTGATGAAATGTTTCAGCGTGAATGCAAAGACACACCTGCTCCACAAATAGTCAGGTGTATTTTTGATGATGCTTTAGAAAACCTCGAAAATGCTTTCAGCAATGAGGAGCCAGAACCTCAAGATGACATTGAAATTATTTCTTACGAATCTGAGCTACAAATGGCCGAGATCATGAGACTTATACAAAAAGATTTGTCGGAACCCTACTCCATCTATACATATAGATATTTTATACACAACTGGCCTAAGCTTTGCTTCTTAGCTACTCATGAAGGGAAGTGCATTGGTGCCATCGTTTGTAAGTTAGATATGCATCGTAATGTTGTAAAAAGAGGCTACATTGCTATGTTAGCTGTTGATGAAAAATATAGGAAGAGAAAGATTGGCTCGAGACTGGTACGAAAAGCAATACAGGTAATAAAATAGTATTTAGAATATTAATTTTCTAACAATCCATTCATTAAATTCACAAAAATTTGTGTCAATAGTCATATTCTGTTTAAACTATAGAAAATATTGCTACAATCCCTAGCACCCCATTATACTTTATTCTAATTGCATTTTTTATTTGTGTTAATCTTAAATGTTTTTATTTCAGGCAATGATAAATGACAATGCAGATGAAGTAGTTTTAGAAACTGAAATCACAAATAAACCAGCACTGAAGCTCTATGAGAATCTTGGCTTTGTGCGGGACAAACGCTTATTTCGATACTATCTCAATGGTGTAGATGCATTGAGATTGAAATTATGGCTTAGGTGAAATAAATAGGTATCTAAAGAGAAATTCTCAACGTTGTGTTACATACTTCTGGAGGCTAGGCTGTCTCAAGCATAGTATGAGATCCCACTGCAAAAATCTGCAGGTATTCTGTTTTTGAAGAAACTTGATTTTTATGAATGATTCTTGATAGCAGAATAGTTTAAAACATTTTTTCTAACTTTGCCCAACATAACTTACTGCTATATCATGGTTGCATATGGAACATCATCTAGCTCTTGCACTTGCGTTAATTTCCATTCTTGTCTTATCAGGTAAATTGGCAGCCCACAGGTTGCGACTAACAGAGCTGGCAACCTTATTTTTTCCTATTTTCTACACAACTTCTTTTTGATATTTCCTGGCAATCCTGTAGCAATCTATTTTACTATCATTCATTAAAAATAAGTTTAAATCAAAAATTCCTGCAGATCTCTGCCATTTGATCTTAGGCTAGCATATTTAAAGCAGATGTTGCCATTCAGAGGATTTAGCCAAATGTATAGTTTGTTTCAATTATGTTTTAGTCATGTGATAATATGTTTATCTAATTTATGTGTTACAAATTGTTAATGAAAATATTTTCACCAATTCTTTTATATTTTGACTGTAAGATTTTAAAAGTGGTTAATATCCAAACTAAATACACAATTTTGAAGAATTATATTGTAGTCACTGTTTATTTATTTATATTTCTCACCCTGCAATGATGGTTTTTATCACTTGAATCAATATAGTTTTTTCATCATACTAACTAAAGTAGACATTTTGTATCTACTGATTTTTATGTACTGTTAAATAAATAAATAAATATATGAAATCCTTGAATTCATAGTAAAGTATTTGAAAAATAATATTAATTAGATTTTATTTTTATCCCTGACGGAGTCCAACAATGTTATAAGAAAATAAAAACCCACATTTTTTCCTAATAATTTATTATCAATTGAGTATTCATTCAAAACGTAAATGTAGCAGTGTTAGTTGAAGCAGCATCATAAAGAAATGTATTATTCACTGGTTTGTATTGTTTGGTAACAATTTTAATAGCTTCATGAGCTACACAGCCACCTAAAAAGGCAGACACACTATGTATTTCTGCTCCTCCATATCTACACATTTCATGAACATGATCATCTTTTGGGAAAGGCGAGCATGACACATCAGTGAGAAGCTTTGTTACACAAGCCTTTAACTTAGGAATATCACCTTCAATTTCTGAATCACCCGGTGCTCTACAATGTTCCGATGCAAACATTTCAGCAGCTCTTAATAAAACATAATGGACCATCATAACATCAGGTTCTTCTAAATACCTGGCTATGTAAGATGCCACAGAACTGGTCAGTTGATACTCTGATGCTATGCTTGATCCACTAATGAGATGCAAGTCATGAGCATGTCTACAGAACACCTTTACATCAGCTTCACTGATGTTGTCACAGTGTAATTGAGCAACAATTTGCTGCACTTTTCTGTAGACTATTTCTGTATCCATAGCAGCTTGAGTTCTGTACAAATTTTGTAATTTGATATAGTGGTCTGTTGATGCAGTCATATCAGGCAAAGTACCCTTCACAGGGAGTTTGCCCTTTCCTTCACCCTCAACAAAACCTCTCAATGCAGAGCACATGATCCAGAATGGGGTACTTTCTTTTGTTAAATTAGTAGCAGCACTACAGTATAAAAGTTCTTGACTCTTTACAGGCAGAAATGTGGGCATTAAAGCAGTATTAACTGCTCTTAATGCTTCTTCAAAATTTTCCTCATTGATTGGAATATCATTTTCATCTTTTCTGATAAAGTCTTCAATAATAGCTTTGATTTCATTCTTCTCTTTCCTGCTCATCGGCCAGCGGTTTTGATTACTGCTTTTCCATTTTTGAACAGCTTTGTATATAATTACAATCCATGGTATATGACCATGATCTTTCAAATCAACAGCATCTATATCAAAGCTATCCAAGAAATCAGACAATGCTTGAAATGGAGAATCTAAGCGTAAGTCAGTTTGTTCATTATCAGGGTGAGTTTCAATTACTGCATGTTCCCTCATCTGGATTCTGAAGGATCCCAAAAATCCAACTGATCGGCACAGAATTAGTGGAACATTGATTTCCCACAGATGTTGGGAGAGATCTTGAATGGTCTGCTCTGAAAGAGTGGTAGCTATAACTACACTGAAAGACTTGAAAAAGTCTGGGTTTTCTTTAAGGATTTGGTCTGGTGGTTCCTGAACTGCATGACCTTGTACAGCCGGATTTAATTCTAGTAATAACCGTAGGGTCTCTGATCCTCTATTCAAGCCTTTACTAGAACACTCCAAGAAAAAGTTACTCCCAATGTCTTCATCACCTACAGTTTTATCATCAACTATAGTTATTGCGCCAACACCAGGAAGGACTATAGATTTTAATACTTCAGTACCCAATGCCGTGGCGTTTATCAAACAAATATGTCCATGTTCCAGTGCAGATTGGCCGTGGTCTCCCCATAAGCGAAGTTGCCGGTCGTATTGTTTCGTCTTTTCACTTTGTTCGGGTGATTTCGGTGACGGCGAAGCCATATTATTCAAGCAATATCAAAGTTTACAATGACTTTTACCAAACTAGTGGTAGGATCTAAAACTTCTTCAAAATTATTTTTGTTTTCTTATAATAATATCATTTGTATTGCAATGAAAGTTAAAAAACCAATAGGATCCCCGATCCGGCTGACGGTTGTCAATTTTAGAGATTGACAAGACAAAACAAATTGGCTGACACTGACTGACAGGCAAATAAAAATCAATTCTAACCACAGACAATAAATATTAGTGATGAGTCTTGTGAGTCTTTAATAATTCTATATAATTAACTCAGTTGACCGGAGCAACTGTGTAAAATTTTATTTTTTATTTTATTTTTGTGTGTTTTATCCGACCTTCACATAGCAGTCAGGTCACAGACATAGATTGAGAGTCACACACAGGCCTTCACTGATATGATGAACCTCGTCATTTCGCTTGCACTGAACTGAACCGAATATTTGTTGATGCTAGCGATGGGCGTTGAATGAACGAACTGAACTCTAACTCTAGGTACAAAGAGTTGATATTTCTATGGGCCGAATGCCAATTTGGAGTAAAAATGCATTGTGTAAAGAAGAAATAGTTTCATGTGTGCAAAAGAATAAAGGGCTTATTACACTACACGATATTCAGGGCCCTAAACTCTAAACTAGGGTAGTGTAATAAATGTTAGGGAATTAGGGTTCTCATAAAAAGAAAAAAAAAAAAAAAAGAAAGAAAAATATTTATTATTTTTTTTTATAATATCGACCTTATTGCTTTAGAATGATAAAAAGGGTTATTACACTACACGGTATTCAGAGCTCTAATCTCTAATTCAGGGTGGTGTAATAACTGTTGGGTAGTTAGGGTTCCCAAAAATTCGACCGACTGACTCGGAATGATTTAGTGACCCGGTAATTAGGGCCCTGAAAACCGTGTAGTTTAATAAGCCCTTTAGTGATCCGGTATTCAGGGCCCTGAATACCGTGTAGTGTAATAAACCCTTAAAGCGATTGACCGATCGAATGATGCGAGGTAAACCGGTTTGTACTTGTTTATGTTCAATCGGAAAGTTGAAAGTTGTTGTCGAGCCGTCCGTCCGTAGACGCCGCGCTTCGCGTCGTCGCAAAATTTATAAAGAACGTCTACTTAACTAAGTTTACTTTATGAACTAGTCCATAAATTCAATTAGTTAATCGACTCGTCGATCAACGGAAATGGACGGTCTAGTTTCGTTAACGAAAATTACGTCGACGACCCATCTCTAGTTGTTGCCCAGTTTAATACAGTAGTCCTAGTTTTTGATTTGTAGCCACGAGCCCTTTGAATCGACGAGTCTATCAAGAATATCAGTCTTGGTTTTTGACATAAATGGAATATAACATATTGGTCTGCATATTGTAGTCTGTGACCACAGAACAAAGTCCAAACCGGCTGGGTGTTGTCGCGTGTGATTGCGTGTCGTCACATGGCGTGTTGACTATGTGTCTCTGACCATATTAAATGTATGGGATGGATTAGTACTTCAACGCGTCAGAAGGCGTCGGGTGGCGTAGCGTCGGGTCGGGTGTTAATAATATGTTTCCACCTTATAATACTCAAGACTCTGTGACACAGTCTTAGATAAAGTACCTATAGATTTCGCCATGGCGTGGCCGCACATGAAACAACAATAGTTAGTTCTGGTGGTACAACAAGAACAAGAACACTACAACCCACCATCGCACTGACACTTATTATCAATAAATAACCCAATTCCAAGTCTCAATTAACACATAATCACAGAAAATCAAACAAAACCGAGTTTGTTTGTCAAACCTGCCATAACATTAGAGTTTGACAAACAACAAAAACCGGCCATCAGAGAGTTTGTATTATACTAGAGAGAACCTATTTAAGACGCAATTTTAATATCGGTATTCACTTTCGCACTAACAGATAACGTCATAAGCAAAAAGAGATAGATATAATTTTGTCTATGCCATCTTTTCTGCCAGTGTGACCGAGGATACTATAGATCTTAGATAAAGTACCTATAGATTAAGCCTTAAAATGAGCTTGATTGATAGAGCGGGATGGCTAATTGGCAGTTCCATGTAAATAATAAGGACAAAAGATTATTTTTTGTCTTTGTCACCGTGGCCGGTTTCTGTTGTTTGTCAAACTCTAATACAATGGCAGGTTTGACAAACAAACTCGGTTTTGTTTGATTTTTTATTAATTTCGTGGTATTATGTGTTAATTGAGACAAGGAGTTTAGGATATTTATAGATAATAAGTGTCAGTGCGATGGTGGGTTGTAGTGTTCTTGTACTTGTTGTAACACCAGAACTAACTATTGCTGTCTCATATGCGGCCACGCCAGTGCTTAATCTATAGGTACTTTATCTAAGCTATAGATACTTATCTATAGACATATATCAGAACTAGATCTGTGCCACTGTTATATCGATATTATCGAGTTTAGTTTAGGAGGATTTTCTACAAATTTGGTCAAATATCTGTAAGAATCGTCCCCGAAAGCGGCTAATTTTTTCTACGTTTTTTAGGGAATCTTTATAATTATTTAAAAAGTGAATGTGTACTCGTACAAAGAGTGAACTTATCAGTCATTGTAAGAGTACAATTGTACTCTTTCGTAATTTTTCTGCGCATTATACGCGTTGTATAATAATGTTTATTCATACCTTGTGCAAAAACGAGGTACATCATGAGATCAAAGTGACAGTTTTTGGTACACTCGTACGACTAGTACAAACAGGTACCGATGAATAATCTGATATATAGTATGCTAGTTCTTGTGCAAGACTGAAAATAAAGTTCAAAGACGAGTATGTATAAGTATTAAAGCAACAAAATAAATAATGACAAAATATTTTAAAGATAATAATTTAATTTTAAAAAGTAAAATGTGAAAATAAACATGATTCATCAACCTGTATTCATAGATGGGTCGAGGGATAGCGATAGCATGATTCAATAAAATGCAGTGAACACAAGCGAGAATATGGTGAAGGTGTCCAGTTAGCTCGTTTTATATTCTTGATAATATTACAAACTCATTTTATAATATTTTCATATCATAGATACCGGTGACAGTGTCGTCTCTGTCATTGCTGTTAATTTGTCAATGTCTTTAAAATAAACTTTAATTTATAAACTTATGACGATTATGCTATTCTTATCAGATAATTACTCTTAGGAACCTGTGCACAATCAATATTAGATTAATAATAACAAATAAACTTTAAGAAATACATTAAAGTAAGTAAAATAAAAATACAGTATCGATAAATCTTTCTTGTGACTTTTGTCACAACTCTAACATCAGAACGTAAGTACGTAAACTGTCATAGCTTTATCAACGAACACATAAAAGTAAATTATTTCACTAAATAGAATGGTTTAAATGATACTACACGTCCTCGACGTATTTAGAACTAAGATTCCTTTATTCCGGACAGCCTATGAAATTTATTCCCTGCACAATAATTTCAGTATGCTAGTCGATAACTCACGTGTGGAAATATATCCTTTGATTATGTCCTGTTAATACACTCATTCTACTCTTGCAACCGATAGCCACACACGACATGGTTCATGTAAATAATTAAACAACAAAATTCTTCCTGATATAAACGAAACATAGGCGTGAAAACAGCGAAAAACTTTAATTAGAGCTGCTAACCGATGGGTTACAACAGTGACTAAAAAGTTATCTCTTTGACGTTCAGGATGATAGCGTTTGTCTATGTTTGTCTCTTTTTTTTCATAGAGTTTTTCTATAAGCAAGAACGAAAGAATTGACAGTTTCTTTTTCTTCGTAATTAAGTTCCCTCTAGTCTAATACAAACTCTCTGCCGGCCATGGTGACAAAGACAAAAAATAATCTATTGTCCTTATTATTTAGATGGAGCTGCCAACTAGCGATCTCGCTCTATCAATCAAGCTCATTTGGCGAAATCTATAGGTATTATATCTAAGCACAGAGTACATTATTGTGACTGTGGTTTCTACCATTAAAGGGCTTATTACACGACACGGTATTCAGGGCCCTAAACTCTAATTAAGGGTAGTGTAATAGCTGTTAGGGAGTTAGGATTCTCATAATATCGACCTTATTGCTTCGGAATGATTTAGTGACCCGGTATTCAGGGCCCTGAATACCGTGTAGTGTAATAAGCCCTTAAGTGTATATTATTTTTCTCTGTGGTATAGTCTATGGTTTCTACCTGCAGCAGCAGCATATATTAGTCTATGGCAGCAGCTGCTAATGTAATGGAATGGCTTTCGCTATTGTGTTGTTTGTAAGAATATGATCGAATAAACTAAATTAATCAGTCATCAAGACTTTGTTTGCTTTAGTGAGATGTTAAAAACATTCTACATTACGAATGTGTATGGAAATGAATTTACAAACTTTATTTCAGGATTTTAATCCTAGGTAATATGTAATTATTTTTTGTGTTATTGAAATGACTGGGTGATTTTGAAGTTGTTATTAATTTGTTTTTGTTTTCACAGCAAATTCGTGGTGCACAGCTGTTTGCTGATATTCACTGCATTATTAGCTTTAAAGTTAGATAACTCTATAACATGGTCGTACTGGGCCGTGTTTACCCCAATATGGGTGTGGAAATTCCTTGTAGTTCTTGGTGCCACAGTTGGCACATATGTTTGGTGGCAGTACCCTCACTTCAGGTAAGTGGATCAACGCTATTCAATGACTTAAATCCAGTTTCTTTCAAACTTTCAACCTTTGTTATGTCCAACATTCTACAAATAAAAAAAAGGACAGTTACATAAAAAAATGAAAGGTCCATTCAGTTACATAGATTAAAATTTTAATGTTATGTTTACCTTGAATCATTTATATGTTTTTTGTTATTAATAGTGTTGTATTGATACATACAAGCTATTTAATTATTCAATGTCACAAAGTTAAATGGATTAGCAATGTCAGATGAGCCTGTTTGTATTTAGAATGGTAAAATGAAATATATTACAGTATCCCTAATAGCATTATTTTTTCACTAGCATTCTCCTTAGTTGGCCTCCCATATCCTGTTTGGATAAGTGAGGCCAACTTAGAAGGAAGCATACATAACTACATATATCTGGTGATAATGAATTCCCAAAATAAAATATAATTGCTGTTTTTAAAAAAAATTACCAAATTCCCAATAGCATAGGTGGGTAATTATTTTAGTAGAGGGTTTTCTTGTTTATCCTATAATTACTTGTTTATTTTATTTCACCCGTGTTATAAGTTTATATCCCAAGAGAATATTGTGCATTGAACATGTCGTAATCCAGGTTCTGGTTTATCCATATGCCAAGTTTACTAGCCTGTTCAGCCGTTACGGGTGAGACCAAACTAACATACTTTTATGAGTTGTGTGTGGCGTTTTTTGAGTTGCATAAGTTACATTCTACTGGAATATTTCACTAATTTTGTGCAGCCATGTGGTACAAACAGGACTTTAGTATGACACCGACTGCAGCGTAAATTCCGCAAACCACAGCTCAAAAAATTAGATTTGTTTGGGATCACCTTATGATCTAAAAAGTAACAAACAAAAAAGAAACACATTAATAATATTAAATTAGGATTAATATAACATTTTTTGGAACCCAAAAAATGTTATATTACCAAAAAAGTGTAAAAACGGTACCCAATTACTAAGACTCCAATGTCCGTCTCTCTGTCTGTCTGTCTGTCACCAGGCTTTATTTCATGAACCATGACGAGACAGTTAAAATTTTCACAGATGATGTATTTCTGTTGCTGCTATAACAAGGAATCCTAAAAACAAAATAAAATAAATATATAAGTGAGGATCCCAGAAAATAAACGTGTTTTTTTGCTGTTTTTTGTGATAATAGTATGGAACCTTTCGTGTGTGAGTCCGACTCGCACTTGGCCAGTTTTCATATTTAATTTCCACACAAATGATTTCACATTCTCATCCAATGTTTATTTTTTCAGGTTGGAGGGTGAAGCATACATCCATTACAAAGCTATGCTCATAAGTCTTGCCATTCACTTAATTCTGCTTATGTTCGAGTTGCTTGTCTGTGATCAGTTGACCACCGGCCGCCATGTGTGGATACTGGTCTTTATACCACTTATCTTCATAAGCATAGTTTCTATTGCCATCTGTATATGGTCTGTGAAACATGATCGCAGTTATGAGGTTTGTATAAATTATGTAACTGGTTTGGCTCATTTCCTGATTAGTATGTCATGCTGCATTATTAACAAGAAAGAAAATAGATTTATTTGTGCGAGTCACAGAAGTTAATTAAAAAAAACAGACTGCACACCATAATTTTCTTCTTGTTTACGTCTTTTTAGTTCGCTTTTTATGCAGTCGGATTTTTTTGATTTTTTTAATTAACTTTTTTTATTTATAACTTTTTAGATAACATTTTTTTTTCGAATTAAGTACATTTAAACATATATTTTTGAAATCACCTCTTTAAACCCTTTATTTTGATATCCCACTCGATAGGTGCGGAAGAAAAAAAAAATTGTGCTCCCACAATATGGCACCCAAAAGCCGCCATTTTTCTATTTTACAATTTTAATGTAGCCAGTGACACTCGCAAGGTTAAGATGTATCGATTGACGTACGAATCATCAATATCGGCCAACGCGTTTGGTCTCTGGAACGCCACATAAGAACAAACATACATACATATATACATTCATACATATATACATACATACATAGACTGATAAACACATTACCCTCTTTCGGCAGTCGGGTAAAAAGATCCCGTTGCGAGACCAAAAGGGCTCCTACAAGATAACATTTATTTATATCATTTATTAAGATACTACTAAATGGATAAATAGTTAATTTGCAATAGTAGGTATCAATGTTTGAACTAATGACCTACTAATCAAATATTTGTTGGTAAATAGTGCATGTATCAAAGTCCAATCATTGTTTATTATAATAACATTAGGTAAACTGTGCTTCAATCAGATAATGGTGATAACATTCTAATGTCGATTAGGTACTTATTTAATATATACTTCCCTGAAAATTTTAAGCCAAGTCATAATGGCAAACCAATTGCCGACTATAAGGGACCTGCCTGGCGCGACGCTATTTAAATTGTGTCGATAGGGTGATAAGGGACCTTCCTGGCGCGACGCTATTTAAGTTGTGAAGATAGGATAATAAGGGACCTTCCTGGCGTGACGCTATTTAAATTGTGTCGATAGGGTAATAAGGTACCTTCCTGGCGCGACACTATTTAAGTTGTGAAGATAGGATAATAAGGGACCTTCCTGGCGTGGAACTATTTAAATTGTGTCGATAGGGTAATAAGGGACCTTCCTGGCGCGACACTATTTAAGTTGTGAAGATAGGATAATAAGGGACCTTCCTGGCGTGACGCTATTTAAATTGTGTCGATAGGATAATAAGGGACCTTCCTGGCGTGACGCTATTTAAATTGTGTCGATAGGGTAATAAGGGACCTTCCTGGCGCGACACTATTTAAGTTGTGAAGATAGGATAATAAGGGACCTTCCTGGCGTGACGCTATTTAAATTGTGTCGATAGGGTAATAAGGGACCTTCCTGGCGCGACGCTATTTAAGTTGTGTCGATAGGATAAAAAGAGACCTTATCCTGGCGGCCTTATCGGGCGCAAGCGCGCGCGTGCTCGCGTATCTGCTAGCATGCTCTCAGCGAATAGTGATGCTTTCGTGTCGCAGACAGTTTTTTTTTTCAAATAAACAGATAAGCTTTTCATCTGTATCCATATTCATTTTGCACGAAAAACAATAAATAAATAAATAAATCACGTCAATACAGGAGCGCGCGCGGAGACGACAGCCGAGCGCCGCCGTTCGTTCCGTACGCGAGGTGCCGATCGGCTGTCGTTGCATCCGAGTGCAGCCGACCGGCTGACGCGGCATAAGCGCGGATCTATCCGAGTTCCAGGCAGTGTAAATGCCATGCAAACATGAAATTAAACTATTGTATAGAAGCTTGAATTTTCTTTAGCACGGTGTGAAATGCACTCCGGCGCGCTCCGACGCGGCCCGTTTGGTAGAAATCGTACATTATATCACATTGCGTCCATGAGACTACTAGGTACACACTACACAACTACAATTACTACTACTATTATTATT
The DNA here is from genome assembly GCA_945859665.1 of Anorthoa munda. Lineage (NCBI taxonomy): Eukaryota > Metazoa > Arthropoda > Insecta > Lepidoptera > Noctuidae > Anorthoa > Anorthoa munda. The sequence goes on from OX243910.1 coordinate 14,401,502, forward strand.
ATTATTACTACTTACAATTTTGCTTAGTCACAGATAATATAATACTAGCATACAGATGCCTCATTCCATACAAAGACACCGTGTCGACGTAACTAGCGTTTATCTTATTAGCGATTATTATTTTTATAAGCACTTCGATCGCGTTCGGTTCCGTTCCACCGCTATAGATAGTGTTAGCAGCGACTTGCAAGTAAGAGGGTTTTCTCGGTTTGTGACATTTTTTTCTTTAAATACTGTCACGATTTGTTTTATAGTATTTTTTGCACGTTTTTACAGTTTCATTGTACCAAAATGTGCTACAATACGAATTTAAATAATTGAGTAGCATGCCTCAGAAATTTAATACCGCGCCATCTGTTGGAATCAATTTTACATGATGCTTTCACATAATCTTTGAAATATGAATTAAGAACCCAATATTCCATAATTTGATTTGATTAAACAAGAAAATACGATTTTTATGATCAATTCTAGAAAGTGTTAATTTTACACACTATTTAATAACAAATCGATGCATAGTGCGCCATCTAGTGAAATGTATTTGAACCAAATTGTCTTTGTTAGCGCTGCACTGGGACCCCGTGGTTTAGTAAAATTGCTTATATATTATTAATAATAATAAATCGAATCGCGTCGAACCGTCAGGCAGGTCACTAACAAAGTAAATTATGTGTGTGATATTAATGCACATTATTAATATTCTTATATTCTTCATTGCACACCATATAATAAAACACAGAACAAACATAAAAAATAGTAACCTTTGGAATGCTCTTTTGAGTTAAAATTTAAAGTGATTACTAAAACAACATTTCTATTTAACACTATTTTGTTACAGTTGGAACTATTTTGTGCTGTAAATATACTCCAGTTTATATTCCTGGCGCTCAAGTTGGATGATTTCATCAGCTGGTCCTGGGAGGTTGTGTTCGTGCCTCTGTGGATACTGATGTGCCTCAGTCTTGTAGGTGAGTGTATGTACGGCTTTATTCATATTTCATGTAGGAATATTAGCTTTAGAACTTGCTTCATTCTTCTTCTTGGTCACGTTCTTCATTACTGAAGGTCGTGTCCCTGAAAGGCCCTCGTGGCTTTATGCACGATGTTCTTCCACCTCAATCGGTTCTCAAGCTTCTCTCAAGGCGGTTGTAACAGAGAGTCCAGTGAGGGCGGTTACCTGGTCTGACCAGCGGTTAGGTGACCGGCCGCGAGGTCTTTTCCCATCCACCAACTTCTCTAGATTGTCTGGTTCCTGACCGGCAATGTGAACAAAGTAGCTGAGAATCCTTCGGTAGCAGAGCGTGGTTAGTCTGTCTTTTATGCCTAGTTGATCAAGGATAGATTTGTTCGTTCTCTTGGCGGTCCATGGTATGCGGAGCATTCTTCGCTAACACCTCATCTCAAAAGCTTTTATCTTTTGCCGTTATATTGCCCAAATCGTCCACGACTCCGATCCGTAAAGGAATATCGAGAAAACCAGTGTCCGGACTAGTCTCATCTTGGTGACATTGGAGACCTTTCTGTCCTGCCAAATACTTATCAGCTTACTCATCGCAGCTTTGGCCATTTGAGTCCTTCTCCTGATTTCTCTTTCGCTTCGTACCTGGTCAGTAAGTAGCGATCCGAGGTATATAAACTCGCTGACAAATTCTAGGTCCGCGAGTTCTTTCGTTCTAGAGAGTTGACCGGTTCTGTCGATAAGCATGACTTTTGTCTTCGACTTATTAATGGTGAGTCCAACCAGTTCACTCTCATATTCTATACTCTGCGAAATAGATCAGCTAGCTCCTTTTCTGAAGCCGCAAAGAGTGTAGTGTCATCCGCATATCTCAGGTTGCTGATCTTTTTTCCCCCGACAGATACGCCTGCCTCCCATTCTTCTAAGGCTTTCCTCATTATGTATTCACTATATATATTAAAGAGAATAGGAGAAAGAATACACCCCTGCCTTACCCCTTTTTCTGGCTTCAAAAGGCCTGAGTTGACGTCATTTACCCTTACCATGGATATCCCGTCTTAGTACAGATTAGCGATCAAGGAGACGAGGTGTTGAGGTACGCCCATCTCTTGTAATATGGTCCACAGGCAATCCCATCTGACGCAATCAAACGCCTTCGAGTAATCGATGAAACACATTAATATCGGCGTTTTTTACTCTCGGCTTTAGACTTAAATAAGTGTTTTATTCATATTATTTATTTTCTTTTTATATTTAAATTGTAGTGTACTAGCGGCCCGCCCCGGCTTTGCCCTTGCAAATGTATCTTCAAGTTTATGCAGATTACCCTCACAATCTCATAAATTTTGCACTCTCTTTATATTATTCCCTTAGGTCAGCACATTTTGAATGAAAAAGTCATTCGGCCAAAACGCTCGCCCTGCACCACTTCGAATTGGTAGAGAAATTTTCCATTTTTTTTTCACATAATCGTGAATCCAATTAGTAGCAAAGTACCTCCCACTTCAACCCATATTAATATTATTCATAAATAAGATTATTACATAAGCTGATAATATTCTGATAGTACTAATACAATCTAAATACAGACAGTTTCATTACTCATAGAACCCCTTTTAGTTTAAGGGGTCGCCAGATTAAAAATATAACTCTATTTATGTGCTCCTTTGTCCGCACTTAGACTGCCATCGGGTCATATTTGCTTGGGGACCGAGATCGCTCTACTTGATCTTGAAACATATTTTCCTCTCAAAGAAACTTAGGCTTTCAGCTCAAGAACAGGCAATCATTTATGTATTAAAAGTCATTTATTTAGAGATGATCTTAAACAACTAATAAAAAATACTCTCCTCATTCACCAATCTCCTCTCATTCCCAGGGGTCCTATACAGCATAATATTCGCTGGGATCTTGCTCCGAACGCCGGAGGTCAATGTGCAGCAGCGACGGACTAGCTTCAACTCGGCGCTAGCTTACACATTCACCGTCATACCTATATTAGTGTTTCAGGTTGGTATGATGACATATGTATTTATAAGGAAAATAGCCATTTAAGCCTGTTAGCAAGCTGTTAATAACATACCATGGGAAGTTTAAAAGTTCGCGGCATATTTGCCTTAAAATACGTCTTCATTTGGCAGTGCAGTCAGTAGTGGTGGCCCAGAGGTATTGGCCGCGACTTACATGTTGTAGGTCGTGGGTTCGATCCCAGGCTGGCGCTTTACTTTGCGTAAATTATTTTATCACCACTGCTCTCAAAACGGTGAAGGAAAACATTGTGAGGAAACCGGCATGCCCTAGAACCAAAAATTCGAAGACATGTGACATCCACCAACCCTCACTGGGCCCGCGTGGTGGATTACGGCCCATTCCCTCTCACAGAAACGAAGCCTGTGTCCCAGCAGTGGGAACTTTAATAGGCTGATGATGATTTTAAGGAAAATATTCCGCAACTTTATTGATCCTATGTAATAAAATGTTTTGGGTAACATTACCCCTGTTTGGTTACTGTTAGATTTAGCCGGTGATGATTTCATTGCAAACTTATCCTTATTACAAAGAAATGAAATCACACATCGCACGTGAAGACTTATTTCCTGAGAATTGTAACTGCATTACGTAATAGTTATAAATATTTATATTATTACTCATGTAAGGAAGTCAGTAATTAATTGAATTACTTGCCTTATTTTGTTAACGTTGCACTTGTCTGGCAAAGTGCCAGAGCTGAGATCGTCCTTAAAAGGATGCAGGGAAACAAGAGATACACAAAGAAACGGTTTTGAATAATTTTTAATAATACCTAAAGTTGAAACGTTTTTAGGGTTCCGTACCCAAAGGGTAAAAACGGGACCCTATTACTAAGACTTCGCGATCCGTCTGTCTGTCTGTCTGTCTGTCTGTCTGTCCGTCTGTCTCCAGGCTGTATCTCATGAACCGTGATAGCTAGACAGTTGAAATTTTCACAGATGATGTATTTCTGTTGCCGCTATAGCAACAAATACTAAAAACAGTATAAAGTAAATATTAAAATGGGGCTCCCATACAACAAACGTGATATTTTTGCCGTTTTTTGCTCGATATTAATAACGGCAACAGGTAGACACTGGAAATATTCACAGAATGTTTAGTTGTATATTTACTTCAAAAAATAATAATTAATAAACTAAAATAAAATAAATTAAGGGGGGCGCCCATACAACAAACGTGATTTTTATGCAGTGTTTTGCGATAATGGTACGGAACCCTTCGTGTGCGAGTCCGACTCGCAATTGGCCGGTTTTTTATATGTCTTAAAATAAGGACAAAACTCATGAAACTGTCGTAATTTGCATCTTTAATAGCAAAATATCCTTTGAACGAAGTACCTAACAAACATGATTCGGCATCTTAAAAACTTAATTGGCATATTCATTCCAATTAAAAAATAAAATATTTGGCTCATTGTGACATCAAACAGTAGTTAATTTTATCAGAGTTTTCTTTTTGTACGTGAACAGAAGACTACTAAGTAAACGGTAAGTATTGAGCACTCCTCGCCAATCCTTCACCTGTTATCTAAGTTATTACCAACAGATAATGTCCAGTTTCTTCTAGAAAGATCGTAGAAAGTTCTTAAGCTCAATGCTGTATGTTCCTCAGGTGCTATTAACAAACAAGCTGGACGATGGCCTCCCGCTCTCCTACACGGTGGTGGTCAGCCCGCTGTTCGTCAGCTACGCCACCCTTATCATCATGTCGTTTAGTTCCAAAGGCGGCAATAAATGTGAGTAGCATCCTTATATTCTAATACTTGTGCATTCTAAGTTTATCTTGGATATCGCTGATAACGGTGAAGGAAAAACATCGTGAGGTTTTTTTTTTTCGTTTAGTAATGCTCATGCATGCTGCGCTACCACGGGGAGATAGAGCAGTTATGTGGGACTCCAACCCACTAAAACTCCACGGTGACCACCTAACACGGTTGGGCACGCGTTAGCACTCACCGCGAACCCGCCGCGGCTGTCCGTCCCGGATCCTCCTTTGGAGTTTACCCCCCATCACCGGTGCACCAGAACACACTGTACGCCGTGACCACCCCAAGGACCAAACCAGCACATGGGCGCCAGGCGACCTCGTGTATGGCACCCTTGGTCCCCCTGTGACGGGTCAAGTTCAATGGACCCGGCACCTACCATGTTTTGGCCGCAGGAGATAGGGAGAGCGGCCAACGCTATACCGACACTCCTCTTCCCCTGCGGCCCCACCGTGTCCGCCATCAGACGGTTGCGACCCCGTGCAGGCCGCGGAAGGTAGGGAGAGCGGCGCACCGCAATACCGGCACTCCTCCCCCGCCGCGGCCTCCAACCCTCAGCCGCGATATCGTATGAAACCTGGGACTCTCCATAAGACATCGCGGCCCGCCTCAGTCGGCTTAATCGGCAAAAGCCCTGACGACCGATTTAAAAAAAATCTTTCACGAATAGAAATCTACATTATTCCTGAATGACAGGCTATTTTTGAATCCTGAAAACAGGTCCTGTGGGATGATTCACGGGAGCGAAGCCGCGGGGAACAACTAGTTATATATATACAGACACTGGGGCAGGTGAAATTAAATAAAAGCTTGTAAAAACGGCACCATCCTCATCCAGCTTGTGTATAAGCTTAGAACCGCTAATTTCTTAGGTAGGTACATAAATTGATGACTATTGCAGTAACCACAAAAACCGTCATGCGTAAATGACTAATTATTACGCTAAGCGGAAATGATAGTGGACATCCTTCCACTATCAGTTCCACTTTGCGTAATAATTATGAAATTTTAAAAGTCATGAACATGAATTGATTGAGTCATGAACGAATTTCCTATGAAAAACGTTTGGCTTACCCAAACGTTTTTACTAAAATTAGGTATTTACAACATCAGCATAGTTAAATACAATACTTAGGTACTTGAAATGTTGTCCTAACGCCTCCTGCCGGTAGTTCTACGCGGAGGTCGTGCGGTCTATGGGCCTTTATTTGGCATCGGTGTGGGCGCGTTCCCTGAGGTTGCGACCAGACTGCCGCCGCCGGTTGAACGCATCCCAAAGGGTCATGGCCATCCAGTTGGACCGGGGCGGGGACACAGCACGGTCTCCGGTGAGGCGGCGAGCCTCCTTGCTGGATTGCCGCCATTGGATCTGGAGGCAAAAGTCTTCGCGCACATATACATATGCGAGTGGTGAAAAAGCGTCGAAACGCCCCGGGGCGAAACTCCTTTGAAGTCGCGGCTCGGCGGACAAAGCTCCGGCAGGATCTCATGGCGATGGAGAGAGCGACTGTCGCAACCCAGCGCTGGGCACGCCTCAATCGTGGCGATAAGGAGAATCTTTGAGGAGTGGCTTGAGAGGCGCCACGGCGTCCTCGCCTTCCGCCTGCCGCAGGTCCTCACCGGACATGGCTGTTTCGGATGGTTCCTGCTCAGGATAAGGCGGGAGCAAACGCCCGGGTGTTACCATTGTGTGGATCGCCCGGAGGACAGGGTGGAGGTCTGCCCCGATTGAGCGGAGCTCCGACGTGTCCTCGTGGAGGCGATCGGCGGTAGCGACCTCTCGCGTCCGGCCCTGGTCCAGGCCATGGTACGGCGCAAGACGGCATGGGAAGCTGCCACCTCCTTCTGAGAAGCAAGCAGTATTGCTCGCGAAGGAGGAGGCGGGATGCGTAAGTGATACGTAATGGAGACGCCCTCACGCCCCTAGCCGCCACAGGAGACGCCCTGGGTGTCTTGAGTCACAAGCTGGTTCCAGACAATGACAACGGCTTGCAGACGGCAAGTAGTGGGTAGCTCGCTGTCCTATAAGGATCAGGCCCGAGTCGTAGCCGACGGCGCGTAGTGTTCTACGCGCGCCTCATGGAGATATCAGCGAAACTGACGGGGTCTTCAGAGCCGATGCCTGTCTGGGTCGTGGATACATTTGAAAGTGAGTTACCCCGGCCCTGTCACAAGCAACTGAAGGAACACGGATGGGTTTTAGTCGGGAAAGTTTGACACGCCCGCCCGCTTCAACCAGAGCGGGCGATGTCATTGGATGATATCCCAAACAAAAAAAAATATATATCTGTTGGTTATTTGAATATTTCTTCGGTTGCCAATCATTTTATGGGTGAATTATTAAGTCGGAAACCTTGACCGAAACATCAATTCATTTTATTAATTTAGCGCACTGTTTCAGTCTCCAATGGCTTATCTTTAATGACGATAAATTTTATAGTCTATAACTTTTTAGACTTGAGTACTATCAAGATTTCTGCAGTACTAAATGTTTGATACCTGGAACAGACAGGCATTTACATCTAATCTAATATTGTTTCGTTTATCGTTTTGTGCGGGGTGGATCCAAATTATTTATTGATTACTCCTTCTGCTTTATTTCCAGGGTGGTTCGGTATCAGGAAAGACTTCTGTCAGTTCCTTCTGTCAGTATTCCCACTGTTACAAGAGTACGCGAACATTGCGTACAACAACAGCGCCAATCGAGGCGCCAACGTCGTACCGAGCGACCCGCCCGAGCCTTACCGAGACGACGAAACACAGAAGGTCAAAATGAGCAAAAAATCCCAGAAGAATCAGAAGAAAAACGAATTCATGAAACCAGTAGTGCCTATTACGAGTATAGATATGCCAGATTGATGTTTATATAGCTTGGTAAGAGCTAAAATGTGTGTTCACTCCTTAGATATCTTCTGTAATTAATCTGGCTTCTAAATATTACAGTGAAGCAATATTAAACATTGTTAAGTTTGATATTAGGGCTAAGCTACACGTTCCGTGTTTAGGTTAAATTAGAAAAAGATATTACATCGTGTACATTATTTTTTATTGTTATTTCTATGTAGACTAATTCATTGATGTTTAGTGTAGTACAGTTTTATATGTTGCTAAGTTTCAACCGGCCTTATTAAGTTTTGTGTTGTTCGTTTACCCCACACACAATAACAAATCGTTTTGTTCTTGCTCCTTTATCAGTTTTTTGGTGTAATAAAATAAGGTTTTACATAGACAATACAGATTGTATCAATGAATTATTTTGGTATAGTGAAATATTTTGCAACATTATATTGAAAGTGATAAAATTTAAAAGTATTTTTATAGGAGGTACCTGTGAATGAATTATTGAATTAATCTCTTATTTAATGAAGTGGCTTTAGTATTAAACCTGGCAGGTAATGGTGATAATCGTTAGTCATATCAAAATAAGCAATCTTGCTGTGTAGTCTAGTATTGTTGGTTCTCGTCACATTTACTAGGTATAATATTAACCATGTTCTAATACGTATTTTGCCATTATTTTTAGATGCAAAAATATTCTAAAGTCTCAACTCTTAGGCGTACGGATTAATATTTATTTTGCAAATCATGTTCTTAGGTAAATTTTTGTAGGATATAGGTAATTATATTTTAAACTGACGGGCATAGGAGTATACTTAACAATGTTAACGTGTTTGCTTTGCGCACACATTTATAAACGGACGAATTGTTTTAGTGACAATACATAAATGTAAGATATTTGTATAACAAGCCCTAGCCTAGCCCTTACGTTCGCTAACAAAAAAATATAAATCGTTCTGCCCAGTTTGGATAAAGCAATTTTTTGTCTTCGAAAAAATATGATCGATTCAAGGCTTGACCCGGTAGAGTATTTATTGGTAGTTGATTGAATAGAGAATTTAGGAAAATTTCCAATACCTTTTTAAGGTACGTTAAAAAAAGCGGTGTGTTCCATTTTTGAAAAGTGAACGCTCTTACAAATTAACGTTTTAACTTTTAATATCGACTTTATTCAACATCGAGTGTGTGTTGACCTTTAGTGATCTAGGAGCAATTGTCTTATGGTCTTGCCAGACTCAGTTATAAGAACACAAACTCTTTCTAATTATATCGTTTCGACTTGAATATCTCTCTTAGTTTTTTCTGTGTCTGATACATTAAATGTGCTAAATAAAAAAGAGGTCGAACTACCTTGCACTAGAGAAAATATGAAAAATCATAGAATAAAGAATTCCTGGAGACCTCATGTTTTTTTTACTGTTTATACAATTTGATGTTAAAACAAAACAATATTTTTTACAAAATTATTTTGATGTATTTGCAGATCAATTAGTTATAATGAATTAAAATTGTATAAACTATTTGGTCATTATCTTGTCAGACATGTCCTGAGAAATCATCTTTCGTAATTTATTTGATCTGAACCAAGTATAATCAATTTATCAACTTACATACATACATCATGGTAACCTTCGTGCCCTTGTCCCATGTTACTTGGGGCCTTTCGCAACACATTTTCATTTCTTCCATTCGGTCCTATAAACTGTAACGCTTACTGACTCCATTTCTTCTTTTTACTTAAAACATACATATACATTATAAGTATTAATGTCGGCTTTATATCCTAAAAGTATTGGCTAACAAGTATTGGGTGACTATTGTTAAATTTAAAAAAAGTTGCATTGATGATCAGTGGTAAAAAAAAATGTCATTCGTAACAAATACTTAAGCGGTTATTTCCTTCTTACAGAAGCACCATGATTACGGAAAACTGGTGTTACTTTACTTGATTCTACGGCAAACTTGGTACATAAAAAATTTAAAGGCCTTAAACATTTTCGGTTGATTAAAAAATCAAACCTAACTCTACTATTAGTTATACTTCTCCGGCTTTATTACTTTAGTAGACTTGGATTTACCATTTTAAAACAATTTGAGTCTCCCTGGTAACTTATTTCCTATATATACGCACGCATATCAAAAATTGGGGAACGATACTACAGTACTAGTTACGTGATAAGAAGCCATCCATGTTGCACGAAAAACCATAATATATCAACTGGGTGGCGATACTGACACCCTAAAGACGAACGCGCACGCACGCCTATGATTCATTGCCGCGACACTATTTGTTGTATCCTTTCACTAAAGGCTACAATTTACAGCTTATTCTGCCCTAGACCTAATTTCTCGGTAGCACAAATAACTTCCGTAGCAAAATAAGTCATAAACGTTACCTGAATTCCGTGTTGAGTAATTGACTGAAAGCTTCGTTGATAGTAGTATTTAATAATAAAAAATGTTTAGATTCTTAATGAAAGCGTGCTTTATCGCGAACAAGATTTACCTTCCATCAAGCTAAGTAAAACAAATGAAGAAATTAACATAAAAATAACCTTTGCATGTCTGACAAGAATAATAATAATTACGCCAGCTGTATACTTACCCAGAAGTTTTAGAACGAAAGGAAATGAACCAGTTAGTGAGTTATAAAAATGTCTGTCTTGCTTGCCGCGTTAATAAAAAGCTGAAGTATTTTATCATACATTTGTACTTTCATGTAAGTACTAACGTTCTTATGAATTACGGGACACATACATCAGTCACATCACCAATCAGTCACGTCAAAAAATAGTTTCTTAGAAGACGTGGGACATCAAAGTCAGTCACGTAAAACTTGGCGCGTCTCAGTCATTTGCATACAAACAGCGACTGATCGGGTTGTGACGGTGCGGTGACGTGACTGATGTGTGTGTAAACCTTTAACAAAGAGAGTTCTCGGCAAACTTCTGGGCCGCCCTGAAGTTGTCTTTCCGATGCGCAAGACACGGATCGGTGCTGATTTTGTATGATATTTACTTCTGCGCAGCTATTGTAGTCAACTTCAGGGCAGCCAAGAAGTTTGGCGAGAACTATATCTACATGAAATAATCTTATAACTGTACAGGGCTATCTATAAATTATGTTACTGTGATATTCTCTTCCTATGTTGTCGCAATACGCAATGTCGTTCGAACAATTACCTGAATATTTTGTTAATAATGTTTGTTAATATTGTTTCGCAAATTATTAAAAATTCTTGTCAACTGTACATATCCAATGTGTTTTGCTTATATATTCCTTCTTCTAATTTTACGTCGCTAATCATCAGAATTTTGTTTTAGGATGGTTGTGTCATATATTACTCGGATATATGTATATATTCACACTGAACAAATATTTGTATGACCTACAGATAGTTGTTCCGGCTCTGGATGTTTGTGTATGTGGGATTATATGTTTGTAAACGCACCCACGATACAGGAATATATTCCTAGTGTGGAGCAAAGCTTAATACATGTATAAAATGGATTACGGTGATCCAAGTGATGGCCTATCTGAGGCAGTCATTCTTTGTATATGTGTGTGTATGCTGGTATTCAGCTGCATCCGGTAAGACCCTAAAGTTTTCTTTTGTTTTTAACTAAAATAACATAAATATTTATTTCTCTTCCACAAAGGTGTCTTAAAAACTACAGCATACAGCACGTCAAACATTGCAAAGTGCTGCCAGGAGAAAACTTGGTGTCTCAGCACATACTCCTGGATATGACACAAGTAGTAAAAATACAGTGTTCAAAAAGCAAAGATCGTCCCCCTCCTAAAATAAAATGGCATATGCTAGAGAAGAATGATTGGGCGAAGAAGTTTTGAGACCGAGTCTTAGACAAAATGATAGAGATAGGGGACATGAAGATCGAAGTGTAAACGAAAGTTGGAAAGAGATTGCTGAGTGTATTAGGTGTGCGGCGAAGGATATTTTGGGAGAGATGAAAGGAAGACCTGCGAGAAATACAGAAGTGCACATAAAAACTTGTACATGGTGTTCATTGACCTCGAAAAGGCATATGACCGGGTGCCCCGTGAGGTTTTGTGGTGGGCCCTTAAGAATAAAGGTGTACCTGGGAAGTATGTACAGTTGGTCCGAGCGATGTACAGTCAATGTAGTACCCAAGTCCGATCTACAGTGGGCACTACTGGCAGCTACAGTGTGGCAGTCGGCTTGCACCAAGGTTCGGCTCTCAGTCCTTACCTCTTCCTGATGGTAACGGACGCGCTGACATCGGACATACAGGAAGAGGCACCTTGGTGTATGCTGTTTGCCAATGACATTGTGCTGGTTAACGAAAGTGGCCTAGAGGTCTAGAGCAGATTGCAGATGTGGTGGCACAGACTGGAGAGTGTTGGCTTGAAATTGAACAGGAATAAAACCGAATACCTGTTCTGCGATTTTGGCGGTCTCTCCAGTTCCGTGCCTATAACTCTCGCTCGAACATCCATACCGATGTGCTCTGACTTACGGTACCTAGGGTCGCTTGTCCAAGGGGATGGCCAGGTAGACTGAGACGTAACGCACCGGATCAACTCGGGATGGATGAAATGGCGACAGGTCACTGGAACAACTTGCGACCCACGGATAAGGGGAAAATTTACAAATCCGTGGTTAGACCTGTCGTATTGTATAGATCAGAATGTTAGGCTGTGAAAAAGATGGATGAAAAAAGATTGCATGTAGCAGATATGAGAATGATGAGATGGATGTGCGGAATGACGAGAATGGATAAAGTGAGAAATGAGTATATTAGAGGAAGTTTGTAAAGTTGCGCCAGTGACAGAAAAGTTGAAAGTAAACCGTTTGTCCTGGTATAGTCATCTGATGAGGAGGGATGAAACGCATGTTACTTAAAGAGTGCATGTTAGGAGTGATATGAAAGAAAAGGGAGTCAGTGATAGCGTGACGGGGGATAGGACGATATGGAAGAAGAAAACGTGTTGCGCCGACCCTAAGTAACATGGGTTAAGGGCAGGAAGATGATGATGGAAGGTGTCTTACAAACTATTACATAAAATTGCAACATTATTTGGCAAGTCCTTTGTGGGAGACTGGTATCTGCACTAGGAAATCCTGTCACACAGATTACCAGCATCCTAATTGCGTAAGTGAATTCGACAAGTTTGACACCCATTATATAGGCGGAAATCCACATCGCGTCTGTTATCTCGCATGTGATTAGTCACCCTTTGCCATGCCCGCATAACTTTCGACTCTAACCCACTCAAACACCGCGGTGTCTTCCTATGCCACTTAATTATGGCGGGAACACGGGCACGCGTAAGCATTCCTCCGCGAACCCGCCGCTCCTCCCTTGGGGTGTAACCCCCATCACTGGCGCACCAGAACTCGATGCTTGTCTTGACCACCCCAGGGATAACACCATTAGGTACATGGTAGCCAGACGACCCCGTGTATGGCACTCCCGGTCCCTCTGTGACGGGTCAGGACAGTGGCCCCGCCTCCTACCACTTTACGACCGCAGGGGACAGAGAGAGCGGCTAACGCTATACCGATACTCCTGCTCCCCTGCGACCCCACCGCATCCGCCATCAGACAGCGACCCCTTGCATGCCGCGGAGGATAGGGAAAGCGGTACAGCGTAATACCGGCACTCCTCTTCCGCCGCGGCCTCCAACCCTCAGCCGCGATACAAGACATCGCGGCTCGCCTCAGTTGCGATACCGGCCAACGGCACCGCAACCTACTTTTTGGCCGCTACGTCGTCGGCTTATCGGCAAAAGCCCTGACGAGCGGCCCCTTCTCGGGTTCCTCTTAGCTTCACCGTGGGCGTCCATGCCACGGCTACTGAGTCCCCCCGCCTCGATAATGCGGGAACCCATCGGGGGATGTTGCTTGAACCTGGCCCAGGATTTATTTATTTTAATGTTTAATTCTAAACAACTTCTCAATTTGAGGAATATAGATCCAAGCGAAATCCGCCTAACGACCTACAAACTCAATTCGGTTCCATTGAATCTGAACAAAATATTTCTCGAAATGACATTTTTATTTTTTAACCGACTTACCAAAAAGGAGGAGGTTCTATGTTCGACTTCATGTATGTTTTTTTTTGATTTTGAAAATTCTTTTTTTGTTTGAAAGAGTATGTTCCCAAATTGATCCCATTTTAATTTGGTGAAGATCTGATTAAGGACTTCGAAGATATACAACAGAACTCTTCAATAAATAACGGCAAACCTCTCGGGATTGCTGCAATCGCATGTCTGTTCATTGCTATTGTCGATTGTTTTGTTGTTGTCATTGTCCATTTCATAACATAACATCACGCCAGTACGCTCTTAAGGGGTACGCAGATCTCTCATTTTACCGGTTATTTTCAAGTTTCATGATATTCGGGTAATCTATTCTGGCGTTATAGGTACCTTACTAAACCACTTGCCTATTAGGTAGGTACAACTAAAAAGTGCAAAATAAAAAACATTTTTGCAAAAAAATACTACTGACTTCCAAATAAAAAACTACAAAGTGAAAAAATAACTTTATTTTTGGAAGTCGGTGTCCTTAACGCAAAAAATTGGTACCTACCAAAGACACCGACTTCCAAAAATAAAGTTATTTTTCACTTTGTAGTTTTTTATTTGGAAGTCGGTAGTATTTTTTTGCAAAAAAGTTTTTTATTTTTTCATAGTCAGAGAACGGCAGCCTCATTGGTGAAGATACTGTTTTCGAAACAGTCGTATTTTTGGCAATACCTTATTATTCAAAGATATTTTGTCATACTCTTTCATGGGGTTAAACCCTTTTCCCTTGCCAAATTCACTTACGCAATCAATTAGGCTGCGGGTTGATCATATCCGCAGGCCTGCTTATTCAGTATAGGTACTTCATGGTACTGAAACAACTTATGATCATGCGAGACAAAAATTGCGGAGGGAAGTAAAATATTGCCCTTTTTATACGTCGATAATACCTGCAATAAAAATAGGCAACGGTAGCCAGTAACCAAGGACTCATTTTGTTTGCTACTGAACCATCCTTGACCCGTCATAATGAAAGTAGAATTTTGCCAGGAAACATCGATTTAAGATGTTCTATAGCTAGCTATAGCTTGAATTTAACTTACAGCAGGCTAATCTGAGGCCGATCGTCCTTTGCAGCCAAACTTTACAAGCTTTTTATTATATATTAGGTACAGGCTTACATTTGACCAGTAACTCACCCAATTTTAAGCGATGAATCAATCGAAGAATTTCTGTTTGTATAAATTGAACAGCCTGTTAATAAATTCGCAGGTTCATCTGATCCAAATACAGGAGGTGTGTGAATACTAGTGCAAGTATGTTTGTAAAAACTGGATTTTGTATGGCATAATTACCGCGCAAAAATAAAAATAAACTTCATGGGAGTCTAGATATTCGTTTAAGTGCATCCTGTGCACTGAAACTGTTTATACGCAATCTGTTATTTCCATTTATTCTTAGTGCGTGCCTGTCCTTACAACCACTTTGAATAGCTAATTTGTTCAGCCAATAGAAATCTTTTAACAACACAGGAAAGTCTTCAACAATTTCGCTAGTCATAAATTCAAGGTTGAACACTAATAAAAAGTTTAACGATCGCAATTCGCAAGTTGTCCAGCAAGGGTTTAGACGCTTCGTCGGATTCACCTCGGGGGCTGGCACCGATATCGCTACACATCGATTTTGTACACAATACTATGTAGTGATTCAGTCGTTACCATGATACTCACCAGCTAGTACGAAATACACAGTACTTTTTATTTTTATTTTCGCCTCAGAATATTTTTTTAACAATGTTATCAACTAAAGTGACAAGTAAGAAATGGATAAGCGAGGAAACTCCAGATGAAGAGGAGCTTTTCTCTCATTGTAGGGAAATGGAAATGGTTTGCTTTGCAGTAACTAAAGTGATATTAGACTCTGATAACAAATGGAAGGGTGCACTTGGCAAAACTAATACTCATTCGTTATCCAATCGGAATTATATTATGGAGTTAGTGAATATACAGGTAAGCTAGCTTTGCAGCTTCTATTAGTTACCTACTAATTTGATGCAAAGTATTAAGAAAATTTGTCTGTTCTGGAGAACAGAACAATTTTCTTAAATGCTCGATCAATGTGGAATTGATACAAGATTTTGAAATATTTTGAATGATTTACTCATGCCGATAATAACTAATGAATTTAAATGAGAAACAAGTAAAAATATAGGTAAGAGCTTTATAAGGAAAGCAAAACAATGTCAGCTGATTCATTCAGCTCCATTTCCAATTGTTAATCGATGGCGTTGTACAAGCCAGAAGGCATTGCGTACTACGTAGTAGGAAGGTACCTATTGTTCAATTTTCTTTATGAATTTCAGGTATTAGATCAAATAATAGAATATTTAACGAAATTAGTGAAATCATTTTACAAATTGAATCCCAAGTTGGCTCGATTGAAAAAAGACAGTGGGTTACTTCTGAGTAAACATAATCATATTTTTGATAAATTATGTAGCATTCGATTTGTGATGTTACAAACTATACATGGGCTTATAACCACAATACTGAATACTTGTCTGCATCGAGAAGACTCGAGGAAAATGATCGAATCGTGCTTAAGGTAAGATCTTTTTTCCCACTGTACTTTTCGAAACTGTTTTTTTTGTGCTTGTCTTACTTCATGAATGTTATTTTCAGTTTGGTGGGAATATACAACGACTTGATCGGTTTAAGTTATAAGAAATTCGCAGCAAAATTTAACATCGGCAGCAACTCATATCCTAACGTTATAAGCGAAACTAAAAATCTCACACTGACGAAGATTGTTCAAGTAAGTATCAAAACACGTTTTTGTTTATTTTTGCCACAAAGTAAAACCTCATGTTTCGTAAGAGAAATTCAAAGAATCTTGATAGGTTGGTGTGGGGAAGGTGATACTAGGTATAGTTCAATACAAACTTAATGGCGCCTCGGAAAACTTCGCAGTTACAAATTCATGTGATAACGGGGATAGGGGTTGGATACTGCGCAGTAACATAGTTCAGAGCCGCCAATAAATTTGAATCAAACTATACCTAGTACCTATCCCACACCAACGGTACCGTATCAAGATTCTCTGAATTTATTCTACAGATAACATCCTCATGGCCTGCGTCAATTTGTATAAACTTACATATCATTGGAAGTTCTGCGCAGTTACTTCCTAATTTACAAACCCTTCCTGAATACCAATCGATACTATTGTTCAGAAAATACACCCTTGAAAGGAAATATATTACACCGCTACCGACATTGAATCGATGGCATAGATAAGTAGGTGATACGAATTACGAACAATAGGAAGAAACATATTCGACGATAAATCTATGACTTTATGATCAGTAAGCACAATACATTCTATCTTATGAAATATTCATTATTCATACGTGGGGCCCCTGAAAAATAACAAGTGGGTGTAATAACGGAGAGAACGAAGATATATCTGTTTTATATTGAGTCTTAATATGAGTTTATTGCCGGAAAAAAGAATTCTAGCAGCATTTTATCTAAAAGAAATATATAACCATCAATTTAGACCTAGACTAACGAAAACAGGGCTTTTCTGCCTTATTTTTTTTCTTCTGGTAATCGAAATTTCAATTTTATTTTAATAAAATATTTTAATAAAAGTGGGAATTGTGGTGTTTACCCTACAGTGGGACAAATTAGGCATATAATAATTATAACTTTGACTTTGCTCAGGTTCTGTCCAAAAGCCGAGCTGAAATCAACTGTCAACGTCTGATAAATTGTCTGGTGAAAGTATATCAACCTGCCCATAACTCCGACAATGATTCAAGTTCTAGTTCTGCGGAGAGTTTGGAAATCTTTCAGTAAGTAATACATAGACATCACAGTAGGTATTCTGTGTCTAATTCTCCAGCTTAGAAGAAGGCCAAAGTTCTTTGGATAGCTGATCAATCGTCAGTCTGCTGCGGGCAGTTTTTTATTAGGGTTCCGTACCCAAAGGGTAAAAACGGGACCCTATTACTAAGACTCCGCGGTCCGTCTGTCTGTCTGTCCGTCTGTCACCAGGCTGTATCTCATGAACCGTGATAGCTAGACAGTTGAAATTTTCACAGATTTTTTTTTTATTTGTGCTGGGTTTGCTCTTGACTCTACAGATGATGTATTTCTGTTGCCACTATAACAACAAATACTAAAAACAGAATAAAATTAAATATTTAAGTGGGGCTCCCAAACAACAAACTTTTGTAAATATTTGCCGTTTTTTGCGGTAATTGTACGGAAACCTTCGTGCGCGAGACCGACTCGCACTTGGCCGGTTTTTAATTATAGGCCCGTCTTTGACCGCTATGGCACTCACGTATCTGAGGTCACATAAAGGCCTTCCTTCCCTCTCTTCCTAGTCTACTGCGATTTTGTTCATTTCTAAAAATTTAATTTGAATTTTCAGCACCCTAACAAAGCACATCACTCCGCCCACCTCCACAATGTCTCGAAACACAGTTGATAAACGTCGAGACGCCTTCATAGTGAATAAAAAACTGAAAATGAAGCAAGCGCAAAGCCTTATAGAGTTGAAGAACGAACACAATAAAAGACTAAACGTATTGGTGACTACGCAGAATTCGGATGCGGAAGTACCGTACCTGTCACTCTTGACTAATGAGTACACTTTAGAGCATATTTTTAACAACGAAGGTAATTTTTACAAATTTCTTATAAGAATTAAGAAAATTACAGGTTTTTAGAGCTTTTCTGTAAAAATACATAAGAGCATTTCGTTTCAGACAATATAAACAGTATACTGCAAAGTGAAGAAATGTACATAGAAATACTTTTAGATACAGTGGCACATATGTCACCTAAACTACTAGGACCAAACGGCGTCAAGAAGTTAAAAAATGGTGAGAAATTCTTAGCCCCTTCTATGAACCGTTTTTGAAAGAGGAAAACGAAGTTACCTAGTGCCTTTCATCAGACACACAGGGCTAGATTAATCGCCACAGTGCCCTGTATCCAAGCCACTTGTCCTAATACAAAACACACACCATAGGGTAAATCTTATAAAGGTTTATTCTTCAGGTCGAATTCAAGCCAGTAAGAAGGCAGCACATAAAGTGACGGAGTACTACCAAAACATACTTTGGGGCGACGTTGGAAGCTGTCTGGAACATATTGTCCTATGGTGGTCTCATTATCCCTTAGCTATGAGGTACAGCTTTTAGTTGTTCGTGGTTTAGTAAAGTTTAATTGATTAAGTTTGAAAATATTTTTGATGGTTTCTTTTAGGTCACCAAACACAAGCCAAAATCTACGCGAATGGTTATTTGCGACTTTCAATGTTAACAGTAAGTATACTTCGTTAATAAGTGTCGAAAGTCTTTTATTCAATTTATAATTAAACTCTTCGTCTATTTCAGATACCCCAGAATTGATATTATCAGCGTTGAGAATACTAGCTGATGCTTTAGGATGTCATGTCACGTCGTCATCTTGGGACAAATATTTTGGGTAAGCCCTATTATTTAAATAATCTACAGATTAAATCAATATTTTTTCCAGTCATGTAAAAATTTGGTTTTTGTTTTGCAGCGCTACTTTGACTACCAATTTACAGTTAACGACGCTAAAAGTCAATCCCGAAATATCTTTATACATTACCGAGGTACGTTTTGTACTATATTGTAATTTTTTATGTGTACCTTGATCATGTTTACACTTAACTGAACAAGATAAAATTACTAATTTAAAAATCCCCCGACTTTAATGTTTATTTCATGCTTTTTAAACTACATATAATATACCTAGTAGCAGACACGCTTCAATCGACAATCTATCGAAACATAATAATGACATACTATCTTGCGAAATAATCCAGATTCTAAGAGTAAAATGCAAATAACTTTTGAACCGCTAAACCGATTTTATTCAAACATAGCTAAGAACACTCTTGACAAAGTCATCTTTCAAACAAAAAAAACTAAATCAAAATCGGTTCATCCGTTTAGGCGCTATGATGCCACAGACAGACACACAGATACACAGCAACACACGTCAAACTTATAACACCCCTCTTGTTCCGTCGGGGGTTAAAAAGTATAAAATCTTGGCGGGTTTTACAGAGTACTGAATCTGGAGCAAGTTTCGCGTTGATGTTGCAAGCTTTAGTGACGCTGAACAACCAGTGTGAGGTGACATGGGACTACATTCTCGGAGCGCCTTTAGAAGACCTACCAATAGTGGAGCAAATACCAATCTTACATCGACTAGGTAAGAAATAGTTACACTGAAGAAAAATACCGATTTTCGTGCTGCAGAGAGGTACCATAGTCTGCTTTCTAACGAAGGATACATCCACAATAGCCCCAAATTAGGGTCAAGGCCGATGACCTGGTTAAGTCTGCGAGAATCCGCTGATTGCGAGACGCACAATACCGGTTGATGTGGCGACATTTGGAGCAGGCCTATATTCAGCAGTGGACATCTTTCGGCTGAAATTCCAAGCTGAAGGCCTTTCGGATGAACATTGAATCTGGATATCCCGAAGCCCAGATACCTTAGTTTAACCTGTTCACTATATTCCAGATCATTCTATCCACACATATAGACTGTGGTGTCTAGCGGAGACGCGACGCCTAGCCAACTTGTGGGAGATGAGAGATTTCTTCCGAATAGCTCACAATGATATGCAGGCGTGTATGGAGCAACTCATCAACTTGAGGTTTGCTGATCATACGGTGACGATCGAATCAGGTAGGTAATTTATTAGGTATGTTTTTTTTTTTATTGAACTGAAAAGAGATCTATTATTTACTTTACATTGCAGGAAAAATTGGAGTTCACGAAAATGTATGCGCCAAAATGAGAGAGAAATTAGTATCGGAAGTAAAAGTTAATATACAAAAACTCAAGGTAATGAAATAACTGCTTTAAAAGAACTCTAAATCGGACAGAATTGGAGAAATGTATCATTGCCTTATTAGTAATGGGGTCCTTGCCATAGCCTTCGCCTTTTTGGTCCCGCAGGGGATTTTTTTATTTCTTCTCTCGTGTATCCTTTGCGGGTCGTAAATAAATATTTTTTCATTCTTTCCTTAGTTCCTGATTGACTCTATGTTATATGCACATAAAATATTCCTCATGGGCTGGCTATATCATTGGCGCATTATTTCAGGAAGCAACAGAGGAGATAACTCAAGTCCTATCATCGGTGTGTGCGACCACAAGTTTGGCTCACCTGACAATGATATTCCCGAGCAATGCGGAATGGCGGCTCGTAACAAGACCGCCACAGACCATCCAATCAATTTATGTACATGAGTTCCTAAGTAAGTGCTACTACTCATAAATTGGACGGCAGTATGGAAAACGCAGAAAGCGATAAAACAAAAAGATTTTGATGAGTGACGATGAATGACGAGTGTACCTAAACTTACCTTTTTTTTTAAAGCTTTTGTACAAAATTCAGTCTTATTGAACAAAGTGACATTGACGTGTATCAAAAGGTTGTCGTCAACAACCAAGCTATATTTTTTTTAGACTTGGGTACTAGTCTTTTTGCCAATCATTAATTGAAAGTAATTCATTTATTTCTACTACACTACAATATTCTTACCTTCCTGCAAGGAACATCTACACTTAGACATAAACTGTATTGTTAACTCATTTACTGCAATAAATACAATAATGATATTATTTCTTATTACAGTTACTACTTGTCACTTAGCAGATAAAATATATAATGGCAACACTATGCTAAAGAAATGAACTAAAAAATCAAATAACTTTTTATTTATTATGTTTTTTTTAATCTATTTTGGACCAGGCCTAATTATACTTTAAAAAACATAGACAATTAATAGAATGTCTTTCGTATATAACTCACTTTCTGACGCTCAAATATAAGTCAGCTAAAATTTCGCCATTGTTCTTTGTTAGAAATTCAAAACAGTTTCAATTTTCTAATTTTCAAAAAACTTTCGCTTGATTCGTTGCTCCGTAACGCCGTCTAATACCGATTTTTATGTAATTTATGCAGCCAAAAAACTAGCCCTAGTTGTTGTATGGATTAAACTGCTTATTTATTTTCAGATACAATGTTATTGCCAGTTATAACGGCTACACAAGACATAACAACTTTGAACATGGTGCTCCGACTTATGGGCGAGTCTTGGCTGCATCACATCTACGTTGCTAAAGTTAAATTCACGTGAGTATTTTGTAGAAGACAAATCTTAAAACAATTTTGAAAAGCAGTTGGGCTTAATAAACTTTATATCATTTTTAACAGCAAGGATGCAGCTATGCAACTTCTGCATGATTTTAACGAAGTAAGGAACTGGCTGAATGACTGCAAACATCTTGCCACTGCATCGAGAAAACAAATGCTACAGAACGAGGTTTTAAGGTACAAAACAAGTCATTTTGAACCTTATGCTATTTAATGAAGGTCTAAATTACAACGACTTATTTTTTATGTCTTCAGGAGGTGTGAAGGTGTGGGTAGATTGCTATTGCACGCTCCTGGAGATCTCATATCGATGCAAGACTCCACCATGCAGTCTGCCCAGCAAGTTCGAAAGGAGGGTAAGAAATACCCTCCCCCCCTCCCTCCTTGGGAGGAGGGGGAGATCTTATTACCCAGTCTTATGACAAGAGGAATTTGTTCAAGACCTAGAGTTTTGAACCAGCATCAGGCAATAAAATAATTCGTATAGAGTCGCCCTATAGTATTTCAATTTAGACTGATAGGTCGACCGGCGGTGAGATGGGCAGACGACATTGTTGCCATCGCAGGTAGACCCTAGATGAGACTGGCACAGAAACGTGGGGATTGACACAATAAAAGATTGACCTATGTATGTATGATGTCAAAGTCAAATATATTTATTTCAACTACCCGCGGCCACCAAGCGGCACTTTTGAACGAGGAAGAGGAGAGGAGGAGGAACGTCAACAATAAAAATTTACAAGTTATAAAAATTGATTCTAACATGCATTCGGAAAAGTAGCTGTTATGGAGAAGAAAGCACAAGAAACTCCTTACTTACTCTTTTAAAAAAATAAGTCATGTACAATATTTACATAAGTACATACATTAATAAATTCATATATGTGAGGACGATGCACCCAGAATAGCATTACACACTATACAGGAATAAAGGTATAAAGTACAGTAGTTCTGTACAGGTATAAATTATTAAAAGTACTCACACATATACTGTGCAGTTATATACTACTACTATAGGTACTACAAAAACAATAACATCCGAAGCAGTTAAGTTATGACCAATCCCAACTGATGGCGCCCGTTCACGAACATGACGCATGAATCGGCACCACCCAGCTCAATCAAAATTTAAGGGAACCGAATGATCCAGCCCACGTGCCATCATCAGAGAGACATTCATGATACCTTAGCGGTGGGCGAAGTCGGGGTGTGAATGATCGTGGCGGGATACATGACTCTTTTCGCGAGGGTGTAAGCTGTAATACACTACACGAATCAAAGGAACTCGTTCAGTTTTATTTACAAAAACCGTTTGTGTCGAATGTCTGACTCCTAAAGAAATTCAGTTTTCGCAGCGCAAAGATTTTTTTCCTATTAAGGGTATTACTAACTCACTCCACTGTCCGTCTGTCTGTCAGTCACCAGACTGTCTCTCATGAACCGTCATAGCTAGACAGTTGAAATTTTTACAGATGATGTATTTCTGCTGCCGCTATAACAACAAATACTAAAAACAGAAATATAAATATTTAAGTGGGGCTCCCATACAACAAACGTGATTTTTTTGCTGTTTTATGCGATAATGGTACGGAACCCTTCGTGCGCGAGTCTGACTCGCACTTGGTTTTTTATTTCTGTTTATTAAATGAAACGGTGGCTTATTCTAAAGACCGACACGCTCTTAACATAAAGTTAATTTTACTCTTTCCAGTGACAGAAAACGACACTCCAGAACAACTGATGCCTGCCGAGATGTATGTCCCCAACCAAAAGCAATGGCTAACATTACGCGCTAAGAAAATGAAAGGACCAATCGCTTTTACACTATGCTGCATCGTACTAAGTTGATGTAGGTAGAAAATATAATAAATAAAATATATTACATCATTCTGTGCCTTTTATTTATTTTTTCATAAAATTAATATTGAGATGTACTTAATAATTCTACACATAAAAATTAATATATGGAATCTATTTAGAGTGTGCGGAAAGAGAACCGTCGTGGCGTAAAATGGAACTAACATTATGATTTTTATAAAACTATAATCATATTACAAAAATCACTCAAAACATTATAACGGTATTACTAACATAGTTTCAAAATATCAAGATGTTACAGTCCCACTATAATAACGTAACTGTGTTGTCAACATAACAAACACGGTAATCAAAAACAGCTGCGCCCTTAAATCTTATGACAGTTCTCTTGCCGCACAGACTCTAATATTATTTTGACAGTTCGTTTAACAATATATATGTATTTGATATTTCACATTTTAAAGTCTCCTATGTGCTAAAACAGGCCATAAACTATTTCATCAGTATCCGTTTAGCAGGTTCTGTGTGATTGAAGCACTTTTCAAGTTAGTATGGTTATACAAACATTCACATTTAGAATATTAGAAGGATTCCTTTAAATATTATGAAAACAGGCCCTATTGACTGCATTACATTAAAATACACAGAAAACAACGATACTATATACAATCATATCTCAATTTAAAAAAATATGTACTATACAATAATAGTAGTTTATGCAATGGCCATATAATAGGGGTTATTAAAACACGAGCGTAGGTTTATCAAATGAGGCGAAGCCGAATTTGATAATAATATTACGCGAGTGTTTTAATACCTAATTATATGCCGTTGCATACACTACTTTATCTTCACTCATACAGTTGAAATAAAACAAAAGTGGAAAGGTAAAAATATTTGGTATGGCGGGCAATTTAGATTCTCATTGCGCAGCGCGCGCATCCACAGACAATGAAACTTCTTTATTACAGCCCATACGCGCCAGAAAATTAAAAAGTAAAAGTGTGCTATAAATATTAAAAAGTTATTTTATGATGCAGTTGTTTGAAAATCGAAGGAAAATGTTGAACTGTAATGGTTTTTTTTTTTAAATTTTACCTATCCACGAATATAAAGTACGTGTTTATACAATATTTTTTGAATTCGTATTTGGAACATTACGTTGTGAGTGTAGATAAAAGACTATATAAGCGAAGCGGAGAACTAAAATTGTATCATCTACATACAAGGAAAGACTAATGCATGTTTTCTCTCTTACATGGTCGCCGCGAGTTTATAATTATTTTTATTTTACTTGTTTCTTCCTTTATCAGTTTGTTAAAACAATGTGTACGTATTTATCTCCAAGTACATTTTAGTGTTTGTTGAATTGATTACACCTCCCAAAGGTACGAATCAGTGACTCGGAGGTTAAAATACCAATTAGACTTATTTAAAACTAAATTTCAATTCATTGATATTGCTTTCAAAACACTACTTGACTGGCAAAGCTCTCGTGTTGATTAAAACATTTAAATATATTTTATTAAGATGCTTAAAACTAATAGACATTCTGAGTTTACAGATTCAGTCAATCAGTCAAACAGTCTTGATCAGCATCAATGAGGGTTTTCAAGAATGTTCACGCCACCATTTGGCGCTACATTGGCGAGAGGTATTAGAAAACGTAACTTAAGCCATCAACTTGACTTTGACGTCAATTTGACAGTTTGACTAATTTCAAAAAGCATAAGCATTTGACAGGGACCTGGACGGGAGAAGTCTCAGTGCTGGCACCAAGTGTACTTAATTTCAGAAAACCATCATTCATGCTTCATCAAGTCAAATTGCCTACTTACTGTTCGTTTCTAGCAATGGATGGGGCTTCGTACTGCGATAGAGCGACACATACTACAGAAGCCAAAATGTCAAAAGAGAGCGTACTAGTCACGAGTCCCATGGCTAAATAACGTACCCGTACATTCAGGGTGTTCTTGTATCTTTAGCCATTTCTATCACGCAGACGTGCAATTTACTAAAGTACACGGAAAAGAGGAACTTACAAAAAAGTTTGCTTACGCGGTAAAACCTACATCTCATAAAATAATATTTAACAATTAAAAAAAGGCAAACAGGCCGAGAATAAAGAAAATACTTCTCGCTTGAACGTTAACATCTCTTGAGTGACAGATAGAAATAGAGATGCGGCAAAATACTAATGAAGAATGATTTTCTACCTAAGGGCCAGCGCATACCGAGTAGCAAAATGCTTGAGCGATATGCATTTTTTTACTCTGTTCTTGTTTTATAATTTCCTTGACTGCTTATAACATGCACGAGAATTCTAATGTTAAATATACGTTGACAGTTAAGCTTATTCATCACTATTCGTCCGAATCCGAATCAGACCGCCTACACTTTTCCTTCAACTTCTCATACAGATTCCTCCTAATGAGATCCTCTTTAATATTCTGCATATCGCTTAAAAGACTGCTTACCTGAACGTTGTTAAATTTATCGCTAGGTACCGAGGAATCGCTGTCTAGACCTGAATCGTCGTCAGATTTTTCCGGTGCCGCGATTTCTTCGTCCGTCAACGCGTGGTTGGATTCTTCAGAGCTTTCGTACTGCGTGTCGAGGCGGTACGCTTTGGGGACTTTGTCGTCGATACGTTTGCGTTGTCTAGTCGCAATGGAGTCTGCAGGACTGTTAGGCCTGCCGGCGCGCTTCTTCTTTCGCCGCATGCTGTTTGCGATGACTCGCTTCTGGTGGTCCAGTTGGGGGAACAGTTCTGTGCAGAGAAAAATATATTTGACAACTTTTGTGCTGATTGGTTTAATGCTTGATACGTAATTACTTGACCCCTTTTGTTGGCATTTTTTCTAGAAATAATTTGAATGGTTTATGCTATGCCATCCCGTTATTACAAGATGATGTTGAGTGCAATCGACAAGTTAAAGAAAAAAAAAAGGGTGAAAATAAAAGTGTAAAATACTTAGGGGCTCTTTTTCAATGAGCGAACGTTGAGAAGTGTTAGTTGACAGCCTCATTAAAATTAATGAGATTTGTTTTGAGTAGTTTTTGTCCGTATATCCTACTAACGTATCGTACTTTAGTTGGAACCTGCAACTCAACGTCCAAGTACATATTTTGCGTACGGGCGGAATAAGTGGGTCATTCGATCCACCCCAGCTCTTCAAGGTAGACTAGCAGTGTCCTGATGTCAGCACTCTGCTTAGCCCATCACCATACTCTCCACTGCGACAGTAGGCATACATACCGTGCGCACAACTCAGCGCTTTCTCCGCGGCGTTCATCTCAGCCTCTTGTATGGAGTGGCCGCGCGCCGCCGCCAGCCTCTGTCCGCGGAAGTACACGCCCACTGTGTATACACGCGTGTTCGTTGGGCCCAGGCACTCGATCACCCTGTCAATTTATAAGTTATGTTAGTACCGAAATATGGATAAATAAGTCGTTATTACATCCACCAGACACCTGGAAATTACAGATGTGTAATAAAAATACTGTGGGCCCACAGTTAGCTCATCATGGTTTGTAGGTAATGCATATAAAAATCTATACTAATATTATAAATTCGAAAGTAACTCTGTCTGTTACCTTTTCACGCCTAAACCACTGAACGGAATTCAATGAAATTTGGCATGGAGATAGATGGCATCCAGAGGAAGGATATGGCTACTTTTTGCTAAAAAAATATGTAGGGAAGGGTAGGAAGGTGGGTAGGGTAGATAGTGTTGGTAGGGTAGGGTTGGTAGAGTAAGTAGTGTAGCTGGGGTTGGTAGGTATGTAGAGTAGGGTATGTAGGTTGGTAGATAGGGTAGATACTGTAGGTAGGTAGGTATCTAGTAGACGAGAGCGAAGCCGCGTGGGACAGCTAGTAGTTTTCATAATTCTAAGTATTATTCTTAATTCAAGTTCCATATTAGCCATCTAGATTGCAAATGACAATGACAAGCATTTCCGCCTTCTAAGAATTTCGAGTTTTTAGACAGGATAGGCAGAAAATTTTAAATGCTGTAAACTTACCAAAATACTTCACATTGGTTTTGGTTCGTCGCCTTGTTCATTAAACAATGATGTAGGTAACTAATTCCCACCACAAATATCCGTAGCTTGACTGATTTTATAGACATATCAATTTACGGATATTCAAAGTGTTCGATCGTGATGGTCGATGTATTTGCAAAATTAAATATACAGGCTGTTTTTCAAGTGGGCGTGGATGGCCAAATCCTATGAGGAATAGCGAAAAACACTCAAAGTAGTCACAAGGCCGATTTTGGTGAAAACTAAAACTACTTCATAAATTTTTGAAAAATTAATCGAACCCGTTGATATTAAAAAACACACATTCTGTATTATTACACCATCCGATAATGTCGCCAAAAAGGATAAAAAGCTGGGAAGAAATGACATACGGCAAACTTAAAAAAATACTCATTTTTAACATAATACTTATTTTACCTATGTTAAGTACCTCCCTATTAAACCATGAAAAGATGGCCATTATTTTCAACAAATAGCCGAATTCGACAACTTTGAGTGTTTTTCGGTATTCCTCATAGTTTCGGATTTGGCCATCCACGCCCACTTGAAAATCTCAATCTGTATAATAATAATATTGATACATATACCATAAAAAACATATTGTTGCTAACTCAATCATGACTGCTTCTCAGAATGTATGTAGGAACGGGAAAATAAAGATATATACTGTGGCACATGATGAGAGGGGCACATGTTTTCCTTTTTGATGATACATTATCTTTAGATGCACTGGAACCCTCACAAGATGCTCAAAATTGCGCTGTCAACAGAGGCCTAGTGTACAAATTTGACAAATATAAAAAAAAGTTAAAAATTTCTTAGCAGATAAGGCTTATTATAATATAAATGAGTTTTTAAATGAAAAATATTAATAAATTTTATACTAATTTATATTTTTGAAATTTATGTGCAAATAAATGATTACTTACTTACTATAAATGAAAATAGGAAAAAATAGGGGCAAAGTATATATCTTTCTTTTTCAGTTTATAGAATAGAGTCTGGCAAACGAAAGTAGAGACTGAAAAAGCGCGGCAAATTTAAAAAAATATCAGCATAGCAACCCTAAAAACTAGTATGAAATACCTGGAATAACCTAATTTGATACTTTAGAATTATTTCTTTTACTTCGGCTGAATAAAAATACTATAGGTACTTTAGACAGGTAATACTTTAGATATTATGTAACAAGATAAATAATAAAAAAAAACCTATTCTTTATTAATTTTGGTTTATTCACACCACACGTAAACAATCTTGTTTTTGTTTGAATTCGGCGTTTTTATTCTGTTGTTTTTCTTGATATTTAGACATCATGCGAAAAAACATCTCCCGTAATCCACTTTTAATCGTTTTATTAATTTTTCACTTAATGAATGCTATTATCAAGACTATAAGAAATCAGGTTGTCATTTGTATAACATTGCCATATAAAAAGATTGCAAATAATTCGAGTGTCTACTTTCGTTTGCCAGACTCTATCTTTTAAATTGGTCCAAAATTGGAGGAGGAGCTAGGCGAGAGCCAAACCTCAAATTATGACTTTTTACTTAGGAAATACAGTCGGATGTCTGCGACCGCATTTCCTCATAAAGGAACGCTTCTTTGGCGGCCTGAATAAGTATATCCCGCGGAAGTGCGAGGATCGTGGCTTTTTAAATGCTAAGACCCTGCACAACCACGAGGTATTACGGAATACTTCCAGAAAGCCGACGTGGATATGCATCGAGATGTGGTAGCGGTGGACAAGTGCCTTACCCCGCTCTCCTTGGCTAACAAGAACTGGCGCAAACCTATAGTATTAGATACTAAAGACTGCAGGTAGATATGGCAGAGCAAGGAGCTTCACGGGCGCTTCTACTGGGTCCTCCATGGGCCCGATGTAGATCTCTTAGCGTCCGTGGCCTGGGTGCGATTTGGTGACCTTTTCGGGGAAACCTATGGACGAAGTTATGATGACGAACAACTACCGGAAATAGATTGAGAAGGACGGCACGGTTGACTTCTGTCGGGCATATCACCGACCGGGGGAATCAATCTGTCACAATATCTGCGGTTGTTCTAGTCTAGCTAACGGAGACTATTTGCATAGACACAACCTTGTAGCCAGGATTATCCATCAGCAACTTGCTCTTAAATATAACCTTGTGGAATCGGAAGAACCGTACTATAAGTGTATGCCCGACCCAAACTTAAAATTGGCAATATAATGCTGTATTGGGATCGGTCTATCATCGCTGACAGGACTATTGTTGCCAATAACTCTGAGATAGTTGCGGAATGATTGTTGATATAGCCGTCCCACATGACGAAAACCTAGTGAAAGCTAAGAAAACTAAGTATCTTGATCTGGCTCGCGAGGTTGTTGACATGTGGGTTTTTAATACAGCAGTCATTGTGCCGATAGTTGTGACGGCTAATGGCATAATAGCCAAGACCCTCGACGAACACCTGATGAGGCTCTCGTTGGGCAGTTGGATCAAGAACTTGATCCTAATAAACGGTACTCCTGGACACTTTCTCAGGAGCCCTTACCACCGGTAACTTGTGCCCTGTTCCGATACCGGTTGGGTACTATTTTTTTACTGATTTACTTAAAGGTTTTTTTTCTGTGTTTTCACCGATTTCGCCGTCAATTGTGGACCGGTATTGAATTCTTTGAAAGAGTGTTCTTTGGAGCGTGGTATTTGACGTAAAATCTTCACTTGCAACACTATCTGGCTTTCTAATTCGTTCAATCGATTCATATATCACCGACTTTGGTAACATTTTAGTGAGACACCAGTAAAACTGAATGACAATTTTTTTTTTTAAATGCTTCTCTGGTTTTTGAAACTACATATATAAAATCAATAAATGAAATAATAATATGGTACCAGCCATATAACCATCCTCACAAACCCTAGCATTTCCAATAGTAGAAGGATAAACATAAGACATACTTGTAGACCGGTATATCGGGCTCCCCGCCCTCCATGGAGCGCAGCGTAAGGCAGCACTGCTGTAGCTTGGACTTGGGGTCGTTCCAGTCCTGGTTCATGATGAATTCCTGCAGGCGCGGGAACAGACAAGCGTTGCAGAACGCTTGGCAGTAGTCTAAGTCCTGGAATAACGGGGTTATCTGTAGTATTTGCCTGGGAGGACAGTGTTAGTCTGATAAATTGATTTAAAGTTAGCGAAGTTAGTTTGATAATCGCAAATCGGCTGGTGGGAAGTCTTCAGGATAGGTGGAACGAAGATCTTCGCAGGGTCTCTGGTAGCAAAAACAGGCACACCTGCCGAATGATGTCGAGAAAAGCCAGCTCCAAAATGAAATAAGTTAAAGTTAGGGAGAGAGAGAATGAGAAAGCAATACTTTTTTTAATTTTAGCCTATATTGACCCATTGCTGAACAAAGCCCTCCCCGAAATTCTTCCAAGTATCCGTTTTCTGATTCACCTCGGACCAGCCCCCGCAGTGGGTGCTATACCTACTTAATATACTTACTTTATCTATATACAAGGCGCCAAGGAACGCCTCGAGCAGATCGGCCTTATGTTTCTTGGTGGTAGGTTTTGCTTTAGGATTGTTGTATATCGCGTACGTAGACATGTTGAGGTCGTCGCACACCATTGATTGGGTTCGGTTGTTGACTAGAGATGACCGGAGTAGCTGTGAACGTAAAGTAGATGAATTTAATATGAGTGTGTTAGAATTTGAAGTATGTGTGACGTCATTAAATCATGAATTTTAATTTTTCAAGTCACAATGGTTTGCTACATAATATATACCTGTCATAAGCAGCCGGTCGGTCGGTTTGTCGGTAGCTGTTGTAAGCAGCTACCGACAAATGTCTAAGTACCTACCTAAATTATTATTGTATTGTCAATTACCTACAAATGTAAAAGAGTACCCACCTCAGTAAATACATATTGTTTTGTGTACAGGAAATAATTCTAAACATATATTTAAGCGACATTGATGATATTCCTATAAATTATTACGTAATTTGTAATGATCATTGTGATGTATCCTGGCTTTTATATTGTTATTTTAGTATTATAAGTCCTTTGAAACAATTAGTACAAAACTGTCTGTCAGTATCAATATTCATTCGAATATTGATTAAGAATGACTAAAGAGGCGATATTAAATTCCTTAATTGTCTTGTTACGTTTTAAAACAGTTTCACTACATAAGAATTGATTATTGTTAGTAAGATTATTTAAAGCAATATAGAAAATGGCGGGATACCACGCCATTTTCTCATATTGGACGTATTGAGACACAGACAGACCCGTTATTATAAAATATTGTGTAATTGATAAGCAGACTTACTTTTTTTGTGAACTACATGCCAGTACAAGCCAGATATATTATTATTATCAATACTTTATTATGGCCTTTATTCCTAATATGTCAAATTGATTTAAGGGCTATGGCTATGTTCTTTGCCTTATCCTTGTTATTATGATTGTATAATATTGTAAATACCTTGTGGTTGTAAAAGGTATCGATAAATACTATGAAAGAGCTTCCGTGGTGTTTGTTGCCCTTCTTCTCCACGAGAACTAGTCTAGCGAAATAGGTGGTAAGCTCACTGAGCCTCTTCAATATGAATTAATTGACAAGCCTTATTTAAATAAATACCTAGTGTTGTCTTTCTGTGTTTTTATTCATAAAAACCTTTCCTTAAACACCACATACATAGGAACTCTAATACACAGTAAATAATCAACAACCATCTTGATTTTCAAAGCTTGCTACTTGGTAGATATTAATAGTTTTATATAGAGTTGCATTCACGATTCTAACAAGTGCAGAATTAGTGGGACCGCTGATGTTGTTGTGGAAAGATAAAAGTATTTTTATGGCTCGAGCTTAGGAAAGTTTTTACAGGCAAAAATTAGAACCCTTAACGGCTTTCTTACTCCGAAGACTCTCCGAAGATTTGTCTGATGCCAACAACTGATTTCTGTAGAACGTCAACGTTCACAGCAGTGGCCTATGTAGGGCTGCTAATGGAATCTTAGTTTTGTTACTTACCGTTTCTAACAGAGTATCTGGAGGGTGACCATAAGCTATAAGGGTAAAATTATTTTGAGTGTGTGTAGGGGACAGATGTATATGACTTGTTTACATCTGTCACTTACGCGATCTCAAAATAACCTTACTCTAAGAGCTTATGGTCAACCCCTAGATGTGGGAAGCATAGACCTACTAGCCCCTTTTCTATTTATTAGATGAAACACTAGGAAATGGTGACGGGCGGATGTTTTGGGGGACTACTTTTATGTAGAACTTCAATATTCAAAAAGTGCTGCTTTTCAGCATAATTTGAATACTTTTGATTAAAATTGTAATGTTACTCACAGACAGATGTCCCTCGTGATGGTCGGGGAAGTGTCGGTACAGTCTGTCGGACACAACTAGCTGCAGCACCGTGTCACCGAGGAACTCCAAACGTTGGTTGGAGCCGAGTGTCAAGTGTGTGAAGCCCACAGAACGGTCCGTGAATGCTCGAGCCAATAGACGAACGTGTTTGAACTGGACGCCTGAGGAAAAACATCGTCACCTTCAAGAACTGCATTATCAGGTAAGCAGAGTTTATAAAAATACAGTCGCGTTCATGAGACATGAGACAGTGTAGACAAAGTTCAAAATCAGATGCAGTTTTAAAAAGCTATTATAAGCTATAACTCTTATTTTTTCGTCGTTTTGTGACACCGACTTCCGAAAGTTACAGTTTACACATTGGTGCTGTTATTCGTTAAGGAGGTCGGTTATATGTTCCATATCTTGACAACTCCGGAACCGATTTTGATGAAACTTGTACTATTCCCTAACTTGAGAGATACCTAATCCAATAAAAAATAATTATCATGATCATATTATTAGTTTCGGTGAAATTCGTGGACAAAGATACTTACATACAACCATACACTTATGAAATATGGCACTCGTATTTAGAAGCCCATGTAGAGTAACATATGAATATTATGCAATTCCAACAACATTACATACATACATTTCGAATTGATAATCTAGTTTTTTAAGAAGTCGGTAAAAATTAATTTGACAACATACCGATAGAATTTTCGAAATTTGTAAGCTTCTGCAGAAACTCAAAGTCCTTGATATATTTCCTGTCACCGAGCGGCTCTTGTTCCTGCAGCGGATGCGCTCTGTCCTTCATCCATACTTCTAGCATATCTGGATCGGTGTGCCATAAGGCCAGAGCGAACACGCGGTCTGCGACCTGGATAGAGACGATTTACTCAGTAGAGCAGGTAAAGACAATATCAAACTTCTTTTAAGGAACTATAGTCTTGTCTGTCTTTGGAAGCATAACGATAGCTATATTTTCTGAAATATAATTTAATAAAAGCAAACGTACGTTTTACTCATCTTTACTGTGAGTGGAAACTTACAGTTGGTCCTCATTTTATAGAATAAGTAAGCTTGTTATTAGCTGGGGGATGACTGTTAGCTCTAAGAGTATGGTTATTTTGATTCTGCGTAAGAGACAGATGTATACAAATCATATACATCTGTCCCTAACACACTCTCAAAATAACCTTACTCTAAGAGCTTATGGTCACCCACCTGAACACAATAAAATAGTTAAAATATTAATCTGAATGCTTAGCCCAAAAAAAATTTTCGTTATTGGCTAATTTCTAAGAATTGAGGTTATAAACTTGTCTCTGAATCTTGTTAAGATTTGTCCAGTAATACATAAATCTTAAAAGCCGTTAAGACTGTAAAGATCTCGGTATATCGTCCATTTTTCGGTTTTGCTCCGCCTGCCTCGCTTTTGAGTAAAAGTAAAAGCAACTTGATTTGTGTTGTTTAATCCTCCACTTACATCTATCCCAGCATCCAAGAACAGTGATCCCATAAGGGCTTCGAAGCAGTTGGCCATAGCGTGTCGCATCACTACCTCGCGACACAGGTCCGAACCGTGCGCGAATAGCATGTAGTTCTCCAGTTCTATGTTCTGTAACAAAAAAGATTTATTTTCATAACATTGCTTCAACTTTATCAGCCTTTTTAATGTTTCCACTGCTGGGACACATGCCAGCTCTTTGTTAGTGAGAGTGGGCTATAATCCACCGGCAGGCCCAGCGCGGATTGATAGATTACACATATCTTCGAATTTTTTATTCTAGAACATGCCGGTTTCCTCAAGATGTTTTCCTTTACCGTTTTAAGAGCAGTGCAGTGGTGATGAAATAAATTAAACAAAGTAAAGCGCCTGCTCGGGTTTGAACCCACGACCTACAACTCGTAAATCGGGGCTGTAACCACTGGGTCACCACTGCTCTCACAAACTTTGATTACGAAAAATCAATTCAAGAACAACAGTTCTCGAGAACTTGGGCTGCGAACTTGGGCGAACTTGGGCGCAGCTGGCAACACACACTTGTCTTAGTGTGCTTTGACCCTAATACGCTGTTGGCGGACTGTTTGGCGCAGTCAGATATGTGGCCTCCTACTGCGGATTTCACTTGGTAAGTCCAGCGCATAGGTGACCCGCCACGCGATCTGGTTCCCTCCACTTTTCCCTGTACGACCAGCCGGTCTGTCTGTAAGATGTCTATACCCTATTCTTTATCAATCTTACCTTAGCCAGCTGCGCCAGATGCTGGTTCTGTACAATAGAAGCCCTGTAGGTGGCAAGCCCTCCCTCGGCCAGCCCCGGGAACATGCGGAACAGGTGGATGGACGAGAGGAACTCCACAACGGCATCTCCAAGGAACTCCAGACGCTCGTTGTGCTTTATGTCCGATTCTGTCTCGTTGTTCTTGCCGAAACGGGACATTATGTTTATCAGGGTTACGATACCTGGGGAAGAGTGAAAAGCATTTATTAACAAGTTTCTTGCATCATAATGAGAGTAGATAAAAAGCATGTGTCCCGTATATTGACATATTTTTTAAGGTTTGAAGAACACCTAATTACGGAACCATAGAAACAAATGAATGCGTCTAAAGCGGCGTCCGGCGACAGGGCATTTGTAATCTATAGTAATATTATAAAAAGGTAAACTTTGTGAGTTTGTAGGGGGCAATCTCTGGATCTACTGAACCGATTTAGAAAATTCTTTCACCGTAGAAAGTTGCGTTATTCCTGAGTGACATAGGCTATAAATTATTCTCAAAAAAATTAGTGATCCTTATGAAAATTGCAATAACGTAACCCAAAATAGCAAAATTTCGCCTATAAAATTCATTCTATGGCGTGCGTTGAGAAAAGTTTTGATGATACATAACAAATATGTACTATATGATTAAAGTATTATTAACTACACAAATGTCTGCGGGCGAATATATCTAGCTATCATAGTTAAGTCACAATAGCAGCTTTTATGTTCTACATTTCGAATCGCTCGCATCGAATAGTTTAACAAATTGGTAGAGTAGGTATGGTAGGTAGGTAGGGTAGGTAGGTAAGGTAGATGGTAGTTAGGTAGCAAGTTGACGGGCGCGAAGCCGTGGGGGTCAGCTAGTATAAGTATAATTAAAGTTATCGGTTTTTTTTCCGAGACGCATAAGACTACGGCTGTAGGAATTTTATTTGCGAAAAGAAACTCGTGTTCAATCGCGTTCTGGAATAAATGACGATTTGTCCATACTGTAAAAAAAAAATGAAAATCATAACTCACCCTTTTTCCTAGTATAATGTATCCTCCTATCTCCGTACTCCGGCTGCCGTATCCCACAATTGGTCAAACTATTCCTAGCATGATCCGGGTTCGTTCCAAAGTTCTCCCTGTACGAAGGGTGTGTCAGGGCCGTTTGTAACAGTGCCCTTTGTTTGAACACGTAGCCTATCTTCCTCTCGAGACTGTCCAGGGATTTGTGGAAGCGCAGGTGTCTGACTAGAACTGGGATTAACATGGCGTGCTGCAAATGGAAGTTTTAGTGATAAGGAGGTTGATCTTCTAATTTTCTTGGCTGTTTGTTATTTGTATATTATCTTAACATACTTAATATTATAAATACGAAATTTTGGATGGATGTGTGTATGTTTGTTACTCAATCACGCTAAAACGGCTGAACTTATTGGATGAAATTTGGCACAGAGATAGATTAAAGTCTGGAATAGCACATAGGCTATTTTTAAGCCCGGTATAATATTCCCTTGGGATAAGAAAATACTTCTCACGCGGGCGAAGCCGTTGACATAAGCTAGTGATTAATGAATGCAAAGTAACCTGGAAAAACTGGTTGTAGTGGGAAAAGTGGATGGATAAAGAACGCGGACGTTCACCTACTCGCTGGTCAGATCAGGTCAGGGCCATTACAGGACTCACAGTGACGACTACCCTGAGAAGAGCCAAAGACAGAGTAGCTTGGAAGATGCTCGTCAGTGACTCCGTCAAAGCTTTCCAAGACAGGCACGAAATTCAGCAATAAAGAACACGGATGATAAGAGAATGCAAAGTACTTTGTTTTGGAAGTAGTTATTGTTTACAGTCAACCTGCATTTTCAAACCAGCTAGGTCAAAAAAACAAAAGGGAGGTCCTTTTGCCATTCAAAACCTCTATAATGTGATTTTTTATTTCGTGGACTAAACTGACATTTGGGGGGTTGTCTCTTTATCGTTACATTAAAATAGTGTCGTACCCTAACTATCCTGAGTGATCGAAAGTTAAACGAAAATCGAAGTAGATCGAAAATGAAACTATTTCGCGGCATAAAAAATAATTTGTTTAGTAACTAGCGGCCCTTATTTAGTTTCTACTCATTTATGTCAGACTTAATTTTATCGATTACATTTATTTTATTGTTGATTTCATATTTAACACAATAAAAGTTAATGTACTATGTGTATGAATACACATATATTTAAATATATTACGTTTATATTCATAAAACATTTATTTACACCAATTAGTAAAAATAAATTCAGGAGTCATGTCACATCGATTCGATGAATCACTTATGATAGAGCCTTACCTACAACACTATGCTCCGCGCTTGCAACATTTAAAAAAAATAAGGTCAATAGCAGCTGTCAGTTTAGTCCACGAAATTAAAAATCACAGTGTACTTATTTTGTTCAATATCAAAGTTTAAAACTGCACATGCTTTTTTAAATATGGCGTCGTTCTTCCTATTGTTTAATCCTAGAAGTCTAATCTACTCCTGCGAGGCGTACACACAGTCGAATTTTCTTTGTCTCTTTTCAAGAAGAAGATCCACAAACAATAAATTCTGCGTGCTATAAATGCAAAAGTTAGCATGTGGCAAGTATTTTTTTTTTTTTTTTTTTTTTTTTTTTAAAAAAAACATTGCCCCACACTAGGAATTTCTTCCTGTATCGTGGGTGCGTTTACAAACATATAAACTCACATACACAAACACCCAGAGCCGGAACAATTATCTGTAGATCATACAAATTTTTGTTCCGTGCGGGAATCGAACCCGCGACACGCAGCGCAGCAGTCAATCGCTCAACCACTGCGCCAACCGTGTGCAGTATCAAGTTGATGTGTGTGTAGTCTGCTCTTAAATTATTGGGAGTCACAAAAAATCTGATTACTTTAATGTTTGCCCTTTGAATAAGTAATTTATGTAATAAAAAACTAGATTGTTTAAAAAATATATATGTTACAGTTGATTTTGATTGCAGTTTTAATTAATAAGAGTGTGTTATTACTAGTTTATATCCCAACTTTAAATCGCCTTCAAATAATAGATATGAAATATATTTTACATACCGACCGATATATTTTTCATTAAAAGGTGTACGCTTCTGAGACGTTTGTTAAGACTTTGTGTGCCTCTAAAATAGAACAGCTTCTAGGATTAATGACTAGAGCAAACAAGCTATCTGGCTTCTAACATATCGTTGCTCTAACCATATCTCATATTGTCTTAAAAGCTACAAAAAGCTCCTCAACTAACCTGCACAACATCACACATAAGCCCCGTAGTATGAAATCCTTTCGACGATATGGCGACGGTGACATCTCTCTTCATCTTACTCTGTGTTCTCATCTCCTGCAACTTTGCCTCTTTGGCAGCCAACTTCTGACGTTCCTTGAACGATGGCTTGGCCATATTCGCGATTAAATGCCTGTACTTTACGTAGTAACGCCACGCTTTCTGGTATCTGTAAGTTTAAGCAATATTTGATACGAATTCAGATAGAAATAAGGTTGAGAAAATCATGTTTTCGAAGTTATATTATTTCTAGGTTTTATTATGTTCATAAGGAGGACAAAGACAGCTGCTAACCATTAAAACATGGGATAAGGGCAGAGGGACGATGATACAACTAATATAGTTATTTATGCTACAAGTGCGGAAGGTAGGTGATTTCCGATGAGTGGCATTTTCACGAGCGAGAGAAGCGAGTGAGTGGATAAATCGACACGAGTCGGAAATCATCTTACGTACGTGTATCAACATTTTACTACGCATTGTGCGAGGAAATAAAAAAAAATCTGAACCAAGCAAAAATTAATAAAATGGCGGGCTTATTCAAGCGCGCTCAGCATATCCACAGATTAACTAAAAGTTCCTCAGGCATATCTACTGCGCATATGCAAATAGCTGTCACGTCGTAACGCAAAAAGGCACGAGTAAAATATACGTTCTGCCAAACATATTTAATGAATATTTAAAATTAATAGCTTATTGATCAAAATCTAAATCTAGAGTAATAAAAAACGCCTTTAATGAAGTATTAGTTTTATTTCGCCTTTTATATGAATGATAATCTGTACTTAACATTTTTTTTTACTTTTCTCAAATAATTAAAACTCTATGCGTCGGGCTGACGTTGGAGTTAAAAATGAAAAAAAAAAAAACAGAAAAGTAAAAAGCACTAGTGAAAAAAAGTGACACTTTCCGCACAGTTTGGCTGCTTGGAAAACGCCCTTTTCGAGGACATGCATTGTAAAATATTTTTTGAACTCCACTCTTAGTCAAAAACTAAACTAACTTGATCAAATTATCAAGAACGGACATAAAACGATTTAAATCGAATTTCTTAAATATGGATGTACTCTAGGTAGGAGCAGCTCTGCCTAACCCTTCAGGGAATAAAGGATCATAACATGTTATATATTATTACAATTATTTCGGTTATCATATTCATACACTAGGGATGTTACGGAGGTTCGATTCCGATTCCGAAAAGTCGGGACTTCCGATTGTTTTAAAACCTCCGATTTCGATTTCGGTTCCGAAACATTTAAATCGGAGGTTATCGGCGGTCGGTGCGCAGTAGCGGTGGCGGCGCGCAGCCTTAAATCAGTATTAATTTAATACTGATTACAATTTTAGAAACCTTGTTTGTTTTTTCAACGCCTATAGGTGTGTTGTTAAATACACCTATAAAATAAAAAATGATGATTAACAATGTATGTATTATTTTAGTTTATTAAATCTGCTTTCTCCTAACAAAACTGTCTTCAGCTTC
The DNA here is from genome assembly GCA_945859665.1 of Anorthoa munda. Taxonomy (NCBI): domain Eukaryota; kingdom Metazoa; phylum Arthropoda; class Insecta; order Lepidoptera; family Noctuidae; genus Anorthoa; species Anorthoa munda. Next base: position 14,441,612 of record OX243910.1, read on the forward strand.
CGCCTCCGATTCAGATTTCGCTTCCTATTCCGATAAACCAAATTTAAAACTTCGGATGCCGACTTCGGTCCCGATATCATCACTTCCGTAACATCTCTACCATACACGGTCATTACAAAACACAAAATAAAATTGTTTTTGTTATGATGTTATGTTATTTTCACAATTTGCTACCTCATAATCTAGCTACTCAAGTTCTAACTTTAAGTGTCAATTGACTACTAAATAAAATACTTGTTGGCTATTATTAATAAATCTTGGTACACATACTCTGGGTTGCCAGCATAACTGAGTTGTGGTGGTCGTATGCCAAAGTGTACGATCTCAGGGTAGTAACTCTTCAAGTCCGTGGAACATCCAGGCTGATCATAGATGGAGCTGGGTGGACTACGATCCAACTGGTCTACCCGCACGGAACACGGCTTCTTGCCTGGATATGTGACTATCATACCTGAAAAATTGAATCTTTGTTAGAATATAAATTTGAAGCTCTAGACAAGCGTCATTCGATGTTAGTGAAGGCTATGGTCAAAATGCCAAAGTGTAAAGCCATTGTCAAACATAACTGCGAACCGAACCGAACCGAACCGAAAACGTGGAGAATATGAATCGAAGCGGAGACATGAAACTAGGTGCAGCGAACTGAACTCTTGAAGAAAGCGAGAGTCAGTTTGGAACGTGACTCACTCGCGGTTCACGCCAGAACCAAAGAACTGGTGTTTTTAATGCATTTTTTTGGGTCCTTGTGACGTTTATTATAGGATATTTTTAGACACATTCTATAAATTTATCGATATCCATCATGGCCAAGTGTCGGAATAGTTTTGCATTTTTGTAAATAAACACAACAGTCACGCTTCGATCTCCCTTCGCGTCACGCATTCGCTCTGTGATTGACGTCGTGCATACAAATCCAGCTAATACAACTGTCTCGCTCACGCCTCGCTGCGCGCGCACCCCTTTGGTTTGTCATGGCGTCTCACGCCTTTGGGTTCGCTGTGGTACCGGCACGTATCAGATTTCGTTTTTCTTAGGACTATACTCCGTTTGAGACAACATTAGACATTTAAATGATCGCATTTTACAGCCCGCTCAACCGATTTTGACTTCTAGTGCGTTGGTGATATGACAAATGGCAGCTGTATTTAACAGTTAGTTTTGGTAACAGGTTTATGCTTTTTATGCTATCCTTATATTTACGGGATAGAACTCAAAATCGTTTGAACGGAATGTAAAAAAGGGTTGTAATTTTTTTAATGTTGTTTCAAATGGAGTATAGATTCAAACGATACCATAGATTACAAAATAAAAACGCTTCGCTAGCAAGCTATCGGTTCACTGTCTATTTGGCGAAGCCTTAAGGGTTTGATCAAGTGACTTGTCGATAATCTTGACATTCCCATACATTTATGGCATTTTTCCAATCGCTATCACGACGCTTTCGTTGATAGAATCTGACTTAGAGCCTATTTTCTAATTTATATTTTATGTAATGGACGTAAGGTCTTAACTGCAAAAAACAACGATTGAAATTAAACAGCTGTAGATTCATAGATAAGGAAAAAGAGACAATATTAAGGTCCTTGAAGTTCTATATTTACATTATTTTTTTACTTTACCAACTGTTACTGATTCTAATTTAGTAATAAAACTTAGTCTAATTATTATGTGTACCTTTAATGCTGTCCACGAACTTCTGCCAAGTGTAATGGTCCATAGCATGAACATCTTCCAATGTTCCAGATGCTATCAGTAATCCACTTTCCGCTATCAAGTATTTCAGCACTTCGCACATTGATAAAACCTGGCATAAAAAGAACCATAACATATCTATAACTCATTGTACCCAAAAGTTAGAAAATAAATCTGTTGGTCGATGTTTATTCGAAAACTACCACCTATATTCCAAGTCATGTCCTCCACTCTTATTAATAGGGATATTGACAAAAAAAAACTATTTATTCCGTCAGTTAGATTACCTAAAAATATTGGACGCGTATTTTTTCTTTTGCCATATAAACAAAAATTACGACGAAATATCGTGTGACGTCACGGCGAGCTATAGTTTATACTGACAAAGTGACGTCACGTCACAAGTCCCACTCTTGAACTTTGATGCGCTTTGTCTTTGTCAATTTTGATTTATTTGATAATGCAAAAAATACGGGTCCTATATAATTTGATATTCTCACTGACAGACTAGCATTATCATTTTTCTACCCTATTGTCATTGATTAAGGGTTTTGTTCAGTTTTTATGACTGATTCCAGTGGAAGTCCTTCAAACTTCCTTGGAATATGGGCTTTAGACATCATAATAATTAATTAAAATTAAATTGTTTTCTAAGGTCTACATATAAAATATTAGTATTAAATTAGTTATTTACTATATATTCAAATTTAAAGGCGTAACTAAATAAATAAGGATTGCTACAATAACTACTACACACTGACCTTAGACGCCTGACCAAACACGACCAGTGAGCATGTATAAAAATATTGATAAATATGGAAGAAGCAAAAGTAGTAACCCTATGTCCTAAGTGAGCGACAAGAACTGTGTTCTATACAAGCTGGAAGGCACCCAAATAGATGCCTAAATATGTTTGCATAATGCCTAGATATGGACTGTTCAATTTTAAACTCTCAGAACTGAACCGAGCTTTGAAATTCCAGCAATGCACATTTATTTTGCCATTAATTTAGTGTCACCTAGTGTTTGTAAAACTGGCATACCATCCTATACTTCATTCATTAAATATGATATGTAAAATCAATCAATCTCCTTAGCATTTGCCCAACTAAGCTGGTTCGGCGGCTAGTACAATCGGATGCAGCTCAATACCAGTGTTTTACATGGAACAACTGCCTAGAATAGAATAGAATAACATTTATTTTCATAAAAACCTTACATCCACAAGCCAGTAGCTGATAAACACGATACCTCTTGGCAGCACTGGTACCAAATTTACCAGTAACGATTGTCAAAGACAAGCTAGATTAACGTACTTTCCGAGGCACAGAGGATTCTAGGTTTGTGAATGGTCACTTATCCACGGACCGACCTCTGTTAGACTTGCTTAAATTTAAAGATCGAACCGTACGGCTTTTATTATTTTGTCATAAGCTCCTCTTTATTATGTGAAATCGTGTTCTGCTATGAGCGTATTGCCAGTTTAGGTGTTCACGCTACAAATCTAGTGTCGCGTTGAAGTTGTAATATCGTAGTTGTTTAACTTTACGAAAAATTATTTAAAACACATTATGTCGCACACTTAGGACGGAGAGGAATAAAACCGTTTTTAGATGAAATAGAATTTTTTTTTTGTAGTTATTCGGAACGAAGTTAGTCACGTTACGAGGCAATAAATATGCAAAAGCAATCAATAAATTATACCTCACATCCGCCTTCTGGTAGGTATCTTACGAATCTGGGCATGAAGTGGAACTGCGAGCAAGTGTCGTCAGTACCTTTACCCAAGTCTAAGTCGACAAGCTCCAGCAATTCGTAGAACAGGAATTCCGCTGAAAAATAATATGGTCAAACGTTAACTTTGAATGCTGCTTGCGGCAAATGGTAATATTGTGAATGATTTTAACGTTAGCAAAATATTTGAGTCTGCCAATTTAGTCTGAGATATATTTGGCATAGATTTCCAGTTTTCTACAGGAATATGGGCAGCATGGGGGTGCATGGGGGCAGCTGTGTGAGGCAGCTAAAAGGACTAGCTAAACATTGCAGAACACACAAAGCATTGGAGAACAATTAAAAACTAGTTTATATATACTATTTACTAACTTATTTACTATTTATTTGATATTTATATTATACACGCAGAAGCAGAGACAGTCCTTGCTTCGGTACACAGGAAAACATATCGATCCTTCACGCAGCGAATCTACCTCGAGAAGACTTTTAAATTTAGCCTTTACTGATACTTTTGCAATATAAGAGAGTTTATTCACATCACGTCATCAGCCTATTAATTGTTCCCACTGCTGGGGCATAGGCCTCCTCTCTGTGAGAAGGAATGGGCCGTAATCCATCACGCGGGTCCGAGTGCAGGTTGGTGGATGTCGCATGTCTTCGAATTTTTGGTTCTACGACATGCCGGTTTCCTCACGATGTTTTCCTTCAACGTTTTGAGAGCAGTGGTGATGAAATAATTTATATAAAGTAAAGCGCCTGCCTGGGTTCGAACCCACGACCCACAACTTGATAGTCACGGCTGATATGTCATTATATTAATGTCCTAGTTTGACAAACTTAACTAGGTTTAATTCTTAAACTTAGTTTATTAAATAAAAGAATTTCTTACCAAACAGATCCAATTCCTTGACAGTAAAGTTCTGCGGCGCTGGCTCCTCCACATACAAAATGGTGTATTCAATGTTAAAACGTATAACTTTGCAAGTTGGCAACTTTGCGAGTTTGTAGTGAGAGAACATCGAGAAGCCAGAGAATAGGAACTCGTGCTCGTCGTGAGCTATTATAGTTGGTGATTTTATTAAGAAGTTTGTAGGTGGCGACACTGTTATTCTGGAATGATGAGAAAAATGTGTTATTGATCTGATTTTCGTGAGACTAGTTAGCAAACAGGCCGACGCGCGATGGACGGGTCCATGGTATAATAATATACTCCGTATACTTCGCCTGGTAGTTTCTTAACAGGATGGCCCAAGACTACGTCACGGTAAGTGTTACCATTGATTGTCCTGTTCAGAAAATTTAGGTTATTTCTCATGTAGTTAATGAAAATAAAATAAATTACTAACTAGTTTAACTATTTAGTAACTCCTTTGATTCATCTATTTAGTGTTAAATTAATTTATGTGATGAATGATTAGTTCATAATTGCTTTGTTAAGTTAAAAAACGCATTCTGTTCGGGTAATTCAATCACACACAGTGGCAATACATCGAATTTACAAGTGTCATACTGACAACTCGCCATTTCATCGCTATTGTCGTCTCGCTCACACCTATAGCGTTGTTTCGCTCGGTGAGCAAAATACTGTGGTTCCCAAACATTTGTGGTGAGCCCGTGAACTATGAAAGATACACAAGGAAAATTGTTAATTGTTCCGTAATAAACTGTAAAAACAGACATAAAAGACGGTGTAATAAGGTTTTTCTCTTTTCGCAACGACGAGACGCTATCTGCGTGGCTTCAATATTGTAACTAACTTCAACTAAACTACGTGCTGTAAATTCCATAATTTTAGTCATCGTTGTGTCAGTACGGCTGTACGCCCGAACTTAACCTAAGCTAATTAGTTTTTGACTTATTTTAGTCAAGTTTTGTGGGTTTTCGTCCCGAACTAAATTAAGTTGGTCCATTTTTTTATCACGACGCAGCGTGTGACTTTTACAACATTTGTTTTGTCAGAGACATTGTTTACCTACCTAGACCTCAGACCAAATAAAAAGTCAAGATGGAACGTTGCAAACAACAAGGTGACGCCGGTTAATACGCCTTGCCGTATACATACACAATTACACGTACAACGAAACTACGCCTTAGCTTGTTAGTCGAGCTCTCAGATCAAATAAAAATCTCGACAGACAAGCTAAGGCGTAGTTTCGTTCCGTGTCTAAGGCGGTTTACACACGGTAGGCGGCGAAACGGATCTCATGTCGCATAGGCCTCTTATAAATCCGTTGATGCCTAACACACGTACACCCCTCGACCTAATTAGGAGTGCCGGTATTACGGTGCGCAGCTCTCCCTACCTTCCGCGGCCTGGACGGAGTCGCCACAATCTGATTGCGGACGCGGTGGGACCGCAGGGAAGGTCCCTGTCCCCTGCGGCCGAAAAGTGGTGGCGGGGCCACTGACCTAAACAGGGGGCCAAGGGTGCCATATACGGGGTCATCTGGCACCCATGTGTTGGTTTGGTCCCTGGGGTGGTCACGGCGTGCAATGTGTTCTAGTGCGCCGGTAATGGGAGGTACACCTTTTTTTTTCTTTTTTTTTTGCGTGGAGAAATGCTCATGCATACTGCACTACCACGGGGAGATAGCGCAGTTACGAGTATGTGGGACTCCAACCCACTAAAACTACACGGTGTTCTCCTGTGCCGCTTATGGCGGGAACACGGGCACGCGTTAGCACTCACCGCGAACCCGCCGCGGCTGTCCGTCACCGAACCCTACTTTAGGGTGTACCTCCCCCCCCCGGTGGGTTCCCGCTTTGTCGATGCGGGGGGGCTCAGTAACCGTGGCTTGGTCACCCACGGTGAAGCGAAGAGGAACCCGAGGAGGGGCCGCTCGTCAGGGCTTTTGCCGATTAAGCCGACGACGTAGCGGCCAACTAGTAGGTTGCGGTGCCGCTTGGTAACAGGCGACATCGCAACTGAGGCGGGCCGCGATGTCTTATAGAGATTCCCAGGTCCCATACGATGTCGCGGCTGTGGGTTGGAGGCCGCGGTGGGAGAGGAGTGCCGGTATTGCGGTGCGCCGCTCTCCCTACCTTCCGCGGCCCGGACGGGGTCGCCACCGTCTGATGGCGGACGCGGTGGGGCCGCAGGGGAGGAGGAGTGTCGGTATTGCGTTAGCCGCTCTCCCTATCCCCTGCGGCCGAACAATGGTAGGTGGCGGGGCCATTGACCTTGACCCGTCACAGGGGGACCAAGGGTGCCATACACGGGGTCGTCTGGCGCCCATGTGCTGATTGGTCCCTAGGGTGGTCACGGCGTGCAGTGTGTTCTGGTGCGCCGGTGATGGGGGGACTCCCCCGAGGAGGGTCCGGTGACGGACAGCCGCGGCGGGTTCGCGGTGAGTGCTAACGCGTGCCCGTGTTCCCGCCATAAGCGGCACAGGAGAACACCGTGTAGTTTTAGTGGGTTGGAGTCCCACATACTCGTAACTGCGCTATCTCCCCGTGGTAGCATAGCATGCATGATCATTTCCCCAGGCTAAAAAACATAAACCTTGTAGCGGTGCCTGCGATTGTTTTTTTTTGTGTCGAGAGGTAAACTGATTTACCTTTGCAAAGAATTGATCAGGGTTGCTGATATAATGGAGAAATAATTTAATCAATACCACGGTGAAACGTTGCACTTCACATCATCATCACATCATCAGCCTATTAATGTTCCCACTGCTGGGACACAGGCCTCCTCTCTGTGAGAGGGGATGGGCCGTAATCCACCACGCGGGCCCAGTGCGGATTGGCGGATGTCACATGTCTTCGAATATTTTGGTTCTAGGACATGCCGGTTTCCTCACGATGTTTTCCTTCACCGTTTTGAGAGCAGTGGTGATGAAATAATTTACACAAAGTAAAGCGCCTGCCTGGGTTCGAACCCACGACCTACAACTTGTAAGTCGCGGCCGATACCACTGGGCCACCACTGCTCTAAACTAAGCGCTCTAAACGTTGCACAATGAAAAATTCATTTTCACAAATTTGACTCGGATTGTTCATGATGCCACAAAGGACTTGTATCCTCAAATTCATTATGAGGTAGTACTCTGTTTAGTTCAAACGAGAACCTATCTACAAGTCATCATCATCTTCCTGCCCTCGTCCCATATCACTTGGAGTCGGCGCAACACGTTTTCTTCTTCCATGTCGTCCTGTCCTCGGTCACGCCATCCCTTTTCTTTCATATCACTCCTCACACAGTCCATCCATCTTTTCTTTGGCCGTTCCCTCCTTCTCCATCCATCCACGTTTATATTCATAACTCTTTTAGTAACATGCGTTTCATCCCTCCTTATCACATGACCATACCAGGACAAACGGTTTCCTTTCAACTTTTCTGTCACTGGCGCCACTTTATAACTTCATGTAATATACTCATTTCTCACTTCATCCATTCTAGTCACTTCGCACATCAATCTCTCGAATAAGTTCTCATCTCATTCTATCTACGCGTGAGGAAACTAAATAAAACCATAATATGCAATCAATTAAAAAAGAAGCAAAGTAAAAATATACAAAAAGTAACAAATATGTAGATTTATTAAAAATGATAAAAATTGTGTACCTATTGTATTATTTTTATCTTTTTCCCCACTAAAAAAGTTTGAGAACCGCAACGCAATTGATGACGTAGTCTTGGACCAATCACGTGACCCAGCTGTCACGTTAAGAGAATACCTTGTGTTATTATACCATGGACGGGTCATATGCAACACATATAAGTATAAAATAGTACATTTTGATAGAAATGGGAGTGAGCATACTTTCTCATTGCAGTCTAGGCGGCATATATGCCCGTGAAGAAGGCGATGCCGTTATGGAGCCGAGAGACTGCATTTACAAATGGCCACGTTTATAAAACGACGTTTTTCAACACACTTACTCGTAAAAATTAATAAAACTTTAATTCACACAATATTTAGTAACAAATTATTCTGAGAGAATTTCTAGCGGATTTTTTTCGTCTTCTGAGCTCGACTTCCATGGTGTCTGCGCAGCGACTAGTGGGGACTGCTCGCGACCAGTCAGTTATATAAATACAATAAATTTAATAGGTTTCTGCCGCACGAATACGAAATACACAATATCATGCCTAAAAGCAGAAGTGAAGGAGCCAGTTTTCGAGTAAGCGTGCTACTAAAAATACTTTTGCTTCTTTTCTTTCATAAAACAGTCACCTGTAATGATACAGCTTGTCAATATTGCTCTGCGTCGGTATGCACTTAGGAAAGACCTCCTCGCTCACATACACTCCGTGCCGCATGCCCTGACGCCGTGCGCGTGCGCTGCATCGGCAGAGCGGATGGCCATTCATTTCACCAGTGTTGTTGAACCTTTAGGAGGGAAGGGTTCATGTTATAAAGTAAAAAAACGGAATGATGTGAACAAATTGAAAACACCCCTTCTGCCCGAGTAAATTATCCACTTTCTCCAAGGATGTCATAGTCAATTCTCAATAAATATTTTATCTCCGATATAATTTACAGCCAGAAGCAGATTTTAAAAACGGAATGTTGTGAACAAATTTAAAACACCCCTTCTGCCCGAGTAAATTAACAACTTACTCCAAGGATGTCATAGTCAATTCTCAATAAATATTTTATCTCCGATATAATTTACAGCCAGAACCAGATTTTAAAAACGGAATGTTGTGAACAAATTTAAAACACCCCTTCTGCCCGAGTAAATTAACAACTTTCTCCAAGGATGTCATAGTCAATTCTCAATAAATATTTTATCTCCGATATAATTTACAGCCAAAAGCAGATTTTAAAATCTGATTTCACCTTCCCGTTACAACCGGTAAAACATGTAGAAAGACAATAAGTTTATACTGTAATAAGGATGTAAGTGTATATAGAACATGGTGGAAAATTCCATAACCTTTGAAAAGGGAGGGTTCTCCTACAAGACGGATATTGTGTCGATCGTGTGATCGCAACTGCCCAATAGTTGTTGTCAAGTTGCAGTGTATGTATTGTATGTATTAGTCTTTTTGAAGTTCGTACTACACATTATTAAAGCAAGTAGAAAAATAACAAGCACATACGTTAATAAGGGAGTAAGGTAATAGCATTCAGTTTATGCTACGAACATACAAGGTGTTTTGGTACGATTTTGTTATTATCTAAATCTAAGGTATACTATTTTGTTTTTTTTTTAATATTTGGTCTTTCATTTACACCTCCCATGTGTCTGCAGACAGTCGACTGATAGAAAATGCCTAAGGCATTAAGTCTGCCTTTGTACTTGAGCATAGTTTTAATAAATAAAAGAGAAATACCTACATACATACGATTTGTGTTCTCTGTTAGTGCCCATTTTAATTAGACGACATTGTCCATTTTAGATGATGCACTATGAAGTTATAGTTTTTTTACTCACCACATCTCAGGATGAAGTCTTCTAGGGTGGCTTTGCTTCCTCTGCAACTCCAGCATGATCCTGTCAGTGTAACCTTGAAGACCATCTTCATCCAAGCATTCTTCTTCTTCTTCACTTTCTGATGAAGAACTTCCGTCTTCAGCTTAAAACAAATTAGGAAAATTTATGAAACTGCTGCATAATGAAGTAAAAACGCGAGATAGGTGTTTTGTCGAAGTTGAGAAGAATATTTTGACCAATAATTTATTATTATTTTTAAGATTTTTGCCTGTTTACTATAAGCAGGTGGGTAAAAGATAGAGCTATTTGTGTGGACCTTCAGTAAACAGTACAATATTATTTAGTTATTTATTATACAGGGTGTCCCAGAAATCGACGTCAAGCCGTAAATGGGTGATAGACCAAGTTATAACAGTTCTCAGAAAAATACGAAAAAAAATCTATCTCATGTTTTTAAAAAATTATGTTCACTTTAAAAATTTACTAAAAAAATCAATCCCTGTAATGGTTCTTTAACTCCAATTGCTACAAATCCCATAATTTATCAATTTTTTTTATTATTATGTAATCTTGAATAATGCTTGTGTAGATTTTTGCCTAAAATTTAAAGCCAACTCCTCCTATTTAAAAGAAAATTAAACTTTTTCAAAACCAAATTATTCAAATTTACTGTTTCGCCCAACTTTAACTGACTGTACTGGAAAAAAAATGTACTACGCTAGTTTGGCAAGTAACATGAAAAATTGGCGCATTTAATAAGGATTCAAAAATGGTGTAACACTTGCTAGATTACGTTTTCAATAATTAGTCAATTTTTTTTTTGTAAATAGTATCGGTTTTTACCCAAAATGTCCATACTTCCTTAAAATGACTTTAGCTTACCTAAAGCTTTGCTAAACTCCGTTTCTAGTTCGATAGAGACGGAGAGAGTCATTTTACGAAGTGTGAGCGAGATAAGAAATCGAAATTTTACGTAATTTAAGAGCAAAGTTATGATAGTGACTCAACCTTTTTACTTTAAGTCAGGACCAGTTTTCTCATCTTAGAAAAAAAAAACAAATTATCAGACATGTAGAAAATCCAAATTTGATGAGGCAAGATAAGTCACAGTATCGATTTAAAGTAAACATGTGGACCGGGAAACTAAATGGCAAAATAATTGGACCTTTTGAGCTGCCAGAGATTTTGAATGGCGCAGTTTATTTGGATTTTCTTCAAAATACTTTACCAGATTTATTAGAAGACGTGCCACTGAACGTTTACAGGGAAATGTGGTTCCAGCAAGATGGCTGCCCAGCGCATTATGCCCGTTTAGTAAGAGAACATCTTGATGAAGAATACCCGCTCAGGTGGATAGGGCGCGGTGGGACAATCTTGTGGCCACCCCGTTCGCCTGATTTAAATCCCCTAGATTTTTTTTACTGGGGAGCGGTAAAAGAGAAAGTGTACTCAAAAACAATAGAGAATTTAGCCGAGCTGCGGGAAAGAATAACGGAAGCCGTTGTCTTTGTAAATAGGGGAAGATTTGCCCGGAAAATAACCAGATCTTTTTTAAGAAGATGTCGTGCTTGCATTGCCGTCGAAGGAAGGCAGTTTGAACATTTATTGTAATAAAAAAAAATTAAATCTGATAATTTGTGTTTTTTTTCTAAGATGAGAAAACTGGTCCTGACTTAAAGTAAAAAGGTTGAGTCACTATCATAACTTTGCTCTTAAATTACGTAAAATTTCGATTTCTTATCTCGCTCACACTTCGTAAAATGACTCTCTCCGTCTCTATCGAACTAGAAACGGAGTTTAGCAAAGCTTTAGGTAAGCTAAAGTCATTTTAAGGAAGTATGGACATTTTGGGTAAAAACCGATACTATTTACAAAAAAAAAATTGACCAATTATTGAAAACGTAATCTAGCAAGTGTTACACCATTTTTGAATCCTTATTAAATGCGCCATTTTTTCATGTTACTTGCCAAACTAGCGTAGTACATTTTTTTTTCAGTACAGTCAGTTAAAGTTGGGCGAAATAGTAAATTTGAATAATTTGGTTTTGAAAAAGTTTAATTTTCTTCCAAGTAGGAGGAGTTCGCTTTGAATTTTAGGCAAAAATCTACACAAGCATTATTCAAGATTACATAATAATAAAAAAATTAGATAAATTATGGGATTTGTAGCAATTGGAGTTAAAGAACCATTACAGGGATTGATTTTTTTAGTAAATTTTTAAAGTGACCATAAATTTTTAAAAACATGAGATAGATTTTTTTTTCGTATTTTTCTGAGAACTGTTATAACTTGGTCTATCACCCATTTACGGCTTGACGTCGATTTCTGGGACACCCTGTATTATTTATGTTACTTGAGTATGTAATTCAATCAGAATTATCCCGGGCTTTGTCTTAGCTGCCGTTGATTCGAAAGCGGAAGAGCGCGGGGCGCGAGATCGTCAGTCGTCGCGGTGGGGACTATGACAATAGCCACAAAATGTAATTTTTAGGGTTCCGTACCCAAAGGGTAAAAACGGGACCCTATTACTAAGACTTCGCGATCCGTCTGTCTGTCTGTCCGTCTGTCTCCAGGCTGTATCTCATGAACCGTGATAGCTAAACAGTTGAAATTTTCACAGATGATGTATTTCTGTTGCCGCTATAACAACAAATACTAAAAACAGTATAACATAAATATTAAAGGGGGGCTCCCATACAACAAACGTGATATTTTTGCCGTTTTTTGCTCGATATTAATAACGGCAACAGGTAGACGCTTGTAATATTCACAGCATGTTTAGTTGTATATTTACTTAAAAAAATAATAATTAATAAATAAAAATATAAAAAATTAAGGGGGCTCCCATACAACAAACGTGATTTTTATGCAGTATTTTGCGATAATGGTACGGAACCCTTCGTGTGCGAGTCCGACTCGCACTTGGGCGGTTTTTTTTTTGTTTTTCACATTAATATTTGAAAAAAAGTCTTGGCACTTAATGTTATTATTTGTATTATTTACTTTTAATACATTTATTATTTCAATTTTAACGAAGTAAATACATATGACGATGTAAAGGCCAGGGGGGATGGCTTTAAACCTTATGGAGCGCGACGGTCATATTATTTAAAAGAAACGGGCCCAAATGAAAGAATAAATCTTTCCTATGTCAGTTATTAATTGTCTAGTTATCCGAAATATGTTAGTACCAACAAGCAAAGCAACGCGCCCTGGCTTCGCACGGGTAGCAGAGCGAGTATTATGCCTACTTTATTTTCAGACCTTGGTGTTTGCACTTTTAAAAGAGGATTCATTCCGTAATATATTGTTTTCATATAAACGTTTTGATATAAAACGCGGCGCACGCCAGGAAACCTCCCAGTCGACATGATTTTTAACCCCTGACGGAAAGAGGGGGGTGTTATAAGTTTGACGTGAGTAATGAAAATCGGTTCAGCCGTTCAGAAGTTATGCGCATGATACTCTTTAAATGGGGTATTTTCGCAACATTTCGTGTTATAATTACGTATTATTTTTCCACTACCTTGTCTATAATGTAACACATTGCCTAAGAAATTCGGTTCAAAATATGAACATTTAGACAAATGATTATAAAAAAAAAATACTTAATAACAGTTACGAAATTACTTTTGTATGGAGTTTTGATATAATCATGTAACTGGCAAAATGATACTGAACCTCTCGAAAAAGCGCGCGTTGATGTTTCCAATAAATTGTTGTTGGAACTTATTTGCATTTAATTAAGTAAGCTCATCACATAGTGGGAAAAAGATAGAAGAAATTTTGAAAAGGTGATTTCAAAAATATATAACACCTATATGTTTAAATGTAAATAATACGAACTAAAATATGTTAACTAAAAAATGTTTATTCAAAAAATCAAAAAGCCCGACTGCTTAAGAAGCGACATAAAAGACGTAAACAAGAAAAACAATGCTGTGCAGTTGGAGGACACATCTGGTTTTGGTCAGCCAGCTCGCGAATATGTATCCTCCGACTGCACAGCATGGTTTTATTTTTGTTTATACATCTTTTTAGTTCGCTTCTTAAGCAATCGGGCTTTTTGTTTTTTTTTTAATTAACTTTTTTATACGTAGTGATAATTATAAAAACCTGGGTACTTGGAAAAAATTTCAGATTTCAGTATGGTTTAACATATATAAAGAGTGATGAACAAAAAGGTTGTGATAATTTATCTCTTTCAAAACCCCAGCAGGCCGCTAGATGAACATAAAACTTACATCTATGTTTGCACATGCCAACTTTAGGAGGCTTCAAAGGAGGCAGTTCATCCACTTCAGGCCTCGCTTTGCGGCCCCTCTCAATTAGTTCTTTGAAGAATGAGTCACAGATCTTCTCCAGCTTGGGTGTTTGTTGAACCCCTATTCCATTTTCTACTTGCTTGTAGTATAATTCTGCTGGCGAGCTTCTGTACCACATTGTTGTAGCCTGAAATTATTTAATTGGATTTATTGTTGGATTAGATTATTTAATTATGAGATTGTGATTTGGATGATCAAATACAAAATCTGCTCACTCCATTGATCCATAGTTTACATTCATAGAAGATAATGATAGAAGGAAAAACTCAAAATGTCTTAGAATTACCTCTTCTTCATCAGAGTTGTGCTCCTTTGACCACTGTTCCATTTTTTGTATTAAGTCCTCAGAAGTTTTGCAATAATTTTTCCTGTAAAGGAAAATAATAGTAATTTTTTTGTGATACCAAAAATATACATAAGCCTTTATACAAAAGTTGAAATAATTATTTGAAATATTATGATTAAGAGGAAACTTTCAATTAGTAGACAAAGATTGTATTTTTAATGGTTTTCTATATATGAAAAAATTATCTACTAACCTATATTCTTCTAAAATTTTCTCACGATCAGACATTGGCTTAGACGAGGCTGATTCATGTCTTGAGTGTCCTGAAACATGAGACATCTCCCGTGTGTGACTGTGAAGACGAGAGTCTCTAGTGGATGATCGCTCAGTTCTTCTGCTGGGAGACCGAAGAGATCTTGAGGCACAAGACTGGGCTCGACTGTGACTTCTATGGTCCCGAGGTCGAGACATGCTATGACGTCTTTCGTATTCACATCGTTTTCGCTCATACTCTCGCCTTTCATCAAATCTTTGCCTGTAAGACTTTTCTCTGTCTCTATGGCTCATACGAGATGGACTACGACTGCGGCGACTGTCACGACTGTGCCGACTTGGACTACGACTGTATCTGCGTTCACGGTATCTTTTTTCTCTTTCTCTCTCACGATCTCTATCATAACTTTTTTCACAACTAGGAGAATAATCTCGTCTTGATGACGAACTATGAGGGTGTCTGTCCCTTCCACTATGAGATCCTGATGGTTTTGATTTTCCAGAACTTAAACTTACTGCTAGTGGGTTTTGAAAGTCTTTAAAGCCGATATGACTATTATTGTGGTTCATGCTGGAGTAATTAGGTGCATAGAAGGGTGGTGGTGCTGAGCGTACGTCTATTGGCACCACGGGATATGGGGTGATTGGTGGAGGTACGTTCATCGGGGGTAAAGCTGTCATGGGCCCGTAGTTCGGCACCGGCGGCGGCGGTGGCGGCGGCGCGTACGGTGGTGGATGGCTGAACATCTGTGGAGGTGGTACACTCGGAGCCATTGGAACCGGCGGTGGAACGTTCATTTGCGGCGGTGGAACACTGTAGCTCACAGGTGGCACGGACATTTTCGAAGTCAGATAACAACAATTTTTTTGGGAAAAACGTGTCCTTCACATGTTTATTTTCAACTAAAATGTACAGTACAGTTGTACTCCTGTACTGAGTTTCTCAATTGTTATGTATAGAAATTAAGAATTCGATGTTATGGTTACGATTAAGTTCAAAAGCAGGTAAGCTGATACAAATTTGTCTATGAGAAAACAAGACGACACGAAGTACAAAGCTAAAAAATACAACATTACATTTGTGACTTTGACAATATTCCATTTGACATTGACAATATTCCATATTTTTTTGTCAAACAGTAGCATAGACTATAATATAGATTATAGAGACCGCTGGAGACAATAGTCTTTGATTAGGGTTGTATAGTCCTCGCCAAACTTCTTGGCCGCCCTGAAGTTGGTTTACCGCACGCGCGAGGCACGAAACGGTACTGTTTTTGTATGAGATTTACTACTGCGCAGCCATTGTAGCCAACTTCAGGGCGGCCAAGAAGTTTGGCGAGAACATTAAGTTGTAACCACAGAAGATTTGAGAAGATAAAAACAACGAATTTCGTCAGAAACAGAGAACCTTTAGTCCGGAACTGGTCAGGAACTTCCAAGAAGATTTAAGTTTTTGCTCCCATGTATGTATTACCGCCGTCAGGTTCAACTTCAGCGCGGCCAAGGAGTTTGGCAAGAACTGTATACTCTCTAGTCTTAGTGTCCGGGCTGAACATATTATGCTTTGCTTTCCGATGCGCTTGGCGCAACTGTGCATTGTAGCCAATTTCAAACCGGCATGCGGCAGGGCCGCACCGACACCTGGCAGCTCCTGTGTGCGAAACCTATGAAGCGCCTCTTTTTTTGTCGTCGTGTTTCGACATTAATATATCTCCATTTTTATATACAGGGTGGCCAAAAAGTCGTGGATGAAATGCAACTAGGGGTTAAAAATAAATTATAACTCTGCAGGGGTTGACCTTAAGGACCTCCCGTAGAATATTTTTTTGCAGCTGATGGCCCCATCTAAGCCCTAGTTTCGTTTGATCCACGACTTTTTGGCCACCTGTAGAAATTTAAGTTCTTTTTTTTTAATTTTTTTTTTCTTACATACTTCCATCTTTGCTTCTAACATACGTATAAAGTTGAGGAAAAATGGAAAATACGTAGAATTGAAAAAAAAGTAAATTTAAAAAATCAAAAGACCCGACTGCTTAAAAGGCGAACTAAAAAGACGTAAACAAGAAGAAAATCATGCTGTGCAGTCGGAGGATACATATTCGCGAACTGGCTGACCAAAACCAGATGTATCCTCCGACTGCACAGCATGATTTTCTTCTAGTTTACGTCTTTTTAGTTCGCCTTTTAAACAGTCGGGTCTTTTGATTTTTTAAATTTACTTTTTTTATTTATAACTTTTTAGTTCTTTTTTTTTAGATTTCGGTACATTTAAACATATAAGTATTATATATTTTTGAAATCTCCTCTTAAAACCCTTTATTTTGATACCCCACACGATGGGTTTGGAAGTAAAAAAAAAATTTGTCCCCCACAATATGGCGCCCAAAATCCGCCATTTTTCTATTTTCCAATTTTAATGTTGCCAGTGACACTCGCAGGGTTAAGACGAATCGATTGACGTATGAATCATCAAAATCGGCCAACGCGTTTGGTCTCTGGAACGCCACATAGGAACAAACATACATACATACATACATACTTACATACATACTTACATACATACATACATACATACATACATACATAGACTGATAAACACATTACCCTCCTTCGGCAGTCGGGTAAATAGAACAATATGTATCAAAAAAGAATACCATCAAAAATTTATTTATTGAATTAGATGCATTTGATGCATGGAACAATGAAAATATTCCATGTTGCTGTTGTTGTGCTGATTTTTTCTTTAATAAAAGAAAAATATCAGCATATTGTTATGATGATTATTGATGATTTTATGACTTTATATGAGATCAAGCGACGCATGGCTGTATACAGGTCTGCCATGGATAAACTGAGGAAAGTATGGAGGAACCCAAGGGCGTCGCCAAGGGGGGGCAGGGAGGGGCAGCTGCCCCCCCCTAGAGATTCTAAAAAAGTTGCAAAATGTAAAGCAACCAAAGTCTTGACTTACGGTAGAGCGATCGTTCAGCAGCCTCAGGCGACTAAAAACCTGGCTAAGCACTATGGGTGAAAATCGCCTCAATGGTCTGGCCAAGATGAGTATGCACAGAAAACTCATTCATGGAAAACTACAAGATTTTCGTAATAAATTGGTCGAAAAGTTTTCAAAAAACAGCCGAAGATTATGTTTTAATTAACCCTATCAAAAAAACAATCTTTGTCGACCACTATAATATTAAAATCTGGTACCTTATTACAAAAAAATACACTGTATAATCAAAATCAAACTCCCAAATTACTATTATTATATTTTTCTAACAGTAATATCTTATTTATAAGTTTTATTTATTGTACAGTCAATTACACGTTGGACTCTGTACCGTTATTACTACAATCGCTGTAGATGTAAGGCTCGTACCTCAAGTGCAAAGCTTCATGTGCTCTCGACTTTAGCTACAATTCATACTTTTCTCATTCTCCATATCAACTTGCCCCCCCCTTGGCCATCGGCTGGCGACGCTCTTGGAGGAACCGTAACGTCACCAAAGCCACTAAAACTCAGCTGGCCCTGGTGTTCCCCATAGGCCATATTCCTGTACGCAGCCGAGACCTGCAGCCTTATTGCGTAATTGAATACGGCAAGGCGAAGGGTTTGACCGCTATCAAATCGACCAATCACATGCGAGATGAATGACGCGATGTGGATTTCCGTCTGTGTGATTGGTCGATTGATAGCGGTCAAACACTTTGCGTTGCCTTATTCACTTGCGCAATTCGGCTGCTGGACGCTGAGGGAAACCGAAAAGAGTAAAATAGACGCTCTGGAAACGGTTAAAGAAAACATCGTGAGGAAGCCGGCATGTCTTAGAACCAAAAATTCGAAGACGTGTGACCAGCCCCGGATCTAAGGGGGGGGGGGGGGGGCAAACCGGGGCAATTGCCCCGGGCAGCAGTTTCATGGGGGCGCCAAATCACAGAACATTTTTACTCTTGCGCCAAATCCTTGAGACAAGAATTCGAAATATCGAACAAATGAAGCCTATTTTCCTACAATCTCATAGGTTTTTATCATGTAATCGAATCTTAAATATGTTTGAAAAACAAACTTTTCTATTTCCATACGCCCAGTTAGTTTTTGAACACAAATGTGGTAATTAAAACTTATCTACGTTCTACAATGAGTCAGGATCGTCTATCTGGCCTCGCGATCCTTGCCATTGAAAACAAAACTGCCTATGCGACGGACTTTGAGGAGCTAATAGATTCTTTAGCAGAAAAGAAAGCACGCCGTATAAAGTTGTAGTCTTTCCTGGTTATAATTTTTTATGTCACAAATGAAAGTTATTAGATAATAAAAAGGTTAATTTATTAAAGGATTATTATTTTAACAATTGGTCACAAAAATGCTACTCATTGGCAGTTTTAACAGTATTTCTCAAACACTGAAGAGAGGGGGCGCCACTATCAAGGTTTTGCCCCGGTTCGAAAAAATCGTAGATCCGGGGCTGCGTGAGACATCCACCAACATGCACTAGGCTCGCGTGGTGGATTACGGCCCAGTCCCTGTCAAAGAGAGGAGGCCTGCACGTACAATGGACCAAATGTCAAAGTGTGCGTGCAAAATGGTTCTCTGTTCGTAGTAGCGTCTCTCTCTCTAGGGCTCTCTCTCTCAATTGAATTAACGAGTAAAAATATCGATATATCGTTAGTTTTCACATGATTATTCATACAAGAATAGACGTATGAAGAAGATAGTATTTTTTATTAATGCTCAAGCGATAGAGTTAACGATGCGCGACGAGCATTGAAGGAGTATCTAGTATCATTATCAAACACGAAACCAAAGATACGTAAAAAAATATCGAAATCCATACTCTAAAATAAATATCGATATAAAGCGATTAAAAATTACGACAATATATATCGATAATTGAATGGAAAAATATAGATATTTTCATATGTCGATATTTTTTTGCTCATGCCACAGATATTGTAATACTAGCATACACATGTCTCATCCCATAAAGAGAAAAACCGTGCCGACGTAACTAGCGTTTTTCTTCTGATTATACCGATTATTTTTTGTAAACCGATCGTGTTCGGTTCCATTCCAGGGCGACAGATAGATCACCATCTATATCCATGGAACGGAATCGAACGCGAACGAAGTACAAACAATAATCAGTACAGTCGGCACAGTTTCTTTGTATGGGATGAGACACCACTGCCCATGCCTACCTCTCTGTCTGCACTCTTCAGCGCGCCGTCGTTTACGTACTTTAATGCCCTCTCTAGTGACTTTTTTGTTTCTCAATTTGAAAAAGGAATTAATGGGAAGACAATTTTTGGATTATATTAATAAGGTCAAGGAGGTGATTTCAACTCATTTTGAGAGCATTGACACTAAATATTTTTATATAGCATAGAAAATATGATTCCTAAATCTAATAAATGTATTGAGCTTATAGGTGATTACATTGATAAGGAACAATAGTTTCATTATTTTGTTTACTTTACATTCCATGAACTATTGAAGAACCCCTCATAGGGCAAAGCTCTTTAACAGGTTAAAAACAAATTAAATGGCTTGGGTAAAACACTAACAACTTTATTTAACAGTAAATGCTTCATGAATTCAAAGAATAAACTAAATTATGGCAAACATCCCTTATCTTGGCACTTCCAAGGCATTCTCCATCCTTATAAAGGACTCCAAATTGGCCTTCTGTGAGGGCCCTTAATTTATTTTCTAATATTATAGTAAGTCCCTCAGCGTTATTGACAATTCTACAGGCTGTTAGAGGTTTAGTGTGTTGAAATCTGAAGTGGCAATCCAATACATTATTGTTGACTAATTCCAATGGTTCACTGTGTATCCAATGTGGGGGGCCAGTAAAGCAGATGTTATTCCAAAGTGCCGGGTGTTTGGTACCAGAAACCTGAAAAAAAAATGTAAAGTTGCCAGCCCAGTGGTCAAGAAAAGTTTGACGTCTTAGAAATCATTCAATACTCAATCTTTTTCAGAAATAACATCATGGTGAAAATCTTCACATACTCACCACATAAATATTATTTGTCTCCAAATCTTTTTTGAATATAAAGTATGCATCTTTGTAGCTAGGCACACAGCATCTCTGGCCCACTGTCCATTTGTGTAGACCTCCATGTTCACCCACAATTTGCCCCGTATCTATGTCTATGAACATGCCTTTTTTTGTTTCAATGTACTATAAAAAAAATGAAATCAGACTTTCAGAAAAAAAATATAAATTCAGAAATATATTTGGATGCCTCATATTCCATGTCACTAAGTAAATAACGTAAGAATTTTTTTTTTTTTTTTTAATTTGCCTAGTTTACTGAGTTTAGTCACTGTCCTAGTTTTGGCAAAGATAATTCTTCAGAATTTCAAAGAGTTACCAACAGATAATACTTACTTCTTCAATAAAATTCTGAAACTTATTTTTGCCAATAAAGCAAATTCCTGTGCTATCCTTTTTATTGGCTACATTCAAGAGGCCTTCTGTTTTAGCTATCTCTCTCACTTCCTTCTTCAACAACCCTGCTATTGGAAACATACATTTCCTAAGGGAGAACTGTTTTACTTGTGATAGAAAAAATGTTTGATCTTTGTGCTTATCAGTGGGCTGTAGCAACCTAACGCCTAAAAATCAAAGGGAATTATTAACTTTTTATTCTTTATAGATAATCTATTATTGATCATAGATTTCTATTTGGTGGTACTTTATTGAGCAAAATTATACCTTCATTCTCATTATATTTTTCCAAAAACGGACCAAATGATGTATTTGCATAGTGACCGGTTGCAATAGCATCAATTCCTAAATTGTTCCTGCAATGTTGGAAAAAGCTATCAAATTTAATATATCTATTGCACAATATGTCTGGGTTTGGTGTTAGGCCTGTCTCATACTCTTTAAGTATTACAGAGAATACTTCGTTCCAATATTCTTTTATAAAGTAAACTCTATGCAATGGAATTTCGAGCTTACGACACACGTATGTTGCGTCTTCAAAATCTCTTTCATCTGAGCAAAATCCGGCTTCATAATTGTTATCCCAATTTCTCATAAACACGCCTTCAATTTGGTATCCTGTAAGTATTATCAATACAGTTATAAATTATGATAACTTTGACGAAAAGAAGTCTACGCAAAACTGTTACATGTTGTATTTTGAAATTACCAGCTCGTTTGAGGAGAAGTGCAGCTACAGCACTATCAACACCTCCTGAGATACCCAATGCAACTTTTTTGAACATAATTGATGTTTTTTTTAACAATTCTTATACTTATACAACACATTTCCTGAAATTCACTGCAAATTCAGTTAAATTAATAATCTTTGATTCAGTCAGAAAACCAATATTATTCACCCGTAATGACAATGACATTGGAATGACAGCTGACAGTCAATGTTTTTTTTTTGTCTTAGTTCCTCACCATAGATAAAGTAGGTATAGATTAAGCACTGGCGTGGCCGCACATGAGACAGCAATAGTTAGTTCTGGTGTTACAACAAGAACAAGAACACTACAACCCACCATCGCACTGACACTTATTATCTATAAATAACTCAAATTCCTTGTCTCAATTAACACATAATACCACGAAATCATAGAAAATCAAACAAAACCGAGTTCGTTTGTCAAACCTGCCATTGTATTAGAGTTTGACAAACGACAGAAACCGGCCACGGTGACAAAGACAAAAAATAATCTTTTGTCCTTATCATTTACATGGAGCTGCCAATTAGCCATCTCGCTCTATCAATCAAGGTCATTTTAAGGCTTAATCTATACCTACTTTATCTAAGTTCCTCACGGAACAGGCTAAGGTCTTAGACCATGCTGCCTAGTCATCAGTGACAGTCAATGAAAAACAGTAAGGTATAGTTCGCACTGCGATTTTGTTCGCGCGAATTTTTTCCGGCCATTCTGTGACCTATGGAAATGTATGAAGCTGCACGCATTGCGGAAAAAAAATCGCGCTCAAATAGTACTAAAAATCGCAGTACGTGCTAATCCTAAGTGCCTTTTCACACGCCCTGGTTGCCGGTTAGCCGGGGCGCTGGCTAATGTATGTACGCGTACGTGAAAGCTAACGTACATAGCTATACACTTTGCTATGCGAGGGGGGGGCGGGGATGAAAAGGCACTAAAGGAGACCTAAGACAATTGTTCCATCTGGTCCCAGGTCCACGTCCCAGGTATGACCTAATACGAAATAAAAATTGAAGTGTCTAGTAGTCCTCTAAACGGAATCGTCCGAATTGTGGTGGAGAGATTGCCATCCTTAATAATTTCATGTTTTTCATAATCTGTGACACTCGGTGATTTGACAAGATTGTTTGTTGAAGTTTGCTTGGTCCGTAACGTAGGTTATTATCTTGCGGTATTTAATAATTTTTGGGTATATTTTTCACCAAAATGTCGAACATTAATCTGCAATGTCTGTTAGGAATACAGTGTAATGATTTCGTAATGATAGCAGCCGATCAGAGCACAAGCCACAGTATTATGGTGATGAAAGACGGTGAGTTAGCGGTTTTCAGTCATGGATTGGAATAATATTTCACCTTGTTCCTGCAATTAATTTATATCTTATCATTGACAGATGAGGAGAAGATCCACAAGATATCGGACAAACTGGTCATGGGAGTGATAGGCGATCAGGGTGACTCTACCCAGTTTGCTGAATACATTGCCAAGAATATCCAGTTGTACAAAATGCGTAATGGTTACGAGCTAGGGCCCACTGCCGCCGCCAATTTCACACGCAGGAATCTCGCCGAGTATCTGAGAAGCAGCGTATGTATATTAAAAGAAATCCTATAAGATTATTCCGTAGATGAGAATTTATAGAAAGTCGACAGAAACTACCCAAAACTCTGCTTAACTTGTGTTAAAACATCACCTAAAAAATCAAGTCATCATATTTGCAAATAGCCTTTCTCACAAAAAATAAATAGTTATGGAAAAAAATTACAATAATAAAACTTGCATGTTTCAGACACCTTACTTCGTGAATGTCCTGATGGCTGGTTATGACAAGGAGAATGGCCCTGAACTTTACTTCATGGACTACTTAGCATCCAGCATGAAAGTACCCTTTGCTTGTCATGGCTTTGGTGGTTACCTCAGCTTAAGTATCATGGACCGTTACCACAAAAAAGGTAATAATGGTCTAACTTATCATGCTTTGAATTTTCACAGGGCATGTCAATCTGTCTAGCCTTTTCCCAAACATATATTGGGATCGGCTTCCAGTAAAACCAGACTAAGTTGGATACTTGTGGTGCTGAATCCCCAAGTATTTGACCTGCACATTCCAGTAACTAGATAATATCCCTTGACAAGACATGCATGTACCATCATTTAATTACTAAATACGTAATAATCCAGTTTGACACCATTCTTTTTATCTTAGGGCTGTAACAGAAGATGGAAACAGCAGCCCTAAATCATTGTAACATTTTGCCTTCCATAATTAATAGAAAACATTATTTTATTGTTTGAATTTTTTACTTGTTACTAAGATACATTTCTAAACTGTCCCTTTTCAGATGCCACTGAGGAGGAAGCTTATGAAATACTGAAGATGTGTGTGAAGGAGGTCCACAGGAGATTGTTTGTCAGTCTGCCTAACTTCCAAGTTACTGTTGTAAATAGGGAGGGTATCAAAGTACTGCCTGTTATCAACTCAGAACTGTTGAAGTAATTTCTTAATAAAGTAATATTTTCATCATAATAGTTTTCTTTTTAACAGCCCAGGTTATTTAACTATCTTTCATGAGGAAACCTAAACTCAAGTTTGAAATCTCCAACCCATCTTGAGCAAGCATGGGGATCAATGCTCGTGCCTTCTCTTTATGAGAAGAAGACTGGTCTGTACTAGGACATTATCAGGCTGTCTCCTTTTAAGCCAGCTCATTGTGTAATGTGAAGCTTTGCTAACTTTTTAAGCTAGCGGTATAATATACAACTTTATAAAGTGCATAAAAAGGTATGTGTACTTTTGAATTCTCTTTCAAATGTGTTTCAATGAGAATTCTCTGGTAGATGTAGCATGGAAGATCCGGCTAAGCCCACAGGCTACGACGACGGCACGTGGCTTCAGGATACTATCAACTTATTCCTCTGAAAGCTTTTGTCGCCTCATAATCATATCAGTCGAAAGATGTCCACAGCTGGACATAGGCCTCCCCCAATCGTCGCCATATTGACCGGTCCCGTGAGTCTCGCATCTAGTGGATCCCCGCAACCTACCCGTCATTGGTCCACCTAGTGGGAGGCCTTCCAACGCAACGTCATCCGGTTCGCGGTCGCCACTACAGAACTTCTCTGACCCATCGGCCATCCGTTCTGCGAGCAATGTGCCCTGCCCACTGCCACTTAAGTTTTGCAATTCTTCGGGCTATGTCGGTGACCCTGGTTCTCTTGCGGATCTCTATCTACATTTCTGATTCGAGCAA
Organism: Anorthoa munda; assembly: GCA_945859665.1. Lineage (NCBI taxonomy): Eukaryota > Metazoa > Arthropoda > Insecta > Lepidoptera > Noctuidae > Anorthoa > Anorthoa munda. The sequence goes on from OX243910.1 coordinate 14,466,768, forward strand.
GGAAACTCTGAGCATATAGCCCTCTCCATTGCCCTGTGGGTGATTGTAAGCTTTCTGATGAGGCCCACATTGTGAGCGACCACGTCTCAGAGTCACAGGTAATACAGGTACAGGTAAGGACTGGCAACATACACTGGTCATAGACTTTCCTCTTAAGACACTGGTAAATTGGACGAGAATATACCGTAGTATCTCTAAGTAGTCTTAGTGTTGCCTAACTATCGATAGTTGACCTCGAAAAATTGTCACAATATCGATAGCCCTATCGGTATTGTGACAATGTGAAGATACTATCGATAGTATTGTAAAATTTCAATACTATCAATATTGTGACTTTTTTTCGAGACCTCGATAGTAACAACCTATCGTGTTCGTAGTCGCAGCGGAAAAACGTCGAATTTATTAATTTCAGATAAGCAGATAATTAGTTTATGACGTCGTGTAATTGTGTATAGTAAGTACAAATTTGTGTATCCAACCATTGGGGAGCTATTCAACAAAAACTGTTTCCGCTGGAACTACGTCATCCTAGCGGCACCTTTTTTTTCCTATGCACGTAGATAAAAAAAAATACATTCAATAATTAGTTTGAAACGAGAGGTAAATGTGTATGCTTAAATGAAATTTGTGTGACATAAAACTGCGAAGATAATCAAGTTTCCGCTGCGCTGACGTTTGGCTATTTGATGAAAATCATATAAAACGGCTTAGTGCAGAGTTGATTTTTTTTACGCACTTTGCTTTGAATTTGTGTGTAATGATTGTGAAAACAGAATTTGAAAAAATCTTACCGTTCAGAAGATATACACGTAAAAGTAAAATAAGGTTTTTAGGTCCAAGTACTTAAAATAGGAACACTAGAGCCTAATTTATAACGTTTATTTGTATCTTGTAAGGGTCTACAAAGTCCTGCCAAGTTTCATGTATGTGTTCTTAGTAATTAATGAGCAGTCGCATAATTTACTACGACTGGACCACTATATTGTATGACAACCGATTTTAGGACATTTTAATGGAAATGCAACGTAAAACATATGGCGATAATTCGTGTATTAATGCAACTATTCACATGTAAAATTTCAGCTCATTACACTAAATAATTAAAGAGATATAATTAAAATACCAGAACAACCGCAATTCATGGATAAACCGACCAAGTTTGAATGGCTACAAAAAAGCGGCCGTGCAGTATATAGAGCTAACTTTCTAAAATTTCCAGTGTCGTACCATTATTGGATTGATACAGGTGAGCACACAATTCTTGAACAAGTAACAAATAATGTTCGTGATCAAAATAGTAGCTCACTTGTTTGTTTCTCAAACTTACGAAATTATTACAATAAGAATTACTTCTGTATTAGCAAATGCATTTATTTGTCAGAATATTACGTCCTTAATATTCTGCTGCTTCCATCGTAGAAATATTTTGATGTTAGTAAAATTTGATTAAATGAAATATTAATCATAATTAGAAAAAAACAACACACCAGTAGTTATTAGATAGATAAGGGAATAATCTAAAGAAGGTTGTTCTATCTCACGACGGTGGGTTGGTCTTAAGGGCTTATTACACTACACGGTATTCAGGGCCCTGAATACCGGGTCACTAAATCATTCCGAAGCAATAAGGTCGATATTATGAGAACCCTAACTTCCTAAAAATTATTACACTACCCTAAATTAGGGTTTAGGGCCCTGCATACCGTGTAGTGTAATAAGCCCTTCAGTCGTGTGTGTAGTGCACATGCACATTGTTTCTGTGTGCGTAAGCTCGGGAGCGCTCAGCAGAGAGTTTGTATTATACTAGAGGTAACGTATTTAAGTTATAAAAGTTATCTCTTTGACGTTCAGGATGGTAGCGTTTGCCTATGTTTGTCTCTTTTTTTATAGAATTTTTCTATAAGTTATAGAATTAACAGTTTCTTTTTCGTCGTAAATACGTTCCCTCTAGTGTAATACAAACTCTCTGGCGCACAGTATCGCTTACGCACACAGAAACAATGTGCATCTGCACACATGACTAAGACGATCCCGCAGTCACGCAGTGCGTCGCTCGCAACTCGTGAGATAGAACAATTGTATCAGTTTCCCGAAAAGTTAGGTACCAGTAAAAATCCTAAGATTTACTTATTCATATAGGCTTTTACAGTGGGCCACATATTTGTTATTTATATTAATTAAAAAACTGATTCTTTATGTTAATGTTATTATTACCTACTTTGTTAATAATATTGTATTTTTTTTTCATTTTAATTAGTCATTAACCAATAAATACTTTTATGAGTATAATGTTAATACTTAAAGTTGTTTTATTTTCTGCTAAACGATTGTGTACGCACCTGTACGAAACTATTACACACAATAACGATGCTATACTGGAAATTTTAGAATGTTAGCTCTATACACTGCACGGCCGCTTTTTTGTAGCCATTCAAACTTGGTCGGTTTATCCATGAATTGCGGTTGTTCTGGTATTTTAATTATATCTCTTTAATTATTTAGTGTAATGAGCTGAAATTTTACATGTGAATAGTTGCATTAATACACGAATTATCGCCATATGTTTTACGTTGCATTTCCATTAAAATGTCCTAAAATCGGTTGTCATACAATATAGTGGTCCAGTCGTAGTAAATTATGCGACTGCTCATTAATTACTAAGAACACATACATGAAACTTGGCAGGACTTTGTAGACCCTTACAAGATACAAATAAACGTTATAAATTAGGCTCTAGTGTTCCTATTTTAAGTACTTGGACCTAAAAACCTTATTTTACTTTTACGTGTATATCTTCTGAACGGTAAGATTTTTTCAAATTCTGTTTTCACAATCATTACACACAAATTCAAAGCAAAGTGCGTAAAAAAAATCAACTCTGCACTAAGCCGTTTTATATGATTTTCATCAAATAGCCAAACGTCAGCGCAGCGGAAACTTGATTATCTTCGCAGTTTTATGTCACACAAATTTCATTTAAGCATACACATTTACCTCTCGTTTCAAACTAATTATTGAATGTATTTTTTTTTATCTACGTGCATAGGAAAAAAAAGGTGCCGCTAGGATGACGTAGTTCCAGCGGAAACAGTTTTTGTTGAATAGCTCCCCAATGATTGGATACACAAATTTGTACTTACTATACACAATTACACGACGTCATAAACTAATTATCTGCTTATCTGAAATTAATAAATTCGACGTTTTTCCGCTGCGACTACGAACACGAATTTTTAACCGACTTAAAAAAATAGGAGTTTCTCAATTCGTCGGATATTGTTTTATGTATGTTCCCCGATTACTGAAAGACGCCTGGACCAATTTAGAAAATTCTTCTTTTGTTTGAAAGATTATACTTCCCAGGCAGTCCCATGGTCATTAGGTAAGGATCTGGTGATAAAATCCTAGAGAAATCAAGGGAACTCCTCAAATATTTATAGGCTTAGATATCGCGATTTTGGTATTTTCATCAACAATGCAATCATTTGCACTCAAAAAGTATCTTTTGGTGAAGTGGAACTAATGATGAAGACCTCGCATGGCAACTGGAACTCCTTAATGCTAATTATGTCATGGGTATAAGATATCACGAATAGTTAATCGACTATGATGAAGCAAATATATAAATAATTGGTACTGGTGAAAATGATATCATCGAACTGATCTGATGATGAAGCCGGAAGGTAGACACTGGAACTCCGAAAAAAAACAATGTATCGTAATCGTGTTTGGGCATATTAGAATCGTCACGAGATTTACTTGGGCTATAAATGATTTTCATGATAATTGGAAGTATTTACCAAAACTAAAAAAGTTAATTCAAAAAAACCCGACTGCTCAAAAACCGAACTAAAAAGCCGTAAACAAGAAGAAAATCATGCTGTGCAGTCGGAGGATACGTATTCGCGAGCTCGCTGACCAAAACCAGATGTATCCTCCGACTGCACAGCATTATTTTTTGAATTAACTTTTTTTATTTTTAACCTCTTAAAACCCTTTATTTTGAAAGTTTTGAAACCCCACACGATGGATATAGAAGTAAAAAAAACATTTTTGTCCCCCACAATATGGCGCCTGAAAGCCGCCATTTTTCTATTTTCCAATTTTAATGTAGCCAATGACACTCGCAAGACGAATCGATTGAATCATCAAAATCGGCCAACGCGTTTGGTCTCTGGAAAGCCACCTAGGAACAAACAAACATACATACATAGACTGATAAACACATTACCCTCCTTCAAGAGCGGATCCAGGATTTTTTTCTGGGTGGGGCACAAGGGGCGGACAGACAAAAAAATCAACAATAACTGTCAGAAATAAACTTGAAGTATAATTTCATTATTTCTACAAGTTCAAGTATGTACAGGAAGGGTTATGAAAGACAAGAGTTTCACTCATGTTCTTTCTGTTCATCATCATCATAGCAGCCGAAAGATTTCCACTGCTGGACATAGGCCTCCCCCAAGCACCGCCACATTGATCGGTCCCGTGCGTCCCGCATCCAGCGGATGCCCGCAACCTTCACCAGGTTTTTGGTCCACCTGGTGGGAGGCCTTCCAACGCAACGTCTTCCGGTTCGCGGTCGCCACTCCAAAACTTTTCTGCCCCATCGGCCATCTGTTCTGCGAGCAATGTGCCCTGCCCACTGCCACTTAAGTGTGGCAATTCTTCGGGCTATATCGGTAACCCTGGTTCTCTTGCAGATCTCTACATTTCTGATTCAATCACGCAAGGACGGTTACCTATCATAAGTTCGAACAACATTTGACCGAATTACATTTCACCTAAAACTTTTCAACTATTATTTTTTCTACAGTTTCGTTTTAAAAAATGTCTAATGCATGACAGCTATTAATAAAATCTCTAGATTATTTAAACCACATATTGACATCTGGGAAGAACTTTTAGCCGAATGGCAATGTAGGTAGGATAATTCCATCAAGGGCCGACACCTCTACCAATTCATTCCATCCGTTCGCGTGCGGCTGGCCAGGACGTGGCTGGAGGTAGATCACTGTGTTGCCCAATTTCTCACGGGGCATGGAAACTTTAAAAGTAAATTATTTTCCTTCAAGCTTGTTGCCTCGCCTTTATGTCAGTGTTCTACATCTGACTGCGAATATGTACAATCTGCACATTATATCTTATGGGAGTGTATTCTTTAGCAGAATGAACGCAATATTATGTTGAATAATGTACAGGCTGCATCAGGAGTTGTTTACTATACGGACCATGTGGAAACTAGAACAAATTTCCGTGCGTTCAAGCGTTTTTGCCACACCTATTATTGGAATCAAATATAACAGCTCACAATGATACCCATTAATATTAATCCTAATTTTTATCCGTGGTGCTAGGCAACTGGTGAGGAGCTCGTGGCTAAATAATAACAGCCGCACGGGTCGATCTTCAAGGTTAAGCAACGCTTGACGAGGTCAGTCCTTGGATGGGTGACCATTTCAACATACAGAGTTTCCTCCGTGCCTCGGAAAGCACGTTAAGCCGTTGGTCCCGGCTGTCATTTGAAGATCTTTGACAGTCGTTACGGGTAGTCAGAAGCCTGAGATCTGACACCAGTCTTGCCAAGGGGTATCGTGTTATCCAGTTACTGGGTTGTGGAGGTCAGATAGGCAGTCGCTCCATGTAAAACACTGGTACTCAGCTGAATCCGGTAAGACTGGAAGCCGACCCCAATACAGTTGGGAAAAGGCTAGGCAGATGATGGTGCTAGGCAACTGGTGCCAGTTGTAAACATTGGCCTTGTTTGTTCTGTCTCCTGCTTGATATGGAAGGAAGTGAAATATTAATATTTTTTCCTACTCCTCCGTTATTCTTTTCTGATTAATTTCGTTGCGGGATCCAAGACAGTTAAATTCATTCTACGGGACTTCGTCGAGCTTCATTGCCTCGGCGCTTTTCTGCTGGTTGCCACTGTTGATTCTGGCTTTCAAGAGTTGCAGTGGTTTGGGCATTGTGCGGTGGGTTTGTCCCACAAAAAAAAAAGGTATTATTAAATCATTTGCATGAAAATACGTAAACACAACAATTTAGTGACAAAAACGAATCGCTGCAAAATCGACTTCACGCAGTCAGACTGCTGCTGAAGTCGATTTTGTCACTAAATTTTGTAGCAAAACATGTTGACTTTTATGACACTATTTCAATTTTAAATTAAAAATGCTACCAAGTAACCGGCTATATGTGACTAAATAATATTCCCGAACATATCGTTTCGGTTTGGTGAAAATATGGCAAATGAAATAAGCTCAAAAGAGGCTTCGGCCAAAAGCAAAAAGTTATTTTGTAAATCGGCGAAATGTAGTTCGGTAAAATAATACATATGCCACATGATACTTCGATGATCTGAAAATATGTCAAATAATGCATATAGCAAAAAAGACTTCCGTCAATAGTTATAGGTAAAATGAAATTCGACCAAAAAATATTCGGAAAAGTAAATCGGTTCCCCGCAAGGACACCTCGAGCCTGGCCCTCTCCATTGTCCTTTGGGTGACTGTAAGCTTTCTGATGAGGCCCATTGTGAGCGACCACGTCTCAGAGCAATAAGTTCGTCTTGAGACACTGTGGTAAGTTGGACGATAAGAAACCGCGCAGCTTCCCGAATGCTGCCCCGCCGAGTAGGATTCGACGGTTGACCTCTTTCTCGAGATTGGACCTGCCTAACTGGACCGTTTGTCCCAGGTAGACATGGTCGTCCACGGCTTTGGCTGTGAAGCCACCGATCTTGATAGGAGTGGATTGGTTTGTCCATGTTCATTTTTGGACCCATTCTTTCGGAAGCTCTACTGAGGTCATCGAGCGTTGTACTGGGGTCCTCCATGACAGCTTTATCATCGGCAAATCGGCCTCTCCAGTCTAGAACCTTGAAGACATCCTCCAGTGCAGTGTAGTGTGCAGCTCGCCCAACCTTATATTTGTAACTGCACACACCTTTTATGAGCATTATTACACGAATCGTTGAATCGAACACTTCTCTTTTATTTCGATTACATCACTCTAATACATGGCGACCCTTAGCCAGCAATTAAAATTTTGCAACTTACGTAAAATGCGAAGACGTCAATAGTTGAAGAAATCCTGAAAAATATACCGATAGAAGTTTATGAAGACGGAAAATTTAGAAGAAAGAAACAAAAGAAGATTAAAAAAAAAAAAAAAAAGAAAACAAAACAGAATCCAAGAATAAGTGTGAAGCGGTGAAAATATTAAATAAGAAGACAGAAAAGGAACGTTGCTGCCGGGTGCCGGGAGAATGCTCAAGCCTTATGATGAGAGGATATGCAGGGCGCCGGGAGATAAATCGTTCGGGTCCGATGCGGAGCAGCTGGGAGTCAGTTCGAGTCCAGTGCTGAGGAATCCGTTCATCCACACCATGTAAGACGTCGTGACCTACGGAGTCAGTTCGAGTCCAGTGCTGAGGAGTCCGTTCATCCACGCCACGTGACACGTCGTGACCTACTTATACGTTGTCAGTACAATACGTACCTACTGCAATGTAAGTTTTGCACTGCAATTTTTTTTAATATTCTACAATATTCCATAATATTGTAATTAGATCATGTTGTATTATTTTATATTTCGATTTGGGGAATAGGAATGTCCCAACAATTGCAAGATTTGCACGCTAAATTAAAATATTTAGGGGAATATTTAGTGAAACTAGGTCCAGATAGGCGTAGACAAGATTTAGCTTATAAGAAACTAGTAGAAGCAGAAAAGGAATACAGTAAACTGGATTGTATTTTGACTCAGTTGAACCAAGAAATTAAAGAACGCAAGCTAGACAAAGAAACTTGTGAGGTTTTCCAAACATTAATCCATGAGATTCAATCAAATTATCAGAAAATAAAGGGTTTACTGACTTTAGTAGATAGTAGTAGTCAAACTAGTTCTAAGGATTTTATAGAACATTCAAATAGTGTTACAAAAAGGGCTGAAACGTTCGATATTAAAACTACAATTTCCCTGTTGCCGATGATGAATGGCCAGGAGCAGGTGACAAATCAGCTTATTGATGGTATCTTACTTTATAGCTCGCTTATCAATGATGCCAGTAAAAGTCAATTGATACAGTTTGTATTAAAAACACGTCTCTCGCCTAGTGCAAAATTGCGTCTTAAAACTACTTACGCAGATATTGAAAGTTTGATAGAAGATAATCGCATTTATTTGTTACCTAAAAAATCATTTGTAGCATTACAAACACAATTGCTTAAGGCGACTCAAGGCCGTAGGAGCATAGAAAAATTCGGTACAGAGATTGAGGAATTGTTTGTGAATCTTACGATTGCTCAGGCTAACGATAAGCGTGATGCCTATGAGGTTTTGCGTCCGCTCAATGAGAAGACTGCAATCAAACGGTTTAGCGACGGTTTGGCCGATAAGCGGCTCAGCACCATCATTGCCTCACGACAGTTTGCGTCGTTGTCTGAAGCTATTACGGCTGCGGTAGATGAGCAATCCATGTCTGTCCAGCCACAAGACCAGGTTATGCAATTTAGGGCTAACCAAAACTATAAACGTGGAAGCTTTAGAGGTTCTCGAGGCCGAGGAAATAGACAGTTTTATAACAACAATAAAACTTATCATTATAATTATAATAAAAATTATGAAAATAGCACAGGTATAAGAACTTCATACAGTGTAAATCGAGGTAAACACACAGGTGGTCAGCGTCAGCATTTACGCGGACGTCCGGTGCGTTGTCAGCGTGTTCAGCATAACGCGCAACAGTCCAATGTCCAAGACAACTTGCGCAATGATCAGGCAAATAGTCATGAAAACTTAGAATTTTTTCGTACCTAAACCGTACACTCATTCAATTCTTAGTTTTAGTAATTTTTGTATTATTAATTGTCAATTACAAAATAGTAATGTTGATCTTAATTTACTGATTGATAGTGGAGCAAGCTTATGTGTGCCTAAGTATGAATGGTTGTCGCGACATAGGAATTTATTGAATTTAGTAAAACAGGATAAGATAGTTATTAAAGGAATTAGTGGTAATTTAGAATCTATGGGATACATTTATTTAGATATTTTAATTAATAATGTGACTTTTCAACAAAAGTTTCATATTTTTGAACACTTATCTTGCGCCGCAGAAGGTATACTCGGGCAGGATTTTTTTGAGCGCTATAACGCGGTATTAAATTATAAAAATGGTACTCTGAGTTTAGAAACCCGAGACCAGTCTGTTAGTGTTCATGTAAATAGGAATTTGTTTACAATTCCACCTCGTTGCGAAGTAATTAAACACATCCCGACGTCACACAATAGTGATTGCGTCATTTTGTCAAAGGAAATTTATAATGGTGTGTTCACAGCGGGTGTAGTATCGAAGCCACATAATGGACTTATTCCTGTTAGGATTTTAAATACAACTGATAGTTCGGTTAAGATAAATATTTCAGATCTAATTATTAGCTGCCTAGATAATTTTTATGTTTGCAAGTTTGACGACGATAGTATATCTGTGGATAGAGTTCGAACTTTGCTAACTACGTTACAACTACATACTTATTTAAATAAAGAGGAACAAAGAGGCATTGAAAACGTATGTGCCAAATATGCCGATGTTTTCCATTTGCCAGGAGATACGCTCACTACTACAAATTTAATAGAACATTCAATTAAACTAAAGGAAAATGCGTCTCCAGCGTACGTGAAGCCCTATCGATTGCCTAAAGCATTGAAAGGCGAGGTACAAAGACAAATAGATGAAATGGTTAAAAACGATATCATTGAAGAGACTATTTCAGAATGGTCAAGCCCAGTTCTATTAGTACCTAAAAAGACAGATAGGTCAGGAGAAAGGAAATGGAGACTTGTAGTGGACTATCGCCAACTCAATAATAGGATACAGGATGATAAATTTCCCTTACCTAACATCACTGAGATTCTAGATTCGTTATCTAACAACATCTATTTTTCAAAATTAGATCTCAGTCAAGGTTACTATCAGCTGTCTTTAGAAGAAAAGTCTAGGAAGTTTACTGCATTTACAACAGACAAGCAGTATCAAATGAAACGATGTCCAATGGGACTTAAGACATCGCCTAGTGCTTTTGCTCGTCTCATGACAATAGCAATGTCAGGGTTAAATTATAAATCATGCTTCTTATATCAAGATGATTGTATTGTCGTAGGAAATTGTCTTGAAACGCACAACAAGAATCTTATAAAAATTTTAGAATGCCTGAGAAGAGTGAATTTGAAACTAAATCCGATGAAGTGTGAATTTTTACGTAAAGAAATCGTTTATTTAGGGCATAAGATCACTTCAGAAGGTATATTTCCCGATCCATCAAAGGTAGAATGCCTGCAAAAGTACCCTGTCCCGCAGAATGTAGACGAAGTCAAGAGATTTGTTGCATTTGCTAACTATTATAGGCGTTTTATTCCAAAGTTTGCCGACATAGCCTATCCATTGAATGCGTTATGTAAGAAAGTTGTAGCGTTCGTATGGAGTGATGAATGCGAGCGAGCATTTTACAAGCTAAAACAGATCCTTGTTAGTCCAACTATACTTGACTATCCAGACTTCAGCGATAATAATACTTTTACGTTACAAACTGACGCATCAAAACTAGGTTTAGGCGCCGTGCTGTCTAATAGTAATAGCAAGGTAGTCGCGTACGCCAGCCGTAACTTGAAACCAGCTGAGACACGATACCCTGTGATTGAGTTAGAATTACTTGCTATTGTTTGGGCGATTCGACATTTTAGACCTTATTTATATGGGAAAAAGTTTTACATAAAAACAGACCATAAGCCATTGATTTATTTATTTAATATGACCGATCCTTCAAGCCGGTTGACAAAGTTTAGATTATATCTCGAGGAATATGATTTTGAAATCAGCTATGTCCCAGGACGGCAAAACGCAGCTGCAGATGCATTGAGCCGGATACCTATTACATCCAACAGCTTAAAGGATATGAACAAGCATGTAGTATCGGTCATGACAAGGGCACAGACACGAAGGTTACGTACTGACTGTGACAACAACGACATGACTACTGAGGTATCCTCTACTCCAAGGCCTGATCAACCTAAGGTAGTGGAAATTCTCAAACGACCAATTGACAGCGTTGAATTGATTTTACTTAGCAATAAAAATACATTAAATCAGATAGAAAAATCAAAACATTTCACTAGTGACAATGGTAACTGCAAATTCGTGCCTGAAAAGTCAGCAATTTTTGTAATTTCTCGATCGTTATCGACCGTAAGTGTGTTAGCGAGAGAATTACAACGTTTTTGCAAGCAAATCAAATTAAACGAGCTCATAATAATTAAGAACAAGCGCAACGAAAGTTTTGTAAACAATTTTATAAAGGAAATGAGTCATTTAAAAGATACTCCTAAGTTACTTGTTATTAAAGATGTGACTAGAGTTACTGACAAAGACACGAAAATTGTGATCTTGAATGACTTCCACCTGTTACCCACGAGTGGCCACGCGGGGGTAAACAGAATGTTAAATAATATTAGGAAGTACTATTATTGGCCAGGAATGAGCAATGACGTATCAGAATTCGTAAAGAAGTGTAGAAGTTGTCAGATTCAAAAGCATACCAATAGGCATACGAAGGAACCGATGGTTATCACATCCACGGCATCCACTGCTTTTGAAAGTTAGTTTAGATTTAATAGGTCCTTTAGATGTAGATAATTTAAACTATAAGTATATTTTGACATTACAGTGTGATTTAACAAAATACGTCGAAGCTTATCCTTTAGAAAAGAAAGATACTATTTCTGTAGCTAAGTTATTTGTAAACAATTTTATTCTGAGGTATGGTATCCCTAGAGAGATAATAACAGACCAGGGAACAGAGTTTATGTCATCAGTTTTCACTGAGATTTGCAATTTGTTGCATATTAATAAACTGCATTCAACAGCTTATCATCATGAAACTCTGGGAGGTTTGGAAAATACTCATAAAGTTCTAGGAGCTTATCTTAGAATTCAGTGTGACAATAACAAAACAGATTGGAGCAGTTGGCTTCCATTCTGGTGCTTTTCTTTTAATACTACAATGCACTCTGAGACAAAATACACTCCATTTGAGTTAGTATTTGGCAAAAATTGTAATTTACCATCTAATATAGCACAAAATGTATATGTTGATCCGTTATATAATCCAGATTCTTACCCTTTGGAGCTAAAATACAGACTACAAAGAGCACAAGCAGAAGCTAGAAATAACTTAGGTATTATTCAGTAAGGAATTAAGAAAAAATCATTTTGATAAAAATGTAAATCGGTTAATATATAAGAGTGGAGATTTAGTTTTAATCAAAAATCAAGTAGGAAATAAGTTAGATAAAATTTACTTAGGACCATACAGAGTCATTGAAGATGTATCACCAAATGTGAAAATTATAAAAGATGATAAGGAATATGTAATTCATAAAAATAATACAAAACTGTTTGTAACTTAAAATACTTTGGTTAATTAAGATAAGATGTTTTTTTGTATAATGTTATGTTAAAAAGTAAACAAAAAGTCGTGATGTAAGCATGATATTGCAGTGGTGAATAGTTTCTTTGTTATGTTATTCATATATTTTAACAACTCTGTAATTTGATTTGCTTCTAAGTATGTACTGTGATGGAATCTCCACAGTACACAAAATACCGTCTGGGGGGGGCACGTGCCCCCGTGCCCCCCCCTAAATCCGCCCTTGCCCTCCTTCGGCAGTCGGGTCAAAAGAGATATCGATAGAGAGATCTTTTCCGAAGGTGGTGTCGAAAAACGGAAAACAATAGGTACCTATGACACCGACTTCGGAAAAGAAAGTTATTTTTCGCATTGTAGTGTTTTGTTACGTGTTAAAAAGTTTTGAAAAATCAATATTCCTGGCCAGGAATCGAACCCGTTATTTAGTTAAAGGCAAAAGGATTCTACCACTAATTAACTAACACCGACACCAACCGTGGTGAGTTTGGGTCTAAAAGTTTAAATAACCGACTTGGAAACAACTTTTCTGTAGGTATAAGAGATGCATTTTATTAAATCGAGTTAAATCACACACCGCCGCCGTCGTGCCGGCGAAAGCTCCATCTCCATTAAAATGTCAGTCTTCGATAAAGAGGTCAACCGTCGAATCTGACTCTCACACTATAAATTATATTTTCTCAAACATGCTTGGAAATTTGAGCATTATTCTGACAACCTTCTTCGAGATAAATCAAAATTGCTGTACTGCCCAAATACATGCGAGCAGCGGCCGGCAAAAGTTGTATGAAAATCCATATCTGTCGTGTCTAGCGGCCAAATAAATTACATAGTAAACTCATATCTGTCGTGTTATTTAAATATGGAACGATCTTTTACTCCGAAACATGGCAACCAAGGAGGTAACTTATCAAAGGTTTTATTTAAATTTCGAACTGGCTTGCAAATAGAACGCCGTTTATTGAAAAAAAAAACAAAAGAACACTTTAACGCGGGAACAATTATTGTTGTTCGTCATTGATTTTGACAAAATGAGTCTAGATACTACTTAGTTTTAATTTCCGCGCATTATTTGAGAAAAGTACTATACAAGCCTTGGCCACAACTAGGCATTGATGGACTTACGTATGTGTGCCTCGACTTCGCCTCGGCCCACATTTACACGTTCGTCCATCAATGCCTCTTTTGCTGGCCGCTGCAGTAATGTACTATAGTCTATCTATGAATCCGATTCGGCTAGGCAGCGTTTGGGCAGTTGCGCGGTATCCACAAACTAAGTGTTGCCTTACTATCGATTGCCTATCGATAAAAATTCAATAACGCAGATTCCTTTCTTCCTTTCGATTTAATCAAAATCCAGAATTGTTTTTCGGTATGCCTCATAGTTTTGGATTTGGCCATCCACTCTCAAACGCAAAGAGGAACAAATAAAAAACCGAATAGTCTTACAATTGTATTTTTATTTAAATACTTTACCTTTTCTTAGCCTAAAAGTATCTTTTTTATTAATTAATTTATCCACCAGCTTTGCTTCGTTCTGGGCTAGATGCCATACTCGTGTCCTGGTTGTCCATTTGTGACATATTTGGGTTTTCCCCATCGCCCATGTTGTCTCCTTCATTGTCCGATTGTTCTGTAACAAAAATACAGGTTTTGTAGTCGGCGGAACAAATTCATTCATGGGTTTGGCGAGAAGCGAGATGATTTTCGACCTGAGACGTTTATGGACCAAAAAAAAATTAAAAAAATCTATATAATGCTTTTTACAACTGCACTGCACGGTTTAAGATTTAATACTACGCTTATTATTTATTTGCGCCCTAAGTTTATCTAAATTATTATTGTATGTAGGATGCCACCTATGGATAAAATATTGAGTGGCTCCTTTAAGGCCAGACTTTTTTTATTCAAATGACTGTGCTGTTGATTGTTTGACATGGCGGGCAGTTCAGATCTTAATCTTAACTAATAAATAAAAGATATAACTTTATCTAAACTTATTATTAACAGGTAAAATTGATGTGGTAAAATATTTGTTTTGTAATAGATAATAACCCACCCAAAGCCACCCAAAGGTTGACAGGTAGAAAATGCCTAAGGCATTAAGTCCACCGCTGTACGATTGTGTGCATGAAGTATTAAATAAATAAATAAATAACTTGGAAGTACTGATCCAATTAACAAAATGATAACACTGATAGATAGCTTCACTATAGCTTAGTGTCATAAGATAAATTATATATAAAAAAATCTTTAATATTTTACATATGGTGCGCCAAAGTAGCCAAGTCACAGAAAATAGGTAGTAGTGTTGTTTATTACTAATAAGAAACGTCAGAATTACCTTTCTTATCTGCAGGCATATCTTCAGTCCTATTGGCAACTTGGAAGTGGTACTCCAGCTCGTCAAAGTCAAATACTTGGTCTGTTGGCAGCAGACATGGTAAATACGCTGGGAATGTGGGCTTACAGGCTATTACTGAAAAACAAAAAGCAGCAATGATTGGAAATGTTGCATTTTGTCAATGACATGTTGTTGACATGTTGACTTCTGTGATGTTAGTTTTTATAATTTGCCAATTATGAAGTGCATAGTTTTGTGGTGCAGTTACAGCTTATAAATATGTACTTACATGGGAAGACTTGATTGTCCTCTGTATTAAATAGATTATGTGTCTCACTGGTCTTTGCTAGGAACTTAGTCAATGCTCTCTCAATGTCTCTTTTCTGTGAGGCAGCTTTCTCCCTGATAGCTTCATATTCCGTTACTGGCTGTTTATGGGTCTGAAATAAAGATATTTCTTAGTTATTACTTCCATTTTTAGAACAGACAAGACAGAGGTAAGTATTTTTTTTTTGTAATAAATTATTTACTAAAAAACTGAAACACTGTTTGGTAAATTGTGTTTGCTTTTACAAGTGTATTTTCATAAACAAAAAACAAACATGCTTTAGCTGCACAAAAAAGGGTTGAAGGAACTTTGCCTAAATGTCAGTTTAAAACCTTTAGCAACATCTATATATATAAAAATGAAACCCGTTTTCCGTTGTCACGGCATCACGCGTGAACGGCTGGACCGATTTCGCTTATTCTTTTTTTGTTGTGTTCGTTATTGTTGGGAGAAGGTTCTTATTTAGGGTAGGGTAGGGTAGGTTGGGTAGGGTAGGGTAGGTAGGGTAGGGTAGGTAGGGTAGGGTAGGTAGGGTAGGGTAGGTAGGGTAGGGTAGGTAGGGTAGGGTAGATAGGGTAGGGTTGGTAGGGTAGGGTAGGTAGGGTAGGGTAGGTAGGGTAGGGTAGATAGGGTAGGGTAGGGTAGATAGGGTAGGGTTGGTAGGGTAGGTAGGGTAGGGTAGGTAGGGTAGGGTAGGTGGCTTAGTGTTGGGTAGATGAATGTTTGGTGTTTTTATGGCAAAACAAAGTTTGCCGGGTCAGCTAGTATAAACATAAAAGTAGAATCAAATATTAAAATGGCATTTAAAAAAATGTCTTCAAGGCTTACAGGTGTCCTAATGTAGGCATGCGGATCAGGTAGAGGTGGTAAGTGGAATGGTATGTGAGGAGCAGCTTTAGCTTTGGATCCTGCTGACAGCATAGCTGGTGTCCGTGGAGCTGGAGCCTGCTGCGGTGGCTGGATCACATGTCTGTTGGGGCGGGCTGCATATTGCTCTAACCCTTGTAGGCTAATGCCTGTAAATGGACAGCAAACTCATTTCAATTCATTCAAGAATCACATTTTAAGTACATATCATCTTGCTGGAGTTATGGTTAAATAAATTGACAAAGTAACTTAAATCTGGACACCCTTATTAATAAACGCTGAGTAAAGTTACATCGAACTTCATTATCATCAACATCATACCAGCCGAAAGACTTCCACTGCTGCTAGAACTACTGGAATTTTATCTTGCAGGGTACTAAATTTCTAGGTAGGTTTGAGGAAAGCGACAAGCTCCTTAAACTTGGAATCAACATGCAGAGTCGTGGTCCTGCTGAATGAGCGCGCGAAAGATATCATGCCTGATTTCTTGGTAAATAGTAATGTATCAGTTCTGTTTTTTTTTACGAAATGTATCATATTTATTTATTTATTTATTAATCACAAAATCCACAGCTCTTAAAAATACTTTAACACACTTATTGTACTACTATTACAGCCAATTACAGATTTACAATTTATTAACCTTACAATTAAAATTGCAACAGAAACTTAGAACAACCAAACATATTTAATATAACTAACTCATGTGAAGGAATTGTGTGTGTGTGATTCTATTATGCGTTTCAAATGAGAGGAAAATCGACTAACCCCCAGCAAGCTTCAATCAGACAAGACTGCACAGCTAGCAAAACAACAATCTATTTATATACTTAAAATAACTGTAGCATAACCGTTCTTGGCACTCATGGTGGTCCTGCTGAAGCGAGCATTAATACAACCGAATCACCTTCTGAGCTGATTTTCTCAAAAACTACTATGGTACCAATTTTATTGTTTCAGTGTTCATTAGTACCAATTGAGAAATAATTATTTACCAAATATGTAAGCAATTGGCATTGGTGGTCTCTACCGCCAGACCAGACATCACAAGTTTTATGTCTAAAAAGCTAAAGTTCAAAAGTGTAGTGGTGTTATATTATGTATGTCTTCCAAAATACTATTTATTTAAGATTGGTAGTAAATAGAACTGTAATACTTACCCATATTAATAAGGGCCATAACCACATCTCCAAGTACTGGTTCTACCCTTCCTGATACCTCACAGTAACCTTTAGCGGAGTTTCCAACTTCCGACAGAACTGGAAAAGAAATATAGAGGTATTTACAGTAAAATAAACGAAACTAACATTATTTGACTTGTTTAGATGTTAGTGTATAATCATAGATGGTGGATTATGTTCATCTATACTAATATTATTAAGAGGTAAAGTTTGTGAATTGTGAGTTTGTGACGTTGTAGGGGGTAATCTGTGGATCTACTGAACCGATTTTGAAAATTCTTTCACCAGTTACATTATTCCTGAGTGTCATAGGCTATAATATTTTTTCAAAAAAATTAGAAATCCTTATGAATATTCCAATAATGTAACCCAAAGTAGCAAAATGTTGCATATAAAATTAATTCTTTGGCATGCGTTGAGAAAACTATTGATGATAAATAAAAATTATTTACTACATGATTACGTAGAGTAGGGTAGGGTATGGTAGGTAGAGTATGGTAGGTAGGGTAGGGTAGAGTAAGTAGGGTAGGGTAGGTGGGTAGAGTAGGTATGGTAGGTAGGTAGTCAATTGACGGTAGCGAAGCCCCGGGGGTCAGCTAGTTATAAATAAAGTGGATCTTTCTCAGAACGCAAGGAATAAATGGCTGATGTGCAGGTAACGCCAACGACCCTTAAATTTTTCAATGGGTAAACTTTGTTTGTAATTTTGGGTTACGGAGTTTAAAAGAAACGTTTCACAGTTTTAATCAATTTATTGGAGCATTTACTTACAACACTGAAGCATTTCAGTGAGAGTTTCTAGTGCCATTTTGTCAGCAGCATCGAAGCCAGTTTCTAGCAGTACAGTGGAAACTGCTATGTTTAGTATACGCCTCCGTGCATCTGTACCACTCTCTACTTTTTCAGTGTTTTCTGCCATATCTTGTAGAGCAATCTACTTTAGCAAAATTGCAATCAACAAACACGAACGCTATTTTATTTTGTTTTTTGACAGTTCCATCCACAGTCCACAGAGTCCACCGTTTGTTTCGTTGTTTTTTTGTTGCAATGTTAACTTAGCTTTTTAGCCGAGGCCTAGACAAAAAATTAAAATGATTTGATTGCCCTAGTCTTAAATGTTAACAGTTTCTTCGCCGTCGCTGTTTGTGGCAATCACATCCTGACGCTATATTCGTCTCTGTCTTTCTTCGCCGATCACAATCTTACTCTTACTCTTCTTCTTCTGTCTGTCGTGACTCGTGTTGTTTAGACTTAAAATTTTGTCCAACCCGAAGCTCTGCAGTTGGCTTCGTTTAAATCCTGGAAGGTACAGGTGTTTTTGCAGATGGGGCAGGAAATAAGGTGACGCATGTCTTGTGATCTTGTGATCTTTCATCGTGCGTGACCGTCATGATTACCTCCATCCACGAAGATTCTTCGATGTCCGGAGAACCCCGTTTTTTCCCCTCAGTCTCAACTATTTACGATGAATTTTTCGATATAGTAGTAATGTAGTACTAGCTACTTCAGTTAAATGACGAAATAGTTCGTTTATCCAGTTATTCCGAGCCTCACAACACAAATGGTCAAATAAGTTGGAGAGTTAATTATTTGACCATTTATTAGACTAACAAGTGACGAATAAACGCGTTTTACCAACATTTTATACCATTGGTTAGCATATTCAACTATTGGTTAAGTTAATTATGGATCAAAAAACTGGACCTTAAAAAGAAAAATTAATATAATTTAACTAAGCTTACATAAACAAGGTTAAAATATCATCATCATCATTTCAGCCGAAAGACGTCCACTGCTGGACATGGCCTATGTCCAAGCGTAGCCACACTGATTGGACCTCGGACCGATCGGTGTGCGTTTTGCTTACACCGGATTCCCTCAGCCTTGTCTAGATCAGAGCTCCACCTAGAGGGAGGCCTTCCAATACTACGTCTTGCGGTACGCGGTCGCTACTCCAGAACATTTCGGCTCCATTGACCATCCATTCTGCGAACAATGTGCCTTGCCCACTGCCAACATGTCGTGGTGGCCCAGTGGCTAAGACCTCGCCTCTCTTGCTTGAGGTCGTGGGTTCAAAACCGGGCGTGTACCAATGTGGCTTTTTCAAATTCATATGTAGTTTCTAAGTTTATATTGGACATCACAGGCAAAGGTGAAAGAAAACATCGTGAGGAAACCTGGAATTATATAGTTAATGTTAGTCTTAAATAAATAGCCAAGTCAGAGGCCAGTGGGGTTCTCAGAGGCGGCTTAATTAACTCTGACACCAGAGGTGGCCACATCCTCACACGGAAAGAAGAAGACTGCCACATAAGTTTGGCAATTCTTCGGGCTATGTTGGTCTCTTCATTTCTGATTCGATCACGTAAGGAAATTCCGAGCATAGTCCTTTCCATGGCCCTTTGGGTGCCTTTAAACATTCTAATGAGGCCCATTGTGAGCAATAACGTTTCGGTCCCATATGTAATCAGTTAATCACTGACAACACACTCTGGTCATAGTTAGTTCACAGAGACTTTCGTCTTGAAGTAAGTTTGACGAGAAGATACCGCTCAACTGCCTAAACGCTGCCCAGCCGAGTCGGATTCGACGGTTGACCTCTTTCTCGACGTTAGACCTACCTAACTGGACCGTTTTTGTCCCAAAAAGACGTCTACAACTGATCTTGATAGGAGTGGGTGTTACATGGGCATTCAACATGACCTTTGTTTTACCTAGCTATTATTGGAATCAAATATACATGCTCACAATGTTAGGATCCATTAATATTAATGATATTTTTTTTATATATTTGTGTATATTTTTTTATACGTGCTGCTACACGTTATCACATCACATTTGGAGTTATTCCAGTTGTAAATGACCCTTTGTGCCTATTGGCCTTATTTGTGCTGTCTCCTGCTTGATATGGAGGGAAGTAGAAATTATGTTTTTTTTCGTACTTCTCCGTTATTCTATTTTGATTAATTTCGTTGCGGGCTCCAAGACAGAATAGAATAGAATAGAATAGAATACTCTTTATTATGTACACCATATAAGTTACAGAAATTATAGACGAAGAAAATATTACACCGGGTTACACAATGGGCGGCCTTATCGCTAAAAGCGATCTTTTCAAGACAACCTTTAGACAGTTAAATTCAATCTCTGGGACTTTGACGAGCTTCATTGCCTCGGCGCTTTTCTGCTGGTCTGACTGTTGATTCTGGCTTTCAGGAGTTGCAGACGTTTGGGAATAGTGCGGTGGGCTAGTCTAAAAAAAATACTGACCTTTCTTTTGTCCATGTTCATTTATTTGTCTAAGTTAAGGCGTCGAAAAACTCCTCCACAACGCTGCCCACTGGTATTGTGGACAAAATACTGGTATAATTGCCATGTTGTATAGCGAAAGCTAATACTCTGACCAAGGTAAAAGCCAGCGATTGGGCCACGGAGAAATGTCAACTAGGCGTTTACGCAGAACTTTGAATAATGCGCAAGCATTCGGACTCCACGGACCAAGAGTTTCAACCCCAAACGGCTCGAAAATATAACTTACGATGAGGTAATTACATTGCCGCTACTTGAGGTTCTCTGAAGGCGAAGCGGCAGCGCCAGCAAAGCACGACGAGCTAAGAACATGGGATGGCGCAAGAGTATCGATGCAAGCCGCATACCACCCTAAAGAACTACCCATCTTCCATGGAAACAAGACATGCCATCCGGTCTTTTGCCATCGTTGTGTGCCAGCCCATGGGGTTCTACTAAGGCTGGACAGCCGAAGGTAACAAGATACCGTCCAATGATGTCGTTGATGTTCGCTTGCCGCGGTATGCGACCCACATTTCAGCTGCTAGACAGCCCGTGGTGACCGATGCTGTTGACAACTTCGCTGCAGTGGCAGCGATGAGGAGGGGCAGCAGGGAGCGCCTAGACGTAGGGAAGCAGCGAGGTGGAAAGTAGTTTCGTCAAACAAGGTGCCTATGTTCAACGACGGTAGTGCGTGAGGCCAGAGTCCCGACTACCACTCACCCACAGCCAGAGCACATATTGAGGGTTGCAGATGTGGCAATTAGATTTGGATGAACTGCTCTGGATGATGGTTTGTCGGTTGGATTGGAATTTGGGCAAGCGCGTCTCCAGGCATCAATAGCCTCGGTGAAGCATGGCACATCAAAATCAATCCGTATGGAAGCTAGAATATTCCTGATTAATTTCTCACTGCCACGTAATGATATATAAAATATTTTATATGATCGGTCCATGGCACTAAGAAATGTAAACTAATCCTAGAAATTTTGCAGACGCCGAGGCCTCCCATATGGATAGGAAGAGTAGATTGAGCCCAACCAAGCTCGGTCATCCATGGCCACGTTTTAAATTAAGGTAAGTATGTGACAAAACGGTAACAACGAATAAAGGTGACGGCCGAATGCATGTTTTCACGGAGCAAACTTTGTATTTTTTCCTCCATAAAAGTATTAATTTCATCGAATATTAAGGGCCGATTATTAAACTAATGAAATTGCATAAACTGAGTTGTAGTTGGCCTAATCGCTATTCGTTTTATTGGTGAATTTGTTGATAGGATTGTCATAAATTGTAAAAACTATGGGATTCTTAGATAAAGTATAAACACTACAACCCACCATCGCACTGACACTTATTATCTATAAATAACTCAAATTCCTTGTCTCAATTAACACATAATAACACGAAATCAAACGTGACAAAGACGAAAAATAGTCTTTTGTCCTTATTATTTACATGGAGCTGCCAATTAGCCATCTCGCTCTACCAATCAAGCTCATTTTAAGGCTTAATCTATATGTACTTTATCTAAGTTTTCAACACACACATTTGACATTGACAACTTGACGTTGACAGTATGATGTGACACATTGCGTTCTTGACTTTTGACATATACGCGTAAGCACAAAGCATCGATTTCGTCACAAATTGTTACTGATTTTGTGCTCTTTTCAGTCGTAGCTTAGCTAAAATGTATTTATTTTAAAAAATAGTTAATTTTGGAGGTGTGTGTTCAAGTTTAGATGAGAATTTTACTTCGAATTAACTTATGTGTAACTCATCAGTCGCCAATTGGAGTATTAAATTGGGTAAGTGCCTTGCCTAATCATAATTGCATTTGTATAAATCTAAATTTTCTAGCCTAATAGAGCAGAATACCAACCTATCAGGACAATTCTGTATGAAGAAACCTAATAACGTCATTGTTAACTGCTTTGTTATGTATTTTACATATTTATTATAACTTGCCAATAATTTGTAACTTAAATGTTACCTATTAGAAAGTGGAATCAGTGACAAGAAGGTTCACTTTACTTGATAGACTTCTTATAAGATAATTTTATCATACTTACCTGAACTATTAATCTCAATTGCAGATAACTTGGAGTACCTGAAGTAGTTTATTCTGCCATCAAGATGGTTAAAATCTACGCACTGGGTGTGCTTTACAAAGGTGTGAACAGTTCTACTCTCCTCAAAGCAGCCTACAACCTGCAAAGCTTCAGTATATTTCAAAGGGGCTCGGTCCAAGAGTTTATGGTCTTTGTTAGTAAAACAATAGTAGAAAGAACCCAGCCAGCATCTCGACAGTCTGTTAAAGAGGGAGAGTACATGCTCCAGGTGTATGTGAGGGCAGACAACTTGGCAGGAGTCCTGATATCTGACCATGAGTACCCTAACAGAGTGGCGCACACATTAATTACTAAAATACTGGATGATTTTACTGCAACAGTGCCTGCAAGTCAATGGCCAACTGGTGCAGAAGACAGGATAGATTTCCATCTTCTACCAGAATACTTAACAAAATACCAGAATCCCCGGGAAGCTGATGCATTGACGAAAATACAGAATGACTTGGATGAAACAAAGATTATTCTTCATGATACTATAAAGGCAGTGTTAGAACGAGGTGAGAAATTAGATGACGTTGTTGCCAAGACTGAGAGTCTATCAATGCAGAGTAAATTGTTTTACAAGACTGCTCGAAAGACTAACAGCTGCTGTAATTTCTAAAGTTTCTGATGTTATTCCTGACTTGGCCATAGTTCAATTAATTTATAATAATTATGGTTTTGATGAATTGAGTGGAGTCTGAAGGCTCGATTAAATACTATTTTGGCCATTATTATACCCACTGTAAAATTTATTAGTAAACATATTAGATTTATTTGTCATTCATTACGTTGTTCACAATATGTATTGAATTATGTAGGTATTATACATAAATATAATGTTTTTGAAGTTCCATATATTGTTGGAAATGTTTGCGAATAACTTTAGGTCAAGTATGATCCTATTCTGATATAATATGTTGCTATGATGCCAAACCAGTGTGATCATCACAATGTTATTGATAAAGATACTGAAAAATGTATCATTTGCTTTCACTGTGGCCTAAATGTTAATTTACAATAAATAAAGAACATTAGTTATGGCTGCACACATCCAAATTTTTATTAAAAGACTATATTATTTAATATGAACTCTCTATCTTAATATAATATGACTTAAAATTGAACAAATACCTTGTAGTTATTATATTAAAGATCGTGTTCTGCTTGCATAGAAAAAAAAGTCTGCCAATAATGTGTGTAATTAAATTTTCATCATTATTTCACAATGTCTCAATTTCTGCAGTAGGTATTATTGATTATTGTCGGTAAAATGGGTAGTGTTAATCTTATAACACATGATTAAGGGTAGGAGTAAAAAAAGGGCTACTAATGTTTTAGTGACTCCTTGTATATGGCTTGCGCAAGTATGACCATGTTTCTGAATTTCGAACCAAGCTCAAATGGCTTCCTATTCGCCTTCGCCGGAATGCCCACATACTTTCATTGCTATATAATGTGCTCTTTAATCCTGCTAGTCCTTCTTATCTTAAAGAACGCTTTCAGTTCCTCTGTGACACACATTCTCGGTCCTTGAGATCATCGGAAAACCTAAAATTAAGCATTCCTATGCATTCCACATCCTTCTTCGACAAATCTTTCACGGTTCAAGCAGCTCGTTTGTGGAATGCATTACCTATTGAGGTAAGACGTGCGCAAACATTACCTACCTTTAAAAAAATGGTGAAGGAGCATTTCCTTTCTCTGTAACTTTTCTTCTCCTTTCTCTGTTCTATATTTTATATTTATTAGTATATTATTTTATTGGTATGTGTGTATTTTATGTAATATCTAAGTAATATTATCAAGATAGTTTTTGTACACTGACAGCCCTATGTCTATCTCCTCTCGTTCAGTCCATCCAAAGGTTGTCTGTAAGAGATTGCCCTGTGCGATAAGACCGCCCATTGTACACTTATCTTTAAAAATATTGTCCTGTTATTATTTAAGTGGTGTACAATAAAGTATATAATAAATAAATAAATAAATAAATACAACAGTGATGCCAGCTACCGATTATTGTGAGAACTTTATCATTAGTAGCTGTTTAATAAGCATTGGTGGAAGTGTAAATGTTTGCCAAGTTTGGGCCAAAGTTTTCCCCCTACCGTGTGTAAAGATTAGAGTTTTATTCTTTGCAGTCTGATGACGAATAATCGAGATAATTTAAAAAGAAATATGACTTTGTGACAGAGATAGGGAGCCGGGAGGCGCGAGTCAGCGCTCTTCATGTCTCATCTTTCGTGGCACACACAGTATATATATTGCAGTATCAAAGTAATACAACTTTAAGGTACTGTTTGTTATAACCACTACTTGTTAGTGTAATTTCGAGACAAAGTTTATTTGTTAGTTATATTATAATTGTATACTGTAATAGAGTCACTACACCACATGTAGAAATTAACGAAGATGTCACAGAGTGTAATGGATGTGTGTATGCAATATTACCTATAAATAATATAGTTATGTATGTCCGTAATGTAGAAACTGTTAAAAAGCTAGTATAGTGTATTGAGTGTCATGAGATTTAATGTTGAAAACAGGAAGTAAAATGTATTTAACGTATTTTAATGTGTCTAAATATAATACAATAATATATGTTGGTTCATAAAATACCTATATACTCAGCGCACAGTTCATCATAATATTAACAATTTATTAATCTCATCAGCTACATAAAATATTCAATGAATTTGTTCCCCACCTTACTAAATTGCCAATTTATCTGATATACTTAATTTTATTTGCTACTTAATTTCTAATTTAGCTGATACAGCTCCTCAGGTAGTGGCGACAAAAAAAATAAAAATTTCATAAATTTCGGCGTAATGCGGAAAAGTCAAAATCTGTGACGTACTCTATAGATAGTGCGCGTTTAATAGTTATATGTGATTCACGACCAATTAATAACATTAGTTACGTGTCTCACTTCCTAATTTGAACGAAAAGACGCTGTATAAAAACATCAGTCTATAAAGAAATTGATAACATACCGTCTGTACCTACCAATTAAACATTGCGGAGTTTGTCCGATTTGCGACGCAGTCTGTGGTCTGACGTCACGATTAAGTTATTCAATGTCGTTTGTACGTATTCTAAACACGGCAATTCGTTTCTCTGTAATTAAAGAACTGTAAACGGATGTATGGAATTAGTAAATATTAAACTGACTGTTTTTGACACCACTACTCCAAGAGCCAGCTACAAATTGTTACTATTGATTGGTTTACTTACGTACTGCGTAAAAGTCGGGTCATTTTAAAAGCACGCTGCGGTGCATAAATCTAGAGTTATTGCCCATTTGTATTGGACATAAAGAAGTGACGCGAGGTCACATTTTACAAACTTATCTGACCTAGATCCTTGAATTTGACCTGATTTATGTAGCGCCTGCATTTTATAGTACAGTTAACAAAAGAGATAAGAATCCAGGCATCTAAATTTAACTACATTTTACCAGGCTTCTGACTGTTTTGAATGTGTCTTTAAGTTTAAAATGATCACGGACGCAATTTCTTTGAACAACAATAATTTTTATGCCTGTAGTCTCTTTTGTACACCGTACTTACCTCGGCTTTCAGAAAAAGAAAAACATGTAATACAGCAATACATTCCTACTTGTTGGTAGATTAGATCTGTAAATTGTATAAGGCAGCCGGGCCCTTGCAGGTATTAAGTTATCCAAATGGAGGATAAGATTTATTTAGGTTGTATAGGTGTATATGTATAATATGTATATGTTTCGAGAGAAAGTAAACCTTTGATGTTAAGTGGCGGCACGTCTTAATAAGGCTCGGTACATATTTGTTTAGTTTAGCGTGGCGAGATTGTAACTCATCATATCAGCCGAAAGACGTCCACCGCTGGACATAGGCCACCCCCTTAGCGTCGCCATATTGGCCGGTCCCAGTCTCGTATCCAGCTGATCTCCACAACCTTCACTAGGTCATCGGTCCACCTAGTGGGTAGCCTTCCAACGCAATGTCTTCCGGTTCGCGGTCGCCACTCCAAAACTTTTCTGCCCCATCGGCTATCCGTTCTGCGAGCAATGTGCCCTACCCAATGCCACTTAAGTTTGGCAATGCTGCGAGCTATGTCGGTAACCCTGGTACTCTTGCGGATCTCCAAATTTCTATTGTTTGTATCTATGTAAGTACTATTCAAGTAAGTTACTAATTGAGTTTCATTTTGGCACTGGGATGGTACTTACCCACTGTAATGATTTCGTATGTAACACATAATCACGCTGTCTTACTCGGGAATCAAACTGACTAGGTATGAGTTAACCACGGTCGCGACAACTGCGCTATTGGCTATCGCTTAGTGATTAAGTTATGTGGTCTTTTAGCTATTATCGATCTAAGACAATGTGTACCGAACTTTAGTATTGTAGATAGAAGAAACTACAGCGTATTTACCTTTCTGTGTTTGAGACACTAGTTGCGTGAATTCAGTACGCTTTGTAGCACGGTGAATACCCCCTAAAATCGTACTTATTATCTCCTCCTTGTGATGATCGCAACATATCAGAAGTGGGATGTATCCCACTTCTGGGATGTTGGTGTACAGATTAATGGATGAACTTTGAGTTTGACCTAAATGTAGCCTTTATAAAGAAAAACTCGATTACTAAATGATGTTTCATTATGGATACATTCCTCTTCTGGGATGTTGGTCTACGGATTAATGGATGAGCTTTGGGTTTGACCTAAACGTAGCCCGTAAAGAAAAACTCGATTACCAAACGTTGTTTCATTGATGCATACTGGGAATGGTTCTAGTGGGCATTTACCATGTTACAACAGCCTGGTGATTTAATGTAGGTAACCGGTGTCTCGAATTGAACACGGAAAGGGAAATACGCTACACTAGTAAGATAATCTTTGTGAATTTTGGATGTGATTGAAAATTTAAAGTATGTGTAATATCTACTTTGTATTACCATGTTAATGGAAGTTGGTGTTATTTATTGTATACTTGCTTCATGACGTGTTAGTCTACAAATAAAATCGGTATTTACAATTTATTCTCAGTACTTTTATTGCAGTAATATCACTACATATTATAAATTAAAGTCCCCCGCCGCGTTTGTACGCTATATACTCAAAAATTACTGTACGGATTTTCATGCAGTTTTCACCAATAGAAAAAGTGAGCAACCAGGAAGGTTTTTGAGTATAATTTGTCACGGGAAAAGCCGGGGCGGGTCACTAGTATATAATATATAATTGTTGAGATACTCGTAACATATTTTAAAGTTATTGTTATTTATTTTGTAGATACTTACCTACGCTAAAAAGTTTGTGCGTGGCATTTTGCAGTTTGGTCCGTAGTTGGTTTTTTAGGTAAAGAAAAGTCAGTGATGAAATAAAAATACATATATTAATTACATCAATTAATATTATATTTCCTACATAGGTAATCATGTAGGTTACAATAATAAAATATACCTATATAATTTTTATTTAAAACAAAATAAATAATAAAAACAGAAACGTTTTCCTTATTAGTAGAGCTAACGCTAAAATCATTGACTCTTAGCAAACGCATAGTCCAGGTAACATTTAAAACAATCCTCCTACAAGCAAGGGAGAGCTCACTTATAGTATTATTATGGAATTTACTCATTAATTCTATGATTAATTAATAATGAGTATTGATGTCGGGCGAATCAGCACATGAGCATACTTGAGAGAGTCCATCTGTAGGTATTTGTGCTCTAAAACTATCGCCTACACATCGACTACGATAAATACAGTAGTAAAGCATGCTAAGGGGTTTATTAAAAACTGGTGTTTTTATTGGGACCTAGATACTAGGTATGGACTATAATATTATTAGTTGGAAGGTCAGGCGCCGACTCCCCCGTCATCCTTTTTTAACCTAAATAGAAGGATACTTGAATTACATCATTACTGAATAATAGAATTTTTGCAGCTAAATTTTTGGCATCAAGCAATGGAATAGAAAAAAAGAACATAGACAACATAAGCTTTGGAATAGATCACCAGTGAGATTGTGTAGTACATTATGTAAATGGAAATGTATCAATCTGTGGGCTTAGTGCGAGTTTTTAAACGTACCTGAAACGTACCTACTCGATCGCGTTTACGTAAACGTCAAATTTTATTGAAACTGGATAAGCGCTGCCTGGTGATAAAAATGGAAACCCCTATTTTTTCTATACAATTTGACTAAAAGAACATTTACGCTATCGCGATCGATCGAGTATAATAACTCGCACTATGGCCTCTGATGAGATGTAAAATAATCTCTTCAACTAATACCACTCCCAACGTCTAAAATGGTTAAGAGATCTACAGCTACTTTATCTCATTTTCTAATTTAGACCTTACAGCACCTGATATAACATTCAAATTCCAACGCTTTACGGAGTGTGACTGACACTGGCATGGCCACCATGAGGGATTTAAATTTTGATTGCTAATTAGTCGAAATTTGTCGCCAAATATCAGAATGTATCGGTCACTGGTTCAAAAGTTAGAAAGGCTTACAGGTGGCCGATCTGGGGAACATCTACCTTGGGGACATTTATATCTCATAAACTAGAGCACCTAGCTAAGATCTGTTTTCGCCCAAATTTAGTCGCCAATTATTAGCAATTTTTCGCCTAGTCACAGATTTAGTCGGATCTTAGTTTAGAAAATATAATTATAAATTTTTAAGGTATAGTCCAAGAGCTAGATCGAAGAGTTTACGATAAATTGCCAAGAAGAACATAGCTAGTTTTTGAGACATAAATGTGGCCAAGCTGCGGAAACGCTCCCCAGATCGGCCACCTGTAAGCCTTTCTAACTTTTGAACCAGTGACCGACAAATTCTGATATTTGGCGACTAATTAGCGACAATTTTTTTTTGTGTTATCGAAATTAAATTCCCTGATGGTGGCCATTGCCAGTGTCAGTCACACCTTTACTGGTTGAGCTGCTGAAGAGTTGCTGAAGTGTGCGATGGTCTTTAAAATTAGTATTATTGTTTAAACTCGACTATGTTAGGTTTGTTAATATTCATATTGAGTGCATCCCTGGGGATCCCTTTTTCACTACTTGATATCATATCCACGTGGGTATTGCGAATTTGTAATAGTGAAAGATTGGATACCAAGCTAGGCTAAACTTCGGCATAACTCTTCGATAGTCTGGACCAGAAGGAATGTGAATGGACGGAGAGGACGGCCAAAAAAATTATGGATAGATTGTGAGAGGAGTGATATGAAAGAAAAGGGAGGCAGTGATAGCGTGACAGGACGGTATGGAAGAAGAAAACGTGTTGCGCCGACTCCAAGTAACATAGGATAAGGGCAGGAAGATGAGTCTGGATCGGAAGACATGAGCTTTTGAATCCATCCGAATCGGACGGTCCGATTCCGATAGTTAATCGAAGAAGTGTCTTATGATCGAATAATAGTTTTGAAACTTGCTATAACTTATTCGATAGTCGTGATCAGTAACTTGGAAAGTTGGCCCAGATTTTAAACTCATTGCTGGTTTCTTACCTATTGTATCCCCAGGGACTGCTTGTAGCCGAGATGCATTTCAGCATTGCATTAAATACGACCAAGATTTTGTTTTTATTTTTATTTTAACAATAATATTTTAAAATAGGTAGGAACAGCCTTAGGAAAAATATTAAAAGAAACATGAAAAATACTGTCAATTGATGCTTATTTGGTGTGTAGGTACGATTACATAACATGACTCTAGTTATCTATCGTTAAACGGAATGCACATATTACATAAATCGCAGAGAATATTTCCTCCATTAGTTCAGAATTATCAATACAGTAAGTGGTACCAATCTCACTGGATAGATAACAAAATTAGCAAATACATAAACAAATTAAAGTATGTACAAAAATAATAGTAACACAATATAGAGATACATTGTAGGAAATAGTGAAGGCAGGAAATGACGTAATAGGTAATCAAATTGAAACGAATAAATGCCCATTTAATTTTCCACACAGGAAATATAACGTTAAATATATATATTCTTTACTTCGATCGCACTACTTACAATTATGTTTCTAATGATAAAGAGATTTCACTATTATAGTCTTATCCTCTTACTAATAAACACGGAATAAAGTTATACCAGGAATAACAAAAGAATAACCATACATTTTCATCGGTTTATACTTGGTATAACTTTATTCTGTGTTTATTAGTAAGAGGGTTACAATATATCTCTTTAACACCAAAGTGTTTTTTTTTTATGTTTACATCTATGCACTAATATTACATTTAAAATATGTTACAATGTTCCCATTTGTTATTTTCCGTAAATTGTAAATATTGCCTGACATGAAAATGAAATAAAAAGTCGTTTTGAATTTTTATTAAGTTAATGTTGCTAAATAAATAAAATAAATAGGCAACATGTTATATTTTCGCAAAATCAGTCTTCCTGTAACTACTCTGGACCGGTCCTAGTTAAAACAAATACTTGCTACTTTGGATATTAAAAAGCCGAAATGCAAATTTAAAATCAATTCCTTCGAAGGCAGGGGTTATTTACTTTCGTTCTATCGTTTAATTGATATTATTAAAAAGTTTAAAAATCTACAACGAATGCCTACGGGGAGTTACCTATAGCTTGTAGGTAGGCAGGGTGGCAGGGTACACGATACGGAACCTAACTGAGGCAACCTTCACCCCGTAATCCGATTAAAATTACGTTCTATCTCATAAAATTATAAAACTTGCAAAATTTGTGATGTATCAATAACTACTTAATTTAATTGTTGACTCTTTGCAAGAGTCACGTATATTTTAGAAACTTAAACAGTATGGTTCGAAAAGATACATTTATCGAGAGCTGCGTGGCACCGTTGTTAGAAGAGATCTAATCGCGACGATTCTTACATTGCTCACGCGCAGCTATGTGCTCTTAAATAATAAAAGAATAATTTAATATAGACTCTACGTTGACAACAATACACAGACAATATAATCAAATAATGCCTGTGCAACAATATAACAAATAGGTACATAATTAAACATAAATTGTAATTATAAATGCCTTTTCAATTTCAGATTAGCCAATTAAATCTTAAATGTCATACAAAATCGTATCAGCTATACACAATAGCCATCGAATCAGTACTCAGCATATCTCATCACTTATACAAGAGTGAGAATAAATAGGTATAGGACATTCGCTCATCTTAATTTCAAGCAAAAAGAAAATATATTGCTATACAATAATTATGCTTCTTCTTCAAACATGATTTCCTTAAAACTACTTACACATTATAAAAGGCATCCTTTGATAAAAATAATTATTCATCCAAATTATATGAATACCGCAAATCACTATAAATCTAAATACAAAAGAAACTTCTACGACAAATCACGACACAAGCAACGAAACTGACCGATCGGCGACTACTCAACACAACAATTACGTAGTTTTTCTTCACATAAAATGGCCACAGGTCACACATTCTACGATTGCACCCGGGAACGCGTTTTTGTACTAATTTAAAGGTTTGCGATGAGACACTACAAGATAAGAAATGATCAAGTCCGAAGAGGAGCGGCGTCCTCCGCCGTCGCACACCGAGCTCCATGCAGTACGAGTACCGCCGACAAACAAGTGTTAAAACTTCGTAACGTAACTTTGGTGTTCACTTCCTTTAGATAAAATACATTATAAAAATTTGTGTGACGCAACCGCAGCGCGTCGACGCCTCCTCCTTGGTGCACAGATCCAACGAACTGATCTTACAAACGATATCCAGAAGGTATCGTGCAGGGTTCAGGGTTTGTATTGGATCTTCTTGGATCTGAAGTCGAATATCTTGCGGCAGAAGAGCACTAGGTCGGGCGGCACGTTGGGCGGCACGCGGAGGTCGCCGGGGATCTGCACCGGGCTGAGCTCGTCGGCGGGGAACGGCGGCACGATCGACGACGCGGAAGACATGCCTTCTTCAGCTGCTTTTAGCCTTTTACGGTATCTGTAGTGATACAATATTTATTAGCCTTTCGTTTCTCAGAAAGTTCCTGAAGTATTTACGGTTAGCAATCAGCAAAATGCTCTTCAAATCAAGCCATTTATCGACGGAACAAAAGTAAATACTGACCGGCAATACTCGTGGAATTTGAGTACGTAGCACTTGTCCTCAATAGTGGCGACAGAGTTGGAGTCGCGGTGTCGTGACGCGTACACTTCATCGGGCGCTTCATCTATTAGAGGTTCGAGCTCTGTGTGCTCGTGCCGGTAGTACCATACTAGAGACACCATCATTTCACCTGCAAAGAAAGAATGAGTACCTATTGAGCTATCTATAGGGACATAGGGTCAGAAATTCCAGAAGTGATTTTTACTCTTTTAAAAAGTTAGTTTGATAAATAAATATAATGGTTCTTACCATCGTCAGGGCTATCCCACAGACTGGCGATCTTGGCGACGTAGGGCTGCGCTTTCGCGGTGGGCGGCTTCATCAGTACACAGTCACCCTTCGTCACAATGTCACCGCCTACGTGCTTCATTCGTGGCCAGCATCGCGCTATGCGGTCCTGTCGGGGGTCGCCCTGCAATAGTTAAAAAATGATTATGACAAAGAGGAAGAAATTAATGGATGTTGTAAGATGTGAGAAAGGCATTTTTTTTTGGAAAAGGTCGAAGAACTTAAGTTATTACTTACATTTTGGTAGACTTTGGCGATGAAGTGTTCACCATCCCATCTCCAGCCGTTGTTCCACCGAGGCGGCGCGAGCTCGAGCGCGGGCACGGCGGGCAGCGCCAGCACGCGCCGGCCGCGCCGCGCGTGTCCGATGCGCCGCCTAGCGCGCCGCATCGCGCCGCCCATCGGCACCGGCGACGCACACGCTTCCTCCACCACTAACGTCGCTTCGTCCATTTTAAACGCCGGCCTCTTTGAAACCAACAACTTAACCACTTTCTCCACATTCTTAGCTTTCAACTCTCCATTTGACAACTTGCAGCGCTTCACTGTCGTCCTGTCCAATTTCACGGGTTTTGGCTTCGCCTTTTCAAACTCTTGTAACTTTTTCTCCTCGTCTTCTTCAAGCTTTTCTGAATTCTCGGCTTCGATTGCCATTTCCTCAACATCTTGTTCAAAATCTTCCTTTTCCTTCGAAATTAAAGTTATCTGTGCGGGTATCGTTATATCCAGATCCGACGTAATAACGTTAGAGCATTTATTATTGTCTTTTACTATTTCTGGTATTTCCTTTTCGACTTGAGGTAAAATTAATTCTGTTTCTGTCTTGGCACATGTCCTCAAATCGTCATCAACATTATCGGACTTGCTTAAGTGTTTACGGTCTTCTTCGGGACCACATTTTAAGGTGGGGTTTTTTAATACTGATTTTACTCCATGAGTAACTTTGGAATCGACTTTCTCTACTTTACACGCCATTTTCTTGCCTATTAGTTGAGACACTGCAACTAGTGTATTGGCACGAACTCCATTAGGGGTGTTTGCATTCTCTACAATATTATTGTTAATATTTAAGGTTTTCTTGACTGAATTCTGTGCGATATTTTCCGACGGAGTAAGAAATAGTTCAGCAGGATTTAGCTCAGCATCCAAGCCCTTTACGTCAGGCCTGTCGATGCTATTTTTTCTTATAAGATTGTCGAGAAGTAGGGCGCTTTTGTTTTTGGGTTTAGGTACCGTTTCATCCGTTACTGCAGCGACATTCTTTAGCCTGGGGTCCTCTTCCGCTGGTTTATTGAGTAGCATCTTTTTTGATTTAGGGCCATTCGCTGCGCATTCTGATTTCCTTTTTGAACTCTTCTTTTCCCCTGTCGGCGATTTGGGCGTTCTTTTACATTGCGTTTGTTTTTTCTTCGGGTCCTTAGTGATAATTTCTGCCTTTTGCATATCGGTCTGATCACCCGAAACCTTTCTCCGCTTTACAAGTTTAACATGTTCACCAATTCCATTTGTCTTGCAAGCTTCCTCAAGTTGGGTATCTTTCATATCAATCTCAAGTTTCGGCTTTGAATATCTTCGCTTTACCGCCTTGGCCGCGTCAGTGACAACGTTAGCTTCCATTACAGTGGTACTATTATGTTCTCTGAGAGCCTGCGCGTCTGGTTTTCTTGCTGCGTTATACGTCGGTCCTTCATTTTCCTTTTTGACATCGACTAGG
Source organism: Anorthoa munda (assembly GCA_945859665.1). NCBI lineage: Eukaryota > Metazoa > Arthropoda > Insecta > Lepidoptera > Noctuidae > Anorthoa > Anorthoa munda. The sequence continues at coordinate 14,501,527 of OX243910.1, forward strand.
GGGGTCGACCTTTCATCTGATGAAGATAAGTCAATTGGAGCACAGGTCGGAGGTGAAATGGCGAGGACATCATCATCGGCGTCGCTGTGGTGTGCTGGGAGTGGAGGTTGTGGCGTGGACAGCAGCAGGCCGGTGTCGTCACCTGCGAGGGAGCGCCGCGCCATGGCCTTGCCGAGGCGTGCGCGGCGCGGGGCCACGCTGGGCGGCTGCGGCGTGCACGCCCCGGCCGAGCCACGCGCGGGCGATGGCGGCCCGAGAGCTTCAGCAGGGCCGGGGATGTCACCGGCGATTCGTAACTTATCCCGGACATCGTAGATCTCACGTTTGGGTGAGACGCCGCCCATGGCGGGCATAGCACAAGGATGTGGAGCATCTGCTACAGCTGGTGGTTCCAGCTCTAATGGTGGATCCTGTATCAAACGAGTTTAAGATTACACACGAGAACTTTTGTGTTCAGGACAGCAGTTTTGTGTTAAATGGAAAAGGTCTTTGTGGTTTTTTTTTTATAAAATTTGTGTTTTAGACTGAAAGGAAGACAGATCAAACCATACCTTGCCGCTGCCATGTGTGTCTGTGACAGCTTCGACGGCGCTCGCCCGCACCTTCGGTCGGAAGGCGGCCCCGGGCAGCGCGAGGGCAGGGGGAACGTCTGCTGGGCCACCACCGGCTGGAGCTTTACCAGTAGCGGGCCCAATAAGCACGTTTTTTGGACACGCGTTTAATGGGCACGGGCATCCGCGATATTCTGAAACAAAAGATGATGCACTCAGCATGATTGTTCCAATTTAAGGTAACGAACCTTTGAGGTTTGTCAAAGTTAATAGAATGTAAGATCAATCAACAATCAACTTTTGTAGATTTGGCAAAATCGATTCCTGTGTTTTGTTAACTCTTAGGGAAATTATAAATGTCGTTGTATTGACTCACCTACGTATGGTATCCTTTGAGGTGAGTGTTGGTAACATGGCGGAGTACCATAATACTGTGGTGGTGGGTATTGCTCACTACTGACGCCAACCATCTGAAAACAAGTACGCATAAATGAAGGCACTTTCACCAACACGCACTGGGCCGACGTGGTGGATAACGGCCAATTCCCTCTCACAGAGAGGAGGCCTGTGTCCCAGCAATGGGCACATTAATAGGCTGATTATGATGATGATAAATGAAGGCACTTTACAACGTAGGGGGGTCGACCGTTAATAGTTTTAGTGCGTTTATAAAAAGGTTGATGAATCAACCTTTTTGATCCTGATACTGAAGTATCAGGATCAAGGAGTTGAGACCTACTTACTTATACTCCCCAATTAAGTAAAGCTATAGTATGTTTTTCAACGTTTCGTACCTGCGGATCCGGTTGTGGTGGTGGCATGTGGTAAGACCCCGGCGGCCGGTAGTAGCGACTATAACAGAGGTCCGGGTAATATGGTGGCCCATATTGTTGCAGTACCTAGGAAATAAAGAGAAATTATGTTAAAATGCTTTACATTTGCAGATTTTTGTATAAGGTTCTCGTGACTATACAGGATGGCCAAAAATCGTGGATAAAACGATACCTGTATAGTTTTTTGAGATGAGGTTATTAGGAGTTTTTTTTTTACTTTAAGATCTACTGCAAATAACCCCAACTTTCACCCTGTTTAGTTTGATCAACGGTTTTGGGCCCACCCGGTAGTGGTAGGGACTCTCTTTTCCGCACTTAGACTCCCATTTAATTCTGGCTTTCAGGAGTTGCAGTGGTTTGGGAATAGTGTGGTGGGAATGTCCCAAAAAAATAACATCCAGTCTTACCAAGCGGTTTAGTGTTAGCCTGTTACTGGGTTATGGAGGCCAAATAAGAGGTCGCTCTAAGTAAAACACCGGTACTCAGCTGAATCCGGTTAGATTAGAAGCAGACCCGTAACAGAGGTTAGAAAAGGCGAGACAGAGACTTTATCAGGTTAATCCAGAAAGTCTGAAAAACCCCCTTCTAGCATTTTTATGGGGTTCTAACGACAGATAATATAATACTAGCATACAGATGCCTCATCCCATACAAAGAAACCGTGCCGACGTAACTAGCATTTTTCGTCTGATTATACTGATTATTTGATGTAAATCGATCGCGTTCGGTTCCGTTCCACGGTTTTAGATGGTATCTATATATCGCCAAGGCATCTGTATGCTAGTAATATATTATCTGTGCTCTAATATAATTTCTACTCTGTGTTGAACCCTAAGTGCGGTATACCATAGATAGATATTAGCTGATTGCTGTGTAACTAAGCCATTACACGAAGCCACTTGGGTTCAAGGCTCGACAATCTACATTATTATGTCAAGGACTGAATTATATATGTTTATGCGGATTGAGTTTCATCGAAGGATTCGGTGTGTGCTTATTTTATCAGCCTACCGTAATTCCAATACTGTTAATCATGCCAGTTTCCTTACGAAGACGTTGTCTTTCAACTTTTTTTACGGCATTGGTGATGAAATAAACTGCACAAAGTACCTAAATGTCAGTGTGGATTGGACCACGATTTTTATCTCAAGTAGGTACGACTCGTAAATCGGGACGACAATTACTAATCTTCTTTCTCAACCCCTAATTTCAGAATTAAGAATTTACTTTAGCCTGAAAACCTGACAATCTTTAGCATTAGAGTTTGATAAATTCTTAACTCCAAATACTCTTCAGAAACCGGCTCGTAATATAAGTTTTTAAACTGTCATGGTCACTAACGCAAAAAACAGTAAACATGGTAAATATCCCGTTTCTAATGTTAGTGAACCGGCTCGTAGTCCTTCTATTCTATGGGGTCCACCAGTTCTGGGGCCAATAGTCTGATCTGATGGTTTCTAAATGCTCGGTGCTTATTTTAAGTCATTCCTTGGTTCACTGTTATCAAAACGCAAGCCGAAAGAGAGGCTTCAAAATTTCACGCGTCCCTTTTTAAAATTGGTTGAATGTCGTTTCAAGTGACAGTCAGCCTAACTAAACCAACTAATAACAAATCATATTTAAATTGTATTTAAGGGACACATAAAGATCCAGTGAGTCTATGTCAGCACGTTTTTTCCTTTAATTATGAGTAACTCTTACGGGTTTTAGAATTCGACTTCATTTTTATTTGACATGGTATTGTCAGATACATTCAAGGGGGGGTGACAATAATATGCTCTTAGAGCAAGGTTATTTTGAGTGTAAGGGTCAGATGTATATGACTTGTATACATCTATCCCCTACCTACACTCAAAACAAACTTACTCTAAGAGCTTATGGTCACCCCCCTGTTGTACAGCTTACTACTTTCATATTTAAGTCATTGCTTACCGGTGGATGGGGCGGGTGGTAGTGTGGATGGTACCTCTGGAGCGCGCGCTCTGCCTCTGCGCTTGACTCTTTGATCAGCGGTCCAGCTGGCTGATAATATCCTGCAACAACCAAAAATACACGTTAATGCATTGATAATAATTTGTAAATTTCTATGTCCTTCTTAGACTCTGTAATGGAAAACATTTTGAGGGAACCTGGACTTATGTATGTTAATAGGTTTTTCTCAAACATGCTTGGAAATGTGATCATTATTTTGACAACCTTCTTCGAGATAAATCGAAATTGCTGTACTGGTCAAATACATGCGCGCAGCGGCCGGCAAAAGTTGTATGAAAATCCATATCTGTCGTGTCTAGCGGCCAAATAAATTCCATAGTAAACTCATATCTGTCGTGTAGTTTAAAAATGGAACGATGTTTTACTCCGAAACATGGCAACCAAGGAGGTAACTTATCAAAGGTTTTATTTAAATTTCGAACTGGCTTGCAAATAGAACGCTGTTTATTGAAAAAAAAACAAAGGAACACTAACGCGGTAACAATTATTGTTGTTCGTTATTGATTTTGACAAAATGATGATGATGATAAAATGATTGATGATTTTGATGAATTTCCGCGCATTATTTGAGAAAAGTACTATACAAGCCTTGGCCACAACTAGGCATTGATGGACTTACGTATGTGTGCCTCGGCTTCGCCTCGGCCCACATTTACACGTTCGTCCATCAATTCCTATTTTGCTGGCCGCTGCAGTAATGTACTATAGCGATTTCAGACATATTATCTGCCTTGAGCAAGCGTGGTGAGATCGTGCCTTCTCTTCTCTCTGTACGAGAAAAGGCCTTGGTCATGCCGTAGGTGCCGACAGTTACAGATTGGTATTATTATGAACAGTGCCGGTGCTGAAAGAAATAAAACGACACGACACTACACTGAAGAGACATAAACGTAAAGTATGAAAGTGTGTCGAGGTGCACTGAAACGGACGGACGGCTCAGGGTTTGGAAAACCCTAAGCAGATTAACCAGAGCATAGAAACTTCTGCACGAAGTTGAAGGCAACAGCTAGTCGAAGTAACGAGCTTTCGATCAAATGGAAACATTTTTGGAGGCGAGTGTAAGCGGGTTAAGTGAGTTATCGTTCAAATGAAGCATCGGTGGATGATGTTGAGCTTAGATAAATGGTTTTCGGTCTAAGGTTCTTTCGTTCACTCAGTGCTTCAATTTCATTGGTCCGCCAAAGTATCGGAGACTCGGAGCGTTTAGAGGAAAATGATTGTGGATTTCTTTTTGTTTGGTGCTTTAGGGATTCAAAATGACGATAACGCGACCAAAAATATCGATGGCAAAATGGGACGATATTATTTGATGATTCAACCACTGCTTGGGCACAAAATACCTAATCTCGTCAGCTCCTAAGCAAGTCTGTTCAGCGTCCGTATGTCACTGCAGGGATCCAGCAGAATATCGGCGTCAGGTATATTTGCCTGACACGTGTTGGACTGGACTCTCATTTAGTGCAAACTTGAGCCGCACACCGCACTGTGTATATTCTTTATTGACTTTTTGAAGTATGTTACTAGTGTCACTTTTATTTCTATAAGTATGTTTTTCTTTTCTATATAATATTGGCTCCTTGTTTTTATATACATGTTAATTGAAATAATTATATTGTGATTTTGTGTGTTGTGCCTTGTATTTTGTGTGCTCTAAATACCTAAATGTTTATCTATATACCTAAATGTTTATATATATTTCTCGATTTTATGACGTTTGGAAAATTCTACGAAATTAAGTATACCCAAATTCGCTGTCCTCGAAGTGTCACACATTTAGGTGGATACAGTGCAGTTGTCTTTGAAGCACAGAACCACACTAACCGGACAAATCGGCGAACAACTTCTCCTATCTATCTACAAATGTGTATATTCATAAATTATTATAAACAAAGGAAGACTTGAAACAGTTTTATCATGGCCGCGAATCGTCCATCTGTCGGATGTGGTCAGCAAACGCGACGTGTTAACTTCTAACGGCCCGCGCACACCATCCGACAGCACGACTTTACACCGCATTTGTAGATAGGTAGTGTGCGCCACCACTTCCGATTACGCAAATGAGTAGATAATTTTAGCTTTAATATTGGTTTATGAGCTGTTGCTTTGAATTTATTTGATGGACATACATTTTTTATTTGGTTTGAGTAAGATGTTAAAAATTAAGATTGGTTGGTAGTTACCTACATAAATAAGTTAAAAATAAAGTACATGACAATAATTTAGTTGCATCTAAATTAAATAAATACCTACTGTAATTTAGAAAAACTGTTGTTGCACCAAATGTGACACACATAGAAAAAGAAGGAGATTTATTTAATCATGTATGCATTCTGACAATAGGTTAGAGATGAATTGAAAGAAAATGATTGTAACGATAAGCACCAAATTGCCGATAGATATTACTTTATTATATCTATGGATATTAAAGAGCCTATATTAAGATAGTACCGTAGTTTATTTTCGTCAAATAAAAGTTTTTAGCTTAAATATAACAAAAGAATGTGAGTAAAATCATTCAAAACATTACATCAGTCAACTGTCGACATAGTTCCGGTAAATTCCGCGCGGCGCTAGTGAGCTCTCGTACCGTTATTGCGAACTTCGTGGTCGGCTGATACGAGAGCGGGGAGGCGGCCCTAACTTGGAGTATGCCACTCCAACCGTACCGCCTCTCGAACAGCAGCGGGCTTTTCACGATCTTTTTCACATAAAATCATTACTGTTAGATATTGGAAATTTAATTTACGTATTTTTTAAAGCAACACTTGCCAATCAAACTACTAATTGAACTTTGAACTCCAAAGTCAAAATTGAGATTTACAATTTGTTTTATTCACGCAATACCTACCTAAAAGAAGAAGTTTCAGAATTTTCTAGATGCAGCAACACAGTAATAACAAGAAAACTTTACTTTGTTAATAGATAATACCATTGGCTCAGTGGGTCATGATTCAATTAGTTCGACTGTACATTTTGTTTCAATATTTTTATTTTATCAATCATACTTACTTCCTATTCTCTACAATTCAATAAAACTTTCCTGTCTAACATGATAAGCCTCATACCAAACTAAAAAAGTTTCATAAAAAAACCTTACAATATCGTAAAACAACCGAGTGTTCCTTAATTCATTCAGATCACAATCACACCAGTAATAATGGCGATAAAAACAAACAAGTGATATTATAGAAAGAGAGAGCCCTTTGCTGGAAATGATGCAGCAGATAAGGACAGAGATATCAAAGTCGTGGGCAGGTGCGTTCAAAGAAATAAAACCTGACAGAAAAATGCGAATAAGTGAACATATTTTAACTTAATTCTGTAGGACTTGTAGTAACTGTTGATCTAGAATATCTGTAAGATCAATGAAAACTTGTCAAAGTATTAAGTAGATACTATTTTCTTTTCTAAAACAGACTAAATGTTTTTTTTGTTTAGATTAAGTCAATGAAACGTAAAAAGTGTCCAAATTTAATAAAAGTTTAACCACATAATAATAATAAAAATGTTGTTCAGCAAGACAACAAATCTTTACAAAATAAAAACACATGTTTCTAATAAATTCTTCCATAAATAATAATAGAGCTACAACACCATTTTTGTCGTCGCGTGTCGTTTATATATTAATTAAAAAAGCACCGACTTCCATTACAGACCATAAACTAAGAAGGCATTTAAAACTTATCCGTGCCATTGTAAGCTCTAGTCTCTGGTAAAAAGAAAAATACAATTTACGTTGCAAAACGGGGCCTAAAAGAAGCGGGCGGTTTGCCTTGAGCCGGTATGAGGGCAGCTGCAATTCTATAAGGGGCTCTATTTCTGAAACAACTTTTTGTACTTATTTTATTTATCTACCGGTTTCATTGTAATGTTACAGGAGTCAGGAGTACCTACGCGCGAAATCTTGTGACGCTGCTGTTTGAAATGCGAATTATTATTTTGAATGCGGTTGTCCCATAGACTATTCTAGATTGTTGAACACTGAAATAAGTATCGATCCCAGAATATAATTTAATGAAATCTGATGGATTGAGATTTATGTATGGTTATAAAGATTCTTGATTAAAGCTCATATAGTTAGTAGGTTGTAATATTTCGAAGACCTAGAACAGATACCTCCGTTTGGCGAAGAGTGACGAGAAGGCCGAGACCCTAAATGAAATCTGATGAGGCTACTTGGCTGTGATAGGTAGTTGGCCAGGTACAATTTCACGCACATCTTCATCATCTATAGAGACACAAAACTTTTTAATTCATCCAACCCAATTCTCTATTTCACCCACTTCACGCAACGGAAACCAATCAAACAGCCTAACGAAAAAAAACCACGCAGGTCCGCAAATCACATTTAATAAGCCGCTTAATCGTTTAACAAACACCGCTCGGACCGGTACCGGCTAACCGTTCAATTAGCGACAGAGCGGCCAATTAGACGCGCCGCACACTGCACCACAAAAAGCGGCGAGCGACGGCCGCCCGACACTTGCAAGCGATTAGCAGCCTAGTACTGCTACTACGTACGTACCTATTACTAGTTACGACAGACGATTTTAAGATTAAGCTCGCTGCTGCAATACGAAACTTGAATCTACAATTCAATCCCTTATGAAGTGGTGCAAAGGAGAAAGATTGGAATGAAAAAATAATTTGTGTTTCTAATTTTGGTGTCGTGACTTCGTGAGCATGACGCAAAATCTGTTTGTGAAACCATGTTCCAAAACCATAAAGCTCTTTTGTGGCAGATCGCTAAAATTAAAACAGCAAAAGAGCTTTTCTTGTACAATTTCATCAACAGGTTTCTTAAATAAACGAGCAAGTACCTATTGTTCATTTCCACTCCCTTGTTGCCATTTATAAAATGTTTTTGAACTTTGAGAAGTAAGTTAAAATCTAAACTTTACCAACTCTGGATGTTTGTTTGCACAATGCTGGCATAGAATGTACAATACTATTTTAAAGTCTCTATTTAACCTCTAGCGTATTCTATCATTAATATTTAACTGGTCAATGTTGGCTTTGCTTCGAGTTGGAGGTACTTTTAATATGTTTTATACATAATATTGCACACTTCGTTTTAAAATAGCTTTGTACAGTCATGGCTTGATTGGTAGGTTTATTTATAGAATATTGTAACGAAGTAGTAAACAGCGTTAGAATTTATTACAGTCACAGTGTATTTACTCTCGTATTTTCCTTTTCTAAAACTGGTTTGTATTGAAGCGCAGTAGGTAGTTAGTCCTTGGCTACACCACAGGGCTATACCTACTTATACGTAGGTACACTAGACAATTTGGGATTAGAGGTACACCTTTGGTACCTGATATCTTTCAAAGCCACCATGATCCAAACTTCGCATTCGGGATACGTTCTTATATGTACTGGGTACATAAACAGAGAAACTTCCAGCTTTTATAAAATATCGAAGGTCAGATCGTCGGGGGCTCTTACTCTATGAGTTCGAAAACCATTTCGTCATCTTCCTAACATCATAAACATATGTATAACAGCTTATAAAAAGCTACCTCTAAAGTGTATCAGTTACCGAGGAATATTACGTTTTATTGAATTTGTAATCTCAAGCACTTGTGCGATGAAATTGATTGCTTTCATTTAATATAGCCTCAGGCTATATAGTGGGGATTGACAGGAGGCGTTTGGCATAGGCGTTCCCCACTGCCTAAATTATATGGCTCAATTGACAACACGCAGCGTATAAATCTAGGTTCTAATATATGTGGAGTTTTTAGAGAAGCAATCCGAAATCTATGATATATTTTGATTGATTGAATAATTTTAACTTCATCCACGAACAGTAGACAAATTTTATTTAAAAATAAATGAAGTCATTCGCTTACTGGATCTGATTCAAAATGCTTATGCTTGGTTTCTTAAACCAAGTCTGCGTTACCATCTGCCAAGCCCAAAATCTCGGCTTGGCCTAATTAAATCATAACATTTTCCCTAATAAAATCAAATCTGAAGGATGTACCTTGACCTGGTTAATTTCCCGCACAGCTCCTGAATTTAACACAGTCTTCATACACTAAATCATTACGTTAACTTCCAGAAGATTCCCCAAATTGTTGCTTTATCCTACTAACGCCAAACAAAGTTTAACGTTCAGCACACTATCTGCAGCATCTGAAGCATTTCACAGTTGATGATCAAAGAACTATCAAACACAAATCCAAAACAGTTGCATAGTTTCAATCTTATCTTATACGATATTTGATATCGATCTAGAAAGTTTACCTTTGGTTCGTCAAAGGTAAAATGTCCAAACAGATTGAATTCTACCCAAAGCACAGTTAGGGTTTCTTGTTTACTTATAAGTTTTTACATTAATCCCTGTTATCGGAGATATTTGGTACCAGAAAATTGTTTCTGAAAGAAATAATATCCGACAGAATCCCCGCATCGTAAATAAAGTCTTCCAAACCCCTGATTCGAACTTTCAGACAGATTAATAAGCCAGACCTACGATGTAATCTACGAGCGATTGAATGAACAAGATTAACCGAACGAACGAACGGTAGCGGTATGATCGCGTACTCACAACCAGCGTTTTAGAAAATGATCCCGACTCAACTCGGGCTCGTGGGCCGTGGGTCTCTGATAGAGGCATAATTTTTCAAACGCGAATTTGTAACGGTCGCGTAGTAGCGTAATGTGCGGACCACCGAGGTTGATGGATGATGCCACCGTGGCCAATGCTACGATCTATTGTATAATTGACGCTTGCGTGGAACGCACACTTTAAATAAACGTAATAGACGCAAATTACACAAATTGTAGATATTTTAGACACGATGACTAGTCCGCTTGTTGCTCTTTGTGTACGTACACACAAGAAAATTTTTGAGATGTAGCGCGAGTTCTATCATCTAAGAATGCTCATCTTATTTTTTTTGTTCCGAAATGTTTCCTTTTAACTCAATGAGTTTTCAATTTATAAGGTTTTATTTAACTTATCAAATGGCGAGAAGTGCTGTTATTCAACATTTACTTGTTAATAAGTAGCATAATCATAAAAAAACGCGTAGCGGTTACAGTCGTAAAAGGTTTTCAAAGGAACTTATCGTTAGAAATAGCTTGGCTTGCTCGACCGGACACATTCCTTTATAATAAACCTAAAATAAATAATAGCACTGTGGATGACCGTAACTACTCTCAAATCGATATCAATAAAGTTATAAACTGGCCCACAGAAAACGCCGAGCGATATTCGAATTTTGAATTGGTCATTCGATATGATTTGAATTTAGAACCGTGCCGGGGAGTTTATTCACACTAGTCAGATCGACCGTGAAATGAAAACAATCTAGGCATCGCCAACGATTCGTTCCGGTGCAGTACATGTATTATGTAAAAAAAAACTCCCGCGCTATAAATGGCGGGCAAGCTTTTGGTTAACTAAATCTAGTTTTTCCGTTCATTTTAATTATTTAAATAGCACCTTTGTAAGCTCTATGCGGATGTGATTTGCCAAATAACGCGCCAAATTGAAAAGCACCAGAGATAATTGAATATAATACAACAAGCGTCTTAATTGGTATTTTATTCAACGTTTTGTTTGATACACAGAACAGAACTGAATATTTCCATTAAGGATTTTGGATAATTGCTGCGGGCGTTAGATAGTTTCGGTTGACGGCCCGTGGGAATAACGTTAGTATAGAGCGAGGGCAGTCATTAGAAAAAACCAATTACCTCGTACAAAAGTCAACATAATAGCGTCATCGAGTGATTGCCCCTCACTAGGAATCAATCTTGTAAACAATAAATGAAACCGGTTACAAGACCGTACCCATCTATGAATGATGATATTTATCGCACGAGTTAGAAGTCGTGTTTGTCAAACAACTGTTATTTAGTTAAGTTATAAAATATTTTAATAAGAAATGTGTTTGTCAGTCTTTCTTGTAATAACTAGTGTGTCGCGTTTTATTAGTTTTACTTTTAGAATGTTTTTACTGGTGCCAAACTGGCGCTAATCTTTTCAGTGTGGCGGGTTAGTGGGAATTTTTTTAATTTTTTAATTTTTATAATATCATCGGTAGTACCCACAAGTTATTTCAATAAATTATGCATAGAATATAAAGTCGAACATAGGTTGAGCCCTAATAATAAGTATTTAAATTCCTACCCTGATTTATTTAGATTGACAAATTTTATTTTTTTCTTTACACATACATAAACTTACGCCTTTTTCCCATGGGGGTAGGCAGAAACTACAGAACGCCACCTGCTACGATCCTTACATACTTCTTTTGCTCACGCACGTTCATACATCTAGTCATACACGCACGCCGGCTATGAGTACTGCGCACCTGGCCTTTCTGAAGAACATCACCATTAAGGTCTATGTATGTCTTTCTAGGGCGTCCCCTCCCGGCGTTTCCATTCACGTCTGCCTTGTAAATACATTTCGTTAATCGCCTTTCATTCATCCTCTCAACATGGCCAAACCATCTTAACATACTGTTTTCAATTTTAGTCCCTACATCTTCTTTTAAACCAAAACGTTGTCTTATTACATCATTCCTCAATCTATCATTTAAAGTTATACTACACATCCTGCTTCGCAAGGAACGCATTTCTACTGCATTGATCCTACTTTCATGTCTTTTTGCCATACCCAACCTTCACTTCCATACATAAGTGTAGGCACCCACGCTGTTGTGAACGGCGAGTCGAGCCTCCAATAAAGAGTCTGAATTCTACCTAGCCTTTTTCCCAACTATATTGGTGTTGGCTTCCAGTCTTACCGGATTCAGCTGAGTACCAGTGTGTTTACATGGAGCGACTGCCTATCTGGCCTCCACAACCCAGTAACTGGGTAACACGGTAACTATTGGCAAGACTGGTGTCAGATCTCAAGCTTCTGACTACCCATAACGACTGTCAAAGATCTTCAAATGACAGCCGGGACCAACGGCTTAACGTACTTGCCGAGGCACGGAAGAAACTCGATATGTTGAAATGGTCACCCATCCACGGACCGACCTCGTCAAGCGTTGCTTAACGTTGATGATCGACCAGTGCGGCTGTTTAGCCACGAGCTCCAATAAAGAGTAAAGACGATAATTATATGGATTTAAAATTTTACTGCGATTCCTCTAATTGAGTTTTTGTTATAATTTAAAGTCGTTTTTTTTTGGACTTTTCCTTGACCAGAGAATCAGCAATGCCATCCAACGAGGCAATGTTGCCAGCGTTCTGGGCACTTTTCACGTTGACAGCGATGTAGACGAATTTTTTGAGGCCCTATGACCGCTGCCCTTTTATACGCGTTCGTAGTTTTATTTTATTTTTATTTAACTGTAAGTATATATAGTGAGCAGTGTTGGCCCAGTGGTATCGGCCGCGACTTACAAGTTGTAGGTCGTGGGTTCGAGCCCGGGCAGGCGCTTTACTTTGCGTAAATTATTTCATCACCACTGCTCTCAAAACGGTGAAGGAAAACATCGTGAGGAAACCGGCATGTCCTAGAATAAAAAATTCGAAGACATGTGACATCCACCAACCCGCACTGGGCCCGCGTGGTGGATTACGGCCCATTCCCTCTCACAGAGAGGAGGCCTGTGTTCCAGCCGTGGTAACATTAATAGGCTGATGATGTGATGTGATGCGACAAAATAGTAGATGTCAAGTACCTCACTATCTTATCAAACTGACTCATACAGCATTAGGCAGTCATCAAAACTGTCTCAATAAAAAATATTGGAAGTGTCCAATACCCGGCACAATCACGGTTATTTCAATGGGATTTCAGTCGGTTGGGGTCAAGCCGCAGAGTGAACGACCGCAGCCAATTGTGTGGCAATCGTATAATCATTCAGAATAATGAATACTTAGTGAAAAACACCCATTATAATAGCAGTGTTGCCAGTTCATGTTTGTTATTAATCCGTTTTTTCTACGACTGAACTTTTAAGAGCGCTATATTTTATTTAAATTATTGACGTAAGTATTTCAAATACGAGTAATTTATGCCTCATAAATAACACATATAGTACACGAAGATAGACAGATAAAATAATTCTGTAACACATTTTTCCCGGCAAAAATTTATTCATTTTACGACATGACAATTAGGATTTTCACACATCCGGCTCGTTAACAAGAGCGTGTTGTTTGCTAAGCTTCAATTGAATAAGACGAAAATTTAACGTCTATTTATAGTATAAAGCGCATAATATAATTGAGTTCATTGTAAAAAGTTACACGGTTGACGCACGAGTGTGTATCCAAACGTGGAATAGCAAAAAGTGTGTAGGTACGCGGATTCGCGAGGTCAGTGCCCTCAGATTGGTTAGACACGACCACGACTCCACTGTGTTGTTTTTTTATCGCGACTTTTTGTCGTTCTCGCGTGCGTTACCCTCACATCAGTGTTTGTAATAGGTCTTTCCTGTACTTTCCGATTGAAGAGTCGTGTCTCTTATTGTGTTAAATTAACTTCGTAGGCAGCACTATTAATACATTAGTTGAGTCTCCGCCAGGTTATAGACACGTGTGGGAGCGACTCTATGAGGAAAAACGACGACTGGACAAACATTCATTTTTACTCGACTGCCGAAGGAGAGTAATGTGTTAATCAGTCTAACTTACGTCAATCGATTCGTCTTAACGTTGCGAGTGTCACTGGCTACATTCAAAATGGAAAATATAAAAATGACGGATTTAGAGCGCCATATTGTGGGGCCCCAATTCTTTTTTTTCATCCTAACCCAAAAATGGGGTATCAAAATAAAAGGGTTTTTGGAGGTGATTTCTATGAATACATATAACACTTATATGTCTAAATGAGGAAAAAACAAAAAACCTGACTGCTTAAGAAGCGAACTAAAAAGAAGTAAACAAGAAGAAAATTATGCTGTGCAGTCGGAGGATACATCTGGTTTTGGTCAGCCAGCTCGCGAATTTGTATCTTCAGACTGCACAGCATGATTTTCTTCTTTTTAGTTCACTTCTTAAGCAGTCGGGTTTTTTGAATTAAGTTTTTTACATCGTTAGAATTGTAAAAAAAAAATACAGTTCTTGTCGAGACTATCCGAGAACTTTCCAGCAAGCCTACTTTGTATGCAAATTTATGTGCAGTTTAGTGCACTTTTATGTTTGTGCGACATAAAAGTGCACTAAACTGCACATATATGGAAATTAATTTACAGAAAACATGCTTAGTTAAATTTAAGCATGTAAAACAATGCCAAACATGTTTCAGGTCTTGATTTCATGACCTATGTACCCACCTACTATAGAAAAACTCATTACATATTGTAATATTCAAGTACTATGTACTAACTAGTAAAATTTTAGCTCTATGATATGTTATCGCAACAAAAAATCAAACTGACACAATAACTTTATAGGTAGACGTCAGCTAAGCTTACAGGCAATATCCGTGTATAAACAACTTATATTTCTATCGTAGTCGCCTGTTTAGAAAAAAAGAAAAAAAAAGCTATGGGGCAGATGGATAGGTAGGTATTTAATAATAATGGTGTGTGATATAAAACCTACACACGTGCCGATATAACATCCAGATGTCATATATACAAATCGCGCCGCAGTAAAAACAATTCCGACGATCGAGTTTCGCGGAAAACGTTAATAAAAGTCATTCAGTGAAACGAAACGTTCTTATCCTAGTGTAGTTCATAGTTCCATACCTATTTCGATTTGTACGTCGAACACTATAACCGTTGGAGGCGGCACTAACTTGGACACTACGCCGACTTCATTGCGGCGGCATCGGGCGAAGTGTTAATTTGCATTTATCACTACAAGATATTATACCTACGTGTTGTGTTGTCGAATAAATTGTAGTGTGTTTATTGTATTTGATTAACATTTTATTTATTTTATACTTATTGCATGAGCATTTGTCATTATTACAGCACCTTAAACTTTATAAAATTATTACGCGAGAACATTAAAAGCTGGAGAAGTCAATATTGCTGTTATTAAAATAAGTTCATAAACCTACATTACGGCGGATATTCAATTAAAAGTTGTATGCCCAGTCATATAACTTCACATTTATAAATGACGCATTTCAGCACCACAAGTTTTACGAGACTATAAAATCAATAATTCCTAACAAAAGCAAATTCAATCGAGAGGCAATTTGGTAAAAAGTACACAAATAGTTGTAACAATGTCACTAGAACGTTTATTTATTCAGAAAGGTACAGAAAGTACAAATATAAGAGGCGCGCATCGTAAAGCGTAGTGTACCTACATAAATAAAACAAATTGTATACGCTGTGCTCACCCCTGCGACCTTGAGCGGGTAGGGTTGGCCCCCTCCGTTGCACGAACCGATTCATCGAGTGGTTATTATCGTGCAGTAAACACTGTACATAGTTAATGGGTTTATAACTGTAGCCACCTACATCACTATCAACGTATCAACCGCTTTGTTCGCTTTTATGATGGACAAAATACTTCTATCAGAACTATCTGACACCAAACTTATGTCTGTGAACGTTTAGGAATGGATATTATAATAATACAGAAATTATATCAAAGATAATAAGTAAATGTAAGATTACATTTATGACATTCTAATGATAAGATAATTTTCTTTTGAACATAATCAGTCTGATGATTGTAAATCTAAGTTTTATTATTGTGATTATTAAAACGGATTAAAGCCAGAGCCTTGAATGGAGCAGTTGGCGTTATTTTCGGATACATACTCGTACTGATTCAATTTGTAATCGATGTAGAAGGGAGATAGTCCCAAACAATGTTAGTTAGACACTAAAAGCCAATGTACCTAATGTTTAATCAATAACAATATCCGGATCCAATCAGACAATTAGCCAGGACGAGTACGATCACGGAACGCTTTTATCGACGGCGAAGTGGGTAGAATGGAGCAGCGACAGTAACATAATTACAGCTAAGTACTTAACGTTTGACATCTGCACTGAACCGCCATCATCTCCTGCCATCAATTGAGCTTTGACAGAAATTAACGTCCATTTGAAATGTTGTCATAAAAATTCTCCTCAATGGCACTTATGGGGTTTTCAGTTTTCACATTATGGTCAGGGAAGCGATTAATGTTTCACACACCATAAATGCGACACGTATTTTATTGTTCATAAACACTTATGAATCAAACGTGCATTGAGCATATTTCATTGAAATGATCGTATCACACCAACAAGTGGTTTCTCATGGGAATTTAGTATTGTTTCAGTAAATCAAAACAGAGCTATGATTTAAACACGAAAAAGCGCTGTTATTTATGTATCGAATTTCAAATAGAGTCAATTTAGCATTCAGTTAACTTAAAATAACATTCGAAATCCAATATTCATGAACTAGATACTTAAATCAAAAAGCGAAAATGTTTCAACGACAAAGACTGAACAAAGAAAGGACTAGACGGTTTGAGTATAGCATTATCATAAAATCTAGAATAAATCGTGTCGTCTACGCCCCGTTCTAAATATAATCGCCTAAAAAGGGAAGTGTGTCGTTGTCCTGAATGGAGCTGTGGGTGACTGGGTGGTGTAGGCAGAGTATTGACAATGGGCTTGTCAACAGGCAGGCGACTAGTCGCGACTGAGCGGAATGAGCGCCCTGGGGCGCCGGCGACCCGCTCTACATCCCATGCTTAGGGTCACCAGGACTATGTCTAGTCTACGAATATATTATGCTTTTAGTACCTTGTGTGGATACTTTGGGAATGAGGTTGTCGAGATAGACTTGATTTAGAAATCCTAGCTAGTTTATACGTTTCGGAAGATTGGTAGACCTACCTACTTGATTTTATGGCTCATCTGTAAGCCGTAGAGCATGTAAACTTAATACAACTGACAATATTAATGACAAGATTTTTTAATGCATGATTAATAGTTATTCATGCATTAATAAATCTTTTCAATTTGCAGACATTTATCCATCGAAGATATGACCAACGAATAAAAAGTGATAGTTCTATGAATATCGTTCATGAATAACCGCAAATAAAGTGTGGGTTTACTAAAAGAATCCATAATTTAAACCATTCGAGTTTACCTAACGATATAATAAAGAACCTAAAACGCTATTTCATTGCGGTTTCAGTAAACATTTTCCTGTTCATATCGATACAGTTTACACTAAAACTATTAGCTGTTCAGAGTCTTCGATACGGTTTATAGTATTGGGCGAATTTGCCGAATGGATATTTTCGGATATTCCCCGACCGTTCACCTCGTCGTGCTAAAACTAGGACGATGTCCGTACGATGGAACGGATAGCAGCCCTAATTGCGACCAGACATTTGAGTGATCAGGGCAAAAGAGGTCGCCTAGTCTGTACTTACATAGAGAAAGATACCTAACAGACAATATGAACAACAACGCACGATTTCTTTAGGGAAAACGCTCGTGGTAATCCTTCGTTCAGTTGCCAATTCTCGTGAGTTATGTTACTAAGCGCAAACACCTTCCGTAGCAAAAGGATTGATTGCGTTCGCCACGCTTTTTGCAACACATGAAAAATTTCGCACGCCAATAAAAATTGTACTTAATTGTGTGTTTACAGTGAACGTGGTTATAATATAAATATGCCTCTCATCCTAAATTACTACACTGTTAATATATTGCGTGATATAAATCAAGTGTTCAATTAGCATGTTGGCTTTGTGTTGTTAGGAACATAAAATTCGTCGTTTCAAGGCCGGTGGGTATTATGTACACTTGAGTAAACACTGTCTGCTGGAATCTTAATGAATACCAAATTATTACCTTCTGCGTTCACGTGTTAAGTTGGTACCTCGTTATTGACCTATCGCTAAATAATTTGAAGCTTCGATACATAATTTGGCATTGTTTCAAATTCGGCTTTGAGGGGTTTTTGTAAGAATGCACTACTTATATTTATGGGGTTTATGTAATATTTTTTTTTTAATTTCGTTTATTTTATTTTTGCTAACACATAACGATTCCAAATACCTACTTCTAACTATTGGTACCTATTTTAAACACGTTTCGAGCACATATTAGAAAAAAAATAATGGACTTTTAAAATTTACATTTATTTCTTTCAAGGCGCCATATTGTAGTTTTATATGAAGATAAAAACCACAAAATTCGTCGTTTAGCAATACATTATCCGTGTTAAAATATTGTCATACTTTATGTCTGTTTACTCCTCTGGCGAGTGATTTGCATGAACAAATCATTGACCTTGTCTATGGCCGGACCATCATCGTTACCATAGATAAAAATAACCTCTTTGATACGGATGATATTGTAGTGTGGAAACTTGATTTTTATTTGAATATAAAGGGAATGTGTTTTTATAAATTTTTAGTAGGGATTATCGAATATAAATCTACGATTTATGGTCCTGGCAAAGAAGTTATCAAATTCAAATTACACACACATTATTCAATTATTATTATTACTAATCGAACTTTAATAAAATATACTTACTTACTTATCAATAAGTTTCAAAATAACCACGTAATGTATTCCATTAAATGTTGAAGTATTTAAAACTACAAACGCAAACTTATAATTAAGTGCTTATTAAATAACTAAGAAGGTTCTTACTTCCAAAAATTAAGTGGAGCAATAAAAATTAAGCATTATTTTAATTACCCTGTAATATCAAACGCACAAAAGTACATAAAAACCTCGTAAAACTTGAATTTGGTAATACTAAAACTAATAAGATCGTTAATAAGAATAACATAATTTTCATAAGTATCGGGGAGTTAAAAATGTCGCTTACTGCTTTCTGGACTGGTTACGACAATTAGAAACCTCAAGAGATGAAAGATAAAGAGCATGTAAAGTTATTGGCACATCGCTTCGTGCTGGATAACACGACCCGAAAATGTTTAAGATAAAATCTAATGTTTTTAAAGTTGCCAGTAACACCGTATCCGAACGAAAGAAGACAGTTTACTACGCGGAAACAAAACGCAAAGTCCTAAAATTTAATCTGACAATAGAAATGGCAAAAAGGCTAGTATTCAGAAGAAAAACAAAAGACTAAAGAGTTTTAAATTAAAGTGATTGGTGTCCCGATGTCCGAGCAGGTCACTATGCCACTTTGTAGTTCCACACTGGAGCATTCTATTTGTGTTCCTTATAATAAACCTATGTTCCAGGTTAGTTCCTAATTTAATTGGACGTGTTAGAACCGAGTGAGGCGTCAGATAGGTCGCTAAAAAAGAAGGAGAATTTATGTGCTACGCCGTAGCAAGGTCTACGAAGCCTACGAGATTAGCTGTGATTTAGTAGGGTAGTTTTTCATTTTTTTAAGGGGTAGTTAAGATGTTAGATCACTGAATGAAACTGAACAACACTAAATGAAAATATTTTAAGTTCCAAATGGTAAATAAATGTTGTATAGCACTGAATGAAAAGGTAACCTATCCATCGACCATCGTCCACGTCATCTAATAAAATTAAGAAATTTATCCTTTTTTTAATTCTCTACCTCGTTTCTTTATATCCTGCCAGTCTTATACGCTGCAGTCTCAAAATCCTAGAAGTCAGTTTAGGTTAGACTCCTTACTAATCCCGGATTTAAAATAAGAACAGTGTATAAAAAAAAACACTTTTCCCGCGATCCTCTGCGGAGTTCACCTCGGAAAAAGTGTTACTAAGGTAGCTATAGTAAGGCGACATTTATAAGGGCGAATAAACTGTTACTACTTATTACAACACCTGGTACTGAATTCTTGGAGCTTTAGCTATAGTTGAGCTTCCATGGAGACGGCGGTTTAACAGATTTCGAGAAACTCGGTGTGGAAACTGCCACTTATATTCTGCCTTACCTTTTAAGTGTGGAAAGTCTTGCTTTAAGAAGCTTTTGCTACTACACTGAAGGTAAAGGTAACGGAATTTATATCAATATTTAAACTTTGTTTGGTAAACTGCAGATTTTCAGCACAAACTTTTATGACGCACGTGTCAAAATATTTTAACACTGACTCTTTTTGTCCAGTGAATCCGCTAGATAGCCAATGAAAGCGATGCTGGTCGACTGCTGACTGCTGTCTAAATTAAATCCGACAGCGAGCCGGTCTCGAATATATACGGATAATCAATTTCTAAATGTTCACAGAAATTGAAATCTAAACTATTTATGTCATAAAGAGGTAAAATGTTTGTCGGGCAGTAAGTTCAGAAAAAAAAATGTTTTCAAAAAGTATTTCACTGTTATCTCAAAACTCGCGAGGCTACACATTTAGCAAATATTCAATTAGTTTCAAGGGTTTTAGTAGGTATTGTTTGTAAATTTAGTTGAAAAATTATGCAAGTTCTCGGCGATCGGTTTCAGGAATTACTTTGCATCTATTTAGTCGTTTCACGAATAAGTTAAATATAACAATAGACCAAAAATAACTTTAATTTTATACCGAAGGTTAACTTAAAAAAAAGGCAGTGATGTTCAAGTTCACTCATATTCACCGTTGTCGTTTTCTTGCTAAGTAAGATGGTATGAACTTTACTGCACAACTTAACAAGTTTTCATCTTTCACAGAATTTCCTCAAACAACACGTAAGCCCACCCAGAAGAATGCCAAAGCAGATAGAATAACGATACATCAAATTCATCCAAATCAAGATGGTGGCTATAAAAAGTACCTATTAAGAATTCGAGAATCGCGCCCAAGTGCCAAATCCCTGACGGGCGACGAATTTTAAACAACACAAAGTTATTGATAGTTGGATTCGTGTCATGTTTTATTTGCCATTCAGTTAAATACGCCCCGGGCGACTCTATTGAGAGTTATCGTATTGAATTTATGGTAGATCGCGACGAAAAACTTTATTAGTGTCGTAAAAGGTACATTCTAGATTAATACTCGGAATCTACTCATAAATATTGCTGTACTAGCTAGAATAAGTGCTTTTAAACGTGAATTGAAAATCTTTTTGCGATCCCCTTAACATTTTATATTCATAAAACGCATCCTGAGTTGAATGGAATAACAAAATTATGCGGGTTTTAGGTTAAACGAAGGTTAGAGCAATTTTAGTTGTAACAAATCATCTTTGGGCGAATGACGTGATGCTGCATTATCTAAATTTAATTGCGGAAACAATGTATGATGCGACATCGCAATGTTATTGTCGGTGTAAAATAATGCTCGTGTTCAAGTTCAGATTTGGCAAGTTAATTTACTTTACGAGTAGCCTTGTGTCGGTGGCATTTACAAAACAAGCAAACAACTATAAAACATCGCGTTGAATACGCTTGAGAACTCTTCAACATGGTCGGTAAAAAGTTGGCAATATTTGACACAGAACCTGTAATTAATTGGCGTGCCTTAAAAAAGGCGCTGGGTAACAAAAATGTTGCAATGGTAATGTTGATAGCATTTAGAGCGATTTAGATAGGTACTTAAAAAGTTAATTAAAAAAATCAAAAAACCCGACTGCTTAAAAAGCAAACTAAAAAGACGTAAACAAGAACAAAATCATGCTGTGCAGTCGGAGGATATGTATCCGCGATCCGGATGTGTGTAATATGTATTCGCGAGCTGGCGGACCAAAACCAGATGTATCCTCCGACTGCACAGCATGATTTTCTTCTTGTTTACGTCTTTTAGTTTGCTTTTTAAGCAGTCGGGTTTTTTGATTTTTTAATTAACTTTTTTTATTTACATCTTTTTAGTGTTTTTTTTTTAGAATTAGGTACATTTAAACATATAAGTGTTATATATTTTTGAAATTGCCTCTCAAAATCCTTTATTTTGATACCCCACACAATGGATTTGGAAGAAAAAAAAAAATTTTTTCCCCACAAAATGGCGCCCAAAATCCGCCATTTTTGTTTTTTCCTATTTTAATGTAACCAGTGACACTCGCAGAATTAAGACGAATGACGTAAGAATCATCAAAATCGGCCAACGCGTTTGGTCTCTAGAACGCCACATAGGAACAAACATACATACATACATACAAACATGCATACATACATATATACATACATACATACATAGACTGATAAACACATTACCCTCCTTCGGCAGTCGGGTAATAAAATACAAAGGATAATTGTGGAGCTAGCCGAAAGTTACACTGTATTTAATTATATTAGAAACAAAGGCTACCTACACTAATAAAATAAGACCTTATAAGGTTAACGAAACTCTTGTAGACACTACAAAGAAGAAAATAAACGCCTACTTACATACTTTGGGTAATAATATGTTCTTTAACTCTTTGGAAATTCCGTTTCGGTCGAGTGCCGTGTTCGGGCCGACTATTGAAAACGACAACCCTATTTTATTTACAAGGTACGGCGGTTAACACATTGCTCACCCTTTGATTCATAACTATAAGAATTATTAATAATTTGATATTTAATAGTCTGAACATACTCGTACACGGTATTTAATATGATAATTTTATAGTGTTCGGTTGAAAATAATTATCACGTAACGATGTATTGGGCATGTGGTCATTCATTTAAGTTTTTGATGTAACATTTAGTTTGCTTATTTATCTAAACGATTTTTTTTAGGTTGACAGCAATTATGTTTTTTTATTGTTATTTTCTTAGATAAATACTACGCTAATCTAAGTTAGATTAGCGTAGTATTTTGAAAAAAAAGTTGTTTACGACATTAAAAAGTGAAGTTGCTCTGTTGATTTTATTTTATGAGGATAATGTATGTGCAATTTTAACTTGAAGAATTTAGAAGCAAACTGTAGAGTAACTGAAGTCTAAATCTGTATAGGAACTTCTTGCAAATTCAATTACTTCAACGAGTTTTAAGAACTAAAAGTTGTTTTCATGAGACTTCTAAGATTTTATATCGATAGGAGTCAAACGAAGTACAATCGCCAGAATTCAAACTTTTTTTTTTTTTTTTTACTTTTAAAGCCGTTGCCCCACACTAGGAATTTCTTCCTGTATCGTGGGTGCGTTTACAAACATATAAACTCACATACACAAACACCCAGAGCCGAAACAATTATCTGTAGGTCATACAAATATTTGTTTCGTGCGGGAATTGAACCCGCGACACGCAGCGCAGCACTCAATCGCTCAACCACTGCGCCAACCGTGCGCCCAATTGAGGTTATATTTAAAACAAGATCCGAATAAACTAAGTGAATATGAGCAACTAGATTAGTTTTTAACGCTATTACACACGAGGTTGTATTTGATCGCGAGTAGTTTAGATATGACTGCAATTGAATAAAATGGCGCTTGGGCCACTCTAGCTGATTGTTTTATTGAACCTTTCAATTGTGTCCATCGTGGGTCAGAGTCGCCCTCTATTAAGAACTGTAATAAATTAACTGAACTCATTATCTTGAGTATAAGGAAAACATAAGGTGGGTACAAGTAAACATATTTTTGTTGTTTAAAAACATGTTTTTGTGTTTGGACACGGGAATAAAATTACAGAAGTGTTATCGCCAAATATGGCCATGAATGAGTAATATGGAATAGGTTTAATACATACCTACAGTATGTTTTCAGCAGAAATTATAATAAAGTATAAAAATATGTCATTAAAAATGCCTAGTAGGTAATACATAGCTGTATTTTTTTACAACTTTTCCTCTATTATACAAGCTTTAATTACAAGCGAAATATTAAATTAATAAAATCATTGATAAAGTATGCTCGAAACGAAATATAAATGATAAGTAGGTTGGTATTATGTTACAAACATCATATTAAATAACGGTGTTACGGTTTCTAAAGTTATGTTTTTAAAGTTGGTTCATAATTATATGGACTAATATAATTAATAAAAAGCATAATATAAATAATATGTAAACGAACGGCAACGAAACGAGCAGATGGAGCTTGAGTCATAATAATAAATAATAATAAGCTAGTGGCTAACAACAGGAAAGGTTTTAATTATTCCGAACAAATTAGTTTATCACCTTTATGTTTCTAATTGTGAACAAGGAAAAACATGAGCAAACTAGAAAGTTAAACAAAAAACAAAAGTGCAAAATAACAATCAATTTAACAATACATTTGACACTTCTCGATTTGCGATTAGACAACTCGCGTGACAGAATTGATCAGTCATTCAAGGTCGACCGATACAATGAGTGAATGAATGAACGGACACCAGACGAATGAACAAATACAAAAAAGCGTTGAAAAAAAATCAATAAAATTGACTTACTGGCGTACAGCTTTTTCCACATATTTATAACGATAAATAAGTAACGGAACTTGAAATTGATGTAAGTTAATGCCGCGTACGTCTAACCAGGGCAGTAGGAAGCCGCAGAAGTAAAGGCTATCAAAAGGCAGTTAGAGCGCATATCAAGATATCACGACAATGATAAACGCGAGGTCGAATCTGCTTTTTGCGAGGTCTCGACGCGGCCTTCACAAAAATTAGCGCGATTTACATAACGCATAGGTACATTATTTACATTATCTACACGAGTGCGGATATTGATAAAATAAATGAAGATAACGCCGATGAGATCACATCTAACGAAATATGAGGAACTAGGAAATGGCTAGTCAGCTCATGTGGGAAGCTGTTTATTTTTTATTTATGACAGTTAAATGCTTTAAGATATATAACAAATATACTAACATCACATCCTCATAGAACGCTTAATTTATTTGCAAAGAAACAACCAAATATCGTTAGTTATCTAAAGTCTACAACAAACAAACTACACTATTCTATCCTTATGTATATAACATTAAAATAGAAAGCATATTTCATTATGTTCACAAGTTAACCTAAAAGCATCGTTTGTGTAAATCATCCACATTGTATTGTGAGATTATAATGTAATCGTCAATGTCACTCGGCTCCCAAGACTGTCATTAAACACTAACGTAATTACACCAGTACGAATAATACAAACGAAACAAACGTGTAATTACAAAGTGTCTCGTTAACTTTTAAAAATAGACGACTAACCCCAATCACTATTTTTAAAATATTTTAACACGCGGCGTCTTTTCGTGCGGCAAATACAGACACCTAATATATTAGAGCTTTGGAGATACCGAATCATTAACCTAATTAAATAGTTTCCAATAACAAAATGACCATTCATTACTATGTAGTAAATGTATTAGGAGGTGCTACATTCTTGTTTAGATTAATTGACGATAACAGACGCGACGCCTTCTATTATTACCATCAATATTTAAACACGACCTAAAATAGATACTTTATATCGCCAGATGAACGATAAACGCGCCGAAAGAAGAGTAAGCACGATTTTATTTAAATCGTAAAAAGGTACCGTGGGTGGCGAAGGCGACGCTGTGATTGCCTCGTCAAAGTATACAGATGAGATTCCCTACGGCTAATTATATCGACAATCAATCGAGAAAGTGCCGCTTGCGACACGAATGGAATCGCTATAATTATAGTAGTTGAAATTAAATAATAGATTGGGTGTAGGAGTGCTTGGCCGGCCGGCGATATAGCGACGCCTGCCGCAATGTCGCCCCGATCACTCCTTTTAGAGTTATTAATGTGCACGATGCGGGCCAACAACTAATATTATTTATTAATCACCCGATGGAACCGAACGCCGCGCGCTACTCAGCACGAAGACGGAGTTAAGTTTACCGAGGGAAGCAACCGGTGCGTACTTCCTCTCGACGAGCCGAGGGTTGCGCCAACGAGAGCCGCACCAAATGACGAAATTAAATTGCCGTCAACATTTAACCGAGCAATTAGCGAGCGGATTTATTGGGCCGGTATTGAATGACGTTAAATACAGGGCACTGTATGATTAAGATATGTATGGGGAAACATGATACGAGCCGATTCTGAAGGCCGACGGAACGCAATCAACTATGGCTTACATTGAAATGTGAAAGGATACAATCGATTTCATTGTATTTATGACTGCAATTGTCAAATTCAAAAGCTCAGAAGTAACAGAGGTCACTGCATAATCAAGTGAGAACCTCCACAAATAACACTCACTTGTTAAAGATACCGCGGCTTATTCGACGTCAATCTATGATAATCTCACGCGCAAACAAATAAGGAAACGGGCAATAAATGAATTGCAAACGTTGAACGTTGAATTCGAATTTACATTTTAGTATTGTGGGCTGGCAGTGAGACGTCGTATAGTGGTATCGTTCGGGATTAAACAAAAGAGTTTAGTGTTTACGTGGTGCGTAACATAGGGGTGAGATATTTATTGGTCGTTTTATCGTCAGTTATATTTGTGAATAATGTAGCATGGGAGCGCGGCGCGGTGGTGGCGGGTGGCGCGGGAGTCGGGACGATGCGGGCGTGCGCCCGCTCGGAACGACCCGCTGACCCACTCTCCTACCCACTTGATTACTGCACCGAGGATTCAATTGGACAAAGGCTGAAAACACGGTTAATGCGATTATATTCATAACGTTCCCTTACCGAGCCGGTGACGTTAAATATGCAAATTGGCCTGTAATTTGCAACCTCTGTCCAATGTGGTTGAGAGAAAGGTCAAGGTTGTCTGTTGTTTTATTGTGAAACTTACCGTAAACTGAGGTACGAGGCATTCTGTCGCATAAGCTGCATGTGCAGGCCGGCTTACCTGAAACAAAAGGCGGACTTGTTAAACAGCTGTATAAAATAAAGCCGACTAACCTAAAGTTAAATTACATCTGTGTCATATATGCAATGCAGGTAATAAAATTAGGAGCACGTATTCAATTTCACATGACGACAGAAATTACAACGTGGTGGCAGTAAGATTTAAATCCGTCTGAGCCTATAGTCTAACAACTTTCTGCATAGAAATTGAATTTCTATTGTGTGGCCGTCATATATACGAACGTAATATAATAAATTCATCCATGGGCTTTCTAAACGCTGCAAGAACGTCATTTTCATATCTTACAAAATTTAGAACGCTATAGTTCTAAGATTTTCCTTAAAGAAGGGCCGATAAATGTAAAGAGAGAGGAGGTACTGCATGTAGAGAGGTCCATTACTGCGAAGCCGTTTTCAAAAGACACGTTTAAGGCTAAGCTTAGTTTGCCTCCAAGAGTGTTTCTCGTGGTACTCTAGAATAGTAAATAGATTCTGAATTGGAAGCTGAGGATTGTAATCGAGCTTAAGATATTGCTTTATAAAGAAGAGAGATCTGAAGTATTAAAGATTTAGTCCATTGAGTATCGATGAAGATTGTCACTGCAACATTGATTTTTACATTACTGTCTGATATCATTAGCATGGCTAGTAACAGGAAATGCGGTCGCTGACATCCGAATGAATTTCCTAAGTAAAAAGTCTTAATTCGAGGTTTGGATCTCGCCAATTTGTACTTTCGCTCAAAATTGCGCTGTCAACAGAGGCCTAATGTACATTGTACTACTTACTACTAATGTACATTAGGCCTCTGTCGACAGCGCAATTTTGAGCATCTATTGAGAGTTCTAGTGCTTCTAAAGATAATGTATCATCAAAAAGCAAAACATAGGATAGGGGCACAGTATATGTCTTTCTTTTTCAGTTTATGGAATATCTTTTAAATCAGTCCAATATCTGAGGAGGAAATAGGCAATATAATTTGCTCAAGTATTTGATCAATCAGAATGATATAAGCAAGAATAAAAGCCGTGTCCTTAGCTACTACTACGTTCATATTAAATGACACAAAAATAATAACTTCTTACAAGCAACATAAAGTGTTAGACACGTCTATTTGCACGATGTTATTAAGATTCTAATAGATTCTTGATAGGATACCGTCTGCATGCATACGTAAAGTCTAATAATCGGGTATATGGCCGTGCCTGGCTGTAGCACAACGCCTTAGTGAACGTTAGCCTTTCATTTAGCCAATTACCTCTTTAAATATTACCAACGCTTGATTGTTTTTTTTCTGTGTTTGTATTCTTTTGCATGGGAATTACAAGATTGCTTACATCTATACCATTACCAGGTGTTTCATTTCCCTTGTTAATATAAATTACTTTGTTACAGTTAGTAGAAGCAGTTCCACGTTTTGTTCCCTCCCTTTTTTGTTTCTGCTGAACTATTGCTTCGTGAACTACTTAATTTTTAATTGACTGACTTAAGGGTACACTAGTCGACGGCACGAACTATTTTGCACGCGGGGTTCAAATGCGTGCCATATCAACCGACAACACGTGTGGAACAGATAGATGCTGTTATGAGCAGTAAGAAGCTAGTACGCGTACGAATACACACTTTTGCAAAGTTGTAGCGAAATGGATGATTATTTAGAACGAAAACGAGCGCGCGAAATTTTATAAACAGACCTTTGGGAGTCTGGATATCATGAAAAAACGACTGAATTTATCTGTTCAAAATAAAATTATTTGCGTTTTTGAACTACTAATCTATCCCTGTATGGAGGCCGTTTTAAAATTTTCCTTCTTCTTATGGTACTTATTTGCGCCCAAAGATGCGCTAAAATGAGTGTTAAAATATGGAACTTTCGAAGCTCATAACTTTCAAGTTAATTTTATTTTTACTTTTTTGCTTCCATACAGGACTAGATAATGATGAGACAAATTGATATCATTTTTTATTTTGAACGTACATCGTCAATCAGTGGAGAAAAAGCCAGACTACGTTTGTATGGAAGAATTTTCGACTAGTGTACCCTTAAAACATCTTGATTATTATATTTTTAACGATAAAAGCATTAATTATAGGTATCTGTCAGTTGAAACTTAAGCTAATTTGTCAAAACATGTTCAGTTGTTGCTCAATTTTGTCTGACACACCTATAAGACCTCAATGCGTAACACGACAAACAGACAAATGATTAAATATCGTTCAACATCAGCCTACTATTAGTTACAAATGGCCGTAATGTTTTATGATATCTATAATTCAATGCGTGGCATTGCAAAAGCCGCCGCAGTCAATACAGTAAATCATCAAGGTTCATTAAGGTGTCCTTATAAATGCCGCCGATAGCTGCCAACAAAAATACGTTTCACTATTTAATTATTATTTTGAACAAAAACACGTCCTAGGAGTTAATTATTGTGTTTTGTGATACGTTTATTCCAGGCAATACAATTTTATGACGGCAATAGATGAAGTTATATTATGGCCCTAATTACGTATTACATAAAATAGGGTTAAAAAGTGAACATCGCGCAGTGTAGGGTTTAATTTTAGAACGTGTATTTATTAGTGCAAGAATTTGTTAAATATTCATTGGTTTTTTTATTGAAATTATAAAAAGCTTTTGCCTTATGCATAGCGAGTGTTGAATGTTTACGGTTGGAGAGAGAGGGCGAAGGGCTAAAGGGCCCCGCTCGACTGATTATTGTTTTACTTAACTTTTTATAGCCCATCACGCGGCCACCATTCCGTTCGTGGGGTTGTGTTCTCGGTTCTCGTAGTGTTGGGCACAATGTTCTTGCGTGTTACCAAGTTATTTTAGTAAGAACAGTTTTAAAGTTTTAATTGAGTTATAGTTGCGGATGTGTTATTTGTAGTTTACGATCTAATATAGGTTTATTAGCATTAAATAAACGTTAATTTTATAAAATGTTGTTTGTTTGAATTTTATTAACTCCTTTCCTACATTCCTAACTATTATATAAAAACTTGATTAATTTATAATTAAGACTATGTATTTTATGTTCTAACATGCCCATAAGTTTTTACTTTTTATGAGGTTTGTTTTTATTTGAATTCCACTGGAAAGTCAACTTAAAAAAAAAAACAAAATTATTAAAAATATTTGGACACTAAAAACATGTAACATACAAAAATCCAGAGCGAATATTCCCGAAGTGAAGTGAAGAGTCTAGTTATTTCTATTCCCACAAACTCGAACATTCGTGAACCAACAGTATTGGATCGCGCCGAGAGGCGGCACTAAACTGGAGTGGCGGAATAAAGCCCGCCATGCACGGAATACAGTTACTATATTTTTTCCGGTAGAATTGATCTACTTACTGAATCTTCCGAATACGTTTATATCGGATATGAGAGATTTGAATTCCTGAATACAGTTTTCATGTTTAACATAATATGCTCGAAATCTGTGGAAGATAAACGGTACTGCGGCGAACTGAGATAAGTATCTACGTGGTATTGAATATTTTCGTTAAGATAAATAATCGGACTACTTTCTAAAATGTTACTTAGTGTGTCTGTTTTGTAAATAAAATTCACTGCTGACGAATAAACAAAAGATACCTATATTGTCTAGTTGCTTAACATTTTCAAAACTTCAAATCAAATTACAACTCACCAATACAAAACATCCCGAGCACGAAAATTAAATTACAATATGAAAGGACTTTATTTAAAAAAGAGTATGAATGAATAAAATGCAAAGAGAGACAATCCACTTTCCGGATGATTCTAGATTCGTGTGAATTAAATCAATGAGTTGATTATTCCCCGACCGTTTCCTGGAGCAATAAGAACGATAATGTCGCGCACTGTCTCACTCACTCGTCAAAGGTCGACTGAAGAGTGACGGAGAAAAAAAAACGGGAAGAGATTATGTGGTGCCAGTGAGATTTTTGTGAGTCACCGCACTGGGGGACTACCCGTGACGTCATCAGTTCAGTGTAAATATTGAAGACCAATTTAACTGCCTTATCGATTACATCAGTAAAGTGCCTTTACGATTCTAACAATGGATGCTTTGTTTCTGTCATGAACTTAATATGGCCTGACGACAAACTAATTTGAGGGAAAAGATCGATGATTTTCCTGATTATATGTTTGGCTTAGAACTTAGGGGACACGTGATGAGAATACAGAGCTGGAAACTTCTGGAAGAAAAATGCACGTGCCATAACCATGATTCTATTAAGATTCATTGCACTTACAGGTACAAGGACTGCTCTAATGGATCTATTAGACTCTACGATACTATACATCGGATTTTATGTCAGAATTTTGCTAAATTACTGCCAAGAACAGTAGGATTACCAGTAATTTTACAACTATTATGCTTTTCAACAAAAAACTATTTGTATTCGTAGAACGAATGTTTCATGTCATTACAAAAAAACTTGAGCTTGATAACAATAAAAATAACAGTGTTAGTAGGTACAAACTTTTTGTGCTGAAACCATATTAAACGCGTTCACACTAGAAAAAGTTTCAGTTATAAAATCTAGGCAATTTGAGAGCGATGCTACCGCAGCTAATCCTATTTTCGTATTTAATAAAGTCGAATATTCGTGCCATATTTTTGTGTAGCCTCGCAACTATTCTGTTCAGAAATGTTTCATATTTTCATCTAGTTAAAGTTAACAAATCTTCTTTATTTTCCTGACATTCAGTGTGATCTTCCTTCATTTCTAATTTGGTTTGCTCTATTGCAGTGACATTTTATATCTCAAATACATCAATTG
Source organism: Anorthoa munda (assembly GCA_945859665.1). NCBI lineage: Eukaryota > Metazoa > Arthropoda > Insecta > Lepidoptera > Noctuidae > Anorthoa > Anorthoa munda. Next base: position 14,533,202 of record OX243910.1, read on the forward strand.
CGCGTGAAACAATTACTATCTCTGGTAGGTTCTAATCGGCTCTATTCATCATGATTATTACTCATTATTCATAGTCTTAAATTATCAATTATATGATTCTTCTAGTCTATAAATATCTACGTTTTATGCTGTAACTATTGCTTTATATCCAGTTTAGATCTAACCTTATTCATAATTTTCCTCAAGACATACTCTAACAAGTTTACTACCCAACAGAGTTGAAAGCATAATATCTGGGCCAATCTCCTATTACGGAGCATTCTCCCGTCACTTTTATACGATGCTAAGTGACATGCGCTGACAACAATATTGTTTGTCATTGAATCACTGCATCGTATCATGGCTCGAATAAATCTAGAAGTGACAAGAGACAGTCGAACAGATCCGGATTAGCTCACGGATCTGCACGAGGTCGGTTCACATCGTGCCGGCGACGTATAATTTGCGATAACATTGGAATAAACTAGATAAATGCATCTAGAACAGGCTAGTGCTTTAAGCTTATCTTCCACATTTACAAATTCTAATCGTTAAATATTTCACAGTTAATGAACGTTCTTTACAGACTCCCAAGTTGCCGCTTTCGTGAAAACATGACTGCGGAAAGTAGAGGAAATCGGATCAACTCTGACGTCATCTAGGCCTCTTTGTTTTTATCAAAGGTCTCTTGATGCATTAAGCCTCTGATCCAATGTTGGATTAGCAAACATGATAAATGCCTTGTTGAAGAGATTATTATTTGTAAAATACAGATATATTAAAATATTATTTAAAGTTTCTATTATAAGTATTCTTTATGAGTGCGAATTTATAGTCGTAAAACATGTTCAAATCCCTGTAACGAGTTATTCGAATAGTCGCATAAAAATCATATTATTGACATTTATCGATAAGTAATAAAATTGATCAAACGGTTGAATGTCTAGATTTAATAGAAACGCTATCCTAAAAATGGTTCGATATGAATGTAGGCGATGCCGGATATTAAACGCCAGCTTGGCGATAGTTATATTTAACTTGTCGAGTGCCGTGTAAGTTTTTAATAAAACCAAGTTTCCGCAAATTTTGATTTATACTTTATCTGCAACGTAATATCGAGACTTTTTGCGGCATAAACACATTCTATTGAATGTAAGAACACTTACTACGTTAATGATGTGCACTTATAAAAAGTAAATGAATGCATAAGGATAACGATTTCCATTTAATTGTTTATTGCTTCATGATAATAATAAATATTAGTCAAAAAACATGGAATTATCAGGAAGTGCTATGAATTGATTTAATTGATATTACAATTAAATCAATTCATGGCACTTTGATCCGTAACGTATTTTCCCATAATTTATTATAAAAAAATCCGTATTTATATCGCTTCCTGTGTCTAGCCACGGATAAAAAATTTATGATAACTGGCGTTCACAATTTGTTCAGTGACTCACTGGCTTGCATTTTAAAGCGTTGTTGTATTGTATTAAATACCATATTTTTTTAAAGTCTCGGTTCCGTACATAAAAAAAAAGATCTTTTTTAATGTTTTTTTCCGTGGTCTGATCATTGCGCAGTATCTTTAACAAAGCGAACTGACGGACAATAGTTACTGACTTATGAACAAAGCATCATTGACGCAAATTGTGCTGCCTACTTATGCGCATACACATACAAGCACATTACGCTACAATATATCAATTTACACTGTTAGAGTGGATGATACCTTACTGAATAATCACATCATTAATTCAATGAAGTATGGTGGCATTAACAGCTCATGTTAGTAATTTTCGGCTATAAAAATGATAAATGCCGATACCTTTTTGAAAACTTTTTAATTACGCCCCGTTTAATAGAAATGATAAAATAAATTAGCATAACGATTAACGGAGATGTGTAGTTAATTCTTGTTTTGATATAAGCATCTAAACGTTGTTGTTGTAAAGTAAAAACAGAGATATTTGTGGAACAATTGAAGACGTAACTGGCCTTTTAAGTTCCTTAGATTTGTCAGCGCGTCTGCATTCAGGGAATACAATGAGTTCCGAGGATGTCTCTTTGGGAATCCCAATTCCATCTCGTTAATCTTCTCAACGTCGTTTAAGTGCGATGAATTTGTTGTAATTGTTGTAAACTGTTCTTCTCTGCTTAAGTTGTGGCTTCAAACAGGTATTTAAAATGTTGGATGAAGATTAATGGCATTTAAAGTTCCAAATGTTTTTGAGGGTAGGACAAAAATTTACGATGATAAAAAAAACACAATTACACAAATAACGTTAGTTATCTAATGCACGGTGAACTTTAGTGGGAGGTGAAATATCAACTTAGGTGTTAGTGACGGAAGTGTTAATAGGTACAACGTGCGAACTAGTGTGTGGTGCACGATACTCACCGCTGTTGGCGTAGAGATCGTGAAGCGTATACAAGGGATAGTCACCTCGTTTGCACAGGTAGGCCGATAGCAGCACTGCTTCGTGCCGGGAGTCCTGCCCCCCATGACTCACTGCCGGCCGCATCAGTGACGATATAGAAAAATCCGTCATCCCCTGCGCATGGATGGGGTGGTATCCATTCATTGCACACGCCTTACACTCCTCCTTCATCGTTCCAATATCACTAATAAATATAACTCTATAATCCGTTTTTTTTTGTACTCGGTTTGTACTGGGCACTAGTAAATCACATATAAAAATATCCGTGGGCTGGCTCGCACATCACAGAAGTTATCACAGCAGCAAGTTCGGCGTCTGTAATCCGGTCCTATTAAAACAGAAATTCGTGTTGAATTCCGCTGTTCAATAGATATCAAGTCTAATATAGACTCTATAACTATTTAAGCGTGACTCTAGTTTGGACTAACTTCGTTTTCCTAGAAACGAAATCAGTCCGAACACGAAGTTTACCAACAAATACAAATCGCCTGTCGTATATCCGCCAACATCTTAATCGTTGTATATTTAACACTTTTGACATTTACAACAAATTATGTAGGAGACTGTACGTATTCAGTCGCATCCTGTAAATCCATACTTCGATATAAAACAGCTCCGTACAATTTATCGGTTGCGTTTCATGTCTCTCAATAAATAGAGTACATCGCTGTGACCTTTGACATTGAAATGTCGTCTCCCACACTGAAACCAATATGTTCCTCAATTTGGAAACCGATAGCTTCATTTGCGTCATATATAGCACTTACATAATAGTTAGAGATGACACTTTAAGCAGCGTATTAAATTATGATGTAATTTAATATGTTTTGCTTGATAATGTCGAATTTATTACCCGCTAATGCAATTAAAACAAGTTATTACTGGCGACGTTTTGCGAAGTAAATTTATTGGGAGATGGCGACGATTATGCATGTGATGGTAAACAAACATAAAATGTAGCTTGGTGTGGTGTAGGCGAGCGCTGCATTGCGGCTTTGCCGGGTCAGAGGCTCAGAGGTGCAATGCCGTTGGACGATTTCAGTTGCAAGCGATGCGCTATTGTTCCTTATCCCTGAACCTACAATCGACGCCTAATCAACATACCTACGATACGACCCGTTATCGTCTAATAACTAATTTAAACTGCGTAGTTCATGTGTTCGCCGCATTGATCGTTGTTCTCAGAACCTTGACGTCATCTTGACCCAACTGTTCTCAATGCAAATTCAAAATAGAATGATATACTTGGTGATAAATGGTTTTAAAATGTCAATAGTTTTTATGATTTAAGTCAACGATGTGTCGCAAGTCTAATGATTATCTGCTCGGCAAGATGGACTGTAATCTGCATCATCCATCATATTATCCCGCCAACGAAACCGCTTTGAACAGTTAGCTCGATTCGCTTCTCGAAACACAATTCCTGTGAATTCTGCAGTCCGAGTCCATCGATGATTCATTATTGTTTGTTTACACCACAACTTGTGGTGATTGTATCAACTAGGTATATAGCAAAATATTTTCATCTGATCTGAATCTATTTCGGAGAATCGGCATTAAAGCTTTATAAATATTAATAAATCTGAGTAGAGTTGGGTTTTGTCTCGATTTTCAGTGGCTGTAGACTATTTTTTATTTCTTGTTATCCATCGCTATTCGCTTACGTGCACGGAATAGCGTCGCAATAATGCACGTGGCCTTGAGTCCGCCGGTAAACAAACGTCACGTGTGCGCCGCTGGAAACATATTAAAAATCGGTGCTCGCGATCTTTTCCTACTGTTTCGTTAGTATTCTGCGTATGTAAGTCACGTGCCGGTTATACACAAGTGCACAGGATTACTTATCGTATGCTGTAAATATATAAGAAGGTAATACACGGTGATAAGTTTTTGTGTACGTGATTACCTAAATGAATACCTAATCATCCTTAATCTAGCAATCATTCAATACGATAGCTTCTTTTAGTAACTGCCATTGTAACACAAAAGGAAGGCAAGCTACATGTGTTGGAATCTTCCGTTACACTTTCAAATTTTCGAGAAAAAAAACAACCTCAATAATAGGTGTAGTCGCACGTGCGCTCGTGGGGTAGGCAGCTGCCGTGACAGATGTTGTCGACGGAAGGTCGCCCCCCCGCGCTACCTGCCCCACCTGACTCACAACCTCACTCGATTCCACGTTATTATATTTGAAGCGCACATCAGTACTCAAGGACCATAACATAAACACGATCCACCCTAATTAATCAAGTCCTTAAGTGCAACAATTATGGGCTATAACGATAAATCAAATTATAATAAAATTAGCAGAAGAAAAAAACTGCAAGAATTCTGCGCAGTTTTATAATAAGTACCCACAGAAATACAGACTATATTATGGCATGTCTGATTCTCGGAATCAATAGTTATTTCTCATGATTTTGATCGCACTGAAGGAATTCTTCGAATTCAGTTCAATATAAACTGAACTACTGAAGCTTCTATCCAAAGATCTAGCGTTAGCAAATGGCGACAACGCTGTTAATATATTGGCAATGTTTTCTGGCGGTCGTCCAATAGGACAGACATTCAATAAGGTCTAATACAAGTGCCCAAAACTTAATAGCTCAGCTTAAATGGTGAGCTTTGCTTGACGCGCGTTCGTCTGTATGCCACGCGTGTTTGCACTTATATAATATATGAGCTCGCTAGTTTCATGGACTCGGTTCACAATAACTCTTGTAGTTAAATTCTTTTGGCAGAGTTCCTTGGCTTCTACCCAGGGACATCATCACCAATTCCCGATGCAGTTTTATTGTTCATTTCCGGTGCTACTCTGCTATGGTCTATGGTATTCATTTGCTTTTCAATATATATCAACTTTTAGGTCAAAAATGTTCTGTTGATAAAATCAGTCGAAAGGGCAGCCCCTTCGATGCAGTTGGCAACCAATGTTGGCGAGAACCCAATTTGTGCCAACTACGGCTGTATACTTGCATCCACTCGATACTAGATAGTGTTATGATACGTTATTTACCAACTTCTACAGACTGTTAATAATGTATTTTTACCAGTGCCTATGTAGATGATTCATTGTGCTATCCGAATATATTATTTGAGTTCGTGACCATGTGCCCATAACACACTTATAATATTCGACATTATTTCACTGATACCGTGTTTAAGAAACGATTCAGTGAGAGTTGCCTTATCGCGAGTGAAGTTATCAGTATCGATTACCGCTATCGTGACAGTGCGATAACTCAATACAATGAATAATAAATAATCTAACACTTTCCTTTATGTATTTATGGCCTTTGATTTGAACTGTTTACTGCCGGTATGTTAATTTCAGAGTGTAAAAATAGAGAAGGAGAACTTATTATGATTTATTGGACAGTTTGTCAGTAGTTGTTTTGGTGTTACTGATTGATTCTTTCAAAAGAACATCACGATCTCATTAATCATTATTAGCAATTTGCCGATGGTCCGTTCTCTGTAAGCAGAGTAACGAAAGCACTGGTTGGTTTCACAAGCATCACAAACTGCTTACATAAGGCATAAGGCGTCTTGCGTAAACTCCACTTAGGTGAACAGCTCTATCGTAAGTTAGCTTTAAGTTCACGTACGTCGGGCCGTGCGAAATAACAGATCGATTATATCGGCCCTCCTTATTGCCCAATCTTCTCCATCAATATTAGAGCTCGTTGAAGGCTCTTCAAAAGAATTACAATGGGGCTTGAATCTGATTATGAGAGTTTAGAACTAAATGATGATTTACGTCAGTTTAAATAATTGGAATTTATTAATATCTTTCGAGCAGGCTCACTGAAAGATGAATCAGTTAAGACGATAACGCTTTTAAAAGTTAGTTACTTTAATGTGATTTATAGGCAATTTAGGTCATATTTAGACATTCTAATAATCTGCCTCATAAAATCTGGTCACGGTAATTGTCGGGAAATTATATCGAAACAAAATGGGAGACTGACAAAGCGATTCGTGACGACCCACATACGTGAGGTAGAAAGGAGCAATGAAAACTCTCTCGATGTCGGACGAGCACCGGACCGTGTCACTCAGGCTAATTTGTGCCAATCATGAGAACATTTGTTATCGGAAGTGGCTTATATTTGAATATAAGCATAATTCTGCCATGAAATTATGTTCCCAAAATAAAAGGAATTCATCTGTGTAAAATTAATGTTAATCTTATGAATCCATTCAATTGATAAACAAACAAGATACAGATATAATTCACCAGATGGTAGATCCAGGACTAATTTAATATCCGAAGCAGTAATTAAAGCATAACAACTCCTTACTGAAAGGTAAAGGAAAGCGCAAGAGATAAGGTTTCTAAAGCTATTTATCAATGTAATTGATAGCTATCGGTGTTAGGAGAGTGTGAAATTTTGCAATAGAGCTACATCGTACAAGAGGGCCTGAGGGCTGGAGAAAGTAAGCCTTTCACTCGGGTCGGGCCTACCACGCTCCGCGGCACTCATTTAAACAATCATACGCAATCATGCCTATTGTTATAGCTACCTATTCATTTCAAGATCACAGAGACGGATAATGTTCCAAAAATCACGAAACTGTTACAGGTTACACAGCAATATCAATTTGATTGCATTCACCTCTATTTATCCACGTATCGTAAAAGTGAATACAAAAGTCTCTTATCATATCATCTAATCGATGAAATCCCTGACGTAAATTCGAGCGGCTTTTTACAAAAAACAATAAATGTTTTCCGGCAATACCACAGACAACTTCAGTTATTTAATGTATTACGATCTTCAATCCAGTTATGCAAATTCTAATGGATTCTTTTATATTTATCTAACAATTACGTCATTTAAATTAAACGGGGAAAATTTAACTCTACAGGCTGTGGTTTGCACTATTAAAGCTAGCTAAGTAGAAGATTAACTTGAGAGTCGAGAATGGCTATGTTAGGTAAAGTTTAAGGACCACAAAGGTTGAAGTTGGAGTGCAACCTGCAGCAACAGACCGCAAACTCGCTAGTGAACACACAAAGCCCTAATGAATTACATTATGGATGTGCCACAGGTTATGAACTAAACTGATGTTAAAAGAAAATATAGGGGCAAAGCGTCCGCAAACTTTCAGAAAGCAATTTGCTTAAAATTAAGAGAACAAGCGGTGGAAATCCTTGATAATACAATTACACTTGACGAAATGAAACTTATTTGACGTCTTCTATCTTGCTTTAAATATATTAGAAGAATTTAAAGACGTCTTCAGTGCTTAAGTTCTTTTATAGGTCCCACAACAATATATATATATATATGGTTTACATTCTTCAATACTTCACGAGTAATTGGAGAACAACCGAGAAGGATAATAGATTTGCGTTTTATGAAGCGATTTATAGGCAAAGTACAAATTAGAATTGCCTATCGTAGAACAATAAATTTGAACTTAATAGGATCCTTAAAGCCTCTAGTCCTTCAGTCTACTAGTATAATCCCTCAGGGAATTATGTAATACCGGAAATCTTTAACTCATTACGGCAATAGATCGATTTATGTCCTTGATCTGAATCATGTCGTTTTAATCACTAATTTACTATTTTGTTAGTTTAGATTTAGAAGATGGTGCTTTGAAAACTTTTTAGCTGACAGATCTCACTCCGAAATATCCGGCCGATTCGGTAATTCTGGAAGTATTTAGGCAAACTTTGGTTAATGCCACAATTTGCTTTAACAGCATAATAATAAAGAGGTATTGCCGGAAATATTGTTCTTGTATATTTGCAAAAGCTTATCTCTGGTCCCTCACTGGTCCAATTACGGAAAAATTAATGAATGAGTGATTATTGGATGCTTTTTCTGCCAGGATAATCTGAGGGAATCTGACTTCTCTCTTTCATGCAAATGAATTGCGGGGGATGGCTAGGATTATGAAAGCAACACATAAGAAGTAAGAAAGAACCCACATATATCAAAATAATGATCAATGAATTTATCAATAAACCTTCAAAAGTTTAGATGTGTTTAGATAAATATACAAGACCGCAGTATTTTGTTTATATCGTCTATCTAAACAGAGCTTTTAGTTATTGCTGCAAATGGCCGTGTCTTAATCTCCATAATCCCAAACAGATTGATTATACTAGTATTCCGTATTGGTATTTAGTGGAGAGCCAATAACAGCGTTCCAAATCGCCCCTCTATGCCAGCGTAATAGCTTGTTTGCCGCCTTTTGTCTAACTAGGGCACTACCTCGATGGCATTAATTGATAGCATTGACAAGCTCGGCTTACAGCACGGATTCCACGGAGGTTTACTCTGGATACAGCTCGGAATTTCAGGTGAATTCGTGAAGATCTTGTCAGAATTAATTTAGAGAAGCTTCTTGTGTTCACTAGATGTTCCAAGCACGCCGCCCGGTATTCTTGACATCCCAAATGAATGTAGACTTCATGTTAGTAAACAATTTTGTTTTGGTAAATAAGATTACGGAGACCTTGAAAATGTTGATTATTCTTCAACAAGTGTACCAAGCTTTTCGTTGCTCAGATAAAACGTTTGCGGCATGATTACACGTTCAAAGATAACATTTACAAGGTATTGAAATGTGTTACATTAGCGATAGATACCTAGATAGAGTTCGCATTAAAGCTGTGTTCTACTGAGCGAATAAATATTTTATCGCTTGTTGACATTACGTGAACATTGTAATGCGACACCGTTTGCGGCGACCATTTACGTCAAACAGCTTGTTTGATGATGCCGGCACGATAGCGATCATAGGCGCGATGAAAGCCGGCCTCTGACACCAGTAGCCGTTGGAGATTCGGTAGCTTTTGCGACCTCGTCCATAAGATAGAACCCGTTTCGCACAATATACCACAATGCCCACAATTTCTTTGCACGATCTGATCAACGGCACTCGCCGGCCGACACCACACCACTACATACGCGACACTTGTGACATTTACATGTATTGGAAGTTCAGTTACGTTTCACGATCCATAAGAGTATCAAAACATCCACAGGTTTGGCACAACACGACACTAGACGTGAAATGTTTCGCTGAATTCAGGTTAAGTCGCGAACGGAAGCACTGCTCAGATAGTGCGTCGTGTTTACAGTTGGCGCGGCGATTTGCGGATTGAGCGTTCACGAGGCGACCGCTCGCTTCCGTGGTTGACAGTCGACTGGCGGCGCTCCGCTCGCTTACGAAAGAAAGCTGTGTCGTGCGCGGGGCGACGGAGGCGAGGGGCGGCGCGGCGCGGGGCGGCGGCACACCTGCGGGCGGCGGGAGCGCCTCTTGCCTCGGGCGACGCGGCGAAGCTTCCCGCTGCTACGCAATAAACGCTCGATAAACTTTCTCATTAGGCGCGCCTAACCGTGTGACCGTAAGCTCGTTTCTGCTTGCACATTAAATGCAATGCAATACGACAACATTCATGTAGGCAATTCACACTCGAGCATGCACTGAGCTTTCGCCTCGTGCGCGAGCTTCCCACCCCGGCCCATGCGTGTGCGCACTCTATTGAATTTCAGACTTATGTTAAACAAAATGGCACGTAACTCGATGAATAATGCAGGTGCCCAATAGATTATTGAATACTCGTTTAGCATAGATACATCTAGGCTTTAGTATTACCCACTTGTACCCATTATTTGCTGTTGTTCTTAGGTGCCTATTTGGATAAATAATCTTAAGGTGAGATAAATATTATTGTTGTCATTAAAGTCAAGTCGAACGTAAAGTTATTAATGCATAATTTACGGCTGACATTAATAACAAAAGTAAAGTTTAGTTTACAAAATTGTTCCAAACCAGGAAAAAGAAAATTGTTAAATGAGCAATTTTTTGCTTCCCAAATAAATATTAGGTTATAAAAAGTGCTCTTACCTTAATTTTCAACAGTAGTTTAATGTTCACCATTAGTGCTTGTAAATTAAAGACATCGGTAATTAGGTACAACTAATCTTATAAACAAGATCCATCTATCTTTACCTACTATACCCTGAAGGCAGGAAGGTAATTATTGTTTTTGTAAAATAATACGCTTCAGAACCATGTAAGTCAACATGTAAGTATTTTTCTATTATCTTTTCAAAACAATTAGTCTCACGTTTCGTAAACATCGGATGAAATAGACTAAACATTAAAAGCGATGACATATCAAACAACAAATTCATCTTCGAACTAATACAATAAAGGTTTATTTAGTTCTATTCAAGGCGAATGCTGTATATGCTATGAATTGAAAGACGGGAATTGCTGCTATTTCACCCATATAATAAGTATTGTGAAAAATATCAACAGATTGCTGCAGCCAAGGCGCAGTGTTTAGTCATTAGTGTAAAGAAACGTCTTGTTGTGTCGTGTTAAACATGATGTCGAAGAGAATGGGCCTCAGAACACTTCCCTGGGGTAGATCATTCATTTGAAGTGTCTATTTTCTTTTTCAAATTTTATAATTCCTTCGTAATGTTTATTACGTAGCATCTCCCCAATACCCGAATAACACGTTGGTCATCAGTCTTGCTTAACAGTTTTGCTAATTCAATTTTAATGACACCGACCATATCGTATGCAGCTGACAACTCCACTTTGTCGTCGTCAATGTTCTTTACAACAGTCTCAGGATTTGACCACAGCATGCCTTACCTGGTCCGCCTGGTTCTTGAAGCCAGCTCGCATGGGTCAATCAATAAGGATCGATCATGGTCTGAACGTGATTGAGTCCTGTGCATAATTTGTTCTCAATCGTACGTTACAAAAATAAATTGAGCGATAGTTCTTAGGAATGGCTATGCGGTATCATTCCGGGTTAAAACAACACTGTACAAAGCATTGCTGATAATTTATAATTTTCACATAAGCATGAGCAGTTCTACTGGTAACGTTGTAAATTGCCCCTGATGCTATGGTTTTAAAATGTTTACTCTTAGATACTAATGGAGATACGATAGTGTCAGAATTATTAACCAATAAAGACTGGCAAGCCATTACATTAGGAGGGTCATTAGACCACGGGCTGACGGGCCTGAATTTATTTTGTGTGTGTGTGTAAGTAATGTCAATTTCTATTGGTTACAGTTTTTTCGAAGAAACCCAAGTGTTACGAAAAGGATGGTTATCTAGTTAAGTAATTACCTACACGACTTTAATTTATGTAAAGTGACAAACCAAGCACATCATTATATATTTCTGAATATAAATTGATTTTATTCTAGGTACCTACAAGTTTTATAATACAATAGCCACAGTAGGTTGGGTGCCCGTGCACTAGACATGTAGAGGTATTTACTGAACTAGTGACTATTATGAATACAGCGTGCATCGGTTGGTCCGAACCATCGAACGTTCGCGTTAGACACAACATATCCGCCTGTATATGTAGTACATCATCACGCCGGTGACCACGTGGACACGGCACGTGTCCTCAGCACGTGGCCCACTGACGTAGGTACCTAGCGACACTGGAACAATCACTTTATTGTGCTATCACATTACAATGTGTCTAGTCTAGATTAATAGACGTAAACATCTACTGACACAATACTGGTATACCTTTTAACTGATTAATGCATAGCAGGCTTAGTAAATCAAACATCTTTCCTGGAATTGGTAGATTTTCCGCAGAATGAAAATAGAACTGACGTCACTCGGTACTGCGTTACATTTTACTGCTCACGTTAACTAAACCCACTGCGAGATCGATAAAACACCTAGGGCTCGACAGGAATTGTCCTAAATGAATTACTTTCCGTCTCGGAAAGACGATTTTCCAGAGGGGTTGACATTCTAAACCTATTCCCTTAAATAAATCTGTAATTAAAGCTGAAAATGTGGCTGAAATTAATAGAAAGTTTCAAATAAAAACGATAGGTATCACATCACAGAAATGGGTATCGTTGAAACTTAATACATTGCGGAGGCTTTTAGCTCCTTAAACAAGAAAGACAGAACATTAAAAGTTAAAAAGTGAGGAGAAAAATTCACGATGTCAAAAGAGAAATATGCAAAATAATAATCTGGAGATAAGATCAGTGTTCAAGCTGCTATGCAAACTTTATGATTGTGATAAATGCTGTATTAGCGAAAACGGTTTAGAGATTGGTCCGATAACATATATTTAAGAATTGTCATCATATGATGTCTACGAAGTGCGAAAAATAACATAAATTGGGCAGAAAATAGTTTATGCTAAAGGAATATAAGGTTACATTCAATGCGAATAACCATAAGGAGATAGAGTAGATCGCCAAAATCCCAACAATAGATTGGCGTTTGATCTTTACCTACCCACTTCAAACTTTGACATAAGGAGATCTTGTTCACCAATATAAGGTGTCTATTATGGACCGAAGTATTTTGGTAGTAAATCTCAAGGATGAAAAGGGGTCAAAAAATAAAAACAGTCGAATGGAGACAACAGTATCCCACCAAAAACATTTTCATGTAAAATATTGCCAAGACGAGACCATAGGGCCCGCACTAACAAAAAGTTATCAGATCTCATGTTGAGCCAAGCTTCTAACTGTACACGCCCTAACTTCACAAACTTAACCTTAGTCAAAATATGTGGCTTGGCCGTTTCGCTAGCGTCACATGGACGTAAGGTGAAAAATGTATTCACTGTTTGTTACTTTTCTGTTATACAATAGTTCTTGTAGTAACGAAACATGGCGACGACTAGTTGCGCATACGAAAACGTGAAACCTATAAGTGGCGACTTCAAATTTCAGTTTTCTAGGACTTCAGTAGTACCATAAGAATTTTGATGATTATCAGTGAGTGAGTGAGTCAGTCATTGACGAAATCGGGGTTTATTAGATATCAATAAAATCTAAAGTATGAGCTATGCAATTGAAATTTTATATGTTTAATAAGTCAACTATTGCCATCATATTCCGAGAATTTTGTTTACCTGGTATAATCCAATACCAAGTTATGATGGTTCAAAAAAAACGACGAAGCGCTTCGAGAAAAGGTTGGTAGTGCCCTTGCGCTTCACTTGGCTCGTCTTGGCGGGGACACTACCGTGCCCCCAGATATTTTTGTACACGTTTTTCTAGAAAAATGTACTGCAAATGCTCAACCCGTGATGGATGGCCATTAATGAACTCGTGGCTGCAGTAGAGTTTAATCAGTTGCGGTTGAAGGCAGGAAAATTATTAGGAAAAGGTATTGGCATCAAGTTTACCTACTTATTAAACTTGCTAGAATTCTTAGCACCCACTGTCACCACCAGTCATGGTGATGACTGCATATTCTATGACTTTACATAGAAATACCTCATCACCTTTTATGGATCTAAATATTTCCTTGATATTGTCATTACATCAGACAAACTAGTAATATTTTCTTAATATCGGGTGTAAAACGAATGATTATAAAAATATTAAACATATTCGTCGGGACCTACTGTGGCTGACTGATCAGACAGAATGGAACACAGACTGCGTAGAACTGTAGGTAAGTACTAGATATTTATAATAAATTGATTATGCGCATAACGATGCAAGCCCAAGGTCGAAGCAAGCCTGCGCGTCGGCCCAGTGCAGCGTACCGACCGACCGTCGGACCTACCGTAAGGTAGGTACAAGTATGGCAGAGCAGGTAGATAAACAAAGACAAAGAATAAACTAGATACTTGTGACTTTATCAACGAAAGCGTCGCAATAGCAATTCATTACAAAAAGTATAAAATACTAGCTGTTCCCCGCGGCTTCGCTTCCGTGGGCCACCCCACAGGACCCGTTTTCGGGATTAAAAAATAGCCTGTGTTACTCAGGAATAACGTAGCTTTCTATTGGTGAAAGATTTTTTTAAATCGGTCCAGTAGTTTCGGTGCCTATTCGGTACAAACAAACAAAAAAATCTTTCCTCTTTATAATATTAGTATAGATTATTATAAGTAATAAGTTTATAAGTATAGAGTATAGATATGATATTGCCATGCACTATCGAAAGGCCACGTGATAAATTCCCTGACATTTTGTCATTTCGATCAGCGCCTTCGCTGAAAGAATGAAACTCGCCGCCAATTTCTGAATAACAAATTTGAAGTTGAGTATTTTTCAAAATCTACTTTAGCCTGAAAATCTGTCAAACTTTTAGCATTAAAGTAGAGTTTGACACGTTCTTTGTGCTTATTCCGAGTTTTTTAACGTACTCACTCGTGATAACGTAAATGATCACTTATGTCAAAATGATTTTTTTGTATACATTTTGACATAAGAGGTCATTTATAGACGGCGCTTATCCAATTTCAATACAAATTAACGTTTACGTTAGCGTGAGTAAAAATTCGCACTAAGGCCTCTCAACTCCAAATTCTCAATTCAGAAATCGACCCTTTGTATACAGCCTCAGGTTCCAAGTGACAGTAAATCAAAGAACTGCAGCTCGAACCTTCTTAAACTCGAAAACATAACCCAAAGTAAAAAAGCAATTTTCCAAAAATGATTTGTCATAAACCTATCGCAGTCTAATCCTTAGTAAGGATCCTTCTTATTTGAGAAATAGGAAAACCCACATGCAAGTCCTTTAAGGATTTTCCTGCATCTACCCACATTCGAAAGGAAATGTCAAAATATATATCTCAAATAATAAAAAAAATCTGATTACGGCTGAACAAAGTGCTATTGGGGTTTTTATCTGGATTTCTTAGTAGCAGCACAAGCTGGCCGGAGTTCAGACTTGTGCGTGGTTGATCGCAATAGGCTCGCTCGCCCATTTTTACATAGGACTTATACATAACCGACGATATGTGGTTTTACTATATATGCACTATTGTCTAACTCTTCGGGGTATTCCTCTGGCGTGACACTTTTAATAAAAAAAAAACATCATCGTCATCATGGTAAAAGAGCCTTTGACTATAATTTTTATTCTTCTCCTTTCTCTGTTATATCTAAAATAACTAACATCACGATGAAGTATAGATCTGCACGAAGGCTGCGCTGATGTTCATGTTCGAGGGTCACCAGTTTGGGAGTAGATGGAACAGGGTGTAAAGTTTCACAAACCGCCTTAGAAAAGGGAGGATCCTCCGGCCAGACGGGTGTTGTGACTGGTCCGGGCAACTGCCCAACGGTTATTGTCGGACTGTTGTAAGTGTTCAAATCGCGCCGAAAACTTTGCTTGCGCGATGCAGGATTTGTGTGACGTCATGTCATTAGTTTGTAAGTGGCGGCGTCGGTGCCGCTACATGTTTGATATGTATTAGTATATTATATAGTAGTACTTGGGCGACCGAGCTCTGCTCGGGTGAAAATAGAAAAAACGCCGTTTTCAAAAAATTAAACCTAGCTAGATCGATATATCACCCCGAAACCACCTGCTTACTAAATTTCATGAAAATCGTTGGAGCCGTTTCCGAGATTCAGATTATTTATATATATGACAAGAATTGCACGTTTAAAGGTATTAGATAGATTGAATTAATTGTATGTATATATTCTATGTTATTATGTCAGTGTACAAAATTAAATACGTAAATAATATAATTTTGTACACTGACAGTCCTAAATTCTTCTCCTATCGTTCAGTCTATCCAAAGGTTGTCTGTAAGAGCTGCCCTGTGCGATAAGACCACCCATTGTACACTTGTTTTTTTGTGAATTTTAGGCCTGTACATATTTTGTGGTGTACAATAAAATATATAATAAATAAATAATAAATAACATCGAACAAAAATTCGCATTCAGTAAAAGCATTTTCATTTCACAGTAAAATTAATATTAATTACTTAATTAGTTAACCTTGCATTTTACAATTAGTCGAGTCAAACAGTAGCGTAGGTGTAAAATTAATCTCGCACTCAGCTATTTGTTATTCCTAGAAAATTGTACCTACAGCTTGTGGCTAGTTTTCAGTGAATTGCGGGCTAATACTGTTTTCATTTTAGTTTAGTTAACTGGCTTTTATTAAGTTAATGTAGCTTTAAAACACGGTTTTCCGAGGAAGGTGGGTAGAGCTTTCTGCTGATGACTGATGACCCTTGCCCTTTTCATAGGAAATAGGAAAAGGGCAATGGGCGTAACAGGCGTACAGGTACGACGATACTTTTGCAGATAGAGCTAGATACTAAGAGGTTTCAACACTAATGTACCAATGTAAACTTAGTATTTTATTAGTACCTGTCATCTTAACTAATATTACAAACTGGTGATATTTAAACGATTTTTTTTTGTATCTAATTTAATATGTTTGTAGGAAGTTGGCTCTTGAAGTACTCATCCGATTATGTCTTCACTTTTATATAAAATTTTATTAAACTGAGTGTAACTTTTTGTATTAAATATTATTAAATTGAGTGTCATAGGATATGCCATACATTTTAGTAGAAAAATGCGCGGTTATTTTAAGATGGACCATAGAAACGAAGTCGCGGGATAATATTAGGAATTCACACAACTGTGTGAAGGTATAAATAATAAGATAAAAATCCAATTAGGATATCGGATTTCTTTTATCAAAATTGTAGATAACGATAAACCTGAAATACCAGTGATCTAAAGTCACGTGCTCTTGAACTTTTATTTATTTATTGCACTAACTCGTTTAGAATTCCGATCTGAAAGATAATTTTTATCACATTTTGTGTAGATAATAGTGTTGCAGTTTTATTTAGTAACACTGTATTTTTGTTGAAAATTCTTGCAAGACTATGAAAAAAAAGATATAAAAAATTATATTCTTCAAGTGGAATGTGGGTCCCAAAAAAATTACGGCGACATCGCGGCAGACCCAGGCAAAGATGGTGGGACGAACTTGACACCGATAGAAAGTACTGGTCTACACTTGCCCAAATCCAGGAGAAATAGAAAGAAGAAAGGGAGGCTTTTGCAGAGGGACAACTTAGGCTGAAATCATACTTAATATTATAAATGCGAAAGTTTGGATGGATGTGTGTATGTTTGTTACTCAATCACTCCAGAATGGCTAAACGGATCTGGATGAAATTTGGCACAGAGATAGATTATAGTCTGGAATAGCACATAAGCACAATAAAGTACAATTACAGTTCTTGGTACAATAAAGTGTATATAAATAAATAAATATAAATAAATAAATAAGCCACGTTTCATTTTCATCCCGGTATTATGTTCCCTTGGAATAAGAAAACACTATTCACACGGGTGAAGCCGCTGGCAGAAGCTTAGTCTAGCTTAGTATTATAAATTTGAAAATTTGGATGGATATGTGTACGTTTGTTACTCAATCACGCCAGAACTGCTAAACGGATCTGAATGAAATTTGGCACAAATATAGATTATATAGTCTAGAATAGAACATAGGCTACTTTTTATCCCGGTGTAATGTTCCCTTGGGATAAGAAAACAATATACACGCGGGCGAAGCCGCTGGCTGAAACTAGTAAATAGATATAAAAAAGAAAATTAATAAATTTTCCCGCCTTTATCAGGACCATTATACTTTACTGATCGACCTAAGCTGACTTTAAAAATGGAAACCCGTAGGATAAAATAAGTAATCCAGCAAGACAGAAGATCAAAGACTCAGAGCTTTTAAATCTGAGCTCAGAAATATTCACATGAATAAAACCGATCAATTCAAAGCCACAGCATATCAAACAACAAATACTTAAGCAATCAGATCCGATATCTCAGCAGAAGAAGGCTACAGACACTCTATGCAAACGAATACATATTTTAAGTTGAAGCAAGTTGAATAGCAGCACAAGACCGAGCTGCAAATCTGGGTCAATATATATACGTTTGGCATGAAGATACAATCAATAGACATCTTAACTTTTAAACCAGAATGGAATAAAATATATTTTACAATACCTTCTCAGTACTAATCATAGAGTTGAATGTTAGTTACTGTTTTTATTAGAATGTTCATTGATATTTAAAGGTTATACCCCGAATTATTTACATATGTACATTATTTATAAACTAATATTGGAACTAAAATAAGAATAAAACAATGTAAAATTATGGAGCGTCAAAAAATTCGTCCACATCAATTGCCATGTTGGATGGCAATGTTGATTCTTTGGCCAAAAAAGAGGCCAGCCCTCTGGTCTCGTGAAGAGTCGAACAACCGCTTGGCGATATCCCGAAATAATTGGTGTGCACTCGGACCCTAGTGTTTCAACCCCAAACGGCTCAAACACATAATTACCAATTAAGTTGTTGTGCGCCGTATACCCAGACTTTTTAATGAAGAGTTTGAAGCTGAGTAGGTGTTTAAAAAACTCTACATTAGCAAGACAAACTTAGGGATTGACACGTTTTACCTCCAAATTATCAATTCTTCTTTAAAGAATCATGCATTTGATTAGGTTTACAATTTCAGTCATAAGAGACTCATTTGCAAATCTCTATAGGCAAAAGTAAGATTGAAATTTCACGTACCGTGTGATTGAATCTAAAATGAAGAAATTTATAGTTAGATATATTGGGATAGTAGACCGGAAAAAGATTAAATATAGGAGATTCTATCTAAAAGGATCGATCTAATTAATAGATACATGTGTGTGTGATGTGTTTAAATTAATTGAACCCGTTTTGCTACCGCTCGGTTTTTCTATACTTCTATTTTTTATGTACGATAAATGATCAGATAGACCTCAGTTAATTTAATTATAAATGTCCCTATTAAGCAATGCGCGGTCGTTATATCGTCTTTTTTTCTCTGTCCGCTTGTCAAGAACTCAGTGCCGTCGGCATCAAATGCATGAAATTCCCTATCGTTAATGTTTTCATTATCTAACATCTGTTAATGACACGAGTAAATACGAGGGAGAGCTCGCCCGATTGATTTTAATTGCTTTCATGACTAACCTTGTAAAACAATTTTAACGTCAGGGTGTCATACCAACGCCTCAGGGCAAACCTGCCAGCACCTAATTGCGGGGATTTACTCCAATAATTAGTAAATTACGCGACGAAATCCATGACTTTATTGATGCGAGCGAAATTGATATTTAGCCTAATTAATTGCCAGTATTCGAAGCGATTATTGCCACAAATTACAGGTCCTCTTCGCAGGAGCATAATTTAACACGCGTTCGACTGAGGCGTATGCTTCATTAACATTTTCCGTTCCCATTACGGAAACAGGCGCGGGCTGTTCGAAGCTAAACCGCGCGAAACGAACCTCTTTTTGTCTGTGGAAAAAGAAAAAGAACAAAAACACAAAAGTTCCAGCCAGCTGCGCCCGAGCATCCTGTCGACGTCACTACACCTTTTTGCATCCATTGATCACGACGACATGCAGCTATCCTTTGCTGTCGAACGGCACCGTCCCACGGGGAAGCGAGATGACAGTAATGAGTGGCTTCTCCATCGAGATAATAACGGCAGTCTTCCGCAAAGCGCCTGTTCTTTGATAATGCGTTTTGTTGCAGAGCTTGTTGATTTTTATTTGGGTGTAAACGGGTCCGGGGCGCCGGGACAAAGGGTGGTCGCTTTTCAATAAATTGTCATTGTTATGACACAATCGCTTAACACTTGGGGTTCTGTCAAGCTCATTTTATAATTTGCAACCGCTTCTAATTGCGGAACATTGTCTGTTAGACATCACTCGAGCGATCAAGAACGAATTGAGATAATGTCGTTGAAACGCGCCGTGACAGAGGCGTGTCTATTATTTTGACATCTGTTTAATTAGTTAAATGGTCAACCACATACGTCAGTTCTTGTAATATGTAGCGTGTTTTGAACGTATAAAATCTAATAGAGGTAATAATCGCACAAGTGCGTAAAATCATTGTTATCAGTAAGTTGTCACTCATACTGATACTGGACATGAAAGGTGCGCGGTTCTACTTAACACAGTTTATCTAGGGTTGTACCACACCGAGTAAGCGAGATACATAAAATTAAAAGCCACATGATCCAACCAGTTTTAAAGGGTAAGGTTAATAAAATTTAAAATGGTTAAAGCGATTTATGGTGAACGTGTTCAATTATGAAGTTGGTAGGTCGCGCAAGAGTTTTAAAAGGGGTGGTTTATTTTTATTCTGAACTGCTTCCAACAATTGTTACTTGTTTACTGAGAATCAGATTTGATTCATTCCATATTTAACACTTTAAGGAGCAGTGGTGGCTCAGTGGTATTGGCCGCGACTTACAAGTTGTGGGTCGTAGGTTCGCTTTACTTTGTGTAAATTATTTCATCACCAGAGCTCTCAAAACGGTGAAGGAAAACATCGTGAGGAAACCGGCAAGTCCTAGAACAAAAAATTCGAAGACATGTGACATCCTCCAACCCACATTGGCCCCGCGTGGTGGATTACGGCCCATTCCCTCTCACAGAGAGGAGGCCTGTGTCCCAGCAGTGGGAACATTAATAGGCTGATGATGATGATGATGATGATGATATTTAACAACAAGCGCAGATTAAAATAACCTTAAAAGCTGATTTTTTTTTTGGGAAAAGCAACCACTTTTTTACAAGCTTTATATTACGAGTACTTTACCTTTCGTATGCGTGCCAAACAACTAGTAATCCATTTTTCAAGCACTTCATGATTAAACTGAAACTTGGCGTACATATTATGATACTTTAGAAAAATTAAAATAATATTACACTATGGATGCTGGTCTCATGATGGAGCCGAAAGGTGGCCATAGCAAATCCTCAACCACATAAGACAACACCAACATGTTTGGGCGTATTACCCAAACATGTTGGTGTAATAAGCCGTACCTTTCAGTTTAAAAAGCTTGTTTTAAAACTTATTAGCACTGTTTTTCCGTTATCATAATTATCCGAGATAGTACCAGAGGGCAGCCCTACCCACAATCACTAAATATTTGTCGTTGACTGATAACAATACTGTAGATCGGTTAAGGTCAAGCTTTATCTGAGTTTGTCACCGCACTCACCGCTGCTGTAGTGCGGATGAAATCGAGCTGGAATGTTACGAAGGAAGAGGAAGTAATGATATAGATTCAAGGCTTTACGAAGATCAAGTATTAAATTATGTTCTAGTCTTCCGGTGTAGTTATCAATAAGAATAACGGTCAGCTTCCTCTTAACAGATTGAAATTAGACTGCTGTTTGTTTATGAACAGTTATAATAATCGTTTGGTCGATATTATTCGTAAGTACATTAGCACTGATTTGTTGGACTACTGAATGGTAAATGTCTGTCTGGATCTTTGCTATCGTAAATTGTGGGACGCCCACGATGAACACTATTTGCTATTTCTAATCTGGTAAGTGCCAATTACCCGGTCTACCTTTCTCTAAAACTGGAGCCACTTAGGCGAATATCACACTGCCACGCATCACGCTGCATGTTGCGTGAAAACGCACCTACGCGCGTACTTGTGTCCGTTTTTTAGGGTTCCGTACCCAAAGGGTATTACTGGGACCCTATTACTGAGACTTCGCGGTCCGTCTGTCTGTCTGTCTGTCTGTCTGTCTGTCACCAGGCTGTATCTCATGAACTGTGATAGCTACACAGTTAAAATTTTCACAGATGATGTATTTCTGTTGCCGCTATAACAACAAATACTAAAAACAGAATAAAATAAATATTTAAGTAGGGCTCCCATACAACAAACGTGTTTTTTTGCCGTTTTTTTGCGATAATGGTACGGAACCCTTCGTGTGCGAGTCCGACTCGCACTTGGCCGGTTTTATTATATACAAACGGAGACTTACAAGCAATGTTAAAACACGCATTCACGCGCTACGCTGCGTGGTGCGTGGCAGTGTGTTAACCGCCTAAAAGTACGAAACACATAATTTTATTTAATCAGTAGGACTTAGTAGGTACTCTATTTAATTAGTTCTAATTACTACGACTGTACTGTGTATTTACCCGATTGCTATAAATGCACAGATACCACAATGATTATTATAATTAAAGAGAGCAATAATATGAAATTCACGGAAAATCCCAGAGGCAGCGATTTGCAATAAACAGGAATAAAAGTCCGACAATTATTCAAACTAGGTATTTATTTAATTATTCATTTATTTAATGTGTAGCATAACATGGCAATTTGCAAGATAACCAGGGTTACCGACATAGCCCGAAGAATTGCCAAACTTAAGTGGCAGTGGGCAGGGCACATTGCTCGCAGAACGGATGGCCGATATGGCAGAAAAGTTCTGGAATGGCGACCGCGAACCGGAAGACCAGCTGATGACCTGGTCGCACGAGACCGGTCAATGTGGCGATGCTTGGGGAGGCCTATGTCCAGCAGTGGACGTTTTTCAGCTGATATGATGATGATGATAACATGGCAAGATGAACATTGGCTGCTTTGTAAAACCATTGTATTAGTCACCAACATTTGTTATATTAAGCGAAAAAATAGAGCCATTTAGCCATTGTTTTGTCCACGGACAGAGTAAATAAAGAGTGCCAATAGACTCTGGACTGGATTCAGGATAATTGACATTCCATCAAAGATAAAGATTGATGAAAGTCCAAAATCTTTGGGTCTTTGGGTTTACTCTAGTTTTCAATTTGACAATGTTAATCGCAGATAGTCACTTTGTCTAGACCCCCAGGTGCGTAGTCTATCTTGGCGTTAAATGATTGTCCAATGGTTGGGCCAAATACTGGAACAAAGGCTGGTGCCAATGTGTGGTAAAGCAACTCGTTTTTACCCGACTGCCGAAGGAGGGTAATGTGTTTATCAGTCTATGTATGTATGTATGTATGTATGTATGTATGTATGTATGTATGTATGTATGTATGTATGTATGTATGTATGTTTGTTCCTATATGGCGTTCCAGAGACCAAACGCGTTGACCGATTTTGATGATTCATACGTCAATCGATTCGTCTTAACCTTGCGAGTGTCATAGGCTACATTAAAATTGGAAAATAGAAAAATGGCGGCTTTTAGGCGCCATATTGTGGGGGGCCAATTTTATTTTTTCTTCCAAACCCATCGTGTGGGGTATCAAAATAAAGGGTTTTTAGAGGCGATTTCAAAAATATATAACACTTATATATTTAAATGTACCTAATTCGAAAAAAATGTTAACTAAAAAGTTATAAATAAAAAAGTTAATTAAAAAAATCAAAATACCCGACTGCTTAAAAAGCGAACTAAAAAGACGTAAACAAGAAGAAAATCATGCTGTGCAGTCGGAGGATACATATTCGCGAGCTGGCTGACCAAAACCAGATGTATCCTCCGACTGCACAGCATGATTTTCTTCTTGTTTACGTCTTTTTAGTTCGCTTTTTAAGCAGTCGGGTATTTTGATTTTTTTAATTAACTTTTTTCTCAATTGACTTACGACTTTAACAGCAAGACAGGCAGACGATAAATCTTGTTTTTATTTCATTGTTAAGTCGGCATGGAAATTGTTTATTTCACTTACTTATATTTATTTAAATATTTATATTGCTGTATAAGCGAATAATTTTGTAAATGAATAGGTAATGGAGGAGTAGACAAGATAAAATATGTGACATGTTTGTTTCATAAAGTTTGTACAACAAGTAGATAAACGGACGAATTTTAAAGGAAACGGCTATCAATAAGCAATTGTTCATTCTTTCATAAATAGGAGGTTTGAAACCTGAAAGTATGTTAGCCTGACTTAGCTTATGGAAGCTTTTAAAATTTCTAAAGAGGACCTAAATTTCATTTTTATTTTACGTATCTTTGCTATCCTTTATCCACATATTTATATCCTACTCGATTTTTCTGTGGCTTCGCTCCTGTTCGCGCCTATGATCTATCCTACAGGAACCGTCCGAGATAAAAAAAAACACCCAATGGCTCTCAGTGATAGCTGTGTATAATAAAAATAATGTTTGAAATCGAAAAATAACTACCAGAAACTACCTCCTACAAACTTTACATCGTCATAACATTAGTATAGATTACAACCTTGTCTTCAATACCTCCTTGATACCGTTTACTAGCACCTCACAAGTCTAAATGCCTCACAAGCTCCTTCATAATAAGCATTATTCAGTAAATTGACTAACTAATTAATACAAGCGTATAAACGACTGCTAGAGTCTTGGTTCTATATATAACCATGCTCGCCTCGATCGTATCTTAATTGATGCCAATAATTGTGTTACTACTATGTAGCAAGATTTAATTGTTAGTAAAAAGATAAGTTACGTTATTTTTACCGGATTCATATGTAATGTTTTTTTTTTTTGTTATTCTTTATTTGACTTAAAATCAGTTTTTGGAAGAAAAATAATCGGCCCCTTATGAGATATCGTGTCTGCGATTTCAATATTATCCAAAAATATAATTTATATTTTGTGTTTTTTTTCATCTGTGTCCTTTACTTTATATGTACCTACAGACAACAAAAGATCAGGTTACATCACTTGGACATTTGTATGCACCATATTGAATTGTAATATGGGTTCATTTCAAGAAAAGAAACATCCTTATATCTCGTGACCCCGCAAAATAAATAAAAAATGTTTTCTAATTATGAATATACCGTGTTTTTTCTACAATATACAACCAAATTCATCAACACCAATTTTTCAAAGGGGCCCAAAGTTCCCTTACAAAATGGGCATTCTCCTTTTCAAACGTGCGTTAACTGCAGTGGTTGGTTGAATCAATTTTCAAGAGCCAATCACATTACTGACTTGCGTTTAACTTGTGACTGGTCGGTCTATAAATTCCTTCAGAAACAAATGCACAACAACAGGCAAGTGCAGACAAGTGGCATTCGATGTCAGCGAAGGCAATATTTGAAATGGAAAATGGAAGGCACTGATCATGTGATTTTTCCATAACGCTTGTCAATCCCATACAAATTAGCCTTTTAACCCCCGACGAAAAATGAGGGGTGTTATAAGTTTGACGTGTGTTGCTGTATAATATGTGTGTCAGTCTGTGGCATCGTAGCGTCCAAACGGTTGAACCGATTTTGATTTAGTTTTTTTTTGTTGGAAAGGTGATTTTGTCGAGAGTGTTCTTAGCTATGTTTAAATAAAATCGGTTTGCCGTTCAAAAGTTATGGGCGTTTCACTTTTTGAATCGGGGTATTTACGCAAGATAACGTGTTCAATAGATTGCCGATCGAAGCGTATCTACTATGTACTAGATAAATTATGTAGCATGAAATAAAAATGTGTCGGGGCTTTTTTAAATTTTGAAATTTTACTTGTTGGCAATCGCTATCGCCACGCTTTCGAAGATAGTATGCCATTTGTCTAGGGCTTCTGGATAACATATGGGTCCGCCGCGTAACTCAAAAACAGGTACAAACAGAACACGGTCTATAAGCTTTTCGCCAAGTGAAAGGGTACAAAAAATAGCAAATAATAGGATGATAACATCTAATTATTGACGACCTAGAATAACGGTACATCACAACAATAGACAACAGTTACAATAACAAAATAAATAAGGGCACATCTCAACGACCGCGGTTCGATCATTAAGGTTAGTATACCGCAAAAACCTTGAAAAACCGTTAAGTTGAGAGGTACCTAATATCATAATAGAATTGTGGCCTACTGTACACGGAAGCTCAAAGTCTCCCCTTAGAGGTTCGATGTTTGAATCTCAGGTACAAATGGTAGTAGTACGGAACCAGTTTAACGGTCAGACTGCGGACCGTTAACTGCGAAATCGCTCGTCGACTGTATCACGAGGTATTAGTGTAAATAGTCTGTGGATAGTTAGCGCCACAGATTATCTTTTGTTGGTTCTGTTTTGTCGAACTGTTTTTGTTACTCTGTGTAAAAAGTTTATTTATAAGGAGTTTGATCGATTGATTGATTGCTGCTCAATGGTAGGTTATAAAACCCAAGATCTATTAGTTAACAGTAAAGGGGCAAGTAAATACATGAAACTACTATATAATAACATACTTAAAAACAGTAGCTCATTTAAACAATAAATTTTCAATTTTAATGTACAAGTTATGTGTTTTTAGTTGTAAAAGAATTGATACTTAGATCTGTAAATTAAATACGGTTTTGAAGTAGTATTTCTAGCACTGGCGAAGTAATAGTTTCATTCTGCTTACTGCCAAATTAGGCCGTTGTTTTTTTTGCATTTCTCTTTATGTACCAACTGAATCATATCATAAATTGATTTAAATAGAGTTCTATTGCGCCCGCGGGACACAATGTTTCTGGTTAGACCAACATATCTATATTTATTGTGGGGCAGTCCCGAAACATGAACTTATCCATATCATGTTTCGGAAAGGCCTATTAATTTAGTTAGAACTATAGGGCTTTTTACACTACACGGTATTCAGGGCCCTAAACCCTAATTTCGGGTAGTGTAATAAATGTTAGGGAGTTAGGGTTCTCATAATATCGACCTTATTGCTTCGGAATGATTTAGTGACCCGGTAATCAGGGCCCTGAATACCGTTTAGTGTAATAAGCCCTTATGTATGCCTGAAATGGAGGGAGTTGAGAGTTCAGTCGGGATCTCGGGGAATCCCCAAATATCATCATGATGCCGTAAACAAGCAAACACGATTAATAATGATACCTACGTTTTTAATATTACCCTAGTCAACTGGATGACCAATTTACAATTGGGTTAGAAAATGAAAAGGAGTGAAAAATTATCTATTTAAAGTTTATCATAAAAACATCGAGTATGTGAATTAATTCAACCGAAGAAAGAACAGGTTTCAGAAAAAAAAATACATCGTTATTTTTTACTCGAATTTACTCTTTTTTATTATAACAGCTGATTCAAATAAGAGATAAGACAACAGCGGATAAAAGAAATTTGAGACCGAGAAGATGTCGCTGACTACGTAGCATAGGTAATCATGAGATTAATAAACAACTCGATTCTTAAAAAAAATTAATTTAATACATCATTTAAAGTTTTAGTTATTGCTAGCAGCTTCTGAAAATCAAAAGGCAAAGACTTTCTTTCAAAAACTAGAGAATAATTTTCTCCCGCTCTTATCCGTTCTTCTCCACGTAGGTTGTTTCCGAACGGATGGTAAAATCACTTATCAAGGCTGGGCCATAGTTGTCCCCCCAGCGACGCCCTGAGCCGAGGTTCGACCCCACCTGGGGTAGCCCTCGGCATGGTCGCTTAGGTTTAGCTTTTTGTGCCTGGCTGGAGGCTATATAGCTTAGTCTCCACAGGATCGCCCGGTTAAGCAGTATCCAATCACTTTTGATTGAACTGCGAGACGACCCTTAAAAAAAAAAGTCTGCTGCTACAACTCCTTTTAGCCAGAATTTAAAAATGCGAAAGCCAGGAAAAGCGAGTTATTTAGTTAAATAATTATTTCCTTACTGAGAAATAATGACAGCATAGCGGTTAAGAGGGCAAAATGAAAGAAGAAAACGTATTCCGCTAAGACCAAATGACATAGTACAAGAGCAGGGAGACGATTGGAAGCAACAAAAGATCCAGATGACCTTTTTCAAATTGATGATCAAGGTGTCGGAGCAATTGCTAGTACGTGATAATCTATCAAGTTACACATCAAACAAAATTAAGCTCAACGATCCACATTATAATGATGAAGAGTCGTTTAACATTGAGGGACTGAAGCAAGCCGTAACCAAATCCCAATTAATTATTCAAGCAAACACCAACACACACATTTCACATCCCTAAGCAGAAAATAACATAACAAAACAACAAGTTAAACTAGCACTAATAAGTAAAGCTCGTTACGACACGACCCATCTGCGTGAGCCTGTTGATCCCTGCTTCCATCCATTTAACTTGTTAGTTCTACACTTCGCGCCTCCCGATTAACGTGTCGTCATTTGAGCTCACCTTTATAATTAGAAGTATGAGAAGCAGTGGTAAGGTAATAGCACGGAAATATTGAGGTTTCGGTTGTGAGTTCGTTATTTGGTGCACTGCTGTGAAGGCAAACTTACCCAGGAAGAAGAAATTAGAAGACCATTTATATGTCATTCTCAATATCAAGAACAGACATAGATTAAAAGCCGAAGGAGCAGTGGCTAGCTTTTAGGCCCGATTTCAAGCAGTTTTTGGTTCATTATTTGGTGCAATTTGTTTCGACACCAGTTTTAGAGCAGTGTCGTGGCGGTAAAAGAAAACTTGCCCAGGAAGCAAATATTCGAAGCCATATATAATCCATGTCAAGGACTGAGACACTGCTCTACAGACGGTGAAGGAAAATTTATCCAGGAAGCAATTATTCTAAGCCATATATATGACGTTCTGAACGCCAACGACAGTCCCCAATGAGGATACATTGTGAAACAGAATCTATTTCATATCAAAGTAATCACGACTCTCAGTAATGAGATGGAGGAAGATTATGATATACACCAAGCAGCACTGGGTCCTCGTGATGGATTACAGTGATCTCTTTCAAAGAGAAGACGTCTGATTCCCAGTAGTGAGATCTAGGCTTATTATGTGTATGTTTATAAACGTTATAATTAGAACGAGGAACAATATTACAATGTAAATTATTTCTCGCATGTAATGATTTATTTCCTGATTTATACAGGTTGAAGAGAACGTGGTATAGGTCAGTGCCGAGTTCCAAGCACACGCACACTGATTATGTTTTTATTTGAGATATAAATAGCTTTGTGAACATTGAAGGTGTTGTTAAACTGCAGATCATTGTTGTAAGTATAAAAACGTAACTTCTGACGTTTCATAGTGTCCTTATAGCTTTTATGTGATCAGATCGAGGGGATCCGACCGGAACAAATCGATACTAGCTTCGTCCGCGTAAAAGTCGAACATTATCCCAACGAAACATACTCCCGGAACAAAAAGTATCCTTTGTCCTAATCCAGCATATGGTCTGTGCTCTAAATCTGTTCAGCTGTTAAGACGTGAAAATGTAACACACACAGACAGACAGCGACCTTCGCAGTTATAATATTAGTATGGATTAAATATTTTGAATTTCAAAAGCTAAACGAAAATACTTCTTGACTACTGACGTAAATACGTTTGATCTCCTGTTGTTTCGCACAAATTAATTACATCACTCGTGCTAACGACCTTTGGAAGTCCAATTATTATTTTAGCATAAGTCATTGACTCCAAACAACTTCGTCGCGATGAAACCATTATTGTGCAAATACAGATAATATTATATTGAAATTCGTATCTATTTTAGTAGTATGTTTTTAGTACCTAATTGTACTTAGTAAAACTAATTGTATGATTTGAAATTTGCACCAAGTGTAACCCCATGTCGTGTCCAGGCTATCTCTATCTATTCCAGGTTGCCTGGAAGAGATCGCAGAACGCGATACGGCCGCCTGTTGTATGTTTGTTTTAATTTTAATGTTTCTTTTTGTATTGTATTATCTTGGTGTAGGATAAAGTATATATGAATAAATAATTAAACGCCTTTAAACATCGAAAAAATTCAATTAATATTTCACAATTCTTAAGCTTTGAGACACAACTACGACTAAATAAAAACGCGATATAATCAGTATACCTATAAATTGCTTTGAATCAAAACTTGCATAGTTCTACTAAGCAGCAAAACATGCATTACAAGCACTATCCTTGTGTACAAACACTGAAGGTCGTTTATCGCGTGTTTGCGTAAATTTCAAAACCAAACATGCTTAGTACTGTTTGCCGTAGTGAAATAAGTTTCAGAAGCGCATTAATACCTGCCTGCTGTTAACTGGTTTTAACAGAAATAATTAGTTAGGTAACTAATTTATTTAAGGAGATGCAATTTACAATGAATATTATTTTATGTGATCTTAAACCATTATAATAAATATGACTTTAAGAATTTAAATATTTATTTGAAACTAGGTGCCGCCCGCGGCTTCGTCTGCGTTGAATTAGTACTTCAGGAAAATATTTTAAATATAAATTATAGCCTATCTAACTATTATGGAGGAGTATTTCGACGCCATATTTTAGATAAGTATATTTTTTGGTTTAGTTAGTGAGTAGTTTTTGGTTTAAGTGTTTATGTTTGTAGTCTATAGAAATAAAATAAAAGAAAGGTCAATCTGCAAAAAAAAAAAAATATTTTTGTTATTCTTGAAACTATTAAGCTATATTACTGTAAAGTTAAATCAAAATCCGTTCCAACCATCCATCCTAACAAACTTTCATGTTTATACTAATAATCGGATAAGAGAAACAATAGGGATGTTTCCTGGATAGATTAATGATAATTCTATTTAGTCCGTCAGTGAGATAATCAAATAATATTGGACACGTATATTTTGCTTCACCACACATCACATCATCAGCCTATTAATTTTCCCACTTCTGGGACACAGGCCTCCTTTCTGTGAGAAGGAACGGGCCGTAATCCACCACGTGAACCCAGTGCGGGTTGGTGGATAACCAAATCAATAAAAAAATATCAAAGATAAAGCGCATCAAAATTCAGGAGTGGGGGCTTGTGACGTCACTTGTCAGTATAAAGTGTAGGCGACGTGACGTCACAAGAAATTTCAATTGAATCGTCATCATTTTATGTTTACGTGTCAAAAGAAAAATATGTTTATAATCAATATTTATTATTAATCTACCTGACTGACAAAAAACTAACTTTTAGTCAACTACCCTATTATTTTTCAAGTGCTAGTTCCCGTTTCATAATAGAGTATATCTAGGACCTAGGGGCATAATTATGTGCTGAGTTAAAGATTACGATGACGTAACACTCATTAGGTAGCTAATTACGTTATGTAAGTGAGCTTCAAACAAACGTACCATATTAAAGCTTGTAGAAAATGCTTATTACTTACATAAAACTTCTCTGAGAACATAATTTCTCTATTTGTCTGAGCAGAATCCAAATAAGTTGTTAATTAAGCTGACTTACGTAGTTTTGCCTTTCTAGGCCATTAAGCTTAGCTTATGCGTAAGCTGAAAAATATTGCTCAAGTTTGAACTTGATTGCATCGGCTTATATTTACTGGATGTGCCTGTTACATCAGGCCTGTATTCCATGATAGGCCCGTAACACTTAGACAAAGGAGTGTTGAATGGAGTATTGTTGCCCACTAACACTCACTAGGCCGATTCCAGTTTGAGTGTAACTATGTGCCGTGTCTAGTGCAGTTGCCCGAAAACAAATTGAATTCTCTATGCGACGCTGCTGTGAATGGCCGTACGGGAAAACCATCACAGTTTACACAATTTGGAAATTGAATCCATAAGCTTTCGCTCTCTTCGGCATTTGGAATATATACTTGTACTAGTCTTGTCAGCGGCTTCGCCTGCGTTGGTGTCAGGAATTATCCCACGGGAATATAATACCGGGATAAAAAGTGCACTATTTGTTATTCTAGACTATAATTTATCTCTGTGCCAAATTTCATCCAGATTCGTTCAGTCGTTCTGGCCTGATCGAATGAGTGAGTGTATTGTCCACTATGTAACTTGTCGTCCCTGTATGTAACAGTCGCATTGTATGACTACTTTTATTACCTTGCGTTTTACCTGTAAAAATAAATGTATGTATGTGTAACAAATATCCAACCATCCATTAATATACTGATTCCCTATGTAGTAACAGGATTGCCAAAGCTGGGAAAACAGCGAGTCTTAATTCCTCTATCTATGCTACTTCGATGTTTGTAAGTGTGTTGCAAGTGTGACGGTAGAATAGGTGCCCAGTGCCTGTTACACAGGTTAGTTCCTAACGCGGGACTGGGTCTTGCTCTGACTTCTGCTGCAGCGCGCATCATTCATCTGCTTTATTAATGTGGTAGTATTAAGGATATTTATGTACTCAAAAATTTGTTAATGCAAAAATTGAATTTGAATTGAATCCATCCAAACATTCAAACTTCCCACGTAAAATACAAGTAAGATAGGATAGTAGAAATAGGATTAAAAAGTCGATAAGTGTCAATACCAACTGGTCTCTCCATTGTATGACACACGTGACAAGTGTTCCCTTTTTTCATAACCAAATACGTATACAATAATTGTATAAGTGCGTAAGGGGAGAGAGTGGATTGGAGCGTTCGTCCCCGTCGTCCGGCAATAGTCCCGTCCGTCCGGACTCCGGACACAAAGAGGGATGTGTTTTTATTCCTGATTGTGCCACAAAGAGGTCCAACAGTCGAGCTTTCACTCACTTTCCTAGGGTTGCCATATCTATAAAAAAAAAAAAATTTTCTCGGAAAAGAGGTTTGTTTGTGGCTTGTTTTGAGGGTCATGATAAAGATGTGTCGCTATAAAGATAGAGTTAACAGCAGTATGGCGAATCTTCGGAAACATTTTATGCGGTATTTGTTTTAAACCAGAAATAAACATTGCGGATGTGAAGCGTTTATCAAAATAGCTGTTTATTTTGTAAACTTAAATAAAAGGGTGCACAAAAAATATGAATAAATTGTAGACGCGGCGATGGCTTCAAATACGAGTAAAAATTGTGTGTTATAGTTTTTGTGTACCTTTTTTTTCTTTATTTATAATTAGAATTCTTTAGCTATTTATTTTATTTAAACCTTTTTTCCCTTTAGTTTTCATCACACAAAGATAATGTGATTCAATTTATAACGGCTTCTGCAACACACTACTAGCGCTAAAGTCACTTCAAGTCCAATCTAAACTTATTTAAAAAAATGTTAATACGTAACTTTTACTGGAGGAGCTCGTGGCTAAATAATAACAGCCGCACGGATCGATCTTTAAGGTTAAGCAACGCTTGACGAGGTCGGTCCGTGGATGGGTGACCATTTCAACACACCGAGTTTCCTTCGTGCCTCGGAAAGCACGTTAAGCCGTTGGGCCCGGCTGTCATTTGAAGATCTTTGACAGACGTTACGAGTAGTCAGAAGATTGAGATCTGACACCAGTCTAGACAAGAGGTACCGTGTTACCCAGTTACTGGGTTGTGGAGGTCAGATAGGCAGTCGCTCCATGTAAAACACTGGTACTCAGCTGAATCTGGTAAGACTGGAAGCCGACCTCAATATAGTTGGGAAAAGGCTAGGCAGATTGAATACATAACATTTACTTTTTTTTTTAAACTGGTCATGTTTGGTTGCAGCCCTACGTCATGTATATTTGTACGGGCGGGTTCCGCTAAATGTCACGCCGACATTATAAAGCCGAAGCGGATTTCCGAATGCTCCTCAAAGCTTCGAGAAGATAACATTTTTGCATTGAAAGGGATGTAAGCACTCGCTTTACGGATGTTGATACATTTTTAAATCGTTCCATGATTCCATTTATGACATTCAATTCTCTTTCAATCGGAAACAAAACTGTGAATTGACTAGCGTCAACTGTTTATCGACTAATGTGAACTGTGTATTGGCTAATGTCAACTGTTCATCGACTAATGTCAACTGTGTATTGACTAATGTCAAGTTTGTATTGAATAATGTAAATTGACTAATGAAACTATATTAATAACCCAGTAGAATCGACATTAAAATCGCAATGCTTGATGTAATTCTGGATTTAGAGTATGTAGTATGGGCCACTTAGGGTAGTGCGAATACAAAATCGAAGCATACGTTTTTCGAAGTTGCAAATTCGGATTCACATTACCCTAACTGGACCATACAACATACAAAAAATTCAGAACTATAACATGCTTTGCGATTTTACCTTTTTAGGGTTCCGTACCCAAAGGGTAAAACCGGGACCCTATTAGTAAGACTCTGCGGTCCATCTGTCTGTCTGTCTGTCCGTCTGTCACCAGACTGTATCTCATGAACCGTGATAGCTAGACAGTTGAAATTTTCACAGATGATGTATGTCTGTTGCCGCCATAACAACAAATAATAAAAACAGAATAAAATAAATATTTAAGTGGGGCTCCCATACAACAAACTTGGTTTTTTTTTGGCCGATTTTTGCGATAATGGTACGGAACCCTTCGTGCGCGAAACTGACTGGCACTTGGCTGTTTTTTTATTTAGTATCGACTTCTCTGGGCTATAAGATAATTCTTAGGCCATTTAATTGATTGGTATAATTATAACAATTAGAATACTGTAGAAATTATTATAGATTGGGAGTTGAAAGATATTTTATCAGTTACTGTCTGCTGTTTAATATTCTACAGATACAAAATTATGTTAGATACTAGCAAACTATATTATCGCAAAGCTAATTGATAGCGATTATGGAAATTGATATAGAACATAGCGTAAACGGTAATTTAAATTGAGTATCTAGGCAGGCAACTAGATATTTACTGAGTGCAGAACCGTTGATGCTGTAGTAATCTATACTAATATTATAAAGAGGAAAGATTTTTTTGTTTGTTTGTACCGAATAGGCTCCGAAACAACTGAACCGATTTAAAAAATTATTTCACCAATAGAAAGCTACGTTATTCCTGAGTAACATAGGGTATTTTTGAATCCCGAAAACGGCTCCTATGGGGTGGTCCACGGGAGCGAAGCCGCGGGGATCAGCTATATATGATAAAATAATGCAAAAGTAACTCTGCTTTTCTATCTACCTGTTTGGTAAGCCTAAATCGCTGAACCTATTTTGAGGAATTTTGGTATAGAGATTGGACCTTGGAAAAGGAATTAGGATACTTTCAATCCGGGAGTTTGAGGTAATTTCCGACTTCATGAAGTCGAAGCCGCTGGCAGAAGCTAAATCTATACTCTATATACATAAATAGAATTTGACCACAATAATACTTAAATAATAATACACAATAAACACATTGTACAGACCCACAAAAGTTGGATTTTCCATGTGGTAAGTTTTGTACTGTTACTGGTCAAATTAAGGAAATTAAAACGGGTATAATTTTATCTATGGCAGTAAGGTTATCGCTTTTACTGGGGCAATTGATAACCTTAACCGTCACAAGATCGAGGAAACCCAGGTTTTTTCATATTGTTCTATTATTAAACCCTGACGAAAACAGAGGGCTGTTATAAGTTGGCCGTGTGTACCTGTGTGTTTGTGTATTTATTTGTAGCATCATAGCTCCTAAACGGATGAACCGATTTTAGTTTCGTTTTGGTTGAAAGGTGACATTATCGAGAGCGTTCTTAGCTATGTTTGAAGAAAATCGGTTTGGTCGTTCAAAAGTTATGGGCGTTTTGCTGTTTGAATCGGGGTGTACTCGCAAGATATCGTGTCATAATTACGTGTTCTATAGATTGTCGATCGAAGCGTGTCTACTACTAGATACATTATGTAGCGAGAAATAAAAATGTAAGGGGATTCTTTTAATAAAAAAAAATACTTGTTATTCATTCAAATGTCTATTGTATTAAAAATAAAATTATTAATGAGGCTTAACAAGGTGGGCCGTCCTTTTACTGAGCGGAAATCCGTTATTAGAAAAGCAGATAATTATGTTTCGTTTCTTTTTTAGGGTTCCGTACCCAAAGGGTAAAAACGGGACCCTATTACTGAGACTCCGCAGTCCGTCTGCCTGTCTGTCTGTCTGTCACCAGGCTGTATCTCATGAACCGTGATAGCTAGACAGTTGAAATTTTCACAGATGATGTATTTCTGTTGCCGCTATAACAACAAATACTAAAAATAGTATAAAATAAATATTTAAGGGGGGCTCCCATACAACAAACGTGTATTTTTTGCCGTTATTTTGCGATTATGGAACGGAACCCTTCGTGCGCGAGTCCGACTCGCACTTGGCCGATTTTTTTAATAAAAACGTGCAAAAAACCTGATAATGAACGGAGATAACTGGCCATCTATTAGCATTAGATAAAAACAACACGTGGAGCGGAAACAGCGACTTATCAGATAATAACGTGCGTATGATAACGCTGATTTGTCTATAAATTACATTTAACAGATAAGGAAAAAAGTCGTAAAAAATATCGTTCCCGGTAGCTCGCCAAGATTTCCCTTTATTAAAATAAATTGTTGGAATATTTGTTATATTCGTAATAGATGTAGCTGGTGGTTCAATAATAACTACCAGGTCGATCTTCGAGGTTAAGCAATACTTGCTGAGGTCGGTACGTAGATGGGTGACTATTCGTTACATACCAAGTAAGTAGTTTTTCCCGGCTGGCGTTTGTATATCTTTGAGTCGTAACGGGTAGACAGAAACCTGTAATTGGACACCAGTCTTGGGTTTCACTGGTTATCACTTACTGGGTTGTGGAGATCAGGAAGGCAGTTGCTCCATGTAAAATTCCGGTATCCAGCTGAATACGGTTAGACCCAATGAACCAAGCTCACCGAAGACTGCCATAAATGGAAGGGATATTCGTCTTTGTATCATATAACTTACTTACTGGCGCCAAAAGAAACTGCTCAAACGATTTTCAAAGTGTCTTACCTGAAACAGAACAAAAAGGTTGAGTTTAATTTGCTGGGACTTGTCATTGAAATAGGCTTGCGTGGGTTGTGTCCGAGGTCCGAGTCACCCTCGAAAGGAGGGTTGACTTTCATGAAGGTATTTTTCTGTTTTCTATCGACATATTAAATGTATCTGGTAGTTCAAAAGCAATATCAGAAAGTTAATGCTTGGGTACTTGTTAATGATAGGCTTTCGTGAAAGGTACTTTGTTGAATGAAAGCACTATTTTTAAAAAAACAATTTCAAGGCACTGCATGGTTAGTAAAAGTCACATTGGTCCAATGGTTAGTAAAAGCTTATCAAGTAAAGGTTAGTAAACTTAATCAAGGTGATAGTATAATAGTTGGTATAAATAATCATTCAAATTTAAATCATAATAAAATCATAAATAATAAAATCAAAATAATGTCACATTTAAAACAATACAAACATAACAAAATTCAATAACATAACGTCCATAAATAAATTTACTTAAATCATCAATAAACAACTTTTGAAATCATCTAATTAGCGAGCCAACAAATTCAATTTTTTATTTCAAAAATAGAAAAGAGAGAGAGCTAGAAAATTCAATCATTCAACAGAAATGAAAATGTTATGTAAGTAAGTGCAGGCAAAACAGGAAAATCTCATAAATACATATTGCATTCGCATCGTGGAAACTTACACAGTAAATAGTGACGCGCGCACCCCGCAAAATAAATAGAAAAACAAAACGTTTTTATATCGCAAAGATTATGTAAAAGTGAACGAGATTTCATCCATATTACGAACGTTTTTTATAGAAAACGAGAACATAAAATGGCAATACGATGTCCGCTTGGATGTTTTATGTGCTCTGTATGTATCGGTAACGCGTAACGCGTAGGACGGCAAATGAGTCACCGCACTATTTTTGTAGTTTTCGTAGAGCCGACATTGAAGATTGGTCGGCAATGAAATTGTGATCATGTAGGTAGGTTATAGTTTATTTATTATTTTTGTTATTTATTGCGTTCTTGAAATGTTATTACGATTACAAAATATAAGTAACTATGAATAGTGTTAATTTGAGTTAAGTAATAATCGAAACCGTTTAAGGTTAATTTCAAAACTCTCGTGTCTACCTAGTTATTGTTGACCTCGCTGCACTTAATTTAAATTGATATTATTATATTATGTAAATAAGAAACAGATTAAAAATAAATCTGTTCATAATTTCCCAACTTGATTTATTTTAAATGCGATAAAACAGCGTCTGTTTATTTTTCAACCAGAGTACTTATCGCGTAGCAATTATTAAGAAGTTCTACGAACTGATTAATGGCTATCCAGCTCATTCGTGCGTAGTTTATGTTTGTGCAATGGTAACACTCAAAAGAAAATCTCCACAGATTTGGAACATGCACTAATCTGAGTCAGCGATGATTCAGCGAGGGGAGTGTTAGAAGTATTTGTGAAACATTATGACGTAATTACGGCTGCAAAGGGTCTCTTGTAAAAGCATAAATCAGCTTTAATTATGTGAGAACCAGACTTTAAATTTGTCGAACAAGCAAAAGGGCTAAACAACAATGAATGACGGCGAGAGAACTAAAAGGCATTCATAATTGAATGGAGACGAGTCGGGTCGGGCGCCCACTAAGCCATTCATCTTCAAAAATATTGACTGTAGGAAGTTCCCGGATTGCGGGTGTCATCTTGGGAATCCCGGCGGCATGTTCCCGGCTACCTGCCGGTCGCCCGGGGTGCTACACAACACTAGATCCTTCGATACGGAACACAAACACGCCGCCCGCCGCCACAAGACAACACCGTGTAATATGAACATTGTAAGTCCACAGACTCCGAAGTCGACACTCACTGCTCTCACTGAACATCTACTTATTGTATGTATGTTTAAGCTAAGCGCAATCCATTTGCTCTGCTCCGGGATAAAAGTATTCATGGAATTCCCCGAGACGATATCGTCGGGGAACTTAAAAATGTAAAACCCGAAGCATGTTCTTATTGTTATCGTAATATGATTTTCTCTGAGTGAAACTTTACTGCAAAGTGAGAACTTTTTCATAATACTACTCATTTTTCATGTTACGCTTATTTCAACAAAAACCCTGGTATTTACCCGTTACATAGGAGACAAATTACCGTTTTGCACGCAAAAGGTGCAGTTCAATTTAAATCACGGCAGGGTACCCCACAACGAACTCAGGGAAACACAAAAAAGAGAAAAGTGTGGGTGCTACTTTTTCAGCCACCCCTTTTTGAAAAGCCTCACGTGTCGCGAACAAAGACGTGCAGTGCTAATAAAAACACCGGATCATTTCAAATACAACAAAGCCACGGAACAACGAATGGAAATCAATCACTCACCATACAAAACCAGTTTACGACATCGCGTCGTAACGCCGACTATGGGAACTCCACGCTTGTAAACGTGAACTTTAATTGGTCCAATGTTTTGTTTGTATTTTTGTTTAATGTGTTTAACTAGGTTCTGAACACGCTTCGTCACACGTCTGCTCAAATAAAATACTAAATGTAATTGAAACGCGTCCGGACTTATAAACGAGAACTGCGATAGTGTTGACGATTGAAGTTTCGGGATTCCCGAAAAAAAATACACTCGTATACGTCAATATTTTATCGGTAGCAAAGAAGCGAGTTTATTTAAAACTGTGAATATAAATGTAGAGTAATTTATCCACTTTGTAGAGTCAGAGTGAGTTTATGGTGAGTAGTCCGCCAGTGAGGCCAGTGACAAATACCATGTCCGACTGACGCATGTCAGGCTGATTCATGCGAAATTGCAACCGCATTAATGTATTGTGTTATAAATAGGGATATAAAGGGGTGCAACAAGTGAAAGGATATGTTTTTATAAAGGAGAGAATCTGTAGCTGTTTGCGGAGGGAATATAAATGACGGTTATCGTGCGCTTTTGATACGGTTATCTTATCGAAGCGGTGCAAGGTCACAGTCATGTTCAAGCTTAGTGATCAGTTATGAAGTTTTTAGTTTAAATTTGTTAGAGAGTTAGTTTATCGTTAAACTGTTATGCTCGTTTTGCTACGTCAATCAGTCCAGTCCTGCTGGACATTATAGAACTCCTTCTTCTGGAAAAGGATTCTGTAAATTAAAAAGGCATAATTTTACGATGCCATGTGTACTCAATTTCCCACCCCATAAAACTCATTTCTGTTCCCACTCCTTCTCTCTGTCCATGCAGTACCATTGTGGAACTCACTTCCACCTAAAATCTGTGACTCTCAAAATGTATCTCTGTTCAAAAACAAGTCAAAGAACGTTACCTCTCCATCATCTTGTAATTTTGTCTATACTATATAATATTATAAAGAGGAAAGATTTTTTTGTTTGTTTGTTTGTTTGTACCGAATAGGCTCCGAAACTACTGGCCCGTTTTAAAAAAATCTTTCACCAATAGAAAGCTACGTTATTCCTGAGTAACATAGGCTATTTTTTAATCCCGAAAACGGGTCCTGTGGGGTGGCCCACGGGAGCGAAGCCGCGGGCAACTGCTCGTATATTATAATTGTATGTATTTTTATCTTCTATATATTTAGTTAATGTATATGTGTAATTTATATATAATTAGTCAAGCTATTTTAGTATATTTTAAGTTTCCTTGTTTCTTTCCACACACGGTGTCTTCGTCTATCATCCAACTTTCCCGTCGCAAGTCTGCTGGAAGATATTTCTACCTTAGTGCTCTTCTATCTATATTCTTTCTTTCTCTGTTAAAAGTTTTGTGTGTGCATAAATAATTAGATTATTGCGACTTTTGCATATTCTTAGATAAATATGCACCAATCTTACTGATTGTTACGGGTGTTTTTATTTCTTATCACAAATCTTTTTTTGCAGCTTTTCATTTGAGACTCTTTAATTATTTACAAACCGTTACTTTTGCTTTTAGTAGTACTGACAATACGATTTTCCTCCAACGAATATTTATAGCTATTGAGTGAAGCCGTTACTGCTTGGCAAATAATTAAAGATTCTACTCTCGTACTCATCATGATAAAGGATAATAAAACTTGTGTTAACATGAATAAGCAATGTCCGTACCGATATGATCTACTGAGGTAGCTCTAATCTGAATCACTACTGGACGTACGTAAAATATATAATTACGTTACGCCTACACAAACAGTGCAATCGTGATGAAATGTTACAAATATTGTACATAATGTGGTGTAAACTGAAATTAATAGTGATTCTAGTAATCATTCGTGTTCTAAGTTAGGTATGAATGGAAGGTTAGTTATTTACAGGAAAAAACAATGATGTAATTAGAATTTGGGTCATATTGCGCAAGTTGGTACCTAAACCAACTATTTAATTTTATTATTGTTACAAATAAAAAAGTTACAATAAGAGCGTCATGTATTGAACTCAAAAAATTCAAAAACGAAAAGTTTAAGCTACATGTATTAATTGACTAGCTTGTTGCCACTGTTTCGCTCACCCGCCCTATACAATATGCCACAAGAATTGTGTATTTTTCCGGAATAGAAAATAGCCGGTAGCACATAACGATAGTATAGCTTTCTATCAATAAAATATTTTTTATAATCGGATCAGTATTTCCATAGACTATTTTCCTACAAACTAATATTTTTACCTCTGGGGTTCCACTACCCTATATTGAACCATCGCAAATATAAAACCGTATTTAGCATATATAGAGAAATAAAAAATATAAAACAACTATTTGTATAACCACAGAAAATTTACCTCCAAAATATTGAAAATTATTGAGCGCCGGGCAAACCCAACGCAAACAAAATCTAGCGAGCGCTATCAGCAATCGCGACAACAAAGCCCAGTATTATGTTTATTTATCCACCGTACATTTAACTGGAACCAATCACAAAGTATAGCATAAGTGTGGTATCAATTAGCACCATAACGCGAGCTTTGTCCATGGGTAACTCGGTCAATGAGTCACTTCACACCGCTAAATGCCCATTGTTGCATTATGGCGGCATTTCAATATCGAAGGCTTATTTATAGGACTCATATCATTTATAACTAGATGTTTTTGTGTAGGCTATGTATTCTAGAACGATTCTCCATCTCCAGCATGTAGCTTAATCTTTTCAGCAAATTCTGCATCATCAGTCTACATATAAAGGTCCCGATGGTGGGACACAAAGCTTCTCTTTATGAGAGCGAGTGGCTTTAATCCACCAAGCGGGTTCAGTGCAGATTGATAGACTTCTTTGCTTTTTGATTTTCGGACATGTCGGTTTCTTAAAGATGTTTGTCTTCACCGTTTTGAGAGCAGTCTCAGCTCTCTCACTATAGTCTCTAAATAACTTTACATCGAGTTTCTTGCATTAATATTTTTAATATTTCTTCATTGAGATTTTACTAAATTATATGTCTATAAAGTTTTTCTCTGTCTCACCAGGCTGAAATGATCCCTCTACTGGATAGCGGCCATATGCCTCGTGTTTATTCACCTCTCTCGCCTGTCGTGTGCCAATTTCATCTAGTGTTTGCCTATTATAGGCCATTCTCACGTTGTTGTCTGTCTGGTGATTTGCCTTGCTTTAACTGAGTTGCTTTGTACTAAAGCTTTCAAGCTCATGGAAATTTGCTGTTTGGTTGTTCATCTGTAGGTCCCAATTTTTCAGATTACAGCAGGTTAGTTCTTGTCTGATGCACAGAGTGCTACAAAGGTTTACAGGATGAATAGTGTCATTTCATATTATACATTTGTTAACAATGCCCTTGAATCTAATCTTAGTCATGCAATTGGTATTTAATATTTATAAACTAAGGAATGGTTGATTACAAGATAATACTGACTTATTTGTTGTCTTGCATTAGTAATGCAATGATGCATTGCGTTTAATTCCCTAACTACGCATTTATAAGCATCAAAATTTCAGCCTTTATAAAGAAATTCAATTAGGCCGTTGTTTAGAAGCAAAAGAACTATAAAGAAAACACTTACAAAAGATTAAAAGAAGATTGTTTAAACATTGAATAACAAACCGATGTAGCTTCAAACCACCTTGACCCAGTTGGGAGGGACCCTGCGGGAGATAGCGTTTTGACGTTTAAAGCAAAACTTTACTATAACTTGGTGTACACTGAAACTGACCATGATACCAGGACCGGTAGTATTGTAGAGGAATATGTATCTTTGACAGTTTAATTCAAACATAAACAGATAAATAGCTATATATGAATGGTTGTGGAGTTATTCATACTAATATTATAAATAAGAAAGTAACTCTGTTTGTTTCTTTGTCATCTTGTAACGACTAAATGGCAGAAGCGATTAAGATGAAATTTGGCATAGAGATAGTTTGAGACTCTGGAAAGAATATAAGAGAGTTTTTATCCCGGTAGTGTGTTCCCTTAGGATGATACACTGGTGAAACTACGGGCAGAAGCTAATATATGTTTTTCATTTCATATTCGAGTTTAAAGCAATGCTATATACATGGTTGTGCAGTTATTTCTTGATGTGTTGGAATCAGTTTAGCTTATGATGTTATGAAGCCGTAATCTGGAGTCATCAAGTGCATTCTAGACTGACGCAAGATAGAATCTAAGTGCCATTATAATTACACAGAATGCGTTTAATGGGTTCGCAGAGGAATATGTAGAATATTTAATAATGTAATTCCAAGACTTCTTTTTCCAATTTCTTTAGCCTTGTTTTATAAGTATTCAAACATGGACGACGATTATTATAGTAGTAGCTTCTGCTAGCGGTTTCGACCGATTGTAAACTGTTTTCTTATCCCAAGGGAACGTTATACCTAAGAAAAAAGAAAGAAAAATGTGTTTATTGGCACTAAAAACAAAAAGACCTTAAAATTAAACAAAATAAATAATTATAACTATTAATGCCAAAATTGAAGATGCTAATATAAAACATGATAAAGATACCCCCAAGAAGAAAGAAGAAGAGGCTCAAGATGAAGAAAAGTTAAATCACTTCATCTAAAAAGAAAGAGCGATAATAATCTACCAATTAGTAGACTCAAAACAGACGCACAAAAGTATCTGCATACGATTTACTCGCAAACAAATGCAGTAATTTTAAAGTAGTCCTTGAAACTAGTCCACAGACGCGATAATTGTGCGCCAGGGCCGGATATGACGTCATACAATCTTTATGACCGCCACTTTTGTGAATGTACGTATAAACTCCTTTGAATAGATTTCAAAGAGCTTCGTAATAATGTTCTTTTAGAATTTTTCGTGTTTGTTATCTTATGAGTGTTTCAATGGAATGTCTTTCATACCTGTCTTATCTTGTTTTTACGTGCATTAGATATTATGATGTTTCAAAGAATGCGCTTTTTGCATAAGATGGAATTCACATATTTATTTATTTATGTGTACTTTATTGTACACCAGAAAATACAGTAACAAAAGAAACTTAAAACTAAAAATATACAACGGGCGGCATTATCGCATTCCGCGATCTATTCCGTGATTTATCTTTGATATTTAGACAATCCTATCCAAATATTCTTAGTGAGATCCCAAAATCTAAATCCAACTGCATGATATTGTCTAATCGAATCGAATGCTTGCTTCAATTAAACCCCTCGCGGCAGCTAAAATCAGAAAACACCTCACCTTAACGAAAACAAAACAGATAAAACGTCATAATCCCAAAAACTGCATAAAAAACCAACTATCACATCCTTTATGAGGATTAAACCAACCAAACAGTTCGGCGAACTCCACAAAAACAAAGAGATGGAGAGAGAATCGCTGTGCATGCATTATTTAAAAAATTTGTACCTCTAAAATTGCAGAAACCGTGAAAAAGGCGAGTGTTGTCGGCGACTGGGTAGTGGGCGGTGGATGGGAGCGTGCCCTATCGCGCAGACGACTCGCCTCTCGCTGTTAGTACCAGCATTACTCATTGCTTATGTGTGTGTGCACTTCGCTTTAGCTAACATCAGATTTTGGGCTTTCTCTTGAGTTGTATTTGGTGTTTCTCTGTTCTGTTATGTTGGCTCTATAAGCTTATTGCCAGCTTCATAATCATTGATAGCCTTATTTGACTTATTGTTGAGTATGCCTCCGTTTTGTGTCATGTTTTCCTGTTGTTTACAATCATATCGAATTCATACCCACGATCTTTTGCTGTTCTGAATATACAGGATGG
This sequence comes from Anorthoa munda, assembly GCA_945859665.1. Lineage (NCBI taxonomy): Eukaryota > Metazoa > Arthropoda > Insecta > Lepidoptera > Noctuidae > Anorthoa > Anorthoa munda. Next base: position 14,577,942 of record OX243910.1, read on the forward strand.
GCAAAAAATCGTGGATCAAACGAAATAGGGCGATAGTCGAGGTGATATGGAGTATACAAAAAAACTACTTTAAGACCTACTGCAAATAACCCCAACGACCCTGTTTCGTTTTATGGCTTATTTTTATGACTAAATATGTAATTGTGAATTGTTACTTCGCTGTTTCTTGACTCATATCATTTTTTTGTACATATATACAGTTTTCGGGAAAGACGGCCGGTATTGGGTCTTAGTCACAAGTTTGAAAAAGAAAATACTGTAACAACACAACGTATCTAAAAATACAGTAGACGTCAGTGAGACGAGTGTACAGAGAGACGTAGACTACTGAATCAGTTCTAGTTGTGTTCTATTTGTTGGTACATCTCTATTCTTGTAAAACATTACGCATAAGTGGCAACAAATTAGTTTAAACGGTTGTATGTTGTTTTATAGAGTTGTTTTTTTTTAATAGAATTTCGTTTCAAATAAAATTTCTCTCATATTATCATTTCATAGAATAATCAATACGCAGAATACTTATTTTAGATAAATTGAAACATGGATTTTTGTTTCAAGAAAGTTTTATGTTTAAATATTCGTATCATAGAATAACAATTCAAATATTTTTTATCCTCATGTTTTATATTAACTAAACAATATAAAACTTATCACTTAGCCAAACATTTCATCGAGTGACAGTTTCAAAACGTTTCAATTCATAACTCAAAACACTTTAAAGTTGCTTCTGCATCGTCTCCGGCGCTGCGGGAAGTGCATCTCATTTGCCCTTCCGTAACAAAGCATAGGCACCCATGCTCATCTCCACAGCTTCGGCTTGCTGGTCGCCGCTGGCGCGGGTGTTTATGCTTTGTTACGGCGGGCGGGGGTTGCACTCCCTTGGCTAAAGGCTCCGTGAAGTCGGGTGCCCCGATTCGGTTTTGGAACAGATTCAACCTATTTACCCGACTGCCGAAAGAGGGTTATGTGTTTATCAGTCTATGTATGTTTGTTCCTATGTGGCGATTTAGAGACCAAAAGCTTTTGGCCGATTTTGATGATTCTTACGTCAATCGGTTCGTCTTAACCTTGCGAGTCTTACTGGCTACTATTAAAATTGGAAAATAGAAATATGGCGGGTTTTGAGGACCATAATGTGAGAGTAGGTACTATATATTCGTTTTAAGATATGAATTTAATCATAACTGGTTTCTTCCAAAAAAATCTAGTTACATTATGTAATTACACTGGTTTTTGTAAGTGATTTAAAGGAATCAGTCACAAAAAAATACCATGTCTAACGACTTAGTATTTTCTCATTACCTTTAAATATAATAATTAGAACATACTTAGTTCATCATAAACAAAACACACATAGTAACAAAATGCTGCGTGGAAAGCTCGTAAAAATACACCAAAACATTGCTGGAAAACCACTACAAGTAGTGGTGAAAGCTCTAACAAAATCCAGCGAGCAATTTGCAAGATTTGTCCGGACATACATAGACGCCTGTCGTCGGGAAAATCGTTGCGATGTACTACACTAGACATAGTTGGCGAAGTTTCACCCTTAACTACTAGTAATAAGGTTGAAATGCGGTCAATAGTGAACATTGCCGACTGTACCTCAAGTGTATGCGGGTAGTTCACGCTACCACTGATATGCATAACAATAGAAAAATACACAACAAAACAACAAAGCGGCACTATTTGCCTCCATCTTAAATATCGACATATTAGCATATTAAATACGTTAATTACCTACTTAGATCTAAAAAATACCTTCAAAATAAATATTACGAACTGAGTGAAAAGCTCTACAAACTTCTCCGAACTTCAAAGCTTGACACCAAATCCAACCAAAGTTTGCTTGCGTATATCAAAACATTATTTTACATATTTACGTGCGTTCAATGAAGGATAGCTAGTGGCATAGTAAAATAAATTTTGCCTTCTTGTATAAAAGCGGGAATCGCCGTTTTTCATGCCTATAAGCTGTGGGTAATAGAGTGATTTTGTACCCGTTTAGATAGTTAGCGACAAGGTTTTTCCGAAGCTTCGCTCAGGTGGTGTAACCAGCAATAACAGTGCATTTTCCGGGATAAAATATTGTAGCTTTCTATAATTATACTTCCGATATCTTCTTTTTACAAACATTCTTCGAACGTAAGTTTAGATTGTTCTCTGTTCAACCCTATGTTGTTCAAAATTTTACTTTCTCCAAAACTGTAGAGACACATAGCAATTTTTATGGCGTTCGAAATGTGAGTTTTGCATCTTTTTAGGGTTCCGTACCCAAAGGGTAAAAACGGGACCCTATTACCCTGTCTGTCTGTCTGTCACCAGGCTGTATCTCATGAACCGTGATAGCTAGACAGTTGAAATGTTCACAGATGATGTATTTCTGTTACCGCTATAACAACAAATACTAAAAACAGAATAACATAAATATTTAAGTGGGGCTCTCAAGCAACAAACGTGATTTTTTTTGCGGTTTTTTGCGATAATTGTACGAAACCCTACGCGCGCGTGTCCAACTCGCACTTGGCCTGTTTTTTTAAAGTATATTTCAATCTGTACTCGTGGTTATAGGTACAGATAGGAAAGATGACAATGAAATCGTAATAGAGCCATGAAAGAACGTCGCGTATTCAATAACTGGCACTTGGAGTCTTGGAAACTTGGAGCTCGGCTATTGAAAACACCACGATGGCTCCAACAAAAGATTTTATATTCTAAAATGAAGACTTATTTCTAAAGTTTCGGAATGTTAGTTGGCATTAGGGTATGAAACTTGCATGGAGAAAATTGATAAAGAAATCGAGTTGTTTGGATCTAAAGCTTGTATGAGTCTCATTAATTATTGCCTGAGGTTTTATTATGTTAGATATAGAGAAGAGGTACGATTATTACGATTCTACCTTCTAATTTATACGAGTAAAAACAAGGTTAATTTAGGTTACTTTGCATACATCCGAATAAAAAGTAGGTATCGTTTGATTTAATCACGGATATGGTCTGCCTGTGTGCCAATTTTAACAAAATCAGTTCGCCATTACAGCGTGATTGAGAATCAAACAACACATAAAAACACAGTAAAAAGTCATTTGTCCTTATGCGTCAAACCACAGTATAAATATGGACAAACAGTACGGAAACTACCTACAAACGCCCGAAACAGCACACTCACCCAAACATGCGCATCGAGGAGACCCCTAAGCGGCCCTCACTACTGACAGCATCGCGAAAACTGCTTATAGGTCTCGTCGTGCCGTTTCGAGCGTTTGTAGGTAGTTTCCGTACTGTTCGTCCATATTTATACTGTGGTCAAACGTTGCTTGCAATGTCGGTATGTCTGTGCATCTGTTGTTGCTATGGTGATTAGTGTTACGTGGAAAAATTGATTGGGCTTCTAATTTATTTGAGTAGAAAGTAGTAGTAGTAGTCTAGATAGCGTTGAATTGAACGAACGTGTCAAGTTTTCTCGGTAGTCGCCTACTTATTTGTGAAAGATACACATCATATATCAATTCTGTATTCTCCGAAAAGATGGAGATGCGGGTACTGTATATCCGTATTTCCCAAGTATTGGGTCCTGTGTGAACGTAATGCCATTTATAAAGCACACTCCCAAACTTTGGGCTGTTCCTGAGAATTTCCTAATGGGAAAACCAAATAGATGTTTTCCTGGAACTCGGACCGCAGGCAATCGCGCTTAGAACCACGAGGATCCAGTAACTAAATAGTTCGTCACATTTGGTGTGCTATATATTGCTAAAGTGAAATTGCGTTTCCATGGAATGTATTAAACTAAAGCTTTCGGTTAGCTCGAAATTATGCGGTAACTAAGCTTTAGGTAGTAAAGTCTGTTCCATTTATATGTAATTATATATACATACAATCTACAATCTCAAGGATAAAAGACATCAAAATAACTTTTTCGTCCTTAACATAAAGTACCTGGGCGACCAAGCTCTGCTCGGGTGGAAATAGAGAAAAATGAAACCTAGATCGATTTATCGCCCCCAAAACATGTTGAAAGCATGTTGAGGTTCCAATGCCGGTTAGAAAACTATAATTATTATGTTTTAAATTATTGTATAATTTTAATTTAAATGACAATTTTTTATCTAATTTAATTTATTTTTAATGAATCAAATTTTAATTGTTTTGTATTTTATTTGAGTTTAATTAATGTGACTGCGTGTGCTGCTATTATTGTTATTATGTTATGAGTCTGTGTTACTTGAAATATATAAATTGAATTGAAAACCCCCTGCATACTAAATTTCATGAAAATCGTTGGAGCCGTTTCCGAGATTCAGATTATATACATAGATACAGATATACAAGAATTGCTCGTTTAAAGATATTAGATATACTAGAATAGATATATAGATAGGTACGAATAGGTACCTACCTATTCGTACTTTACCAATATCATTTCAATTAAGTAAAAGGGAAATCTAACTAAGCTTTCCTTTTAATTCCGTAGTAAATAATTGCCCTTTTAAACAGCTCTTCCGTCTTGTCCATAAACTATCAGTACAGAATAAACAGGTAACAAAGTAATCTGTGCCATCAAGTGCCGTATCTATGTCCAGGCTGACACGTTTACGAGGACTATGACCCACTTAGCGACATTAGAAACGGACCACGACACTCTAACTTTGTAAATAAGAATACTGGGTTTCATGTTATGACTGACCTAAATAGTACTTTTTAAAAAGTAACAAAGCATAAGGCCCTTGCCTGATGACGCGACGAAATTTAAACTACCTCGATAGGTGATATCGCACACGTATTTTATAAGAAAAATTTCAGGCTCTTCCATAGATTTAGTGCCGTAAAACGGTTACTTTCAAAGCAAACTGTTTAGTAACGGCTAGGATAAAAGGTTAGATATAAAAAATATTATTGATTCATGTGCATTATTTGTGAAACATGTATTTTTCGTGTAAAATAGTTTTGCTTTATAAAAATAATTAACAACACGATATTTTTTCGCTTCTTTTGGATGTTTAAAAATATTTTTATACAGAAAAACTATGCCTAGAATTTCTTCAACAACTGAAATAGCATATGTAAATCAAAGAATATTTTACAAACAAAACTGTCCAAAAAGAGTTTCAATATTGATATTATGGCTCCGAGCGGGCGCACGGCCAGTACTGCGTTAATATTGGGGAATATAATTATATACCTTAAGCGCGTATTGGTCGATTTGCATTGCATTGCGTCCATGTGAACATACTTGCAATTGCGCTTTGTAAAAATCGTTTAACGGTTTGATATAAATAGAATTCCATCACACCAACAAACATTAGGCGCTTATTCGTTGTTGTTATGCACACATTCTGCTGAAACAGTATGTGTTTTATGTTGGAACAGTGCATGTACTGTTGGATTGGAACAGTATGTGTGCTTTTGTTGAAAAAGCAAACAGCTACAACAAAGTCGTTAATCACATTTAAAGTCAAATAACAATAGTGTACTGCATCGCAATAATAAATTAATCTCAAAATATATTTAACATATAAGTTAGGCGTTAATCCGCGCGCGGGCCGCGGTTGATAACTACTTAGCACTAGCAGCGCTTTCCGCTTAATGAAAAGCCAGTGGTGGCTAGATGCGGCCCGCTTTTCTCTGCATCCTGTATTCCGCCGGCGTAGTTGCTCGGTTGCATTTTCGATTCGAGTACACTCCCTCATCACTAATGCTTACTGGCCAGTATATTATTTAAATTAGCTTTGCTTTTGTGCTTTAAAAACTGTAATAGAGTCCCCTACACGGTTTTTTGAGCTTAATTAAGTGAAACGTGTTTTGCATCCATGTTATGAAAGTTTTTAGATTTTACGATCGTTTGTGATCAAAGTTGAGATGGATCTTGTTTGAAATATCATAAAGACAAACGTTTTTCGTCTTCGTACTGCTGTCGCGAATTACGATTGATTGCGTTTTTCTTATGTTTTTAAACAGCCGCGAAGATTGGAAAACTAAAGGTGGTTGATTAGTAACTGGTCAAGGATATTATTATGTAACTTATAATTGCTATTAGCGTTAGCGCTATTTAACCTGTAAATAAATGTAACATAGGTGTGAATTTTACTCAAATGACTTTCGTTGTTAGTTGAGAATAATTTGCAACACGCTATGTTTCCATAAACAATAACATGAAAAAGCTGAATTAAGTTTTTTTTCAGTTTTAAACATCGACATTACCAACAAATTGGTTTCTGAATGAAATTCATGATGTAAATAAACCATTAACACAACGTAAATATGTCTATATTGTTAATTTATTATTTTCTTTATTCATTAAGGCGACAATTTGACAGAAGTAAAGTTGTATAATTTATAGTTTTTGATTAAACACGTACATTTATTTAACGGCCGTCCGTTTTTGTGTTAACTTAATCAATTTGTTTTTTATCGACTACAAATTGACACAGCAATTAATCTTGGAATTCGAGTGAACGATCTTGTGTTAAATAAATTAAATAAAACTCAATCATTTTTGTTTTGTGGTTGTATTCGCTTTTTGTCATGACTACTCTGACACATCTGGCTGGCAGTGTAACTGATGGGTGACCATCAGTTACACTCCATTGCATGCCGAGACCGTTCCTCGGAAAGCACGTTAAGCTGTTTGTATCAGCTGTAATTTTTAGATCTTTGTCAGTCGTTATGCGTAGTCAGAAGCCAGGTAACCTGACATCGATCGGTCTTGCAAAGAGGATGATCTTGTTATTCATTTAGTAGGTTGTGGAGGTCTGATAAGCAGTCGCTTTATGTAAAACTAGCGGACGCCTCGCGGTTTTTCCCGCGTAGTTCCCGTTCCCGTGAAAATACAGGAATAAAAAATAGCCTATGTCACCCGGGGATAGTGTAGCTTCCCAACGGTGAAAGAATTTTTGAAATCAGTCCAGCACCTGTAGCCAAGTTGACAATCTACAATCGATAACGCTAGTAGAAAACGAATGCATATATGGGAATGACACATCTGAACGTTAAGTCACGTGGTCAGACCATACAAATAGAAGGCGTTAACGATTGTAGAAAGAGATTCGATACGAAGCGTTTGTAACTTGGCTAGGAGGGCTCTAGTTTTAAAGTTTATTCATACAAATATTTCCTCTTTATGATATTAGTATAGATAACGGTACTCAGTGGCATCCGGTGCAACTGGAAGCCGAGACAGTTGATGAAGGCTAGGCGGATTGAAACGTAATTGTCATCATCGCTGTATCTATTATTTCTGAAGCCCTTCTGACAGACCGAACATTACAACAGTATCTGATGCGCACATTATCGATTTTCTATTTATATATCACTAAAAATAATGATCTGTCGATTGAAACTCTATTTTAGACTCCCCTACATTGTTATTTCAGTTTTATATTTCAAGGAGCTTATGAAATATTCGAAACGCGATACGATTGTATTTTAGATTTGGGTCTTGTCATATCTTACCCTTTTTCTCAGTTCAAGGGTCTGCGTAGGTAGGTACGCTAAAATAGTATCTACAGTTGAAATACTAAACGCGTTTTTTTTCTTATAAACACGATTATGAATTTCTTTATGTTCTACATGAATAACGATTAGATGTTTATATGAATTTTAACTGGCCAATAAATATCGTGGCCCTTCTCAAAGTGACAATTATTGCGGAATACAAGATATCAGAAATCAAGAAAAATATATATTAGAAAGTCGCCGAGCTGGTTCTTCAAAGAGGTCGTTTAAATGGACGTATTTCATTGATACAGTTAATACTTGAAGTTTATTAATTGAGTATTGATAATTACCTTTTTAATGTGTTTCGACTTTTATGGTTTTCAATTAAATTATTGTAACTGTCAATCTTTGCTTGAGATGTCTTTACTTAATATGCCTATATTAAGAGCTGTTAAGTAGGCAGGTTTTGCCTTAAGACGACGACAAACGCCAACGATCTTGAGGGAACAAAACGCGCACTTGTTTCACACCCGCGCGACCCAATATTTAGTAGTTTTTTGTACTTTCCTTGTTACTCTATAACTTAAAAAAAAGGCTCAGATCAAAATGTAGATAATTAAATTCTCTTTGTGATGGTGTCGATTTAATTAAAATGCGCCAGCGGTTTTGGTGCGATTGTCGTGTTTTTGTCCGTTTTAGACATAACTTTACAAAATTACTTACACTATGTTATACGAATAAAACTCAAAATTTGCTCAGATCAAATTATTAAAAAAATTATCTAATGTAACATATATTTTTTCCAAAAAATTGCGACTAGCCGTTTAGACGTGATTCTCATTTTAAAATCAGCTACTCAAGGGTATCTGCGCCTTAAGAAACAGTGTTTATTTGTAGTGCTAAAAAGAGCGTGAGAAATACGGATTGTAATTAGGAGTGAACAATTCAGTCTAGTTTAGATAAGGTGAGGCTCGTTTAATCTATACGTTACATAGTACTTTACATGAGATCTCATATCATCTTTAGGAGAAAGCGGGGCTAAAAGTGCCGCGGTAAGTTCTTCTGTTGAGTATAGGAAAGCAAGTAACAAACGGAGCGATTCGTATGTTTGTCGGGAAACGTTGAGACACTATGCCGTTGCAGAACCCGTTTTATAGTTGCTTCCATTATGGTAGAATAGTAGTTATGATATATATTATTAGATATATATTACGGAATAATATATTTTGGTTAATATTTTTTATTAACTGTTGATAGTACAAAAAAAAAATCACATATTTTGACAAACTAAAAACGCTCTTTTAGCGTGTGCAAACTGAGATTTCAACCGGCCCCGGGGGGGATAGCGGGTTAGTTGTTCCATTCCGATAGATCTCGTAAAAAATGTCTTAAGACAAGAAGTGGTAAGAAGTGGTGGAAGAAGTGGTGGTGGTGGTGTGGTAAGAAGACTGTATAACTATGCATGAAACAATATCACTATTCAGAAACGCCAATAATCATTCTTTAAATATGTGCGTAAGCCACACAATATAATACCTACACTATTTACATAGCTCAACTTTGTATTTTATGCGCTCTCCTCTACTTTCCTATCAGTTTGGTTATTTAGAGTAACTATTATTCTTTTTAGGGTTCCGTACCTCGAAAGGAAAAAACGGAACCCTTATAGGATCACTTTGTTGTCCCTCCGTCCTTTCGTCTGTCTGTCTGTCAAAACCCTTTTCTCAGGAACGCGTGGAGGTATCAAGCTGGAATTTATAAGAAATACTCAGGTCTACTGTCCCTTAAAGCTGTGCCAACACAATCAAAAGATGCAGCCGTTTATGCCACAAATTTCCGAAAATTTGCCACACTCGCAAGGCGATCATAATCTACAGGGTACTTCCCGTGAACTCAGAAACTTGAAATTTGGTACGAAGCAACGTCTTATAGCACAGATAAAGGAAAAATTGCGAAAACTGTAAATTTTTAGTTACATCATAATAAAACAAATATTTTTAATAATTTTAAACTTACTACCCCTTTCCTCATGAACGCGTAGAGGTATTAAATTGAAATTCATATCAAATACTCAGGTCTATAATACCTTTAAGCTGAAGTTTGTACGGAATCCTCGATGCGCGAGTCCGACTCGCACTGGGCGGTTTTTTTTTGTTTCTTTTTGATAAACCTTATTTTAAATATTTGCAGGCAAGTCACAATATAAAGCTGAGATAGAAGGAAAAGCAAATATTTCACAAAAAAACAATTCGCAATCACTAAAACCAATCTTATAAACGTTTCTAGACCGTCTGCAAATGTAAGTAGTATTTATTAGCAGTACTTTACGGCACCGCTTCGCTTAGTAAATGGCTCGCTATATTTATTGTTTCGGCGATAGGAAGGCGGTTAATTGGTGCAGGTAAACAAAATTAACACTGTTTTAAAACCTGTTTTAAATTAAGACGTTTAATGTTGGTAAGTTTCGTTTTATTTGGGGACTTCTACTTGGTTTTGTAAGACAATTAAGTAATTAAAGGACTTTTCAGTGCCTTTTTCCTTATTCGAATAAAATACCGACATTATTGTATTTGAGATGGGAGTTTAGAAGCTAAATAACAGCATTTTTCGTGTTGAAAGCCCTAGGGAATCCTGTTGCGTTTATAAAACAAGTCAAATAAAAAAAAATATCCCTGACTCATTTTTATTTTATAATACATAATTTATCTAGTCGTAGACAAGCTTCGATCGACAATCTATTGAACACGTAAATTTGACACAAAAACTTGGACAAATATAGCTCAGAACATTCTCGATAAAGTGGGTTATTGGATGACTCGCCAGAATTTAACTAAAAAAAAACTAAATTATAAAATTCGGGCGAATCGTCCACTAAATAATATTGGAGTGGTCGATTCGCCCACCGATAAAATAACTTCGGGCGAATCGACACAGAAAAATGAATATTTTTAATAGTGGACAATTCGCCCGATACGGGCGAGTTAAATTCGGGCGAGTCGTCCAATAACCCGATATAGTCACAAAAATAAAAAGCGAAGTGAAATCAAAATCGGTTCATCCGTTTAAGAGCTATGATTCGCCACAGCCAGATACACAAATACACCACATTGATATACACGTCAAACTTATAATACCCCTCCTTTTTCCATCGGGGGTTAAAAACCATTCAGATTCAGAACGATCTTCTTTGTCATATCGATATCGATGATACCAAATTATATGTGTTTCGACCAGAATATCCTTTACAGCCTTTGCGGACGATTCCCCTGAGTTCCGAGTTCAAAATGTTCTGAATTGTGGCAGATTATGACGTATAGAGTTCGGATGTAGTGCGTAAGCTTCCCTACAAGAAGTACAACGGCTACTTCGGAACCGAAATTTCACGGACACGGATCGAATGTTGTGCGTAACCGACCTTAGCATACATTTTCTATTTTCCAAGCACAAGAAATAGGTTGTTCCTAAAACAAACTTTTTCCTCTATTACCATTAATAATTTCCATGTCACAGCAAACTAAATCCAACACCATCGGACATCCGTCATCACAAAAACAAATCATGGCAAGGTAAAGTTTATTTCGATTCGTTTTTTTACGCCAATTTAGATTTCGGGCGGCGATAGGAGCAGTAGGAAGGCGCCCCCGAGCTCCCGATGAATGGGGGAAGGTTGTCAACGAATTACGATAACATAGCTTTATTAATTTTCTGTAGAGAATGTTTTTCTCTCGTTTAATCGTTGAATTCCGTAATTATTTTGTTGTTTTTGTTAATTATTAATGAATGAAATGATACCTTTGCTAAATAGGCTTTTTTTGTCAAATGGAACTAGGCTACAAATGTAGCTGGTTCAGTTAGTAGCAGTTTGATGAGAATTATTGAACAAGGCGTGCTATAGGAGAGCCAATTTACTTTTGTGCCATGATTTGTCAGACAATCATTTGTCTTTGAAAGAGGTAAAACAGTTTGGAAATCATCCAATGACTTTTGCTGACTGTCAACCGGAGGGCGCGCTAAAGTTTTATTGACTAAAACCCACCCGTGTTCCTTCAGTTGCTTGAGCCAGGGCCGCGGTAACTCTTTTTCAAATTTATCCGCGACCCAGTTTGCAGCAGCCTATAGGTATGAATCCCATATTCTAGCCACAAGCACTTTTAAAAAAAGTTGCCCCACACTAGGTATTTGTCCTGTATCGTGGATGCTTTTAAAAAACATAAACTCACAAACACAAACACCCAGATTCGGAAGAACTATCTGTAGACCATATAATCATTTGTTTCGGGTGGGAATCGAACTCACGACACGCAGTGCAGCAGTCGATAGCTCAACCCTTGCGCCAACCGTATCGTCAATGGTTCTACCTACATGGAATCAAACTGTCAAATATGTTTTTTTATGATAGGCTAGCGTTTGACCACTATCTCGTCTGATGTGGTCGACGGTGAAGCACGCTTGCCTAGAAGCAACCTATTTACTCTTGACTTAAAGGCCCCTAGGTTGTAGCTATCAGGAAACAAAGACTTCGGCAGGGAATTCCACTCCTTGGCTGTACGCATAATGAATGTATTCGCAAAACGCAAGTAATTAACTATCAAATTCAATAACAAAGCCATAAATTCAAAAAAAACTCACCAAGTGGAACTAGATAATTAATAGTGGGTTTACGGCAAGGGAAAGTCGCGGACAAACATGGCGTGTCGTTATTGCGGCATTGTGCCGAACAATGGTCGAACCGCAAGCTGTCAAAGCGTCACCGGCCGGAATAAGGACGCGCCTAGAGGTGAAAGTGTTGATCATGTTGTCATTGAGAAGAGAGAACATAGTTAATGATATGTAATTGTTTTAAATTCAAACAGGCTTGTCGAGCTTTTTGTTTGAACTTAACGGTTGGTTTTTGTTCTTTGAATGCGAGTAAACGATACATATTCATTAAGTTATATACGCGAAAATTTCAAACTACGCTTATTTCTTCTCTACAAGCTGAAAAAAAGAAAGAAACTGCTCATAGGTCATCAAAAAATTCGTCCGCATCGCTGTCAATGGACGATCTGCTCTAAAGACTGGTAACATAACCTCGATGCAAAAAAATTGTTGCCATATGAGATTTCTATCCCTTTTTAGGGTTTCGTACCCAAAGGGTAAAAACGGGACCTTATTACTAAGACTCCGCGGTCCGTCTGCCTGTCTGTCTATCTGTATGTCCGTCACCAGGCTGTATCTCATGAACCGTGATAGCTAGAAAGTTGAATTTTTCGCAGATGATGTATTTCTATTTCCGTTATAACAACAAATACTAAAAACAGAATAAAATTAATATTTAAGTGGGGCTACCATATAACAAAAGTGTTTTTTTTTTCATTTTTTTGATAATGGTACGGAACCCTTCGTGCGCGAGTCCGACTCGCACTTGGCCGGTTTTTTTATGCTGGAGTAGTCAAATAATCATGCGTAATATAATGAAGAGGCTGAATATATGACATAAGTAGCTTCTGCCTGCGGATTCGCCCACGTGAAAGTCGAAAATTATAATATATAAAAAGTATCCTTTGACAAATTTCATCCAGATCCGTTCAGCCGTTCTGGCGTGAAGATGTAACAAACATACACACTCACAAAATTTCGGCTTTTTAATATTAGTGTGATACGTACGACCTATGAGTAAATGTAAGTATAATGCGCAAGGCACGTGTTCGATAAAACTAAGAAATTTTCTTCCAACCAGAGCCACGGGTACACAAGGTAAGATATATTTCATTATATTGAAAGTGTTGACGAGAAGGATGATAGTGCGATATAAGTTTATCGGTATCTCATAAAATAACTTATGGATTCTAGCGGTGCCGCCGGTATCCCGATAACAGTTACCTGTATTCTTTTACAAACAAAATATGTTACGGCTTAGTAGTTTATTTTTGCAAACTTAACCACGTTAAGGGTTGTAATTGTATAAAAAGAAGGTAATGGTTACCTCCTTGCTTATTGTTCCAATGAGTTTACATTTTAAAAACCTTTGTGTAATTTTTTCTACATGGTTTTACCTCCAGACTTGAACAATGAACGGACATCTGTTCAAACGCTTGCTGAGTTTTAAAATAGTAAATCATAGGATATTTTACAACCAAAGAACAATGCCCCAAAAACATGAAGCATATCTGCATACATCTAATTTAAAGAAAGCTTTTACTGTAAAGATAAACGAAAATTCGCTGTTGGTAATTGGGGATCCATAAAAGTGTATTATTCTGAAGAAACTTGGGTCAGCATTGTCTATCGCAAAGCTTTTGTTGAGAATCTTGGAAAAGGTCACGTGAACTGAAGTGGAGTTGATTTCGATCACGCGGCTACGAGCCGTGGCTGGTCAGAATAACGAACGAGCAGTCGTGGATAAGTTTTTGAAATTGGAAGAGTTTCATGCGCTTCTTCGAACAAAAAGATTTGTGAAGTACCTGGTACCTGGTACCTAGGTATGGTGACCAAATCATGGGCATGATGAAAAGACTGAGCTTTCCTTGTTCAGGGAGAACGTGAATACAGTGTGTTTAATTTTGTGACCACACTGGGTACAGTTCAATCTATTCTCGATGTACATTATGATCCGAATAATATTAGGTCCTTACATATGAAATTGGCGTATTATAAAATCTGGCCTCTTTGAAATATATTACTATTTATGCCACGTTTTAAATATATTATATTTTAAGATATGCATCTAGATTACTCATACATATTATTTGTAAACTAAAATGCTCGCTATGCTCAGTATTAAAATTATAAATGCGCTTTAGATCTCTATCAGGCGAATATAATTGCAATTAGCAGCATGGCACTCGAGCTCCTGGTTTAAAACAATGTTGGACGTAAATAGCACGGATGTGTGGATGCTGGTCTGTGTGGGATGACGTTGATAGACCATTGTCTTTCTCTGTCTGTATCCTCCTAGGTTTAGGGAGAATTAGCAGCTGAGTTGAAGCGGTTGTCTGCTAAGTTAAAGTCGAAGGCTGCGACGAAATTTTGGAGACCCCAAATTCGTGTAGGAAAAGAGTGAGAGTGTCTTAATTTTTTCATTTGAAGCGTCTGAATGCTTTGGTTTCCCTTTATCATTACTTCCAAATTTTCACTATCTAAGAAGCAGGCACAGTAGATAAAAAGGCGTAAAATTGCTTTGTTTCTTTACATGATTTTAGAAGATAATATGTGGAAGTACGTAGATCCGATATCAAAAAAACCTTCTCCGGTACAAAGCTAAAGTATCGTCGGGTGTCAAAAGCTAAATTTATTCCTTGAAAAATGGATAGTATCTGTGAAGCTGCTGGAAAAAGCAAGTCACACTGTCATATCATTAAGTGAAAACGGGATAGCAAAGAAGTTTAGTAAGAGTAGAGATGAGGGGAGTGACCATTAAGCTTACCTTACTCTAAGAGCTTATTGTCACCTTATTATGACTTACATAAGCTTATTGTGACTTACATAAGGTACAATTTTGATCAATATTGAATCCCCAAATCCAAGCAAAGAATACAGCACCAGAAACCCAACAAAAGGAGAGAAAAATCTCAACAGAAAATGATACTAAAATCACAATTTCATTACCGTTACATTGATTCGTAGTTGAAGCACCATCTTGGATTACTTGTCTTATTTTTTGTGAGAAAAAATCTATTGTTGCTTCTCGAAAACCGGCAGAAAAGCTACCGCACGTTTTAATTATACAGAGGAAGGTAAATTAAAAAGCAGCCGGCCGTACCGATCGGCGCGTGGCTTGGTAAAGGAGGCTGTAGGCCTGGACAAGAGTGCACGCGACGGCGAGGCCGGGTGCGAGCGCGATTTGATAGCCACAGTGCATGGCCAGTTGTTGTAGCTGGCAAAAAAAGCTATATTGTGTCTCTGGTTTTGTTTTAACAAAAGGCGATCGCTAGTTATCGAAGCCGCTCCGCCACGACGCGCTAGTTAGACCAAAGTCAGTTTAGTACGGATGCAAATGGCAGTTTCATATTTCTTCTCTTCTCTAAATACATGGTATGAAACAATGTAGTTGTCGACCTCTGTCTGTTTCGTATATTATATACGCAACGAAATATAATATACGAATAGTTTTCACTAATAGACAGAGCGATAAACTAGAAAGATTTGAGAATATAATTTGACTTGTGGAAATCCGGGGCGGGTCCCTAGTGTTTGATATTTCGCAGCCCGCCTCATCACCCGCGCAAGCTCCTCACCCTGTCCGCGGTCGTAAACCCGGACTCATCTCACTTAATGTTTGCTTTTTGCCAGCTTTTGTGCAAACAATTGAACGCGTAGGTAAACAAAAGATTTCATGTGTTGTCGCTGTTCGGACGCACGATACTAATGTCGGATGTGTTATGATAGCAATAAGGGGTTGTTTTGGTTTGAGGGGTTTCTGTGAGAATTAGGTTTTGATAAGATTTTATTTTTTAACTTTAACTTGCCTTGTCAGTTAGTTAGATAAACCGCCGCCATATCTATGAGTGAACGATGTTATGCCTTCCTTGTCTTACCCTTGATACATTGTATGTGTTCGAAAAGGTTAGCAATAGAGTAGGATTTATATTTCGCTCTTTTTTTTATTTTTCTCCGCGACCTTATAAGGTGCGTCAGCGGTTGCCCTTTTTTTGTTGCCATCCACAAAAGGTCGATTAGCACCTAAAAGGATAAGGGTAAAGGGTAGGTATCTTGCAACTGAATTTTAGAACAGGTCCTAACCGATTGAGTTGAAATTTTATGTTCAAACGTTTTATATAAATTGTTAGTAGTTTTAATAAACGTTTTGTATATGGTTTGGATGACAATGCAAAATATTAAAAATATTTTATAAAAGTTAAATAAAAGGATTTATGACCTTTACGTCCAGTCTCGCCACGTCGAGTCGCCGCCACGTCTACTTGTCGTTTAAGCCAATTTTTGAATTATTTTTACTTAATAATTTATTTCTAATCAGTTTATTTACTAATCTCAAACAGGGTAATCAAGGTTAAGGTGTGTTTAACGATACTCTACGAAAACTGCACTATTTTTGTTGAAGACAAGATAGCTAGGCAAGATAGCATAAAGCTCGGGAAAAGAAAGCTGATTTCTAGAGGTGGATCTTTTATAAGTTTTGACGGCTTTGATTACGTCTGATGTGACCAGTAACGGATATTTTATTATAAAATTAAATACATAGATAGATAAATCATTTATTTAGTGCACACAAAAGACACAGCACAACATACAAAATCTTAATTAAATTAATACAATTTACAAGTAAGTATCAGTCTACCTATATGTGTATTTTTTCCTGCATAATTGAGCATTTTTATTCCTGTATAACAATTCGTATACACATTATTACACATACCTATTCAATTGTTTTGTTTCCGTGTATTTCTTTTAAAGTAAGTTTTAGAACCATTAAATGTTCCTGTGTTTGGTTGTTATCGTTCAGAATACAAACCGCATTGTATTGAAAACCGCATGATAGACCACAAAACGCAGTTTGCGTCAATCGGTTAGGTATGGCTTGTTTTCATATAATAATGGAAGTTATTGGAAAAACTGTTTAAATAAACCTAACAGGGTGCTCAATAATCCGCAATTTCATTTACCTAAAGGTGAATTAGCTCAGTCTTTCATAATTTTTGATGTATGATGAAGAAATCGTTATTTAAATATAAACCTAGTTGGATACTAAAATTAGTTCAATAGACTAGCGCAATTATTTATACTAGCTTCTGCCAGTGGCTTCGCCCGCGTGAATGTCGAAAATTATCCCAAGTGACCATATTACCGGGATAAAAAGTACCATATGTGCTATTACAGACTATGATCTATCTCTGTGCCAAATTTCATCCAGATCCGTCCAGCCGTTTAAGCGTAAAGAAGTAACAAACATACAAACACACACAAACATTCACAAACTTTCATCTTTATAATAATTAAGTGTGCTAAAGACATCCGAGCTTCTGTGATGTGTTATCAATCAAGTATAAACTATGTCGAAAAGTGCAATTAAAATAGACTATTCAATAGAAATAGGGACCTATCAGTGCTTTTCATATTAATCTTAGCACTCAATTAAAATTGACAGTAAATTCAATCTCAATTTCCAAACACTCACGTGAATGAAGATAACGGCGCGGCAGCTGTGTTTCAAGCGCCAATCTCCGGACCCACCCTAGCGGGATATGCGAAGGAATTGGGGAATAATTTATTGCCCAATTAGTCGACCCTCGGTACCCAGAAAAAATATGAAAATCAGACCTTAACTGAACCGATAATTGCTTATTTACCAAGACCCCCACAACTGGCCCGAACGTGACGTACCTAAGAATTTTCATCGATATTTTATGAGAATTCTTAATTAAAAATACATTGTTTACACACCGCTTTACGTGACTCTGTCATAACCATATTAATTATTTGTATACCAATAACTTCGGAACTGTTAAATTAATTTTGATTTAGTCAAATGGGAATTTAATTTGCTAATTATCTTCTGTTGACAAATTAATATTGAATGGAATTGAGCGGCTAATTTATATTGAAATTATTGTGGAGTGTTCGGGTGTACTGAAATGTGTTTGTTTTGGTTTAGTGGTCGTTTAAACGCTTATGGTGGGCTATATTAGGTTGTAATGATGTTGGGATATTGACAGCTAATACGTCACTATTTGTTACTCCAATCTTCTATCTATATAAATAAAAAGAAAAGTACTGACTGACTAACTGACTCATCAACGCCCAGCCCAAACTCTTAGACCTAGAAAGCTGACATTTTGCACAAAGGTTTCCTTTATAATGTAGACAAGGAATAAGGAAGGATTTTTCGAAATTCAACTCCTAAGGGAGTTAAATTGGGGATGAAACTTTGTTTGAAACTCTGTCATTTTAAATGAATGAAATATGGCATTTAGCCTCTAAATATAAAATAAATTATTTCATTTTAAGGATTTTTTTTGTATTACATCCCTTAAAGGGGTAAAAAAGGTGTTAAAGTTTGTAAGAAAAATAAATTGTTTATCATCAAAATTACTGGCAACTTAGTATTTCTGCTCTTCAATAAAATTAAAAAAAACGTACATAAGCATTTTTTGAATTTCATCCCTAACCTAACGGGTAATGTAATTTTTATAAATCGATAAAATAACAATTTGAGCAAATTTTGTACGAGAACAAAGACGCGGGCGGAAATCTATGTTTGGATAATAATTTGCAATATCCCGCCAGAACTGCAAAAAAAGAAACAGCCAAAATCGTGTAGTCCACGCAGGCGAAGCTGCGGGCGGAAAGCTAGTAATGTCATAAAACAACACATTAGTATCACAATCATCACTCCTTCTTCCTTTTTGTGTGAGACTGGGGCTACCACTGGAGTCCCAGTTAATTAAGCCGCCTCTGGGAACCCCACAGGCTTCCGACTTGGATATTTCAGACTTACTATATAAGTCCAGGTTTCCTCACTATGTTTTCCTGCACCGTTGCCTTTGTTGTCCAATATAAACTTAGAAAGTACATATGAATCATCACTAAAACTTCGTATCTAAAAAGAGCCAATATTTTACATCCAATCTTGTTTAGATAAGTCGGATAACGAGAAGCTAAAAATGTTTACATAGTATAATGTGACATCGATAACACGATATTCGTTTATTATGTGCTAAAGAAAAAGGTTTCCGATGTCGAAAATTCTCCGAAAACAGTACTTATCTCTCCGATATTTATCTCTAGAAAAAAAAAACAACATTCTATGAATTCAAAACGTTTTGTTTTTCTATCGATACAGAAGTTACGAGATAGCGAAGATAGAATTTATGTTTCACGGAGCTTAGATTAAGAGCGGAAAGAAATTTTACTGGAGAAAGTGACGTGACTTAAAATACTTTCTTATTTATCCAATTAATGAGGTTCGGATCAGTCTGTTTAGCTACAGACAGTTGGTTTAATTACCGACAAATTATTGTTAGAGAATGTGCCAGTAACGATTGGGAGTGGTAATTATGTGTTCTATAGATAAGTTATAGTTATCTGTGATAATTTGTCGTAATATTTAATTGATATTCTAGTAGGTCTTTTGAATGTTTCCTGTTTAGCGTTCTAAGTGATCACGTATTCTTAGAAGGCACTGCGTTTTTTTAAACAGAGCGGTAGCGAGATATGAATAAAAACACCGGGACCGGTTGAGTTTTTAGCGTATTAGAGATTTGAGTTCCGTCTTGTAACACTTTTGAAAATAAGTACCTAAGTATAGGTGCGTTATTCTTCCACCGACCAGATCTAAGAATTTTCCTTCGCCGTTGTTAGTTCATTTCACTCAATCTTGTCAAATTCCTTCATACTCTCAATCCCATTCATGCTCAAGGCGGGGCATGAATGAAAACAGGAATAAAACACCACATTACCCGGCCGGGCTTCCTCAAAACGGCCGTCAGTCATCCCTTCAAGCGATTCGTAACGACGGAACCTCATCATTCCCTTTACGGATCTTCACTCAATCACATTGTTATCAGATTTAACTAGCCAACTATCAAAGCTTATCGAATCATACATTTTTTCACTTGGTGGGAAATGTAAAGTTGAGTAATTTTTGTGTAAAATATATTGTTGAGTAACTTTTGTGTAAAATATATTGTTGTGTAAAGTGTACCTATTTTTTTGTGTAAAATTTGATATTGCTTATTTTTTGTTAAAAATATATTCTTCTGTAATTTCTGCGTAAAATATATTGTTGAGTAATTGTTGTGTAAAATATTATGTTGCATAATTTTTGTGACAAATATATTGATGTTTAATTTTTGTTAAATTATATTCTTGTGCAATTTCTTTGTAAAATATATTGATTTGTAATATGTAATGTTGTGTAATTTTTTGTGCAAAATATTATGTTCAAATCGAGTAGATTTTATGTGTTTTTAATGTGTCAATGTAACTGATATAAAAAACAAAATATCTCGTTGTATTTTTCAAATATAAAAAGAAACACAAGTCCTATGTAAATATATAATTTTAGAACCCATTAACGTCAGATACTCAGCCATATTTTACGGCCTTTATCAGATAACAAAAAAGCTTTAAAAGATGTCACATTATTGGACAAAACTTTACTTGATAATATCGTCTCGTTAATTTATCAACAGAACGACTAGTGTTGTGCTAACCAGTCTTATCGATAACCACAACAAAAAGACATCTTAAGGCCAAGATCTATATTAAAAAGTTCTAAATCTCGTCGCAATCTCATTTCAATGACAATCAATGTCAAATAAGAGATAATTATGTTTGACAGATTGAGTTTAATATTAGAACGCGATCGTTATTCAATCAAAATACGGGGACGGCCCTTCTTATCTCAATAGCAACCTGCAAAATAGTAATGAAACTGTCAGTTGTCATTCGACATCCTTCCTCGAAATTATAATCGATATTAAAACAGTCGACTCACACGTAAACATGGCGTACGATGAACGATCAGACGGCTGGCCTCTGGCCTCCCGCTGTGTTTTGCTCCTGTCTCAACTGGGTCAAGGCATATCGTACTGGTGACAATAAAACTTTTTATTACCGGTATGTAAGTCGCTCGGTCGACAGATTTCAATCATTCCTTCTTTAAATTGTTTTACTTGACATGTATGGCAAATTGTAATTGTCGATGTAATTATCTGCAGTACTGAATTATTGAGAAAACTGTGTCTTAAAAAAGAAAGTCGTTTTTTTTTCGTACATTTTAATTATGACTCAGAAAGTAAAAACCACGTGCAGTAGCCAGCTTATACGTCCAAAAAATGTGTGATTAATTTCATGACTGTAGAGAAACAACATGTTTTTTTAATAATGTCATCCGTTATAAAAATAGTTACTAAAGTGACCGATCCATTATCGGAAATGTCGATCAATTTGTCGATGATGTAGCCGCATCTACAATAAAGATCGACTTTATCGAAGATATAAAAAGAAATGCAATTTGTGTCGCACTTGTCAATAGGGACTTTTTTTTCTGTCTGTCTGATATCTTCTTGTTTATGGTAGGTACTTACTATTCTAAAATAAGACTCGTTATTTTTATAAATGCTTGCCTACGTGACTGTAAAAAGGTCGAAGTCTGTCTTTTCTTGGTAAACAACTGCTAGAAGTACCTACCTACATAATAACAATAATTGTATATTCATTATACTCATTGGTAAACAAATACCTAATGATTAAATCTAATTGAATGCCCAGATTTTTCAAAATTTCGTCAAATCTGAATGGTTAAAAATAAAATTTAAGAAGGTACAAAAACATTTGGTCTTGACAAGATTGTTTTCTTGTAAATCAAAATCATTTGATTACCTCGTTTAAATATCACTTCTTTCTTTATTTAAATTAAACTCCCCAAGTTAAATAAGTTCGTTATTAAGCTCGATGAGGAAACGAATAAAGTTATGTTAGCATCTGAAATTCGGCAGAAATCCAAGAAAGTTGGATGTGATTCGCCAACTCGGGCCCCTAAACTTATCAAAGTGATTTGGCAAAGTTTGCGTGAATTCTTTGAAGATGCTTTCAATCGAATATGTATAGGAATGTGTATGGAACTGAGATTTTTTCAATAACATTGATGAATATTTAGGATTTCTGATTTTACTTGGAAAGATAGATGAAGTCGCTAAGTTAGATTCCAGTTTCCAAAGTACAATAAAGTTCGATCGCCAGACTGGCTTCTGTATCGTTTGTTTTAGATGCCACAACAATAAAACTGTGGTCCCGCTAAGCCACTATTTAGTTGTTGTGACTCGAAAGTAGTATCGGGGTTAAGCTTTAAACTAGTATCAACGCGAGGTGTATTACTCTGAAAGCTCGCATCTTCAGAGATCACAATACTGACTTGTTGCTGGCTCTTTGCCTACTCCTTCTACAATAAGTTTTCTTTGAGTTGACTCCAACTTGCACGTTGACAAACAGAAGCTTTCATTCCCTAAACGATAATGAAAAGATGACTGTTCTTTTATTCATACAATACTCAGAATCGATACGTGAACATGAGCGGTTTTAAATCTTCCTTCATAAACTTAATATCAATATTTCACAACACGTTAACTTCGTATTTTTTCAATTTATTTCGTGGCAGCAGTTTACGGTTGGATTGTTTTGGCGAACATTCGATTATTTGTGTACACACGCCCACGCTGCGGCCAATCACATCTAAAATATTTGTTTCGAATACACTGGGCTGAAGCTAATCTCTTCTGAATACTCTGATCCCTACATCACAAACGTTTGAATCGGGACCATTTGTTGTGATACGTGTGTTGTCATTTTTATGAATAAGTAATACAATTGATTGATGTTGAACAAATGGGTTTGAATGTTAAGAAGAAAAATGCGTTTCACCGTAAAAGGAGGTACTTAGACATTGTGAATATTGAAGGCAATTGTGAGTGGTCTGACAATCTTTTGAAACGGGACCGTTTGAGCTTTGTATAGACATACATATGAACATTTAATAAGAGCCGTTATAGAAAGTGGTTCACAAAATTTAAGTTGATATTTATTTTATAAAACAGAAATTGATTTCAATCGAGAAGTCTGGGGCCAAACATTCTCACAACTTGCTTTTCTTGTTAGAGGTTCTTAAATAGCTGGACAACAAGATGTACAATACTTATTAATTGAAACATGCTTAGTTATTCTGGACAAATAAAGGGTATTTGTATTGTACCTACGCGTTCCGATGCTACGAGCTTTTCACCGTCGGGGTGAGAGAAAAGCTGCTCTATCATAAACATAATAGATTTTAAAACAAAATAAAACATACGAAATCAATATTTCTACTCAATAACAATTCGAGACTGTTACGCCCATTGGTTCAGCAAATTTAGCAGATCCGCCGATAGATGACAGCACTCGTAAATATTTTGACAGCACAGCTGCCGTTTGAATGCAAATGGACGATAATGCGATTTGCATCGGTTACAAATCACATGATAGCTCCGTGCTCATCAAAACGTAAGGAAGCTCCAGTTAACTGGAATTATGCAGTAGACTAGATAGAGTGCCGTAATGTTTACTGGTGCGGCTGTAATAGTTGTGTACTGTCTGTCTTTTGTGGGTCAAAGCTTCGTTTACACGTTTTAGTCAAGTTTGTGTTGAGTAATAAAATGCTACAAGCATTGTTGTAATTTTTTTTAAATCAAATCTGCACACGCTCTTATTTATTGAAACTCTAGGCACTAATAAAAATTGTTGTTCAAAGGCGGCCTTAACTCCTTAAGCATTTTCTACCTCTTGAAAATACGTGCAATTTTAAAGAAAGACAAATAGTAACAGCAGCAGTTTATTTTAAACTACGCTTAGTAAATGAGGCTTCAATTAGGCAAGGTTGTGCAACCCAATATTTGCTACGAATAATAAAAGCGTTGTCACATTGGTCACGTGCCTTTAAGGTAAATTACGGTGGCACATTTTTCACTGAGTTGATTTTTTCTCTTAAAGTTAAATTTACTCTCGAATATTGCTTTAGTGGCATTCAAGTCAAAACTAAGGTCAAGAGTATCCAGCTCAATAGCTCGTCTGTCGTCTTTACCCAACTTAGTATCTGTATCACTGAAGTGTAACTTTGGCGTCTGGTGCGTTACAATGTAGCTTTCCTCGTTAGACTCTAGCTTACAATTGAAATGATACGAGTACGATAGAATAAAACGTAAGTATTGGATAAAGTTGTACTTACGTATATGGTTAACTGTGAGAAGAAGACTTGAAACTTGACAAAAGAAAGTTACTATCGTTTTTCTAATCACAGAAGCTGCCGTCTGAAACATTTTTCTAGAGATAGGAAAAATCTGCCACCCTTTTGCTTGAGTATAATCATTCTTCGCTCACTTCTTATTACAATTTGTAGCAAATCACGAAAATAACAAAAATGTATGTCTATTTCACCCGGGTCTATATACTCTGGTTTATATAAGAACGATAACTTTTGCCTTGTGTCCGTTTTATTTATCTAAAAGATTGTGTCAATTTTCTTAACTCACATAATAGTGAGAATACATTCTGGGTTAGAAGCTAATGTATTCTGGTAGTACGATTTGCTCAAAAGGTGTATAAAAGACCAAATCCGTAAAATCTCAGTAGATATTTTCGAGATTAGAAAGAGTTACTCAAGATAGCAACGCAAACTCGAGCTACTTCTTCTAAAAATTTTTCGATGGCCGAATCACAGCCAGAATTTTCTAATAAACTCTCGTTAAAGTTTCGCTGTATAGTCACGCTAGAGATTTTTATACTCTGCGTTTATTCCGGCTAAGTAACCTTGTAGCAAATATCCTTTGGGATATAAAGCGTACCATTGAATGTGGGGAATTGCCCATTACGTCATCACTGAGCTACTGAGTCTTCTATCCTTTCAGACCAGTGTTCCATGTTTAAATTAAAGACAAGATGACGTCAATAAACTTTTTATAGAGTACCAGTGTTACGACGCTTCATAATTACGACGTATAGAGCTTTCTCATCGTTGAGTCGTGACAGATTTCCATAAGCAGTGCAGCGGATGGCAACACACTCGTAGACGAACGAAAACCTCCATTTAAACACATAAATAAGTAGGCTAATGATGTAGAAAATGTAGATGTGTTCATTATGTTTTAAACGCTTAGGGCAGCCATTTAAATTCAATGAGTTACTCCAATAAACCTAGTTGATGTTTAGCTTGATAGATTTATTCGTCAAATAGAGTATTTTACATGTAAATACGAACGTGTTAAAGTTAAATAATAACCTGAATCGTTTTCATAGAATATTCGACGAGTATTTTCCGGAAACGCGCAACAGTTTATTTATTTAAGCTGAAATTGTATTACATTAAGTCCGTCCATTCATTGGGTGACCTCATAGCATTATTTACAAACAAAGAAGCACAATAACACCCGTGCACGGATGTATCCAATTTTCCTTGTAACGATATACTCGTGAACTGTGTACCAGGAGCACAAAGATCATAGGAAGCACTGCAATAAGCGTAAACCATATTCATTTGCGATTAATTGAGACGTGTCGAGACAACGGCCGGAAAACATACGTCACTACTCTCTATCATCCAGACAATAAGGTTCATTTCTCTATCTCCAATTCTCGCTAGGGTTGTGCGATGCTATCGGCGACTAGAACAACAACTGTTAGCTTGTTCTCACGCCCTGTTTGTGGCTTTCAAAGCCCTGCTGTTGGCAAATATATATTCAATAAATGTTTTGACAGTCTCTGATTGATCGGAATTTCGCACAGTTTGGCAATGTTTCCGTTTTAAACAACTTTATTTCGGTTTAAAATACGTTTATATTCGTAATTCCTGTGAATCCTTTTGTGTTCTGTGCGTTGTCATTTAACGTCGAGTTTATTTTATTTCTAGTGTTTATTGTCAGTGTGGTGCATTGCTTGGATAGTGTTCACTTTGTGGTCTGAATTGTGTTGGAGACGGTTCAAGTGCGGAAAAAATACATTGTGAAGTAAATACTTACATATCAATTTTAAGTTGCCTAACTAGAGCTAAGGTTTAGAACTATTCTCATAAATTACTATAGGCTCTATTACCCACACACAATTCTCACAAACAAAATATCAGGCTGAAGAAAATACTAGTAACATACTTTGCAAAAAGTAAAATGCTCTAATCTAAATTCTACAACCAACACACAGGTGAGAAGATTCCGCGCGCAGTTGACACAATAAACATCACTAATATCCTCTACTTAGAACAGTTTGCACAAATAGTGGCTTGTCAAGCTCCAGTTATGTTACTTTACGTAGCTGAGCAACTCAGCTGTGAGCAACATTCTCCCCAGTTGATTCTAAACGACGTTTCCTGTGAAAAGGCGGATAACTTACTCCACTGTGCTTTTCTTTTCAGTTAAAGCTGTAGTTTACGAGTGGGTTGTCTTTGCTGGTTAGTCTGTTTAAAGTGTTGGTGATCTTGTAGTGTTAAAGAGTTGTAGTAGACTTGATAAGCGAAGAATTATCACACTAATATTATAAAGGCGAAAGTTTGTGAGTATGTGTGTTTGTTACTTCTTCACGCTCAAACGGCTGGACGGATCTGGATGTAATTTGGCGCAGAGATAGATTATAGTCTGGAATAGCACATAGGATACTTTTTATCCCGGGAATATGTTTCCTTGGGATAATTTTCGACATTCACGCGGGTGAAGCCGCTGGCAGAAGCTAGTGCTAGAAAAAATTATATTATCATAAGGCTTTACGAGATCAGAGTTACTAGCTTGCTTGCTTTTATCAGTAATTAATGGTATAATTATCTGAATATGTTCTTCTTTGTCCAACCCTCTTCTCAGTTTAGCTGGGGTCGGGTCTGCTTGTACATCCGCACCAGAGAGCTCTGTTCTGGATTGTCTGAGTGCTCAGGTTCTCTCTCAGGACCCCTTTTTGCATGCTAGACCACCAGGTGGCGGGCAGTCTTCCACTGCCTCGCGATTGGTCGGAGATATTTAGGTCCTTTATGATATGGTTATCATCTCCACGTCTCAGGATGTGGGCGTACCAGCGCAGTCTGCTTTATTTGACCTTTTCGCTAATAGGTAAACGAAAAACGGACACACGGGTACTTTATTTTTATCCTAATTGCATTCATTCACATTAACTCTATTAACATCGTATTTAATAGTTGAACAATTTTGTATTTTTTTATATTAGGATGAATGCAAATCAAAAGAAATGCGTAAGAATGATTCCCATATACATAAAACAAATTCATTTTCTTTCCCTGACGTACGACTAGAACCAACAAAAAATAAATAAGAACGTGTGTACAAAATAATTTTCCTAGCAACATCTGGCAAAGCTCAACCCTGGAACGTCAGACTAGTATAATTGAGGCACAAAGATGACTGTTATCTGTAGTCTAAGGCACCGGCAGGCACTCCATTCAGCCTGCTCAAGTACTAAGTTGACGTACTATGTTGTACTTACTTGAATAAACTTATTTAGTTTCAAGGAACGTGGTACTTACTTAGTAAGTTAGCAGTTAGTGTTCTATTAGTTGGACGGGTTTGCATCCGGAAATGAAGTTTAATTTCAAGTTTGGTTTTTGTTCTGATTTGCTATATTAATTGGGTTCTTTTTCGTATATTTTCTTCACATCACATCATCAGCCTATTAAAGTTCCCACTGCTGGGACACAGGTCTCCTGTTTGTGAGAGGGGGTATATTTTCTTGTATGATTAATATCTAATGTAATAATAGTACAGCTAATAGACACAAGGATACATAATGCAGTGATGTGATCTCCCTCTTGTGACGAAATTAAGACAGGATCATTAATTGTTGTCCTCACAATAACCCTTGTCTTACACTTAAGGGGAAGGCCAATCTGTAGCAGTGTCGACATCTAGGGGTTAATACGCTATGGGAATAATGATTCGATGTATCATTAGAAGATGTGTTCGTATTGCGCCGCAATTGTATGATATACATAAATATTTTCATATTATTTCCCCATAAAACGGTTACGTAAGTATTTTTATCTACACTCACAACGTAATGTTCCAAATACGAATTCGAAAAATATTGTCTAAACACGTACTTTATGTTCGTAGACAGATAAAATTAAAAAAAAACCATTATAGTTCAACATTTTACTTCGATTTTCAAACAACTGCATCATAAAATAACTTTTTAATTTTTATAGCACACTTTTACTTTTTAATTTATTGGCGCTTATGGGCTCATTGAAGTACTGTCATTGTCTAAGGAGGCGCGCGCTGCGCAGTCATGCGCAATGAGAATCTAAATTGCCCGCCATACCAAATATTTTTCCATTTCTACTTTTGTTTTATTGCAACTGTATGAGTGAAGATAAAGTAGTGTATGCAATAGCATATAATTAGGTATTAAAACACTCGCGTAATATTATTATCAAATTCGGCTTCGCCTCATTTGATAAACCTACGCTCGTGTTTTAATAACCCCTATTATATGACCATTGCATAAACTACTATTATCTACATTGACAACGTAATGTTCCAAATATGAATTAAAAAATATTGTATAAACACGTACTTTATATTCGTGGATAGGTAAAATTAAAAAAAAATATCATTACAGTGCAACATTTTCCTTCGATTTTTAAACAACTGCATCATAAAATAACTTTTTAATTTTTATAGCACACTTTTACTTTTTAATTTATTGACGCTTATGGGCTCATTGAAGTACTGTCATTGTCTAAGGAGGCACGCGTGCGCAGTCATGTGCAATGAGAATCTAAATTGCCCGCCATACCAAATATTTTCTCCGTTTCCACTTTTGTTTAATTGCAACTGTATGAGTGAAGATAAATTAGTGTATGCAATGGCTTATAATTAGGTATTAAAACACTCGCGTAATATTATTATCACATTCGGCTTAGCCTCATGTGATAAACCTACGCTCGTGTTTTAATAACCCCTATTATATGTCCATTGCATAAACTACTATTTTGTAAACAGAAATATGTTTTCAAGTGTGGTTGTTTTTATTACTTTTTATAAAAACTTTATAGACGCGACGGAAGATCGTCAGTGAGCCTTTGTTTTACTTTACAACAAAAACTAAAAGGACTGAGGTAGGATATAGCCATTTCAAGCAAAAGTGCGTATTTTACGAGAGAGTGCAAGGTTTTCCTGCCTTTTCAACCGAGAGTTTATGATTTGCTTAAGTAAATTATTTAGAAAAACATGGCGCAAAAGGGAATACGTAAATAAATTAGCCGTTTCGCCCTACAAATCGTTTATATTTACATACGCAATTGTACACGTACTAAATGTAATTCAGTAGCAAAGACAAATTC
The DNA here is from genome assembly GCA_945859665.1 of Anorthoa munda. Taxonomy (NCBI): domain Eukaryota; kingdom Metazoa; phylum Arthropoda; class Insecta; order Lepidoptera; family Noctuidae; genus Anorthoa; species Anorthoa munda. The sequence continues at coordinate 14,607,181 of OX243910.1, forward strand.
CCTAAAACGCAAAACCAACCCTCATCCAAACAATATGAAACGGCAAAAACAGGAAACAGAACGTTTACAGGATTGTCGGTGTATAAAAAGCGATTTTCTACATAGTCGGGTTGGCGGCGTAATGGGGCGCTTGCTCTCTCCAAATAAATTACCACCCAGATTGACCTAGAAAGCTTCTGGCTGTGCGGAACAATGATCTCCACTACGTTCGATAAAATCTGTTGATTTATTTACGGTTCCCTATGAAAAATACTGCGAAACGGACTCGTTGTGGGCGATAATCGTTTGTTTCGTGTGCCCCTTTTGTTTGCTTGACACTAATCTTCTGTCTACTTTACAGTTCGTAGAATGTCTCAGAGATGGGGACAGCGATTCCGACGCGAATTATACTGTCGTACGGAAATTAAATAAGTATAAATACGATCGCTCGTGGCTAAATAATAACAGCCGCACAGGTCGATCTTCAAGGTTAAGCAACGCTTGACGAGGTTGGTCCGTGGATGGGTGACCATTTCAACATACCGCGATTCCTCCGTGCCTCGGAAAGCACGTTAAGCCGTTGGTCCCGGCTGTCATTTGAGGATCTTTGATAGTCGTAACGGGTAGTCAGAAGCCTTAGATCTGACACCAGTCTTGCCAAGGGGTATCGTGTTACCCAGTTACTGGGTTGTGGAGGTCTGATAGGCAGTCGCTCCATGTAAAACACTGGTACTCAGCTGAATCCGGTAAGACTGGAAGCCGAACCCAACAATAATTGGGAAAAAGGCTAGGCAGATGATGATAAATAGGATCGAGGAGAATTTAGCCAATTTGCACTAATATAAGAAAGCTAAACTTTATGATTAATTGCGATTTGCGACCTATAAACTAATATTGTTGTCATATAAAAGTTATCAAATGCTGGCACACGTTCAACTGCGTTTTAAAAACTTTTTCACGGTATAAACTACAAAGCCAATAAATTCGAGTAAAAACTCGGATGTAACCGTTTAGTTATTTCTGTATCAATATTTAAGTAACTCTGTTTTAATTTTAGTTATTTGTAGCGTTGAATTTAATTCCAAATGCGTTGCGTGACGCAATTTTCTCGTGTATGGATGTCGGCGTGAAATATTTAGTAGTTTTGTCGTCTATATGGAAATAACAGCTGAGATATTTCTTGGCTTTCTGAGTCCTTGGAATCACAAAAGGAAACTTGGTGCGCTAATTTCGTGAAACATATCGAGTAGGTTTTCATTATGGTCTAGGGATAAAAGGAAAAACGTTAGATGTTTATTTTGCCGGGTAGTTGTGACTTACTAAGGCGGGCTCGGGAAAATGAACCAATCAGGTTAGTATAATGGATTGCTAGCAGCTAGGTAAGTACGTTATTCATCCGAGGGTTGGCTTACGAGTTATCATCCTTCATGATTGTGCACTACTCACTACACCGACTTTTAATCGTTCATCATAAATCGTAAAATCGTAGTTTTAATCGATATCGTTTTTAACCCCCGACAGAAAAAGAGTGGTGTTACAAGTTTGACGTGTGTTGCTGTGTATCTGTGTGTCCGTCTGTGGCATCATAGCGCTTAAACGGATGAACCGATTTTGATTTTGTTTGAAAGGTGACTTTGTCGAGAGTGTTCTTAGCTATGTTTGAATGAAATCGGTTTAGCCGTTCAAAAGTTATTCGCATTTTACTCTTTGAATCTGGATTTTTCCGCAAGATATCGTGTCATTATTACGTGTTTCGATAGATTGTCGATTGAAGCGTGTCTTTTACTAGGTATATTATATGTAGTTTAAAAAGCATGAAATAAAAATCAAAAGCCGGTTTTTTTAAATTTGTAATTTTATCTTTTTAGAGAAAATTAAGAGCGTCCTAGCATCCAGTCTATAAGTTAAATTATCTACTGATATTCATCAAATCTTAATTTAGCACTGATATAGATTATAATGGTCGGAATAGCTCATAGGCTATTTTTCATCCCGGTATAATATTCCCTTGGGATAAGAAAATACTTTTCACGCGGGCGAAGCCGCTAGCAGAAGCTAGTATATAATATATTCGCATAATGCTTTTGTAAATTGTATTATACATATTCATAGAGGGGCACTGATTTCTAAGAAGCAGGTTTCTGCCTAGTTAAGAAGTCAGGGTTTCTGTTTGTAATTTTAGCTTTATTTCGCAGATCCACTTAAAACCGTTTTGTAAGGCTTTGGTGAATAAATTTAATTTATCCATTTTGCATTGAAGAACAACTTTACCAAGTAAAGTCCAATATCATCCAACAGCCAGCCACATAGCTGATTAGATTGACACGTTGATAAAAGCTACAATAGGTCAATGAATAATTTAATCAATCGATTGAATATCTAATTTGAATCAATATTCCGTATCAATTACATCATTATCTTAAACGTTATCATTATTGATCTACTAACTGCTTGTAACGATAATCGTAAAGAGACACCTGATGCGGAGCGAGCATGGGCGTACCTAAGACATTTGTGACAAGACATGATAAATATGTCATGTCTTACAATTTGTCTTAAATGCTAGCACGGGTCAAACATGTGACATATTTAAAAGGCGCGACATGCCTTTCTTGTGCTGCCCGGCGAGCAAGGCCTACAGTGACATGGCTTGAGTCACACATTTCATCGCAGTTTGGGCGTTAAAACCATTTTGTCTTAAATACTAGCACCGGCGGCGTGATAAAAGTGTGACTTAGGCCATGTCACAGTAGGCCGTGCTCGCCGGGCTGCTGTCTTTAATAAAAAATCAAGTAAGACAGGGCTATATCAAAAGCATCGACATATAATACAGTAGGGGTCACCAATTACTTTAATTTGGGGTCCGTTTCTTAAAAATAATATGACCGTCGCAGTCCGTAAGGTTTAAAGCTACCCTCATCCCCCCATTTACAAAGTCACGTGTATTTACTTTTAAAATTGAAACTCTTGAAAAGAAACTTCTGTAATTTTGTGTTTTCTTGACAATACTTAATTTGCATCTGGTGAGTAGCCGACAACATTTGCAGCTTCATTTCTCCATTTACCAGGATACTGAGAGTAATTTAACTGTTGCTGATGATTACGTACTCATGTAACACAAGTAAATTATATTGTACTGTTTACTGAAGGTCCACACAAAATAGGTCGGCGGTCCGGATTATGACCGCGGTCTTTCATTTGGTGACCCCTGTAATAGAGCTTGTTGATCGATAAACGATATGAAACCGGTATTTCTATTAAGAAAATCTACGGCCAGTCTGCTTAACCTTTGCTTTAGTTAAGGATAGCTTCCAGACTAAGCGGATGCAGTTGAATACCGCTGTATTTTACGCGACTGCCTATCGGACCTCTACATCCAGGAACTAGGTAACACGATACTTCTTGGCAAAACTGATGTCCAATTTTGCTTCTGAATTCGAGAAACGACTGTCAAAGATTACAAATTTTAATGACAACCAGGACTAACGGCTTTACATGCTCTCCGACTCCGAGGTACGGAGGTATCTCGGTATGTACTGATTGGTAACCTATCCATAGGCAACCTCGGCAAGCATTGCTTAACCTCAAAGATTGACGCGTCAGCTGTTATTAATTAGCCTCAAGCTTCTTTTCAAAAAGTCAAATAATACAGAATAATATCTAAAACCTCTATATACCGCTTGTTAAACGAAACAAACAAACTGTCAAACGATACGTTACCAGCTTTTATCATAAGAAAATCTACGGTTATATCTGAATGTTGTATTTACAATAAAGAAGTATGATCGTAAGAACAAATATTACTCGATAAAGGTGTATAATTCCACACATAACTCCGGGGTTTGAGCATGAAATTTATGAATTATGTATGTACGGTTCGGGAATACAGCCGAACGGCTATAGGTACGGTCGGCGATACCGCTAATATTGTTACTACGATACTCTCTGGAACGGTTACGTCATAAACTATAGAGATACCTCGATGAAGAGTATTTTGTTAACCTTTTTTATGATTTCTATGTATTTGTTATTCAATAGAGTTTAGGAGTAAACAGGCCAGGGCCAATCCTCAAAAGTAAGCGTGGCCGTCTTACTCAAACCTGGCAACGCACTGTGTTGACAGAAGCGACGATGGCGACGGCGTGTTGACGGAATGACATGGAGCGAGGTGAAGTGTTAAAGCTCAACTCTCAAGATCGTTTGCGATCGAGAACTATTGCGGCCGGGCTCTGTTCCAGCTAGGGGACATAGGATCCCAAGTCAAGGGTTTGGGAATAAGAACGTAGAGCTTTTTGGTTTTGTTGCAACGGCCCGCCTACTTTTATTTGGGGTCTGGTTAAGTTCGAAACTAGGGGCTAACTGCGAAACGAATCTACGTGAGTTCAGCCCTCAAGTCTCCTTAGTAAGTATGCCACATAATAATGTGAAGGTGAAGATTAATTTCCTAAAATATACTTGATCAACTTTGACCTTTAGCGTAGTTGAGTAAAAAAGAGCCCATTGTAAACAAGCATCAACATCAAGGTTAAGTAAACTTGTCAAATTTGTGGGAAATGGTGGCACCAACTTTTGTATATCATGTTGAAAATAAGTTAACACTGAAAAAGAGGGAACCAACTATGTTAATAATAATTAATAGGGAGGCTTCAAACATTTTTTTCTTTATAAATATGGAAGACTTGTTACGCCGAACCCAAATACATTGTGATAAGGTCAGGCGAATGATGACGAATAGGGATATTCTATAAGATTTTACGGTAGTTATTTTACTTACAACGGATCTTTGCCTCTATAAATTGGCTGCAAGACCCTGCGCAATAGCTATTTTTGTGTCAATGTTGAATATAACAGTCTCTTTCACTCGCTTACGTTTGTCGCATCGTCCTATCTCGCTTACTCAATGCAGTATACTCAATGACAAACTTCTAAATCCTTGCGCAATGGTTGGCAGAGTCAACTTCAGAGACATAAAGATCCGCTGTGATTATATACTATACTTACTTATTTAGGCAATAGGTACAGCTAATCTTTTAGATAGCCTTTTGAAGCTTTGAAAGAGAAGATTTTTCTTAGCAAAACTACGGTCCCAGGCTCCGCAGGTCCGCTGTAGAGACAACCTGGCCAAATGGAATATCATAGATCCATTCCAAATACACAGTCAGTGTGGAGCCCATAGTTGGATATGCTCCACCTCCTTTTCTGACATGCATGCCCAACTACCGGCACCAGGATCCTTTCAGGATCTGAATGTGGCAAATGACAGAGCTTGAACAACCAAATTCTGTTCGGACAAAATTTGAAGATCGGTTTAGTCAATCGATACTAAAAGAAGACAAAGAAGCAGAATAGCTATTATGGAAATTTCGTTCAGATTATTCAAACTACAATATATATTCGCTTCTTTACAATATAAAGACAGTGATTTGTATTAGAGGAGTATGTTCACGTAGCAACGGTTCCTCATAATAATTCATATGGAATGGGAATGTATAATACATGGCTGTTTCCTTTATTTTTTGGCACCAGTCCACAATTCTTAGTTTATTATCCGTTTTTGAAGAAACTCAGTTTTTTGAGTACGCTGTTTAGTTAAAAATCTTACATCACTGCCAAAATTACGTGTAAGTATGAAAAAAGAAGATTTATCTCTGAATTCTGTATATTAGATACGCGGTAGCGTGTCAAACCAAGAAGGAATTGGCGACGCAGCGGTATTATTTATACACAATAGTTAATCTATTCGATAATCTTATAAATTCTTAAATTATTATTAGGTAAATATCGTAACACTGAGGCCCTTAGTTATTTATAAAAAAAATACTTAAAAGCAGAGTCTTTAACTCAAATTCTCCATAGAGAATTAAGAATCTGGTAAGTTATTAGATAGATATACTAATTATATGGTTAAAAAGTGTTTTTATAAATGATAAATAAATGATAAATGATTTTATTTCTGTAAATTGGTTTGTACAAACACTTTTACATATCGATCATACTTTTTAAAGCTAGATAAGGTCGGCCTTTCCTGTCTGACTACTCTAAGAAGAAAGGCCGAAACAAACTCAGAACACAGTCTCTTTTAAAGTCCAGACAAAATCTTGGTTAGATCATGTGAAGACCATGTAGACTGATGTCTGAAATGGTCTTTTGAGGAAAGAACCAGCCAGATTGAGTGGACCTATTCAGTCAGTTCACGCATTTGTCAATAACCGTGCAGCTCAACTCAGAATTTAAGGAGCTCAACGAATTGACGAACAATACCAAAGAAAGGACATTCGGGTAGGCCGCATAAATACTCAAACTGCCAGACCATGATTAAAAACAACTAAAATAAATAATCATCATCATCATTTCAGCCGAAAGACGTCCACTGCTGGACACTGATTGACCGATCCCGTGCGTCTCGCATCCAGCGCCTTCCCGCAACCTTAACCTTAAATAAATAATTATATAAATAACTTGCTTGAATATATAAAGGTATTGTGGTATTTAGAGTGTATCTAAAGACCACATAAACTGAGAATTAAAACGCTCCAGAAACATTATAGAATAGAGACTCTCTAAGTTTATGAGATTAAAAAGTACACTTAAAAAGGTATCGTAGAGAAAATTTAATTCAATTTCCATGAAACTGAACGATATGGAACCAATTTAACGTGTCCATCGCGAAATGAGCGTGCCGTGTGTAAACTCAGTCTCTCGCTATTAATGTCGGTTCCATCAGGACGGTGTTAAGGTAAACGTCCATTTGTATGATGAATTAATATGTCATTCTTTTGGTTAAATCCTAGAAAAAGAAGATATAAAGTGAATACGGGCACTAAAGATTATCGAAGACTAATGATCTGTATCACTCAAAGGTTTGCTGGAAGAAAACTCCATTTTGGAGTTAAGTTCGCTTTTGTACATGAATATTGATATCACTTTGTATAAATGTATTGTTTTGGTGTACAATAAAGAATTAAAGACTAAACTAAGAGAGAGTCATCGTACGGCTAGGAGCCACTGCAGGCTTGCAAAGGAATTCTGCAAATAGGGAATATGCATGTAATTTATCATCAGGTGAGATAGTGGTCAAGCTCGAGCCTATCTATAAAAAAAAAATATATATATATTTGCTAAATGAGATACTTATTAAAAATATATGAAACATTTTTAAAATATCTCGTTTAGAGACGAAGTTATAAAGCGTCGACGACGAGTTCCATACAGATGCCATAGAAAACGGCGTTTTCGTAGAGAGAATGGACCGATATATTTCTTTAAAATGTTATATCTCTTTCGTTTTTCGATCAATTTTGATTCTGTTTTTACTATTAGTATTCTATTTTAGTCTTTTTATTGATAAACTGGTCAAATAACAAAAAATATTTTTTAAACATTCATATGTATTCCTTATCGACATAGAGAGTAAATTTATACAGAGATTGACCGCTTAAAGTTTCTTTGTCTCTATTTAGAGACTGGTAAGTTTTAGAAGATATTGTTTTTTACAAGCTTTTAATTAACTTGCACTGTATGTTAGTGTGTATGTATGTAAGTGTGTTCGGGTCAAATCTTGCAACTGAATTTTAAAGCAGTTATCTTCCACCGACTAAGATGAAATTTTGCATACACGTTTAGTTTGGATAACAATGCATGGTTAGATAAGTGACGTTATTCTAAATCCAATATGCCGGACGGCCCAGGAAGGTGGACTAGTTATTACTTGTGCACTGCCATGATATGGGTATCAAATGAAAGGGTTTGCTGAAAAGAATACGAAAAAAGCTTGAATTTAAAACAAAAAACATGAATAACTTATTTATGTCTACTTATTGTTGGTTGCTAATCAAAGTGAGGTTTTTTTATTTTCAGGGAGATTGAGGAAGATACGGCGTGAGTCTGTGACTGTCGAATGAATATTTTACGTGACTGTTTAAACGTCTTAAATCTGGGTTACTTATCTTGATAGGTGATAAAGAAATGCATTTAAGGACGGAGAATAATTTGGTACGAAGGGCCAAGAAGGAATCGATAGGGTTGGGAGATGCTATATATACGATTTAAGATAAAAGGCTTAATTGAACCAAAATTGAAATATAAAGTAACGAGGGAACACCAAAACTGACTGTTAATCGCGTACTAATTATTCATCTAATATTAATTGATAAAATACTTAAGGTAAAAATTCTTATTCATCATTACTCATTAGAGTCTGGTTTCACCATACAATGTCAGTTGTTGAGGCGGTCTACAGTAAACCACATGATATAACTAATTATTGCCAGTATCGATAACGAACACGCAATGCAATCGAAATTCGTACCACATTATGTTAATTGAGTTGACTCTTGGCACAAGTGGCACACACATAATGAATGATATGAATGACGTCATCATAATGCATGGCATAGCTGGGGTTCTGTATATTATATTACCTGTGGCTAGGGTTATCAACAATTTTAGAAGAAATAGAGTGTAATTTTCTGATACTAGCTTCTGCCCGCAGATTCGCCCGCGTAAAAAGTGTTTTATCTTCCCAAGGGAATACAAACTATGTCCTATGTCCCTGGGAAAGGTCTCAAACTATCTCCATGCCAAATTTCATCTATATCGGTTCAGTAGATCTAGAGATTATCCCCTACAACCTCACAAGCTCACAAACTTTACCTCTTTATAATATTATATATAATATAGATTAAAGAGTGTAAATAAAGAGTAACAGACGTGTAAAAAAGAGTACATTTTATTGTTATTTTTAAAACAGAACTTTTTGTACAACATGAGCATTTTGCTTTGCTTTGAAAATAATTGTACTATTACTATATAAGCTATTTGCAATGAAACTCATTGTATCGCTTCCCATTGCTTTGCAATTATGACCGATGACAAAAACACCCTTATTGAAATGTATGTGAGATTTGAATCAATCAATTTTATTAAAACATCAGAGTCAAACAAATAGAGTATTTTAGCGTACTCTATTTCTTCTGTAGATGATAGATTATGCCAAACAGAAATAAAGTTGATTCTACTATTTATTTATTTACATATGTACATTATTTACAAAATAATATTAGAACTACTTTAAGAATAAAAAATTCGTCCACATCGCTGTCAACAGGAAAAGTGCCCAGAAGACGTCTACGTCTATCTGCATTGCCACGTTGGATGGCAAATCAGATTCTTTGGTCAAAAAAAAGTCCAGCCCTCTGGTCACGTGAACCAACCGCTTGGCAATATCCCGAAATAATTGCTGTGCACTCGGACCTCATGGCCCTAGTGTTTCAACCCCTAACAGCTCAAACAAATAATTACAAAAAAAAAAAACACTATATTAGAGTCTAGTTGGCAACCCTAGGGGTTCTATCTGACACTGCCGACTTCCGATATAGTCTGGAATAAGTGCACGCACTTCCATAGGAATTCAGACGGACAGACGGACTAATCCAATGTCTGCTATGCGGTCTGAGCTATAAATAGACAAGAAACAACTTCCCGTAATTGTTGAAGTCCTAACATGTGATATGGAGTCAGTAATTGTATTGGACTTGATTGCTTTGGTATTTTGATTATCTCTATCAAGCATCTTGCTTTACTTAGAAAAGTGGTCTAAACTTGCAGTGATTTTAAGTGGACGTTCATAGCTAGCTGGTCCAATTCGGCAGCAACTGCCGTTATTCGACGATCTGATCAGTTCTCTCATGCATCAGAAAGGTAATCTGCTCTCAAATCTAACGATAGCTCTTGTAATTTTCTTTGGTAAAAACTGCAGTGGACAATTTTTACAAGATAAATGACAACACAATTCATTAACAATGATTCTCAATACATTAACATTAGCAATATGTGACTGCCATTTTTTTCATATTTCGTATCAAGTAGTAAATTCCTTCCTGCTTTCAAATTCTAAAAGTCTATGGAACTATACGGTTGCTGAAAAATCGGATACGCAATAAGTGACTTAGGTGCGAACTACAACCCACTCTAGAAGTCTATGAAACTACGGTTGCTAAATTCTTTAAACTCTATCAATAGCCTCAATCGGTCTGTTACACTGCATTCGGCTGCAACCTTAACTTCATCAGCAGTATTACGGCGTGGGCAGGCGGTGTGACGTCACGCCGCCCACCGCAACCTGCAGCTAGATTACTTTTTACACTTTTCTACCTATTTGTTAATTTATACAGCGGGACGCCGCCGGGATTTTGTCTTTTGATTTAAATGTTTATGGGTTAAGTCAAGGTAAATTAGAGCTGGCTTTGGAAATGCAAATGTTTGTTTATGAAAAGGAAATTTTATTCTGTTGCGGTGTAACTTCATTGTGCTGCTGAAAGTTAGATTCTGGCTTCGATGCCCAGGTCGGGCAGCGTTATTGAGATTCATCAATTTTTTTTTCATTGCTCGCCGAACGAAGTGAAACTTGAGTATTGTGAGCGTGATTTTTGAAAATTTATTTATGTAATAAAATGATGATTTTATGGAGTAATATAAAATCGTATCTAATTGCATTGTAAATAAACGAAGCTATTTTCCTCATTCCAACAACATGCTCAATGTCAAGCCTATCAATATAATGTCTATTATTAAAACCTTCATCCCCCACCTAAAATAACTTCCCTACGACGTAACAATATAAATTCAACACGGCAACATTGCAATTGATATCGAGTGGGCTTTAAGGTTGACATTTTCAACACGTGGGAGGATGTATTAATCGGATTCTGACGTGTGTTTTTATCACAGGAATTTCGTGTGTTTTCAACAGGAATATCTTAGTAACAGCCCGGAATTTGGTGTTGTGTTTGGCTAACAATCACGTATATTACCAAGCCTTTCATCCCCTTACTAAAATAACTTCCCTTCTACGTAACAATATCAATTCAACACGGCAACATTGCAATTGATAGCGAGTGGGTTGTGGGCGTTAAGCCTGACATTTTCAACACGTGGGAGGATGCATTAATCGGATTCTCAGCTCTGACGTGCGCGAGTTGTGAGTATTATAAAAATAGTGCGACAGGGAAATAGAGTTTTAGGGGTTGATATTATTTGCAATGTATTTGCTACTTTATTATATTTTGACGTGTGATGTAGAAATGTGGTTAAATTAGTGGTTTTGTGCCCGTAGTGCAACTACATATTTATTTACTTAATTACATTGAAAAGTTAAATCTGGTTTATTGATTTTGCTTTTTTGATTACATTGAAAAGTTAAATCTGCTTTATCTACAACTACTTACCTTCCTGCCTACCCTACCTAACTAACATTTTTTTTCTGGTGTCATTCTTTCGCGGAGAATCTCAACACCGCCATTCTGAAAATGACTTCAAATGCACAACGCCGTCTATCGTATATGTGGTTCAACTGTCCGAGTATCTGAATTGCGTGTGTTGTAATATTTAACTTCCTGAACACTTTAAATTCATCTAACTTTTGATAGAGTGAACCGATTGCAATGAAACAAAAACTAAGTAATACTTCAAGTTACGCACAATTTTTATGTATCAAAGTTATCTATATTGGTTTCGTATATTTTACGTGATGCGTGCACAATTAAACAGATAAATCGACAAACAGACAAAAATCCAAAAATGCTGGCAATGGGTTCTGTTGGTTATATAAATGAATTTTCTACATATTTATTATGTTGATAATATTGATATTTCTGTTTCTTATGTTGTATTTAGATACGTTGTAAGTACTTTAATTCTTGATGTGTACAATTAGGCTCTAATCGAGCATATAGATTATAAAAAAAAAAAGTTCTAGGATGAGCTTAAAAATATTCAATCAGTTAATATTAATTTACCTGCAAATCTAACTTAAAATAAATAACAGAATGCCATGACTGCCGATACCTTTTACCAGATAATTTCATTAACAATTTTTCAATTGAAACACCCTGTGGGCGGACCTTATGTATCTAAAATTTTCCTGCACGTGGGGAGGTTTAAGGCTCATTTACACGGAGAGAGAATATAGCTCGTCGAGTAGCGAGAATGTTGATTTTTGACTGACTGATTATTTCACTCATAAGTATGTTATTACATTTAACCGGGTTTGAAAAGACTTTAATAATGAGGATATGTTATATGAACCTCGTCAGGTCATTTATGGATTTGAACACCTGATTTTATGTATATTTTTTACCGCATTTTGCGGCAAAGTACGCGGCTTTTCCCTCTTATTTATTTTAATCGGTTTACGTTTTTACAAAATATTATGTGTGTGAAACTTTATATTTTGCTTCTTAGCAAGTGTGTTGCAAAATTTTATTTTGGCTAAGGCGTCAATGCGGCTGCAATATCAAAGTTCATAAGTTCATAACAATATCAAAATGCCTACAAATTTGGGTTGATAATCCTATTTTCAGAAGCGAATTGATTCTCGTCTTTCGGTTTTCGACGTGCGATAATTGCACACACGTTTACGAGGCGAGGCGAGAATCTCCCCTCGTGTACACTTGCCTTTACGTAACAGGAGCCGACACGTTACGTATTTAGTTATGAAGCACCAATAACAGGTTCCAGGAACGGACACTGTTGTTTAATGTTGATTCTGTTTCCAGTTATTTAGCTAACAGATAAAGTGGCACCGGCTATCATCGGTCTTTCTCCGAAATTAATACCTTTACTAAGTGCGAATTTAATTTTAGTTGTTATTTCACTGAATATGTTGCTATTTTGTTATAATTCCATTAAATAAAGTGTGTCTTGTAGCCATGCGGGCGCCGGTAAAGGCGCTTGCAGACAGACGCATCCGACAATGCGTCAGCGCGTTTTCATAGAAACAGTTCTATGGATATTAACGACATCCGGAGAAAAAAGAATACTATAAAAAAAGGTTGCATTGTTCTCGAACTACTGCGTGGCGCCTGTCTGTGGGTTGCAGAGACTTTTCTTCTCTATGGTTGCAGGTAAAGCGTTTTGTGCACGGTATCGCGATTGGCTACCAAAGAGACAACTTAATTCAAAGGTGGAACGCGTATTGTTCGCCTGTGGCGCCCCCTTGCCTTTCCTCGCGAGGCTAAGACAAGGCCACCTTAGTGGGTGGTATTTTCCATGGAAGTTAAACAAACATAATAATATTAACACTATGACGAACGAACTGACGTATCATTATAGTATTGTGTGTTTTTGGACTTTAGTGTAAGTGGACCGGTTTTATTTTAGTATACATGTTTTGAAGCTTAGCTTAAAGAAGAAACGACATTTATGTGAACTTTATCGGATGTTTTTTTCTAATAACATAATGTAGAGAACGAAGAACAAAAGGGCCAGACATAGCTGGCTCTGATTTATTCAATAAACATAAAAATGTGTGTGAAATACATAATAACATAACAAGCAATCTAAACCTATGTTCAAATTCTTCTACGATAGGAATTTCATACATTTTAATATTATGATAATTGATGGTTGTAAAGCCGATATTATTCGTTGAGCCGAATATTCGATATAAGGAAGCAGTATAATACCAATCAAGATACGAGAACGATAAGGTAGCATTTTCATTAAACAGGTTCTGTTTTTAAATATGGAATAAATTATATTAAATGTCGTGAATCTCGAGTTACATGAGAAATCGTGTGAAAAGCTTCGCTTTAGTCATAAAATCGTTAATAAAAGTGATGTAAAATCACGGAATGACATTAAGAATGAGCTTACGTACGATTCTTTGAGAGCTGCTTGCTTTAAAGCAGTGGTTCCCAACAATTTTTTAACCTGGGACCACTTTGATTTCTTTGTTGTTAGCAGGGACCCCAAGTCCAGAAGAAAATTTAAACTAATTTGGTATACAGTAAAGTTTATTCTATTCTAAACTTTGTAAACAAAAAACAACTTATATTATTTCTTTGTCTTTATTAACATATATACAATTGAATATTCTAAAAAACATAAACCTATATACAAATACAAAAGGGAGACGGCAAAAAAGCTCATTGTGCAAACTTATATTATGAATTCAAAACTGGTTGCATATCTATTTTTGCATCAAAAGCAACAAGCATTGTCATAAAAACACAATATTTCCTATATTATAATTATTTTTCAGTTGAAAATCTCGTCAATTTAAACCCGTCGTGGACCATATTTTAGCTCTTCCGGACCACCAGTGGTCCGGGGACCACAGGTTGGGAACAAAGTAAAGTTAAAGTAAACGTTGAGCGAAAATAGCGATTTTGATCACAGTTAGTGCTAGTATAAGCTTTTTTCAATAAATCTGGTGCAGGGCGTTGAATCGAAGAGCTTTGATTGAAAACGTAAGTTTGCTCGGCATCTTAAATATTGAAAAAAGTCTCTTCCTCAGAAAAGATTTTATATTAAGCCCGCATACCTACAACTATATAAATAAAATTGGTAGATACCCGTATAAATATTGAATTAAATGTGTTTGCAAAGATGTTATTCAATATAATAAACAAACTTATCGCTAGGGACAATAAAGAACTAAATAAAACAATAACAATAATTATAGCAATCAGTCACAGCTCTACGACAATAAAACAATAAATAAATCGCAGTGACGACTCTATCGTAGTTTTTGTCGACATCTTGTCAACTTAGTGTTTTTTAATCAAACAACAAGTTGTCTTAAATGTTTGAATAATACATTTGTTCACAGATAGTAATCAAGGCTGTAAGATTGACAATCTGATTAGATTAACATATTCATTCATTCTTTTGTTTTGTTTATGAATTAATAAAGAATGTAAATATCTTTTAGACATTCTTTTTTGTTTGGCCAATTGATTAAGTACCTCATTATTGATTTAAAAATAGGTAAATAATACTTTGTGTACCTACTCATGAGCCAGATTTACATAATTTGCTTTTTTATTGAAGTGTGCGGAAGTAAAAAAAAAATAGTTTATTGACACAAAATACCTTTGTATGCAAAACCAATAAATTTCCCGTAGTTACATTAGATTTTTGGAAAAGGCCGCACAAATAGTGAAAAACCCTGCCTCCTAAACTAGTGGAACCCTGTGACCTAGGAGTCAGTGTTCTACTGTAACTTCGAGTACAAAATAAACCTTTATTTATGTGTGTTAATAAACACATAATGTCCTGATTTAATTAAGATTATGAATATGTGAGTAGGTGTGTACAAGGGGGGATGGTTGTGTGAGTGAGAGTTTACTTGTCCCGGATTTCTGATAAGCTAAGTATTTGAAGCTGAGTTTTCTCAAACTCTACTTCAGCCTAAAACCAGTCAAAATTTGGCGTTAATGTAGAGATACATCTTTAACGATAAATTCTGAATTCTGAAATCCGCCCTTTGTCAATAAAATTCATGACATGAGTATTTCGGTTTCAATAATGCCAATTTTCTTAAGAATACCCATGAATAGCACTGTCACGGAAATGCCAACACAACAAATGGTAATTTATACTCGATTCCGCAGTATGTCACAGGTCAATATACCCTTATCACCAATCGAGATATAAATAAACCTTAGTTTCACATGACCTTTGCGTGGGTGTTGCTCCACTTGCTGACCTTTGACCTTTGTGCTGGAATACGTGGGAGTTGGCGGGAAATGCGAAATTCTGACAGTGGGCGGCCATATTGTTATATTGTTGTTACATCGAAACTTGGCCATACAAGGGTAATTTTAACCTTTCTTCTGCGTGAAATTATCTTCAAATGGATAAATTATTTCCTTAATCTGTCGACTTTACGTACACAAAAACCGGCCAAGGTTCCGTACCATTATCGCAAACAAACCACGTTTGTCGTATGGGAGCCCTACTTAAATATTTATTTTATTCTGTTTTTAGTATTTGTTGTTATAGCGGCAACAGAAATACATCATCTGTGAAAATTTCAACTGTTAGCTATCACGGTTCATGAGATACAGCCTGGTGACAGACAGACAGACCGACCGCGGAGTCTTAGTAATAGGGTCCCGTTTTAACACTTTGGGTACGGAACCCTAAAAACGGCTTTACATACACAAAAATCCGGCAATGAACATACACACAACGAACAACGAACGTACTCAAAAATCCGAATGCAACGAATACTCGACATTTAAAAATGTCAAAATGTTGGAGGTCCAATTAAAAAAACAATAACAATTCTGTGTTGATGTCACAAATTAAACATTAAGTCAGGTAAATATGTGATAAACCTCACGCAACGACATCATACAAGTAATAATATAATCGTTATTATCGATAAAACAAAGATATCTATAAATACAGAAAGAACAAAAGGTGCGCGCGCGACGGTTGCGACACTTCCGTTCCCCACATGTGTCACCGCCATATTGGAATGATAATACGTCATGTCACTTAATTTAAATTCACTGAATTTGGTATTGCATATTGCGTTTTATTTTGTATGCTGTTAGGTAATATTCACCTGTTATTTATTCGATTATAAACAATGATCAGATTTTATATGAATCGGATCTCAGATTCAAAATTTTTAATAGTCATGATATTTTGTAACTGAAGAAATATGGCTGTTTGAAATATTTCTATACAAATGCTGTAAGAAGGTTTATTTTATTTTTTTAATAGGCTTGCGCTTGACCACTATCTCACCTGTTGGTAAGCGATGATGTGGTCGACGGTGAGACACGCTTACCTAGAAATAACCTATTCACTCTTGACTTAAAGACCCCTAGATTGTAGCTGTCGGGAAACAGACTCCGGCAGGGAATCCCACTCCTTAGCTGTACGCATAATAAAAGGTAAAAGTTATCTGTCTTTAGAAATATCGTGCCTTAATCGAATAAGTTATTGATAGATAAGTTTACCTAATTTAAATTGCTCAACTAAAGCTCTTATTGCGGTATGTTACATACAAGCTAACCGCACCTATAAAAAGTTGATAACAACAAAGAGCTCGAACGTGCTAAAAAAGCCAATGAAACTGAAATTAGCTCAGTGAACAACCTAAGTAAAAACTTGCAAGCTTAACAATTTTAACAGTCGAGCAAACTACAATAAAGAACTAGTCTTACCCACTTTATACTTTAAAAATATATTAGGTAAAGATGTAGGTACAAGCTATAAAAATCCCATTCGCGGGAAATTTGGCCCCAGCAAGCGTAGTGCGGCCGCAGTAAGGTATTTTACGACGTTCAGCAAATTGGGTCACTACAGACGGAGCATGTTTAATTTATCATATAAAAAGTTTAAACGTGTTTTTGATTATAAAGTTCTAACGTGAATCGTGTTTGTTAACTCACTGATACTTCATGTTAGTTATTTTATTGCGTTGGACGTAGTGTGGGTCATTTTAAGGAAGCCATTTAATTTTTTTACGTCGTTGAACATTCTTTTAAATTGTATCCCAGTCATTAAAAAACAATAATGTTATTTTTTTTTAATTAGGGCCCACCGAGCTCTATTCTGGTGAAACTAGAGAAGCAATATTTTTCCGTGGCAGAGAATTTTCCCAGATAATTATGAGACCTTGCTAGATCGATTTTTCGCCCCCAAAAACGCATATATTACAAATTTTTCGAAATCGTCAGAGCCATTTTCGATATATATACCTATACAAATATTGCTCATTTAATAGTTCACGATTAAATTCACCCCACGAGTTCCTCTAGTGCCTGGCAACTCAAGAGTCTTTTCTCAGAAATTCAATATAGGAAGATCAAGACAAATTAATGGAAGGCGAATTATTAGAACCCTGTGATTAGATTTCAGTCTGGGAAATCGGAACTATAAGGATTCCGGGCAGGTTTAGGAACTGAGTGATGTCAAACGTAAATATATGATTAATTTAATTTTAGAAAACTGTTTGATGTTGGTTCAAAATGACAGGGAAAACGGAGCTTCCACTATAAGAGGTATTTTGTGGTTTGAAACGAAATCGTTTTTATTACTATTTAAATTGAGTATAGATTTACAGTGACACGAAGAAATTGTAAACACGTACATATTCGGTCTAATAGACTACTTAGGTAGTAAAGAAATCATTAAAACGCGTCAAGAAATAAAAGATAAGAGTCAAAAAAGATAATAATTAGGTAGGCACAATGATAAATAGGAATGTCGAGACTTCAAGATCTTTCGATAAAAATCTAGAGGTCAGCATTATGTAAAAATTGGAGCTTAAAACCAGTGAACAAAAAGTAAAATAAGTAGAACTTATTCGCAAGGGTATTTAGAAGTTATTCTCGGTCTAGATTCCCAGACGTTAAGTAAAAGCTCGACATCGTTTTCTTAAGAATTATTAAGAAAAATTATATTCTGATATCGATACTATTGATTTTATATAGTAGATAGTAAAATCACATTATAAAGTTTAATCAAAAAGCTGATTTCTGCTCGACTTTTTTAAGCATATATCTAGACTTAAATTCTAACGACAAGATTTTGAGCGACTTTTTTATCCGTTGCTAAGGCCACGGCTGGGCAAAAGCCTCTCCACAAGTCCTTCTAAATATTTTTTTTATTTATTTAATACTACAAGCACTTAAAAGTAAGATAAGATAAGATTTATATATTTTGTAAAACATGAGTACAGTAAGAAGGTCTTATATTAATATGAGGTGGCTACATGTTTTGCCATTTATGGCGTACAAAATTAGTTGCACTAGACAAACAATAAAGTACAATATCAAAATTTAGGACTAGGTGGACTTAATAATAATTTTTCTCAAAGGAGTCAACAAACCATAATTAAAACAAAAGTCAATCTAAACTCGCACATAATGAAAGCGCATACATAAACTGTATAGTTTCAGCAGTTTCAGGTACTGCGCAGTTCTTTAGGAAAGCTCCGGTCTAGAGGTCACGGCTGTGTCCTGTCTGACCTTTCTGTCCTGAAGCGACTTAATATCGCTGTATCAAACACATTATAAAACCATTTGGAATTATTTCTAGATATTATATTTTTATGGACTTTGTAAAAACTTTGTAATTTAATGGGGGTTAATTTTCTGAAATCAGACGAGAAAAGTTAGATGAATAGATCAATATACTTTATTGTATACCAACGTTGTAACAGTTAGAATGTAATGTTATTTTTCGCTTCGTAGTGTTTTTTTTGGAAGTCGGTTTATTTTTTTTTGTTAAAAGGTTTTTATTTTTGGTATCATTTATATTACCATGAAAATACGCATTATAAAGGATAAATCAAAAACTACTCAAAACACAGATCACAGATCTTAATAAAATTTTAAAAAAACAGCTGTGTACCACAAGAGAAGCACCAGCTCAATAGGTTCACCTAGTAAAAGTTCTGAGGCAAAATACATAAAAAATATACAGTCGAATTGAGAACCTCCTATTTTTTTAAATCGGTTGAAGTAGTGAGTAAAGAGATATATGGGAAAAGATCGTACCTAAAATCGATAGTCAGGAAGTAAAGAAGTATAGTATAAGTAGGATGAAAGAAAATGACAATATTGAAGCAAATAAATTGGCTTAAAAATTGGCTTGGAATCTTGCAAAATAATTATGACTAATTTACAAAAACTTAAATTAAAAAAATAATCATGCTACATAATTTATCTAGTAGTAAACACGCCTCGATCAACAATCTATAGAACACGTAATTATGACACGATATCTTGCGAGTAAACCCCGGTTCAAACAGCAAAAAAGCCCATAACTTTTGAACGGCTGAACCGATTTTCATCAAACATAGCTAAGAACACTCTCAATAAAGCTTTAAAAAAAAAACGAAACGAAATCAAAATCGGTTCATCCGTTTAGGAGCTATGATGCCACAGACAGATACACAAACACACAGGTACACACGTCAAATTTATAACACCTCTCTTTTTTTCCGTCGGGGGTTTAAACTAGTCAACTAGTGGACTGGACTGGACTGCAGAGAACCTAGTTGGACGCTTTGTAATGCTGATAGTAATCGATGGCGATTAAGGCCACGTCCTTCAACGCCATATATATGAAGTTGCGTATTTCGGGCTCAGCAATGTAGGCCATAATGTAGGACAAAGATATAATGTGGGACATATAAGCTTTGAATAACAAGGTTGCCCTCTTTATCGACAACGGACACCTTTTCCGTCAAACTCATCATGTACTTCAAAGGTATTAAAGAGGCTTTTCGTTCGTTGCTCTTTGGGTAAGGTTCTCCTATACTTTCTCTCCTTTTTAAATCCTTCATCTTGAATCCCTTGCTTGAGTAAAATCCCCCAAAACTTAAGCATTTTAACTTTCATATTAAGCAGATTTGTCGGTCAAGGTTGCGAGGGTCGGCTTGGCTCATCTTTGTTGTTATTGTTTAGGGTTTTTTAGTTTAATTAGTTTTATAAACTGAGGAGTTGTGGATTCTATTTTAAATATTATAAATGAATTTTAGAATAATAGGTTCATCAACGATATTTTTATTATTGTTTCAGCTACGGCAACAGTACACTGCGTTGCACAACAGTGCACATTCGTTTCATAAATGCACGTACTTATAAATATACTTATAATAACATTCGCTCTATACATACACAAATTGTGACCTTTGCTTTCGCCTACGCATCTTAGTCTAGTTTATTAAATTTCAGTTCTAGACGAATGAACTGATCGAGGCCTCATGGTTTTCACCATTTTCCATTTCATATTTGTCTTGTTCATCCTATACATTCCATTTATTAATTAATATTACTGTACAAGAAACGGTAAAGTCAATTATATATGATGGTTACTTTACCCCGCTATCACATATCATTTGTCCCCGTAATGGGGCTATAGTGTTCACGACTCCATGACCGAACATCTGTAATTATCGCGCTAAGTGTGGAGAAAATGGCAGGTGTACGACAGCACAAGCTTCATTCATTCGTTCATTCGTTCGAATAGCTGTCAGAGAACTATCATTAGTACCTCTTTAGTCTTGAGCAGACCGATTGACTCCGCCTCTAAGAAAATGCATCGCATCCAGTTATCGCTTATCTCGACTTTTTTATCGAGCAACCTCAATCAAATTATTATAGATGTTGCTAGTTTTACAATCCACTTAATTCAATTGCAAATAGCTTCAGCGGTTAGACATGTTTTTCTTGCAAGATATTTTTGTATTTGTGATTGATTTCTTTATTGAATTGCCTCTTTTACTCGTGTTGTATATATAAACTCTACAATCTCAGATTAAAACAGCAGGTATATCGTTAAAACAACAAGTTTCGTGACCAAACGTTAATAAAACACGAAGAAGAAAACAGCAAACAAATCTACTTAAGCTTTAAACTTCTTAAGCAACATAAAACTTCGCAATAACTTCCACAAAAGCGTCTGCTTATCTGCTTAACGTGTGGCGCAAAGAAAACAAAATAAGTGAAAACAACTCGGCTTCATATCAATTAGCGCCGAGCAAACAATTACTTTCCGTCACTTGCGAGACTCCACAGACTTTGTTTTGTGGTTTACATAACAGACAGATAATCATGTTATTTGCGTAATCTGTTGCGACTCATTCATACGTGTCTACTTGTTATTTCTCTCGTCGTAAATCGACACCGAAATAGGGAAACCACATTGTAAACAACGAACGAGCAGGGAAAGCAACAAGTCGCGGGGGCGGCACGACCTCTTCCGGCCTTTTACGACATTTACGATACCATCTATCCTTATCCACCACCCACGAGTTATGCGGATCAGACCCACTGATGCGTAATAACCCCAATTTTCATATCAAACATACGTAGGCAAATTTCAGGAAATTGGCGGTCGCTTGAACTCTGTCAAAGCACATAATTGCTTATCCACCCTTTTTCCATGAATGCACTCAAAGTAAACACACGTAGTATACTTATGCAGAGTGCGCCGCACGCTTACTACGCCGTACTCGAAAGCTTTGCATACGAGAAAAACAAATAGTGCTGTACCATTCGCATGTTGCACGGCCCGACACTGCGTGAGAGAGTCGTCGTTGCGTTTGTAGTGACTTTCCATCGCTTGCAACGGCGCCAAGTCAGCGATCATCGTGCAGGAAGGTTTGTTTTGATGTCGAGCTCAAGCCGCGTGGCGATGCGGCGCAGCGCGACGTACAGACTGGCGCGCAATTCGGCAGAAAGGGACAAGATACGCCGCACGCATGCGCGAACACGAACGCGGGAAGAGATTTCTAGAAAAGACTTCCGCAAACATGCGCATTAAAGAGAGGCGCGAAACGTGGCCGTTTGATTTTTGCCATTTTAGGGGGCTTAAAGGATCTATTCAAAATTAAATGGTTGCACTCCGAAAACCATCGGACATTAACGTCGCGTAGACAAAAGCTTTCATTGAAGTTAACCTTGTCCGCGCCTGAAAACAAATTTGTTCACCGGTGAAAATATTATTGTAAGTGAGCGCACTTATTCATGAGGAGATCGAAATTGGGGAACGGTTACGTAAGACTGAGTTTACGTTTGCGAACATAAACATTGGTCTCTTTTCCTTTATTTTCTCTTTGTCTTTATGGTCGGAAAACATTAAGTAAGTACTATGTTTCTTGATGTAGTTGGGGCACGAACGAGCTTTTGATAGACCGCTAAGCGGTCAAAGTTCACTGTAGTTACAGACCATTCTTAAAAAGTACAGTGATTTTGTAGGAAATCGAATGTGCCTAAATTGAAGGTCTGTCTTAAGTACTTCGCAAGTCATAATCGGCATCGGCTTATGTAGTTATGAATAGATTACTGCAATAGCTCAAAACTTCAAATATGTGGAACACACTGAATTCTTGTCTGTTAAAGCAGTATCGGAATCTAAAGCAGCCAATAATAATTGTTGGATGTTGTCAGTTTCAGTCTTAACTTCTCCGAACACCTTGTCGTTTCCAGTAATCGCTAGAATTAAAATAGGTCTTTGTATTACTACGTTCGGTGCCCTTGAAGCTTTATAAAGGTCAAGAATATCTTAGAAGTTGAAAGATTTTGGGCGTGAAGATTTTGGGAGATAAAAGTAGAGGAATAGATTAAGTAAAACATGATAATCCGGTGATAAGATAATACATTTATAAGTGCGAAAATAACTCTGTCTATCTATCTGTTACCTTTTCACGCCTAAACCACTAAACCGATTGAGATGAAATTTGGTATGGAGTTAGTTTGAGACCCTTGGCAGGACATAGTATATAGCCCTCGTCAAACTTCTTGGCCGCCCTGAAGTTGGTTTACCGGATGCGCGGTGCTGTTTTTGTATGAGATTTTCAACTGCGCAGCCATTGTAGCAAACTTCAGGGCGGCCAAGAAGTTTAGCGAGAACTATATAGTCTTTTTATCATCCTTAAGAGGGGGGAAATGGGGGTGCGAGTTTGTATGGTGAACTAATAATTTCTTAAGTAAGGCGGCCCACACATCTACAATAATATGGCGCGATATAAAAAATAGGCTATTCGAAGTACTGCGCAGACGAAATTGCGGCAACAGTTTATATTATTATATATAACATAACAACGTCCCCTCAGCGGCGTCTATCGCCGCCGCTGACGGAGCGACCAAGCTGGCTTGCGGCAACATTGCTGACGCAAGTTGCGTCCCATATTAAGCACTATATTATTATAAAATATTAAAAAATAAATATTATATAAAATATTAAAAAATTAAATATTATATAAAATATTAATATTATTATAAAATATTATTAAATATTCACTATATTTTTTTTAAATATCCTCGCATTAGAACGCGTTGCAGCAATTACATTAATGGAGAACAATCTTATAATAGACTCACTTTAAGTCCAGGTTTCCTCACGATGTTTTCCTTCAATATAAATGCGAAAGTTTCGATGAATGATGTGTTTTGAAATGATTTGTTTGTTACTCAATCACGCCAGAACGGCGGAACGGATCAGGATGAAATTTGGCACAGAGATAGATTACAGTCTGGAATAGCGCATAGGCTACTTTGATCCCGGGCATATTATGTTCCCTTGGGATAATTTTCAACATTCACGCGGGCGAATCCGCTGGCAGAAGCTAGTTAACTATAAAAAATGGGGTTAAGAGTAGGGCAGGCAGATATAGAGCTAAGTTCTACTTTAACTATCAGCTGGCTATTAAAAACAGTCAAAGCAAGAATGACTAGTTTTAATGTCTTCATTCACACAAATTATAGGGTTCCTCATTTCCTATAAGTGCATATCACTTTGCACCTGGCAACTGTCGGTTATAATACTTAATTATGTACTATTATTCTTTATAAGAGTGTATTTCATTGGAATTCTTGTAATGGTAATAGAAATAGATAGAATGGTGTTTTAATTTTACTTCGTGAAATTACATCATAATAAAGTATGTGAGATTTTGGTCCTACATACACTGAAAAATAGCTTTGTATTATTTTGTTAGAGTTTATTTTCTAACAACTAAAGTTTGCATAATAAAATTGCAAGTCCCAATTACATTTTTCAATGTATATAATTATCTTCAAGTAGCGAACTGTTTGTTTGTAAAGAAACAGGAAAAAGTCGGGATGGAAAATAAATTGACTTAGTTGCTCCAATTTACCCCACACGCTGTTTCCATTATAAATTCCTAGAGGAAACCTATAAGTTATTAAATTACTTAAGGAACGGAGATTTCTATTTTCATATGGAAGCCTGTTTAAGTAGCACATTAGGTCAAGGATGGTTCCTTGTCCCCGGAGTCGATTCCTTGACTGAGGCAGCTTCATTATTAACTAGTTCCCAAGTTAAAATGTTCTTTGTTATAGCCACAATTTATTGCTCAAGTTAGTAATTGGCATTAATAAAACAAACATAGGTTAAGGAGAAGTTGAGTCGTTGTCGGCCGCATGGGGGTTTCGGACGGATAATAGCTCTCGTAATTTTGGCACTTGGAAGACCAGATTTTTTTCGTTTTTATTGCTTTGATAGACATTGTTTTACATGCTTTTGTTTTATTATTAAGTCGTTGAAGTAATACCACCGAAACATTAACTCAAAATAGCAAAAGGTCAACATATTTAATTGCAACATCTTGACCACTTAAAGGTACACTAGTCGAAAATTCTTCCATACAAACGTAGTCTGGCTTTTACTCCACTGTTTGACGATGTATACGTTCAAAATAAAAAATGATATCAATTTGTCTCATCATTATCTAGCCCTGTATGGAAGCAAAAAAGTAAAATAAAATCTTAATAGAAAGTTATGAGCTTCGAAAGTTTCTTATTTCAACACTAATTTTAACGCATTTTTGGGCGCAGACAAGTACCATAAGAAGAAGGAAAATTGAAAAACGGCCTCCATACAGGGATAGATTAGTAGTTCAACAATGCAAATAATTATATTTTGAACAGATACGTTTA
Organism: Anorthoa munda; assembly: GCA_945859665.1. Lineage (NCBI taxonomy): Eukaryota > Metazoa > Arthropoda > Insecta > Lepidoptera > Noctuidae > Anorthoa > Anorthoa munda. The sequence continues at coordinate 14,632,374 of OX243910.1, forward strand.
GTCGTTTTTTCATGATATCCAGACTCCCAAAGGTCTGTTTATAAAATTTCGCGCACTCGGTTTCGTCCTAAATCATTATCCATTTCGCTACAAATTTGCAAAAGTGTGTATTCGTACGCGAACTAGCTTCCTACTGCTCATCACAGCATCTATCTCTTCCGCACGTGTTGTCGGTTGATATAAAATGCATTTTAACCCCGCGCACAAAATAGTTCGTGCCGTCGACTAGAGTATACCTTTAATAGACAAGATCTGATAACTTAAAAGCTCCACCCGATACCTGTACGGGGTGTGACTTAAAAGGCGAGTATCTTACCTGTGATAAACAGCAAAAAAAAGTGAAAATATTACATAAAGGATCTGTCAGACGTCGCCGAGCACCAAGCGAATGCTATATCAACGATAACATCTATATTATGAAGCATAAGCGGGGGCAGTTTTTCACAATTCCCTTCAGATGATGACGTCTTGAATCTTCAAGATCTTGAAGGTTGTTTACCATGACCGAGATCACTGATATTACCCTAATATAAGTGTAGTGGATGTTTTACGAGCCATTCAGCCCGACGGCCACGGAGATAATTTGCGTGAACGTGTGATAAAATCGGTCCTTATTTAAGACCCGGTTCCGACGAGCTGCCCATTGTGCTGTTTAAGCGACGGTTAAGTGGTGATTAGGAGGAGTACACATCTGTGATACGAGCCCAGATAAATATCAATAAGTAAACATGGGTTACGGTGTATTTATGGGCGAAGACATACGCAGAAAATGTTTTGGATGTACAACGCGTTATAAGTGGAATGAAAAAAAAATCTTGTAATAAAGTTACTTTTTTAAGCAGAATTATTTTGTGTTGTAAAAATAACTTACCTTACTTTGATAATGAAAACGATCAATTTAAAAACCCAGCTTACCTGAAACAAAAACAAAAATTAAATATTCTATTTCAAAATAGCTCTTAAACAAATTCGAGTTAACGAACTGTAAGTGAGAATTTCCATAAAATAAATGGTGGTATAATAAAGAGCATCGCTTTAACTATTGGATTGAGCCATGGATGGCGATGGTGAACGGGCATATTTGGTTTTATTTTCGATTCCGAACGGCAGATCGAGCCGTACCGTTTCGAAGCAAAACGCTTAATTGAAAAATGCCTGTAGTTTTCAATCTATTTTTGTTGCCGATGTTATCTATGAATATTGTGTAAATCTTTTTTATTGGAGACCGATAAACGGTGTACGGAAACAAATATGTTTGCTGCGGATGAAATAGCAATGTTAGATTGTCTATGCGAATTGTTGTTTGCCTTCTTCAAATAATTTTTTATAGTTGCCTTATTTCTCTGAATAAAACCATAAATACTGGACTAAATTTTAGGTTTTTCAAAGACCCAAATATGTTTACTAAAATATCTAGTTTGCAAACATTGGAGACGGTTTAAGTAAACAGATTCGAGACGAATGAAAATCTGTACCTACATAAAGAAAACATTTCTGAGAACTAACTAAATTGTATTCGTAGGACAAAGGTCGTGTCGTCCCTGAAAGTCCATAAAGCAGAAAGTATGACCCAAATACCGGCACTGTTTGTTTAGGGCGACCTGTCTGTGGAACTTAAACCATTATTTAGGATCCTGTCGGTAAATGATATATATCGAGTGTGAACGGCCTTTTACACCGATACCAATGATTAAACGTATTTAATATTATATATATTGCATTAAAACCGTAGATATATTAATACATTTATTGGCGTCATTTAAAGATATTAATCAGATTGTTGTTGATAAATGCGTTCGTAATATCGTCGTACTTTAGCCGTAAGTCTATATGTGGATATTAATTCTTCCTTTTGGCATATTGCCCGGAACATTATCGCAATTCACTCTAAATAGCTGTATTAATATAATGTTTTAGTTCATTCTTTTTCATTATTATAAGATACAGATAATATAATGTTGAGGAGCTCGTGGCTAAATAATAACAGCCGCACTGATCGATCATCAAGGTTAAGCAACACTTGACGAGGTCGGTCCGTGGATGGGTGACCATTTAAACATATCGAGTTTCCTCCGTGCCTCGGAAAGCACGTTACGCCGTTGGTCCCGGTTGTCATTTGAACATCTTTGACATAAGTTACGGGTAGTCAGAAGCCTGAGATCTGACACCAGTCTTGCCAATTGGTATCGTGTTTCCCAGTTACTGGGTTGTGGAGGTCAGATAGGCAGTCGCTCCATGTAAAACACTGGTACTCAGCTGAATCCGGTAAGACTGGAAGCCGACCCCAATTTAGTTGGGAAAAGGCTAGGTAGAATGATTGACAGAGAATATAATGTTAACTATGGACAAACCGCACGCTAGTTATGTAATTAGTTTATATTAGCGGTCCCTTCTAATAAGCGTCAATTAAAGTTGAGATCTTTGTCTTCTCCTATTTGCAGCTAATTAATTTATATGAACTTTGTAGCACTCGAAATGTGAAGCATTTAAAACAATCTGAAATTCCTATCGCATTGTAGAGTACGCTATTTAGCTCGGTCATTATGAACTTTGAACGGCGAGCAGCCAGCGCAAACAATATTAAATTTAAACACTGGGTCGCACAGCTGAATTCTCTTTAAAAGGTGCGCAATACCAACATACAGTGGTTTTTTGACACGTATCACAATATGAAAACAATACGCCGCAGCGTAATCCATATTAAACAATCAAAGTGGAGTGAAAGCCGACATCGCTCGCCACAATATAAAAATTTGCCATTGTGCAGCACCGTGCGGCGGTATGTCGGTACACATTTTTGGCGATCCCATGTAATGGGCCACGTAAATACGACTGCCAGCGACAGCCCACCAATTACAAAATCATTAATAAACACCCCGAAATATGAAGTGGTGAAATAATAAAGTCCGACGAGACGCCGCGCAAATTGTCGGTTACCAGCCGTTGCTTGCGATTTATTCATAAAAGTAAATTGGCCACGTGTACCCGATGTTGGTTTATTGAATAGCCACGGTGAAGGGTATTATTATTAAAATATTGATCCTTTTTTAGGGGAACTGCTGTTCAAAGGACCGGAGATATTAAATCATTTCCGAGATATACCGCTGAAACGTGATATCATTTAGTTACTACGCAATTGTAATACAGAATTTCAGACATCGATTCTTGGAAATCATGATTTTCAGAATAATCGACATTGGTATGAAACATCAAAACAACAAAATTTCTTGGTATGAAACATCAAAACAACAAACAATACTATGTTTATTAGACATACAACACTTAGATTTTAAGTGCCGTGTTGCTCTAAGGATAATTCTCAAAACAGAATGATTGATAAAGAATTACCAAATTAGTATTATTTGCCTCATGATTTGTTGTTTACTTTTGTCCTCACTATATGGAAGATAATGTAAAACATCATATAAATCTTTCATAACTGTAAAGGACATAATATAATACAGTTTTAGGTTCAAAAACTTTTCCTTTTACAAAAGTATCAATCGTACATAGGGTTAATATGCCTAGGCCTCTAGTGGTAGATTTATTTATGGTCTATTTGTGACATTTGTTACGGTTAGTAAGAAACTAAAATAATATAACTAACTGTGTACTGGAAAACACGATAATCCAATCTACCCTAACATAGTTGGGGAACTGCTAGGTATGATGATGTCGTTCGTTGACTTGAATGTGCCCTGGCAGTTAAGAGTGTGTCATGCTCTCTCAAATGTCTCTCTGATGGTGGCACATGTATTGGATCATTCGGTTCCCTTCATGACGGTTGAGCTGAGTGGTGCCAATCTAGGCGACATATTCGTGAACGGGCACCATCAGTTGGAATGGGCCATAACTTGGTTGCCTCGGCCTGTTTTTAATTAATTAATTATTGTATTGTGAGGTTGTTTATTTTACTGTAGACGCTTTTACGTGAACGTCTTTTTACATTGTTCTCACATATATGTAATTTTTCAACAAGAATGATGTATCCAAACACTTACTTAAAAAAAACTTAAAACTTATTGATGGAAAAGAGTGTCCGTGGAGTTTATTGCACATTCTTCTCCATAGAGACCTAACGACGCTTGCGAAATGTAACTAGCTTCATTTTAGTTTTGCTGACAATTCAAAAGTACCTTAATAATTTAATTGAAATAAAATATTTTGATTCTGATGAGAAGAAACTCTGAAGAGATGAAAATGTTTTCATAATTTAGTGTCTGTCCCATACTCAGAGAGTAAATAGTTTATCTACTTAGTAGTTAAGCCACATGCCAACTAATTGACTAAGTTAAACACGAACAATATCAAACAGAATACATTTAGTAAACTTGCTCGGTGTAACATTGATTAATTTAACCATCTGGTAGGCATCTCACGGTTGCGTTAGTTGAACCATTTATGGATAATTTAGCTATAATACTGTTGATTTAAAATATTGTTAAAACCTACTTAATGCGTAAACCTAGGCACCATGTATGTAACATTATTGAATTGAAGAAGTGTATTAAAAAAAACCGGTCAAGCGCGTGTCGGACTTCGCACATTTAGATTTCTGTATCAAACCGCAAAATCAAGTTGGTAGTACTAGGAAAAATGAGGAAATTTCAAAGAAAAAATATAATTTATAATTATATTGGTATTTGTTAGTTAACTTGCCATTGGTGTCATTGTTTTTTTAAAAAAACAATGACACCAATGGGAGGTTAAAGAAATTTTCGATACAAATTTTTGTAAAAAATGCTCAATTTGGAAGCCTCTCATTCCTGTATTTTTTAAACAAAAAATACAATATTTATTAACTTAACGAGCTCTAAACAACGATACACCATTAGGTCAAAATTTATGTTCTACGCCTCTCTTTAGCTGTATGGGAGCCCTCCTTAAAAACATTTAAAATATTTTTGACAATTTGAATGGTTTTGGGTCAACAAGATGCTTATAATTTAAACATTGAAGACTGTTTCACCAACCGTTTGGCTGTAAAACCTGTGTGGCAGACAAAATAACTTACAATTATTTCTATTGTCTAAACAGATTAAAAATTATAAATTAAAGCGTAGAAGATTTCATGGTATTAGAAGAAAAAGAAAGAGAATTATAGGCAGGTAAGTGCTTACCTAAATGACTTAGATTATTGTTTATCACAAGACTTTACTGATTACTATTTACTATTTATCACAATTTCACCCTAAAATCCGATCTCTTTAATGCATCCTGTTCACTAAACTTCTAAAATTAACAATAAATTACAGCCTCACAAGGTAAAGAAAACAAAGCGACATTTAGTGAGGGCATTACTTGCTTATCGTCCGTTCTATGAATCACTTGAATAAACCGATTCCCTCTTAATGGCACTCCTACGCACTCCGTATTAGAGATTTACACCTAACTCGTTTTTACCTTAACTGTTCTCTTTCTGGCTATCGTTTTCATCTTTGCCTACTTCATAAATGATAATGAAATAAATATTTGCATTGTGAGTGTTTGCATAAATGTTGTGTTTGGAGTTGTACATAATGCCTTGTTTGATATCAAGATTATTCAGATACTACTAAACTGCTTATGTGCCAGAAAAAGCTACTAAACTGTCGAGCAATGAAAAAGTGCCACCCACAAAATCGGCATTTTCACAAACACCTTAATTTAATTAATTCACATTTAATTTAAAATTTTAACACAATATTTACGTTTTTTGTTAAATGTACTTCAATATTGCAGATGGCGTCATTAAGCTAGCTTTTCCCGTTTAGGAGTAATTTGGTGCTATGTTACTGGAACTTTTTCATTGCTCGCGAGTGTATTAAAAAAAGTATATGTAGACTGATATTAGAAAAGGTAAAATGTTTTGTTTTAGGAAATAATACTGAATTAGTTGATTCCGTAAAATTCTTTCACTGAAATAAATAAAGGGACCGTTCGAATAGGCCACGGTAACGAAGCTTCGGAAAAACGTAGTTTACGATAAACGAAGCTAAATTTAAGAAATTACTTCTAAACAATGTTGACATAATATATTATATTAAGAAAGTTTTGTGGTTATGTCAAGCTAAACAAACAAATCAAAGATATTATAGTGTTATCGTTCCGAAACCCAATCTTCCTCATCGTCTTGCAATAACCCCTTCCATTTATCCATCATTTTCAGAGCAAAGGGTTAGAGTAGCCTATTATGGTAATCTAAACGAGAGGATCTACGGCCAGGATAACAAAACAAAGTCACGGAACTAGTTCTTGGAACAAACTATATTCGGTTAGAGATGTAATTAAAGATGTATTTATATTTAATAAAGAGAGATTGAATTCAAAAGAAATGCAAATTCTGTTTAACCAATTTTTTTTTGCTTGTGATATATTATCCAATGACTTCGCCCGCTCTGGGTGCAGCGGAAGGGGGTGTCAGATTTTTACTGACTAAAACCCGCCCGTGTTCCTTCAGTTGCTTGTGCCAGGGCCGCGGTAACTCTCTTTCAAATTTATCCGCGACCCAGACAGGCATCGGCCCTAGCGGACATCGTTAGTTTTGCTGACATCTCTTTGTCTTTTCTTGGGGTCGGCTAGACTTCTAGTGTAACTAGATGCAGCTGAGCACCAGAATTTTTCATGGGGTGACTGCATATCTGACCCCGACAATCCATTGATTGGTTAATCGTGGTACTACTTGGTAAGCCTGACGCTCTACACAAATATCTCTGTCATCAAAAGCGGGGCGATAGCGGTTGTCAAAAAGGCAAAATTGTATGGGATTGACAAGTGCTATCGAAATATCACGTGATCAACCCCTTACATTTAGATTCGACATTTCGACTAGAGTGCGCGCAAGATAAGTCTGCGCGCGACTGGTGGCGTGCTTAATGTTGCCAGCAAACCTAATCTTTTTTCCTCCATTTAATCATTAGTCATTTTTCATAGAGAAATAGAGAGACTACGGACGCGAACTTTTTAACGCGGAGTGACCGTGAGTAAATCTCTAGATTATTTAAACCACCTATTGACGTCTGGGAGGAACTTTTATCCGAATGGCAATGTAGGTGGGATAATTCCATCAAGGGCCGACACCTCCACCAATTCTTTCCATCCGTTCGCGTGCGGCTGGCCAGGACGTGGCTGGAGGCCAATTTCTCACAAGGCATGGTAACTTTAAAAGTAAATTGTTTTCCTTCAAGCTCGTTGCCTCGCCTTTATGTCAGTGTTCTACATCTGACTGCGAATATGTACAATATGCACATCATATCTTATGGGAGTGTAATCTTTGGCAGAATTAACGCAATATTATGTTGAATAATGTACAAGCTGCATCAAGAATTGTTTCTTATACGGACCTTGTGGAAACTAGAACAAATTTCCGTGCGTTCAAGCGTTTTTGCCATACCTATTATTGGAGGCCTGTGTCCCAGCAGTCGGAACATTAATAGGCTGATGATGTGGTGTGATGTGATTGTTGGAATCAAATATCAGGACTCACAATGTTAGGACCCATTAATATGAATTTTTATTTTTATCCGTGGTGCTAGGCAACTGGGCTTATCCCAGTTGTAAACGACCCTTTGTGCCTATTGGCCTTGATTGTTCTGTCTCCTGCTTGATATGAAGGAAAGTGGAAATTTATATTTTTTCCTACTCCTCCGTTATTATTTTTTGATTAATTTCGTTGCGGGATCCAAGACAGTTAAATTCATTCGCCGGGACTTCGTCGGGCTTCATTGCCTCGGCGCTTTCCTGGTGGTCGCCAGTGGCTTTCAGGAGTTGCAGTGGTTTGGGAATAGTGCGGTGGGATTGTCCCAAAAAAAAAAACGTTACTTAATCCTGAAATCGGCCCGTGGGGCTATTATTATTTAGCCAACAGCTAGGAGAAGCTCGTTCTTTCCTTCGTGAAACCTTTATATCATTGACATAAATACCACCGATAGACAAGAACATTTGAACACATGAAAAAAAAAATGTTCAAACGCTGGTGAGTTAGAACTAAAGTTCGCTGTAGCGCTAAATATTTATGTTGTCTAATCAAACTATTAAAACATGCAGCGCTAGATCGCTAATAGAGTTTAGTTTACTTGCAATCAAAACGTCGTAAGCGTCATGATATACATGGCGTTTACGCGTTTCGTTCAACTTAGTTGAAAGTGAGGTGTACTGATGGCAGTACAGTTCAGTCGAACAGAGTGATTGTTCGGATCAACAAATCCTGTGCGTAGTACTTATATATCGATGTTTTACATCAAGATAAATGCTAAATCTGTTGTCTGCCAAAATGAAGAAAACTAAATCATAAATTATTTGGTCTCTTCAAAGCGTAGTGTTGTCATTATATATTTTTAGTACTACGTCCTCGAAATCAATTCCTTTTCAGACATCGCTGCCAATTTATGGTAACAGGTTTCAGTTTTACGATACGCAAAAATAGCGGTACTATGTAGTAATGTTATTTTCTCTTGAGTCCATTCGTTGAAAAACGTGTCCAATAAATTGGTGAATACTTGGAAATATTGTGGTGCATAATATTAATAAAATCTGCGAAAGGGTTTTATGGGATTTTAGAAATGTCTCTGTTTTGACTTTGCTACAATCCTATACTGAACTGTGGGTATGAATAAATTCACCCAGTAAATTTATTTCTATACTTATAATATTGTGAGATTTCCGGAAACACTGCACCTTTTCTAAATATCTTTTAGCATGTGAAAGGTACATTCCAGATGGACATAGGCTATGTATTTATTTAAATATAAACCGGATTAAGCCGGGCTGCAAGTTTAAGATAAAATATGTATAGTTTTTGGATAACTTACTGACCATGTTAAGCACAAAAAACGCAAATGTTAAATTTAAAGTTAAACGATAGGCATTAAAAACAAGAATTGCATCGAAAACATCCCAAAATATCTAAAGAGTTTGCCATCGACTCGAAAAAGAAAGAAAGATTGAAAATATAATCGAATTGTCAGCACAAAATAAGGTTTTAATTCTTACAAAAAAAACATTGTAACAGAGCTGATTTTAACAAAGTGTTAAAAAATTAAAGGCTGCTGAAACTGTCGATGATTTCCATTGAAACTCATGTTCAATCAAAACGTTTTCAAGTATTTTAATTTGAACGACGACGAGGTCAATAAATATTTGTATTTTTTTTACATATTTTTTCTGTATTTTATATCGAATCGTAAGGTTTTATGAAACCAATATTTTGTCATTAAAAAATTCAAACTACATATTACACTGGTTTGATTTGCTTGATATTGCATCGGATCAAATTTATGTACAATAAAGTTAATACTTTTTTTTTGTATGTTATATACAGTACAACTAAACTAACAACGTACGTAACGTATAACTATACTTTTTATACAAATAAAATATCTAATTAGTTGTGAAGAATTCATCTGCCTAGCCTTTTTCCCAATTATTGCTGGGGTCGACTTACAGTCTTACCGGATTCAGCTCAGTACCAGTGTTTTACATGGAGCGACTGCCCATCTGACCTCCACAACCCAGTAACTGGGTAACACGGTACCCCTTAGCAAGACTGGTGTCAGATCTCAAGCTTCTGTCTACCCGTAACGACTGTCAAAGATCTTCAAATGACAGCCGGGATCAACGGCTTAACGTGCTTTCCGAGGCACGGAGGAAACTCGGTATGTTGAAATGGTCACCCATCCACGGACCGACCTCGTCAAGCGTTGCTTAACCCTGAAGATCGACCCGTGCAGCTGTTATTGTTTAGCCAGAAGAATTAAGTTCTTAAAATAGCAACAAACTTATAAATATATTGTGCATCGATCTCGAAGACTTGCATAGCATGTACGACGTACATACGTGTATTATTGTGTGTAATTAGACAGATAAATATCAAATATCACTTCATTTTAATCAGATAAAAAAAAAATACTCCATACCATGCTTTAATAAGTCGATGATAACGAGGCACAATAATCATCATGTTTACAAAAGAATGAATATATTTCCAAAGCTCAACTCGAGGGTACTTATAAATTATACGAGGACTTAGCTTCTGATTCCCCCCACTTACAAAAGAAAGCTTTTGAAAAATAATTTCAAAGATAGTTTTCATTCGGTTCATAATTGCGTTCTCAGAGATTTTACCCGAGCATACCGTATTCATGGCTACTCATATTTCCGTCGCAAATTTTCCACGTTTGCTGAAAATAATTAATAAAGTCTACGTTGCCTTTCCAAGTTCCAGTTTATTTGTTGGTCGGCCAACCGGTTAATTACAGTTTTATGTTTAAAAATTTAATATCCAATAAAATGTTCTTAGTTTTATTTTTCTAAGAAAATTCTCTGCGCACGTTCCGAGTTATTTCGACTTGATACTTTTGTAAGAAGAACGGTTAAAGTTTGAGCTTTTGTTGAGTATAAATATGTCTTATAAGAAGAAAAGAACTTATGGAATTTAGTCTAGTCTATTTCGACAAAGCGGTTATTTTCTGAGTAATTTCAACGAAGTAGTAAAAGTAAAATTCTCTATTTATAAAAATATTTCATTGATGTCTAGACTAATTTTAAATACAACGATGAAGACAAAGCGCCTTGTTTTTTACTGAAACACATTATACGAGGTGCAGAGTGATAATACCCACTAACAATGAAATAAGGAACCCAAAAAAGCATTTCATTTTGTCGTTGACTGTGAAGAGACGACGAAAACAAGACGGGAAAAATAAATAATGAAGCCCAATTAACTAAGAAAAGAGCGAGTACACCGGATTAGGGATGCTAGATGAGTCACGCAGGATAACTGTATTGTTTTCTTCTCAATGATCGATAAAATATTATTCAGCACACCACAGTGCGCTTAGAGGGTTAATTAATCCAATTATGAAGTCAAATAACCATTTACTGTCATGCAAATAGATAATAGTAGTTTATGCAATGGACGTATAATAGGGGTTATTAAAACACGAGCGTAGGTTTATCAAATGAGGCGAAGTCGAATACTATAAAAGTGACTATTGATACGAACAAGATGTTAGTTCAAATCGAGCGTCGAGGATATATTGTTTTGCTTTCAATTTAACTAACACACATAAAATAATACAGCCAAAATGAGAATTTCCTCCTTTTTGAAGTCGGTTATAAAGATATAAATGATATTTGTATAATATGTGATATCCAACCATAGTCACTGATTTATTAATAAAAGGGGCAATTATAAATTGTTGATTAAAATGGTTGATTTTATAGCTATTACAGCTTTAATTAAATGTTTCAGCGGTGTATTTTTTATTGGTACAGTAATTTGATATTATAGTACATAGTATGAACTGCACTATATTTTTGTGTTGTGTAGAGTCGTCAAGTTTTTTTTTGTATTCAATCGTTCGAATAATATTTATTCGATAGTTAATGTATTATGCCAACTAGGTTCATCATTCAATATTGTCCATCAAGTAACAAATTGTGCAAAAATCTAACACCAATCATCAATCTCACACCTTTTATTCAGCAGACCAAACTTAAATAATGCCCGCCAGCCCCCCTAGCCAAGTTACAAACGTTTCGTATTGAATCTCTTTCTACAATCGTTAACACCTTCTATTTGTATGTTCTGACCACGTGACTTAACGTTCAGATGTGTCATTCCCATATATTGATTCGTTTTCTACTAGCGTTATCGATTGTAGATTGTCAACTTGGCTACAGGTGCTGGTGTCTCATCTAGTAAGACTCAGCGAGCATCCGTGTCGGTCTCCATGGCCTGTGTCCGAGATATTTTGTTGACGTAACTCGGATGCCTGTCTTTGTGCCTAATTTGTACTTGCACAGGATTGCGCTTTAAATAATAAAACTCAATTATTTTCTGCACTATTTTTAAAAAAAGACTCCTCTATACGGAGCTTTTGCTTTGCTTCGAGCATTATGTAATTTGCGTGTTGTGTTTTCTGGGAGTTTACGTGCAAGCGTGTTTTAGATGTAAAGCGTTTTTCTAAGTAGAACAAGTGTGGGTATATAACGCCTAAAAGGTAGGATTTTACAAGAAAACGAGGGTAAGGACTGTCGTTAGAGTGTATTCGCGGAACTCTCAGTTCTGCGAGTTTCCTCATTTTTAAGCCTTCATCTTTAGCTGAAGAATATTTTTTATTAAACCAAACCGGTAATCCAATATCTTCTTATAGATGTTGTTTATATAAGAAGGATACAGGCAAAAAACAAGGAATGTCCTTATTAATAGAATTTTTGAGAAAAACGCAGTTAAAAGTTTAGAAGTATTTATTTTTTATCCTTCTTTACTGGTATGTATTCATGGACATTCCTGGTTCTTTTCGTTTCAGCCATAAACAAAAACGTATTTTTGGCGCCTTACTTAAAAAAAATGTCTGTAATTGAGAATAAAACTACCATAGATAAAGATTTGCTTGCCAATAAAAACGGGAAAAATTAAAACTTATGAAATTCCCTGTTCTTTTCCCTTAATTATGTGGTAATAAGTATATAGGTATTGTGCGTTTTGACAGGTACAGCAATTCCTGCAAATAGCGTTTAGGTACATAATTACCGGGCAAGTGGCTATATAATTATTAGACTACCTAGTAGTTACCTTACTCGTACCAGGCGATAGTGTCTGACGGAGTTTCGATTTCTGGCTAAAGCCGAAGCCGAAGCGAATTCCGGCGCTTGCTAGAAACCTTCGCTTCGGCTGAAACTTCGTCCTTTTTCGGCCGAAGCGAAAGGTTTGGAGGTTTGATTTGGGTATTTTTGAAGATCCAATAATAGTAACAGCTGAGTACCCACCTGTGTAATTAGTATATCATATGATAATATAACGAACAGTTTACCAGGAACTAATCACAGGATAGTGGTCTGTCTATACAATTACTGGTCGATCGACTAATGACGTTTGTAATTGGATATGTATTGCATTCCGCATATTGATATCGGCTTGAGGGATTATTGCATCTGCATAGCAAATGATGTGTGTCTAACGGTGGGTGATTATGATGTTAATTTAAGTGGTGGGGAACCGAGTTATGGTTTGAAATTAACATGAAGCAGATTCTGTAAAGTACAAGTACTTTACAGAATCTGCTTCCTTGATTTTACACGTTACATTAAAGGTTTCCGTAAACGGGCGCGACGAGACAATATTAACATAAGCCTTTTTATCGATTAGATTTACTAAACAGCAGCGTGCTAAACGAGTTGTTTGTGCTAATGCTAATAGTGTTCAGTAAATAACTGATCTGGCGTTATCAGTGGTAACCCTAACCCTACCTTCTATACGTTACGAAACTCCAAGCAGAAAAACACCAAACACCTCTTTATTAAATTACCCAAAATAAACAAACAAGAAAGCTTTCTGTAATAAACAAAAATAAAGTCATACGCATACCATCTAGTTAGCAGTCCAATCCGTTCTCCGAGTAGATACATCTGTACCAACAGACCCGACAGCACTCGAAATAACGTTATTATCATGTTAAGAACAAAAAAAAGCTTTCCTATTATCTCCGAGGTAATCACGAGACGGCCCGAGTACTCCCGAACCATAATACCATCCAAAAATCCTTCACGATGAAGAGTTGAATAAGGCTGACGTGTTATGGCATATTCCTGAGCGTCGTTTCCTCAATAATTTGTCTCAAAGTTAAGGCTGACGGCTTCTACCGTTGGCTTTCGAATTAGAGTCACTTTGAATTTAGAAGTCACTTTATTGGCTGGTTTCAAAACATGGTGGCTAACGTTCTATGTTCAAAATTCAACTTACAGATAAATAACGACATGATTTTATTGAGTCGAAACGATCCGACTCTTTGTATTGGATTTCAAAGAGCAAATGCGATTGGTTCTCCCTCACCCCATGGGATTTAATCCCATCATTGACAATCTGTGCCGTGGCTGTGTAACATCAAACCTTTGCCAGTTTATATATCACAAGTGTAACGCTTATTTCATCATAGTTATCTTTAGTGTGTAATCTGATTTTGATTAGTATCTTATGTGTATAAATCGTCCAATATATCCTGGTCTTTTGTAGTGGCGCTGCTTGTCTTGCACAAAGCAATAATATGGAGAATTCAGTACATTGTTTAGTTTCTCAATTTACCGCCTGTCAAAATATACTAGACATGATGTTTGTTATAAATTGCGTGACGTAATTTCTGCTTAGGGATTTTTTCGCCACAATAATGTGGTTAGTAGATACTTATGTTTTTTGCTATTGTCAGTTGGAGTTTCTTATAACAATTTAAAAATAATGATCACGTTGTTTATTTGACTGTAAAAATCACTTTGCTTTGTTCCGTGGGAATATTCAGGTCATACATTTTAGTGATTCGTTTCGATTTAATCGAAAATATTAATAATTCATGTAAAACGTGTAGCCATTAGGTGGATTCCGTAAGTAGCCAAAAACATTATGTTTTACCAATAGATTTATTTTTAATTTTTTTTGTTGTTTTTGTTTTTTAATTTATTTTATAAAAATATTTAAAAATGTTGATAATAAGATATTTCATGAATAAAGGACGTAATAATTTATTTCAAAATTCAGACAATTGACAGTCCATTTCTGGTTAGTAATAAATCCTTACAAAACTAGTGTTAGTAAAAGGTACATCTTTGTCACGGGCCACATCATAAAATAGAATCAGTTTTCTGTGTAACGTGCAGTTTAAGATTTGATAGCACTCTCAAAGTGGATGATTTTGTACTCAACTAATAACGAATATTCGATTATATTGCATGCTCCCTCTGAAAACAGAATATCCCGAAATTTTGATTATGAAACTGTAGTTGGGGTATCGGGCGAGAAAAGTCCGGGGGAAGGGGCCCCCCTTCCGGACTGGGTCAAGGGTCACTGGATCCTCTCGGCAGCGTGGCTCCCGCCCCAATGAATATAGGATAACGATAATAGCCCATTGCGGCCTCATTACACCACTATATTGGACCAGTTATCACGATCCACATTTCATCATTTCGAATACCATTTATTCACACATTAATTATCGCGCGTCATTCACGCGACATAATAACGTTTGTAAACAAGTAATCGTCGGTGGAAATAGAGCAACAAACGCGCGCCATGTGATAAAGTAAAATTGTGGTTTGCGCCTGCTTGATATCAAATATTTATGCTCGAGCGTGGAAAGCCGCGGGCAGCGAACGCCTCGCAATGGCGTGGAAACGGTATAAAGCGTGTTATCCGACTACAGAATAACATTTTTAGTGAAAAATAACATTGGGAAACTGACAATGTTTGCACTAAAGTGGTCTTGGAAATGAATTGACTTTTCACCATTTACCGGCGACGCCATCAAACGGGCGGGAAACGCAATTCCACATATTTCACATCGTTCCGTCTCGCTCACCTTTACATATTTAAATTGCTCCACAGATGTATCTTTACAAGATTACACAGTGCGGAGCGGAGAGAAATCTCTCCTAAAACCTCACGATTATGCGAAAAATAGATAAAAATCCTTTAACCGACATGATGCGCCTAAATCCAGCTTATCATAAACCCTCCGGTATTTGCTCGTTTCTCAGAATTATTGATACAATAAATTGTTTACATCAAAAGACTGGAGGGAAGAGTTTTACCGAGAATTTCCCTAAGTAATTAAGGCGTAACATTAACCGCTTTCAGCATTAATTAATTTGTTGTTTATATAGTTGATATAATTAGTCGATAAAAGAATGTTAAGTAGTTTACGACGACTCTAATTTACGTGACACAGAGTTACGAGGAGCTGATGTTTAGCGGTTAAATATAAATTCCGGCCGCGTCACAGAGTATTGCCTTCATAATAAGCCTCTCCTGGCCGCCAAGAAATTTTTATTCGAGTCTCGTTCTCACTCCATTTTATTTTAAGAAAAAACACCGCCATGCATATTCGAGTTTTTCGGTTGTTTAACTTCTGAAATCATTGCTTAGACGACGGGTGAATTTTCAGCGCTGTTTTTTATAGCTGTAGTTAAATATTTGGATTGTATGTTAACCGCCCCGGATAATACTTATTACAGGAAATGTTCCTTTACGTTTAAAAATGATGTGCTGCTTGTAAAAGATATTATCGGTCACGATTCTACTTACGAATATAACAAGGAAAACATCTAGTTAAATAATTGAGAAGTCGTAGATAAATATTTGCAAAAGATTATCTTGTATTGTATTTACACATGCATATGGCTGATATTAAATGCAAACTCATATTTACATTTGTGCATATATATAGCCACGCAAGAAATGTAAAGTGGAGACCCGGTGTCCTGAAATACAGACCTCACGTCTAGTTTAGGCACCAGTCTCCCACAGTATTGCTGCATGCAGTATTGCTGATACGTACCTACTTTGTATTGATACCTCTCCATCATCTCATGTTACTTGGAGTCGGCGCAACACCTTTTCTTCTTCCATACCGTCCTGTCCCCTGTTACGCTATTACTGACTCCCTTTTCTTTCATATCACTCCTCACACAGACCATCCATCTTTTCTTTGGCCTTCCTCTTCCTCTCCTTCCATCCACATTTATATTCATAACTCTTTTAGTAACATGCGTTTCATCCCTCCTCATCATATGACCATACCTCTCCAAATATACCTATATTGTGGTGAGAAATAAATCATTATATTATCTTATTCCCAAGGAAATTCAGGGCAGACTTAAAAAAAACTAACAGTTTCTATTCCGAATGGTATCTTCAGCACTTGGTAAGTATACTCATGCAGTTTTAACTAGTAAAACCCATTTCTTAAAGATCTCCGTAGCTAATTCAGAGTTCACGAGAGACCAAAGAAATTGAAGCCGTTTACGAACTAAACTCCCAGTTTTAACATTACCAAGTGCAAACAAGTCTGTGAAACTTGTTCCTAGTTGTGGGACCACACGGGACGTGTTTATTGCAAATAGGAGCTCAGGACGGTAGTGGAACTAAACTAAGCGGGGATTTCGTGCAGTGTGCGCCGGGCCTCGCTCCTATCTGTTATTATTTTATTCGCCTGATGGATATTGCTTGTATCTCTTAAAAGTGTATGAAGAAAATCTAAAAGACTCCGCGCCGGGCCTTTGAACTCTGTTTGTTTTGCTTTTCTCTCGAGTAATGGATAGATTTGATGATATGTGTCTGCTACACACACTGTTACATTATATAGCTGTATAGTGATGTAGGTCTGTGTTTGTTTAGAGATTGATGGTAGAATATTTTGAAGAGTATCAATAAAGCTTCATTTGGTAGAGACAAAGGATTGTTTGTGCTTTTACTTATAAACATAGAAAGCCTTTTAGTCCTTAAGAATTTAACATGCCAAGATGAAAAAGATAGGCGGAATTTAGTTTCTCATTGGGGAATTCGTTAAGCAACTAATACAAGTAAAATTTAAAAATTTAGAAAACCCCCGACAATTTTGTATTTCATGCTACAAAATTTTTCTAGTAAATAGTAGATACACTTCGATCGGCAATCTATTGAACACGTAATTATGACACGATATCTTGCGAAAACACCCCGATACAAACTGTAAAACGCCCATTACTTTTGAACGGCTGAACCGATTTTATTCAAACATAGCTACGAACACTCTCGACAAAATCACCTTTCAAACAAAATCTAATTCAAAATCGGTTCACCCGTTTGGACGCTATGATGCCACAGACAGACACACAAACACAGAGATACACAGCAAAACACGTCAAACTTATAACACCCCTCTTTTTCCGTCGGAGGTTAAAAATGAGAGTAATTAAACTAAGTTGTAAAAAAAATTAGCGTAATCTTTCTGAACAAAACAACAAGTTTAATTATTTAATTACAAAAGACATCAAAACGTAAACCAAACAAAATAATAATAAGTCAATTACGTAATTAAAACAAATTATTAACGTAATGTTGACTGATGAAGATCTTAAAAGCTTAGCGATGTTAGAAATTCCGTGTAATTGAGAGACGCGGCAAATATTTTGTAATCGTTACGTTATACAAAGGGATTAAGTCATCATTAAGTTTTTGTTAAAAAGAAATGCGTATCCGACTAATATTTTGAATGTTTGGCTGTTTGTTTGTTACTCAATCATGCTATAATGACTGAAAGGATTTCGATGAATTTTGTCACAGAGTTAGACTATATTCTGCATCATTTAGGGCGCATGGTTGGCACAGTGGTTGAGCGATTGACTGCTGCGCTGCGTGTCGCGGGTTCGATTCCCGCACGGAACAAATATTTGTATGACCTACAGATAGATGTTTCGGCTCTGGGTGTTGTGTATGTGAGTTTATATGTTTGTAAACGCACCCACGCCACCCACGATACAGGAAAAAATCATAGTGTGGGGCATTGGTTTAAAAAAAAAAATTTTTATCTTAGAACATTTTTGAGCACCAGTACAGGTTACAACCGATAAAGCTTTGTTCTTTAGTAAAAACTACCTAACAAAAATTAAAATAAGGATATATTTAGCTGTTAATTACTGAAAAAAATTACGATCCCATTGTTAAGTATTTATGTCATAAAGTAGGCAGGTAAATTGTCTCCCAATTAAGTTGATAACTATCTTGATACAGGGATAATCAGATAACCTTATTTATACACGGAGCAAATGTTCCACATTTTTAAGCAAAAACATACAATTTTACAACACTAGTAAATCGATGAAGTATCATATAACTCAAAGTTGAATAACGTTCAAAAGTCGACTATAACTTTGAAGTTGACTGCTTGATTTATTCAAACAGACTGGCAAAAGAATTAATTACTTAACCGAGTGTCGGTGCTGAAGAAACTTTTCCGCGCTTAAGTTTGCCCTGGTCGACGGCACTAACTACTTTTTGCGCGGGGTTATAATGCATGCTATCTCACCCGACAACACGTGCGAAAGAGCTTGATGCTGTGATGAGCAGTAAGAAGCTAGCGCGTACGAATTAGCACTTTTGCAAATTTCTGGCGAAATGGATGATGATTTCGGACGAAAACAAGCACGCTAAATTTTGTAAACAGACCTTGGGAGTATGGATATCATGAAAAAACTACTTAATGTATATTTTTAAAATAAATTTATTTGCATTGTTGAACTACTAATCTATCCCTGTATGGTGGCTGTTTTGCAATTTTCCTTCTTATCTCGTATATATTTCCGCCCAAAGATACGTTAGAATTAGTGTTGAAATGTGGAACTTTCGACGCTCATAACATGCAAATTTTTTTTTTACGTTTTTGTTTCCTTAGAGGGCTAGATAATGATGAGACAAATTGATATCATTTTTAATTTTGAACTTACATCGTCAAACAGTGAAGTAAGCGCCAGACTACGTTTGTACGGAAGAATGATCGACTAGTGCAACCTTAAGTTAGTGCAGTTGGGTGCTAGGTACCGTCAAACAAAGAAATAACTGTACAGGCAGCTAACTTGCAACTACTTTTGAACAATGTTTTGAATATTATATCTAGGCGCATTTCTGGTTGTCGCCGTTGTTGATTCTGGCTTTTAGAAGTTGAATAACATGTGGCGGACTTGCCCAGTAGACTGAGAAGATTTTTCATATAATGTGCCCCAACGTAGTTTTATGAGTTTCTATGCTTTTCAACAAGAGTTTAAGGTAGGTACTGTTTAAGAAGCACAACAAATTAAAGCAATAATAAAATATGCAGCACCTGAACAGTATTTTTACCCGACTGCCGAAGGAGGGTAATGTGTTTATCAGTCTATGTATGTATGTTTGTTCCTATGTGGCGTTCTAGAGACCAAACGCGTTGGCTGATTTTGATGATTCTTACGTCAATCGATTCGTCTTAATCCTGCGAGTGTCACTGGCTACATTAAAATTGGAAAAAACAAAAATGGCGGATTTTGGGCGCCATTTTGTGGAGAAAAAAAATATTTTTTTCTTCCAAACCCATCGTGTGGGGTATCAAAATAAAGGATTTTAAGAGGCGATTCTAAAAAAAAAAATAACAAAATAGTTGTAAATAAAAAAAGTTAATTAAAAAAATCAAAAAATCCGACTGCTTAAAAAGCAAACTAAAATGACGTAAACAAGAAGAAAATCATGCTGTGCCGTCGGAGGATACATATTCGCGAGCTGGCGGACCAAAACCAGATGTATCCTCCGACTGCACAGCATGATTTTCTTATTGTTTACGTCTTTTTAGTTTGCTTTTTAAGCAGTCGGGCTTTTTGATTTTTTTAATTAACTTTTTTTTAAATGGTGCATTTATTTGTGCGGGTTTTATTTAAGCAACATGATAAAAAAACTTTTTTCGTGTAAAGACCCATTGCGTTATCTTGGCAGTTTCTAGTTAAGCCAAATATTTTTACCTGTAAGCCTATCTGTTTGGCTGACGGTACCGCCGACTCCTTTACATTATAGTGACGTCACTTGCGTGCATTTTAATGATGGTTAGTCCATAGTTGCCATGATGCTCACTTGTGGGATCATTGCATTTTGTTTGACCGAATACGACGCTGTTTGCAATGACGTCAACAACCTGCTTTTGTTTTGAATTGGGAAAGCGAATATTTGGATGATCGCCTTTTGGGCGAATACGACGCTGTTTGCAATGACGTCAACAACCTGCTTTTGTTTTGAATTGCGAAAGCGAATGTTTGGATGATCGCTTTTTGTTTTTGTTGTTAATTTAATAAGATTTTGAAGATTATGAGGAGTTGAGATTATTTAAAGGTATTTTAGGGATTTGTGATTTCTTAATTCGGGCTTATTTTGCATTACTACCTTGCTAGGTTTGGGCACCTGGGTTATGTATAAGTAGGCCGTAAGTACATTATATATTAGATGTACTTTTTGTAATTTTTTATTTTGTAATCCGATTCGACAGCAAAAAAAAAATCGCTTCTAAATTAAACTGTTCATCACACTAAAGGCTCAGCGTGTACAAACATCCATTTATTGACTACAATTGTCGATATAATTCTAAGGAATTAAGGTAATCGTTAGCAGTTGCCTTCACATACTCATTAAACACCATCTTTCTAGGTCTATTCCTTCCTCACTCCACTACACAAGTTATTTATAATTCATCACTATTGTACGTAATTGGTTCACAATAAATATCAGTTACTACTTTCTACTACTTTCTAAATATTTATTTTATTTAGAAAACTTACAGCTTATAACAATAATGCTTGGTCTTTATAATAAAAAAACCGGCCAAGTGCGAGTCGGACTCGCGCACGAAAGGTTCCGTACCATTATCGCAAAAAACGGCAAAAAAATCACGTTTGTTGTATGGGAGCCCCACTTAAATATTCGCGAAGTCTTAGTAATAGGGTCCCGTTTTTACTTTGGATACGGAACCCTAAAAATAAGGTAAATTACAAGTTTACACTTATAGTAAAAAAAAATATAAAACTTTACAGGCAAACGGTACCTACTATAAACTAAGAATTTATATCATAAGCAAAACAACAAAAAGGGTCACAAACAAGTGTAGTGTGTGTGTTTGTAGTTATTATTAACCTGGACTTTTTATAGATCTTCAGTTACTTAAGTTATGTTACTGTGGGCTTTTTTACAGGTTTAATTTTACCTTGTGCAAATCAAATCTTTCTCTTCCCTTTTGAGCGTTCCGTACCCGTAGGGTCCAAACGGAGCCCTATTGCTGTCACTCACGTGTCCGTCTGTCTGTATGTCCGTCGTCTGTCACACAGGTTTTACAGCTAAACGGTTGGAGCAGCAGTCTTCAAATTTTCACAGTATAAGCATCTTGTTAACCCAAAGCCATACAAAATGTCAAAAATTCTATCCAGGTTTACCCGTTCCTCACCAGAAGTTCCGTTGATACACAAATCCTAAAATAATTCTCAAAATATACCCTGAAACAAGTGTCTATTGGTCCTGGTCAGACAAACACGTTTATTCCTTCCAGGATCAAATGCGGTATACATAGAGAAAAAGTTGATCTATCACCCACTTCACCAACCAAGCAATCTCCTTCAATATTTATAGTAAAAAGCTCCATTAGAACGGAAGATTAAGCAATTTCCTCTAACTCGAGAAATGTACTCTCCTCACTGAGCAGTCAATAAATTAGCCCGTAGACAAATATGAAATGGAGCCTTAGCCGTAGATCATTAAAATTTGTCATACCGGTAATTTATTGATCGTTTACGACTCAACTATTTGACTTATGTTCATATTTTATATGCAGTTTTGTAATTGTTTATGTTTAAAATTTATTGAATTCCAGTTTCCATATATTGTGAAGGATATAGGGTCTTTGGAAATTTCAAAGAAAAATCAGTGAGCGAGTGTCAGTCAAAAAATCAACGGGACCTTGCGATGCCTGTATCGTCTGAGAAACTTTCTGCCTGCAAAAACGAAAACTACGCTTGTGCAGAATTTAATCCTCCCATAATCGACTATGGTGACATATGCTACTTTGACCTGAATGCAGTGTTCCTGGATAAGCTCTATAGGCTCCTAAATAACTGCACCCGGTTCTTATTCAATCTCAGATATGACCGGTATGATGTTTCGAGGTGCAGAACGGAGCTCAAATGGATGCCATTCGATAGAACAGAAATTTGCTCGCTTTGACCACAGTTTTCTCTCTGCTCAACTCTCCCATCTCCCTCCCCTCCCTCTTATCTCATACCTCTCTTTCAATATCTGTCTACTTCACTTCACAAGCTAGGAATCTGCGTTCGTCTCACAATCTTTTCTTGCTTTGTCCTTCTCATACTTCTGATTTTATTTATTCTTCCTTTCACATTCAGTCCATTCTTGTCTGGAATGCGCTTCCTCTCGATATCAGCCAATATGCATTTAAGTGGCAGTTGCGGAATTATTTTCTACCCCAATAGCAGAGTCGTCTCAATAAACCACCTTTCTTCTACTTAATATATACATTTATAGGTATTTGTGTATTTATTATGGTAAGTATAAATGTATATCTATTTTATCTTTATATATAAATATATATTTGTGTACACATTTTAGTTTAGTAATTATTTCGGTTTTTTTTTTATGCACCTGGTCATGTTATGTATGAATGCCTCAGGCATTAAGTCCGCCTATATACCTGTATGTTGGATCAAGTTTAAATAAATAAAAATGTATAATCTCAGAACTTCACTGTGAGTGGCGTCTAAGGACTAGTAGAAGAACTACCTAAGTGTTGGCCGATTGGGAGCTAGATGGATGCAGAATGCGTCGTTGCCATCGCGGCTAGAACCTGGATGGGGTTGGTACTGGAGTGTGGGGATTGGCAGAAGAAAGATAGTCTGTGTCCAGCAGTGGATGAAGTTGGGTTTTAGATGATAACGATATGATGAATCTTATAATATAATATGTATTATTAAGTATTTAGGTACTTTACCTAACCGTTTTATGGCTAGGATATAGAAGTCAATAAATAAACAGACACGCCTCTATAATTTAATAGAGACCAACTTGCTTCAGGGTAAAACGTGTAAAAAATTACGGGATCAAAAACCAATCCAAAGGCCTCGCACAAATACTCGTTGGACCCTTTCAATTTACGACTTTCGTTGTTGAATAAGTTTTCAGGTGAAGTATTTATTAGGTGTTAAATTAAATCGATATATATTAGTTCTATCAGTAGGCTAGTAGTTCCTACCTGACTAGTTTTAAATGCCGTATGTATAAAAAATTGGGTTTGGTGGGCGATTGTTTATTACAGGGTATCTTATAATCAATCAATTAATTTTCATATTAAAGTTCGGTATAAAACCTTTCATTTCAATAAAAATTAAGGTGGTGAATATTTTTTACCAATTTTGCTTTTACAGATCGATCGGGGCCCGTGTATATCGGGGCCCCGTATCATTGAATACAACGAATGGCGCGTTAGTTGTGGCGCTGGGTACTATTATTATATTAAAGACTAACCTGGTTCGTGATGAGGAGTGGTAGACGGCGCGGAGAATGCACTGGAGCAACCTGGGCGACGCGCCAGTCCTCCCAACTCTGGCACTGCGCACAAAACACGCTGATATTAATATTAGGTAATCATTTCGATGACTTCTCAACTGATATGGAGGTCTTTTTCAGTAACTTAATAATTATGTATTAAATAAATATTAATGATCTCGATGGCAACCCAACTGCTAATGCAGGACTTTTTCAGTAACTTGACAGTTCAAAGCAAAATAATAGTATGGGGAATTTTTCATAACTTTAATAGAATTGCCAAGTACGATTACTATTTAAGCAACGAAGTCGACATTTCTTTGAATAAGAAATTATACAATGATCCCAAACAAAGTAGTTATAGTTAGACAGATATGATGTATTTATAAAGTTCTCTCATTTCACTCATGCTTTTTCAATACAGTTGTTAAACATGGCGTACTTTCAGAGGTTGTAATTATGATTCGAAAATTAAATCTTTTGCATAGGCATCTTTTTGTTACGCGGTCGTGACTTTTGTTTACGAGCTCGATCATTACTTTTGCAGTTGAGTTTTAAATTTATAAGTCAATTTAAAAAACGTTTAGTAGCAAGGAGTTTTTATACATATAATAAAATGGGATAGATTTTATACAAGATTAAATATTCCATACGTTTTATTTTCATTGAATTCTCAAAAGTCTTTTAAATGGTTGTTACTTATAATATATTTAATTACCAGTTTTAATTTAATTATTTTGACATCAACATTTGTCAAAAATCGAATAGGCTGTATAGGATTATTTATTCTGTGGTATAGGCTGTTTTCGTTGTAAAAAAAAAAATACCCAGTTGTAAAAACGCGCCATTAACTGAACATTTTGTTTTTTGTGTATAAACAAATCTAATTCTTTTATTTATTTTACTATTTCCAACAACTGTATTGAAAAACGTCGTGTGATACACGGGTGTGTAGGTTATTGCAAACTTTCGACCCTTGTATCACAATGTACTATTGTTCACCTCTGTACCTATCTTTTTTTTCAGAAACTGAGTACGATTATAGGTCTATGTAGAGTATTGATTGATATAGTAAAATGTTTAGTTAAAGTATGTTGATCATAAGATTAGTCAAAGTTATTCATAAATAATGAATTAACACCACACACTTAGTTAGTTTAATTAGAAAGAACAGTAAAGTTACAGTGTACTAATATAGCCCTAAACTAATTATTTTATTTCAGCGTGGTCACTAAAGTAATGATTTTATTTCAATATACTTGGCTGGCCCACTTTAACCGCTCCTAGATTCTCATGAATTTCAGGCATCCCAATCTAGAGTTATGCTCTTTGAATACAGCTTAAAAGTTCTACATTCAAGAATTCAGTATAAATGCTCGTAAACATTCAGCAAAAGAAAACAATGCCGATTCCTAGAAGTCTAGAATCGAGTTTGAATTTTATTTAGATACGGAACATATTTGCTTTGTTCCTACGAATTCTAAAGTTCCTTGAAAAATATAATATTCTTTTGCTAACACGAAGCCAACACGAGGAGCCCGGAGTTAAACAAAGGAAACGCAGATAAATATACTTCAAACATATCTCGGAGTTGTCATACATTTATCCCGTCGGCAAACAACACAAAAAAGTGAATCCGGGGCGGCGAATGCGAAGCGATTAGCGTTCGGCTTTCATGATGAACTCACACAAGTCCACTGCTCCCCTCATCCTCGCTATTTTGTTGTTCGCCTGTCCCGAGAAATGTTCAAATGGTTTTTCTCAGCAAGATAACAAATAGGCCACGGCCGCTTAGACACTAATCGGGTTTCACCGAAATGGGATTTCGCTAAGCTATGAAAATTAAATGCTGTGCTCTCAAATTCGAATTATCCCGAGATGAAAATTAAATAAATTCAACGTGGCCTGTAATTTAAACCCCAATCTGAGCGAACTTTTCTCTCTCCGACTCAACTCCGCAGTGTGACTTTCAATTGTTTTATATTGCCGGATTTACTGTATAGTTCGCACGTGGATCTTTTTATAAATACAACTTTGTGAATCGGCGAGTCTCAAATGGGTCATTATTTTACCAAAAACAGGATGTTCATTTTTTGCGTTGACATTAATTTGCAACTCGGTTAGAATACAAAGCTTCATGTGTTAAAGTGCTGTACAATTTCACACACGTAAGCACTTTTCAATTTAGAATTATCTCGGAACTAAATTAAATTGAATATCAAACAGTGGAGATAGTGCTGATTTGGAGTCTGTGCGGTGAGCGGGAACTTAGATAAGTGGCCACTATTTAATATCTGCAAGATAGGGGGCTGGCGCTGTGCCATCGGACTACGACGACGAATTACAAATAGGCACAATACAACTCATAACTCGCGAACGCAAGAACTTAACTCAATTACTCGCCAAATAACTCATTACACTCAAAAGAAACTGTTTATGGTACTCGAGACGCTTTAATAGAGGCGATAAAGTAATATATTGCATATTACCTGTCAGAAATCGCTTAACAACCCTTGTTGTGAGGGGCAA
Source organism: Anorthoa munda (assembly GCA_945859665.1). Lineage (NCBI taxonomy): Eukaryota > Metazoa > Arthropoda > Insecta > Lepidoptera > Noctuidae > Anorthoa > Anorthoa munda. The sequence goes on from OX243910.1 coordinate 14,658,745, forward strand.
AATACTCATAGAGAATAAAATGAAGACTTCTATTCTTTGTTTTCACAAATTATGCTATTAAAGAAGAAAAAAGAACGGACATTTTCTGAATAGGGCTCGTTTATTATAAGCATGTTGTAAATATACTAAACGGTGAAAAACATTGAATTTTTTGCTAATCGGTTTGAAATGAGTTACACGCAGCCCTTGGAATAACGGCTGGTAGAAATAGCGTAAAAAGTTAAAATATTAAAGTGTTACTTATTTTCTCTATGGTTACGTAGCTTTGAAAGCTTAAAGCATTTAAATAGTATGAATAAACAATTAAACCCAAACCATCGACCGTAATAATGGAAGTTTAAGGGCACAATCTTACCTGGAATGAGGTTAGGAAGATTAGGCTCGAAGCCTGATACAGAATATGCTGTGGAGGGATTGAGACTGCCATCTGCCCCGACTAGGGGAAATAGGACAAAAAGAAACGAAACCATCATTATTTCTCTTAACTTTTTGGTTGTTTAGGAAGTTGATGAATACACTGAATTCTTCAAGTTATTTACAGCCTTATTTTATGAGAAGGATTGAATAGTATAGAAGGATTCTGTGGTGGTCTAATTGAGTGTCACGGAGAGGAATTTTGTCTTCCAACTAGATGAAATTGGGTAAAAAAGTACACACGTCATTCGTTTCTTTACAGATCGGTTGGATAATTAATTTGAAGAAAAAATACATAAAAAGGCATATACGCATAAAGATGCACCGTTACCAGGCAGATATACAAACTTTTTACCTGGAATGAGGTTAGATGAGCAGCCTGTGATTGTATGCGGTGGAGAGGATTTGAGTCTGCATTCAGCCCCCACTGGGAGAAACGGCACAAAAAAGGTACATTATTTTATATACCTATTACATTAATCAACTCTAACCTCATCAATGTCCATTCCAGGTTGCCTGGAAGAGATCGCGGAATGCGATAAGGTCGCCCATTGTTTTTTTTTTATAAAATTTATATCATGTTTCTAATGAATTTTCTGGTGAAGAGTTTACGTTTATAGAAGTAAATAAATATATAATTTAGCTAAGTCTAGTTGGAGCCTGATTTACCCTTTGTTATTTGTAACTTATGATAATCTATATATATAAAAATCAATCCCTATTTCCGTTGGTCACGGCATCACGCGTGAACGGCTGGACCGATTTCGTTAATTCTTTTTTTGTTCTGTTTGTTATTGATAGGAGAAGGTTCTTATGAAAAAAAAATAAGAAAAAAGAATATTGGTACTTAGGTAGGGTATGGTAGGTAGGGTATTGTAGGTAGGGTAGGGTAGGTAGGGTAGGGTAAGGTAGGTAGGGTAGGGTAGGGTAGGTGGGGAGGGTAGGTAGGGTAGGGTAGGTAGGGTAGGGTAGGTAGATTAGGTAGGGTAGGGTAGGTAGGGTAGGGTAGGTGGGGTAGGTAGGGTAGGGTAGGTAGGGTATTGTAGGTAGGGTAGGTAGAGTAGGTAGAGTAGATCAATGTTTGGTGTTTTTATGGCAAATAAAGTTTGCCGGGTCAGCTAGTATAACATAAATTGCGAGTAATATACATTTTTTTCCGAATGTATACTCTAAAACTTCCTTCAAGTGCCAAATGTATGTTCTGGTGTTAAGTACATATAAGTAAACAAATACGTAACTTAGCTAAGTCTAGTTAATGTTCGCTTTGCCCTCTGTTACACGTTACTTATTAGATATAACATAGATTGGGTGTATTATACATTTGTCCTAACTCCTAAACCCTTTGGGAAATAGAGGCTTGATAACAGCGTGTACCCTAACTAGAAACTACAGTTCCGTTTGTTCTATTAGAAATTATACCTAAACCATTATTTTATTAGGGTTCAACGTTATTTTAAGACTAAATTTATAAGAGAAAGGTTAAGGTAAGAATTATTTTAGCAAAAATAGGTTATATCTAAAAAGAGCCCGAAGTTATCGTGCTCTTTTCTCTTTAGCAAAAGCAACTATGTCAATAATATTTTTAAATTTATAAGATGTTAATGAGAATGAGGTTAATAACGATATAATATACAACCGCCTGAGCCCCCAACAGAAGAGAGACAACTCCACTAAAGAGTAATGCTTGCCCATAACACCGATTTGGGGTAATTTAGCTTACAAGGGGAAATACGACAATATAAGGGAGGTGCGTATGTATCTTAATATATATAAATCTCGTGTCACAATGTTTGTCCTCAATGGACTCCTAAACCACTTAACCGATTATAATAAAATTCGCACACCATGTGCAGTTCGATCCAACTTGAGAGATAGGGTAGGGTAGGGTAGGTAGGGTAGGGTAGGGAAGGGTAGGTAGGGTAGGTAGGGTAGGGTAGGTAGTTAGGGTAGGGTAGGTAGGGTAGGTTAGGGTAGGTGTTTAGGGTAGGTAGGGTAGATGAATGTTTGGTGTTTTTATGGCAAAACAAAGTTTGCCGGGTCAGCTAGTTTAAATATATAGATTAGTTAGACTGAGGAATGAAATACAGAATTCTGAAAACTTTTTCAGCTGGATTTGAGATTATTAACAGGTAAGTAGTAAATTTAGGACATAAGTACTTAAATGTAAAATGGATTGATTAAAGTTAGTAAGTATAGTAAAACATGGATCATACAGCCCTGTTAAGAATGGTTTGTGCTAGTTGAGTATTATTGAACATTGATTGAAAGCCCGTTTTTACAGCATAAGCGGCTATCGGCTATCACCACTAGAGGGAAGCATAGACACAAGATCTTACCTGGCGTGGGGTTAGGCGCGCAGCCTGCGACTGATCGCGGTGGAGAGGACATGTGACTGCCCTCAGCCCCGACTAGGGTAAACGGGACAGAAAGAGAAGGCACATAAATTATTTATACTCCACTAGATCAGCAGTTCTAAGGTAAGATTTGGACATGTGCTAAAAATGAGGAGCTGGTGGTTGTTTTGACACTTGCAAACTGTTTTGATGTATAAACTATTATTAAAAAATGGCATTAATGGAAATATTCTTGTAAGTCTGCCGTGATTATTTATGAAGAGAGCAGGCAGCGTGTGTATGGGGCAAAGACTTCTTTTTCCTGCTTTTCAGTGCAGTTTGAGTGATTACTATTATTCTATGACTATGACTACTATTATTAGTTAGGTTGAATTTAGAGATGTGCCAATTTTAGCCGACTAGCCGGTTGTAAGGAGGCCGACTAGTTGGCCAAGCCGATCTCGGTTTCGAGGGTATTAGGCAATTTCCGTGACTCTTTGTTTACGGCTGAGTCGCAGGCAAGCCTCAACCGCCGCCTGCGAACGTGTTGGAACATGTTTTGTCATTGTTACTTGATTTTTGCTTTTGCACGGGTCAGAGCGGTGTTTGTGTGTAAAAAGTACAATAAGGTACTGTTATTGTTCATTAAAGAGAAAGAGTACAATTAAAATTTAATCCTGTCAAAAAAAAAGTTTCATGTAGGTATGTTTTTTTTTGACCAATTGGACAATGATACCCGTAAAGTCAAGTGTAATCAGAGCCAAATGATAATTTCTCGTGGTGGGCAGGGAACTACAGCAAATACTACGAGTATGAACAACCATGTCAAATACCGACATCTAACCGTGATACCTCAGTTAGGTTCTCTGATCGAATATTAGACCACAGACGTTTTCTCCCAGTCGCAAATCCAACTCAAAGACGACGAAAGTCGCTGAATAGTCGGCGCTGTTTGCCGAATAGTCGCCGGCTAGTCGCCGACTACGAAAGTGGGTATTCAACCGGTTAATTGACAAATTACACACTGGACAACATTTAATTAACCTTCAACAGCACATACCAAACATAATTACAACCCAAGTTCTTAAAGCACATTTTATAGCCATCTCCAAGCTTAAAGTATTACTTACATACATTAAAGAACGTAATAATGTAAGAGTAATTCCACTAAAACTCGCTTCTTTAGCGAAATAAGCGTAAAAGATACATACAAACAATGTTGGTTTCTGTTTACGTGTTTACATGCCATTAAACATATTCCTGCTTGCTCATATAGCTTTGTAATTTCCTTTGTTTCTTCCTTGGGTTTTCCTAGTACAGCCGTATTACGAAAAGGGTCTTTGCTTTGGAAAAAAACATTTTTTTCTGTTGTATTAGAATCCATATTTAAACTGTCTACACTAGCAAAACTGAAACAATGTATTCCATTTTCACCTTCTATAATAGCTACTCCTACTAAAATATGTAATTTAAATCCCCTCACGTTATAAGTATACCAGCAGTGTTCAAACTAATTATTTCGTAGTTTCAGTATCATTATCCCGTCATTTAAGTATTTTTGTTTGTCTAACATAGAGTGTCAACTACGGCTGAGTTGTGCTCGCAGCGGTTTTAATGTTTGAGCACAGTTCCAACTAAAGGGATTAAAAGTTTATTTTGCACTGACAAACACGACCTCTGTCGGTCAATATTTGTAAATGTAGGACCTATTTCGAATGAACTGAAGATTTATTGGATTCAACAGAAACGCTCGTGTATTTTGTAATGGATATTTTGATATAACTGATATTTTATTCGAAGAGCGCCTAAAGCCAAAAGTGTGGAACGTTTTGGTGAAGATACCATCTTTACTAGAATTCAGTAATTCGTTTTAAAACATTAGAGAAGAGATTCCTATCAAGTAACGTTGTTTTCTTACAAAAGGCGAATAAAACACTACAATAGGACCTTGTAACCCTGGAGAGAAAGTTCATAACAACAACAAAGGCTAAACATGTCTTGAACAATCTTTTAAAAAGAAAATAGCTTTTTCCATTTCAAAGTCCAAACATTCATCCCATGTAATCCTTAATTGACTCAACAAAACAAGAAACCTAAAGCAAAGACTCAAACTACAAACAGAAGCAGACATGTCTAGGGATCACAGAGGACATTAGTTGGAAAATGAGACTAAAACATAAGAGATTATGTTAATAGGTGTTATAATATTCTCCGGGAAGAGCCCGGGGAGGCCAAGATTCTGCTTCGACATCTGCATACTTGGCTCCACGCCAAACTAGTCGTTATATATACTCCAGTCGGTACTTAACTTACACTCTGTTTATAAAATGTTTAGAATCCCTTCACAGAACAAACGTTTTTTCGTATTCGTTATTCCAGGAGTAATTACGGCCAACTGTTATTGAAGCTATCTTTGAAGTATCTTATCTTTTTAATGGGGCAATTTAGATTCGGGTTGTATCAATTAGAGTGATTGCAATTTTGATTGTAAGTGATCATGATGAAAGGCTTAATAACATTTGCGCCTATGTACGAGAATAAACTTTAAAAATAATTGCTAATGTATTTTTATGAAATGGCAAGGACAAGAACACATGAAATAGTGAGCGTGACACTGAATAATTATTTATTTGAGAACGTATCATATTCATTCGCTTTGAAAAGTTATACTGTTGAAACAAAACAAGGTTGTAATCAATTCATTCAAATGATAAAAAAAAACAAAAAAGAGAACATAACAAGTAACAAGCCGACATGATATAAAAATTAATAACCAAAACGTGAACACGGTGGCACAACCAATGAACGAAGCGAAACGAACAAAAAACGTCCGGCGTGTGTGAAACGCGACACATCGGGTGCGCTTGCGCAGGCGCGGCGCGACGCGAAGCAGCGAGGTCGGCGCTCGTCGAAAAACATTGACCTATTAACGTGCGATATGAGGCAACCGGTCACGATGATAGATACATCAGAATCCTGATAATTTCTGCTTCTTCAGCTCAAATATTTTATCACGAATATAAGAAAAAGGCAGACCAAAGTAAAGGTGGACGAAGATAGATAAGACGCTAAAGCGAGGAAGGAAAAGAATTCAGAAATGATGGCTAATAGAGTCATAAGAAATAAAACGACGGGCTGAGCCGACCCAAAATATATTAGATACAGGCACTAGGATGAATGAATGAATTTAGAATCCCAAACATGACGGATTGTAACAATATTGCGCTTACAAGATCATAAAGTTTGAAAAGAGTTAAGGAGCATATTAAAATTCATAAACATGTTTGTGATGATCTATGGACTTTGATATAATAAAAGTGTAATATAAATATGTCTACATCGCGTTATATCTTCTGATATTTATGGTGAATGTTATGGATTAATAAATAACGTAAAAAGGGTCGTTAAAAGGTAGCTGTCACTTTGTTTTTGTGAGTCCCGCTCGGACTGGGTAGTCTGGGACTTTGGGGACAGACAACATTTCAACAGTCCAGTTTCTAGTTAATTTGTTATAGGTCAGACGTACTAATGGAAACCGCTGTTTGTCTAATTGGTCCAAATACGGATTGTTTGGCTAACCAATTGAAATATATACTTTACCTACTTTACAAATGTCGTCTGCTGAAAGTGACAGTCGGCTCTTGAATTTTTTTTTGAGGTTTTGCAGTTGCTAAGCCATGAAAAAACTACATACGTGCCGATAATAGAGGCGATAAGAAAAGACATGGTAACCAAAAGAAAGAATGAATACAAAATCCAGTAACTTCGTACCTGGAGTGTTAAATTATACACCTTTCGCAAGAGCTTCGTCTGATAATTTTTTGCCAGTATATTTTTATGTTAATGTTGATACATTACTCGACATCGCCCATAAAATACGAGGTATGAATTATCACACTAGAGTGTAAAAGGAATGAGTAACAGCTAAAAGAGTGACTTTTAAACTTCGTCAACGTGAGTGAAGCCGTGGTTAAAAGCTACTAGATTATAATCTGGATAATATGATGCATTGCATACAAGATGTAGAGCCTATGCCGACGATTGACTGAATTGCATGTTTTAAAGATCTATGATACAGACAGTATTCGTAACTGAGCAGATCAAATTATGTATAATCAAGGCATATTTATTTATCAGCAGCAACTTGGCGCTGCTTTAAGAGGAAATGCGAACGCAGATTTCCGACTGAATTGCCTAAGTAAAAAGAGATAATTCGAGGTTGGCTTTTGCTTATTTCCTCTTCCAACATTGGACCAATTTAAAAGATATTACACAAACTGAATAAGAATGATATATACTGTGCCCTTATGATTTCCTTTTTTTTAATACACTCTCTTTAAAAGCACTAGAACCCTCAAAATATGCTCAATAATACCTTACCCAATTGACAGCGGGATTTTTGAGCAACTTTGTGTCAAATGTATCAAGTGTACAAATTTGACAACTATAAATGAAAAAAAAAACACTGCAAAAAGAAGTCGGTGTCTTTGGTACCTACTGTTTGCCGTGTCTCGACACCGACTTCGGAAAAGAAAATTATTTTTCGTTTTGCAGAGTTTTTTTGGAAGTTGGTTTGTTTTTTTGTTAAAAAGTTTTTTATTTATCTCTTTTTAGTTTTGATAGGTAAGTACTTCTAGTTGCCATAAAATTCATATATAGCCTAAGTACATCTCATGACGAATCCAATAAGCCCATACACGACCAGGATACATTGTTTTATTTCGGAGTACCAGTGTGTACCTGCCGGCTTCACCATCAGATCAGTTCGGTGGTACCATTTTCATCAGCACTATGTATTTATAAGTATTTGCTTCATCATAGTCGTTAAAATATTCGAGATATCTTATAACCCATGACATACTTAGCATTAAGGAATTCTATTGGCCATCTGTGGTCTTCTTCACCAGTTCCACTTCACCAAATGTTACTTTCTGAGTGCAGATGATGGCATTGTTGATAAAAATACCAAAATCGCTATATGTATGCCTATAATATTTGAGGAGTTCCCTCGATTTCTCCAAGATCTCATCATCAGATCCTGACCTGATGGCTATGGGACCAACTGGGCCGTATACCCTTTCAAACAAAAGAAGAATTTTTCAAATCGGTCCAGGCGTCTTACCGTAATCGGGGAACATACATAAAAAAAAACATAAAAGATGCCGACGAATTGAGAACCTCCTCCTTTTTTTGAAGTCGGTTAAAAAGAAAAATATAAGGGTACATATAATATATGTACATATATCTTTCTTTTTCAGTTTATGGAAAATCTTTTAAATTAGTCTAATATTTCATGAAGGAGGAAACAGACGAGAGCCAAACCTCGAATTATGACGATTTACTTAGGAAATTCAGTCAGATATCTGTGACCGCATTTCCTTTAAAGAGAACTTAGGAACGGTAACGGAATAGTCCAAAACATTGAGTTCAACTCTTCAGAAAATGCAAAACATGTTTTATTTACATTAAACTACAAATGATAAGTAGACAACGTGAGTTCTACAGATAGTCTTGTCATTACTATTCCAACGCCCCCTCACTTTAAAGTGTTAACATGAGCAATGACGCGTTGTAGACTTGAATTTAAAACTGTACCCACACATACACCAAATAGCACCAACAACCAACATTGCGTACAATGCTAGTTTAGTTGTTTAGTGCCAATCAATCTGCCAACGAATGAGGCAATGGACGTGTTTGTCGGCGTTGGTGGCCAATACGTGGTTAGATTGGAAGTCATGGTTGCACGGCTCAATGCCCATGTTAACACCGCTTAAAGCTTAGCTAATCCGTTTCGGAAAAAAACGTATGCGAAAAGTTTAACTGAGTTTTTACATGATTTATGGTTTCAACAAGAAATAAATGATAAGCTCATGGGTTTAACTTGTTACAGACAATTGATTAATTAATTAAGTTGAACCTTGCTTCTCTTTGAGAATTTGTCGTGTTGATAAATTCATATTAATATTGCTCGGAGAGATGCGTGAATTCCATAATAATATTTAAATTGCCCAGCAAAATATTTCCCTCTGATATGAAAATACATGTAACATATATTTTGTTAGCGATTTTACTGAAATCTCTGTATTGCTTTACGTTATATGATTTGTTTACGCAATTTTCGTGTATGTGTATTATACCGGTTTTATTTACAGTTAAGTAGCTTTATCTTCGTTTTTTCCGGGTTTGATCCAAGCTCAAAATAATGAAATGTTATGATTTTTACTTTCATATTGTATCATCTTTATTGGATTTGGAAAACATCGTGAGGCAACGGACATGTTAAGAAAACAAAAAAAGACTTCGCACATTAAGGGTTCCGCAAAATTAAGTTAGTTACAAATAGGAAAAATGAGGGAATTTCAAAGAAAAATCTTATTTATTTATATTGGTATTTTTTAGTAAAATATCCGTAATAATAAACATTATCACCTTTCAAGTTCATAGGTCCATGGGAAGTAAAACTTAAAAAATCTTCGGTACAAAATTTTGTAAATAAAAGCTGACTTTGGTGGCTTCTCACTCCTTTGTTTTCCAATATTCAACATATTAAAACAAAAATACAGTATTTAACTACATAAGCAGTACTAAACAACGATACCCCACTCGATGGAGTAGGATAAAAATAATCTCGCCAAATATTTAAAAAAAATTGACAATTTGAATTGAAATTTTGAAAACTGTAGCTCCAACCGTTTGGCCGTAATACACGTGTGACACGCTCGGACGCCTCGGACTGCTCACGGTATAGCATAAACCACATCATATAAAATGTTCGTGAAGTTTTGAATCCGTGCCTCGTCCGTGCCTCGCACGGGGCACGGCTCGCGCCCGCCACGGTCAAGCATAACATCAATCATTCTTTAGGCTCGTTTCTGCCGTTACAGAGTAAAGGCCTGTGTTCCAGCAGTAGGAACGTTAAAAGTTTGATTATGTTATGCTTATTATATCGAGATCCAATTTCAAAATAGTTAATTCAAATCCAGAACTAAATAAAACTCTAGACCAATATATATAACTTTTGCGTCTTACAAAGATTTATTTTTTGGTACAATATTTTAACATTTTCAACTAATTGTATAACGGTCTCCATTTTCAGTTACAGGAAAATATTTCCAGAAAAACGGAATGAAAGCCCTCAAAGCTACAAAAAATATATATTCGTGAAGAACTTTTTTCAGCTTCGGTTACTCGAAAACAATCGAACGGAGTTTCACAGTTTTCGCTTTTTAATAAACGAGGTGGAACGCGGAAGTCACGTGGAAAGCCAGGAGTTATTAATAATATAAGGGAAGGGTTGTTCGTTTTATGTTTGTATGCAAACATGATGTATGGGATTGCATGGAAATTCATCAAGATTTGGTGGATAGCTGAGCGATGGGATAAATCCTGTATTGATACTTTTGGACGGCGACTTTTACAGTTTATTGAAAGTTTTTTAGCTTATTTCTTTATTTGATTCAACTGGATCACTAGAAAAATCTATGCTTCCTACAGATGGTTTTAGTAGAGGCTAGACTGCTTATTTATAATTTTCCATTAACGGCATTGATTGAGGGACGGTTTCTAAATTGAGTATTTATACTTAAGAAAGTGTCAAATCCTACTTCAATGCTAAACTTTGACGGGTTTCAGGCGGTGAAAGTAGAGTTTTATAAATACTCAACTTCAGATATTAATTCAGATATTGGGGGTACTTTAAAAATCGATTTAGTTAAATCGATTTTTCGGTATTCTCAAAATAAAGACCAATCTACATTAGAGAATCAAACAGATGGTTTTGTGGAAACAGATATTTTACAGACAGATATAATAATCGTTCAACATAAAGTAGCAATTTAAATGGGGTGATCATGGCAAACGCCTTCCGGGCTTACAAGTTTAACGAGGCCGTTAATAGTAACAAAACTTGGGCTCTTACTTTTAATAATGGCATCCCGGAGTAGTACAGGAAAATTATTCTTTGAAAATCGTAAGTATTGTAATTAATATGCCCTTAATATATGTGTCGTGCAATATGTGAAGAGTTGATTTTAGTTCTAAGATTGTATCAAAGTTGCAATTGTACAAAATAAACATGTTATATTCTTATACCTGTTTAGAGTGTTATGAAGTTGTCCTATAATGATAATTAGAGGTGGCAGCACTTGCCTATGTACCTAGATGAAATAAATGCATATATCCATCCATGTATTGAAATATACCTACCTAATATAATTTTATTTGTTTGTTTTCAGATCAGTCTTCATTTCCTGACCAGTTCCTAATTTAGATAAGGTGTTCCTAAGATATCACTTACTTCCAAAAAAATATTAACATAAGCATTATGCAAGCGTATCATTTATTCCTGAATAAATTGAAGAATAATAAAAAAATACCCCGTGCGAGTTTCATAGATAAAATCGCCAGTGATAAGCTACCGACTTGATACCATGTTATTATTTTTATTATCTACTTGTCTTCATATTCATACACTTTGCAATCTACCGAAAGCGATATCTTCGTGTAGATCGCAGAGAAAAACCTGAAGATCTAAATTAAAATATCGCTAGCGATGCGCGTATCGCCAGCCTACCAATTTATCTGAGACTTCGAAATCTCACGATACCGCGGCGATATATTTAACCGACTTTCACGAGTAGAGATGAATATATTTATTAACATATCTACCTAGTCTTAAACGGGATAGATTTGTTTTGAAAACAGTGGTACATGAATTAGTGGCCCTGACTTGCCTAAAATGGCAATCCAAAGGTGTTTAATCTGTGTCAGAGGAAAGTTATGTTCAATATATATTTACCTGGATGTGGGTGATTGTGTTCAGCCGGCGGCTGCATGGATGACAAGGCAGAAAGCGGAGTGTAGCGAGCTCCATCCTCACGAGAGCATCCCTCCTGTGGATACGGTAGCCTTATTAGCATTTGATACGGTTACTTTAATAATTACATTTATCTAGTTGTCTACTTTACCGACACGTTAAGTAAATCCACTAATGTTAGCTCAAGTTAAGTAACAATGAGGCACAAAGAGCGAATGGGAGAGAGCGTCGACGCCGGCTAATATAGGATTACATTACGCCTCCGCGCAAAAAAGGGCTAAAGTGAAATATACCGTCGTGAGTGAAGTATCGTACGTAGATCAACAAGCTTGTATTATGCATATCTATTTAGGATCCCTGGCGCTTTAATAAGATTTAACGTGTCAGACGATATAATCTGCGTCAAGGGTAACACGATGGTTACTCCTTTCACGCGTAAATCGTTCACGCCTCAATTGATAACGAGGATGCAAACGAAAAACAGTGTTCATGTTGTATACAAAAAGCTTATTTTTCTATGTAGACCTTAGTAAGGCAAAGCGATGAAGGATAATGTGTGGATGAGGACCCGAGGCGTGTTTACATAGAACTTACTTCATTACCGCGTATTAATGAGAACCGAAGCGCCAGCGGGTGTGTAGTCGTTACTACGTATGGGTAATACGCCACTCGATTTACTAACTTCCCCGATGGCAAAGGGTCGTCTATCCCCATGATTCATATTAACAAGTATAAGAGATTATTCGAAATCGACTTTAGATTAGAATTTCTACTGACTACTGATTAATGGTCTTACCTTTTCGCAGTTGGCTGTGGCTGTGGTCTGCGTATGACTAGTTGATGAAATCCGATATTGCATTCCGGATACCGTGCAAAACCCCTCATGATGGTGAGTAGAATATACCCCGGTAATGGTCACATCAGTGTCCTGGTTAACAATAACTTCAACTTTTTGTTTTCTATCTGATACACCGGATTCATCACTTTCGGATGTAGCTTCATATTCGTTTTTTGATTCCGACTTAACGCCGGAACTTACCCCGTTTTTTGACTTTTGCGAATAAGATTCATCGCTACATGAGTCTGATGTAGTATCATCTTTATTAGATTTAGGCGAACGTTTTTCGTAACTAGCTGCTAGAATTGCTGTGGCGTTAAGGCTTGCCATTCGTTTTTGTACCACCATGTCTTTTAGATCCATTACTACTTCGTTTCTGTTACGTTTTTTCTTCACGGGTACACCAGCAGTCTTTTTCATTTTAGCTGGTGGCTTGTCAGAATCTGATTTACTTGTAGATGCTTTAGGTGAAGCTTTCTTTTTCTCTGAGCTTGTCACTTTCTTCTTTGTATCTTGTTCACTATCTTCACTAGAAGAGGTACAGGATTTCGGATCCCAATACTTGCCCGCACTTCTGATACCAGGCTCACCTCGCAACGATCTCTGAGGAGGGTTATCGTCTGAACTTTCGGAACTGTCTTTTTCCTTTTCTTTTTTAGCTTCGTATTCCGATTCTGAAGTACTTTCTTGTTTTTCGATTTCCTTGGGCTTAGTTTCTTTCTTTTTAGGTGACACAGTCTTAGATGTGCTTGGTAAAACTTGTCGTTCTACAGTTTTCATCAGACCCAATTCCATATGTGTTTTACTTTCATTTTCATACAAGCAATGAACTTTTGCTATTGCGTTTAGAGACGCCATTCGATGTTTTTTAGGTCCAGACCACATCGACAAAAGCTTAAGCCGCCTTTTACTGGGTTTTTCATTACCTAGTAAAGCAGAACTTTCTTTGAGATCAATCAGAGAATCTTTCGACAGCTCTTTTAATTCTTTAGATTGAGGTTTCTTCGCACCGTCCATGATTCTATTTTTCTTGAACTTTTTATTTTTTGCTTTCTTATGTTTTGGGTTATCGGATTCGGAAGACTCTTTGGTGTCATTATCGTCATTAGACTCGCTATCTTCAGATGACGAGTACTGGAAAGCCTTAGTATTCAGAGAAAACTTAGAATTATCGATATCTTCATCCGAAAGGCTACTTTTCTTTGCTTGCTTTTTAGGTTTTGCTGGAGCTTTCTTTGCGACCGGATTCGGCTTGACGGATTTTTCTGTTTTCTCAATTTTACTTGCTACAACTTCTTGCTCAACGAAATTGATGGGACTAAATGGTTTCCCAGTTATACTTGATTTTCGAGCTACCATTTTGTAAGATTTGCTAACAATAGGTTTTGGCTTTTCCTCAGCTTCTGTTTCATTGTTAGCCGGATTCACCTCTACGTTAGTTGCGTTACAAACACTTTGATTTTGATTAGCATTTAACTCTTCTGATCGTTTGTTCTTCAGTTGTTTTACAACTTCTTCAATAGGTCTATGAGGCGAATATTTTTTCTTTTCTGATTCGGTCTTCTTATCTATAACTGTTCCTTTAACTCTAGCAATCGGCCGAACTCGGCCAACATTCTTGTTTACAGGACTTCGGAAGTCAGACAGTATACTTTTTGGTGAGTCCACCTTTTCCGTGAAGGTATAAACATCAATATCAGGACCCTGTGATACTAATGTGTTTGAAGAATTTTTGTCACTAGCGTTGTCTTCTACCTTATTTTCCAATTTCATAGATACAAATCTTTCCGAAACACTAAGGTTTCCTTTTGAATTTTTGCAACATTTCACATCAATGTCTACGGTACGAGGTGACCTAGTTGATGTGAAAAATTTTGGAGGCCTTTCTGTTTCTGATTTTGGAGTCTCGGGTTTTTCTGGACTAGTCGAAGAAGATTTAGGAGGTGTTTTGCAAGCTGCAGAATCATACATTTTAGAATCAATCTTGTCATCAATGTTTTCATCATTACTATTAGTTTTGTCACCCTCATCATTTTTTTCAGGAGGCGCATTTGATTTGTTGTTCATAGATTCGTCGGAGCAATTTTTACCTTCATCACCTTTTTGATCTTTTTCCGTTGTTTCCGGTTTTGGCTGTGCTGCCCCTTTCTTTTTGTCATTGTTGGCAGCATTACCTTTTTTTATTACCGTCTTAGCTTTGGAGAATTTCGGTGCAGTTTTCTTTATAACTTCTTTATTAATTTTGTACTTTGCATCTTGTTTACCTTTAGTGCACTTTTTAATATTAGCCTTAGCAGGTTTAGGTTTCTTTACTGCTTTGGCTACTTTTTTCGGAGGTGCTTTCTTTACAGTGTCTGCAGTAGTTTTAGGCGTGTCCTTCTTTTCCTTAGGATCTTTCTTGAGTTTTTTTGTTGGTGAATCACCTCGAGACGTAGACGCTTTACATGGTGAAGGTTTATTGGATTCAGTCGATGTATCTTGTTTATCAGAAGTTCCGGAATTATCATCATTTTTGGAACTGGAAGATTCATCTTTGGAAGTACTTTTCTTAGGATTTTTGATCAATGATTTTTTTACCAAATTTTTGACCTTTTTAGGTGACACTGATTTTTTAGCAGCTTGCTTAACTGTTGAGTTCTTAAATGATGTTTTACTCAAGTCACCTTTCTTAGGTAAGGGCTTTGAAGCTTGTGACCGCATTGTCTGCTATAGTCATATGAATTTTGTCGTCATCGATGAAGTGATTCCGTTGATCACATTCTGAAACAAATAGAAAAAAAAAACAATTATTTTTACGTATTAATTAGGGTACGACACGGGACACTGACAAAATTAATATACATATAATTGACGGCATGCCAGCTGCAACCCGTTTTAAACTATCAAATCTTGCAGCCGTCTTTAATCGAGCAAAAAACCTTTTGTTGTATGATTTGCCCCACGACAGATGGCCGTTATTGTTACGCTTGGTTTTCCCCGAGTAACGGATTCGTAGATAATAGTGAAGAATTAAAAAAATAAGAAGTTGCTCAAGTTTTCTCGCAATTCCGGGTTAAGCTTGTCTGTGTACATAAGCTGTCCCAATGAAAATTTATTTAAACTTTTTCTGTGTACAATAAATTTTAAGAATATGCTTTTGTAATTTTATCCTGAAGCTTTGACTAGAAAATTCTGGACTAGCCACGTAAACAGTTGCAGCATAAAAACCATGAAAACATACTTTTGTGAATAATGAATTTACTTATTAAAAAAAAATCATGATCTAACTAATATTTAAGTTATGTTTTAATAAGTCGAACTTAATAAGAGCCAAATAAATTAAATTAAATATACTCGTGAGTATGAAATAATCTTTAAATCGTTGAACACGTGCTAAAGGTAAAAAAATATCGAGCCAAAGCAAACATCTGCTTTGATAACATGCGCAGGCACATAAATAAGCCCGAGTCTACACCAGGTTAGGGTTTTTTTTTTGTTGAAAAGGGACCGATACTAACCGAATTTTATACCTGTGAGCACGTGCCGTCATTAGTGAATACAAAAAAGATAAGATAACCGACAAAAGCTAACAGAAAAATAAAAGATAGATTATGTTGTTGGTCGGCCAATGTGGATGTTAAATAAAAACATATCACTCATGGTGTTAACGAAACTGTCAGTATTTTTAATATAATAATTAATAACATGTTTATCAAAACTGATTATAGTAAAGGATAAGGCAAGATTATTGAAATAATTGATTTTATCTTACATAAAGCTGAGCTCTTAGCGGTGGCAATATCACCACTAGCGTTCAAATATGTAAACCTTTACACAAACTTTAATTTATTTAAACACATAAAATTATGTAGATGAAATAAAACTAGCATTTCAAAGTGGCATTTAAAGACATATCTACGCATTGCTTGATCTCAAACGCAGTCATAAAAAGAGTGATGTTCATTGAGGTCAAACATTTTGAGCGAAAGCGTCAGAGGCCGAACTATTTCAATAAAACTTTTTGAGCGGACTACACTGGCTTTCTGTGAATATTTTGTGGCGGTATTTTGTAATGTTTTATTAAATATTTCGCTTGAACATGTGCTGGCTACTTTATTAATATGAACCTTGCTTAGTTTATGAATATACACACACAATATAAACTTTGATGAATAGCGTGAGATAGTAACTTGAATTTCTATGTGGATGACGTTCTAGTTAGATCTTTTCTGCTTGGAATTTCCGATATAGTCTACCCTAGTTTAGGTAGATTATATTTAGTATTATAAGTAGACTATATTTCGATAAAGTCTACTTATAATAATGAATCAGGTAATGGCTAAGTATTGCCAGTAGCAAATTTTACAACTTCTAATAAGCGACTAACATCCTTGCACATTTTTTTTTTGCAATATGAATGTGATTGTCTGAAACGACTGTGATTAGCTGTCAAATATTCATTGAACCAATCACAGCAGTTTAGTAACAAGTTTATTTCGAGACTCTGGTGGTATCTAGGTATTTAAATATTTTATTTGTCAAAATACGAAAAGTTAACATCAAATGTTTTCGGTTACAAAATCAACATCCTTTCAATAACATGAAAGCTAAGAAGAAAATGTATTTTCTTAATAAATATGATTGTATATCAAACATTAACAAAATAGAAGGAACACGAGTGCTTTAATAACATTTCTTGTGTAACCTAAGCCGTCGTAATAAGAATTGTGTTGTTTGCAATAAAGCAAAAAGTAAGACTCCTTTTCGCATAAGGAGCGGCTCCATTGTAGTATCATTTTCCATTTTTCCGAAGGGATATTGTACAGTAGATTTTATTTAAGTTTGTATGTAAGCTTAGAGCTGCTTTCAACAGAACCGCAGATAGATAATAATTAGGTAGTTTTTTCTTTGTACATAAGGACTTAAGAACTCCCAAATGCAATCAGTAGTAGATAGGTACTACATGCTATGTATGGTCTAACATTCAAATATAAATATTAGTAGGTAAATATTCTGTTGTTAAGTAAGTATTCTGTCGTTTATCTAAACAGACTCTATACAAGCAAAGTTTAAAAGAAAACCCCGACACCTTTTTATATCGCTGAGATACTTTTTATCGCATACAATTTCACGGTGCTTGTGGGATAGGTTACGGGAACAAAGCCGGCTGGTTTATTAGGTAAGAAACAGCAATCAGCAATCATCTCGCAATCAAACGCTGTAGGTCATAAAAGTCGGCATTAAATCGTTTGCTAATCGCTCGCTGTTTGTCAAATGCACTTATTTCTAAAAAACCGCCAAAATCTTTAAAATTCTATATTAAAGAGCAATTATTGCGTTAAAATCGCTATCGTTTAACTCTTGAAAGATACGTAATAAGCCTGCGGAGGAAAAAAAGCTAGACCAGATATTTTATTTTGTTTGGCAATCGTAACTACAAACAAAATAATATTGTCCACCTTTTCAACAAGTGTTTAAACACAACATCGTCATCATTATCTTAAACTACTGCCTTTCTTAATTACACTTAACCAGTTAGATATAAATTCCTCTAATTTTAAAGCGCAAAGGCTTCATGGCAACAGTTAGTACCTACGGCCTAGTAACACGAGATCAATCTGATTATGCAACCAGCTTCTCCAGGGAATTGCGTGACCTTTGACATTGAAACGAGAGCAAATACGCCGCATGCCTGTTTCCAAGCGGTTACAAGGGATTCATTGAGCGTTTT
The DNA here is from genome assembly GCA_945859665.1 of Anorthoa munda. Taxonomy (NCBI): domain Eukaryota; kingdom Metazoa; phylum Arthropoda; class Insecta; order Lepidoptera; family Noctuidae; genus Anorthoa; species Anorthoa munda. The sequence goes on from OX243910.1 coordinate 14,676,858, forward strand.
TATAGTGTGATTACTTTTCTTATGGTTGTACAGGGTTTAGTACTACTTTTAACAGTGTTTGCATTTGGTTTTGAGGTAAATGGAGTCTACAATTTCCAGTATGATTTATCTATATATAAATAAATATGAATTGCCGAATGTACATTTAAGCGCATCACTTCAGGACGTCTGCTAATTCATTTTTTGATCTGTTTTTTTTTAATTGTCAGGACAGGTTCCGTATGTAAGAAAATAGTTTCATTTTCTTACCCGTGTTTTTTTCATTAGTATACCCGTGCGAAGCCGGGGCGGTCAGCTAGTGTTTAATACCATCTGCTTAGGTAATAATGCAGTGGATTTTGTAAAAGGATTAAGATAAACTTTTAAAATTAAGTTACCTATGTAAAAATTTATTTATGCTTCCAATAGAAAAAATATTAACACCATACTATGTAAAACTACATTCTTACAAATAAATAAATTCTAATTCTAGGGATGTTTCCTGGGTAGAAAAATGATAATTCTATTTAGTCCGTCAATGAGATTATCAAATAATATTTGACCCGTATTTTTTGGTAACCTATCATAAGTTCGAAAAACATTTGACAGAATTTCATTTCAACTAAAACTTTTCAACTATTATCGTTTAATTTTTTTTTACTTCATCGAAGTCACGTCTGCCACTGTCTCAGTTGACCTATTATCAATTCTATTTTCACTTGGTCGAAAAACTTTTTACCGAAGTTACACTTATCCGAAATAACATTTGTTCGAAATATTTATTTTTAAACCCATATCAAAATACTAACCGCTCTGTGGGGCTCTTATTTCTGTCTGCAGGGTCTAAAGTAACCCCTAAATTCCCGAAAAGAGGAAGCCTCCAAAAAGCAAAAAGTTATTTTGTAAAATAATACCTATGGCAATTGATACTTCGATGATCTGAAATTATGTCAAATAATGCATATAGCAAAAAAGACGTCGGTCAATAGTTTTCGGTAAAATTAAATTCGAACAAAAAAGATTCGGAAAAGTGATCGCTTCCCGTATTTTTTGCTTTATCAAATAAATAAAAATTGGCAAACTTAAAGTGCATCAAAGTTCAGGACTGTAGCACACCGTGAAGTCACACGATATTTTAACGCACTGTATCGTTGTAATTATTTGTTTACGTGGCAAAAGCAAAAATACCTGTACAATATTTTTAGGTTATCTAACTGACGGAGTAAATAGATATTTTTTGTCAACAACCCTATTCTTCTAAAACGTATGCGGAAAGCTTCTTTCAACAAATGTTATGCTGCCTATGAATAAGACATCAAACTGAGGCAAAATAACAGTAGATAAACATAATAATACCACATCCACCGGTTTACAAACACAAAGCAGTAACAAGCAATATTTACGCAGATGTTGAAAAACAGTCAAGTGGAAAAGAAGAATAAGAACGGCTGACCCTATTCAGGATTATAAGCCAACAAAAGAGTATAAAATTAAAGCCGAACTTGCTCAAAATATAATTGAAAGTGCAGCTTGTCTCATAATGAAGGGAGTCTTTTGTAAAGTTAGCCTAATAGGGGGCGCCACAGTCCCAACAGCACTTGTTATTGTTTCAAGTGTTCTATTTTATTTTTGTCTCCAAGAAACTAAGAGTACTCAAGTGTTTGTTTGTCAATGGACTTACAATACGTGAAAATGATACTGGCAAGTTGTTTGGATAACTTTGTGTAGTTGTTTGAGTTTGTTTGGTTCGAATTGATGTTTTAAAGAGAATATCGCAATATGATATGTGACAAGGTTTACCTCAACTCAATACTAAAAGACGTTCATAAAAAGAATCTTGAAATATTGCATCGCATAAAAACTAGATAAAAAGGAAGAATATAATAATAATATATTTAAAAAGGAAGTGGGATATTCCTCGCTGTTAAAATGCCATCCCATGCGTGCCTAGCATGATATCATTACTTTATAACATTTGCTGAACTTCAATATAAATTGCCGTTAACTCAAAGAGCACTCCTTGGGTGGTCAAGTAGCAAATTATAGGATAAATACGCAGAGGCGCCGCACTATATCGTCAGAAAGACAGACGGAAGTCAGTCCCTATCAAAGCAGTAATTTGCCATAAATCAAGAACAAAGAAATTGTCGTACTCATAAGGGACCAATCTATTATGTTAGGAGGCCTGCCTCATGGAGATATCTTTGGGCCCAATAAATTTCATCCTACATTTGGTATCAGGTGTCGTTAATTAACAAAGACAAATTGGATGATTTAATACAAAAATCACGATCTATACAAATGTAAGTTAAAGAGGATAAATGATATTTGTTTTCAAACATCATAAAGATACTTTTTCACACAAGTACGACATATCCCCGTCTTTGACAAATGAGTCTAACTCCAGACTGGAAACTTCATCTATGACTTATGGGACTTTAAAGACTTTAATGGAGAATAGTTCTCACAGGTGGCTAGCTAGTCGCTTGCAATGACCATTGGGCCTCAATTCTGCAGTGTCCTCTTCGATATCTATATATTCCACTTTTATATCCAATTCTTATTGGAAATCCACTTCTTTGCTTAATAAAATATTATGATGACATATCGGATTCCTAGTATTTACAGTACGTTAATGGTAGAAGTAACACTCTTGGTATCTTCGCCGATATTGAAGGTGGCATCGCCTTTCAGTAATAAATAATGATTAATCTTTTAAAAGGGTTCTTAATTAGTATACACTTTTATACCAAACCTATTGCATGTAATCCAAATGATACGTTTAGTAATTACAACGTTCCCCTTGTACAGGCAGCCACAGCCTCGCAGTCCCTTATTCTTTTTTTATGATCTCAGAAAGACACAATATCGTATTTTTCTTTAAATTTTTTCCTTTTTTGCCTTTGGCGAGAGTGTTAATTTCCTACTCCTCTAGTATATAGCTGGCGTCTCGGTTCCGAGTGAGCCACTTTATTCAATCTGTATTCTGAAAGCGAGTATTAATGGCGCTAGGTATTATATGTCAACCCGTTCGACAACATTGACTTAGAATTTATTGCTACTCTAGGCATTGGTTTTGGTTTCTAATTGGCTACTGAAATACGCAATAAAATGAAGGATTTATGCTACAAATATACTTTGGTTTAGAGTAAAACTTAAATTAGAACCTCAAATAGTAAACTATTTCAGATCAAATACCGATATAAAGCTTTAGTGTTTCACAAAGGAGTCAGCATCATACAAATAAACTATTTCAAACAGATTGCTGTGATCCCCTTTGCGAATAAGTTAAACATTTTTCAAAGCCCAGTGATTTCGTGAAAGCATGGTTGTTTCTGGCTGTAGGGGGACGTAATACGCGGGTAATGAGAGGGGGTCTATCGATCTGGTTTGCGAGCCAGCGTCCTAACATCCGAGACGACTCAGATTCACTTTTACGCCACTTGCCCGTCAATTACAGTTCGTAATGCGGTGAGTGTTGACAGTTACCGAGGAATGAATAGCTTGTTCCGCAGTAATGAAGAATGGTCTAGTTTCGAGTATCGAACGAGCATGATGGTTCTTTATGGACTATGATTATTTAATAGTATTACTTTTTTCTAAGGGGTGCGGTAAAAGTAGTTAGGACGAGGTATTAGATTCAATATCTTGGTTATCTAGGTTGGATTTATGGTTTTTCAGGGTTCCGTAACCAAAAGGTAAAAACGGGACCCTATTACTAAGACTCCGCGGTCCGTCTGTCTGTCCGTCTGTCACTAGGCTGTATCTAATGAACCGTGATAGCTAGACAGTTGAAATTTTCTATTCTGTATTTCTGTTGCCACTATAATAACAAATACTAAAAACAGAATAAAATAAATATTTGAGTGGGCCTCCCATATAACAAACATGACATGTTTTTTGCCGTTTTTTGCGATAATGGTACGGAACCCTTCGTGCGCGAGTCCAACTCGCACAAGGCCGGTTTTTTTATTAACCTCTTCTAATTTTTAGCCCAGCTACAAATAGATATCTGTTTTATCGATGACAAGCAGCTTTTCTGAAAAAAAAAGCCTACCTTTTGCCATTGAAATTTCGGCAGTACTCCTTTGAGGAACATCTAGAATTATAGCTCAGAAACCTATCATAACTTCATCCGAAACACAACTCATTGACAACCCAATAACTTATATACCCCGTATCAATTTAATTGCATTATCAACTATTCCCGCTTGTAGCCACATCCCCGTCAATTACGGCCATCCTGATCGTATCCACGTCCTAGCGAGTGCTGACAGTGACCAGCTAAGGATTACTCTGCATTAATGGCCGCCACGCGACGACTGTGACGTCATACGTCAGCTGCCAAATAAGGTTAACTCGACTAACTTGTTAGTGACTAGGATGGATTAGATTTGCCGTCGAGATTGTTCTATTGACGTTTCGGATAATGGAGGACGGATTAGGATCGTGTAATTGTTGAGACGTACTGTGTGTTAGTAGATGATTTTGTGGACGATGGAAACGCTACTGCTTTCAATGTTACTATGGCTACCTAATCAGTTTCTAATTAGAATCTAGTTAGAGTGTTCAGGATGAGTCAGCAATGAAGTTATGGTATTAGTTTCATAATTATTTAAACTTGACGCACAAAGCTACAAAACCATAATATAAAATGTCAAACGAATTAAACATTAAGTCCCGAACAAAAACCGAGGTATTCTCCTTCGTTTATGCAGGTTGTTTACAGAAAATCTTGCTTTTATAAGCTGAAGAAGACAAAAGAAAAAAACCGCCCAAGTGCGAGTCGGACTCGCGCACGAAGGGTTCCGTACCATTATCGCAAAAAAAACGGCAAATAAACACGTTTGTTGTATGGGAGCCCCACTAAAATATTTATTTTATTCTGTTTTTAGTATTTGTTGTTATAGCGGCAACAGAAATACATCATCTGTGCAAATTTCAACTGTCTAGCTATCACGGTTCATGAGATACAACCTGGTGACAGACAGACAGACAGACAGACGGACCGTGGAGTCTCAGTAATAGGGTTCCGTTTTTACCCTTTGGGTACGGAACCCTAAAAAGCAAATGTAAACAGCAAAGGAAACCAATTAGAGACAGAGAAAACAATAAAAAAAAACATTGTATGTTCTCAGAAATTATTCTTAACAACTAAAACGTTAAGGAAATGAGCCACTCTATTTAATACGGAACACTCAGTAAGTGGTTTCAGAACCTGGCAGTTATTTAATTAGTGCAAATGACTACCGATCTAAAAGCGAACGATAATTAAATCGTCCATTGCGCCTTAAGTCTCACCTCATAGCTTTTGTTTGCGAACTTAAAGATAAATGAACAGAAAGCAGTGCGATATTTTCAATCGTTTCTTTGTCATCCTGTTTATTATGATAAGGTCTATTAGATTAGCCATTTTGTTTTTAGCGGGTTCCGAATGGATAAAGGGAAGAGAGAAATGGTTGATAATTGATTTTTTATCTTTAAATTAAGTCATCTGCAATTATGCTGGTCTAGTTAAGCTTTTCATTATTATCTGAACTAGTATCTAAGGCTCGCTTGCATCTACCTGTGTTATTTTATTAACTCCGAGTTAGTAACAAACTAACACTGGCCTATTATGAATTGACATATTTTAATTTGACTACGTGTTAGCAAGTAACTCTGAAAGTTATTTGCAGTGGGCCTAAGTACCCACAGTTATCGTTGACTTCGGAAACAAAAATTATCCAATTAGTTTCGAAATACACAACAGCGAAGAAGGGTTAGATTATTAGGTATTTCAAACAATATATAATGATCCAGCACATGGCTAACAAGCAGGTGCGTAACTTTTCCAATTTGTATGGTTTCAATTTCTAAATAGAATTGAATTTAACGAACCATCTTCAGACAAATAACTACAAAGTAAGCATATATTTTGTATTCCCTTTATGAGTATTTTTTAATTACAAAGAAAAGAAAATAATCAACGTGAAGTTTTTATCTGATCCTGTTGGAATTCCATTTCAAGTTACCATTGTAACAACCTACCTTCAATTAAATAACAATTGTAACATTGCTACCTGTAGTCATTACACAGACCCTACTATTCCCTAATATTACGACACATTACAGAACTACCAACAAATATTCAATTACAACAATTACAGGGCTATTGTAATTGGTGTAATTTACACTTGTTTACCTTTGTAATTATGTTACAAATTGTAATTGTAATTATTTTATGGTGCGCGATGGTGTACTTAATAATGTAACATCGACGCGCCGCCCGCCGCCTGTAAGCTCTTTTTAATGAGATAATTATTTGAATCTTTAATGACTTGTGAAAGGTATTAAAGTTGATTGTTGCGCACACTTTTATTTGTGAATTTTGATCAGAAAACAGCGGGGTTCCGTCTGTGGAGAGATTTACGAGCTTTTGAATAAAGAAATCAAGTGTCAAAATTACACATCGCCGCATCGGTCGTCCGTCGCAAGCGCACGCACGAAGGGTCTTTTATCCACGGTTTATTATACGTCCGCCATTCATTTTCACTTTGAACTCGGTTCTCGTCTCTTCACAATTTTTATCTCTTTTGTTAGGCTAAGGAGGCGTAGAGAGCCCACTAGAAATGAATACAGCTCCTTAGGGAGGACTCACTCAATCCACATTCACATTATGAACATGAATTGAACAGTATTCACGCGCGGTTTGGCTTCTTGAATGGTCTAAAATTACATCTTCTAATTAAGCGATTTAGTTCTAAAATCATTAAGTAAATAAGCTATACCTACATTTAATTGGTCACTTTGCACATTAAAAACTTTATTAAAGATGGACGTTTGGAATTTTATTAAGAACTGGTTTTGTAATTTGAAATTAAGATGGCACAAAGTAGGTATTTAAGGCGTATCTTGAATAAATGTTTGTGGAATTAAATAAATTGAATTAATCATAAGCTTAGACTTGATTGTAGGTACACCACAAATAGTTTGTTCATTAAACGATTTAAAAAGATTTAAATTACAGAGTTAAAAAGTTTTAAATTACGGAGATCTAGTTTCATAAAACACTGGACTTTTCTTTTTTCCAAAGGTATCTCCACTATTTTCTCACAGTTTTGTCGTTTGTTGGCAGTAGGCCCGCCTCTTATTACATACTATATATATATATATAGTTCCCGTTCCCGTGGGAATACAGGGATAAAAAGTAGCCTTTGCCTTTGTAGCCTTTGTTAGGGATAGTGTAGCTTCCCAACGGTGAAAGAATTTTTGAAATCGGTTCAGTAGTTTTAGGTTTATTCGCTAAATACAAAAATACAAATCTTTCCTCTTTGTAATATAATAATGTATTATTATTGATAGACGTAAACTGTCGGAAAGCTTGAGAATACCTAGACTACTTTACTTCGTTTTTATGATTTAATGGTTAGATAATAATATGTAGTACATACTGAATTTAAAAGATAGGTACCTACCGCCATCGCCAATAATCTCCATATTTTGTGTGTAAAAGTAAAAAGTAAAAACCTATTTGCGTTTTAAAATAATAGCAGGTTACTATCCAAAAGTATAATAGTGTTCTGGTATCAATCAAGCTTTATACTGTCACTCGTTTGTTTTAGGGATGATGGATGCTAATAAAAAATCAATAGCTATTACTTTCAGGCTTTTAGCGAGCCGTCAGGTAGCTGTAGCTTGCATTGTGGACTCTCGCTGCTGAAAGTCCTATATTGGCCAGTGGCCTCTATTTGTTTACTGATCCATTTGAGATTCCCAGAAACGGTTACCTACACGTAACCGGTAACATGTCGGTTTGTAATTCAATATGTTTGACTGTAAAAGTTAATAAAATCAAAAACGGCGTCGGGTTTGTATCATGTTGGTTTTGACATTTTTTGTTTTTGTTTTATTTAGTATCTCTTTAAGAGTTTTGCGGATAGGTAGGGTATTTAAATGCGCAAACAGGCGCGACGCCACAATGAGACAAATAATAGTCGCATATTCATAAACAAATATCTTATGTAAAATAATTTATATCTTCTTCTTTTCGTATTGATTAACTTAAATTAAAAAATCAAACAATTCCTATGAAATCTTGTTGTTGCATTGTCACTTTGTGACGTCGAAACTATCTACGGGAGCTTATGGGCTAAGCTGCGAAATAAACGATAAAGAATCATTATTATTATTTCATCATCATCATCATCAGCCTATTAATGTTCCCACTGCTGGGACACAGGCCTCCTCTCTGTAAGAGGGAATGGGCCGGTATCCACTACGCAGGCCCAGTGCGGGGTGTGGTGGATGTCACATATCTTCGAATTTTTGGTTCTAGGACATGCCGATTTCTTCACTATGTTTTCCTTCACCGTTTTGAGAGCAGTGGTGATGACAAAATCTACACAAAGTAAAGCGCCTGCCTGGACTCGAACCCACGACATACAACTTGTAAGTCGCGGCCGACACCACTGGGCCACCACTGCCCCTCCAGTCGCGGCCAATACCACTGGGCCACCACTGCTCCTCCTATTATTATTTATTTGATTAAAATACAAAGTTTATAAAATGTTAACTTAAGAACTATGCCCCGCAAAACCGTTGAAGATACACCAACCAACAAGCTGTGTTATTTTGAAAATTGACGTTAAAATTGTAACATTTTCATAATTTTTTATTCAGCATGGCGCAAAAAACATACAAACACAACAAACATTCATTATTTTCAATCACCCAACAAAATCAAATTCCCAGCACTGAATTTTTATCGGCATATCCAGTCTCAGGTCTACGTGATACAATTTCAGCGGAGAATAACTACGGAACCCACGGCAGGCAATTATCCGGCAAAACGCCTGTTACCCGACATTATCCGATTAACTTAATAAACAATTAGTTGGTAGGAAATTTTAATTAACGTGTATATTGTTGGCTTTTATGTGCCTTCGAGTTAGGAGCTCGTGTGATGCTATGTCGTTTGACGCACTTTGAGTATGTTTTAATGTTTGTCGGCTTTAGAGAATCATTTTTGTTCTATAAGGGATGGTAAGGTAGAGTTACAGTGTTTTAGGGTTGAGGATAAGGTAGATTGTAGATGTAAACTGTTGTGGTTCTTTAAACCTCCTTGTTAAGACTTTGCAGTCCCTCTTCAATATAATAAGTAGTAGTTGTAAAAGCAAAGATGAGTAGGAGCGCTTTCTGGTATCTGCTTTTATCTTCTACGCCCATTAAATCAAGATCAAATAGGTTTATGTTAAACTATTAGTTGGTAGGAAGTTTTAATTAACGTGTGTACTGTTGGCTTTTATGTGCCGTCGAGTTAGGAGCTCGTGTGATACTGTGACATTTGAGTGTGGTTTAATGGTTGTTAATGGATCCCCTCTCACAGAGAGGAAGCCTGTGTCCCAGCAGTGGGAACATTAATAGGCTGATGATGTGATGTGAATGGATGAGTTGTCCTTTAAGGATAATTTTTATTCTCTAAAGAATGGTAGGGTAGTGTTATAGTGTTTTAGGGATAAGAGTAAGGTTGTTGTAGATATTAATTTCATTTCGTTGTGGTTTTTCTGTAAAATTCTTGGGAAATACGTGGCGCGCCCACCACTATAAGGGTGCAGGTGCTGTAAAAGCAAAGATAAAAGTTAGCGCTGGTTTTTAACCTATAGGCACTGCAAATTTGCAAAGAACAGTGATTTTCTAAATTTTACGATCATGAAACGTTATGTTGAGGCTGAAATGAACGAGAAATTTACAATATCACAAACATTGAAAATCACAGACAATACAACACATTCAAAATCAAAGCTTAACCATATCAATAAACTAATTATAATACCTAATTATTCGTGTATTAGCGGTTAAATCACTAAATTACTAACATCGCATGTCATTGAGTCACGTTACGTGACGTAAACTTGAATGTCAACTTAGCGATTATAGCATAATTGATATGGCAAGCGGGAGAAATTATATCGCACTCCTTACTGCTATTACCTACGATGATTAGCATGCATAACTCACAGGAAAAGTTATTGTTAGTCAACATGTTAGTAATGCGTTTTCTACGGAGAATGAGCGTGAGTTTAAAATCTATATTTTTGTTAGGTTTTTTCTTTGTGGTTGTGTGCTTTCTCCTTCGCATTTCTTTCATTCAAGCTAGAAAGGTTGTGTGTACTTTCTTGCAATGTGCAATTACCATTACAATCAGTCCATCATACATGTTAGTTCATGCATTAATCATAGGTGTGACTCTTTAATCTATGTTTTATAAGTTTTATGTTTTTGTGGCTTCCCTTTTCTTACATTCTAAAAAGCCTGCAATAGTTGCAATCTATGATTGACATTGTAATCTGTGCAACAAACATCGTCATAGGCGTGACTGTTAAATCTAAGTTTGGTGTGGTTCAGTGCTTTCCCCTTCGCAATTTTTTAATTTATGTCTGAAAACTTGATTTTTGTGTGCCTAGTAACAATCTGCAATCAAAACTCCGTCCATGTTTATCGTGTTATTGAAGATTGCGGCATACTCCGCTCCCATTGATCATAGATTGTAAGTGTTTATGTTAAATATTTTTAAATTTTCTCTGGAATTACTGATACGTTTTTGAACAAATAGAAAGCTATACTACCGCCGAGTTCCATAGTCAAATTTTATTTAAAAAAATACATGGCAGAGACCAGACGAGGAATAAACTAGATCACAATAAAGTTATTAAGTTTAGCAAAAGTTCGTCAGAATCCGCTGCTCGCGGGAAGCGCACATCTAGTCCTTAGATGATGAGATATTTTTCGACCAACTGCAAACATTTTAATCTCGCATTATCCCAATCAAAAGCATCTAACTCCCAACCCCTCTCACTCAAATCTAACACTTCTAATCACTACTGTCAAAATAAACCGTCTAACCCCGTACCATTTCACTCCAGAGCCCATTTCCCCCATTCTGTACATGTTTGTCATCAAACGTATGACGTCACACAACAGCCGACGCTGGGGTGACGTGTGTCCCCCGGCGTATCGCTGATGACGCCAGTTCCTGCCCCATCCGGCTTGCGATCGCCTTCAACGAGTCGACTATAAACCGCAATCGCATTTATTTTATCAGATTTAGAAATATTTGTAGTGTAAAATGGTTTTATTATGTGGAGGGAATATTTGTTATCAAATTGACACCTGCCATTTTGGTTTATAAAATTGTGTTGACTGTTTATCAAGATACTATTTCAAAACCTGGGGGTTTTTAATTCGAAAGTGGATAAGTTACTTCTAGTCAATGTCAACCACATCATCGTTTATCATAAAATGAATGAAAATGAAATGAAATGAAAAAGTGTTTATTCACATAAAAAAATTGTTACAATTTAAATATTACCTCTGCTAAACTACAAAACAGTTTGTTGGCAGACGTAGCTCCTATTTTTTTGTATATAATATTAACATATATTTTTTTAAATGAGACCTTGACAAAATGTATTAAGGAGGTACTTGTGTATTTTATTTTTAAAGTATGCTTTTGTGATACAGCTGTTTACATCTAAAGTGAGGTACTTAGTAGTAAAACGCGAGCCTATACATGATAAAAAAACCGGCCAAGTGCGAGTCGGACTCGCACACGAAGGGTTCCGTACCATTATCGCAAAACACTGCATAAAAATCACGTTTGTTGTATGGGAGCCCCCCTTAATTTATTTTATTGTAATTTATTAATTATTATTTTTTGAAGTAAATATTACACTAAACATTCTGTGAATATTTCAGGCGTCTACCTGTTGCCGTTATTAATATCGAGCAAAAAACGGCAAAAATATCACGTTTGTTGTATGGGAGCCCTCCTTTAATATTTACTTTATACTGTTTTTAGTATTTGTTGTTATAGCGGCAACAGAAATACATCATCTGTGAAAATTTCAACTGTCTAGTTATCACGGTTCATGAGATACAGCCTGGAGACAGACGGACAGACAGACAGACAGACAGACAGACAGATCGCGAAGTCTAGTCTAAGACGGGTCCCGTTTTTACCCTTTGGGTACGGAACCCTAAAAAACCATAGTGGATTTTCAGTCAACTACATATTATGAACTTTTATTACAAGAGATTTACGAGTTTGGTAAAAATGCTAGTGCAATAAATGTTCTAAGTGCGGTACTAAATATCCTGAATCTGTTTACACGATGATGATAAAAACTCGCATCAAACAAACGATTCTCGAAATGCGAGTGTCGGAGATGACAATCACCTACTTTGAGTGTATAGTAGGAGATTACGAGTATCTCACCTATATTATGTTCCTCACTTGTATGTAGTGCTAGTGACATACAGTAAAGGTGAGGCGATATATATATATAGAATCCCCGACACAGAAAACGCGTTGTGGCAACCCTAAGAGACAGTCAGCAAGATTATGAATCTGTTGAAAAGTGTAAAAAAGACTTTCTGTTTTTATTTTTATTTGTGACTCTAGTCTAGGTCAGAGGTGACTGAGACAGAGTCGACGATGGAGTGAGCTTACCCAGAAGAAGCCTGTTCACTCTAACTTTGAAGAGATTCGGGTTAAAGGCGTTCGGAAACACAGACGCAGGTAGTGAGTTCCATTCATTCGCTGTGCGCGTTATGAAGGATGTTTGAAAGCGCTTGGTGCGAATTGGTGGAATGGCAACAAGGTAAGGATTGTAACTTGCAGTGCGTCTAGATGTCCGATGATAGAAGGGGGCTGGTGGGATGAGGTCGTGGGGTTCTTGAGCACACTCACCGAAGTACAGTCTGTAGAAGACCGACAAGCAGGCAACCTTGCGGCGATGAGCCAAGCTGTGAAGCTTGGCATCCGCCAGTTCAACAGTTCAAAAGATTAAAGAAGAGACTTTAAAAAAAAACTAAATAACCTTCATTGAGTCAGCTGGGCCAGTTAAATATGATATACCGCACTAAAGGTAAGCAAAATTATGCTGCTATGCAAAAATCAACTGCGGGAGGAGTGGAAACAACTTTCATAGTAAAGACGGGCATTTACTTAGAAACTAAATAACCTTCATTGAGTTAACTGGTCCAGTCGATTTTGATACACCGTCCGTCAAAAGAAGGGCCGCAAATAATGCGGTCACTTCGAAAAATTTCATCTCTCGCCCTACTTATTTCTTATAATTTCATCTCTGAAACAATTATGTTTTCATAGGATTTCACAGCACTATTTGATGTCTAAATAATTATATCATGGGACCGTTCTGTTTTGGGGTGCATTCCCCATTCGATTCATAGTGTTTGGGGAGTTTAGTAAAGGGAGTCCCATTTACGGAAGCGTATGCAATTGCAAATAAGGGGCTTTCAAGGTCGGTTGTAATACGGTACGCATTTTTAACTTGCCAATTGATGCTTATTTAGATCTTTTGCATGATAAGCATATTTTTTTTTACTTTCTTGCTGTTTACAAGAAAAAATCGGCCAAGTGCGAGACGGACTCGCGCACGAAGGGTTCCGTACCATTATCACAAAAAATGGCAAAAAAATCACGTTTGTTGTATGGGAGCCCCACTTAAATATTTATTTTATTCTGTTTTTAGTATTTGTTCTTATAGCGGCACCATAATAGAAATACATTATCTGTGAAAATTTCAACTGCCTAGCTATCACGGTTCATGAGATACAGCCTGGTGACAGACAGACGGTACGCGGAGTCTTAGTAATAGGGTACTCCTAGGCTTTTACCCTTTGTGTACGGGACCCTAAAAATCGTCCGCGACAAAACAAGCGACAGTGAGCTTTGAGGATTAAGCATAATGCCGCGATGCGAAGGTACGACGCGCGACGCGGCGACGGTGCGACAAGCTTGTGACAGACAACCCTTTTTATCCAAATTGTTGACGCATCGTATCGTATCGTACCTGTCTGCTGGAGACTTTATGTCTTTAAAACTCATAGAAAATAATAGTATTATTATTTTATTTGTAAATAAATAAGTACTTTCTAATAAAGTACCGATACTTAACAATAAATTAATTGGCTTTTCCATCAACCTGTCTAGATTGCAAAGTCGTTTAGATTAGACAGTTGATAAATATAACTAGAATCTTGACAAAGCAATTCTTTTATATTTTACCTAAGTTAATCTCGTAGAATAGTAAGTTTGACTTTAAAGTTTAATGTTTAAGTACACTGTATTTAATATCTGCTCAACAATGGAACATTAACCGTTGTCCATTTGTATATGTTTGTTTTGTGTACAATAAAGAATATGAATATTAACTTAAAGTTCTTGTGCATAAGAAACTTAAGAGCTTTTGTAACAAAGGATATATATTTCTTATATTCTGGACTACAGCAAGCTTGAAGAAGAACTAGCGTTTAAAATTCTAAAGCAAGTGCAAGCTTGAGATTTTATTAATCCTTATGTTTATGGTTTTTCTAAGCATTATCCGATTGCATAGAAAATAAAGACAATGCTTACAATTTATTGCAATATAGGATGTTTATTTATTTTCTTTCAACTACGTAGTAATGTTATCATTAATCACACAACAAAACCAATCACAAAGGACGTACTTTTTTCTTAGAAACAAAACAGTGCAGAAATGTTATATGAAATCTCATTGTTGCACAGTTTTTCATTATTGCACTGTTTTTTTATTTTTTATTTAGATATGAATTTACCACAGTATTTTAATGTCTCACATTAAGTTTAATATAAAATGTATGCATTAGATCAAAAAGATACTGGCTGAAAATAAAAATCGGCTGAATACAAAGGTACTGGTGAAAAAAAAATGCCGCGCTTTTTGTACGCATTGTAAAACTTTGATAGCTTCATATTTAGCAAGAAAGTATTAAAAAAAATAGACAGTGATAGCGATACGATTTCAACTCCAGTAAGTATAAAAACAGCTGCAAATTAAATTGATAATAACCTTTTGCCATAAAAGTCGCGGGATATATATTTTTCATTAACTTGAATTTTTATTTTGAGTAGGTATATTTTATCAAGGTAGGAGGTAGGTAGGAGGAGCTCGTGGCTAAATAATAACAGCCGCACTGGTCGATCTTCAAGGTTAAGCAACGCTTGATGAGGTCGGTCCGTGGATGGGTGACCATTTCAACATACCAAGTTTCCTCCGTGCCTCGGAAAGCACGTTAAGCCGTTGGTCCCGGCTGTCTTTTATTTAAAGATCTTTGACAGTCGTTACGGGTAGTCAGAAGCTGGAGATCTGACACCAGTCTTGCCAAGGGGTACCGTGTTACCCAGTTACTGGGTTGTGGAGGTCAGATAGGCAGTCGCTCCATGTAAAACTCTGGTACTCAGCTGAATCCGGTAAGACTGGAAGCCGACCCCAATATAGTTGGGAAAAGGCTAGGCAGATTGATATTTTATCACGGTAGGTATATTGGTAGTTGAAAGAAAAGTAGATTACCTCGCTAAAGTGAGTAATTAATGCACTCGTGTTAATTTAGTGCCTTCGCATGCGCTCGGGCACCAACATAACACTCATGCATTAATAGCTCACTTTGCGCTCGATGCAACAATCTACTAATTTTTTCATACTTACTACAAACGTTCAGAGGCGGACTTAATGCCAAAGGCATTTTTACCAGTCGACCTTTGGGTGATGCAGAGACAAATAGTGGTAGGTTCAATATTGAAAATAAATAACGATTAGGATTTTATCGATTTACAAAATTTTTATTTGAGGTGCTTTATCTATTAAAAATTAAACATCAAAGTTCTGCATTACGGTATGATTTAGTTGAATGTCTACCTACATGCAAGCAGCAAAATTATGTGTTCTAAATAATTTGTAAAACTGTTAATAAGTTACCATAATAATGTAGTTGAAAGTTAATGATATAATCAGCTCCTGTTAAAATCATTGCCATAAACTTTGAAAGGTGAATTTTGTAGCCTCATAAAGTGTTCTGTGTTACTATGTTTTAATGTGTCTTAGGGTAAGTGTATTTTTGTAAAATTTTATTTATATATAAACTTCTTTGAAAATGAAAATGAAGTTGAATGTCTGCCTCGTGACTTCGTTTTAAGTAATACAACAGTAATAAAAATATAAAACTTAATCAAAAGTATTAATTCACACTTGACTATCTCCCTTGAGGCTAATCTACTGATTAAAGTATGTAATTTATCTCACTCCAAACAATTAGCGTCCCCTTCGCCAAAGATTACGAAACATCCCCCGAAAAAGCTTATCGATCGGTTGACAAAACCATTTCAAATGCAGTCTTAAATCTGTCATCTTTATTGTAATTTAGTTTAAAGCCACTTTTGTTTTTCAAAAACACTTTCCTTAAAGAAATGAACTCGAGTATTTACTCACAATAAGTGCATTGACACCGCCATTACTCATTGTGTTGCGATAAGACGCATGAATGATACCTACACAACAACTCGAGAAGGAAAACACGCATTTTCCTGCAGAAAACCTGCGGTTAGCAAACCAAATTAATGAAAAATAAGGAAAAATCCTTCAACAAAAACAACCGCACGTTTCAGGGCCCCTATGATTTGTTAAAGCGATCTCAGATTAGGGCGCACAGCCGGTGTCGGCTAAATTTCGATTTCCGCCTATTGTAAAGGTCTGCGAAAATGAAATCACTTGTTAGGTTCGCCGAAACAGAATCACTTTTACGCCAATTCGGTTCTGCTCAGCCAATATATCCGTAGTCAGTTCAAATGGCGATTTTGCCGCCATTCTCCGGCGATTTATTCATGGCGGCACTGTATTATATGGACGATTCGACGTGAATTTTTTTCAGAATCCTTTTATTTATTCGTTGCTAGTGCTGAAGTATTATGGCTTATTGCTAGACTTTTACTTAGAAAATAACTTTTTTACGATGACAGCGGAAGGAAATAGTGTTGCGTGTCGTTTGCAAGTTAAGACTCGGCAGAGTTAGTATTGGTTGTTGCGGTAAACAGACTTTACTCAGGCATCCTGGTTTATTTCCCTTTATCTCCTTTATAAGGCTTTAACATCGACAGTGGTTCGACTACAGCACATTAATCCGTCTTTCCCAGCACTAAGGATTATTGAGATCCGTTTGTATTTAATACACGGTAGATTTAGGGTTTTTAGAATTGGGTTTTATACGTTAGTTAAAAAGGAGTGGTGAAAACTCTCCAAGTGTAAATAAATATATAAAACCGGCCAAGTGCAAGTCGGACTCGCGCACGAAGGGTTCCGTACCATTATCGCTAAAAAAGGCAAAATTACTACGTTTGTTTGTATGTATGTTCACTTAAATACTTATTTTATTCTGTTTTTAGTATTTGTTGTTATACATCATCTGTGAAAATTTCAACTGTCTAGCTATCAGGGTTCATGAGATACAGCCTGGTGACAGACGGATCGCGAAGTCTTAGTAATAGGATCCCGTTTTTACCCTTTGGATATGGAACCCTAAAAAATAACATAAAACCATCTACTAGTGTGTTCGCATCCGACCTTTGAATACCTTTCTACCTACCCAAAGCTTTTTACCTATGAGAAAATTAAACAAACTTTTCTTAAACAATTTAAATTACAAGTCATACTTATGTTTGCACATCTCTTTGAAGAAAACTTTTTATTTCTCAAGCAAAGAAATTGCAAAAGAAATACGAGAAGTTTATTACTAAAGTTTATCTTATTCGCCTCGCTTGCCGAATTGGTTATCAAATAAAACTTTGAGAAAACAAATGTGTTAGGTTAAAAGGGCGGGTATTCTCCGCTCGGGTTTCGTACGTATTATTTATTTACGGAGTTTACCTCTGAAATTCAGATAAGTGCCATTAATTTACGGCAGACAGGCAAACCCGATTTGGTATAAAAATACTTTGATTCGTATTTGTTTGTTTTTCCTAACTTCGAGTGCGATATGTGTCAGGGAGTGACAGAGTTTTAGCAGAGTTCTGGCAATGTCTCCCGGTAACGTTTCGTCGCGATCCGTTCGTTTTTTGTTTTTTATTTTTCCTTCGAGACTGCCAGTTATGTTCGAGATTTAAAAATAAACGATTCTTAATTCAATATTTCTGTAGGTGCTACCGCCTTCCCACGCCCCTTGCCCCGCCTACTGTCTGACAGCACTGGATCACAGGATCCGTTTTGCGTATGCGCCGCTGAATTGGAAGAGACTAAACTTGGGAAATACAAGAAAAAGGAGAATATTACCGAGATTTAAAATAAATAACATTAGTAGGAACTTAAGTATCTAGTGATTGCCAAATTTATTAAAACTAAGTAAAGTTTTTTTCGTAATTACGAGTTCTGATTAGAAAATAATAATGCCGCACAGACAGAAATTAAGCTTCACGGTTTTATTTATTCTCGAATAATATTCAGTAAGTTACTAAATAATTTTCCAAGAAACTGGTTTAAAAAAGCGATAATGTTCTCAGGATTAAAAAATACGCTGTAAGTAATTATCGGCTGGTGGCGTTTTGAAGCGCCGTGTTGCCTAATGCCTAGAAAATGTGAGACTACTGAGATACCCAGAAGGAAAATATTCCAGAGGCTGTTAATATTGAGTTAACGGTCTTCCTATCAATTTAATGTTTTCTCAATTTCACATGAAAAACTTTCCTCTTATTTTTTAAACGTTTTTTTTGCAAAGCTTAATTATTTTGTAAAAATTTTGTCTGTAGCTATTAGGCAAGTACTTAGTTATAATAATTTATGAACTAAACTTAGCCCCATTCATTACTACGCAGACAACCGCACCAACAAATTGTCAATAACATCGAGGTAATAATTAAGGCATTTAAGCAAACTGTATAGTTTTATATTATCGTTGTACAAATTAGCCTATCTCCCACCTGAATTTTAATTTCTACTTCGCGCGGGATTTATCTTGATGGCGCACGAATCGCGAACGACTCGATGTTCTCTTGAGTACATGGACATGAAGAAATAATACGTTAAGTACTCCTTGTACTCGAACACGTCAAAACTTTCTACCGTCTGCCAAAACACAACATATGTTGACGCACTCATTTAAAATTCGCCGCTGTAAATCGTTGTTGAGTTGGCACAATGTCAAAATGGCGGAACAATTACGTTGTCAAGTCCATAAGGATTACACGTCGTCACGCCACTGCGCCACGCTTCACGTCGACGTCGACCAGACAACTTGGCTCGTCATTCAACGTCAGATCCCCGACCGCCAAGCTCTTTACCACTTTTATACCTTGTTTTATGGAAGATTGTCAAAGTTACGCGCGAAAACAATGGCGGCGCACGCCAGAGCACGCCGAGAATCACTGAATAAAAAAGAATAGCTAATAAAATGATGATGCCGGATGTTGTTTGTGGTTCAACGTCAATTTTTTGCTTATAAAAGCTCGCGCTTCTTCGTGAATGGATGTTTATTTTATTATTAAATTCTGTCTTACGAATGTTTAGTTAGCAAATTGTTTTAACATCTCCGCTTTTTATCGAGGTCGGAATTTTCGAGGTAAAACATTACGATACTGGAGTTTTAGATTTACGATGCGACGATGAAAAATATGTTTATCAGCGGCGGTCGAGGAGGGACCTACTTTTAATCTAGCCACGATACTCTTACTTTGAAAATGGCCGAACTTTTCTGTTTTAAGTATACCAAAGGCTTATAGAACTCCATTTAGCCAATTATCGCTAATAGATCACGACAAGACCTTAACGGATAAATAATAGAGCGTTAAGAAACGGTTTAGGTATGAAAGGTTGCGATTTATAGGCATTACATGAATTAAACCTTAAATATAATAACCAAACTGAGTGAACTAACAAATTATCCGAACTAAGGCGAATTACACAGAAGTAAGTTTTGGGAACGTTGAACTCAGTGGAAAAATGATAGCATATCTCTAAGCGTATTTAAGGTAATGTGGGATAATAGTAGTTTATGAAACGGTCATATAATAGGGGTTATTAAAACACGAGTGTAAGTTTAGTACACGAGCCGAAGCCGAGCGTGATAATAGTATCACACGAGTGTTAACATTAACATTACGTTGTGAGAGTAGATAAAAAATATTGCAAGCTATTCCTGCAAAATCACAGATGAATGAGCATCGAAGGAAGAGGACATATGGATTGAACAACACGGATAAGTGGGACAATCTTTAACTATAAAATATATATACCTCCAACGGCCCGCCCCCGTCCCGCCTACTTTATGACGTGTGATTAACACGACATTTTAGTCAAAGAAAAACGTCAAGCTATTTAAAATTTCAGTAGACATTCAAATTAAAATCCAAGCTACTTTTACAAACCAAATAAACTACATCTGCATTTTCAAACCCATATGTTAAATCTGTCCGTCCACATTTTAGTGTTCTGTTCATTTCATTATTTTTGGCATGCTTTTTGTTGTAGTCCGCAAACTATTTTAACGACCGCTTGTTTTAAATAAACTTTTTTAAACACAATGACACATAAATACTGCTGACATATAAACACTGAAAAAAATAGTCAGGACTTGCGAAGTTTTTTTATTATTAGCAACAAAACTAGTTTTGTATTATTTCATTTTCTACTACCTGTGCCAACTGCCTACCTTCCCTACTTACCTACCAATTTTTTTTCTAGGGACTTTCTTTTGCGGAGAATCTTAACACCGCCATTCAGAAAATTACTTCAAATGCACAACGCCATCTATCGAATATGGAGTTTAACTGTCCGAGTAACTGAATTGCGTGTGTTGTGATATTTTAATTCTTGAACACTTTAAATTCATCTAACTTTTGATAGAGCAATTTTTATTTCATCGCAATCGGTTCAATTGCGATGAAATAAAAATTAAGTAAAAAAACTAGAAAGTCTTCTTCTTTTTTTCGAATCGATGGCACATTCAATTAGATTGTCTGAACCCAGTTAAGTAGGCGGCCACGCTTATTGCAGCGTCAGAAGCACTGTACAGGTCTTCCAAGGTGCAATAGAAAGTAATACTTAAGATACGCACAATTTTTATGTATACAAGTTATCTACATTCGTTTCGTACATTTTAGGTGATATGTGCACAACTAAACAGACAAACATGCCAAAAATGCTGGAAATGGGTTTTATTGGTTAACCTTTAATATAACTATTTTTTTGGAAATATTTTTGATCTACAAAAACGACTTTTCTACAGATCAATTACATATTGTATTGTTTACCTAAAGTTTGCTTTTGCCTTTTCTGAATGAGAAGAAGCCTTTATCCTGTAATGGAACAGTTACAGGCTGATATTATTATTATAAAGGATGCTTTAAAAAAAAAACAGCTTAAAGCGATTTTTTTGTCTTTAAATTATTTAGGCAAACTTTAGTTATTAAAAAATATACTTTAATAAAATAATACAAAATGAATTTGCAAATAGCAAAACTGTTTCGTTACTACTAAGAAAAAAGTTCGCAAGTCCCAATCATTGTTTTCAGTGCTGACACACAAATACTGACGTATTTTTACGTAGGATGAAGGGGTCATTAAACTGCATTGCGAAGTGGGTGCCTAATTAGGTACCTTTCGTTACGTCATGCCGAAGTTCTTGGCGTCGATATCGAATTAAAAGCCGGTTGTACAGGTTTTTGTCAAAATTATCATTACAGTGCCAGGAATCCTTGTCGTGAACTTGAAACTGAAAAAAACATGCATACCCATTTGAAGGCTGATACGGACTTCTTAAATCGGAACTCGGTTAACTTGGGATTTAATTTAGCAAACCTCAACCCTCTTACTAATAAACGCGGAATAAAGTTATAACAGGTATAACAAAGGAATAACCATACATTGTCATAGGTTTATACTTGGTATAACTTTATTCCGCGTTTATTTGTAAGAGGGCAAGGCTTTAAAATCCTTTTCTCTCTGCTATACAGTCGATAATCTGATTCCGTTGACATAGTTATAAAGCTAAAACGTTAACTTAGTATCAATCTAGTTACTAACTATGCTATCTCAGGGAATTCGATTAGGTGTAGATTATACCGCGTCCTTCAATATACTCGTAAAGTCTACTGTCGATAGTAATTCACTTTTATGTATTAATTTTCTTCGTGGTAAACGATTTCTTGTAAAAAAGTGAAAAATTACCGTTCTGCTTATTGAAAGGAGAGGTTAAGTACCTACTTTCAAATAATCCTTTAATCACTCATTACTCTGTTAGGTTCTTATTAGTATTAGCTAAAATTATGCAAACAGATTAGTGTTCAATACTTCTAAAGTAATGAACATAAAGCATAAACTAAATATTGTAATTTCAATTAGTACGCCTAAAAGAATATCAGGTTTATTTTTATTTGTTTGCTAATACATTTTAATATGGTAACATTAATGGACAAATATATTGTTTTATAAACATTGCACCATTCAAAACCTGTCTAATGGAACGTTCTCCTCTCACCTATAAAAATTATTGTAAAACTTATATTCTCAATAAAAGTATACCATCAAAAATATCAAAGCGTGATAGAAATACTACAAGGATCTAAAATTTTACATAACGGTCACTAATTCGTGCTCATGATGTTAATTATTAGTCAAGATTCTCACAAGTTTTAGTTTAAACGATTCTGCTTTAAAAATCTTAAATTCATTCATTTACTGAAAGACAAGGTACTTCCTAAACTGCTTGGTCTAGAACCATAAAATCTTGTATATCTTGTAATCTTGTATAGGAGTTTCGGTTCATCATCATCATCATCAGCCTTTTTAATTTTCCCACTGCTGGGAATCAGGCCTCCTCTCTGTGAGAGGGAATGGGCTGTAATCCATATCGCAGGCCCAATGCGTGTTGGGTGGATGTTATATGTATTCGAATTTTTGTTTCCAGGACATGCCGGTTTCCTCACGATGTTTTCCTTCACCGTTTTGAGAGCAGTGGTGGTGAAATACTTTACACAAAGAGAGAGCTTCGGTTTGTGCTACCAAAAAGACTGGTCTGCTCTAACTGAAATCAGAATTGAGTGGAAACGGGAGATGGGAGGCCTTTGACTTGCATTGTGATAAAGAATACTTAGCTTGAATAAAAGATTAGGGGTTCCTTAAAGAGATTTTTGAATATTTATTCACATTATACTCGACGACGATTAGTACGAGTATGTTTGTGAGTTCGATATTTTTATCGTTGGGAAATCTGGCCGAGTAACACACCTTGTTTACCCGACTTTAAACCACTAATTCCTAATCAATAAGGGCCGATTTCACCAATGGAACTAATCGCGATTAATTCAACTAAACACAGTTAAAGCAAATAACGCGTTGTGATTGGTAGTTTCTCAGCTATCTCAATCAATCAGAACGCTGCATTTGCATAAACTTAACTTAAGTTGAACTAATCTTGATTGGTTTCATTGTTGAAATCGGCCCTTAGCCACCGTTCCCTTCTTACGATATCTCAATGACAACTAGATCTTTTACTTCTCTAATTACCTCTAACATGATAGCACGTGTGTCTTATGAATCGGTTTATAATTGGCATGCGGTTGGCTCTAGCTGAATCGCGGTACTGCGCGTGCGACGATTGAAATGAGTCATAATACGATTTATTATTATCTTTAGTATTTTATTGTTTTGCTTTATGTTGTGTTACGATTGTTATTGTGAGTGTTTCTTTTTATTACGTTTTGAAATGATGTAATCTTTAGTGAACTTTTATCTCTGTTAGAAGTAAAATCATAAAATTTATCCAAATCAACATGGAAAGCTGTTTACTATGTTTTAAATCATAATCATTTCAGCCGAAAGACGTCCATTACTGGACATAGGCACATAATAAATATACAAACAGCATGGAAACTACCTACAGTATAGAAACTACCTACAAATGCTCGAAACGGCACACTCACACAAACATTCGCATCGACGACACCCCTAACGCTCGCTCTACTGACAGCACTGCAGAAGTGCCTTAATGGTCTCGTCGGTGCATATGGTTGTGTGAGTGTGCCGTTTCGAGCGTTTGTAGGTAGTTTCTATACTGTTTGTATATTTTTACTGTGACATAGGCCTCCCCAAGTGTCGTCACATTGATTGGTTCCGTTGTGCATCTTGCATCCAGTGGATTTCCGAAGCTATAACCAGATCATTGGTTCATTTAGAGGGAGCTTAGGCCTGCCAACGTTATAATATAGCGCGTTAAACATGTTGATATCTATCTTATTTGTCGCATCTTGTCATAATTTGTTTACTTAAAATGATACACAATTACCTTTGTTTGGCACTGGGTAGAGTCTAGTGAATCGTATGGTGTCGGTGTTCATTGGAAAGCGACAGTGATCGTTCGGACATGGCCGTGGCAACATACTGGCCTAGGAACTGCCTGTGTTTCCTTTTAAGCCTAGAGTAGTACTTAGTACCATAGTGATAGTAATTGACTCTGTAACGAATTAAAACTATGTAGAAGTTACAGGAGATATTTTTCTAGTTTAACCGTATCCCAGTCTGCGCCCACGACTTTAATCTAACACCGTTATGTCACTTAGTAGGTCAAATCATGATCCTATAGGTATACCTGATTCTGACATATTCATGTTTAATAACGTCACAATAAAAACATTGCTCGTACAATTTTCAAGGAGATACTTTATGATACTTTACTACCGCTTCTATTGTTTTACCACATCAGACGTAAATAAAATAGCCAGCTGCGAATGTAATGACGAATGCTTTGTTATTCCATTCAATCTGTATTAATTATGACGTCTGGTAATACAGTGAGTACTTTATGACATTCGAGCTCCCCCCGGATTGTGAGCCGCCTTTATTGAGACTCTTGTGGTGGACTTGTATGTCATTCAATCTAGCTCTTTACCGTTTTCCAGTTGCAGCTGGATACCATCATGTTACAAGGTACGACTGCCTATCTGACCTCCACAAACCAGTAAGTGGGTAACACGATAATACTTGGCAAGACTAGTGTCAGAATTTTCCAACTTCTGATTAGCCGTAACGATTGTCAAAGATGTACAAATGAATAGGGATGTTGCCTGGGTAGAAAAATGATAATTCTATTTAGTCCGTCAGAGAGATTATCAAATAATATTGGACACGTATTTTTTGCTTCATCAAGAAAATAAAAGCTTGTGACGTCACTTTGTCAGTAAAAGTTTAGCACGGCGTGACTTCACACGATATTTCAACGCACTGTATCGTCGAAATTTTTTGTTTACGTGTCCAATATCTAACGGTCTAAATAGTTTTTTTGTCATCATCCCTATTTTTCCGGCTGCCAATGGGCTTAAAGTGCTTTTCGAGGCACGGAGGAGTCTCGGAATGAACCCTTTATAGATGGTCACCCACGACAAGCTTTGTTTAACCTCGAAGATCGACCTTTGTGGCTGTTAATATTTAGCCACAAGCTCCTGTACAGTAACAATTATGATGGCAGGTTATACAGTGGATGATTATTTTATGGTACTGGAGCTCCCCCGGTTGTGAACCGCTATCGCCATTCATGAAGGACTTGTAGTGGACTTACTTGTAAGAAAGGTTAGATAACGTAGAAAGTTTATGAGCCATGCCGAAATAAGGTTGTCATATAATTCACGGTTTTGATTTGCCCTTAGTGTCTTTCATTATACTTAGACAATTCTTATTAGGTAATAATTTTTTTTCAGTTTTAAAAATAAGAGACCGACTCGCAAAAGCACCGATACTTCCTCTCCTCCTCATAGCTGAAGTTGAAAATAGCTTATAACTGTAGATTTATGGATTATGGAGAACTATGGACCAAATGATTCACGCGGACCCAAAACTTCTTTGTAAGAAAATACCCGTTTACAATAAGCAGAACTATGCACAACATAAAAAATCCAGTTAGAAATATCGGTAG
Source organism: Anorthoa munda (assembly GCA_945859665.1). NCBI lineage: Eukaryota > Metazoa > Arthropoda > Insecta > Lepidoptera > Noctuidae > Anorthoa > Anorthoa munda. The sequence continues at coordinate 14,702,589 of OX243910.1, forward strand.
AGTAAGATAAGATTTATAAATATACTAGCTTCTGCCAGCGGCTTCGCCCGTGTGAATGTCGAAAATTGTCCCGGGGGAACATATTCCCGGGATAAAAAGTATCCTATATGCTATTCCTGACTATAATCTATGTCTGTGCCAAATTTCATCCAGATCCATTCAGTAATTTTTGCGTGAAAGAGTAACAAACATACATACATCTATTCTTCCTTTTCTTTTTAAAAAAACGTTGCCCCACACTAGGAATTTCTTCCTGTATCGTGGGTGCGTTATCCTATGTGCAATTCCTGACTATAATCTATATCTGTGCCAAATTTCATCCAGATCCATTCAGTAGTTTTTGCGTGAAAGAGTAACAAACATACATACATCCTCACAAACTTTCGCGTTTATAATTTTATTAAGTAGGATAGTAGGATTAGTAGGATAAGTAGGATAGCTTTGCCAGTTCATGAGAATCTCGGCTAGAAATAGATGTATCATCTTCGAAGGCCTGGTTGCCGTAAAAGGCAACTATGTGAAGAAATAAAAGTGGGTGGTAATCGGCTGGATCCACGTGCAAACTGATAAACTTATCTACTTTATCTGAAGGTATCGAAGTTTCTAGTTGCTCTGAATAAATCAGAAACTTAAAACACGAATTTTGTGAAGACGAAGAAAAGTTTCTTGGAATAATCTTATACGGAGCTGATCGTAATATTTAATTGATTACCAGAAGATGGACCGATGACCAGCAGCCTAATTGCGCAAGTGAATTCGGCATGGCAAAGGGTTTGACCGCCATCAATCCACCAATCACATGCGGGATGAAAGACGCGATGTAGATTTCCGTCTTTGTGTGAGGGCCGCGGAATTAGCATGTGACAAGCACAAGATCAGTTGTTGTGGTGACGCTTGGGGATGACTATAGGCACGGGGTCTCATTGCTAAGAAAGAAAATTTGATTCAAATAAATCTCACTAGATGGCGCGACATGTTCACACAATTCAGTTATACACATGTGGAAGCTTGTAATTGGCAAATGTCCTTACTTAAGCATGATACTCAATATTGTTATTAGTCTGTAAGCTTTCTTAAAATTAAATAAATAAATAAATAAATTCAATAGAATTGTGAGTAAAATTAAAATTTTCTGGAATTGAACATAAAAATTGTATGTTCTTGTTTAATCAACTCTCCTAAGTACAAAATTATGGAATATTGGGCTCTTAATTTACATTTCAAAGATTATTTGAACGGATCATTTAAAATTGATGCCAATAGATGGCGCATTTATAAATTTCTGAGGCATTCCACTCGATTGTTAAAATTTGCATTGTAACACATTTTGGTGCAAAAAAACTGTAAAAACGTGCAAAAAAATATTATAAAACGAACCATCACAGTATATAAAGAAAAAAATATTCACGAACCTAGTAAACCCTTTTACTTGCAAGTCGCTGCTAACACCATCTATTGCCGTGAAACATTATCGAACGCGATTGATGTACTTACCAAAAATAACAAGATTAATCAGATGTAAAACGCTACTTACATCGGCACGGTTTCTTTGTATGGGATGAGGTATCTCTATGCTAGTATTATATTATCTGTGCTATAGGTATGTCCAGCATTGTATGTCCATTGTAGCAGACCGCCAGCAGTAGTAAGCAGTAGTGCTTCTTCATTTATTTTATTACTAAGAAAATAATTACAAAATCCGTTTAAACATTATTCACTAAAACCGCAATGATTATTTACCTACACTATGCATTAATCGACATAATTATTGACCTAACGAATGTTACCGGGAAATTCGGACACCGTATAATAACCAAAATATTCATTGGCTTTCCATGTTTTCAGAAGCACTTACTGAAATAATGTTTCCACAAATGTTATGATAATGAAAAGCTAATCTCTCGTTTGTGCTTGTTTACCGAGTGCGGTTGTTTTGTATACCATGTTTATTACGTATCAAGTCGGGTAACGGATTGTAAAGCGAATTTGCGTAGAGGAATTTAAATCCTCAATTTTAGCTAGCAAAAAGGGTCGGCGGGATGTGAAAGGTATCTTATACATTTATGTATGTTTAAGGATGTTTCGTGAAAGGGATGAAGGCATCGTTTTTGGGTCCGGAAACCGCTGGCTTTGTATCTTAAACGATCAAAAGTTGGTCTACACATGCAAGTCGGAACATTTTTGGTGAAAAGGCGAAGCTTTTGATTACAGTCGGTCGATGGATTCGGAGTTCTGAAGTTTTTGGATAACGATTTTCTGCCACTCGCATTGATAAAATTGTGTTGTATTCATACTGTATTTGCAATATGCAAATGATCAGTGACATGATTACATTTTTTAAAGTTTCCTAAGATTACTTATTATTTGCGGATATGGATAAATAAGATACAAATATCTATATTCGTTGATATTTATTGCATCTAACATCCTTACGAATACTAGGCCGGCTTCGAAATTGAGTCTTTGGCGTTAAGCACATTTCAAAACCTACTTTAATGCCAATGTTTGACAGATTTTTGACTAGAGTTTGACAAATGGCTTAGTAGGCGTTACGGCCGGAATTTTATAATTATTAATATTTTTGAGTGGTGTTTCAGACTATACTTTTTTGAAGCAAATTTTGTACAGTCTGAATGAAAAACCTTAGGTAGGATTGTAATATTTAAGTAAAAGTCAGGGAATTGTTGAAAAAGATAAAATTTAATCAAAAATTACAACAATCAACAGTAAACATGATCCCCACTTCAAATTCAGAAATCTGAGATAAGGCTAAATAAAAACCTAACATATAGACATTTCATCCTCAACCCGCACCAGGGGTACATACTTGTAAAGACAAAAAGAAGCATCAGCAGTAAGCGGGTTACTAGGAGCATGTCGATTCACTTCGGCCTACAAACCTGTTAGGTTGTTACTACTTACGCGCAATCACGACCTTTAAGCTCAATAACTTGGGTTATACGTCGGTATACTGGTTTCTTGCACCATGGGATATCGATTTTGCACGGATAGAAGATTATGTTTTGTTTGATTATCTTTTGTGTCTATAAGCTTTCTTGCTAACGGAGAGACCACTCTAAGGCCAAGGGAGTAAGGAGAGAAGAAGAACAAAAAGAGCTGTTAGAAGAGAAACTGCAGAGAAAGAGATAGACATACTCTGGTGAGACCGGCAGCCTAACTCCGTAGGGGCAATACCTAATTATTTAAAGAGTATTTGTCATACTCTCGAGGAGTAGTAGGAGGAGCTCGTGGCTAAATAATAACAGCCGCACTGGTCGATCATCAAGGTTAAGCAACGCTTGACGAAGTCGGTCCGTGGATGGGTGACCATTTCAACATACCGAATTTCCTCCGTGCCTTGGAAAGCACGTTAAGCCGTTGGTCCCGGCTGTCATTTGAAGATCTTTGGCGGTCGTTATGGGTAGTCAGAAGCTTGAGACCTGACACCAGTCTTGCCAAGGGGTATTGTGTTACCCAGTTACTGCGTTGTGGAGGTCAGAAAGGCAGTCGCTCCATGTAAAATACTGGTACCCAGCTGAATCTGGTAAGACTGGAACCTGACCCCAATATAGTTTCGAAAAGGCTAGGGAGATTGATTTGTCATACTCTTAAATGGGAACAAACCCTTTGCTTTAATGCAATAAGGCTGTATAAGGGTGTATTGGTGACAAAAGAGACTTGAAAAAATTGGTTTTAGTTAGATAGAGATATACATAGCTACAATACAATTTATTGCTTACCATATAAATTACCAACTAAGAATAAATTATTCAGCTTAGATTTAGCTCCAAGGTACCTTAACTCTTACTCTTAAGTAAGACACGGTTACCGTCTTTAATTTTAGTTTATCAAGTCAATTACCAAAAAATTTCTTTTTCTTCCACCTCTTTCTAAATTCCACCGATTGATAGACGGTTAGTTGAATTTATTAGGCGCTTCAAATCGACACAATTGTGCCGGCGCTCGGAACCAATCCAAAACCGTGCATACCACGCATCCGCTAGTACCCAAGCACGCTATCCGGTTTGTTACGAGTACGACGAGTATTGATCAATAATTCCATTCATTCATTGTTTGTTTATGAAACAACATGCCTATACATTCATATTCCATACATAATACTATTACAAATGCGAAAGTAACTCTGTTTGTTTGTTTGTAACCTTTTCACGACTAAACGGCTGAACCGATTTAGATGAAACTTGGTATGGGGATAGTTTGAGACCCTGGGAAGAACATAGGTTTTTATCCCGGTACTGTTATTTTTTTTGTGTTTTTGTTCTTTTTGCCCGACTGCCGAAGGAGGGTAATGTGTTTATCAGTCTATGTATGTATGTATGTTTGTTCCTATGTGCGTTCTAGAGACCAAACACGTTGGCCGATTTTGATGATTCTTACGTCAATCGATTCGTCTTAACCCTGCGAGTGTCATTGGCTACATTAAAATTGGAAAAAACGAAAATGAGGGATTTTGGGCGCCATTTTGTGGGAGAAAAAAATTTTTTTTTCTCCCAAACCCATCGTGTGGGGTATCAAAAATGGGTTTTAAGAGGCGATTTCAAAAATATATAACACATATGTTTAAATGTACCTAAATCTAAAAAAAATAACTAAAAATATGTAAATAAAAAAAGTTAATCAAAAAAATCAAAAAACCCGACTGCTTAAAAAGCAATCTAAAAAGACGTAAACAAGAAGAAAATCATGCTGTGCAGTCGGAGAATATATCTGGTTTTGGTCCGCCAGCTCGCGAATATGTATCCTCCGACTGCACAGCATGATTTTCTTCTTGTTTACGTCTTTTTTTTTAGTTTGCTTTTTAAGCAGTCGGGTTTTTTGATATTTTTAGTTAACTTTTTTTTTAAAAAAACAAAACGTTGCTCCAAACTAGAAATTTCTCCTGTATGGGACAACGTCTCCTGGGTGCGTTTACAAACATAAAAAATGGTTTATTTATATAATAAGAGTATATAAACTCGCATACAAAAACACCCAGAGAACAACTATCTGTAGATCATACAAATATATTATATATTTGTTCCACTGCGCCAACCGTGCGTGAGTGTGTGTTCTCTTAGGATGATAAAACACTTTTTACGTTGGCGAAGCCGCAAGCAGAAGCTAGTATTAAAAAAATGTGGTAAGATATATTACTTTATCATTTATATATAGGTAGATTTACACTATAGATTTTTCTAGGACTGCGGTCACAATGCAAACTTAAGAAGGTCGGCGAAGAGATTTTCAAAACTACCTATTTATTTTGGCTAGACAAATGCTTTAATCCAAATCCAAATAAGAACGTAGGTATTAATTAGATATTTATTTTATGTGACGAGTCCACGTTCTGTTAGAAAAGGGCAACTTGTTTCTGTTAAATCAACTCTATGGGCTCTTTCAATTTAGTCATTTGGTGCGGGACTGCTGCGGACCGCAACGGTGCGTTTGTAGTACTGCGCACTACCGGTTGATTTTACAATGTATGCACGAAATACTCGTCCTGCTGTCGTTCGGGCGCAGCACCGACACCGCACCGCGCTCTTGGTGTAAAAAATCTACCGGTCGTGCGCAGTGCCTACGACACGCAACGCTGTGGCGCCGCAGCAGTCCCGCACCAAACGTCTATATTGAAAGAGTCCTAAAGGGTAATCGTAATCCTAACTAATATTACGAGTTTAAAGGCTTGAATTGTTTGTTTATATTGAGAGCAGTGGTGGCCCATTGGTATCGGCCGCGACTTACATGTTGTAGGTCGTGGGTTCGAGCCTAGGCAGGCGCTTTACTTTGCGTAAATTATTTCATCACCACTGCTCTTAAAACGGTGAAGGAAAACATCGTGAGGAAACCGGCATGTCCTAGAACCAAAAATTCGAAGACATGTGACATCCACCAACCCGCACTGGGCCCGCGTGGTGGATTACGGCCCATTCCCTCTCACAGAGAGGAGGCCTGTGTCCCAGCAGTGGGAACATTAATAGGCTGATGATGTGATGTGATTCTGAGGGTAATCCCTGGAATGACTGAATGTACGATTTCTTAAATTCTTTCACTGATTGAAAGCTACACTACCACTGAATGTCATGTCACTGCCTCGTGAGTGAAGCCGCGGGAAAAGCTCGTCTTTTATATGTCCAATTCACATTCTGTTAGAAAAGGACAACTCGTTTCTGTTCAATCAACTTTAAAAGGGTAATGTATTCTAAAAGCGTTTATTTGTATTAAATTCCGAGTTCGGAATCTTGTAATAGTTACCGATGTCTCGCCCTATTCGTTTGCAATCGCGAACCATAGCACTTAAGGGGTAGATATACGATTTGAACTGATGTAAAATGAATATATGATGATATAATGATATATTTTTTTAATAATTTGATGTGTAACATTAAATATGTTATTAATTTGTAAAGTTATGTCTAACGCGGACAAGAAACGTCAACACCAAAACCATCGCGCGTATTTTAGTGAAATTATCTCCACAACAAAGACAATTTGATTATAAACATTTTAGTATACAGCTTTTTATCTATACCAATATTATAAAGAGGAAAGATTGTTTTGTTTGTTTGTTTGTACCGAATAGGCTCCGAAAGTACTGGACCGATTTAAAAAATTCTTTCACCATTATAAAGCTACGTTATTCCTGAGTAACATAGGCTATTTTTTTATCCCAAAAACGGGTCCTGTGGGGTGGCCCACGGGAGCGAAGCCGCGGGGTACAGCTAGTTTTAAATAATATGCAAAGTTGTATTTTCGACAAAACTCATGGACTCGCGGGTGTGAAACGCGTCAACGAAATAGAAGGAATAAAACGGTTTACTCCTTCTATGTCGTTAGCGGCAGTTATCGCTTTAAGTCAGCCAATGAAATAGAAGTCATAATTGTATGTAATTTAAGGCTGCCTCCGTCGATACGTAATGACTTTATAATAGTTAGAATATCAGTGGTTTTCACTTAATTGAAGTAATGTCTATATCAATATTGGAGCTCCTGGTTATTGAAACTTTGGAATTACTGTTAGGTACATTACATTGTTTTGTTCAGCACTTAAAGCTAGAACGAACCTATGCTCTTTTCACTGGACCAAAAAAAAGGTAAACGAACAAACGTCAAACGGTTATAAGCCGACTAATTTTTAAAATACAACCCTAAAACGCAAAATGGTTACTTTTGTAGCACTCTGTAATTTATTATCATAATACTTCCGAGGCTTTCGAGATGCTTTTTAATGTCGGCTATTGGTTTTAATAATAGCATTTTTTTATTTATACATAAAACATTGATATTGTTGTAGAGGTAAGAAAATAATAATTTAAATGTTTGACATATTTTTGCATGTGTATATTTGGTTGTTGTACGAAATAAACAACTTCTTGTTATTTTTTTTTAGATTTTAGTGACAGCAAAGAAAACACTGTAAAAGCCTTTAGAAACCGCTTAATAGTCATTTACCGAATAATTACGAAAAAAAAACAGTGAAAAATATGCAGATGGGACAAACTGTATGCAACATTCTGCAACAATAACGAGAAACGGAAAAAAATGGATGAATAAAAAATCAAATGAAAAAAATAAAAAAACAATGAATTGTCATTACATTGGCATCATAATGACACATAAGTTTTCTGTGACCATTTCAAAAAAGTTTACATTTTTTTCTATCTTTTCTTTTAATTGAAGATTATATTATAATTAACTATAATTAGCTAACCTTATATTGTATTTATTCATTTATAATATTTTTGAATTAAGTTTGATGTGAACCAAAAAATATAACAAAGGCTTCTTTGAACCCAAAGTATAGGAAACTGACGGTGTGAACCCAGGGTTATAATGTGATAATGGAACATAGTTTTGGTTTACGTCCAGTGTTCTCCAAAGCCCAGTTGGTAAATGGACGATGGAAACATGTAATATTCCCCATAGACCAATTGGTCAAATTTCAATTGGTCTACGGAGCACCGACGCAATTTTTACCTTTAGACAAAAATTCTATAAAATAATCGTGGCATATAGCTGTGTAACCTCTTTGTTTTCCTTACTTACCTTAGCTGTTATGATTGAACACATAAAAAATAGGAACAAAAACAGTATTCACCTCACAATTTACCCTACATCAAAAGTTAAACATTTATTCACCCGTAACCAATGTATGTCTATCGAACAGGCCCGCCAATCCGCCATCGACACACATCTCACTCAGCAAGCGCAGTTCATCGTTTCCATACATCTGAACCGACGTGTATTTGCATTTCCCATAGTCCAGTTAATCCCATCCTGCCTTCAGTGGCGTAGCTACCGTAGAGTTAGATGGACCCCCAAGCCCAAGAGGCCCCTTGGCCTCCATAAACGATGTTCGAAAAATAGATCTAACTTTCATTTTTATTATCAACTTTAATTTTTTGGCCCGTAATCAATAAAGCCAACTCCATAAAAAAACCCAACATGACTTGAAGGCAACTCTGTTGTTTGCAATGCAAAATTGCAATGGCAACTCTGTTGTTTGTATCTCAATACAAACAAAAGAGTTGCCATTCGCGAATATCAATTCGCCTAAGCGAATGATCCTTCATCATATTCATAGATTTCGATAAAGTGCTGTAAGTTTAAATATTTAGGATTCAATTTCATTTTATCCCCGGGGCCCTTGGTTACATTGCTACGCCACTGCCTGCCTTAGATCACACACGCGTATTTGCACCTGCACAATAACGTCAACGGCTCCCCTCGTTTCTCGTTTACATGTACTGCAACAAAGAGACGAGATTCACCTACTAACCTATTTTGATGTAGTTATCTTTGTATACCCACGAATTGACTGGCTGGTCGCCATTACGTATCTACCTAGTCAGCAATCGCAGTTGCTATTGCCAATATATTTTGGTGGGTGTGAACTTGTGAATAGTCCTTTGTTTTAAATTGTTCTTCTGAAAAACATGCTGAGAAATCAAAGTTTAATATAAGTTCTGGATTGTAGCTATAGATTTGAATACAATATTGCCTTTATTTCTGGTAGCAAATAAAAAAGCGATCGCTTTTACGATAATGTTGTATGTGTCAATATTTAAAAGCAAAGTCCTTTATCATTTTTTTAATTAAAACAAAAAAGACACTTAAACAGTACAAACAACACGTCACTTCAAATAAGGTTACCCCAATGAAGATAAGTGATAAACGTCAAATCGTTATCTATTTGACGTATCAAAGTCGCGGTCGCCAGTACATAGCTTAGATAATAGATAGATCGTTCCCTGTGCGGCAATGAATGAATAGGTACGCAAATAAATAAAATTTCATTTCATTTACGAGTACAAAAGTGTGGTGTGAGAGAGATAAACCGATCGTGCGGCTAGTTTTCTTTTTCTTGAATTCTGATTAGACCACGGCACGGCTCCTGCAGGAGTGGATGAGTTCTATACAAATACATTTAGAGAACTAGCTTCGGCCGCGATAAAGTCGAAAATTATCCAAAGCGAACATACTCCCGGGATAAAAAATATCCTATGTCCTAGTCCAGGTCATGGTCTACCCGTATGTCAAGTTTCATCTAAGTCCGTAAAGACGTGAATAGGTAACAAACATACAACCAGAGTCACTTTCGCATTTATAATAATAGTGATTATTTTTTTTTTTTTTTTTTCTATCGTTTTAGCTTACCGTGCATTGTCAACTAAACCACACGTGTATGCAAAATTTCATCTTAATCGGTTGAGGATAACTGCTCTAAAAATCATTTGCAGTAATTGTCCCGCAGGTTTATTATGTATCTTGCAAGAGCAAAACGATCACGACATTTACGCAATAATTACTCTTCAATACAGAAGTTTTAGAGATGTTTGCGGTTTTTTTTTAATAAGTGACTTTGACCAACAGCGAGCGATTAGCAAACGATTGTGGTACTGTTTGATCGCGCGATGATTGATTATTGCTGTTTTTTACGTAATAAGCCTGCCGAACATACATTGTAAGTTAGTAAAAAGCTTGAAAACAGAGGCAGATATTGGGCGTGTCTTTCTACATTGAGTGGTAAATTTTGCTAGAGTATTATTCAGTCCATTCTCAATGTCTATCGTCGCAAGTTACGTAGTGAGGGCAGGCGTGTTCTCCACAGCTATACAGTTAATTACTCGTGTACACCGCCGTTCAACAATATTGGGCCGTGTTATACCACACTACGTGTAGGAATAGTTTTAGCTTACATACTCGTTTTTGTTACAGAATTATTGACGTGAAATTGCGTTGAGTTGCAGAATTTTGGATATTCTTTATGAATATTGCAGTTGAGTAAACTTGTTGGCAATTAGTTATAATCTAGTTGTTTCAAGTGTAATGGGGATTTCCGTTAGGAAAGTCCTTCTCCTTAGCATAGTCGGGGAAAACCCGTATAGTAAATAGAGGGAAACTTAAGTTCTTATGAACCTAAAACAAGGAACCTTGACAGTTTGTATCTACACCTACGGACGAGATATAAACAAGATTGTTAGTAGGTAATTGATTTTTAACAAGTCTTGTTACAAAATTGAGCTTGTTAAAAACCAATTATTGTGTAGATGCTAACTAGGTCTACCAGCTACCTAAATGATGAGCTTCCATTCGGAAAATTGACAAGTTGAAGACCGTATTTTTGTGCCTTATTGGTAATTAAAAAACAGTTACTATAAAATTGCAGTGGTTTAGTAGTGGTGGCCCAGTTTTAAAGGCCCTGTCTTACGTGTCGTAAGGTCGTGAGTTCGAACCCAGGCAGGCGCTTTACTTTGTGTAAATTATTTCATCACTACTGCTGCAAAACGGTGAAGGAAAACATCGTGAGGAAACCGGCATGGTTAAGAACCAAAACTTCGAAGACATGTGACACCCGCAACCCGCACTGGACCCGTTTGGTGGATTAAGTCCCATTACCTCTATCATAAAGAGGATGTCTGTGTCCCAGCAGTGGGAACATTATAAGGCTGATGTTGATTATAAAATATGGGGTATGAAAACATGTGTAACTCATGGACTCCCTTACATTTTTTGAGACACTCTGAGCCATTAATTTGGGCCATATGTTTTTTTAGGCGCCTATACAAGAAGACAATGTTATTACGGCGTATTTTTCGCTCTAAAATTGCATTCGCATGTTCCACCTTTAATTTTATTTTGCGTGAAAAAAAGAACGCACAGACACAGACAAATTGAAATACGCAACCAATAATTACAATCCGATAGCAAACAAAACAACAAAACGCCGATAGTCGGCTTATAACGATCGCATAACAGATGTTTAGCCCCGGATCTCCCCGGGGCATGGGGCATCCCTCCGCTAATAAAACACTATTAGTTTCTCCTAATATCGGTCGCCTCCGACAACTTGTGGTTACGCTATTAATGTTTCATGGTACATTTGTTTTATTAAATGTTTGGGTAGTTTAATGGGCAATCGGATTGGGGCTTTTTTTGGAAATTAATTAATGTTTATTTTAAACTATACTAGCTTTTTGGAGGAGCTCGTGGCTAAATAATAACAGCCGCACGGGTCGATCATCAAGGTTAAGCAACGCTTGACGAGGTCGGTCCGTGGATGGGTGACCATTTCAGCATACCGAGTTTCCTCCGTGCCTCGGAAAGCACGTTAAGCCGTTGGTCCCGGCTGTCATTCATTCAAATAAAAAATATCAAAGATCTTTGACAGTCGTTACGGGTAGTCAGAAGCTTCAGATCTGACACCAGTCTTGCCAAGGGGTACCGTGTTACCCAGTTACTGGGTTGTGGAAGTCAGATAGGCAGTCGCTCCATGTAAAACACTGGTAGTCAGCTGAATCCGGTTAGACTGGAAGCCGACCCCAATATAGTTGGTAAAAGGCTAGGCAGATGATGACTGTAATGTAGTTAGCCACATAGTGTGAAAAGGAACGTAGAAAGTACAGACTATTGGAAATGACTAAAAACACTACTAAGCGTCACATGTGGCTGAGTACATTACAGTACAGACGCTCACAAGTTAACTTGGGTGACATGGCGGTATTGGGACACAGCTCGGGATCGGGACGCCATTACTTGCTCGGTATAAACTGAGAATAAATAAAATACCTCAAGTGCTTCAGTACGGGTTTTATTAAGAACATCCTGTTATCAACATACAATACATGGCGCAGCCGTTTCAAGAACCCTAATAAAGTAATGAAAGATCAAGAAATCGTGGATTATAAAACACAGTTAGAAAACGAGGAAGAAATGGGCACTCCTATCGAATTCAAGATGCCACATCCACTACAATGGGACTCAGTAGGTGATATGCTGACAAGATGGAAAAACTTCAAACAACAATTAACTGTGTTTATACTAGCGTCAGGACTGGAAAAAGTCTCAGAAAAAAGAAAATCTGCTATCCTATTAAACTGTATTGGTGAGGATGGGCAAAATTTATATTTCAACATTATGAAGAAAGCAGGTGAGACACCTAAGTATGAAGATTTAATCAAAGAATTTGATAATTACTTCGAACCTAAACAGAATGAAATAATAAACGTATTCAATTTCAACAGTAGAAATCAAGAGGATGGGGAATCATTTGATAGTTTCTATTCCGAAATAAGAAGACTGATAAAAAGCTGCAACTATGAAGAACAAGAAAACAGAATGCTAAGAGATAGAATTGTCATGGGTGTCCGGGACAAGAACTTACAACGGAAACTTCTAGAAAACCGAAACTTAACATTGGAGTCAGCGCTGGACCAATGCAGAGCAAGCGAACTATCACAAGAACATATTAAGATCATACAGAAGCATGAAGAATTGTTGAAGGTTGATGCTGTCACCACCCAGAATCCAAAAGCTAAGTATAACACAAACAGTTCTCCTAAAGTTCAAAAGAGTATTAATACCTACAATAAAAATTACTATCACTGTAAAAAATGTAACAGGGAACATGGCCCTCGGCAGTGCCCTGCTTTTGGTAAAACTTGTTTAATTTGTAATAAACTCAATCACTTTGCCCAAGGCTGCAGGAATAAAAAAGTAGATTTGGTAGATAAAACTGAGACTGCCATAGATAACAACCATGTGCATGACTTATGACTACTTAAAGTCTGTCACGCTATTGGAAGTAAAAACTTGAGTTATCATAATGAGTGGCGAATAATATTAAGAACTGAAAATAAAAAAGTCACATATAAATGTGACACTGGAGCTCAAGTCAATGTAATCTCATTAAAAGATCTAAAATTAATTGTCAATGATGAAAACCCAAAGTGGTCTGAGACAAAATATCTTTTAGAAGCATTCGGCGGTAATAAAATAAAACCATTGGGAAAAGTAATATTAACAATACATTTAAGTGAAGTAAAAATACCCACAGAATTTCTGATAATAAAAGAAAATGTTTGTCCAATATTGGGTCTCAAGTCATTATTGGAACTGAAATTTTTAAATACAGATAATATTAACTTAGCAAATGTAAACAGAAATTGTATTAACAGCATAAACATCCAAAACAAGGATGCAATTATTAATCAATATCCTGAACTTTTCCAGGGCATAGGACAATTTCACACACCGCTGGAACTGCACACTCAACCACATGCACAGACTGTGGTAAAACCGCCACGACGAGTTCCACACGCATTAATGGATCGCCTAGCAGATAAATTAAAAAGTCTGGAAGAAAATCAGATTATTGAGAAAGTCGAACATCCAAAGTCATTTGTAAGTAATCTTGTAATAATTGAGAAAAGTGATGGTAATTTGAGAATTTGTCTAGATCCCCAAGAATTGAATAAGGTTCTAATAAGAGAATATCACTTAATTCCAACATTGGAAGAGATAGTAAACAAACTAAGTAATAAGTCAATTTTTTCAGTATTAGATTTATCAGATGGATTTTACAATATAAAACTGACAGACAAATCAGCAGATTTATGTGCATTCAGTACTCCTTTTGGCTGTTATAAATTTCTCAGATTACCATTCGGTTTATCAGTTGCATCAGAAATTTTCCAAAAATATAGTGAAAAATCTTTTGGTGACATTCCTGGTGTGGTGATCTACTGCGATGATTTATTAATTTGTGCAAAAACTGAAGAGGAGCATGACAGAATATTAAAATGTGTGTTAGAAAGAGCAAAAGAAAACAATGTAAAATTCAATAAAAGAAAATTTCAATATAAATTGCCAGAAGTAAAATATTTTGGTCACATCTTTTCTAAAGAGGGAATGAAAATTGACCCAGATAGAGTAAAAGCTATTTTGAATATTAAAAATCCAAATAATAAAAAAGAACTACAAATATTTTTAGGAATGGTCAACTATTTGAGAAACTTTGTTAATAAATTGGCAGACCTGACAGCACCATTAAACACCCTCTTAAAAAAAGATGTGTCCTGGTTGTGGATGGAAGTGCATGAAGGGGCTTTCAATAATATAAAAAAGTGTATTAGTACAGCACCCGTATTGCAAAATTTTGATTCTTCCTTGCCTATCACGATTCAATGTGATGCGAGTAAGGATGGATTAGGTTGTTGTTTAATGCAAAATGGGAAACCAGTTAGCTATGCTTCTAGAAGTCTAACAAGTGCAGAGAAAAATTTCTCCCAAATAGAAAAGGAACTATTAAGTGTAGTATGGTCAACACACAAATTTCACTATTTTATATATGGAAAAAAATGTATAATATTTAATGATCATAAACCTTTAGAAAGTATACTAAAGAGGCCTATTCATGCAATTCCATCAGCAAGATTGCAAAGACTGAAATTAAAATTGTTAAAATATAACTTAGAGTTTAAGTACTTGAAAGGACGTTTAATGCATATAGCAGATCTATTGTCTCGCTCATACTTAGATGAAAATGATGATGATCAATCTTACATGTATGAAGTAATACACTGCATAGGTCTTGCAAACTATTTACAATGTACAGATGAACAAAAACAAGAACTAGTAAGTGAAACATCAAAAGACATAGAATTAGCTCAGTTAATTGAATTTACACAGAATGGTTGGCCAGATAAAAATATTCCAGATAACCAAAAACATTACTATAAATTTAGAGAAAACATTACAATTGATCAACAGCTATTGTTTATGAATGACAGATTGATAGTTCCAAAGTCCCTTAGGTTAACTATCCTAAATAAAATGCATGAAGGTCACCTAGGAATGACAAAAATGAAACAACTTTCTAGAACATTATATTATTGGCCAAATATTGATTCACATATAGAAGAAGTAGTAAAAAAATGCTTTATCTGTCAAACACATCAAAATAATAATATGAAAGAACCTTTATTGTTACATGACGTGCCTAAGTTACCATTTTCAAAGATAGGAATTGACATCATGGACTTCAAAAAAAAAAATTATTTGATAATCTATGATTATACCACAAAATGGTTAGATATAAAACTAATTACAAATAAATCTGCAAAAAGCATAATTAATGTACTGGTAGATGTATTTACTATTTTTGGTATACCATCAGAAATTGTAGCAGATCATGTTCCATTTGATTCAGTACAGTGTAAACAGTTTGCAAAGGAGTGGGGTTTTAAATTCACATACTCAAGCCCAAGGTATCCACAATCAAATGGTATGGCAGAACGTGGTGTACAAATAGCTAAAAAATTGTTCACTAAGTGTAATGAAGATAAAACAGATTACAGAATTGCCCTATTACAGTATAGATCCTCACCAGTTTCAGGTACATCTTTCACACCTGCACAATTAATGATGAGTCGGAATTTAAAAACAAAGTTACCCTCTAGTTATAAGTACTTAGTACCTAAGTTAAACTGTAATGTAGAGACTGAGATGAATAAAACTAAAAATAGAAATATAAAGAATTATAATAAACATGTTAAAGAAAGAAGTAGCTTAAAACCAGATCAGAAAGTATGGTTTAAAAAGGATCCTAAAAAGAAACTATGGACACAGGGTACTATAAAAAATAAAAATAAATATAGGTCATATCTTATAAAAGATTGCAATGGATGTTTATATACAAGAACTTCTTATCATGTTCGACCTCAATAATCTGATAATAAATGTAAAATGAGTGTGCAGTTGCAGGGATGAGGTAAAACCCTGTCCTTAAAATAAGTGTAAATGGTAGAAAGCATTTAAATTTAGAATAACTTGTAGAACTGTTAAATTGTAAATCACAAGTACTTATTAGAGTAACTTGTTTATAACCAACTTGTATTAAAAACTTCTTTGTAAGAGGAAAGATGGAAAACCTTCCTTTTTTTTTGTAATTTTTTTTTATTAGGATAGGGGTATGATGTAATGTAGTTAGCCACATAGTGTGAAAAGGAACGTAGAAAGTACAGACTATTGGAAATGACTAAAAACACTACTAAGCGTCACATGTGGCTGAGTACATTACAGTACAGACGCTCACAAGTTAACTTGGGTGACATGGCGGTATTGGGACACAGCTCGGGATCGGGACGCCATTACTTGCTCGGTATAAACTGAGAATAAATAAAATACCTCAAGTGCTTCAGTACGGGTTTTATTAAGAACATCCTGTTATCAACATACAATATAGCTTTATAAACCAACCAGTCTTCAGTGGGATTGGTTCAGACCAGCCTGTCGCATGACTGGTGTGATGTGGGCTTAAATAACTTTATTGGGATCCATTAATTAAATACTAAATGAGGAGATTGATGCTTTGTAATAACAGCCGCACAGCAGCCTGTGAGATGAAAGACGCGATGTGGATTTCCGTCGATCGATTCGTGATTGGTCGATTTTCATAGTCTATGCCTTGCCGAATTAATTACGCAATAAGGCTACAGGTTCATCGTCAAGGTAAGTAAACGCTTGCTGAGATCGGTCCGTCGATAAGTGACTATTTATATTATATACTGATACTCCACCGTGTCTCGGAAAGCGCGTTAAGCCATTGTCGATCACCACTGACATTTGTTAGCTCTTTGACAGCCGTTACGGTGTTACTTACGACGTTATGGAAGAAAGATAGGCAAGGCAGTTGGCCCTTTTAAAATACTTGTATGCAACTGCATCAGGTTGGACTGGAAGCCGTCTGAGAAGTGAAGAACTTCATTCAAACCGAAAATACTATCCTGTAACGGCAGGGAACAGACGTGTATAGAAAAGGAAGAGAGGGTACTTCGCCCAGCAGTGGAACTTTACAGGCTAATTAGGTAGACTCTACTATTTAAATAACTAATATTCACGGGTAACCCACCGCACTATTCCCAAACCACTGCAACACCTGAAACCCAGAATCAACAGTGGCGACCAACAGAAAAGCGCCGAGGCAATGAAGCTCGACGAAGTCCCGGAGAATGAATTTAACTGTCTTGGATCCCGCAACGAAATTAATCAGAAAAGAAAAATGGAGGAGTAGGAAAATAAATACAAATGTCCACTTCCCTCCATATCAAGCAGGAGACAGAACAGAACAAACAAGGCCAATAGGCACAAAGGTTCGTTTACAACAGGGATAAGCCCAGTTGCCTAGCACCACGGATAAAAATTAGCATTAATAGGTATTAATGGGGTATTACTGTTATATTTGATTCCAATAATAGGTATGGCAAAAACGTTTGAACGCACGGAAATTTGTTCTAGTTTTCACAAGGTCCAAGTAAACAGCTCCTGATACAGCCTGTACATTATTCAACATAGTATTGCGTTCTTTCTACCAAAGAATACACTTCCATAAGATATGATGTGCAGATTGTACATATTCGCAGTCAGATGTAGAACACTGACATAAAGGCTAAAGGGAAAAGACTACATAGTTATCCTAAAGTTTAAGAAAGAAAAATCTGCGCGTAAAAGGAACTTAGTTTGCCAGGTTTAAAAGTATCTTGAAAAGTTTCCCGAGTAACTACTAAAACATCTAGCCACTTGCTTTTAAAACAGCTTGTAAGGTACCTATTCTGCAAGGGTTGTTCAACCAAGTGTAAATAGAAGAAACGTGTGCATTTTGCATTCTGCCTACTATTACTTATATGTATATAGGGGTGGGCAAAAAATTGGGGATCAAATGAAACAGGTCTATATTTAGGTCTATTTGCTGTAGGTTATAAAGTAACTGAAAGAAATTACTACCACCTAACTACCTACATGAATAAAAATCAATTGAATGAAATCAATCATCACTTAAGAACAGGGGGTGACCATAAGCTCTTAGAGTAAGGTTATTTTGAGTGTGTGTAAGGGACAGATGTATATGACTTGTATAAATCTGTCCCTTACGCACACTCAAAATAACCTTACTCTAAGAGCTTATTGTCACCGTGCTTGACTAATTTGCATGATTTTATATTTGGTGCTTTCGTAATCGTCAGGAAAATATTTGTATGAAAGTGTTTTGGAAAATCCATGCGAAATTAAATTGCACCCGTGCGAAGCCGGAGCGGGTCTCTCGTAAATAATAAATGTGAAAGTCTGCTTGATTGAATGTGTTAATCAATCACGCCTATGTCTATGAAATTTGAAATACGGATAGTCCATGACCTGTACCTGGACATGGGATATTTTTTATCCCAGTAATACGTTTCCATAAGTACCTACATCATTATTTAGGGCGCGGGCGAAACTGCAGGCAAAAGCTAGCTATCCATAGAATAAATTCCGTAAAATAGTACTCATAAAAAACGATAAACAAACGTATTTGTGTAACCATGCACTATGTACTTTTCTTTCTATGAAAACCTTATCGGAAAATCCCGCTATCGTAAACGAAAAATATAAATCTGTAATCTCACTTTCATATCGACCTAAGATTTACGGCAAACCTCTTGATAATTAATTACACATTCCTTTCATTAACGCCGATACGATTGCATACGAAGTTGCCGATATTTGTTGTTTGTTTATTCTTATTTTTATTCTTTATTGTACACAAAACATAAACACATACAAATACAAAAATAAAGTTTATGTACAAAGGCGAGCTTAACCCATACACTGAGAAAAATTTCCTTTGCCGCGCTACGTAAAATAAGGACAAAAATCGACCACAATGACGTGTGTAACCCGGTCCATTACGCGTAAGTAGTCAGTCATACGTAGTCGGCATACTGACGCTCATCATGGAGCGGGTTACGTAATTTACTCGTGGTCGATTTTTGTACGTACGTACGTAGCCCGACGTCCGGTTACGTAATACGTAGTGCGCAAGTCGCACTGAATACTCCTGAAACTACGACTGCAACACCCGTATACTATTGTTGCGAGCACAGTAGAACACGGTGAACCTTACGTGTGTACCATGGCGGCTTACGTACGATACTGTAGCGGGCTAAGTAAATAATGATGAGCCATATGTGTGCACCGCGATGGCATACGTACAATACTGTGGCGGACACAGTAAATCACGATGAGCCGTACGTGTGTACCACGGCGGCATACGTACGACACTGTAGTGGGCACAGTAAATAATGGTGAGCCATATGTGTGCACCGCGGTGGCATACGTACAATACTGTGGCGGACACAGTAAATCACGATGAGCCGTACGTGTGTACCACGGCGGCATACGTACGACACTGTAGTGGGCACAGTAAATAATGGTGAGCCATATGTGTGCACCGCGGTGGCATACGTACAATACTGTGGCGGACACAGTTAATCACGATGAGCCGTACGTGTGTACCACGGCGGCATACGTACGATACTGTAGCGGGCATAGTAAATAATGATGAGCCATATGTGTGCACCGCGGTGGCATACGTACAATACTGTGGCGGACACAGTAAATCACGATGAGCCGTACGTGTGTACCACGGCGGCATACGTACGATACTGTAGCGGGCATAGTAAATAATGATGAGCCATATGTGTGCACCGCGGTGGCATACGTACAATACTGTGGCGGACACAGTTAATCACGATGAGCTGTACGTGTGTACCACGGCGGCATACGTACGATACTGTAGCGAGCATAGTAAATAATGATGAGCCATATGTGTGTACCGCGGTGGCATACTTACGATACTATGGCGGACACGGTGAATCATGGTGAGACACACGTGTACACCACGGCGGCATACTTACGATACTATGGCGGACACGGTGAATCATGGTGCGTCATACGTGTGCAGCATGGCGGCATACGTAGGATACTGTGGCAGACACAGTAAAGCATGATGTACCAGACGTATTAACTGTCGTAGTAGAGGTAAGGTACCGTTGCCGGTACAGTAAGGCATGATGAACCGTGCGTATGTACCACGGCAGTGGACGTACGATACTGGTGCGGGACCAGTAAAGCACGGTGAACCATACTTATGTACCACGCTAGCGTACGTACGATACTGCTGCGGGTATAGTAAGGCATACCTTACTATACCCGCAGCAGTATCGTACGTACGCTAGCATGGTACATAAGTATGGTTCGAAGGAACTCCTCAAATATTATAGGCAAACGGCTCGCGTGCTACATCGCCCGGTTATTGAGCAGGCGGTCGAGCGATGCGGGGCAGAGGGGATGGGACGGGGCAAGGAAAGAACGCTTGCTGACTTGCCAAGCTTTAAATTCGCTGCTAATTACTTTTAACGACGATATCTCAAAAACTATTCATCTGATTGATATAGTGTAAAAGGCAATTTTAAGTGAATAGACCATAAAGGATTCATATTATTTATTTTCAATCGTAAAATTGAGACACAAAAAAAACACAAGCTTAATTATTGTCAGTCACATAATTAATTATCAGTCTCAATGCTGTTTAGCAATTCAGGGGAGGAACGAGACAACCCCAACACAAGTGTTATTGACTACTTACTGGAGCTTTTTCAATCACATTTGTTATGTAAATCTAATGCCGGCCATACACGGTACAAGTATACTTGCGCAAATCAAGACTTGCGCAAGTATACTGTAACGTGTGTGGCTCAATAAACAATTTATTATTAATTAATCATTCTATTCTAGAATTACATGGTAGTATAAACAATATCTTAGATCTCAGGTATTTGTTGTAAGAGCAACCTAGGATTTCCGACCAAAGAATCACTAGTAAGAGCCAGTCCACACGGCGCGTTGCGTCTCCGTTGCGTCGACACAGCGCTGCCGTTGCGTCATTTTACATACTAATAATCATAATGTACACACGGTGCGCTGCGTCGACGCAACGCACACACGACGGCACGGCAGCGCTCAGTTGCTTGTGCGTTGATAGGAAGGATACACGCAACCCCATATAATTTTTGACGTACATATTTTGTATTCAGTTTTATTTGCAAAGTATAGTTGCAATGCCAGACGTCTTTTCCGATCCATGCTTTGTATAGACTGATGCGATGTTTTTATAAAATGCTTGCCGCAACTGTGCGTCGCTGCTGCGATGTCGGAACGTTATTACTGCGACGTCATGTGGACTGGCTCTAAGGGTACCTTGGCATCAATGGAGTCCGCGTGGTCGTCGCTGGAAACCAATGCGTCTAGGCCTACGGTAAACTTAACTTAAAGGTCGTTCGCATACGAACGCTAATACATACGCATTAACTTAACTAGTTGCGGAACCTATGTCGCCAGGCCCGACTTTAAACTATAACCGGTATTCTACAAAAAAAAAACAAAATGTGGGGATCGCCCCGTTTTGGTAGCGATCCGAGAGCCACCTTTTGGCAGTAGGGGCGGTTGTTTCGTTTGTGTTCCGAATCTAAATTCCCAAACGCATCGCTGAACGCGCTAATTATATTTTTTAAAGCATTTTTAACATGAACATTATCTTGGTCTGGTGGTACCAGATCATTAAACTGTCGCTCTATAATGCATTGTGATTTAGAATGAAATAATTGAAGATTTTCTACAAGAACTTGTACGGTTTTACGCGGTATTATTGGGTTAGCATATAGAGTGGAGATGAGACATGCAGCATAGTGACCAAGAGAGTTTTCGTCTCTTAGAGTTGGTAGAGATTCCATTGTATTTGCTGTTTCGTAAGTTTCTTTGCTTGACGTTGAAGGTAAATTTGAGATATTGGCTTCTGTATCTGTATCAATCGGTTTGTTACTATTTGGATGAGGCAAGACTGACAATGATGACTGGTGGTCTCTAACTAAGTGCTTTTTGAAAGATGCAGAGGAAATATAATGACGATAACACTCTTGTTCACCACACCGAAATCCGGCAAATCCTACCGTTAATTTACAGAAAGTTCGCACATGAGTTATAAGTAAACTCGGAGACACACTGGCTTTTTTGCAATAGTAACAGGTAAACATTTTTAAAGTATTAACTCTAGATCAGTTAAAAGACTATTCACAGCCTGTGTGGGCCTGTCAAAATTAGTTTCAATATTGTAGAAACCCAATTGAATAAAAAGCCATATGTCTCCAGCTTCCTCCGGGTAACAAGCTCCTATCGATTGAAATACTTTAAATGCACAGTCTACAGCCGTTACTAATTTGTTGAAACTATACAATGTGTCATTTATTACCACATATGCTACTTTTACCTCAGTAACGGTAGGGCCAACAAAAATTACGTAGGGTTGAACTGTGCGGCCTAGCCTCTGCAGGTTCTCCTTTTTTTGAATGATCTTGTTGGTAACGTCGGCTTCAGAAGCAGCTTGCGATATATAGCCGTCGCATACCTCTGCTCTGGATGGCTTCCATGCTGGCTTTCCTTTCATTTTCCGTGCAGGTGAAATGTTGATGACATAAGCCAGTAACATCAAAGCAACATTGCTAGATGTCTCTGGTTCATCTTCTGTATTCAAAGAAAAAAAAGATTCGGTTATTTTTGAGACTTAATTTTATGAAGGTTTAACCTTCAACTAAAATAAAAAAAAAAAACACTATGGACGTCATTTTTCAATACACTAACTGAGCGGCTCAGTGCTGAGGGGAAGGGGGAAGTCACAAATCTGTGCGATTTCTAGAATGGGCAGGGACTGAGACTTCACTCCATAGTTAAAGGTTAATAATAAGAAACTTCTTACCGTCAATCAGTGCAACTATATTTGCTATTTTTGTTCTCGTGTCTTGGTCTCTAATTTTTCTTAATTTTAATGAAGCATATTTTATAATTTCTTCTTTTTTGAGGGTGATGGAGGAAAATAATTTGTTTTCCTTTCCCGGATACAGACGACTGAAATCGTTCATTAGCTGAAAAAAAGAATACAATAAATGTACAGTATGTTATTTCCACTGGTGAGAAAGGTCCGGATCGCTACCACAGAGACCAGAGAGATAGTTATTGGGTTGTTGAGCGAGAACTAGAATAGCTTGTCTCTTTTAGTGCCTGCACAATATCTCGTTCTGCTATGTCGGCAGCGCGCGAGTGTTGCAAGTGACTTAGAGTCTGTGCGAAAAGAGAAGAATCGTGGCAGATACGGGAACTAACATTATGAATTTTACATGGCAATCGAAATTCAGACAATTGTCTTATAAGCCCTTGTTTTCACCAAGATATAATACATATATTTTACAAATTGAATGCAATGTTTTCGTTTTGGCATGTATTAAATATGTTGTATACAAAACATGTTATGGAACTATATTTCATATATAAAACTTGTTGTAAGTATACAAAACTTGTATGAAACTTGTTGGTTGAAAACTTCTAGTCGCCTACATGTTTATGATCTTATGTACAGAAATTGCAATAAAATAAACAATAATTGTCTAAACCACGTTTGTATTTTGTAGGTGAGAACGCTGTCAATGTATCAGACGAGTTAATACATGTCACAGACTTCAGTGTAAACGCAAATGTGTTTTATACTTGTAAAAATACTTGTTGGCTACGCTGTTGAACGAAGTAATGTTTGAGACAGTTTTGACAAGTATTCTACAAGTCTTTTTTTTTACATAATCCTTGTGGTTTTTTATAGAAAAACCACAAGGATTATGTAAAAAATAAGCGGCTGCGGTATATGCTTACCAAGGTATAGCCTTGCGATTGTTTTAAGGCTGGGAAATCCTTGAAGTAATCCGCTATATCACCTTTTCCACATTGGATGCGATTTAGGCGGTGATCTGCAGTTTCTGCCCACTTTTCTTCAACAGATTTCCATGGATCAACATTGTTTTTCAGCCATAGTAATGTTTCTTCATAGACAACACCTGTAATTTATATGTGTATGGTGGGTTGAGTCAACAAGAGGAAGGGCACCATAGTACAGTCGCCCGTGGTACATTTAAATCACGAAAAAGGTGACTAGCGATTATTTGCTTACCACTTTCCAGAAATTCCAGGCTATAAATGTCATCATCTGTGATAGTTGGCGTGGATCTGAGCGATGATCTGGACGACTTCGAGGATGAACGGCTAGTTCCCGGCAACTGTCCACTTTCTCGCAACTTTCTTCTTCGAGCTTTATAGCTCTCGTAGAGCTTTCCACTAGCATTTTTTTTAGCTACTTTATTTGTAGCTGATAAATATGCAGAATAATACACCACAACGCGTTCCTTGTGGAATACTTCCACAATTTCGGTAGCTAGTTTGTAAAATTCTTCACTGGAAATTTTCTTTGCACAATTGTTTTCAAGTTGGTGGTGTATTAGCAGCTGGCTCAATTTCCTTCGGGAACCCTCCGTGAGTAAGCCTCCTTTTCCCTCTTTGAGTATTGCTCTGCCGTCTAAACTTTCCTGTATGTAAAACACAAACACAATAAGTTGTTGAACAAATTGATAAATGAATGAGTAAATGGTCCAGTTGGAGTATAGCCTTCGGGGCTCTTGGGAGTTGTAATAATACGGGTTTTAATAACATTTTTGCTGGTTAAACAATATACCTAAACTACGTATCTACTAGCACACTAACTTTGACTAGTGCCTTCTAAATACTCATAAATTCTACTAAAGAAAATAACATTACATTTAATAGTTTCAATACCTGAAACAAAAAAAACGTAATCTTAGAATTATTACACCCGGTCATATCTTAATCATATCTTAAGCAAGGTTTACACTGGTCGCGGGACTTATCACCGTGACCTCGGAACGTAAAGGGCCATCGAAGGACACCGTGGATTTTAGTAAGTACCAGTCTGACAATCCTTCCCGCCCTGCCCTGGATGGGAGGACTCATTCGATGATTTTACCACGAAAAAAAAAGCAAGGTTTACATAAGGCCATCGCTGGCTGCCAGTCACAGCGATGGCTTGGTATTGGCCTTGTCTAAACAGTTTTTATGGTACCGTACCTCAAAAGGAAAAACGGAAACCCTTATAGGATCACTCGAGTGTCAGTCTGTCTGTCCGTCTGTCACAGCCATTTACTCTGAAACTACTGGACCGATCGAGTTGAAATTGATCATACTGTACAAGGCCTAAACTTTTCAAAAAAATTGAATAAATAGTTCTTTGCCTAATAGATTACAGGAAAACCTATAAGAAAGCCATAACAACAACCAATAAATTAAAAAAAAAAAAGGATCGCCTACTACGATTGTCTACGATGGTGCGGAACCCTTCATGCACGAGTCCGACTCGCACTTGGCCGGTTTTTCAAGCCAAGCCACAACGCTGGCGAGAATAGAGCGCCCGTCTATTTTTCAAGCCAGTGAGACTGGCAGCCAGCGATGGCCTTGTGTAAACAATGCTTTTGGTCCATATCACAAACATAAAGTACCTACCAAATTAAGCTACAAAATGAAAAATTAAGTGAGCACCAAAAAAGGGTAGGGCCGCCTGTCAGTATTGTATTACAATTACTGTAAACTATGCAAAAATGGACTTAGCAGGTTAACGAATTAATGTTAGTATAATGAGTAACTCACAGTGTTATTATCTGCAATAGTACAATCTGTAGAGATTTTTGCATTATCACTGACATCAGTGTCCCGTATAGCGTTTTGAGTTGAGTCGTTTAGCTCAGCATTCTTAATTTCAAGATTCTAGAAAAATAATTTAAAAGCTTTATTACAATGCATTACAAAAGTATGCGGCATGGCATCGGTCCAAGAGAAAAAAACAAAGAAAACATTTTTATTTGCTAAAATACAAGTAAACAGTTTAGGTACGTACATTGACACCGGTCGTTTTTTGATTTTGTTGAAGCCAATTTTTAAATTTTATTCTGGGGCCAATCTTTGGAATCAGTTCTTTCAAATCTCCATCGTTTAACAGAATGGCAGTTTCAAGCGTTGTTATATGATTGTCTGAAAAATACAAATACAAACATGTACAAAACTTGTTATGTAGGTAGGTACTACTTGTAATTGCATACATGTTCAGTCAGGTTCGGGGCGGTCTCCTGGTTTTCAACAAAAAAAAAACCTTTTTAACAAAAAATTGAACCGACGAAAAAGTAACAAAAACGCAAAAAATAAAATCTAATGATGGAGACGCCATTATCAGATCCGTGAGTTGTGGTGTCATCATACATCATGTTTGGTTAATTTCAACAGAATCGGTTCACATTTGAAAATTTAGTAGGAGAATTATCAATAATCAATAAAAACAAAACTTATCAAAACTAAAACAATAGAAGTACCTACCTACTTGTCAAAAATACGTCTGTCTGTTGTTTGTGGGTGAAAAAGCTAGCAAACAAGTTCAAACATGCCACACCAGAGAAAAAGAAATCTTGACTAAATAAAATCGAGAAACTGGCTTACATACCTTCAAGGAATGGTATTATTTCATCTAAACCGGCGTTTAATATCTCTTCCATAAATTCCATGATGGCTACGCTCCAACGCGTTTTAGCACAAAAACACTCCAACTTCAGAAGACTGCAGGATCAGACTACTACTACTACAGTTAAAGAAAATCCGTCGAAATATTCCTTCCTTTGTCGTTTTGCTTTGGTAGGAGTTCTCATTTTGCTGCCACTTGCTGTTGCTGACTCATGCTCTCGTCGTAATTTCGTCACAGTATTTTTTGCAACGCCTGTGGCACAAACCACACGTTCCGTGACTTTGGTAGAATTTTGCAAAATCTTCAAAATGTCTATTACCAGTTGCTTCGACATTAAAATGTCCTCAGTAGTGTCCGAAGCACTCTTTAAGGCACGGTTTATATTTTGTATAACTAATTTACAGTTTTCTTTCTCTTTTACAAAATAATTGTCCACTTTAATTATCATTTCACGAGTACGACTGTTAATTAATTTCTTACTCATTTTAACGGGTAACAGGTAAGAAAACTAAACAACAAAACTCAACAACAAAACTCAACAACAACAATAAAACAGGATAACAAAAACAGAAAGCTATAACAAGTACTCGAAGCGCGTAAGCACGTAAGCGCGGGCTGACCTTGCGAACGGTACTGACGCGACGGCGCGACTTCGGCTACGTCACCAAGATGGCCGCCAATCGCAATATCAACTTGCGGGGCTAGTAACGACGCGGGCGAATTAACCCAAGCCGCGCCCGCGGGGCGGGCGGGGCTGATGCAACACATTACCATATTTGGTCACGTTTCGTGAGCTTCGCGATGCTTCTTTTTTTTTTCTTACCCTTGCGGGAAGGCAAAGGGGGATAGCCCATGCAGCCTGATCTTATGTTATTGATTAAAATATTTTGTAATCAAAGGCAAAATGAAAAGTCTTTTTTTTACATAAACATTCGTCTCAGAAACGAACTTTTAAAGATATCGTTATTTATGATTTTGTCAATAAAAGAAAAATAATAAATTATTTTATTGTTTAACTTCGAGCTATTTAAAACTCATGAGATAAAACAAAAAAATATTCATTCTGATCATTCCAGACACATCAGGCCACGGTGGTCCATACCACGGGCGTAGCCAGGTTTTAGATTCGGGGGGGAGGGGGGGGGGTTGTTCAGGAAAATAAAACGACTAAAAGTGCCTGCAGTGCCGTAAATAGCCTTTTCTGCGCCCTGTGCTAGTTGGTTGAACAATTAATTATCTAATATTTTGGAAGAAAAGTAGAACTGATGTGAGCCATACACAGGGGCGGTCCCAGCCTACGATTTGAGGGGGAGGGGTCACAAAGAGCCGAACTTATGAAAACCAAAAGTTTACTCGTTAGAATGCTAATAAAAGATGATGCTTCTTCCATTAATTTTATTTTCAACTAGCTGAGCTCGCGGCTGCGCTCCCGTCTAATGGCTACCAACCCAACCTTTTTTTTTTTTATTTCGCTGGAAAAAATGCGTTACGCATGGCCCTCCCTCGGGGGAGGGAGGGGTATGTGGGACTCCCTGGTCAGAGCCGTTATACCCACTAAACAACCCAGCGGCGCTCCCGCATCGTCTGAGTGGCGAAGGACTGGGCAGCCAGCAGAGCCTTTACTTACGTTCAATCCTCCGCCGACGATCTTGCTATTCATTTTTATATTATAATTGATTGTTTGTTTACAAATCATTTTACAGTCCGTTCAACCGGTTTTGAGTTCCATCACGTAAACATAAGGATGACAAAAAAAGCATAAAAAATGTCACCAAAACCTACTTTTTACTACAGCTACCATTTGTCGTATCACCAAGGCAATAGAAGTCAAATTCAGTTAAACGGGCTGTAAAATGGCCTTATTTAAATGTCTAATGTTATCGCAAATGGAGTTTAGGTTCATTTAATTTTTGCAAGGCACGCTCAAGAGGCATCTGGTCTATCTGTAATGGGTACATGGAAAGCATTTATCATGGCCCCTGCTATTCGAAAATCAGTTATTAGATGGGTAGCGGCATTGTTGCTGAAATCATTTCTTATTAGTTTATAACCTCTCTTAAATACAATACAATTTACAACCTCCACTACCCAACTACACATTGTTACACGTCTCGACTTATTTGCTCTTAATGTAGGCAACTGTGTCTCACCAGATTGCAGGGATTCAGGTTTACAAACATTATAATTTAGAGATGTTAACAATGGAATAATTGTAACATTATATCAGAATCTGACACAGTTGCCGCATAGGAGCCATAAATATCAAGTATGTGACCGTCTGTTGTTACCATTAAGAAAGGCTTAACCAAGTTTCTGAATTTATGTAAACTCTAAGATTGTTTTTTAATAAATCATTCGATGTTTTTTTATATTATTTTGTTTACGTTATGTCAAAATAACATGATTAAATTATTGGCCCTGGAGCACTGTCTTTTAGCTACTTGATAACCAAACGCAAAAAATAATCTGAAATGTGAAATAAATGATTTTTTATGTTGGATTGAACCAAACATGTCTTGCTGCGGCATTACTTAATGAGACGGATTCAGTACAATGATTTGGCAACCAGTTACTGTTTTAAAGAGCCTGGATACTGAAATAAGGCGGCTGTATAACGTCGTACGTATAGCGCATACATATTTCATGCTACGGGTTAAGTAAATTACGTATGCTGCTCTGTGCGGAATCAATGAACCGCGTACGTAAATGTTAAGAGTGCGCCACAGTAATTTCATGATGCGGCTGACGTCATAAAGATTATACGCACCGAACACAGTCAGTAAGTAAACCGAGTTCGTAAAATGAGCCAGGATACGTAATAACTGATGATGTAGGCGGAGACATTATTAGTGTGCGTATAATGTATCGGCATATCCCCTACTCTGCTTGTACATTATGAGTACGTAACCGGGACCATTACCTATGAGACGGATTCAGTACAATGATTTGGCAACCAGTTACTGTTTTAAAGAGCCTGGATACTGAAATAAGGCGGCTGTATAACGTCGTACGTATAGCGCATACATATCTCATGTTACGGGTTAAGTAAATTACGTATGCTGCTCTGTGCGGAATCAATGAACCGCATACGTAAATGTTAAGAGTGCGCCACAGTAATTTCATGATGCGGCTGACGTCATAAAGATTATACGCACCGAACACAGTCAGTAAGTAAACGGAGTTCGTAAAATGAGCCAGGATACGTAATAACTGATGATGTAGGCGGAGACATTATTAATTATCCAGTGTGCGTAAAATGTATCGGCATATCCCCTACTCTGCTTGTACATTATGAGTACGTAACCGGGACCATTACCTATGAGACGGATTCAGTACAATGATTTGGCAACCAGTTACTGTTTTAAAGAGCCTGGATACTGAAATAAGGCGGCTGTATAACGTCGTACGTATAGCGCATACATATTTTATGTTACGGGTTAAGTAAATTACGTATGCTGCTCTGTGCGGAATCAATGAACCGCATACGTAAATGTTAAGAGTGCGCCACAGTAATTTCATGATGCGGCTGACGTCATAAAGATTATACGCACCGAACACAGTCAGTAAGTAAACGGAGTTCGTAAAATGAGCCAGGATACGTAAATGATTATGTAGGTGGAGACATTATTAATTATCCAGTGTGCGTAAAATGTATTGGCATATCCCCTACTCTGCTTGTACATTATGAGTACGTAACCGGGACCATTACCTAGTGAGACGGATTCAGTACAATGATTTGGCAAGCAGTTACTGTTTTAAAGAGCCTGGATACTGAAATAAGGCGGCTGTATAACGTCGTACGTATAGCGCATACATATTTTATGTTACGGGTTAAGTAAATTACGTATGCTGCTCTGTGCGGAATCATTAAACCGCATACGTAAGTGTTAAGAGTGCGGCACAGTAATTTCATGATGCGGCTGACGTCGTAAAGATTATACGCACCGAACACAGTCAGTAAGTAAACGGAGTTCGTAAAATGAGCCAGGATACGTAAATGATTATGTAGGCGGAGACATTATTAATTATCCAGTGTGCGTAAAATGTATCGGCATATCCCCGACGCATGCTCGTACATTATGTACGTAACCGGGACCATTACTTAATGAGTCGGAGTCAGTACAATGATTTGGGAACCAGTTACTGTTGTAAAGAGCCTGGATACTGAAATAATGCGGCTGTATAACTTCGTTCGTATAGCGCATACATTTTTCCTGGTTCCGGGTAAGTAAATTACGTATGCTGCTCTGTTAATACATATGCGGCATCATTAAACCGCATACGTAAACGTTAATAATGCGGGCACAGTAATTTCATGATGCGGCCTCATTACAAGGAACTTGTTTACATTGTCTTTACAGAGCATTATGCCGCATACTTACTTAACATGGTGTCGTTTCATTATAAGTATGGCTCTTATAATTTTCATGTGAAAAGCACATTATACGTATCTGGCAGCCGGTACATTACAAATTTGCCAATTTTAAGTAGCCCGTTTTTCTCAGTGTAGTTGGGTTCTCTAACAGCAAACCTTGTTTGTTTGTTTGTTTTGTTTTTTTTTTAAACGTGCTACTACTACTACTACTACTTGAAACTTGAATTGTTTTTATAACTGGCCAGTATTGTTTGAGAAATGTGCATTGTTTTATAGTAAAATTGTAAACAAATTGCGGGTATGTTTGCAACGCAATTACCTAACACGCCGATTAAGTGCATTATAACTTTGTATATAGGAAGATTACCTACATAAATAATTGTTTTATAAACCACCCAGGTAATAATGAGAAAAAATCGTAAGCCCCATTTGATTTTTAGGGATTTTTATTCTACAACACCTTCCCCGATCTTGTCGAACCCGGTATTCCCTTCCTACCAAGTATGCATCAGTATACCTGCCATAAATAATTAACTCGGATTAAATTATGAAAAAAAAATGAAATAAGAAAAGTAACACAATATACAATCATACGAAAGTGGTGCAAAACATTTTGTCAGAATTAAAAACTGATTTACAACATTGTGGAAAATCTAAAAGCATCTTATATATTATACGGACTTTATTCCAGTACTTAAAATATTTTTTTTGAAAATTGGAAAGACTACTTTGATCTTCGTTCCAGGGAAAAAGGCATTTGGTATAAAACAATCTATTCACAACCCTCATATTTGATTGATAAAAGTGTTTTGTTTGCAGGGCTGACTTCAGCATATTATAAAGACTTCGTTCCGGACATATGCCTCTCATCAAATTCGGATTTTCAATGAAAAAATTGCCATCACCTTTTTGCAGCATGTGTAATGAAGATGAGGACACATATCATATTTTAATGAGATGTGTCCAGCATCAATTACTGAGGTCAGAAATTGGAGCGCACAACATAAAATTTATCCATACCTTTATCAAACAAAATTCGACAAGTAATAAATAAGGTTAAGTTCGCCTTGAATATCAGACCCAGAACCTAGTTTATTCATTTGTTTTATTGTTGCTTAAGTTAAGTATAAATACTGTATTTATTATGTATACCACACAGAGCGTCATATTCGCATTTGCGAAAAAGCTCTTTAAAGAAAGAAGAAATAAAAAAGAAAAATCTTAGTATTTCTCGTCCATTCTTACATATTTAACAAAACAGACAAGACAAACAGTTGAGAACTACCTTCATAACACGAGTGATAATAGTAGTTTTCACCCAGTTACCAAAATGAGCCATTAATAATGTATAATGGGCTAAACAGCGAGGATACGGATGTCGTCACCTTATGTGGAGCCAATAGTTTCCTTGCAGGGAGTCACAGGTGTAATATTGCCGGATATATTAATCAAATTGGCGGGACTAGTTTGAATTATGTCGACCCGACCACCTACGAACGTTTGGCGATTTATTGTGCAAATAACAAAAAAATATCTGTCGTTTGTGATGCTTAAGGAAAATATGTCAGGAACGTATATACGAGAAATTATGGAGGGGATTTTTTTGGCACAATGTTTT
Organism: Anorthoa munda; assembly: GCA_945859665.1. Classification (NCBI taxonomy): domain Eukaryota; kingdom Metazoa; phylum Arthropoda; class Insecta; order Lepidoptera; family Noctuidae; genus Anorthoa; species Anorthoa munda. Next base: position 14,735,130 of record OX243910.1, read on the forward strand.
TATGATTGATTTTTTTTTCGGGTTTTCTGCACTGCGTGCATTTACTCCCTAAATATGAACTATAATTATGCTACAAAAACATCGAAAATTTAAGCCTCGACAATATACGATTTTAGGTTATACCTTATCGCCGCATTTATTTAAGCGGTTTAAAATGGAAAGTTAATTAAAATGAAAAACATAATTATGTTTTATGGTAAGTAAAAAACCGGCCAGGTGCGAGTCGGACTCGCGCACGAAGGATTCCGTACCATTATCGCAAACAACGGCAAAAATGTCACGTTTTTTGTATGGGACCCCACTTAAATATTTATTTTATTCTGTTTTTAGTATTTGTTGTTATAGTGGCAAAAGAAATACATCATCTGTGAAAATTTCAACTGTCTAGGTATATAGATACCGGTTCATGTTCACACGGTTCATGAGATACAGCCTGGTCAGAGATAGACAGACAGATGGACAGTGGAGTCTTAGTAATAGGGTCCCGTTTTTATCCTTTGGGTACGGAACCCTAATAATTAAGCTGAAAATGCGGCCAAAATAATATTGTAGCAAAATTTATACAAAAATTAAACCAAGAATTGAATTTAAACAATTTACTACTTCTATTTATATTAAGTTAATGCTCTATAAAATACTGTTTCCTTTGCGGGCTATAAGTTAATTAATCCGTGTCTAAATTACATTTTATCGTGACTATTAAAACCACTTGTAAGCGCCATGTTTTTAATAATATCAACTTTATAATTATTTTATATTAAAAGCAACTTAAATAGACGTAGATTAACGTAATGAATAAGTTTTTGAAATTGTGGTTTTCGTATAAAAGGTCTATATTCTAAGTCTTTTTGAAGGAAACTTCTTGGACGAAAATAAATCTCGATCAATGACAATAAAATAACAAGCTACACGCGTTAATTTAAAACACGTAAAAACCACGTTTTTTTTCAGGCGCCGTCGACGCGCATATTATTGCAACCAATTTACCAATCATTCATAAAATTGTAGTATGCACGACGACGACGGCGTACTACGCGCGTCTTACATTGCAAGTAGAATTGCTCACGCGCGTCTGTAGCGCGTTCCTCGTGAGTTTGCAGCGATGCAATCGCAAGTAATCTGCCTATTTTAAGTCAGCGCCGACAACGCGCGATCGAGAAACGCGCGTCAACTGCGCCTGAAAAAGAGTGTTGTGTAAGAGCTCTAACAAACGCACGCAGATTACACTTTGTTACATACCCCCAACTTTGTCTACGACATCTACACTCTTCATCACTAAGTCTTTCAAAATTTTAAAACTTGATAAACAACACTTCTCACTGAAGTCTCGGTATCATAGTAGCGGTTTTTCTTATCTCCTCAACCACAAAGGAACGGGAAACTTCTCCTTTGTATATCGTAATCCTGAGAACGATCAAAGTTGACTCAGTTGAAAACAAATTCAAAGTTGGAGGGGAAGTCGGCCATGATGCGACTGGTCTTTAACAGCAGTTTGTCAAACTATCGTATTGCAAAGCGCACGCACAATACTTTTGATGGGAGACCATCATTGATGTTGGATTGTGTTCCAAGGATCTTTACTTCTTCTTGTTTTTGGGTCGTTATTGATGTTTTGTAATAAAGAAGTTACTTCTGTTTTAGTTGAGATGACTTGAATTGGTGGTATCATCATTACCATTTCAGCCGGAAGACGTTCACTGCTGGACATAGGCCTCTCCCAAGCATCGCCACACTGATCGGTCCTATGCATTTCGCATCCACCGGATTCCCGAAGCCTTGACCAGGTCGTCGCTCGTCCTAGAGGGATCTGGGCCTTCCAACACTGCGTCTTCCGGTACGCGGTCGCCAAACCAAAACTTTTCGGCCCCAACGGCCATCCGTTCTGCGAGCAATGTGCCCTGCCCACTGTCACTTATTTGATAATTCATCGTATTTTGGGTTTGTAATTGGTAGTATATTTATAGGTACTAATTATAACTAACAGCTAATACGATAGCTATAGCTAATTGCCTTTTTCAATATATGCTTCAATATTTATGTAGTTTTAAAACCTACCAGTTTGTGTCTAGAACCTACCAATGCTATGGCTATCTTTTATAAGGGCAAAATCTTTCTTGAAGTTTGGATATCAAAACTTTATCGTTTTCAATTGAAAACCAGCGTCATGCAACTCCTAGTTGGCTGAAATTTTGCTGAACTGCACCTTTTCGGCGCAGCCGCGGGGCACATTATGTATGTAATTGAATTAAAATTAAGTTCCCCTTTATTTGTACCTACATTGTGTGTATCTGTGTGTGCCAAATAAACTAGTTTATCGCCAAGATTAAATAAGGTATTATTATTCTGTAAGTACTATTAAAGAATAATAAGTACGGCGTGGATAAAGTCACACTAAACGGTATCGAGATACGTTCCAACAAAAATTGGCGTGCATTTAACGACCCTCCATGAATAGCGATAATACGCTCGGTGTTTTACTATCATTCTTGTTGTTGAACAAATATTTTAAAAGGACATAAACTTAGACTATAATAGCTTGCTAACACGAGACAGGAAGACCTAACAAATTAAGACCACCGTTGAAACTATCGACAACAATCTACAAACCTCTACCATCCCTAACACCATACTACACTATCTTAATCTTAAACACAGCATGCACTATGACAAGCCACCATATAATTTAGCGGAGCTAGTGTGGCGCCAACCGCAACGATGATCTACGCATCGACTAAGCTACATACAAGCCTGAGGAACTAACACTAGCTAATCTATGTTAAGGGGACATCCCTAACTTGCCTCAAGTTTGCCGCGTATAAGCTTTGATGGAGCTGGGTTACGGTAGGGTGATTATTGAAACGAGAAGCTTTAGTAAGTTGAAATGAAGTGATTTTGGTTGAGACTGCGTGGTTTAGGGCCGATTTCACCATTGAAACTAATCGAGATTATATCAACTAAACTCAATTTAAGCAAATAGAGCGTTCTGATTGGTTGAAACCGCTGAGAAATTACCAATCAGAACGCTGTATTTGCATAAACTGAGTTTAGTTGAATTAATCGCGATTAGTTTGATTGGTGAAGTCGGCCCTTAGTAGGATAGTTTTTAGTTTAGTGTATTACCTCTTCTTAGCTTAAAGAATATTTTCTGCGTAGTTAGGAATGCCAGGAATGTGTCGCTGCCGTCGCATTTAAAATACTGTCGAGCGGTAAAACTGTAGAGCGGAGATCTTAAGGCGCAGATTCCCTTGAGTAGCTGATTTTAAAATGAGAATCACGTCTAAACGACTAGTCATAATTTTTTGGAAAAGATATATGTTACATTACACCATTTTCTTAATAATTTGAACTAAGCACATTTTGAGTTTTATTCGTATAACAAAGTGTAATTAATTAGTAAAGTTATGTCTAAAACGGACAAAAACACGACAATCGCACCAAAACCGCTGGGCGTATTTTAATGAAATCGACACCATCTCAAAAACAATTTAATTATCTACATTTTGATCTGCGGCTTTTTTTTTTTAAGTCGTAGAATAATAAGGAAAGTATAAAAAACTACAAAATTTTGGGTCGCGCGGGTGTGAAACGGGTGCGCGTTTTGTTCCCTCAAGGTCGTTGGCGTTAGTCGTCGTCTTAAAGGTTTATATTATATAGTAGATTTTGCCCGCGATTTCGTCCGCGTAGCATTAATAGTACTTTGAATAGCCTAGTTTTTATACCGCCGAATAATATTGTAGGTGTGTGGGTCGCCTTACTTGAGAAATTATTGGTTAACCATACAAATTTCCAGCCCCTTAAGGATGATTTCGGGGATAAAACTATCCTATGTGCCAGGGACTCAAATTCTCTCCATACCAAATTTCATTTCAATCGGTTTAGCGGTTTAAGTGGAAAGGTAACAGACAGACAGCCAGAGTTATTTTCGCTTTTATAAAATTAGTATGACTTTTGCCCGTACTTTAAATATAAAATAACATAAAAGTGTTCACAATCCGTGATTAGCATAAATCAGTAATTTGTCGTGATCACAATTCACTAGTGTAACCGCCCAGTTAACCTTTTTAACACTCCGTTAATCCTTTTACCACGCGATCAATTTAACCGCGAGGCGTTTAAAGGAAAATTCATAGTTTATTTAACGCAATATAATGTTAAATTTAAATGCAATTTAATTAAATCCATGCTGATATTATAAATGGACAACTAATTCAGTTTGCTACATGTAAACTACTGAACTAATTTTGACAATATTAATTACATCATGGCAATGTTTACAGTGACTGTTTGTAAGTTTAAATCATGTTTGTAAAAGTTTTGATATTTGAATTAACATACATATTTTAGCTTTAGTTTTATTTTGGTTTAGTCGAGTGTGCCATCATAGTATAGACACAGATAATATAATATAGTTGTTCTATCTCACGAAGAAGGGTTACGTGACTTTTATTACGTCGAAATAAGAGTCATTTTGCAACGATTCATCCATCTTCGTGAGATAGAACAACTATACTAGCATACAGATGCCTCATCCCTTACAAAGAAACCGTGGCGACGTAACAAGCGTTTTTCAAAATTTTGTAAATCGTACGCGTTTGGTTCCGTTCCACGGCGATAGATAGATCATCATCTATATCCGTGGAACGGAACCGAACGCGATCGATGTACAAAAAAAAATCAGTATAATCAGTACAGTACGTCGGCACGGTTTCTTTGTATAAGATGAGACACCACTAAGTAAGTAAACCTACTTTATATCTCGGAAAAAGTAAATCAAATTCACGCAAGCAAAACCACGAGCAAATCTAATAAAATTACAAAGCAATATCAACATTAAATTACACAAACTTTCTCATAATATAACAAGTTTCTAAATAATAATAAATCTGCGGTTGGATTGTTTACTTACAAAGAATAAAAATAAAGCAAAGTCTTTGATCAGAAGTTGCGATTAAACTTGCCCGTTGTAAATCTTCTTTAGTAAGAGGTATAGCTTTGTAAGTCTTTATTGAAGGACGGTAATAGCCGGCAAATTGGGTGTGGACCAACGATCAGGAGGTCGCCATTAGGAATCTAACCTCTCTGAATCAATATGACGGGTATATAGTATTTACTGAGATAACTATACAATTAGCTATGTGATTGGTTTTATTAAAATATAAAGGGTTTATAGCTTTATTGACGTCAATGTTATCAGTCTGTCTGTCTAAACTAAAACATATTCCTCACAAGAGACGGAAATATTTTAGAGCTTTCTTGCTCTAAAATTGTGTTAGAAATATGTTTTCAAAAATACGCTAAATATTAACATGCTTATATAGACTGCTAATTAAGAATATTAGTTAACATTTACATCATTGGCACGGTTTTGTTCAGGTCAATTTTATTCGGAGCCAAACAAAATTGGGGCAATAAATCAAGATTCCAAAACAATCTATTGGAAAATAGGCGTTCTGTTTGTTTAGAAGTTTAAATGAAGAATGACTTCATCGTTCAACGAAACGATATAAAACAAGATGTAATTCAATCAATTTAGTGTCAGTTATAGACAGACAAAAACAATATCAATTTTATTACTCTTATCTTTTTTGTTCTTAGATATCTTTTATCTTTACATTAACGTCAAACAGATCAAAACGTTTTTGAGAGGGGCTTAACGAGATCACGATTATTAAAAATCAGTCCATTTTTTTCGATTAACAAAAATAAAATATTAGAAGCAATCTCGGTAGTGTCTTGAACTTTTGACTTCATTCGAGGCGAATAACCCTCAAATACAAACACGGGTCGTGGGTTCAACAGGAAAACTAATAAGTAATTTGCTTCGTCAGTTTGTTTTAAAAAGCTTTACACGCTTTTCCTGCCGCCTACGATCAGCGAGCAGCGAGTAGAGCTAGAACCAAGAGACGAGTTGGTAAGCTGCGAGAAGCTAGTGTGTAGTTCCGATAGTATTGTCACTCAGATATAAGTGTGTGTTCTTGTGCGACGGGTGATTACTTGCACCACTCGCTTGGGCCACGCTGTAGGTAGAATTGACCACTGGTTGGTCTCTCGGCGTGAGTTCTGATCGCCAAGCCAAGATAGCTCTTGTCGCTGCGACAAAATAGTGGTGAGAGAGTTCTCGCCGGCAGTATGAACAGCCAGCAATCAACTATTACTATATGCGTCTCTTTTATTGACACGGGATCTTATAACTTTTATACACAACAGCCGTAGCGCTTGCAACCACTATACCAACGAGGCAGCTAAATAAGTTTATTATTATGCTAAGTAGGTCCAACTTCGAGAAAGAGGTCAACTGTCGAATCCGACTCGGCTGGGCAGCGTTAGGCAAGTGGCGCGGTGTCTTCTCGTCCAACCTTACCACAGAGGCTCAAGACGAAAGTCTATGACCAGTTTGTGTTGCCAGTGATGAAGTATGGAACCGAAACGTAGTCGCTCGCAATGGTCCTCATCAGAAGACTTAAAGTCACCCAAAGGGCAATGGAGAGAGCTATGCTCGGCGTTTCCTTGCGTGATCGAATCAGAAATGAAGACATCCGCAAGAATACCAAGGTTACCGACATAGCCCGAAGAAATACCAAACTTAAGTGGCAGAACGGTTGGCCGTTGGGACTGAAAAGTTCTGGAGTGGTGACCGCGAACCGGAAGACGTTGCGTTGGCAGGCCTCCCACTAGGTGAAGCGACGACCTGGTCAAGGCTGCAGGAGTCCAGTGGATGCAAAACGCACAGGACCGATCAGTGTGGCGACGCTTGGGGGAGGCCTATGTCCAGCAGTGGACGTCTTTTCGCTGAAATGGTGATGATGACTATGCCAGTTGAAATTATTAAGCGAAAATTTTATAGACGCAAATGTTTAAAATTTTGCTACTCCGTGCAAGTTTTAGATACTTTGTCAGTTAACGAGTCATAAAAATTATTGTTGTGTTGCAGTGATGACGTCAATGAAAACTGGAAGATATTTTAGTATTCACAGTACTTCATTACAATTTAAAGCTGGTTCTTGTGACATAAACTGCGTTGTTTAGTTGGGCATCTCTGGCGAGACAATGTAGTGTGGTGTTGTGCAATCTTTTGTTTGTGACGTCAGAGAATCAATGATGCATGATATTTATTCTGTGTTCGTGATTTAGCTTCCAAATACGTGAAATGAAAAATTAAGTTTATATACATACATATTTTTACTTAATTTTTCCTGTGGCTTCGATCTCGCGCCGTTTCTACAGGAACCGTCCATTTTACGGCATTCAATGTATTTATTTATATATAGTTTGGCTTGCTACCCGTGATATACTTCTTATATTTAGAACAAAACTTCCCTAGCATTTCCTTTTTATTAGGGTTCCGTACCCAAAGGGTAAAAACGGGACCCTATTACTAAGACTCCGCGGTCCATCTGTCTGCCACCAGACTGTATCTCATGAACCGTGATAGCTAGACAGTTGAAATTTTCAAAGATTATGTATTTCTGTTGCCGCTATAACAACAAATACTAAAAACAGAGTAAAATAAATATTTAAGTGGGGTTCCCATACAACAAACGTGATTTTTTTGCCGTTTTTTGCGATAATGGTACGGAACCCTTCGTGCGCGAGTCAGACTCGCACTTGGCCGGTTTTAATATTAGATTAGATGACTTTTCAGTAGTCAGTCAATCTAAAATCAACATAATTTATACTTGCATAAAGTTAATATTTATTTTAGAGGAAGTTACATCAATTGGAAACATGGATTAGAATATGGAACATCTAAAGACCAAGCCTTTCAGAAGTGATGTAAGTGTAAATTGTAAAACCAGCGGTGACCTTCTCAAATGTAAAGGAGGACGCATACAAGGTTGTTACGTACAAAGATACATACATGCCTACATGTTATGCATGTACAGTCTTATTTATTGTGTTACTCTGCGGACCTGTCACGCGGTCACGTGTTTCGTTTTTTGTCTTGTTTCTTCATGTTCATTCATGGCATTTGTTTCGTTTATCACTTGTTTCTTAAGTGGCTGTAAGAAGGTCATAACTTTTTTGAGCTTTCATTTTTGTGGACGTTTCAATCTTAGATATACGCGTACGTATTTTCGTTTCTCATTTATTTTGTACAACTACCCTACAATGCTGTTCATTAAACCTAAATGTTGACTGGTATAAATTGCCTTGTGATATTTAGTACGCCTATGTACACCAGTGTATCTACATAAAGTATATTTACTTAAGCAAGATTCCTTATAGATTGAGAAGAAAAGCAAAATGTCTCGACTAACGTGGCCTCATTTCTTATTTTATAGGGTTCCGTACCCAAAGGGACACAAAGACCCTATTACTGAGACTTCGCGGTCCGTCTGTCTGTCTGTCACCAGGCTGTATCTCATGAACCGTGATAGCTAGACAGTTGAAATTTTCACAGATGATGTATTTCTATTGCCGCTATAACAAAAAATACAATCAGTATAAAATAAATATTTAAGGGGGGCTCCCATACAACAAACGTGATTTTTTGGCCGTTTTTTGCTCGATATTAATAACGGCAACAGGTAGACACTTGAAATATTCACAGAATGTTTATTTGTATATTCACTTCAAAAAATGATAATTATTAAATTAAAATAAAATAAATTAAGGGGGGCTCCCATACAACAAACGTGATTTTTTTGCAGTGTTTTGCGATAATGGTACGAAACCCTTCGTGTGCGAGTCCGACTCGCACTTGGCCGGTTTTTAGTTTTCTACAAGTTACAAAACGGTGTTAGTGGCACACCAGACTCAAAATCATTGCACAATAAACTTAGTAACTTTAAAAACATATCTCCCTGTTCTTTGAATAAAGGTTAAAATAAAAAAAAATGGTTAGTCAGCATTGCATAATGGACACTCCAGCCTCGATGTATGAGAAAGCTTTGCTCTTTCATAAATCACATTTTAAAGTCTCATAGAAACATCTAATGGGATAATAACACCTTTAAATCATAATTACAGTGTATTACAATTATCTTACACATAAAGTTGTGGAGTTATTGCGAAGTAGGGACCTCCCGCGGCTTTGTGTATGGATTTGATGTTTACTTTGAACAATTATGTTTATGAACGAAATAATATTTTGCTTCTTAGATATTTATTGGCAAAGGTTTGAGTTAATCTTCTTTTCTCAAACATGCTTGGAAATGTGATCATTATTTTGATAACCTTCTTCGAGATAAATCGAAATTGCTGTACTGGTCAAATACATGCGCGCAGCGGCCGGCAAAAGTTGTATGAAAATCCATATCTGTCGTGTCTAGCGGCCAAATAAATTCCATAGTAAACTCATATCTGTCGTGTAGTTTAAAAATGGAACGATGTTTTACTCCGAAACTTGGCAACCAAGGAGGTAACTTATCAAAGGTTTTATTTAAATTTCGAACTGGCTTGCAAATAGAACGCTGTTTATTGAAAAAAAAAAAACAAAGGAACACTTTATCGCGGGAACAATTATTGTTGTTCGTCATTGATTTTGACAAAATGAGTTCTAGGTACTACTTAGTTTTAATTTCCGCGCATTATTTGAGAAAAGTATTATACAAGCCTTGGCCACAACTAGGCATTGATGGACTTACGTATGTGTGCCTCGGCTTCGCCTCAGCCCACATTTACACGTTCGTCCATCAATGCCTATTTTGCTGGCCGCTGCAGTAATGTACTATAGTTCATTGGTTATATATAATGCAAAACAAGTTTATTTGCACAGAGCGACGAGCGTATCCAATGTACGAGTTGATGTCGCGTCGATGCTTCACCCCGCTGCGCTAGCGTAGTCATCGCCAATGGGTCGCACTCGCAACAGCGACTACGCTGCGTAGAAATGCCGCAGCGTTGCTACGCATCGTAGAGGTGTCGTAGCAGTGACTATGCTCCGTAGGAGTGTCGTAGAGTTGCTACTAATCGTGGTGGTACTTAGTTGCTGCTACGCTGCGTAGAAGTGCGGTAGCGTTGCTACGAATCGTGGTGGTATCTTAGCTGCTGCTACGCTGCGTAGAAGTGCCGTAGCGTTGCTACGAATCATGGTGGTGTCTTAGCTGCTGCTACGCTCCGTAGAAGTGCCGTAGCGTTGCTACGAATCATGGTGGTATCTTAGCTGCTGCTACACTCCGTAGAAGTGCCGTAGCGTTGCTACGAATCATGGTGGTATCTTAGCTGCTGCTACGCTGCGTAGAAGTGCCGTAGCGTTGCTACGAATCATGATGGTATCTTAGCTGCTGCTACGCTCCGTAGAAGTGCCGTAGCGTTGCTACGAATCATGGTGGTATCTTAGCTGCTGCTACGCTGCGTAGAAGTGCCGTAGCATTGCTACGCATCGTATAGATGATGTAACAGCGACTACACCGCGTAAAACAGCCGTAGTGCTGTCGTAGAGGTGATGTAGAAGCGATTTCACTGTGAAGCAGCGAATACGCTTCGTAATAATTGTGTAGCATTGACATAGGCACTGTTACACAATGCCGAGCAAATATTATACGAACGGTTACGCTAGATTCATTATAAAGTTCTAAGGATAAGCTTTAAAATGAACTTTCAATTCATGCTATTTAAAAAATGAGCTAGTGGATGTTCGTACTTATAACTTTTTAAATGTCTTCTCAAGGAAGAATTTTCTCTGTTTATTATCTCCAAGTTGGCTATCGTGGCTGCCTATTAACATCATAATAATTGTCATGTCTATGTTAATACTGTAATCATTCACGTGTTACTTAGTACAAGTAGTTGTAGTGTAGAAGCGTATAGATTAAGATGACGAATTGCCGTCCGATTGTAATCCGCAGATTGTCTGTTAATTTGTAGCGATGAATGTTGCTATCTGTAGTTAATATCTAGACAGATATTGAATAATATATATTAACTGACAGTTCTAGGGAGATAAAGACTGAAGTGGCGGTAAGTGTTGAGGGCTTGGCATTGACTTTTATGTACCTAATTGTCAAGACGCATTGGGCATTTTATGCTTTGTCTCGGGATGGTAATACAGTCATCTATAAATATTAGTTGCCACATAGATAATCAATTTTTATTTTTTCTTTAATGTCAGCGCTGATTTTTGAATAGTTAAATAAATTTAATCTGAAGAATGAATATGGCGAAATGACACATTTTCTATACAAAAGCTATAAAACACGCAATTGAAAATAGGCTCTTAATGTAATAAAATAAAAATAAATATAGGTAAAAGCGGTCAACTCCAATGGCCGTTGTTGACTTTAATAATAACTCCGTTATCCATGCTAACCCCATTAAAATCTAACAATATTATTTTTAGTTTAGTTTTACGTAAATTATTCAAAACCATTTCAATATGAAAATTAATTTATGTGTAGCTCCTATAAATCAGCGCGAAGCTAACACATTCTATCCGAACCAAAATCATTAACACTAACTATGACACTATCAAAACAAAACCTTAAACTGTCAGACGCCATTAACTAACAAGAACATAAAAACCTTTCATTAGCGCAGACAGGAGATTATTTTGATCCACAAATAGGGCAGTATCTACACAACATGTCACTAATAAGGCGTTGTCCATAGTGTGTGGGCGGTGAACAGGGCGGATGCGGGTGCGTAGGCGTGCGCGATTGTGTAGTCACAGGGCATCGCGAGTTGCTGTGGCGGGCAGTAGAAGCTAACATTTCTATTCCTTTTTAAGTCCATTTCTATTCCTTTTGAAGTCCATTTCTATTCCATTTGAAGTCCTTTTGAAGGAAACTTCCTTTAAACCATTCGACTCAATCGGAATGACAAAAGAAAAAGGAATCCTCGATCGAAGTCAATCGACAACAAGCTATAACGGTCAATTTAATAGAGTCGAAGTTGAATTAATGTTTTTTTTCTTATTTAAAGACTAGCTTCTGCCAGCGGCTTCACCCGCGTGAGTGTCGAAAATTATCCGAAGGGAACATATTCCCGGGATAAAAGTCACTATCCCTGCGCCAAATTTCATCCAAATCCGTCCAGCCGTTTGAGCGTGAAGAAGTACCAAACATACAAACACAAACACACACTCACAAACTTTCGCCTTTATAATATTCGTGTGATACGCTTGAATGTAGGGTTAAACGTGTTTCCTCAGGGTAAAATAATAGACGATCACTCGCTTAAACTCGCTAGGCCAATCCTTCGCATCTCGCGAGAATCCGGTCATAGTCATTTCAGTATAGACGCAAACGGCGGTTTTATTATGTTTGACACTTCGCATCCGCGTCAACACCCGCGAAAACTCCACACCCTATCCGGAGCCTAAGGCAATGTCTACACATGTTGTGTTGTATCGGGACTAGGGACTCGTCTCGGGAACACCGCATGGCTACACTAAAAATATCTCCGAGACCACGATAACCGACGGATCGGTCTTGGTCCCGAAAGAGACGTATCAACACCGGATTAATATTCGGTTATAAATAGAATGCCGTATCTTTGATTACGACATGAATGTATTTTTTTTAGGTAGGTAGGTGTTCTTTTTTTGTGTGTGTCGTACAGTGTTGCTTGATTGATAGATGTTAATGGGTTATTTGGTTTTTAATAAATATGATATTCAAGCGACCAGGTTTTTGTTATTTATTTATCGAACATTTTTAAAGTTAAACTTACCTACTATGACATCCTACTGTCCTACCTAATATTAATAAAAAATCCTTTTAATATTACAAAAAAAATGTACCAGGTGTTTGAATGTTTGTTAAATCCGGAGTCTGTATTTCCCGATAGCTACAACCTGGGAGTCTTTAAATCAAGAGTGAATAGGTTTCTTCTAGGCAAGCGTGCTTCATCGTCGACCACATCATCACTTACCATCAGGTGATATAGTGGTCAAGCGCAAGCCCATTATGTATAAATAAAAATATAAAAAAAACTAGACACGCGACAGCGTGTCAAGCCAATTTCAAGCAAAAAAGGAACTGGCGACGCAGCAGCTGTGTGTAAAATTAATTGTGCCTCGCTCAACGAATTTAGATGAGGAACACTGATAAAATATGACCAGTTTTTTTTTTTTTTGGTTTGCTTGCGCTTGACCACTATCTCACCTGATGGTAAGCGATGATATGGTCGACGATGAAGCACGCATGCCTAGAAGAAACCTATTCACTCTTGACTTGAAGGCTCCCAGGTTGTAGCTATCAAGAAATACAGACTCCAGCAGGGAATTTCACTCCTTTGCTGTACGCATAATAAAAGTATTCCCAAAACGTTTGGTGCGTATGGGTGGGATGTCCACACTGTACCGATGACGCATCACCGTACGTCTTGTAGTCCGATGATGGAATTAAGACATAGGATATTTATATAATTATCCCGGTAGTATATTAAGCGGAATTATTTTCACCTTTTACGCAGGTGAAACCGCTTTCGAGAGATAACATAAAATGTTTTATCCAGAACGAATTATCTTCCCAAGTATAGGTTGCAAAAAGAGAATCTTAAAACACACGAGTCTATCTCTATCAATTAAATTGACGCTTAAATATCAATTATAATGGTTTCTTATTAAATATGATGAACATATTCGTAGATACGAATCGAAATATTACTTTACTTATCTGACATTTAATTATGATAATATACATCGACAATTTGTAATATGTATAAAATAAATTGTGTGAAACGTGTTTTGCAGTTGCAAGTTACATAAATAAATAATATTGCCTCGTTTAGTGAACACAGGAAATATAAACATATTCACTATTAAATTGCACAGATGTATTTTGCTGTTTTACGATAAAATACGTTATGATATTATTTGAAACAATTTTCTACACAAATATTATTATTATTTTGATTATATTTGACGTGTATTGCCGCTACTAAAGGATTTAATTTAATTGACAAGGAGCATATAATAATAAAAGGGATCAGAGAATCCTCGGTGACGTAATTTTGGTAATAATACCTTAACCAAATCCCAAAAGCTTAAATATCAGTTAGAGAAACTTAAACAGCAAAACAAAAACAAATAAAAATGAATGAAATAAAACTGTGATAACGAGAACGCAGGCTCATCCCAAACAGTCATCATATATCTGTCTTTGTTTTGTTAGCATTCTACCCTCTCCTGTCGTCATGGCAGTACGAATGAACCGTTTTGTGTGGCCGGTGAAGTAGCCATAAAACACAGCAATTATCAAAAGTGCAGGCGAGCTCAACGAAAAAACAAATGAAAAAAACTTTTAGGACATTGAGGGACACACAGGCATAATAATGTACTATAAAGTATCCAACTGTGCTTAATGTTTATACACCGGCCTGTATATGCGAATGTGAGAGTCATTAACGTTTTTATTCCTTGATTTATGTCCGTGGTCCGAGACGCAGCGCGTGCCAAGTAATTATTACGATGATTGAAACGCGGTTAAGTATCTAAGTTTATCCCACAAGAAATACAAACCCGATAATAAACTTTCGTTTTCTGTATACACTCCAAAAATATCTCCGTTCTCATGAAAAATTTTCGGTGTAAATATTATCCTCTCAATTTGCGATGAATCGCTTGGCAAATTCATTGTAAAAACATCGCTTTCGTCATGTGGCGTTGTTCCCACGGAAACAGTTTCCCTCTCCGGCGTCACAGTGACACTTAATTAATAACAAGTTAGAATCTCCGCTCCGCAGACGCAATTCGCGGCGTAACACTCTCATTCCTAATGTAAAGTCCCTAAGTACTGTTGCAGACTTTTGATTGGGACTCCGGGGACACTCGCCGGAATCCGCCGACGAGGAAACTCGCCTATTTGTCGACTGTTTAACGAACGAAATAATTTACTTATTCCTTGATGATAGCCCGAGCGATCTGTCACCGCGTTGAGTTATTGAGACATTTATTACGCTCGGTTGACATTTCAACGTGGCGGGAGAGAATGATATTAACGATGTATGTGCCATTGGACGCTTGTACCGTTTTCTAAACAATAAAACGTGGCCGTCGTCAGCTAATCGATCTCAGCAGAGCGCATGAATTGACTGGAACTGACTCAGCGCTGTATAAAGTGGCGATAAATTTACTCGGAGTAACGAGTCTAGCCAGTGGTCCCGAAGTGACAAACGAGAGATTTGCCGCGGGTTTACTACACTAGCTTTAGAAGATTAGCTTCCACTAGTTCTCTCTGAGCTTATTGGAACTTGACTTGGAAATTCAGTTACGCATTGATGTCAGATATAAATACATAATTGATTTATTAACTTTGCGAGCTTTTGACAAACTTGAACTGTATGTTTATTTATTTATTTATTAACACGTACATTTATTTGTTGAACAATATTCATGCCTCCTCACTTACTTGCTCTGTAATTATCATAAAACTTTAACGCAGCTTATTATAGTCGGTGCGTTTGTTAACTTACTGTTTCTTTTGTAACTTAACGTTTGCTTTAGCATTCGAAATGGTTGTGTTAATTGACAATCTTTTTCTATAGATCTTCCGAAAGCTTTTAAGCACCGTTATACCGTTTGTTTAAAAACAAAACACTCGTTTCGAAACAAGAGACAATCTTTGTCGTGTACACAGACAGTGTGTCCATTTATCATTATCTAAGTCGTGTAGGTTGTTAGGCAGTTTGTTCGTCCAACAATACACTCTGTATTTACTTACGCAAATTAAGCGGTTACTGATTAATATCTAGTGAGATAATCTTGAAACAAGGCGGCACAAGTTTGATCAACGACATAACTTTTCCAATGACACCTCATAAATTACGGAACCGAGGGTACCTTGTGAATTAAAGTTAAAAGGCTTTACGACCATGAATAAAACGTGTCGAGGGTTCTATTAAGTTTTCCAGTTAACTTCTCATTATGCATGGGTCCGCGTGAATTTTATATGCAGCGCTCTTGATATTTTAATCTTACAATATTTTCTTGTAACCGGGTAGTTTGAAACCCACGATCATGAAAGAACTATATTTTATAAAGTGTATAGTTTTAGATAGGTACTTAAACTCGATTTGAAATAACATTAGACATGTTTCCAAATCTTTTTACAGTCCGATCAACCGATTTTGAGTTCTATCCCGTAAACATAAGGATGACATAAAAAGCATAAACCTGTTACCAAAATCAACTGTTTACTACAGCTACCATTTGTCGTATCACCAACGCAATAGAAGTCAAAGTCGGTTGAACGGGCTGTAAAATGGGCTAATTTTAACGTCTATATGTTATCGCAAATGGAGTATACATAGTAGGATTTTAAGACTATTGCCTAAAAAAGCCTGTAAAAAGTGTAAAAAAAGAGTGTGTACCCAGAACAAAAACTAAGTTTCTAAAGTTAATCCTTTCCGTATCCTCGCTTCGTATAGCTTCTTTAACTTAATTATCTCCGTGAACCAAGTTTAGGAGTCATCTTACGAGTAAACTATGGAGATACCTACACACTTAACGGATAGAGCCAATTAGACTAATTAAATGCGCATAAATCTTGAAGTTTACCGCACTAATCCGTAAATCAATTGCTATGTAAGCTTAGCAGTGCAAACTAAAAGGCTAACCCATCTGCAGTTGAGATAATTACTTGACACACTTAGCGTGGAAAGCTTAAAGAGATGATTACATATTTATATCGCTAGATTTTAAAATGATTTTACCTTAACACCTGAGGCGCTCGTGGCTAAATAATAACAGCCGCACTGGTCGATCATCAAGGTTAAGCAACACTTGACGAGGTCGATCCGTGGATGGGTGACCATTTCAACATAACGAGTTTCCTCCGTCATTTGAAGATCTTTGACTATAGTTACGGGTAGTTAGAAGCTTGAGATCTGACATCAGTCTTGCCAAGGGGTAACGTGTTACCCAGTAACTGGGTTGTGGAGGTCAGATAGGCAGTCGCTCCATGTAAAACACTGGTACTCAGCTAAATCCGGTAAGACTGGAAGTCGACCCCAATATAGTTGGGAAAAGGCTAGGCAGATTGATTGTACCTTGACACCTATTTTTTTTTACTTTTTAAGACCTATAAAGCTTAAATGAAAAAAAAAACGACGTTTTTCTGAAGATAAACCACTTAGATCTTTTCAAAAAGAAACTCAAGATAAAACCATCAGGATTTGAACACTTCTTTAATCAGTTTTTCTTTACACACATAAGTACGCAATACACGTAGCGAGTGCACTGCCAATATCAAGTAGAAAGTTAAAGTATCAAAACAATAAAATAGCAGAATTGTTTTATTGTTTGGCGCGTGAATGTACTCAGTAAACGGTTCCAACTTTTCTAATACTCTGAACGGAATCCAAAACCGAAACTTGACAATAAAGTTTGAAGTTCTCATACATCAATCGCTGACTCCGCAAATTTGCCGGCACGCTTCGATTACACAACAAACAAATAGAAAACAAATAGATCGAGGGACATTCCGATCCTATCTGTCGGATACTGACGGGGTGAATCGATCAATTGAACCCTCGCAGATAATATTTAAGGCGACAACAGCCGCCAACGACCGTGATAGTAAAACGGGTACGCGTTTCACACCAGTGCGAACCAAAGTTTAGTCAAACTTTGCATAGTACCTATTGTTTGACTTTTAAATAAAAAGCTTTATACTAAAATATAGATAGTCAAATTGTCTGTGAGATTGAGAAAACAATAAAAATACGTCCAATGGTTTTGGTGTGATACCCGCATTTGACATAACTTTACAAATTAATTACACTTTTTTATACAAATACTAGCTGTTCCCCGCGGCTTCGCTCCCTTGGGCCACCCCACAGGACCCGTTTTGGGGATTAAAAATATAGCCTATGTCACTCAGGAATAATGTAGCTTTCTATTGGTGAAAGAATTTTTGAAATCGGTCCAGTAGTTTCGGAGACTATTCGGTACAAACAAACAAAAAAATCTTTCCTCTTTATAATATTAGTATAGATTATATTATATATATTAGTATAGATAATTTTAAATATTCACATATCAAATTATTAAGGAAATGATCTAGTACAACTTATCTTTTTTCAAAAAATTACGACTATGCGTTTAGCAGTTCTGTCCATTTTAAAATTAGTTCAAGCCTGCCCCTTAAAGGGAAAATTTTCAGATTTCTGGTTGGCGATTCAACTTGTAGCTGTGAGCGGCGCGTAAGGCCCGCTGACTTGCTAACCAAACTATTTGTGCGGTGGGGCCAGTATCGGTATAACTACTAAAGGAATGGGGAACGGAATATTAAAGGCACGAGACTCAAGTTCATTAAACTGTCGTCTGAGATTGGGTGAACCTGGTATTGTTAGAAAAGTGATGCTTTCAATCAACAATAGAATCAAAATCACATATAGAAAGGGGTTATTTAGATAGATCAAGCAAAATTGAGAATTTTGAGAACTACAATTTTTATCAAACATCCAAATACAAGGAGATTACTCCGCTGACAACAAAAGGCCGTATCTTATATCCAACTACATAGAAAAAGCTCCGATTTAAACATTTGAGCCAGTTACAATAGATGTCGTGGGTGCCATTACAGTTTGCCCAGACATCGTGGATGCTCTGTCGGGAGGTGTACATTGTACAAGTACTGCGAGTGAAATGGCCGTCGCGTGACTCGAACCGCCTGAACGATAACACTTCTTTAAGCTACAAACGTGCCAGTACATTTACCAACACTTCAAGTATTTGGGGGAACGAAATAAAAGTGTTTCGTTCGTCGCTTATCTTTCAAAGTTCTTTGTCATTTGGAGAAGTGGATTGTTTTATTGCTGCGAGCAGGTCGCCAGCCCGACACGTTTTGTGGTGTAAAACGGTGTTGGTCTCGTACAGAATGATCTATGTCGGCCGTATTTCATTTCCAACATGCACGGGTTACTAAATTAATATTTGTTGGGTATTCTGCGTGCGAACTAGGTGATGAATGTACTTGTAGTATCGCCAAACATGTTAGGCTGTAAATGGATATCGGTCAACAACATTGTACCATTTGGGTTATTTTGTGTTTAACCGATACTTACCTAAAGCTTTGGTGTTTGTATACAAAAGATTTCAATGCAATAGACTACGGGGTTGTGGATGGCTTCAAACAAAACGAACCACACATCCCGTTATTGGATCCATTCGGATCCTTTGTAACCTCAGAATGAAGAATACCATGAGGAATATGTATTTTTATCACTGCATAGAAATGAAGAGCCGTTAAGGTAATTCTACAGTACAGAATGTATAAAATGTATTAATTTCCAAGATGCTATATTTTAAAGTAATCGTTTTGCGAAGCCCGACAACTAAGAGCTTAAAACTTTTGAAGATCATTTTAATGTGGGTTTACTTCAAAAAGATTTTATCTTAAAGACGTTTACTTTAAGCAAAATGGAAGCAAATGAAGTGAGAAAATTTGGGAACTTTTGATTGGAGATAAGCTTATAAAGAAAATGTTTAACATTTTGACAATATTTTAATTCTCATCAGGGATTTTATATTTCTCACGAATAAATAGAATTATTTTAGAACAAAGAGGCTGTATCTGCATTTTTTCTGTATTGTGGTTTGGGAAAATAGCTTAGTTATAAAATCTAGCCATAGTAAAAATGTAAAATGCATTTCGCTACGCATGCGAGCGTGACAGTAAAGTACCAGATATTTTCAACATAAAAGTTGAAGATTATTTTACTGATTCAGACTTAAAAACTACCTTAATAAAATTATGTAAGGTAACTGTAATTGTAAGGTAGATTGATAGATAAATTATAAGTACTTTATTGTACTCCAAAATTGTTACACAACTCAAGACAACAGTCCAAAAAGTCGAGTTCAATCCCAAAAAGGCTCCAATTCACTAGATAGATTTAAAAATGTGCTTGAACATGAATTTCCACAACATAGCGACAAGTTACCAGGCCCCCATAAAAACGGTAAGTGGTGTCTACTCCATACCTTTGTGTTCGAGAAGCCCGTAGCTACTTATAGCTAACTCGAACGAAACAATAGGTTAGGAAGCTCCACACATCGTGTGCGCCTATTTCTTTTACTGCTTTCTGTACACAAAGATTACCTTCTCAATAATATTAAAATGGTTAAAATAGTGTTCTGTTATATAATAAAAATAAATAACATAAAAGTTGTTATATCAGTCATTAAGAGACGAGAACAGCACTCAATAGTGGTCAGCAAACATGAATAACAAGATTCGCGCTACAAAATCAGGGTTGCCGAGAGAATGTTTACAGAATAGGGGTTATTCCTGGATAAACAAATAATATTTCTATTCAGTCCGTCAGGTAGATTATCAAAAAATATTTAGCGTGTATTTTAGCTTTATCAAATCAAAAAAAAAAAAAAAGCACATCAGAGTTCAGAAATCCCTATTCCTGAACTCTGATGTGCTTTTTTTTTTTAAGCCCTGCTTGTGACGTCATTTCTAAGTAAATAGTGTACTAAGGCGTGATAATTTCAACGCACTGTATAGCCGTATTTTTTTGTTTACGTAGAATAAGTATTTTTAACCCCCGACGGAAAAAGAGGGGTGATATAAGTTTGATGTGTGTTGCTGTGTATCTGTGCATCTGTCTGTGGCATCATAGCTCTTAAACAGATGAACCGATTTTGATTTAGTTTGATTGATTAGTATAGAATGATTTTTTTGTTTGAAAGTTGACTTTGTCGAGAGTTATGTTTGATTAAAATCAGTTCAGCCATTCAAAAGTTATCCGCATTTTACTATTTGAATCTGGGGTTTTTAGCTAGATATCGTGTCATAATTACGTGTTTCGATAGATTGTCGATTGAAGCGGGTCTACTACTAGGTATATTATATGTAGCTTAAAAAGCATGAAATAAAAATTAAATTAAAAATGTATTAAACCTCCGACACAAAACCTCTAAAAAGCAACAAAAAACCCTCCTACTCGCATCGGGGAACCGCTAAGCAAATAAAATAAACTGCTGTACATGTTGGCGGTTCCCCGACGCGAGTACGAGGGTTATTTTTTTGCTTTTTAGAGGTTTTGTGTCGGGGGATTTTATTTTTTTTAATTTTATTAGTAGTCAACCTTATCCCTATAAACTCTTGACTGGGTCTCGTATCATCTCGCTTCCGCGTTTTAAAACCGCGGCTACAACGAATTTTAGAGCATACTTGTTTGACATTTTGTATTCCCAGTGAAAATATTATTATTCACCCAGCATACAGTAAAATAAATAATTACATTGTATCTATTGTAGTTCTAGCTATTAGCATAAAGAGACGGGAACAGAACTCAATAGTGGTCACTGACATAAATAACAAGATTCGCGCCGCAACAGGGTTGTCAAGTGGTTTACTTTGACATTTTGCGTCCCCTCTGAAAATTATTATCTTCACTTCAGTTAGCATTAATAGTACATTGTGATACAAGGGTGCAATAACCTACACGCCCGTGTATCACACGATATTTTTCAATACAGTTGTGGGAAATAGTAAAAACAAATCAAACAATTAGATTTGTTAATTCACAAAAAAATAAAACATTCGCACGTTTTTGCAACTGGACATATTTTTTTTACAACGAAAACAGCCTACACAACCTATTCGATTTATGACAAATGTTGATGTGAAAATAATTAAATTGCAACTGGTAATTAAATATATTAAACAACCATTTAAAAGACTTTTGAGAATTAAATGATAAAACGTACGGAATCATTCATTTTTCCTCGTATGAAATCTATTCCATTTTATTCTATGTATGAAAACTCCTTGCTACTAAACTTTTTTAAATTGACTTATAACTAAAGGCGCGTTTTTGCAACAGGACATTTTTTACAACGAAAACAGTCTATACAGCCTATTCGATTTTATACAAAGGTTGATGTGAAAATAATTAAATTAAAACTGGTAATTAAATATATTAAACAACCATTTAAAAGACTTTTGAGAGTTCAATGCTAAAACGTACGAAATCATTAATTTTTCCTCGTATAAAATCTATCCCATTTTATTCTATGTATGAAAACTCTTTGCTACTAAACTTTTTGAATTGACTTATACATTTAAAACTAAACTGCAAAACTAATGATCGAGCTCGTAAACAAAAGTCACGACCGCGTAACAGAAAGATGCCTATGCATAAGATTTAATTTTCGAATCATAATTGTAGCCTCTGAAAGTACGCCATGTTTAACAACTGTATTGAAAAATAAATAGTTGCTTGTGTGCCTTGTATCGGTAAAGGTTTAGTTTAAGAATGGTTGTCAGTTTCTGTGACAATACATACTTTTAATATATTTTCTTTTTCTTGGACAGCTAGCATAGAATACTTACTTACATAAGAATACTTTACTAATAGTCGGTTACTTATTATGATGATTTTCCAACCTCGAATGTTTCCAATGACAGGGTTGCCAATAATAATTGGCTTTAATAAATGAAAAGGTTTTATTATTGCGAATGGCCGCAGAAGGCGAAACACCGGGCAGATTGGAAGGCTATGGGGAGTCTTTTGCTCAGTAGTGGGGCAATACAGATTAAAAAAATATGTTTTTAGATTAATCTTCGTCATACCCAATGTCAGAAATATTATTATTTAGATCCCTTTATCAAAGTCAAACTTCCTCTTTCCGGTGTAAATATTTTCCCTGTAAGCTACAGATGGATGGAAAACGTAGTAAACTTATATGGCAGAATCTTTTCTTTACTTTAATTTAAACTGACATAACCTGTATTTTAATTTAATCGAACGTGTATTTTAATGTTGATTTTAATTTAATCTTTATAATTTTATGTACAAATTCAGTTCTTTTTTCTGTTATTTAAAATTTTGTAATTTTTTTGTAATGTTATTAATTATATTTATACAGAGCGTGTAAACTCGAACATGTGTAAGCTGTGGTTACCTATAATTGAGTGTGCATAACAAGAATGGTATCAAATTTTATATTGTCTGCAAGTTAATGTTGTGTAACTCGTTGGTGATCCTAATAAATAAATAAACTTTTTAAAACGCCCCGACTTGATTCTAACGCACTATCTCCAGCACGAGGGGCGAGGTCTAAGCCACTGTGCCACCACGACTTAGTCTCAAACCTATTGTTTTTCAAAATAATTTCCGCCATTTGTTTATATTTCCTCTTTCCTTTGTAAATATTTTTCCTGTAAGTTACAGATGGATGGAAAACGTAGTAAACATTTTAAAACTTCCCGAAACGTACACATTAATAGAACACAGGGGCTGAAGTCTATTTCGCGTTTGCAATTTTAAGGCACTATACCTTTTATTCCCCAACGTTTCGGGCAAATCGGAATAAAAGGTAAATGTGAACCAGACCGAGTCTTTGTGTTCTATAAATGTAGGAGCGGGCTTTTATTTACTTTGTGGAAGGTGTCAAGAAACGGGAATATTGCAAACAACAATATCATATTATTGTCAGATCTATTGATATTAGGTATGTTAAAGTCTGTATGTTTGAATGTTTTGTCAATCAATCATGTCTCAACGGCTGAACGGATTTAATAATAATAATAAAATAATAAATTGTTTATTGTTCCAAAAGCATTACATATCTGTATTATGAGGCAGCCCCATTAAGTTATTAATAATACTTGTGTTGGGGCCGACTCGCTACTTCCCCTATTTTACATTTACATAATGGACTAATAAACTAAATAAAAATTAAAAATAAAACATATAAAAGAAAAGAAAACAGAATGCTAATTAAAAACTATGATATATATAAATGATAATGTCAAGATAGCAGCTCAATTGTGTATTTTTGTGTGTGTGTGCGCGCGTGTGTGTTTGTGAGTGCGTGTGTGTGTGCGTGCATGTGTGTATTTATGTATTTCTTTTTAGCAATATTGGGATACATCATCATCATTTCAGCCAAAAGACGTCCCACCACACTGATCGGTCCTATGCGTCTCGCATCCACTGGAGTCCCGCAGCCTTGACCAGTTCATCGCTCCACCTAGTGGGAGGTCTTCTAACGCAACGTCTACCGGTTCGCGGTCGCCACTCCAGAACTTTTCAGCCCCAACGGCTATCCATTCTGCGAGCAATGTGCCCTGCCCACTGCCACTTAAGTTTGGCAATTCTTCGGGCTATATCGGTAACCTTGATTCTCTTGCGGATGTCTTCATCTGATTCAATCACGCAAGGAAACTCCGAGCATAGGCCTCTCCATTGCCCTTTGGGTGACTTTAAGACTTCTGATGAGGCCTATTGTGAGCGACCACGTTTCGGTTCCATACGTCATCACTGGCAACATGCAATTGGGATACAGGTAGACTATGTTGGATCAGGAGATAGAATACTTTTTAAATCGGTAGTCCGTACCCGTGGGATAAATTTTAGACTGTAACGGGGGCGAAGCAGCGTCCAAAAGCTCGTATATAATAAACCTTAACTAACTAAATAGAAATAATTTTATCATAAAGTAACTCTTTAACTCGAGGCTTCTCGCCAGACTGGTTCGTTTACAATGAAGATTTATTAATAAAATAATTACGATTTACGAAATGTTCGCCAACCCTATTCGTTATAGTCTTTTGTTTCGCACACGTGCGCCCTTTGTCTATTTTCTAAACTTGGAGTGTTGTACTTAGTAAGATATTGTAAGATGTGTCTGCAGATAATATTCCTTTTCTTATAGGTCTGTAAACATTGTTAACGATCGCAGAATTTCTTGCCTTTTAATAAATAAGTTTTCTTTATTTTCGGGTTTGTGTAAGGCCGAAAAATATTCTATTCCTTTTCTCATAATGAGAAGCTAGTTCGAAAAACAAGATACATTATTCAGTAATTTCTTATTTGGCGATATTGTTTTGTTGGCTACTAAAGTATCCATATAAAATACAAAGTATTTTTTACGAGCAGACCTGTAATTGACTGACTGTAAAATTGTCTGTACTTAGTATGTTTTTTCAGCTGAAAGTCTTCCATGGTATTTAAATAAATAAAGTCGTGCTTGCTATGAGGGTAGGCAGAAACTAGAATACTCTTTTAGCTTCGTTAACCTACAGTATTAATTGCATTCAATTAACCAATATAAAGTTACGTCTTATCTGTTTAATAAATTATTAAACAGACAACAGCAGCATGCAAATTAATGATAGTAATTATTGTATAACATATTTACAATACTTATGAATATTACATTTACAAATATGAATAAATTTCCAAGTCAATAAAAGGAAATGATTAGTTACGTCATGTTTCCTTGTACTATTGGGGGAATATTTGCAATGAAATATTAAGTTATAGAAACACAGACATAGTCGCGAAATCGTTGGACAGCTGGAAGTGGCTGATTATTAAACTCCATTTGCGATAATATTAGACGTTTGAATTGGCCTATTTTACAGCCCGTTCAACCGATTTTGACTTCTATTGCGTTAGTGATACGACATATGGTAGCTGTAGTAAACAGTTGGTTTTGGTAACAGGTTTATGCTTTTTATGTCCTCCTTATGTTTACGGGATAGAACTCAAAATCGATTTAACGGACTGTAAAAAGATTTGGAAACATGTCTAATGTTATTTCAAATGGAGTATAAGTGTTAACAAACACGGCGAGCCACGAAATAAACAACATTGCATGGATTTGGACACGTAAACATAGGGTTAGTAACCGGTAGCCTTATTACAAAATTGAATACGGCAAGGCAATGGTTCGACCCCATGAAAAAGTATGAAAAATGCTCTTTGTGCTTTCATTGGTGAAAATACTATTCCAATAATTGTTGGCATGATTTAAAGAGTATTAGTCACACTCTTTCATGGCGTCAAACCATTTTCCTTGCCGAATTCACTTATCCAATTAGACTGCGGGTAATAGTGGCAAGTTTCAGTATTAGAATTTCAATAATTAACAAGCTATAGGACTCAACTCACGAATATAGTGTAGAAAGAGCTCATTATGTCACATTAATTACCGGGATACTGTTCTTAACTTAGTGTTATTTTTTACACTTTAGCTAAAGTCTGATAGGTCGTCTGTTTACACTACTAGGTGAGGGAAAAACCTTATTAAATAAATCAATATACAAACATTTGCATACTTTTTTTTATCACTATTTTATTTATTTACATATGTACATTATTTACAAACTAATACTAGAACTAAAATTGGAATAAAGATATGTACAATTACGGGGCAACAAAAACGTCTACATAGCTGTCAACAGGATAAGAAGGCTGGCTGGCATTGCCACGTTGGATGGCAATGCTGCCATATATATATATATATGTTAAAAAGGAATATTTAACCTGCAGACAGTTAGATACTTACGACGCGATACGACATTACTCATTTCTCTGTAATTTATAAAATGCATATATATTCAAAAAACAAGTCATACAATTCTAATGTAGATTAAAGTAACTTTTACCCACTAAACCATTGATGATGAAACTATTAAACATTTACAGGTTGAACCAAGTTACAAAATAAACAACCTTAGCCAAACCGTAAAAAAATAAATTTGAAGTCAATGCCAACATTATGAATCAGTTGATTAAATCAACCTGAGTAATTAATTAAATCCAATGTTAATAATAAACTCTGTTTCACGAGTACATAATAGTCATAAACTAATAAGTACCTAATGATATCCATCACCTATCAGCAAACAGCAATCCGCCTTAATTGCTGACATTTTAACACCTACTCATTAAAACAATTACAATGATACTACGAGCATTTAATTACCTACAGTATTTAATTATTAATTATAAGATAATTATACGTAATATAACCTACAATTTCAGCCCACACTTACAGAATTAGAGGAAATGAAACGTTTAAAATAAGGGTCTCTCCATTTTCTCGGATCCGTTCGGACTTGTTCGGATCCGATTCGTAGCTCGTCACCCCTTAATATATAAAGTAAAGCTTAAGCACCGAACCTTCCTTAATAAACGACCGAAAACCTCATGGAAATCCGATTTCAGGTTTAAGATACTCCCGGACCCTTCCGTTTATAATGAAAAGCGTACTTCAGCACTTTAAAAATATCGGGTTTTGCGGCTTAAGTACCGTGAATAAGGACACAGAAAATACTTATTGGGAGTTGAGTAACGTAAACGCAAACGTTAACAGTTTAAATGTTATTAAGCTGAGTAAAACAATATACAAAGTTACTCGTATCGGTGCTGCCGAGTTCTAGACAAAGCAAGCAGATGCCACGACTCTATAACATTAGTTGTCATGATAACCGCTACATTGTAAGACGCTTCGCACGCCCGGTAGTCACCGCCTTAACAACTATGTTAATTTAACTACCCAGTTGTCCACTTGACGCCTTCATTACTGATTAAAAATTAACTTTAATCACAGTTAATATCAATCGAAGCGAAACATCATCGTCCTTCACTTTCAATAAATTAAACTCCAGCGAATTTATAAAGAATTTAATTACTTTTTTATACACAGGAGCGGTTCCACCGCGAGTATCAACGTAATGGAAAATTATTAACGCTTTTATGAGCCATCCGTGGTATTACAGAATTCTTTTAAAGTCAAACTTTATAAGATACAGCGGTAATGTTAAAAGCAGTCCGCAAAAGAGATCCGTTTCATTAATAAATTAAATGTTCTTCAAGATTATTAGAATATCATTCAACATTAAGTTGAGAGTTAATCTTTCCAATGAAAGAAACACGAGCCATGATTATTTGCTCGCTTCATACAAATGAAAGCGCGAGGGAGATGCGAGAGATCTCGGATAAGCAAATTTTAAAATAGCACTTTTCAACTTCCATTACTGAGTTGAAATTGTGGAAAATACGTCCTAGAAAGACTTCACTATGAATATTAATTACTTAAGCGATCGCTTTAGCCTCAATTAATTAGAATTCCAAGCCATGTTAAATTAAAGTTATTCTGAACCCTAATTGTGGTTGTCTCTCAATCGTTTTAACAATTTTCAGTTTGCAGATCTATTCAAGTTCATTTATTTTGTTCAAATATTCTTGAACAAGGACTCGAAAATAAAATTAGCTATTTCTGGGGCCGAGTCCATAAAACTTTCCTGAATTAAAAATTTGCGGGCATTGGAACTGCCAGATGGACTGATCCGAGTAAATTGGATCGTTCAGTTATTTTCTCAATGCACCAATTTAATGTTCGGCTTAAATCTTGTTTGTCGTTTATGTAAGAAGCTATGTCGGTCTAAATTCATTTGCTACGTACCTAGGTACCAGGTTGACCTGATTATGCAGCCGCATTGCAGTGGATCTCAGTGGATTTGGACAACCTCTTATAATATCAGTGTTGTACACAAACCGCCGACTGTTACTGATTGTACATTTTTAATTCTCCCAAGTTTATCGCTTCCCGCAGTTTCATTTTGTTCTGTATTTAACGCGAGTACAGTTGAAACATTACTTTCAGTATTGTTCGTAATAAACAGAAATTCTTCGTCTGGCTGAAATGAATTAAAATTATTACGTTAGGGCTCTGGCACCGCTTTAGTGTCTACATTGGAGTAATTACGTACACTTTGGATAAACAATTTGTGTAATCTCATCACGTAGGTACGCAGTGTCATGTCGATCTTCATACAGAATGGCTCTAAATAATTGTAGTAATCAGCGTTGCGACAGACCCCTATACGTCAAAGGATAAAGGAGATTTAGTGCTCCCGAGCAGATTAAGAGAGCCGTTCCATGGAAATCTTTATTGCTTCTAATTCATTTGAATAGAAAATAATGACATTATCTGTAGACAGTAGGTCGTTTAGTTAAGAGTTCACTAAATCTGAATGCGTATTTACTATTGGATAGGCTTATTAGAAGTAACTTGCGTAATCGAATTTATGAACTAGTTTCTAGATTATAGGTTTAGACAGCTTCTTTAAAGCTTTGCTATACTTAAAATAGTTAAATCAACAAATACTCTTAACCTATCCAATAACAGGACACCAGAAAAACTTCTTAAAGCCAAAAAAGATTTCAACAACAATGAAATTGCCATTTCTGTAACAGCACCGACGCTCGAACAAAAACTAAAAAGTTTGCTCGCTCGTACACCGTGCCAAGCCGAAATGTTTCTCCATTAATATGTTCAGTGAGGATTTTAACATTATTATGTGGAATTCTGCTGCGTCTAGCTAAATTAATTACACTCTTTGGTAACTTCCGTCTTTGAGATAATTTTGTTTCTCCTCCTTGCCAGTCTTTAGCATCTTTGAAAGTCGGTTTGCCGGCTTTTTTAATATCGTGTTTCATAACATCTGTTTCTTGTTTATTATAAATAACTTTACCAAAGTTACATTTACCTTTTAAAATTACTAAATGAATTTTAGTATGTATATAAAAAATGTAAGTGTGTGTGTGTGGTATGTTATAGTGTGTGTATGTGTGTGTAATGTGTGTATGTTTGTGTGTGTGTGTATGTATGTGAGTGTGTGTATGTGTGTATTCTATTCTATATATTTTCTTACCTGGTAGTTCTGATAACTTTTCTGATATCGTTTTAACAAAATGCCGATGACAGGTAAAATTTATATGCGGAAATAAGTATTTATATTAGCTGTGATCTCTTCCACGAACCGACCTCTGGCATTTTCCGCGGGCTGTATAAAAGGCCACTCAAAAGATGTAATAAGATCATCAGTGGCCCTGTCAATCGCATTCCTTTAGTAGATTCGATAATGGTGGATTGCGTAGCTAGATTACAATTTACATAAGTAGGTAGCATAAAATATAAATCAAACAAAACCTTACTACATACATAATACGTACATTCATACAAATAAAACAGATAGAAAAGACCTAGGGTCAGTTAGGCTTCGAAGCACACCCACATCGCTGTAATCCGGAAACGTGCCCAGAAAACTGGCAGCATTGCCACGGTTATTGTCATTGCTAATTCTTAGACCAAAGAACGAGCTAGCCTTCTGATCACGCAAAGTGTCGATAGCTAGATTATTTCTAAAAGGAATATTTCAAAGCGGTTTGCATAACCAAAAGGTACAAAAATATTAGGGATTTATGGGCAGAGCTCTAAATTTCGACGTATTGGGTAAACCGCGGATATATTCAAGCGAGTAAAGCGTGGATCGAATGCACATGCAATAACAAAATAAATATTGACGAATGTTCGCGTTTCGCAACCGTGGATAACTATACAAACCAGAGGTCCTAGACCAGTGACATTCTATCATTGAAAGCGTGGCGATAGCGATTGTCAAAAAGGCAAAATTGCATGGGATTGACAAGCGATATCGAAAAATCACGTGATCAATCCCTTACATTTTTGGCTGTCGGCTTCGCTGACATGCCACTTGCCTAAGGCCTCTGGATGGGCTACCCTACTTTTCAGCGAACAAAAACCTGTCTCTGATTGAAAAACACAGTAGTAACAATATTTTTCTTTTAGTTAACTTTTATGAAAAAATAAACAAATAATTGATGAACCTATTCTCGTACAAATTAAGAGCTAATTTGTTTATATAATAAATAAACATATAGTAACAACGTTTTCTTTGGCAACGCAACCTATACTTCAGTCACGGTATAAATATGGACAAACAGTACGGAAACTACCTACAAACGCTCGAAACGGCACACTCACACAAACAGCCCATGTTTGTGTGAGTGTGCCGTTTCGATCGACGGGACCCCTAAGCGGTTGGAGCGATGCTGTCAGTAGTGCGTGCAAAGCAACCCAACCACCAACGACACATCAAAAATACAGTTTAGCGTAGCTTGCCCCTCGGGCCTCCACATTGTGTGAATGAATTTACATAGTACCTAATACATAATCGACCGAAGCTATGTTTTAATTAATGTCCGCCATTAATATTCATAATTTTTGCCTTAATTTGGTAAATTACGTTAACTTAAATTTACTTTGGTCTTAAATTGATTTGTTCTGTTAAATGAATTTTATAATTTACTGTGAGGTCCTTGTTGAAAATCATACAGTACTTCTTTTCTCCATGCTTAGAAAAAAATAATTTGCGATCCCTTATCTCCTATTGTGTGTGCCCGTTTGTCAAGTGTATACAGCGATTTTGCCAATTGAATATTTTATTAAAAAGTTAGTTTAACTAGTTTTCTGATATAAATACGACTTTTGTTACGTTACTTCATTGCACTTACGATATTTCATTAAAAAAATAGCAACTTTATAAATTATCGATGATTGCAGCCAGCCTACCATGAAGCCTGACTTCCATTATAGTAACGCATAGTTATCAAGAAAGCACTCTTCTTCTGTGTCATAAAATATATTACGTGGGCAATATCTTAGACCTGACTTAAAAAACCTCGAGTGTTTCAGCGTCATAAAAAAGGACAAAAGGATACATTGAAATTTTATAGCTAAGCCCATGTTTAAACTATGACCCACGGTTAAATGGCTATAAACGTGGAGGAACCGGCAATTTTCAAACCAAATTTATTATTTATAAACATTGTAAAGTTTGTTACCGCGTCTACTCGTGTGGTCGAACTAATCTCTGAAACTATTAGGTGTTTTCTGCGAAAGTTTCACATACAGATTTCAAACAAAGTATCCAGCTACATTTATTTTATCGCCGTAAAACACAATGCTATTCCGAATGATAGGATTTTAACGGGCAGCAGAGATATTCTCTGTAACTTATTACGTACAGCAGTGAAAATTAAGTTTCGTTAATTAGATAGTAAAGTGAGTTTTCTAAGAATATGGCTAGACTTTAAAGTACTTGTAGGTACTATTTTTAGATATTTTAATATGGTTTTTGTATCAGAATTTTCTCTTTAGGATCGAGGGGATTCCTGTATTGTTAAGTTCGCATTCTAATTTCAGTATCAATATGATAAAACATTTATCTTTTTGAAATCGATAGTAGCCGAGACTGAATTTGAATGTTTAAAGTACGGCAGTGATATGGCCAGACAAAGTCAAAGTTAAATGTATTTATTTCAACTAGGCCATTAAGCGGCACTTTTGAACGTTAACAATAAAAAATTACAAGTTACAAAAATTTATTCTACCGTGCATTCGGAAAAGTAGCTTGTTATGGAGAAGAACGCACAAGAACCTCCATACTTACTTACGATGACATTGTTGGCAATGCGGATAGAACCTGGATAAGACTGGCACAGGATCGTGGGGATTGACACCAGAAAACAGAGCCTATGCCCAGCAGAGAGCGAATTCAGGCTGCGATGATGTTATTTTTTTTTAACCCCCGACGGAAAAAGATAAGTTTGACGTGTATGTTGTATTGTATGTTATAAGTTTGACGTGTGTTGCTGTGTATATGTGTATCTGTGTGTCTGTCTGTGGGATCCTAGCGCCTAAACGGATGAACCGATTTTGATTTAGATTTTTTGTTTGAAAGGTGACTTTGTCGAGAGTGTTCTTAGCTATGTTTGGTGAAAATCGGTTTAGCCGTTCAAAAGTTATGGGCTGTTTTCTGTTTGAAACGGAGTATTTTCGCAAGATATCGTGTCATAATTACGTGTTCGATAGATTGTTGATCGAAACGTGTCTACTACTAGATAAATTATGTAGTTTATAAAGTATTAAAAAAAAATTGTAGTGGTTTTGGTAATTTTTTTTAATTTTAACTTGTTATATATTGTATAGGCTCGCACTTGACTACTGTCTCACCTGATGGTGAGCGATGATATGGTCAACAGTGAAACACGCTTGCCTAGAAATAACCTATTCACTCTTGACTTAAAGACCCCTAGATTGTAGCTGTCGGGAAACACAGACTCCGGCAGGGAATTCCACTCCTTAGTTGTACGCATAATAAAAGTATTGATGAAGATGATGAAAGTAAGAAAATTGCTCTTCACCAACAAGATATCATAAAGGTGATATTTGTTCTAATTATTTTATTTAACAGTTCGACACCTACGTGTTAATTACCATAACGAAATTCATATTTGTAACGAAGTACCGACTTTATGTTTGTATAAAAACATCAGCTTTTTGTATGAATAGGAAGTAATTTCTCGTTAGCAAGGCTACGTCCTTGTTTACGATAGCTAATTAAGTCTTAACTCATACTGAACTATTAATTATGTTTAATATAATGATTTACTAACATTAAAACTATTATTTGTAAATGATATTTATGTTTTCTGTTTCTTACTATTTTACGTAATGATTGCTGAGGAGCTCTGGCTGAATAATAACTGTGGAATGCGTCCATCTTCGAGGTTAAGGGTACACTAGTCGAAAATTATTCCATACAAACGTAGTCTGGCTTTTACTCCACTGTTTGACGATGTACGTTCAAAATAATTAATGATATCAATTGGTCTCATCATTATCTAGCCCTGTATGGAAGCAAAAAAGTAAATAAAAAATTACTTGAAAGATATGAGCTTCGATAGTTCCATATTTTAACACTCATTTTAACGCATCTTTGGGCGCAAATAAGTACCATAAGAAGAAGGAAAATTGAAAAACAAGGATAGATTAGTAGTTCAACAATGCAAATTTTATTTTTTTGTTTTTTTTTATTTTATGATTTTTCAACAATGCAAATATTTTTGTATTTTTTTTTGTCCTTTGGGAGTCCTCCCAAAGGTCTGTTTATAAAACTTTCGCGCGCTCGTTTTCGTTCTAAATCATCATCCATTTCGCTGCAAATGCAAAAGTGCGTTCAAGCGGTTTTTGCCATACCTATTATTGGAATCAAATATAACAGCTCACAATGTCAGGACCCAGTAATATTAATGATAATTTTTATCCGTGGTGCTAGACAACTGGGCTTATCCCAGTTGTAAACAACCCTTTGTGCCTATTGGCCTTGTTTTGTTCTGACTCCTGGGTAGTGGAAATTTGATTTTTTTCCTTCTCCTCCGTTACTCTTTTCTGATTAATTTCGCTGCGGGATCCAAGACAGTTAAATTCATTCTCAGGGACTTCGTCGAGCTTCATTGCCTCGGCGCTTTTCTGGTGATCGTCACTGTTGATTCTTGCTTTCAGGAGTTGCTGTTGTTTGGGAACAGTGGGGTGCGATTGTACCAAAATAAATAAAAGTCGTTACGGGTGGTCAGAAATCTGTAATCAAGTCTTGCCAATGAGTATCGTATTAACCAGTCAGATATACAGACGTTCCATGTATCCAGCTGAATTCAATTAGATTGGAAATCAAGCCCAATATAGTTGGGAAATGGACATGGAATGGATACTTAAGAGGAAATGCGGTCGCAGTCATCCAACTGAATATCCTAAGTAAAAAGTCATAATTCGAGATTTGGCTCTCGCCTATTTCCGCCTCCAATATTGGACCAGAGTCCTAGAGATGGGATGCTAAGCCGTGGGAGACAGTGTTGGAGACGGGAGGAGGACATCAAACGGACCGCTGGACCAAGGTGGAGACGAGTAGCTCAGGACAGATTACAATCTGGAAACTGTAAGAGGAGGCCTATGCAAAAAGGCATTTTGTAAATTTGGAAGATTTTTTATGTATTTTGAAGTTGTATACCTCTGATTTTAGAATAATTGGCATTTTTATCTTGTTATTTATTTATGCAAGTCGAAGTACTGGTCCGATTTAAAAATATCTTTTACTTATAAGCGGCTACACTGTTACTGATTGTTATTGGCTACCTTGATCCCCAAAATATTTACCGTTTTTGGCTTAGTAGGGAAAAAACGTAGTCCATACTAATATTATAAATGCGAAAGTAACTCTGCCTGTCTGTTACCTTTTCACGTCTTATCGCCTGAGCAGTATTGGATGAAGCTTGGCACACGATACGGATAGACCATGTCTTGGATAAGGAAAAAAACGATAGCATACTGTTTATCTCGGACATACGTGCACTTGGGAAGCCGAAGGTTTCAAAATTCGATAATTAATATTCCAAATGTTATTTCCATTTATTACCTATACAGTACAAAATAAAATGAACAAAAATCAATGCTACAATGTAATGAAAATGTCGGTATGTAGCAGCTTTTAAAGTTCGATTAGTGCTATTGATTGGCAAAAGCACTTTGCAATTATAAATGAATGGAGCAACTGCAAATGTGCAAGTTTAATCAACGATCACTTCTCCTAGAATTAATTTACCGTGTTATTTTAAAAGGACAGTTTTATGAACATATATATACAATTGCATATTCTAAAAAAAACAAACAAACTTATATACAGAGGGGAGAGGGAAATGGGCTCATTGCAAAAAATTCGTCCACATCGATGTCAACGGGATACGTGCCCGGAACGCTGTCAGCATTGCCACGTTGAATGGCAATGCCGATTCTCTGGCCGAAGAAAACGCCAGCCCTCTGGTCACGTGAAGAGTCGACGTGATTTTTGCAAATATCTCTATTAGCACCCCATGGACCTAATATTATTTTTATTAATCAAATGTGCTGAGAGATTTAGGAATGGTTAGAATTCTTAAGTTAAATTTCTTTCTTTTAAAAATTATAATAACGAAATGTGATATTTTTCAAAACATACTAATTATTATCAATGGGAATGACATTAATTAAAAAAAAATATCAGTATGCGTTATTCATGTTGCATGCATTCATAAACAGACGAGTTTTAAGCCATATAAAAAAATCTTCTAAATCATAAATTGCCTGAAAGTAACTGTGTTTCAAGGAAGACCTGAAAAGGAAATAAATAATGGAAAAGTTGGACCTGAAATATGTGATAACAAAAATCTTCAAAACATTATACTGAACACTGCTATATCATATGAAGTGCTGCTTAACAAAACCTAGCACTGATGGCCATCCTATGATTTACTAATCCTCAGAATTCTGGAAACGAACAGATTTGGATAATTTTAAGATTAAGACCAAAGGAACTGTGGATTTCAAAGTTCGTAAGATAATATTTCTAGAAAAGGGGTTACTAGTAGGTAACCCCTTAAGACTGCGTCACCGAATGGTGTTGCCGTGGCTGAATTCTGGGCCAAACACAATATTTAACTTTTATATTTGCCATCGACACGCTAAGAAGAAGAAGAGTAGGTACTTTAGGCAAGGTACCTCACCATCGCTTACCATCATGTGAGACTGTGGTCAAGTGCGAGCCTATCAAATTATATAATAAATCTATAGAAAAATCGTTTGTGTACATCGAAAATATTTCCAAAAAAATAGCCAGGGTGTTAAAGAATGAACCAAAAAAACCCATTTCCAGCATTTATTGAATTTTTGTCTGTTTAGGTGTGCGCGCATCACGTGAAATGGACGAAACCAATGAAGATAATTTTTATACATACAAATTGTGCGTAACTTGAAGTATTACTTATTTGTTTCATCGCTATCGATTCACTGTAACAATATTTAGATGAATTTAAATTGTTCAAGAAGTAAAATATCACAACACACAATTCAGATACTCCGACAGTTGAACTCATAGAAAATGGCGTTGTGTTTTGTACGTCATTTCCTGAATGGAGATTTGGTAGGTAAGAAGGGTAGGTAGCATGTAGCGTAGGTCGGTAGGTCTAGGTAAGTAACTAAGTAGGGTAGGTAGTTGATGGGAGCAAAACCACGGGCACAGCTAGTCAATAATAAAAAAGACTACTAAGATGACGACTAAAAGAGAAGTATGGAAGAAAAAGAAGACATACCTATTGCGGCGACGAACCTTAATAAATTAGGATAAGGACAAGATAATGCACCTTAGAACCGTAATGATCTCTTTAAAAGTGATTGCTCTGAAGAGAACGCCTAAGAACACCTAACAAAAAGCATGAAGATGGAGTAAACGAATAAAAAGGTTCGATTTAAACAACAGATATCTATTGTAAAGGTGATTAATAAAAACGAACACAAAGCGTTTGAGACAATCGTCCGAAACAAAATATCAATTGGCCGTCAAAAATGGTGTAACAATTATTACAAAAGAATTTTTATACAGCATTTAGTGGGTTTTCGATGTTTATTGCTATATTTTCCTGTAGAAACATTTCAGTTTTTACTTAAACTTAACAATAGTTT
The DNA here is from genome assembly GCA_945859665.1 of Anorthoa munda. NCBI lineage: Eukaryota > Metazoa > Arthropoda > Insecta > Lepidoptera > Noctuidae > Anorthoa > Anorthoa munda. The sequence continues at coordinate 14,771,965 of OX243910.1, forward strand.
TAAATAATGACGAATTCAAGTATAAGTTTCGGCCTAGAACTAGTTTTGTTTTGGTTATCAAGTTGCAATATTATAAAATCAAGATAGTTCGCAATATTACTAAGAATTTCTCTATAATTACTGTTGTTGATCTTTCCAGCAATACGCTTACATCTGCTTTGCTAAGGAAATACCTGGAAAGGACTTATGATATTGATTTTATCTCAGCACAAATTGGCCGCTGATGTAAATTGCTTTTCGATATGAAAGAGGAACGTTCTGTATCAGCATTTTGATTGGCGAACCGAGTTGAATTTTGATATTGTGATATTTGAAATACAGGGTGGATTTGATTTACGAGAATTTCTGGGATATCTGTTTGCTTAATATTTAGGAGTTAACAGACACAACAGTGGTGCATAACAATGGTTACGGCCCTGACTTACGCGGTCGTGGGTTCGCACCCAAGCAGTGGTATCCCTTTGTTTAATTTATTTTACCACTACTGCTCTGTGGTGAAGGAAAACATTTTGAGGAAGCCCAAGTCTTAAGCCCCAAGTCTTAAATTTAAGACTTGGGGATGTCCTGCAAAAGATCCCGCGTTGTAGATTATAACCTATTCTCTCTCACAGAGAGGAGGCCTTGGCCCCAACAGTGGGAAGATTATAGGCAGTTTATGCTACGCAGACACAACAAATAAGGGAGTTAGTAACTAATTGAAGACTCTGAAATAAAATACATTGCTTCAGGGCTTTGAACTTTTAACGCGTTGTAAGTAACACCTACTTTCGACGCCAACCTTCCCTCTCTCGCTTATCACCTCCTCCTAAGGAGAAACAGAGCAAGAGTATAATTCACAAGTACCCACGTTTATATTGACAGATTAACTTAATAGGCAGTCAAGTACTTTAAACAGTGTTGCCTTGCCACTTTCGAATAAGTTGAAGATGGAGGGAAACGTACTTTCTTCAGTAATCGACGGGCCGTTACCGAGACGTGACTTCCCTGTACGATGGATCACCTATGCAAATTATTAATATATAAACAACATAACATTAACAATGTTTTTGAGTCTATTTAATTGCTACCGGTTAATGAAGTTACTTAGTAGGTAAGTACATAAATATAAATTAGACAAACTTAATGAAACGATGTTTGAAGTTTTTATTTATGAAGGATCGGAAAGGAACGAGGTAGAAATGTAACAGCTCAATAAAATAAAGCTTTTAAAAAACAACCTGACATTTGGCCCACTTCATTTTAGGGAAATTTTAATGCGATTATTCCTTCAATTAAGCTTGAAATCGTTATACCTGCACCAAAATCAGATCGCTAGTAAATTTTAATAAAAATTTCGGAGACACGCAATTTATTAATTGGTGGATTTAATTTGCCGGGATCTGATAAATCATATTACAATTTAATGAAGCGAATCGCGAATATCAGCGTGAATTATTACGATCAAGTATTTGTTGTTATTCTTTGTTTGTGTCGTTATAATCTACGAATCTTGTTTAAAGTAATCCGTATACCTCAAAGATCTTTTCATTAGCGGGATTATAACTATAAACAAAGTTTCTGAAGTTTAACAAATACCGTGAATACTACAGAATATTTGCAATATTAAGAAGATTAGTCAGACGAAACATTTCTTGGAAAACAAGACAATTGAAACGTTGAAGACTCTATAAAGTGAAGTACTAGACTGGGGAGTAAAGTTCTATAAAATGTGTTGTTAATATTTTAAAATGTCGAGAAAGCCCTTTGTGAGTCGAGAGAAAAATATTTCAATGAAAATAAGAGATTGGAAATTCATACAATTTGTTCGGGAGTATCAAGAAAAGATACAGTGAGGGAGTAAATTGGATATCTGATTTCACGTATATGTTCAATTGATTTAAAGATTTTACACTAGCCCACAGCTCAATAGATAGACATTCACAGTCTGCAAATAGACAAAGGAAAGTTATATGAGTAGAAGATGAATGCCGATAGAGTAAAAACCTTTATCTTTCTTGAAAGGATACGTAAAGGTGTTTATATTTGAGATTTATTACTGACAGTATCTGTTCAAATATCCAAGAGTAAATAAAGCCCTTCCTTTCAAAGTATTTGCAAAGGAATCTTGTTTGTTTAGCGCTCTCCAAGAGGTCAAATAAGTTGATCTCTATGAAAATTAAGAATACTTAACTTTGGATTCGGGTTACGGATTCAGTTTGCGGGTTTTATTTTTGGAGTTTGCGGGTATTATTTGATAAAGTTCATACTGCCAATTTTATTTTTTTGTTGATTTTGGTTTTTCTATTTTCGGTGGTTTTCTTAACTTCTAAAGGGTCTGTTTCTTGGTATTGTTGATACTTTATCTGCCTTTTAATAAATTCTTCTTTTCTATTCAATTCCTCCCAGTGAGTTAATAAAGAGCTTGTACTAACACATAGAAGGGACATTACTTAAAGACGTAATAAAACTTAAGCGGGTATTATTGTTATTATTTGCATAATTCGGCATTTCGCTTTGCATAACGAGTCGAGACCCATGAATAACGTAGACTACATTCGCACTGGCGATGGCACACTCACCCTCACTTCACTGAAATATTATACATAATTATATGATACGGTATAAACATTTACATAGCCTACAAATTACAGATTTATGCAAAAATAAATTGTATTATTTTCACACTCCGTAAAAGTCCCTGATTTAAATTTTCTCATTCATCGGGAGCAAATTAAAGGATCACCACGAAAATAACGAAATTCTCGGCAATTTGACTCAAACAGGGTTCAAAGGAAGTTATTACCAGGTGGTCCATGAATGATAAAATCCCATTTTCCAAGGCATTAAGCACTGAACAGGACAAAAGATTCGCGGCAAATTGTCCACACGAAACCACGTGCGGCGCGGCCGGGTTCCCAACGTCTAACTGCGCACTCTGGCTGCGCGGTTACCCTTAACGTAGGTACCCTCTTATTAATAACCTACCCGACCTCCTAAACAAAGGAACTCAAATCAATTAGGGTCAAACCGGCAGCCTTACAATTAGGGCCGAATCAGACCGTCGCATTCGAAATGCATTCGTTCATCGAATACACTTTTGAAACAATCCAAACTACGCTTATGCTTCGACACTGGCATATGACGCGGCAAAAGAAGAAAAACGCGCAATATGCGCCGAAAAGAGACGGAACTATACGTATTAGCTGTTCGTCAGAGTAAGACAGCATCAGACATTTTGTAAGCTGATAACCAGAGGCAGCGAACAGAGCGAGGGGAACCATATTCTCGCGCGACTCTGCATGAATGTAATGAATTAAAATTCAATGGTATACAAGCAAGACTTTGTGCGTGAATGTGAATCGTTTTTAACATAAAGCTTACTTTATTTGTAATATGTGTGTGATTTTATATTCTATGTAAAGTGGCGGGTTTTGAAAACCCAATCGGAAACCAATTAGAACTTGAAAGACGTCAGTTTTTATACAGGTTTATATATCTTTATTGAGTTATTATCAAATTATTAACTGATTATCAGGATCTTAGATCTAAACTGCACGTTACACAATGAACCATGAAGGAAAACATTTCGTCAGACCAAGTGTTACTCAAGGTCCAGTCAACCTCATTCATTCTGATAAGGAAACTAAAAACCGGAAAGCTCATAATTTAATACGCGGTCTAATCCAACTTTATCCCCATCGATTCAAGGATAAGAACAACCTTACATTAAACTATAGAGCTAAGATGTAAAAAGGATTAAGATTTTAAACAAAGCAACTGATCAAGAATGAATTGGTTCATTGTATACTGCACAGTGGAACAGCGCGTAAGTATACGCGAACTAAAATTTGCGGGTGATTTTTACCTATACATCCATGGAAATGCAATCCATCATTGGATCCTCGCGTATCCACGGCCGCACGCACACAAGCGCCAGCGCGCACACTCGCGCACCGCACCTCCTCACGCGAAGGGAAAATCTTCACACACGACACAGATAAACATGTCAACTGCTAGACATTGTTACCCTAAAGTCCTTTCACGTTTTTCACCACAAAACCACCATAATACACTTATGATAACACAAACAGCATAAATGAACACAGAAACACTGGATTATTTTGCAATATCACTCGCGTTCGAGTCACGAAGCCGACGGTTTCGACAAAAATACGCGTAGATATTGTAGTGTCGATTCGGCGACTGTTCTCCCCGCCCTGTTCCAGAGGCGAATGGCGCCGCCATATTGCTTCTCGCTACATCGGTGCACAGTGGAGCATCTAGCGGCAAGTTGCGGAACTAAATAGGGTGCTAGCGTACCACACAGTGTTCTTAATTTAATATTTACGACTTGTTCAGACAAAATAAAATTATTCTAGATGTCAAAGATGATAAAGTATACAGATTTGGTCAAGATTTATCTTATAAATCTGTTGGAAAAGCGCTATTTTCAGCGGTACATGCAAAATACTGAAAAGCCGATGCATATCAGCTACGTACCCGAGTTTGTGATATCGCGCTGAACCGCTAGATAGCGCTGACAAGGTCAGAATAATATACAATCACGTTATATTATCAATATTCATGTTTATGTATCAGGTTGAACATTATGGCACGCGCTTTGTTGTTCCGAAGGGTTTTATGTAATCCAAGCGGTGTAATGCGAACATTATTTCTATCGGAATTTTACTAATTTGGGGTAATCAACGGCATTCTAAAAGCAAGGCATTTTGAGATTTAGGGCAATTTGGGTAACACTTTATTTTGAGAAGTTTGTATGAAGTTATAAAAAATTGAATCCGACAATTCAATTGTTAGAGTAATATAATAGAAACTGCGTCCGGATATTTGTGGTCGGCTGCCTTATTCTTACGAAGATGGAATATTAAATCAATGGATGTAAGTTGTTATAGCATCGATTGCGGTCGACCCACATGCTCGGCGTTACGCTCACGACGTGTTTTATGCTCCTTCAGTGATAAAAGCCCGTCGTTGGCTTCCTTAAACCACGATATTGACGTTAAATTAGCTGTCAGCGGTAAAAAAGAAATAGGGCCCTGGTTTTGTTTGGCGCGCCGTGCGGTTGAGAGATGTGCGAGCTGAATAATGTACCGTTTTGTGATTTTGATGCAAGCTTCATGATGTTGAATCTGAATTGAAATAAACTCATGTTCTCTCCTTTATCGATGGCTGAATCTTTATTTTCACATTGCGATTGCACTAAGTTTTTTGATTCATTTGAAATGAAAACCGTACCCATCGATTGAGGATCCTTGGTTTCTTTATCTTCTAACTTTTACGTTTATAGATATCTACATATTCTCATCTTTCTTTGTGTTGCACTGCATTTATATTAAAGTTATATTTAAGCAATTTTAGTTCGCTTGCATTCATTTACCAAACTTGACTATGTGCTCTCTGCAACCAAATGTAACTTTTAATGGGTAATAAGTCAAAACTTTCTCTAACTTGCTAAAATAGTTCTGCATGCTTACAAAAGTCTCTATTGGCAATAAACCAGTGCTAATATAGAAGTAATTGTGAGTTTAATAATTAAGGTCTATGAGGTCGTTCCACTGTGTAGGCCTTTTGCGGGCTATGACTAAAACTTGCGGGTTCTGCACAGTGGGTACGGGTATTTGAAGGGTCATTACGCCTAATAAAGTACGCACTGATTAAGATATTATTGAGCCGTGTATGTTTGGTATTTGAACGAGGAATTTTGGGCTCAATTTCATGCTTTTTGGTTCCAGAAAATTTAAGATTTCATACTTGTAAAGTGAATCAGGCTTCTTGTATATAACACGGTTTAATTAGACATATAATTAACCACCAACACATATTGTCTCTCTCTTCCAAAGTTAAACTCATTCGCGAAGAAGTATTTCAGATCAGGTTCTTTACTTGTTTGTTTTTATTAAATGTTATTTAACACACATAAAATTACGCCTATTTTCCTCAAATGGTTGGGCTGAGGTTTACCAATAGTAAAAGTACACTTTGCCAGTTATGTTAAGTTACTTTCACACCACCTGCTCGACATTGTCCAATTACATATCATGCAATCTCAACGTAAAGCATTACCTCTTAAGGTAGGTAAAGTTTTATGAAACTCTCAAGGGAGCAAAGCGATTTGAATTTTATACGTCAAAGCCGTGTGGAAACTCGAGGAAACTCTTAGTAAAAAAATCCCATAAGGCATTGTAAAGAGTTTTGTTCGAAAATCGAACTGGCCACTGTGGCTAACATAAGAAGAACTCAAAAAAAAAACAGGGCGCAATTTCAAAGAATGTGAAACAAAAGACGGTGTTTGGTGTTGTAAATTTACCGAACAAAAAATGTTAGACAACAGGACTAATGTGTCCAATATCAATATTAACTTTTGATTTATATTAATTACAAAATAAATACTTAATTTATGGAGCCCTGGCTTTTTATTGTCTCGCTGAAGGCGTGAAAAGTAGAGTATGCTCCTCTGGGATAAAGCCTGAATCCCTCCCTCAGGGTTCAATATGCCGCCCGTGACGTACTTTATCCCCTTGGTGCATAATCTACTATTAAGTCCCTCCTGAATCTTATCCTTTTCGAAAGTCGTACGTTCTTTCTTCTCACCGTATCAGCCATTAATATCCTGCTACCTGCTAGTCATGCTTTCAAAATGTCTCGTTTTCACCGTAATGTACGTACGTAGTATGTCTACTTAAACTGTCTCACTCCACATACAGTTCACACGATAAACGGCACTTAATCCAAGCAGCGAAGTATGCAGTTCCTATATTCTAGCGGTCGTATTGAGATAGTGGATTTTTTTATTTAACACTTCCTTTGATATCGATATATGAATGACATTCCGTGGAATCTTCTAAAGGTATGGAAGCAATTGTTTGATAGAATTGATGCAGTGTTTGTTTACAGATATTGGGCGTACGGCAAACAGAAGATGTCTTATATTTTAAGGTTCCAATTTGGGGTCGCAGTAGGTGTTTTTTCTTCCAAACTTCCCATCAGTTATAAATAAACTATAATTATCTTCCTGCCCTTGTTCCATGTTACTTGGGGTCGGCGTAACACGTTTTCTTCTTCCATACCGTCCAGTTATTAATAAATAAAAAAAGCCTTATACTGCCTGCTTAATATCAAATAGATAGGTAAGTAATTTTTTTTTAAATAACACTAATGTTTAGCAGGAACCCCTTAAACAGGTGAAGGCCTCCTCCAAGTCTTTCCATTTGGTTCTGTTTTGGGCTACTTGCAGCCATTTTAGGCCAGCAATAGTTTTTATATCATCCTCCCATCTAGATATTGGGCGACCCTTCTTTCTTTTCTCTTGTGGCCCTTTTCATGAGGTTACTCTTGTAGTCCATCTCTGGTCCAATAGTCTTGCTACATGTGCAGCCCATTTCCATTTTAGATTATTGGCATATTCAAGAGCATCTATGGATTTTGTGGCTTCTTTTATTAAACATCGAATTTCGTTTGTTTTGGATTTACCTTCTTTTTTTAAATAATCTATTAACTACAAAATAAAATATTTCTCATCAGTTACCTTCATTTATATTAATTCTGCTCCTTTCGGCCATTTCATATTTAATGCAATCTTTCTTTCTTATAAACTAATCTCCCCTTCACTTATTATTAACAATCCACATTCTTTATCAAATCTTGCCTCCCAAACTTGCAAAAATAAATATTGGCTTTTATAATCCAACTTATTCGTTTATATCAACAAACCTATCTCCAATTTCTATTTATAGACACTGTTATGACCTACTTATACTTTTGCAAAAAATATTCAATTCACTGTAAAAGATAAGTTATCTTCGTTTAATAAACTGTTAGGTATATTATGCTTTATCTCGAATCACTTACTTTCGACGGGTTAAAGAAGCACTTAGTACTCAAGTATTCAATATCTTATCTTTGGTTCTAGTAGACGTTAAATTTAAGAGATCCTAGAATATGGCTGGCCACCACTATTTGCTCATCACACATCATCAGCCTATTAATGTTCCCACTGCTGGGACACAGGCCTCCTCTCTGTGAGAGGGAATGGGCCGTAATCCACCACGCGGGCCCAGTGCGGGTTGGTGGATGTCACATGTCTTCGAATTTTTGGTTCTAGGACATGCCTGTTTCCTCACGATGTTTTCCTACTATTTGCTCATTATATTAATATGTATTTAACTAGCATCGCTCTTTGCCCGCTTCGTAGGCTATTCCACAGAAGGTATGATTTTCAGGATTAATAGTAGCATATGGCACTCAGCAATTTCATAATGGGATCAGTAATAGCTGACATTTTTTTACCAACGTATCAAAACAAACAAAATATTTTCACGGTATAAGTAAGATTTAAGACAACCTATTGGACTGTTCGGCCAGCATTTGTGTGTGTTTTGTGCATATACTTGAGATGGAATCTGTATGAACGACCTCATCAAGTATGCATGCAGATATTATTACAGAGAAACAAACATGGATTTGTACTCAGTGTTTGTAATATAAATGGGATTTTGTTTGTCACATTACGTTGTAAAAGAAAAGACCACCCCATTTCGGTATATATATAGAAAGAAATAACATATTCAATTATTATGAATTTAGTTTACATATGGATGAGGAGAAGCAACTTGGAGGTGTGGTGGCACAGACTGAAGAATGTTGGCCTGAAATTGAGCAGAACCAAAACTGAATTCTTATTCTGCGATTTTGGCGGTCTCTCCTGTTTCGTACCCATAGCTCTCGCTGGAACGCCCATACAGATCTGCTCCAACTTTCGGTACATAGGGTCACTTGTCCAAGGAGATGGAACAACTTGCGACCCACGGATACCCCTCAAGTTAAAAGGCAAACTCTAAAAGTCCGTGATTAGACCTGTCGTACTGTATGGATCAGAATGATGGGCTGTGAAAAAGATGGATGAAAAGAGATTGCATGTAGCAGAGATGATAATGTAAAGATGGATGTGCGGAGTGAAGAGAATGGATAATGTGAGAAATTAGTATATTGGAGGAAGTTTGATGGCGCCAGTGACAGAAAAGTTGAAAGGAAACTGTTTGTCTTGGTATGGTCATGTGATGAGGAGGAATGAAACGCATGTTACTAAAATAGTTATCAATATAAATGTGAAGGCCAAAGAAAAGATGGATGGACTGTTTGAGGAGTGACATGAAAGAAAAGGGGGTCAGTGATAGCGTGACGGGGGACAGGACGGTATGGAAAGAGAAAGCGTTTTGCGCCTACCCCAAGTAGCATGGGATAGGTATGGGTAGGCAAAAGAAGGAAAATAGAAGATGGATGTCCCATGAATACACAATATTTATATGAGTCGAAAAACTTGTTACAGATCTTGGAGTACTGCTCGACGAAAAATTACACTTTGACCAGCACATTCATAACATAATTAGCATTTCCTATCGTATGTAAGTACGGATTTGTCATGAGAGCTACTACTGATTATAAACGTGCTAGTAGTTTCATCCATCTGTATAGGTCACTTGTAAGGTCTCAACTTGAATACGCTGTGGCAGTATGGAACCCTAATTATAATAAATATGCAGATAGTTTAGACGCGACCCAGCGACTTTTTTTTTAAATCATTACAATACCGCTATTACTGGAACTGCCCGTCGTATAAGACTTGCTAAAAAATTATAATGAGCTTAAAATCTAGAAAATTATATCTTGAAACGATGTTCATTTGTGATTTGTGTAATCACGGGTAAGACTGCCCAGAAATTTCCAATACTGTAAATTACTTTGTTCCTAGAAGTGTTTTGAGCCAAGAGGTGCGCGTGCGCCCACTTTCCGCTGTTTCTGCCTGTCGAACGAACGCTGGAGAACGCGCACCCCTGTGTCTTATTTGTAATGGTTTTAATTAACTTTTCACCAACTTGGACATATTTGCAATACCCACTAATAAATCTCGTAATTACCTTAAAAAATCTTTAAATTGCTATTGTAACAGAATGCAAAAATATTTGTTTATTTGTTTTGTTTCGTTTGCTCAAAACTAACATTCTACTGAGATTGATATGATGATGTGGATAACTTTGTGAGTTGCGCATTTGTATCATGTGCTTATTTTATTATTCTTAAGATCTTAAAGTGTAACCGTTGGTTCACACACACACACACACATCATCAGCCTATTAATGTTCCCAGTGCTGGGACCCAGGCCTCCTCTCTGTGAGAGGGAATGGGCCGTAATCCACCACGCGGGCCCAGTGCGGGTTGGTGGATGTCACATGTCTTCGAATTTTTGGTTCTAGGACATGCCGGTTTCCTCACGATGTTTTCCTTCACCGTCCTTAACCGTTGGTTATTCCTAAGTAAATAAAACCAGCTAGTAATGTTTAAAAGTAAGTAAGTTACATTTTCTTCGAGCCAGTACGCAATTTCAACATCATAAAAATATATTACATTAAATAATCTTACTTTTTACTTTCAAGTCAACAATGTAGGTGTTACCAACAAAAAAAAAATTCGCGTTACTCTTACTGTGACACTGCGCACTGCAACGTTTGACTATTACCTGATTGGTTCCGGACGAGCGCACTATTCGCTACAGTTGCGCCTTCTCTAATATCATAATTAGGAACGAATTTTATGTTCATGATGTTTAGAAATCGTATATTTTATGCTGTGTGAAATTATAATGCCTTTGGATTGTATGCTTCGTTTATATTTGTGTCAATTGAATCTGCTGTTACTACGCTGTTCTAAATTAGTTGAGCAAATACAAAAGATACAGAAATAGCGTATTTTTGTGGTTGATAAAGTTAAAAGATTTCTTGTTCTTCTTTTTCGAGTGAGGAAGTGGCCACCTCTGGAAGAAAAAAGAAAAAAAAACAAAAGAATAAGATTAAGAATTCTAAACTAACCTAATCTAAACATTATTATTTTGCAGCACAAGACACACATTGTTTTTTCACTGTAGTTACAAATTTTAAGAACAGACGAAGCTCATAGTCAAATATCTAAAAAAATACCCAGAGAAAACACCAAACCATTAGTCGTAAATCAAACATACAGGCGTTCATAGTCCAATAGTTTATTAAAAGAATCTCACAGTGCAAGTACTCAAATCAAACACATCATTACGGACACTTTTCGCTTCCATTCTGACCCGTCCCTGTACAGTGTCCACGTTCCCAAAGTTGTAATTTCAATTAGCTCGAGCCACCTCTTACTACTTTTCCCAACTTACAGTTTCCACTAAGACTTCTTCGTTCCAAGATTTAATGGTCCTTCGTCCGAAACTTACGATGTTCAAGTCCATAAGTAACCGAATGGATCTTTCAGTAGAACATTATTCTGAGGTAACTTACCTCGGTGCTGTTCGCTTTGGTTTTGCTCTATTTTATATGATGTTATGTTATTGTAAGCTATTTGTTATGCTCTATTGGCATCTCGAAACTGTATGCTTCACTAGTCCAATAAATCTGTATTACGTTCTAATGTATCTTCTGTTATAACGGCTTAGATGTTTGCTTATGGGTTGGGCAAACGGATTTACTTACTGTATTAGGCCAGTTTAACCCGATTAGGGTTGCGGGAATGCGGTGGTTGCGATCGCACCGGACCGGTAAATCTGGTGAATTTTGGGGGAGGCCTATGCTCAGCAGTGGACAACTTTCGGGTGTAATGATGATGATGAAACCGATTAGAATTAGGTTTAATAGGCAATAGGTTTAAGGACATAAAAATAATATTTTCTTAAACATTCCACGAAATTGTTACTCTGCTGAAAAACTTTTAATTTAGGCTTTATTTTTTTTACTTCACTTGAAGCAATTTGTTTCGAACATAAGTAAATACGTAAAAGAATCGCCTTTCGCTAGTGTTGAGACGTCATTGTAAAAAGTGTGAGGAATATTAGTTTGGAAAGCCGGTGCGCCCGCGCAAACCTACACTGTTGTTGTTGATATTGTACGAATGGGGAAGGGATAAGCGGCAGCGAGGACGTATTGTATATAAAATATCATTGATAAAGAATAAATAAAATTCATATTTGCGTAAATATGTAGTGTTCCGGTACCTACCGTACCTTATGTTTTAAAATTAATATTTGTTTGGAACTTTCTTTGCATCCAATAAAAACGAAAAATGAAGTACCTACCCAAGCAATTTAGGCCCATTTTTTGATCCGTAGTTAACTCAACCAATGGTAAAATGTCAGTAAAATGCGATTTTTCACACAAATGGTCAATTAAATTGGAAAGGTAATTTTTGCCATTTCATATAGTAAAAATTGTTGGTGGTACGGATATATAAGTACGGATAAAAAAAACTGGCCTTAGATGACTAACCCTAATTAATACCAATATTTAAAATATCGCTATTTTTATATTCCCTCCAAATTAAGCATCTTTTAATTATAAAACAAAGAACATTTTCATTATTTGAGACTTTATTAAAAAAATACAAATTTACCAAAAAAAATATTTTTAAGTATTCGTTTTTTCTGTCGCATAACTATTGCTCATATGCCAACAATTAACGTCTAAAATTCAATTAGTATAACTTCATAAACTTTCGCTGTTGACAACACATTATATTCAAATACAAAGTCAACCTATTCCAAAACACATTTACCCGCAGCAGCTGCTAACTTCTCATAACTTGCCCCACACATCATGATTCATGCTTCATTGGGCACATTATCGTTGGGCAATTTGCATGCTTACCCCAGCCACCGTATAACGGTAGCAACATCGGAATATCGCCCGTCATATTTCATATCATTCACTGAATCCAGCTAATCTTCCTGCTATCGTGTATTTGTACTGTGATTAATCGCTTTTTTTCTCATATCGTGCATAAAATCGCTTTGCGTATTTTTTCGCGTGTTGATTTGGTTTGCGATTTTGAAAATTGATTGGTTGTCGTGACAGGTTTTTAAAAAAAGTTTTTTTTTGTGTATTTTAATTGTTAGTTATTTAAATAGTTGTATTACGTAATTCATCATAAGTATGTGATTCTTGCCGCTTTAAGTTGGTATTATAATTTATTTACATATTAGGGAAAAGTGAAATTTCACTTTTCCTCTGTAACGGATGGCAGGTGCAATTTAATAGTAATTTATAAGATTAAGTAGGTAGCTTTACAAATTAACAATATTATTAGGGCTTTCTATAGTTACGTAAATCAGTTTATAGTTTCAGCGGCTTCACCCGCGTAAAAAGTTTTCATCCCAAGGGAATAAAAACTATCCTATATCCGCCCCAGGGTCTCAAACTATCTTCATGCCAGATTTCATCTAAATCAGTTCAGTAGATCCAGATATTACCCCCTACAACCTCACAAACTATACCTCTTTATTATAATACTAGCTTCTGCCAGCGGCTTCGCCCGCGCCAACATCGATAATTATCCCGAGGGAATATAAAATATCCTATGTGCTATTCCTGACTATAATCTATCTCTGTGCCAAATTTCATCCAGATCCGTCCAGCCGTTTGAGTGTGAAGAAGTAACAAACATACTAACACACCCACACTCACAAACTTTCGTCTTCTTTATAATATTAGTGTGATGTGAAGTGTGAAGTGTGATTAGTACAGATTCAAAATTAATCCACAGAGCTGCTTTTATGCGGTGATAAAATCGTGCCATAATGGAGCTAATCGTTTGACACATTATCGATACCGTGCGGGTTTATTCGCTGTCAATACGTGACGTCATACGACAAACGATCCAGATTTTTTGTGACTACCGCATTTTTATGTGTGGAGTTTTTATTGCGAACAGCTACCATGCCGAAAGCTTCATACGGGTCAGATTGTTGCCATCGTAAATAAAAGTTATTTTGTCAGTTTATTACACAATGCAGTAAAGATATATTATCGCACAGATGCGCAACGCTGGCCCAACATAAAAAAAACGGACAAGTGCGAGTCGGACTCGCGCACGAAGGGTTCCGTACCATTACCGCAAAAAATGGCAAAAAAAAAACGTTTGTTGTATGGGAGCCCCACTTAAATATTTATTCTATTCTGTTTTTAGTATTTGTTGTTATAGCGGCAACAGAAATACATCATCTGGGAATTTTTTTACTGCCTAGCTATCACGGTTCATGTGATTCAGCCTGGTGACAGACAGACAGATGGACCACGGATTCTTAGTAATATGGTCCCGTTTTTACACTTTGAGTACGGAACCCTAAAAATTACTGTTCATGTTATGTAGACTTTAAATCAATTATGTAAACATCCCTTATAACACCGTTCGTGTGTTTGCGAATTATTGTATTATTACATGGTTTCTATTTTATGTGAATAAAGGCATATAAATCCTCCGAATACATGCAAACGTCAAGACACATAACAAACAAGATTCATTGATTTATTATGTTTTAATGACTCCTTATGTACAAACATAATTGATTAAGCCGCGTTACTTCATATGCAAAGCTAATAAATCATTTTGTTTGCATACCTGTTTAAACAATAAGATTAATTAACGAGTTACATCGAATGACTCAATAACAATTATAGGATTAAGGCTTACTAATTGATATGAGTCAGTAAGTTGATCGTATTGTTGAGCACCAAGTGGTTGCCTATACAGGCTGTAATGGAAAGATGCGATCATATTTTAAATACTGCTTCTGCGCATGTATATGAACGATTTTCTCCAAGTAAGTTCTAGGGAATTCCTAAAAAAATGAATTTTCCATACAAAGTTGTCGTCACGTCACCAACATTTGTATGGGAGATACAATTTTTTGTTGAGAAATGACTATGAATTGCAGTAAAAACACTGTAGTGTCGTGAAATACGACTACAAAAATTCGTACTCTGGTATATCTATTGAGACAAAAAGTCCTTATTGAGCAATAAGTTTTTTTTAATGAGCATATTGTGTCCCAATGCAGGAAAAAGGCCTATCTCCATTTTTATATCCATTTTTTTCTGTCTTTTACTAAATCAGGTCATTTATAATTTACTTATTAATTTGTTTTAAAGAAGGGTCTTTAAAACACTGTGATGTGGCAGGCCCATTGCATATGCAAGAACATTTTATTAGTAAGGACGTTAAGTTATAGTGCATGTTTTGCAAATATTATTTTTTCAAGTGTTTTTTTTCTTTTCTAAGTGTTTTGTGTGTGCATAAATTAATAAGTAAATTATAAATGACCTGATTTAGTAAAAGACAGAAAAAAATGGATATAAAAATGGAGATAGGCCTTTTTCCTGCATTGGGACACAATATGCTCATTAAAAAAAACTTATTGCTCAATAAAGACTTTTTGTCTCAATAGATATACCAGAGTACGAATTTTTGTAGTCGTATTTCACGACACTACAGTGTTTTTACTGCAATTCATAGTCAATGCTCAACAAAAAATTGTATCTCCCATACAAATGTTGGTGACGTGACGACAACTTAGTATGGAAAATTCATTTTTTTAGGAATTCTCTAGAACTTCCTTGGAGAAAATCGTTCATATACATGCGCAGAAGCAGTATTTAAAATATGATCGCCCAGCAGTATTTAAAAAGCCCCAAATATGTATACTTGATTACAAATCAATTAAACAAAATTGACACTCGGGCGTTCTACACGTGAATTTATAATGAACTATTGAGAAACAGTCAATAAAAACCGGCTATCACTTTTTGGGGTCTTTAAACACTGTGCACCCGTTTCCGAAACCTCATTGAATTTAAGCTCTTGTCAATCTCGTGTCAAGTGATGCGATCGTCCAATCGCAGCAAGTACCTACTTAGCGAGACGTCTGACAGGTCATTTAATAAGTAATCAGTTTTGATCAGGCTCTTAAAAAGCCGGGACAAAGTGATTATGTCAATATATATATATGAAACATTTAAGTCTAAAGTTATAATAAAAATATTATAAAGTGATACAATTGTTTGTTTGAATCGCTTGAAGTATTGATGACGCGATAAAGACGTTTTTTTTATATGCTTGCGCTTGATCACTATCTCATCTGATGGTAAGCGATGATGTGGTCGACGATGAAGCACGCTTGCCTAGTAGAAACCTATTCACTCTTGACTTGAAGACTCCCAGGTTGTAGCTATCAGGAAATACATACTCTGGCAAGGAATGCCACTCCTTTGCTGTACGCATAATAAAAGTATTCCCAAATAAAAGTATTTCAAATTCTTTCATTATTAAAAAAAGCACTACTAGATTGTACTTTTATGCCGCAAAAATACACAGACTACGGGAGCGAAACCGTTGGAAAAACTAGTTTAAAAATAAATTAAGAAATTGATTGAGCTTTAGTAATACTTTCATGTCCTTGTATACGCCTTTTTCAGTACACTATTGCCCCACACTTTATTAAAAGTGCAAGTCAAACCTGCTATGATTAAAATATGATAAAGGTTGAACTTGTGTTTTTTTTATAATTAAGTGTTGAGAAACTCAAGTCACCACTGTCAAAATTGCAGTGATCTGATACGGTGACAAAAAATAAACAGCAGTTCCATTTACAAAAAAAAAATTCAAAAATAGAATTCGCCGTCTGTCAGTCGAACATTTCATAGATAAACGTATTCTTTTTTTCTGAAACCTCAACATTTTTGCGACGGGCCAATTTAATTTAAGAGACAGGTGACAGATCACAATCCGACATTTTTGTAATTTTCTTTCAAACATTTTCTGTTAAATTAAACAGCGCTTCTCGTGAAAATGTAACAAAATTATTTAATTTTTTGACAAATATGTGGCGTTGTCAGTTAAAATAGGTGCCAGAAGCTCTAGACAACTAACAATATATCATCTAATGTGTCGCGATAGCGATTTGTAAAACGTCAAAATGTATGGGTATGACATGCGATATCGAAAAGTTACGTGATCAATCTATAAACTGTTTAACATTATTGCATTTCGACAATCGCATTTGTAAAAAGCCGTTCACCCTGAGCCAGGTAAATCCATAATCTGTAGTTGGTATTTAGGTTGGAAAATTGATACAATTTGCTTGATTTATTAATATTTTACGGACACTCACATGAAAACGTGTCGGTCATCGACCAGAGATTATAGAGAAGGGGACTTAAGGAACAGTTCCTTATATTGTGACAGACTAAAAACTGAAATTAAATAACTTTGTGTTCTGACTGTTGATTACGTCTTCATAGATAGAATGATAATTTGTCTCTCAGTATCCAAAATAGGAACGATAGGATGTTTCTGTATACTTACAACCATTTTTTTATTGACAGAAGCTTCACTTTTGTATACCTCTATTACCTACATTGTTTATAGCTACTATTAATTTCTAGTATTTAATATATATAGTATATAATTAATATTATCCATGTATTTCTCCATCTCAACTTGTGAATTATTATGATGAAGATGATGATTAGCGCAACATAGAGTTGCATCTACCAACTTTGTTGCACTGCTAGGTACAAACTGCGTAACATATTATCAACTACATGCACGATATACTTTACAGCTTCTAAGATAACGGCCTGTTATAGTACCGCTGTATAAATAATTTATAGTTTTATCCATTTACAGGAAGCCACTCGCCATTAAGTATGTTATATGTTTTTACTTATGTATCAAGTTCAAAGCGCTTCTGTATTTATTTCGCTTTAGGCTTTTAATATAGGCCATGAATTCTGTAGTACGCTATGAAAGTATTAAAAAAAATTGCTACGATGATGTGATTGAAACCGGCCAAGTGCGTGTTAGACTTCGAACATTTAGGGTTCCGTACCAAACCGCAAAACAATGTTGGTTGTAATAGGAAAAATTAGGGAATTTTAAAGAAAAAATCTGATTTATAAAAATAGTAAAAGATACGTAATAATAAATATTATCACCATATTTCAAGTTTATTGGTCAATAGAAAGTAAAAAAATTCTTCGTAATAAAATTTTGTAATAAAGCTGACTTTGGTCGCTTCTCATTCCTTTGTTTTTTACAGTATTTATCTACTCTACGGATAAAAAAACTGGGCCTTAATTATATAAATCCGTCTAGTGGTTTGAAACATATGTGGTAATTAGCGAGAATGGATGTTAACCAACTTTAAATCATATAAAACAAGGTACCAAAAAATGAATTTTAAATACCTATACAATCCCACTTGACATAGTTCACGGTTTTTTTCCTTTAGTGGTTGGAAAAGAACTCTCGTTCGAGATTGGCCAACTTATACCAGTATGGGATATGGCGAGCACACCGTGTATGAATTACAGTGACCTAAACTTATTTAACTCGGCAAGAACTCGGCATCAAACAGCGTCTATCAGCAATAGTACAGTCTCGCATACTGAAATTCTTTGGCCATGTCTCTAGGCGGAATAACGACTCCATTGAGCGCCTGGTGGAGCAGGGCAGAGTGGACGGTAACAGGCCACGCGGGAGGGCACCGATGAGGTGGACCGACCAAATTAAATCTGCGATAGGAGGTCCAGTAAATGAATGCACTGAATTTTCATCTAACAGAGCCAAATGCAGAGAGATCGTGAGGCGAGTGACAAGAACACCAGCGATCGGACAAAATTCATCGTGACCACAATAAGAAGAAGAAGAAGAAACTTATTTATTTACACTTCATGCAACTTTAAGGTACATAGGAGAACTTAATGTCTTAGAGAGGAGAGAAACATGGCAGGTGCATAAAAAATCATTAAACTTCTGTAACTTATCTATTTATGGCACTTTGATTGACTGTAGGTGTAGTAGTTTTAGTAAATTGAAGCAAAGCTTGTTACCTTTGAGTAACATACGGTTTTTTGACCCAGTTAATTACATTTACACACGTAATCATTTTGTGACATTGAATGGAACAGGTTGTCGGTATTATTAGCCGTGGCCGAGATAACATACGTATTATTATGTGCAATTATTTTTTCTTATGAAATATTGCTTTATTACCCAGCTTGTTATAGTGTATAATTCTGTTCAGATGTTTCAGATTGTGTTTTGTTTAACATAATATGCTCTTTTGCTGTCAAAGGAAGACTGTAAGGACTGTGGTCTAACAGGCAGAGAGCGGTCACGCGGTCAAGCGTTCAATAGGTCAGTTTTGCGTTCAAGCGTGCAGTTACTCACGAAGCCCGCTGTTGGATTCGCGGTACCTCTATTGTCACCTTGTTTTTTGACGATAGTTCTTCATTGGAAGACAAATGATTGATTTTGTGGTTATTATCAGCAACAAGATGGAAAAGGAAATACTGCGTGCGCCCATAAAATAGCAGCAGTGAACGCGCGAACGCGTGCGTTCTGTTGGACCGATGCTGTCAGAATACCTATGTATGGGTATATCTATGTAACGTAATACAACACAACGAACGCAAAACTGACCTCTTGAACGCGTGACCGCGTGACTGCTCTCTGTCTGATAGAAACCTCAGACGTAGTATCTGAGTCGGAAAAGACATCGCCTTACTAAGTATGAAATAAGGCGATAGGATAGATCAAAAGACTTTCAACTTCATAAGTGAGGATACTTCATAAGTAGTTCTGCGAAACCCAGATAACTCCCTAGTCGTCCCACTTCAGATCTTGCTGACAAGAAATCATTTGACGGATATCTGTTTTATGTGGCTCGAGACTAGAAGAAAAAACAATGATATCAATTTTGGTATACAATCAACTACAGCACATAGCATGCAGCCTTTATCTGCTCAAATCAGCAAAAGCTGTACGAACATTCTTGATCGCAATGTTTTCTCAGTGCAAAAATCTTTAGAATTCTAAAATAACCCACATAACAAGAACGTTGCTCCTAACTGTAGACCTAAGTACAAACTTGGGTGGTCTACACATAAAACAAGCTACATGAAAGTAAAAACCAATATGTTTCGAAGCTACGCCTATAGTTAGTTATTCAAGCCAGTTTTACGTAACAGCATGCAGGTTTACATGTGAAAGGTCGTAACTCCATACGTGGGCACGGCGAGTTTTCATTTTACTATTGTGTACCACTCAGCGCGCTCGTAACAAATTCTCGTGAATTTTACAGTATTATTTCTTTCTGTTTTCACTATACTGTGATGGAATTCGACGAGTATTTTTTTTTATTTGTTGCTGGAATTCATTAGTTGAGGGTTGAACGCGTTTGTTTATCTTGTTGTTTAATTAACATACTTTTATTTTAACGTAGGCTTCGGTTTTGCTCGCTTAAATATCGGTACTGTGAAGCCAAGGATGTTATTTATTTATTTAAGGATCACCAACGAAAAACATAACAAAATCTTACAGAAATATATAAATTAAAAAACATTATCATGTTATGCACATTCAATTATAGGTACCTAACCACAGCTTGTCACATTATTGGGTATACATGCTCTACATAAAAATTAATACATATTCAATTAAATTAAAATCAAAATAACATTGATGTTTTAAATTAATTAATTTAATTTATATTTAGGGGATCGTGGGAGGAGCGCGTGGCCAAAATGAAAATAGCTGCATGGATCGATCATCAAGGTTAAGCAACACTTGCCGAGGCTGGTCTGTGGATGGAAGGTTATCTATTATATACTTAGAACCCACAGAGGCTTCTACGTATATAATAGGAACCTAGGCGAGCACGTTAAGCCGTTGGTCTCGACTGTAATTTTTAGATGTATGAAAGTCGTATCGGTTATTCAGTAGCCAGAAAATCCAACATCAGTCTGCCCAAAGGGTGTTGTGAAAACGCAATAACTGGGTGGAGAAGGTGAAATAGGCAGACTCTCCAAGTAAAGTACTGGTAGTCAGTTGCAATAGGTCAGACTAGAAGCCGAACCTACTTATTGGGTTGGGCAAAGGCTAGAAAAATTGGTTGAAATAAAAGTTAGTATTGTATGAAAAAATAATAATAATGTTAATTCTAATGTAGCATAAAATATTTTGTCATAATTTACATTGGCATAACAAAATTCAGCATAATGATCATTACGCGTAGTATATTTAGGCATAAATGTTTTGCCATAATGTTTATTGCCATAAATACTGTTAGCATAATAATAATGGAGCATTAATTTTATAAAGCATAATGTTACAAACGCATAGTCATATTTACACATAATTGATATAACTCATATAAAAACAAAAATGATCGCGGATCCCCGCCAAACCTTAACCTAATCCAATAGACACCAATATTTATTATCCAAATTATAAAAAATACCTAGTACCTAATATTCAACATAAAATTATTGGCTACGTACACCCAATCACCCAATTATGAATTTTTATATTTATGGCTAATAGACGAATAAATAATATGACTTAAAAAAGCACCTCCAAATTATGCCAAAACAAATTAGACCAAATGACAGTTATGCTAACCTTGAATTATGCCAAAGTAAAAGTAAAACGAAAACGTTATGCCTAAGAATATTATGCCTTAAAATTTTATTCCCGTATGAAAACAGTAGAATAGGCAAATTATAATTATTTAACTACCTAACAAGTCCATAAAATATACAAATTATGATTTAAAAAGTTGTTTATTCTTGCCTTCATGCAAGCGCTACCTCGCGTGCACTTCGCTTTAGGTATAAATCAAGTACATACATAATTCAAACAACTTCCGGTTTTGTTATATCACCAGTCTTCGGCGTGGAGTTAATTAGCGATTTATTTTAATTTATTAATACTTTGCAAAAGTTAAATTAAATATACATGACGTTGAAATGAAAAGTAGGAGTTTTATTTTTAGTTGACTATGAACACGTTTTAGTGGCATTAAAAATGTTCCTAGTAAATTATTCAACCACAAGGTCTTATTCTTTATCCTCTCTTCTGTGATCCGTATTGCAGGCACTTTTTTTCAGTATGTAAAGTAGCTTAGGTTACTCAGTGAAAGTGTAACCTTCTAATCGATTATTTTTATTATATAGGTTCGTTCTTGACCACTATGTCTCCTGATGGTAAGCGATGATGTGGTCGACGGTGTAACACGCTTACCTAGAAGTAACCTATTCAGTCTCTATTTTTACCCGACTGCCGAAGGAGGGTAATGTGTTTATCAGTCTATGTATGTATGTATGTTTGTTCCTATGTGGCATTCTAGAGACCAAACGCGTTGGCCAAATATAACACATATATGTTTAAATGTACCTAATTCTAAAAAAAATAACTAAAAAGTTGTAAATATAAAAAATATTTAAAAATAACAAAAAGCCCTACTGCTTAAAAAGCGAACTAAAAAGACGTAAACAAGAAGAAAATCATGCTGTGCAGTCGGAGGATACATCTGGTTTCGGTCAGCCAGCTCGCGCATATGTATCCTCCGACTGCATAGCATGATTTTCTTCTTGTTTACGTCTTTTTAGTTCGCAAGCAGTCGGGTTTTTTGTTATTTTTTTTGTAGTCGGATCAATACTTTTAGAGATTTCCAAGTAAAATCAAATCATACAAAATGTTATAAGTCATGGGTGGTGATTCCCAAGCATCATGCCCAGCAGTGGACGTTTTTCAGCTGAAATGATGATGATGATGAATAAATGACATTCATACTATTTACCTTGACTTCAAGAAGACTTGACTTGAAGAAAAGATGGATGGACTGTGTGAGGAGTGATATGAAAGAAAAGGGAGTCAGTGATAGCATGACCAAGTGACAGTAAAGAAGAAGAAAAGGTGTCGTACCGACCCCAAGCAACATGGGACAAGGGAAAGAAGATGATAATGACATTGTCTTCAAAAGAAAGTTATTAAACATATATCTACCACACGTTAGCTATCAGAAATACCAAGAATTTGAGGCAAGCGTTCAATTATATCGAATCGGCAAAAGGCAATATTCACAACTGTTACCAATTTCCAGCAAACGATGTCGAAAGTGCTGATATTGTTCCTGGAAGTGCCTAAAACATAATTTTAGCATCACATTTCAAGTTTAGCGAGTAAATTGAATATTGTTTCAATGGTTTCAATAAATTCCGGTGCCTGCAAGCGTTCGGTTAATATTCATACCTCTGATTGGTTTGTTTGTTTGTTTTGTCTATTTTTATTATACGTCCGTTTGCAATGCTTTTGTTCGGAAAAACGGCTCGTGTTTACAAACCGTGTTTGTGCATTTCCCTCACGTACCTTTTGTTAAATATATGGGGCAGTTTTAATGAACCCGCCTGGGGGAAAACAAGTGGCTTTATTGAATTGGGTTTTAAAAACAATTCAGCTGTTTTTTGTGTACGAAATGAAGCTATTAATTTGCCAAACAGTTTATGTGGCAGTGGGGAGCCAAGTGCCATTTATAATTATTAGATTAATTTCATTATTTGGAGACTAACACCAGAATTTCTAAAACCCTTTTTTTTAAGTGGGTAAAGGCCATATAATTTTATTAAGCCTCAGCTACTCTGATGTTTGCGACAATTACCACTTACACCAATTAACAAAAATATTTTCCCGTATGATACGTTATTAAACGATTAAAACCAGATATAATTAGTTAAAAAATACCGGTAACACAACGTAATTAATATACGTAACTACCGCTATTAATAAAGTATCAATAACCGTTAATTAAAATTACCTAACGCCTAATTACTATGCCGAACAGCTTGATTGAATACTCGATTATGGAAGCTAACACCTTTGGAATCGGTTTATGCGATTACCTGTCAATGCACTGAAACGAAATCATGATTTTTCATTGATTTCGTAATCAGTTATTCACGCGTTAACCGGCTAACTGTTGGTCGACCACATAGAGCACGGCATCGACTAGAGATGCCATTACTAATATTCGTGACCGCGGAATTTGCGCTACGCACAAATAGGTTCGGCTATCTATACTTCTATACTTATCTATACTAATATTATAAAGAGGAAAGATTTTTTTGTTTGTTTGTTTATTTGTACCAAATAGGCTCCGAAACTACTGGACCGATAAAAAAAAAACTTTCACCAATAGAAAGCTACATTATTCCTGAGTGACATAGGCTATTTTTAATCTCGAAAACGGGTCCTGTAGGGTGGGCCACGGGAGCTAAGCCGCGGGGAACAGCTAGTACTTAATATTATAAAGAGGATAGATTTTTATGTTTGTATGTAACGAATAAACTTAAAAACTACTGGACCGATTTCAAAAATTCTTTCACCGTTGGGAAGTTACATTATCCCTGGGTGGCATAGGCTAGGCGTCCGCTAGTCTCTAATAATCGACTATCTAGCAATATTCAGAGTGGTCGCAAATTCACGATCCTTCAATATCTATTTAATAGGTAGCACTCACTGACACGCTTGGTCTGTATGTAAAGTTTTGACAATGTCGTCTCTAGCAGACAGATGTGATGCTAGGAAATTTTTTGCTCCACTACTTCTTCTCAACACCAAGAAGTCAGTTTGCGGGATAGTCTATTGTGATTTTTGGAGTTCAAAAAAAGTTGATTCTTAGCTTAATTTGAATAAATGACTTTAGATTTGATTTAGAGCGCCAGTGAGGCATGTCGATGGTCTGTGGTCGATCATAAAATAAACAAACTGCTGCGAAGCCAACAGTAATGTACTTATCTTTTATGGATGCTGCGTTTCTAAATCTACTGTTCGCACTTCTACGAATAGCTGAAAAAAGTTTTATCGAAGTGGCTCAACGGATAAGAAAGTTGACAGCTTTTTTATTTAGTTTTTAGAGGCACTCTTTGAATTTTTTTTTTTAATTGATAGTTTGTGTTGATCGTTTTGCATTCATCATCATCTTCACTACAGTTTGCTAAAATGGCTTACCTAGTGGGTTTAAATCTGAGTTCCCTAATAACCTCGGGATCCTTGGGAAGTCAAGAATGAATAAATTACTGACATGTCAGACAATGATCAAACGAGTCTACCATGAAAAATGTTTAGGTTTCGAAAATACGAAGTCTTGCTGCTTAATTATTATTCTGTGGCATCTTTGCTTGCTAGACGTAAAAATGTGATAAATTAAAGGCTGAATTACTAGAGTTTGGAAACCGTACTTAATCCCTAGTGCTTTTTGAATATACCCGTAAGACCAAACGGTATGTTTAACGAAACTTAAAACATAATGTCATACTTGAGTGTGCTTGAGTCCTCTATATTCGAAAAGAAGCCTTTGTCCTGTAGTGGGACAGTAAACCTGGTATTATTATTAAAAGTTACCCACTGTTAAAATAGAATATTCCAAATATTGCATTGTATAAACTTCGTATGTCCGTCAAATCAGAGTTCTTTGACCTTGGAGAATGTTAGGTGTTTCACTTCGCAGATAATAGCCGCATTACATAACAAAACACACTAGACACTTTTTACAGCTCGAACAAATACAATTACATAAGCCTTGAAAAAACGAGGCACTTTTCAATAGAGATAACAATTTGGTTAGGATTCAGTTACGTAGGTTTCATGATATTATCTAACTTTTCATATAACAGAGATTTCTGACTTAAATATTTGGATTTAAGGGCCTTCCACCGCTTTTATGTCGGAAACCCGTTATTTTCTAAAGCATACTCCTTAGTAACGGCTAGGTTAAAAAGTTTGAAAAAATTTATAGGTATTTATTGTGAAACATGGTTTTTTCGTGTAACAAATAGTTTTGCTTTAAAAAAATAGCATGATATTTTTTCGCTACTTTTGCATACTCGACGACTTGAATATTTAAAAATATGTTAACACAGAAAAAATTATGAATGCTGCATGTGGCACTAATATGGGTTATTCTTGTCAGTACCATGACGTGACAAAACGATCATGGTTCGTCTGTGAAAAAGGGACAAGTGTATACAAGTCATATACGTCTGTCCCTTACGCACATTCAAAATAATCTTGCTCTAAGAGGTTACGTTCTCCTTCTTGTGGACTCCAAAATAAGTTTATAAGATTGTAAGACTGAAACAGACTTATTATTTTAATACAAGAACCTGAGATTTCTAATAAATTAACATTAAAGTCACCACAAGTGATAATGGACTTATTCGAGTTACAAATCTTGTGTAACACTTCATCCATTACCTGGGTACTATTCTATACAAGCTGTTTCAACTGTCATGTCAGCTCAATAGACAGGGTATGGATTTGACAAATGCTCCCGAAATATCACGTGTTTAAATGTAACTGGTAATAATTTTTACGATAGGATCAATATGATAGAAGCGAAAATACCTATTGTGTTTGATATTGCGAGCACCGAATTGATGAACTTTTTTTAACAAATAGAAAATTGAATGGATTAAAACTTCGTTTGACGCTGCGTGTATTGATAGAGGTGCCAGCAGTCCGAACGTTATTGTTTTAATTTGAAAATTAAAAGGATTAGAAATGTCGCTTTTAAATTCTAAAATACCCTGTTCACTGAAATAAAGAAATAATAGAAAACATTTATTCGACACAGACACAACTCAACAGCAACAAAGTAAAAGAGAAGAACAGCAAAAAAGTTAATTCTAAAATTCGTATTAGTTAGCCAGCTCGCGAATATATATCCTCCGACTGCACAACATGATTTTCTTCTTGTTTACGTCTTTTTAGTTCGCTTTCTAAGCAGGCGGGTTTTTTGATTGCTAGAATTTTATTTTTTTATTTATTACTTTTTAGTTAACATATTTTTTCAAATTAGGTACATTTAAACATATAAGTGTTACATATTTTTGAAATCTCCTCTAAAAACCTTTCATTTTGATACCCAAATCGATGGGTGAAAATGAATATGGCGCACAAAATCCGCCATGTTCATTTTTTTAAAGCTACTTAGCTAAGAACACTTGGGCGGTCAAGACCTATCTAACGATGTATTAATTATAAAAATCTGCCAAGTAGTTTGAAAGATATGAGGTAATAAAGAATATTACATACAAACAAACATACATACAAACAAACATACATACAAACATACAAGCTACGCGCGAAAAACAACCCTTTCCTTGCAGCCGGGTAAAAAAATAATACACTCAGTGCGATTGTGGTCATACCGAAAGGGTCAAACTCAGAACTTTCACTTAAAACATTTAATATTAAAGTACGATAATAATTTAATATTATATTTAAAAAATCGTAGCACGGCCTACGCAGCTACGCCGTAGAAAAAAGTCGTAGCACAAGGTCCTTTTATCCTTTATATATATTTTTATTGTTACAGTTCGTTTACCTTCACAAGGGCACACGGGAACAATGCTACCTCGTAATGCAACATTCCACCATACTGGTTCAACAAATCAAAATATTAAAATGAGACAGCCATTTTTTTATTCCTGATTTTTTTGCTGAATATATTTATTTATTTAGACAGGTACAAAGGACGGTACAAAGGCGGATTACATACATATTTAAACATTAAATGGTCTCTACCAGATACACAGGTTTTTCCTACTTCATTTATACATAGAGAGCATACAATTATGAATCTATACTATATATATATAATATTATAAAAGTGAAGAGTTTGTTTGTTTGTTTGAACGCGCTAACCTCAGGCACTACTGGTTGGAATTGAGCAAATCTTTTTTTGTTGGTTAGTCCATTTATCGCGGCAAATTTTGCAGCAGAGCATACATATATGAAAAATGTTGCAAAAACGGGAAAAAATATTCCTTTTTGAGAGCTTCCGTTGCGTGAAAATTACGCAACATTCATGTATGTAGGGTAGGTAGGTAGCCAGTTGATGGGAGCGAAGCCGCGTAGGACAGCTAGTATAATCTAAGATTACTTAAACAACAAGTAAAACTTATCTCCCCAACCGAAATAAACTAACAAATTCTTAGAGTTCACGTTGAACTTCTATATTTAAACTCCGTTTAAAAACCGTTCGACGTGTGGAAAATTCTAGTCAGCGAGTCAGAAAACGGCACTTAATTTTCCAAATGACCCTTGCAGCGAAGGAGCAAGGCAGCTAGGTGCACCTACTTATCGCAAGTGGCCGGACACGAGACTACCGCATACCTGAGCTTGCCAATCCTGTATAGAACAGGAAAAAATCCCGCTATCCCTGCCTTATTTAGAGATACACTACACGCACTACCGCATTTTGCACAGCGTTACCATTTTATCTTGAAAGTCATGGTGAGCTTCAAATTCTCGTGCATTTAGTGGGGTTTATTTTTATGAACTTAAGCGAGAAGAGATTAGTTTTATTTATTTACCTAAATTAATTTTGTAGATAAGTGTGATGGAAGAAAGAAAAAAAAATGTTTTATTTGGACCCGCGCAAGAGGCACAAGAAAAAAAATATTCCAAGACCCAGTGCGGGTTGCCGGTTTCCTCACAAAGTTTTCCTTCACCGTTGTGAGAGCAGTGGTGATGATATCATTTACACAAAGTCGCCTGCCTGGGTTTAAACCTACGACCTACAACTTGTAAGTCGCGGACGATACCACTGGGCCACCACTGCTCTCAGTATGTGCAGCGATATTTCAAAACCGGCCAAGTGCGAGCCGGACTCGCGCACGTAGGGCTCCGTACCATTATTGCAAAAAATGGCAAAAAAATCACGTTTGTTGTATGGGAACCCGACTTAAATATTTATTTTATTCTGTTGATATAGCGGTAACAGAAATACAACATCTGTGAAAATTTCAACTGTCTAGCTATCACGGTTAATGAGAAACAGCCTGGTGACAGACGGAAATACAGACAGACAGACGGATCGTGGAGTCTTAGTAATAAGGTTCCGTTTTTACCCTTTACGGACCCTAAAAAAATTATGATATTTAGTGATAAATTTTAATACTGTTAAATGAATTAAGCTACTTAATTAACAAGCTCTTGAAGCTGAAATTTCTGAACAAGACCCGTTTATCACTATCAACCATCGATTTAATTTAAGTGGAACACATTACCCGCACCCACACACGCGTAAATCGGTTAACGTATCGTAATTTTAATAGTACCTTAAAGATTTTGCGTCATTAATGACTTCCAAATAACGGTAACTCCTAAAGAATAGGCCCAAAGGAGGTCTAAGTAATCAAGCTATACTTAAGACTATACAAATCATCCATCCATAAATTATACGTTCTAAACCTGCCTCAAGTCATTAATAAAGTCGTCGTGTCCATTGTAGTTATTGTAGGTAGATAGGTATAATGTTATGGCTGGAGGCAAATCAGTATTTTATTTCGCCGTCAGGTTTTATCTACCATGTGAAGAAAAATAGCCGACTTGCAGTGCGGCATTCCTCGGCAGGCAACCGCCGTAGTCTCAACCGGCCCACAGTAGCGATTTAGCGAACTGACGAACTCAGTTCGAAAGTAGACTCACGGTTGTGTGGACGCCCTCGCGTTGAACAAACGCGCACGCGCGCTCTCGGAATACGGTGGAATTCTAAATTCAAATCTGACATACCGAAGTTTTCAACTTTTTTATAGTTTAAAAATAGTGGCCAGTGCTGTGCTTTGAATTTGACTAATTGGATTTAAATCGGCCTGTACATCCGACACCCGAATTGGATACCGATTAGTGTATCGATACTCTGATATTGGATTGTTTATTGTGTAAGTACCTCATCCCTCATTATGTGCGTTAATTGCTTTAAATTACAGCGCTAAGTTTAATAACCGGTGTTTCAGATTTCCAAACAGATTGTAGGTAATTTTGCTCGAGGATATTTAGTTCGCACGCATCCGCAATTTACTCCCGTCCATCAATGTAGAAACTAAAATTGATTTAAGCAGAATTAATTCAGTTTTGTTCTACTATTTATTAGCCTTGCGTAAGTTAAACATAACTGCAACGCGTTTTCACCATTTCTGCAACTGTTCAGAACTTAAATGAGACCTGTAAAAAGTTGTTATTTAACCATTCTACTTTCAAAGCAATCGGTTAAATAATGTAGCAATTACGTTATCAGAATAAAATTAAAACTTAAATTATTCTGTGATCCATGAAATTCAGTTTTGATATATAAATTTGTGTTTGTGTACAACAGGATTATGTTTTCCTTACCTACTAGTAACATCCATATACGTACAGATATAAAGATAAACTAACTAACATATATAAAAGATAATATACGTACAGATATAAAGATAAACTAACGAACATATATAAAAGTTAAAAACTAAGTTAACTCAAAAAACTTAAAACTGCTGAATTCAAACTGAATGAAAGTAAATGCTTTTAAACAACTCGGTTTCTCGGATTTTGAGCTGCAAAGAATAGTAGAGGCAGAAAACTTTTCATGAAAATTGTTTTCAGACGCCAAACGTTCACTGTTTATTCCAAATGCCGACACTTACGTCTTCGTGATTTCATACTTATAAAAATATTTACAGAGCTCATGGAATGAAGAACAAAATCCGTCATATATTTTGTTGCTTCTACATTTTTTTTCTCAGATTCCATATACAAACTCAAGTCTTTCAATCGACACCCATCATCTTGTTTTTTATGGATAAGTATTTATAGCAGATGATTTCGCTCGTGAAGATTTATTCAAACGTGTCTAGACATTTTCACTCGCATACTATTGCTTGATTTGCATCGGAATCGAATATATTTGCGGAGTCGATTTCACGCCGAGACTCCGGATGCCAAACGGCCTAGATGCGGTTTCCATGCACAAGTGCGAAAACCTCAAATGACATGTGAAACAATATAATTTTAGCATTATTGATTCTGTACAAAATAGAATGGACAGTTTTGATATTAGCACATAAATTCTGACATAATATAGCTGAAATTTTGGCAAACGTTTTAGGCCGGCAAAATCTAAATTACTGACGTGCTGGCAACACGAAGAAAAAAAAAGTTGAAATGGACCTTAGCACAGCCATGGAACACCTACTTCAATTTTAGCAAAGCCATCATTTTATTGTTAATTTTATTTTATTCTCTCTTCTCTTTGTAATGAATAGTGTTGGCTTGTTGCAGGAGCGTTGACAGTTGTAAGGTTTAATAAGCGATTATATGTCAATGTCTTTAGTGTCCAATTCAAGTTACAGATCTCTTTGACCTATTAATCAAGCGGATCGTGGTTTTTGTTTCTTTTATGAGTCCAGAAAAGTATTCCGTGATAAAATTCCGTAAATGAGTTTCTAATATTTCGGGTTAAAGTTCAAACTCCTCAGAATTCTTCTGAATCTCATCAACTGCCATAAATTCTTCAAAAAATAATGTAGCTCAAAAAATATTTTCTAATTCTGCCGTCAGAATCAGTCATGCATATAGTCGTGGTATCATCCCACCCACTGTATCCAAACATCCGTTTGTTTTGTTGAACGTCGTGATCATCATTGAATAGGTTCACGTTCTTATCATGGATAAACTGTGGATATAATTAGTAATTCTTCAGCATTAGACTTAGAGCCACTGCAGGTCTCTGTCATTTATCCTATATCTGCCATCATTTTCTGTTTGTAAGCCATATTTGCGTCAGACTCAGTAAGTTTTGGATTTCAGTCAATTAACTACTTATTCCCTATTTATTTGCTTCATTTAAAACTCCAATAATATCATCAATAATAAGCCTTTCATCCTACTAAACATGCTTTGAAATTAGCAAAACCAAATAGTAAGTCAAATATTCATTGACAAAGGGACACCGTCACCCAAACACGAGTTCAATTGTGTACCCTAACCAACTATCGCTAAATGGAAACAGCAATCACAATTTGACCCGAAACCTGAAACAGAATTCCAACGAAGTTTACTATCTCTCAGATCCACGAGACAATTTGCATGCTCCTAAATTAAACGCTACTGTAATGAAACTGTCGACAGAGCTTCTCATTGTTTCCCTAATAATAGACTTTAATACACAATGCGTTAGGTAATAATTATAATAACAGAACATGATATTATCAAAATGTTAGCTTAAAGACATTAAGACGAAGATGTGTATGAAAATGTAAATTGTGAAGACAATGGGACATTCCTCTAGACATTGTATAAAAATGATAAAACTAGAAAACTCTGTCCTTGAGATTGTTTTCTGTATCTTTTATATCTTAGACATCCGCTTGAGTAAATAGAATTTCTAGTGAAGACAATGTCACTACCAATATTTTGGTGTCGAGACTTCCGGACAAACATGGAAGTTGCGATGTTGATTTTGTTGTTTTAAGTTTTGAAGTTTTTGAAGAAAGTGAATATGTGGAGTTTACAGCACTAATATTTAAAGTGACTGAGACGTTAAAGTTCTAGATGCATTTAAAAATAACTTTAACGCACTGTGTTTAGAACCTTCAAGTGTTTACGTACATAAAACATCGGCAATTAAAGATGTTTATAAAGAAGCATGACGTGATGCGATAGATAAAGATTTGTCCCAGATGCATCAACTCCTTAGGACTTATAAATTAATAAATATAATTAATGACTACTCCAAGCATAAAACCATGATTTTATACGGCAACACGTCTGACGGTGAGGACATGTTCAATTTAACACTACGATAATTGCGATTGAAATAATATCTGTTTCGTTGGTTTGTTTTGCATAATTTCGTTTGTTATCAATAAATATGTCTATCCTTTTTCCAACTATGTTGGGGTCCACTTCCAATCCAACCAGATGCAGCTAAGCACCAGTATTTGCATGGAGCGACTGCTTATCTGACCTCCACAACCCAGTAACTGGTTTACACGATACCCCTTGGCAAGACTCATCATCATCATCAGCCTACATCACATCACAGGCCTCTCCGTGAGACGGGTATCAACTAAACATATTGGCAAGACTGGTATCAACAAAAAATTGGATTTCTATATGTATTATTTATTTAGAGGGCTTTACACGGTCGTTTTAAAACATAAAATAAAATCATAATTATATAAAATATATAGTCATATTATCTTCTAGTCTTCCTACCTGAGCCATTGCTATTCAGGTGTTTTATTAATTAAATGCATTTTATACCATGAACGAATGCCTGCCAACAGAATTAATTTTTGCAGCTAATTCTGTTGCATCAATTTACTTGTAATGGCATTTTCAAGCATGATTTGACGATTTTACGCAATATCGCTTCGGGCGCATTATAGTTAGATTATTACTTTGTGGTAAAAAATATATTAAGTTAGAAAGGTTTTGCTTAAGGGTCATCTAATATGACCACTTTGACCAGAATTGCATCATCATTTTCCGGACCTCTTTTTGTTGGACTTGGAGTCGGCTCAACACTTTTTCTTCTTCCATTCTCCCCAGCAATATCCTAATTATTATCCTACGCTATAGCTATATTAGCTATTTTATTATTGTTAGCTATATTACCAGTATAGAGGTAGATAAACGCCTAAGTACTAAGCAAATAAAACATTATGTAAAGGATAACAGTTATGTCAAATTGCATATTTATAAATCCCTGCATATTCTTTGCATTATTTACGCCCATATTCAAATTAATTTGTTATAACATTAATTGACTTTGTAACGAGAACGATAAACTTGTTTATAATCACACACATATTAATTATCTATTCTTCTGACAATCACTTCTGTGCACGAAGTTACCATGTAA
The DNA here is from genome assembly GCA_945859665.1 of Anorthoa munda. Taxonomy (NCBI): domain Eukaryota; kingdom Metazoa; phylum Arthropoda; class Insecta; order Lepidoptera; family Noctuidae; genus Anorthoa; species Anorthoa munda. Next base: position 14,805,296 of record OX243910.1, read on the forward strand.
ATTATTCTGACCTGCATAATCCATTGATTGAGATGTATTATGCACTAGCTGCCACTCTTGGCTCCGCCCGCTTGAATGTCGAAATTATCCTAAAGGAATCTACTACCTTGATTAAAAAATAGCATATTTTATAATATTAATTCATGTTATAAACTATGTATTTGCCAAATTTTATTCATCAAAGAGTAAACATCCATACTCATAAACTTTCACATTTATATTATACTAGCTTTTGACAGCGGATTCACCCGCGTGAAGGTCGAAAATTATCCCAAGGGAACATATTCCCGGGATAAAAAGTATCCTACGTGCTATTCCAGACTATAATCTATCTCTGTGCCAAATTTCATTCAGATCCATCCAGCCGTTTGAGCGTGAAGAAGTAACAAACATACACACTCACAGACTTTCGCCTTTATAATATTAGTGTGATGTGATTAAAAAAATAGTGTGATATGGAATGGGATTTACATTAAATGTACTACCTACTTCAAAATTATGTTATAAGGATTATGAGATAATTTTCTCTAAGGCTGTTTTCTACAGTTTCGATTACACTAACTAACGTTCATACTGGCATCCAACACACCTACCTTATAACTGTTCTGCCAACACAGATGGCTTCACAGAAACATAAACATATCTTCACAGAGCACCTGACGTAGGCATAATGAGTGCCAACTAATCTGCTGTCCTACATTTTAATAAACGAGTCGTTAAAGTTACCGTTCCCATATAATAGCTGTCCGTTGTATTATTGTTCGTGACTTTTGAGCCAACTCAGCTCGATCGTGAAGTAATTGTTTTACGTTCTTATCTGAATGTAGGCTTGTGCTGATTTCAGATTACACGGATATTTTAATTGAATCTGATTCAATTACCATGTTCAATTAATAAAATTATCTAAGCATCTGCAATTAATTTTATATATGCGATACCATTGCAACAGATGTACGCTTACTTTTCCTGAGTATTTAATTAAAGGAAAACCTAATTTTTTCAAGCATTGCCAACTGAACAATACGTCCACGTCAAACTTCGAACACGCCATCCGTGATACCTAAAACATTTTATTCAATTAAAACCTGACGAAAGTAAGGAATGTGAAAATAAATTGAATTAAAACATTTTGTTGTAAGTACATAAACATCCGCCAGACTAATTGGTTTGTCAATTATCTGTGCGAGGTTCTGAGGAGCCAAGTTCAGCGGTATGCTAGGAGGAGTTTCCAATTAAGTTATGCGGAACGCCGCCGCCGTGAACAAGCGATATATCATGAAAACTGGAAGATTGTACATTCTACCGTTCATAGCACGAATATCGTTTTCTTTGACGTGTTAATAGATAAAGCTGGTTGCATGAGTGTTTGCGGTTTTGTTTGGTTTGACTGTCAATATCGGGCAAGTAATTTTTGCGGAAGTTTGATTTTACTAGCAATTGTTTTGGGTACCTACTGAGTGAGTTACATGTTCGTATACGTAGTTATTTTTATAGTAAAGTTAGTATATTGACCATGGGCTACCTGTTTAGTTCCCTTTAGGTTTTTAAAAAAATCGAGCCTTTTTATCAATTGTAAAACATTTCTTAGTGAAACGACTTCGGTACTATATTTTTTTTCTATACAGTTACTTTATCAAGCTTACTATTGGAAGTTATACCAACGTAATATTTAAATATTGTATTCTTGTCTTGAAAATGAATTGCCACTGACGTCCATTCACCAAACACCCAAAGGAACAAATTGTTTGACCTATTCTCCTCGCTTTTGTTGCATGACACCACTATTGACATACAATTTTACTTGCATACTGACAATGCCTTATCAGCTTCTTTCAGTCTATTATCGACACTATAGTTTCAACAATAGAAGTCATAATGCATGTTTTCTTAGCTCTCCGGAATCGTGCACAGTTTCGACTGTTGGTATAATACAAAGCTTTTTGTACCAACATTACAACTGTTGTGTTATGTTAAGAGCGTTACATTTAGCGTTCATTAACTTCCCATGTGGCTGCAACTATGATGTCATACAGAATATTCGGTTCGGTGTTGTTAATACAAGATAAGTGGATATCATCATCATGAGGCTTACCCTGGCTATTTCAGCTTCTTAATTCTTTAAGACTCATTTGCACGAATAACTTAACTCAGTTCGTTGCTAACACGAGGTTAAATTGACAATATTGTATGACAAACTGGCAATTTAACCTTGTGTTATTGGGCCTAAGTGGCATTAAGGTTTATTTTCGTACACCGATAATAAAAAGGTCCATCATTCAATGAGAATGATGAGGACGTTTCTACTATGCATGTGTTTCATATTATGCTTCAGCTTAAAAAGAGTACGCATATTAAAATTAAATTTTCGCTTAACTGCTGCTCTTTACAGACTTCTCATTGAGTAGGCTTCAACTGTCTGTGATTTCGACATCTGCTACAGTTTGACGCTACGTATGTGTTCTTATAACCAAAGTTTGATTTACCTACATCTAATATCAGCAACACTGTAGCTTTACTAAAGTCTTCATCATCATCATCAGCATTTTAATGTCCCCACTGCTGGGACACAGGCTTCCCTAAGAGAGAGAAGGGGTTTACTAACATAAAATTAAATAATACTAAAAGTTTATTAAACGGCGAATAGACAGGAAATAATTGATTATTCTGATACTTGTATCGTTATGTGAAACTTGAGAGGATAAAGGAATGACACAGGATTAGATGGCCACAGTGTAGACTCAGATGTTTTTTTGTAAGCAAGAACTTAAGAATGAAAGTTATCTTTATCTGACACACCAACCAGATAATACTAAAGAAGAATTCATGATTAGTAGATAGTGTTTCCTGCAAATTCTTAAAATATATTAATTTTACAGTGATTTTTACTTGTGCATAAAGTTTTAGTACAAATGACCATTGAATCACTTATATGCGATATTCCATATCGATGGATTCCGTTAGTAATAAATTTTATCATAAAAAATGTGACTCCTATTATTTTCCGATATACTCGAGCTACGCTAAGATCAATATTCTCGAGAACAATGAGAGTGAGTCAGATATTTAAAAAACAAGTCACTGACCTCTTCTAATGAACTTGGAAATGTAAGCAGCAATTTCTGAACTCATGCTCATATTTTACAAATCTTAATTTCTCTACTTTAAACTCTTAATATCATGTTTACCCGTTCAAAAATATGTTATTGAAAAATTAGTTATGAGTATATTTTTATTTACATTAATAGAAAAATTACACTGGTATAAATATTTTATAAAACATAATTAACTATGACTGCTTTTGCATAATTAATTATTTGTTTATTTATATATATTTTATTGTACACCATGATAAAAATAATTCAAAAAGACATCTTAAAACAAAAACAAACATACAACGGGCGGCCTTATGCGTGATTTGTTCCGGTTACGTGATCTCTTCCAGGCAACCTAGAATGGAAAGAGACGGTCTGGAAACAATATGGCGTTGCATAATGTACTGTACATATCATCATAATCATCATCATTTCAGCCGAAAGACGTCCACAGCTGGACATAGGCCTGCCCCCCGAGCGTCGCATTAATAAAATATACATATACATACATTTCAGTAAATCAATAACTACTAAGCCTAATAATCAACTAGAGGAATTTATTTTCAGGCTTATTTAGTAGTTTCATCGCATCGCATTTTGGAATAGATAAGACTATAATAATAGTTTACTACAACTACAATTACCTATAGGTACTATCTAAGTTTTTTTATAATGTTCAGATGTTTTTTAGGGAACGTGTTTGAAATTCAGCAACCCAATGTTTAAGTTCAACCCAGACCTAGTTTATATGACGTGTTTGTTTATTTGAAAACCTGATGTAGGTTAACATTCTGGTGTATGTGTTACAATATTGATACAATCCTTTCTACATTTAAATCAGTTTGCTTTTAGAAAAAAATGTAAGATTGGTTCGAACTTATTTTTCCTACAATATATTAAATTCCAATTTAACTGTTATAAATTATTCGTAACTGAAAAATAAATATTTTACATACATAAATTCACACCTTTTTTCCATATTTTACAAAAATAAATATAAATACATATTTTACATTCCCTCATAATTTCTAGCACCGACAAACCACCATCCGCCAACCGTCATCGCCGCCATCTTGCGCCGACAGCCCATTGTATGTGTTTTTAGTTTTAAGTTACCTTTATAAATGTAACTTATGGTGTACAATCAAGTATATAATAAATAAATAAACCATATTATTAGCTATATCTTTCAAGCCGTGATCTAAAGTGCAATCACTGTGAAATCACGAAACAAGTCGTAAATATACAACTAAGCATTACTATTAATTCTGTTTAATTTCAGATTTACTGTTCTTTAAACTAACATAAAATTTTATATCGTGCCGATAATTGTATATTTAACCCAAATGATGTGGCTGTAGCAACGATTACAGCCAATCAGTTTCAGTCAATTAATCAGACTAGCATAAGCACTTCATTTTTAGAGCTCGATGAACTAGGAAAAGTAGGCCGTGGTATAAAAACAGAAAATATTTTTAAACGTCTTGAAGAATGTTTCATCGTGTTCTTTTAACGTCCTACTCATTTCTGACTTTCTAGTATTAATCTTCAATCATGGTACTTTTACAATTGCATTTCGCAAAATATGTCCATTCTTCTAAAATCTTGATTTATTTAAGAAGCAGGAAACCAAAATTTAAAATTTTTTACTCACAATATATTTTTTTTATTCTAATCATAATAGAATCTGGTTTATCAAAATAAAAGTCGTAATATAAAAGTATAATATTTATAATTTTATTTATGTAAAGGAATATAACAAAAACATTCAATCATTCATCAAGAATTAGATCGCTTTCAAACTTGTTTTTATTCTGCATTTAAAAACAAACGGCCTACTATTCCAATCCAACGTTTACAATAAGACAGAGAAGACTCATGCAGCTGACCATCTCACGCGTCACCACTTTCTAAGAAGAATTGCTAAATCTGTTGGCACCTGTACAAGATTTGCAGTTATAGTGCTTCCATGTTAGAAACCTGTGGAATATAGAATCCACTAAAATATTTCACAAGTGGCAATAAGTTATCAATATAGAGTACCGAATGATAGCGAGCTGTGAAGATTGATTTCAACCGCAAGGATAGTAGGTTTCAGCCAATTTGAATTAGTAGTGTGTCCTATACCATCTTAAAATGAATGAATAATTTATTGCAAATATCATAACCCCACAATACATACATAAGTCTCATAAAAAATAATAAAAATAAAATCATATACAATTGGAGTTTAGAGAAAATGCATCATTAGTTTGGTATATAAAATCAAAAAATAAATTTTGTCATCTGCCTTAGCTTTCATGATCATCGCCAAACTAGCACGTAGTGTTTCACCATAATTTAAATCACAAGTCAAGTTGCTTAGAATGACAGACACGTAATCCCTATAGTATTTTTAGACATTACATAACACCTTATCTGAAATCTAATCAAGTTGCAATAGACAATCTGCATTCACAATGCAGTTCTCAATCATTTAGCAAGTGTAACCGACTCCGTAACGTGGCATGGCTTTCAATGGATAATGTTCTTTGGGTCGTTTTCGCTTCATTATGCGATGGAAACTATCTGGGCGTTCACTTGTCAAGTCTACTTTGACACCGTTAAGGCATTAATGCCAGGAAGTGTTAAAAGTAACAAGTTGTTGATGATAGCGGTATTTCGTGTAATATATTAGCATAGCATTAAAGGAAATGGGCACAAAAATTGCTGCAATGTTTTTGAGATACAGTAATTTGAAATGGATAAATTTTCAGTTTTGACCAATACAGTAGCCTTACTCAGAACCTTAACAAACAATCCCCTCCGTTTGCCCAACTTCTATCTTTTGGGTCAGTTTTGTCCAGTTCTACAGGGCCACATATAAAAACTTCTTTCGATGACCTTATTAAGTCTAAAAAATGTATTCAAAACCTGCCTTGCGAGGGGCCTCTAGTATGTGTGTCCATGCATATCAAACCTGTTGCTGTTACTTCATAACACTTAATAATCTTTAAAACTAAATATCATGTTTCAATTATATTAATGACTTACTTGGACAATATCCCCAGGCGCTTATTTGTCGAGCCTTCATGAGAAAATTTATTATTCGTCCGTTTCACCTTTAATCCTACCGACTATAAGGCCTCTGGCTGTTTTTTAGTTCTACGATATCCATTACATTGTTTTTGTATCTTTAATCGGTTTATAATGAATATTTAATGCTATAGTATTTCATGTCTGACTAAAAATTACGAGGAACTCAAAACGAATGGTATTTCCTTTTTTATGTAATTTGGTCTCAATTTTGGCAAAAGATTATTGTTATTTTAGTGATTTCTCTTTTTTGTAGCTTCCGCGCATGAGGGCCATAAGGAGGTTTGTAGCTCTTGAGTTTGACTTTGTTTCTAAAGATTTTGTCTTATTACAGGTTGCTAGAAGCAGTAAGCCTTCTAGAATATAGAAAGAAAGAATTATTTATTGCCAACACGGTAAAATGTTATTCACAGACAAAGATTAGCACAGCCTTGTGACTAAAAAACATATATTTTCAGTGTGACAAAAGGAGCGGGCTTAGCAAAATTGTTGAGCAGGGTACAACAAAGCCACAAAGCTGGTTAACGATGATTAACAGTCCGCACACTTATATACTAAGTTCACACTGCTTTACCGGTTCGGTAAAGTTGCTGTTATCTTGAAACTTCCAACTCAAGTTATTACGACAAAACCCTAAGCTACAAACGTAATATCCATCCGAAGCACGTATTCTAAACCAACCATAACAATTCCACCAATATTACCAGTTGCAAAACCGTTTCGCTCCTAACTTGCGGCGATCCGGTAAACCGCGTGTCCAATGGAGCTGTCCGGCGATTTGTCGTGCATCGCTTAACAATAAGCACACGTAAGTCGCACTGTCGCAGTACTTAGCGAAGGAGATACTTCGATTTCACGTCGTGAACGGGTAATGGGTCTTATCCTTTAGTTAGTGTGTGCGGTCGAGTGCACTGTTTCTATGATACTAGTTGCAATATTAGGATTAGGTGCTTCATCGTTAACGTTAGCAGTTTGCTCTTCTACTGTAATATAGAGATATTTATATACGTATTTTAGGTTCATGGTCGACTGTTCAAAATCTTTATTTATAATGTATCCTTTGCTAATTTTGTTGCTTCGCTTGTAGCGGATACTTAAAAATATCGGTTAGTATTCATTTATAAAAGAAACTTCGACACTTTCCGAGGTTATATTACCTCATTAAAACATTCTAACTTTAAAGATAAAACATTAAACTATGCTAATAAGAGGAAGTTGTTCATTATATTCTAACAATATTTCAACAAATTATTTTAGTATTTTTTAATGATAGCATGTTTGTTACTGTTTGTTCCTAAAAATGGCTCCTGTTTTTATTACTAGGGTACTCATAATCATTCGTTTGCAGATAATTCAATTTATTTGGGGTTGGCGCAATATGTATTTCATCCATAATAACTATTTACAATATACATATTATTATTATACATATTTTTTACGAGATAATATAACCTATTTACACTATATTTAGTACCATTTCTGTATTTTTCTCGGGGTTTTATTTGCCCTCGCACCAGCTTGTCTTTCGACAAAGGCCTCTTCCAAGACTTGAATCTGTCCCTTGTTACCCGGAACCATTCTTGACCTGCTACTTGCCTGTAATCGTCGCTTTACCTGTCTTCCCCTTCTTCTATTACTTCCTCTCGCATCCCATTCCCTTATTGTTTTTATCCACTTTTCTTTCTATCTCTCAGCATATGTCCTGAAAAAAAAACTAAGTGGCGTTGGGCCACTTAAATTTTTTCCATACTATTTGGCCTTATTTGAATTTTGTTTTTCCTTTATTCCATACTTCTCCTTAAATCATCATCTCAATAGTCGGCCCCTTTCTAGATGTACTTTTGGCGTACGTAAAAAAAGCTTGCATATTTATCTAGCTGTCTATCATATATAGCATCTTTCACACAACCCATTAATAGTTACATTCACCTTATTGTATATATCATTGTACAACTTAATTTACCTACTAAAATTATTTAACAGCTCTGGGTAAAAGTTAACAATAGATACTAAACTAAATGGTTTCAAGTTTTAGCCGTCGTAGGTCAAAAGGTCAAGCAAGGCGTTCATAAAAATGTGAATGAACCAAGAGGCGGCGCGGACGCAGCGTGCGAAAGAGATCATTCGTCCGATTACGACCAAGGCCAGATTATCTCTTTTTATAAACAGCCACGCCTGGCTTATGTGTTTTGATGTGTTTACATGAGTATTATGTGTTTTTTACCCGGCCAATTGTTTTTGATTAAGGTTATTTAATGATGGGTTAAATCTTCCCGTCCTCGGGTATTCTCTTATTTATTTATTTTTTTGCTGTTAAGGTGTTGATTTGATAATCTTATCTTCAATATTCTTTCTTGTGTTGACGCATATAAATCTTGATGATGTTCAGTCATCTTTCATAATTTTTGGCTCAACCTGAGGATAAAAGTTCAAAATTAATTCAGATATTTAATGCTGTAAAAGGTGGTAGGTATTGAGAACAGACTAGCAGCCGACAAAACGGCCATTTTTTGCATCAAATGCCAGCAAAAAGAAACAATGGGGTTAACCAGTTGGATAAAAGAGCAGTCCTATTTATTATGATACTTATATTGTAGTACAGAATTTGAGGAAAAGATTCAGTTATTGAAAGCACCAAATATTTTTTACACTTTTTTTTTCCTTTACTGGAAATTGAATCATTTTAAAGCAGAAGTCAAGATGGCAACAAAAATAACATAGTCGTAATACCCAAATACAGATGCTTACTACTTAGTATTAAAGTTTGTCCCACATATAATATTATGAAAAGTAAATAATGTCATCAAGCGTAAACGGAAATATGAGTAAGAACTTACGGAGTAACGGCCTCCATCTGTTAAGGAATGAGAGGAGTTGTAGAGCACATTCACTCCTTTCCCGGTCTGCCTGGTTTACTGCAGCCAGTGAGTGCAACATCGCCTTTTATTATTGAGTGTAAGATTAGATAAATATTTCTACAAGCTGACTGCCACATTTGTAATATCTTAAAGAGCGTGGTAGAATAGCCTAGTAATTACATTAGTATATATAGTATTTAATAAGTGGTGTCGTGTCATCATGGGTCATCATCACCAGTTCAGCCACAAGTCGTTTACCGCTGTACATAGGCCTCTCCCAAGCGCCATTAGATCGACCGGTCCTGTGGTTCATGCATCCAGCGGACTCTACCTCACCTCACCTTGTCATCCTATCTTGTGGGAGGCGAAATCTAATAGTTCAACTAAGATAAATACCATTATAAGGGCGAAAGGATTGTGTGTGTGTTTTTTTTTGTATGTTTGTTACTTCTGCGCGCTCAAATGGCTGGACGGATCTGGATGAAATATGGCACAAAGATAGATTATAGTCAGGCATAGCACATAGGATACTTTTCATTCCGATATAATGTTCCCTTGGAATAAGAAAACCCTATTCACGCGGGTAAACCCGCTGGCAGAAGCTAGTAATTTGTATGATGATAATGCAAACTTTTTACATTTAGACCTACATTTTTGAGGGCTTTCTAATTTATCATAAATACGAGCGCAGTATTAAGTTTTGTAACAAATTGAGGTCACCAAGATTAACTTGCCATTATTCAAAAGTCTCGCTATAAAAACGACTAAACATGGCGACTTTCCTATAACTTAACAGTTCATTTAAAAAGCGACGAGTGTGTCCATGAAAGCGGAAAGGTCTGCTATTTGCGAGTGGGTGTTGAACGTGAGGTTATCGCGATGTCGGACGTGACAGTATGCGTTTGCGCAGGAATTGTTATTGCTTACTTAGCTGCTATTCCCGGGAGAGCAATGCTATTCAGGTAAACAGGTCAGTGTATTGTTTACAAAGTATATTATATTATGATTTGGACCTACAGTACGCGGCCATTGATACTACTATGTTTTATAAAAAGTTAGGTGTGGTGTCTAAACGGACTCGTTATATCCTGCCCTGTATCCCAAAACATGCACCATAAATAATGACCTCGGCGCTCCAACCGATGTTGCCACGGAGGTTGCGAAATTTTGTGCAAAGGAATATATACCTACTGTCATGCTATTTACATGAAGAAGAAGAAGTACAGCTTCGTACAACGTCGTCATCTCTTTCTATAGGTCGATGTGCTTCGTATTGAATTATTGTACTTATGACAAAGTTTTAAATTCAAGTTTGAAAGTTTTACTTTCAATCTTACGCCCTTTTCACAAACGTGCAGCGTTTAAACGGTTACAAAATGTAAACGTTTCATACACATACGGTTTCTCCTACATTAGGGTAATGAACCGCCTCGGAACCATTTGTAAGGAAACCTGTAAGTATACGTGTGGAAAGGCACTTAGTTTGAACAGCTACGTAAAGAGAATATGTATGTATTTGATTCTTAGAATGTTGACGTACATTATTAGGTGTGTACAAATACGAAGTTACGAAATTGTTTTACATTTCGCATACCACACACGAATTTTAAGGTGTTCCCAAACGTGATTAAGAGCCGGTTTCGAGTTTTCGACATACTCTGGTTATTAAATGTAAAATTAAAATATTGCCTCTTAATATATAACTTATTTGGAACAGCAGCAAATAAGTTTTGTACTTTAAATTAAATTAGGTAGCGAAACTTTGCAGTCGTAATGGACAATTAAACAAAAACTCATAATTTAAAGTTGGTTAAATTTATAAATATTTTTTTGCATCATGTCTGCAGGGTTTCACTTATTAATCGAATTTGACCCTGCATCATCCCTGTATGCAAACATATTCAAATTCAAAATCATATTGTACGATCCATTCCTACTCTACGACATTTTGTAATGTTCTTATAGTCAGTGAGTAAGTTCGATGACCAGATCAAACGTGACTTCGTTTCGATCACCGTCTCGTAGGTACCAATTACCTACAATCTTGAGTTATCGTTAATAACACGGTACCATCCAATCACGACAATTCTGGAGCTAAACTTTATTTGAAAATCGCGGCACGCAATGGTATCATTAACTGTATCTTCGTCGAGGAATAACTTGGATATGGGAAACTTAAAGAAAAATTACCAACACAAATCTTCCTGACAGGCAGTTTAAAGTACTAAATACACTACACGGTATTCAGGGCCCTAATCTCTAATTTACGGTGGTGTTATAGCTGTTAGGGAGTTAGGGTCCCCAAAATATCGAACTTATCGATTCGGAATGGTGAAATGACACGGTATTCAGCGCCCTGAATGCCGTGTAGTGTAATAAGCCCTTAAGTTAAGAACATATTAGAAGAGCAACGCTGGTGATGGCGAATTTCAAATATTTTAAACGCAAACAGATTATAGGTGTAGCCGAGTTCTAGAATTAAACTCACACTGCATGGTGGATTTTATTATCATAAATCGTTATTCGCGCTTCTTATTAAAACATTTTTGCTGACATTTAATTGTTTCTGTTAAGAATTATTTGGTAACATACATACTGCCAAAAGTGCACGTTGTATTGCATTTGGAGCTGTGTGTGTGTGTTGTATGTGTTTGTTGTGTGTGTATGTGTTATTGTGTTGTTTTGTGTGTGTGTGTGTTGTGTGTGTGGTGTGTGTGTGTGTGTATGTGTTTGTGTTGTGTGGATGTGGTGTGTGTGTGTGTGATGTTGTGTGTGTGTGTTGTGTGTGTGGTGTTGTGTGTGTGTGTGTGTGTGTGTTATGTGTGTTTGTTGTGTGTGTGTGTGTGAGCATCCATAGGCTGTAGCCGAACATCAGCCATAGATGATAAAACCAAGTGTTTCCACCTGACATAATGGCGAGCTAAAACTGTTATAGAAATACGTAAATTGCATTATGTATATTGCTACTGTCTTACCAGTATAGTCGCGCCCTTAAATATGTAGTGGTCTTGGGAAATGGACTACAGTGTTCTTGATCTTTAGGAGTAACAGACGTAATAAGTTACTGATAATTATTCAAAGCTTCATTGTTTAAAAGTTTAATTAATATGGGTAGCTTAATTTAGGAACTGTGTGCCAACAATGCTTGAACTTTATGTATACAATCAGATATGATCGAAGTCATCCGACAAAGTTTTCGATGTATTTCCTACTAGTTCATTAAATTTAGTAGTAGTAGTTGGAGCAATTACCGTACTTTTAAGGAACATTCGCATTCTTATCTCTCCAAATAACAAGTTTTTGACATTGCTTGTCACCAATATAAGATTTCGAATAGACTTTGAACGTTGCCGTTGTTTAAGTTCGTGAATTAACCTTCTGATGAATAAAAAGCAAGAAATATTTCCTAGCGGTTGACTAAAATTTAGGTACAATATCTAAATTATAATATTTTTAGGAATTGAAATAAAATAACGATCCGAAGTTGACAAAAGTAATCTAATCAAATTAATAAAACACAAACATAAAATGAAATTTATCAAACGAATTTAGTATTAAAGTTTCACAAACATCAAGAGAATAGAATCAAGGGGAATTTAGCTAAGTGCGCGCCGCCGGATGCGGGAATGAGCTCTTGGCCACGGTACGCGTTGGCTTATATAGGCTCGATCACATGCTCCGGGCTTTCTGGAGGGGTGTAGGTTGGAGACGCAGCTAACACGGCCTCTCCTGACGTGCCGGCGTCCTCGCAGGCCTCGGCAACCACCGGAGCGTCTTCAGCGGGAGCAACCTCCGACTCGGCATTACTGGGTGTCGCCGACGAGGTGCTCGGCTGTTCGTCTACTTCATTCTCCTCATCATCAGAACCTGCACATCATAAACCAATAGTGAGCATCTAAATGTTAGATGTGACAGAAGACAACTTTTTTTTTTAATTCATGAGTTATTTCCTGGATGAAAGAGATTATTCGATCAAATGCTTATGAGACGTGAATTGCTTCTTAATACTAAAATTCCACCCTGACAACGACTACCCAGCAGCTGCACGAAACACATAGCCATACGAACTCAAAACCTCATAAAGGTCAACAATGAGCTCACTTGCCATAATACCAACCAACACCTTATGCAGCTGCACCGGGCTTACATGGTATAAATGGCAAATCTTGTCCTCAGGATTTACACAGTACTTCGCCAGTCACGCCCCGAATGTCGAGATGGACACGGGTACTCTTTCTGGGTCACGACTGATACCCATTGGTAGGAGCTAAGCTTGTCCTCAGGATTTACTCAGTACTTCGCCAGTCACGCCCCGAATGTCGAAATGGACACGGGTACTCTTTCTGGGTCACGACTGATACCCATTAGTAGGAGCAAAGCTAAAGGCGTAGGTTAATTAAAGTGCAGCTAACATGAGAACCCGCTATTTAAGTGGTTCACGTCTCAGAAACAAAAAAAAGATCTTACACTCAAGCAAAGTTCTTGAAACGTAATCTTAGATCAATAATTAACAATAACAACAGCTCGGTTCATAAATTTAACAAAAGTTTAACACTTGTGAGGTTTGTTTAGTTAATTAGTTATGAATTTATGAACAGCGTACTCAAGTTCACTGTGACACTTAGCCGCATAGCGATAAGTGCCTTGCGCTCATGCGTTATCGTATTACGCTTTAAGCTGTGTCTCAAACTTAACAATTCAATCAGTGAATATTTATGTCAACTTAAATGAATGTCAACAAAGAGGCTGTACGTACCTACGACAAAAGTGGATGAAATGATTAACACAATGAACAGTTCTCATTTAGAACACTAAAACCTACATTCGAAGAATGCAGCACAGAATGTATTTGGCGGCAGCTTGTGAAGTTTTGCCATATGCCACCAACTGGAGCTCGTACCGACCATTTGGTAGGACTGTAATACGATACGGTCCCCGCCTATCACTGTCTAGATTTTTCCTGTTCGATACCCCAAACAAACTTAACGTCTTTACGTTTTAGGGCAGCAAAATTTGTTGTCAGTCAAAGTGGCATACTGTGGGTATATCGTCTAAAATACCCGGTAAGGCTGAGTAATTGACGCACTTGTTTAATTGTCTTCGGCGTCGGCGATTTAGTTAAGGCTTCTATTTTATGAGTGCTCGGCCTAACCTGACCATTGCTTATGGTTCTCCCAATGTACACCACACAGCACTGCGAGTCGTCACGGTTTGCCGTATCACCCTTAATTTTAGGACAAAAAATTACATTGGATTTATTGCGCGACTCCGGTAGCCGTTTAGCTAAACACCCCAGCCCGTATGCCCCAGTTTATTTACAAAAGTTATAGTTAAAGTTTTTCATGTTCGGAGAATTTGAATTGAAATCAGTGTTCTGACTATCGCTTATGGTTTTAGAATTTGAACTGCTATTTCTATTTTTAGATCGTTTGAGACATGCGTTGCTTTGGTATGGCCGTGAGCGCCGCACGAAAAACACTTCAGTTTTTTTAACAGACTCTGTAGCACTTATACGGCTGCTACGGTAACCGTTATCGCGACAACGAGTAGTTCGATTAGACTGAGAATTGGCATCAACATTTTGTTGTTCATATATGCGGTGGTTTTACTTGGCATGATATAAATTAATAAAAAATCCACAATGGTTTCGGTATTTAGTTTTCATGCACGATTCTGGGGGTCCTTAATACCGCGCACAATGATTGCACACAGAAGGTCATTACTAAAGGTCCTTTAACAATACGCAAATGCAACAAGGATTTGCGCGCGTATGCCGCATATGTGGAATATTTATCTGATTCAGTGCACATAACGTCATACAGGATATTAGCGACATCGACAAGTCGTGGACAAAGTGATTTTAATTGTGATTTAAATGTAGACCAAGTAAGATCCATTTCGGTCCAATCGCGTAACCAAGAGTAATATTCACCCTTCAGACACAAACCGATAAGGGCCAGACATGTTTTGTCGTCCCACCTATTTTGTTTCTGCACGGTCAACTTCATCACACCGTGCTATGACGTCATGAACATTAGGGTCGAAGTCAGAGATAATAATGGTTTGATCTCACCGGGTTTAAGCTCCTTAGCGCATCGATAAGACGCTCTGTGACGTCCCCTGTAGCCGACGTTGAAGGCGAGGGCGACAGCGACAGCGCCGGTGCCAGTGGCGTCGGGACAGGTCGCGTGACAGCAGGAGGGCTGGCCATGCCGGTGATGGTAGGGCGCGGCTGCTGCTCCACACTCGATCGTGGTTCTGAAATTGAACTTCGCTCCAAGGCTGAGACCCTATTAAGTATTGCGTCTAAGGTGATACTAAGATGAGTTAGGTCGGGCGGCGGTGGCGTGCACTCACGTTTACGTCTTTATCTGTGACCAGTATTATTCGACATTTTTTATTTAATTGAAGTTATGTGGGAAAACGAGAGACGTCCCGCTTCTGATTTTAGGAATTGAAATAAAATAACGATCCGAAGTTGACAAAAGTAATCTAATCAAATTAATAAAACACAAACATAAAATGAAATTTATCAAACGAATTTAGTATTAAAGTTTCACAAACATCAAGAGAATAGAATCAAGGGGAATTTAGCTAAGTGCGCGCCGCCGGATGCGGGAGGAATGAGCTCTTGGCCACGGTACGCGTTGGCTTATATAGGCTCGATCACATGCTCCGGGCTTTCTGGAGGGGTGTAGGTTGGAGACGCAGCTAACAATATCTAATTAAGTGTTTTTATGCACCCGATAGATACAGAGTAACATTATACTATTATCTAACAAATAGTCTATCAGTATCACTAATAATGCATTATGTAATAGCGTGCATAACGATCTGTCGATGCTAATCAGTACGGTACCAATGAAAGCCAGCATGAGCTAGCAGTAAAAGCGGTATCCTTATCGCTCATTATCGTCTTCCGTTAGCGTTTACGGTTCATTTAACGTATAAACTTTATGAATGATTAACAATAATATGGATTGTCCATTGAAATACTATCTACTCGTAGTAGAGGCGGTATTCTTATTCTCAAGTCTCGCTTGGCGATGAACTTCCTGTCGACGGTACCACATCATCTGTTTGGACCCAGTAAGTAGCCATGTTTATAGCAGCATCAGAGGGGTTGTCAAATTCATAGTTAAATATATTTATTTCAACTAGGCCACTAAGCGGACTTTTGAACGTGAAACAATTAAAATTTACAAGCCATAAAAATAAAAATTTATTCTATCGTGCATTCGGAAAACTAACTTGTTATGGAGAAGAACGCACAAGAAACTCCATACTTACTGGTTTTTTTTTAAATAGGTGTTTTACAATATTTACATAAGTGCATACATTAATAAATTCATATATGTGAGGACGATGCACCCAATAATAGCACTACAGGAGTTGTTCAGGAGACATAGTCTGAAAAGGAGCATTACAGTCGCACCGATTGGTAAAATTGATAAACCGATAAATTCCCATTTCACCAGTTTACTTATATTTGCAGCTATCTACTTAGGTACAGGAGGTTAGGTTAGGATTGATTCAGTGCTTTTCATATATACCACTAGCTTTCACGAAAAGTTAGTTTGATTATTGACTGGTTGTGAGCAGTAGTGAATGAAATAATGAAATAATAAACCCAAGAATGTAATAGCTACCTATATTTCATTCAATGACATAATTCATGCAAATCACAAACAGTTATGTCACGCTCTATAATGGATGAAAGAAAATGATGTGTGCATGGTTTATATAGTCATGACTGGTTCCTGTAATTCAATCAAACCTTTGAAGGCAGTCCATTTAACCCGAACCGTAGATAGCTTGATTGTTAGAATTAATATTTGTTTCGGGATATTTACCATGTATATTTCAAAATAAACAAAATCTAAAAAATAAACAAAATATACATGGTAAATATCCCGAAACAAATATTAATTCTAATGATTGTGACCATGTCAGCTTAGAAACTTATATTGACAGCTTGATTGATTGTGTATTTGCTCCTGCAAATAATGTCTGAAAGTTCAAAAAAAAAATTGGGCTTTACCGTCTAGATTTTCTCAGAATCTAGCTGGTATCAAGAGCTGTGGTGGCGTGATGTTATGTCGCATATGACGGGATTTGACAATTTTTGAACACACATTTTCTATTTCATTTATTCACACAGCTTTTCTACTGCTTCTTTTTCTTTTCGTGTGAGGACCTATGGTGTCAGAGTTAATTAAGCCACCTCTGGGAACCCCACTAGCATCTGACTTGGCTATTTCAGATTTACATTAACTATATAAGTCCAGGTTTCCTCACGATGTTTTCCTTCACCGTTTCCAGTGATGTCCAAGATAAACTTAAAAAGTACATATGAATTTGAAAAAGTCTGATTGATACTTGCCTGGATTTGGTCCCACCACCTAAAACACGAGAGGTGAGGTCTTAGATAAAGGCGCACCACGCTCTATCTTGGCAACAAAGTAAACAGTAGAAGCAATGAAACATGAAATCAAACATAACTTAACTTTTCAAACACACAAACCGTAAAATAAATTCAGTGTTAAACTTCGCATTCACTTATTTCTAACAAAAAAAGGCCGTCAAATCTATCAACGTTGAACACAAACCTTTTGCACCTGTTAAACACATTACAAATTGCAATATGGCGGAAATTAGTAAGGAAATGTATGAGAACAGTGTTATTTCATATCGAATCGAACACGAACGTGTTGACTAGCGTGTCACGTCAATTTCCTTACGAATTCGATAGCGTTCGCGTTTTTACTGTCAAGGCTATATTAATTGTTGTTGTTTAATTAAATTTTTAGTATAGTAAACATTGAATGCTGAATAGAATTGTTCAATGTTAGTTTGCAATTTAGTGTAATTATTTTAACTTGCAGTCATGCACCTCGTGTTGTGCTTGTAAATCAGTGTCAAATAATAAAAATATTGCGTTTGAGAAGTACGAGACAACCAAACCAAAATCAAGCTATCTTTTTTGAAAAAATTAAAGTCATTAATGTTTTTACCACTACAACAATTGCTATAGATGGCACTCAACTATTTATACTGTAACTTGCTAAAGAATATGCATTTTGTTCGTGCAGAATAGAATAAAATATGTATTTTTACCTGACTGAAAGGAAAGGGTTATGTGTTTCGCGCGTATCTTGTATGTATGTACGTTTGTATATACGTAATATTCTTTATTACCTCATATCTTTTAAACCGCTAGACCGATTTGTATAATTAAGACATCGTTAGATAAGTCTTGACCGCCCGAGTGTTCTAAGATAGGTGAAGTTAAAAAAACAACAAACATGGGGGATTTTGGGCGCCATATTGTGCGGGGCCCATTTTTTTTTTCTTCCAAACCCATCTAGTGGGGTATCGAAATAAAGGGTTTTAAGAGCTGATTACAAAAATACATACCACTTATATATACCAAAAAAATATTATAACTAAAAAGTGGTAAATAAAAAAAAATATTTAAAAATCAGAAACCCGACTGCTTAAGAAGCGAACTAAAAAGCTGTAAACAAGAAAAAATCATGCTGTGCAGTCGGAGGATCAGGTGGTCAGCTAGTTCGCGAATATGTAGCCTCCGACTGCACAGCATTTTTCTTGTTTACTGCTTTTTAGTTCGCTTCTTAAGCAGTCGGGTATTTGTATGAATTATACTAAACGATGTTATATCCGACTTCCAAGCGGCCAGAGCTCAATTAATAAGTTACAGTGCCAACAACAATACGAATAATAATTACAAATCCTATAACTACAATATATAACCGATAGAAAAGCTTATTCCCGATATAGTCTTTGAATGGTTTCCGTTGACCATATCATAAGCTGTTACTTGCTAAATAAGGATCGCATTGCGCATGCCAGCCAAACAAAGACGTTGGCTATGTTTCCGATACCTTTCCGAAAGATAGCCATCTATACAATTGTTGGGCTATAATTATGAATTGGAAAACCGTAATGAACACCATAATATTACTTTAAAGAAGGGATTTTTGGAAGGGTTACATGGAGACAAACAAGTAAAAGCAATTTATAATTAGAGAAGAAGACTACATTAATCATTTTAGTAAGTTTGGTTTTAATATTGTTATTCTCATTATAGTAGTCACCAGTGAGAGTAAAACAAAAAAAACCGGCCAAGTGCGAGTCGGACTCGCGCACGAAGGGTTCCGTACCATAATCGCATGTATGGGAGCCCCACTTAAATATTTATTTTAATCTGTTTTTAGTATTTGTTGTTATAGCGGCTACAGAAATACATCATCTGTGAAAATTTCAACAGTCTTGCTATCACGGATCATGAGATACAGCTTGGTGACAGACAGACAGACAGACGGACCGCGGAGTCTCAGTAATAGGGTCCCGTTTTTACCCTTTGGGTACGGAACCCTAACAATATATGGTTAGTTATCGATTAGTTAGGAAGCGAATTCACCACATTCCTTAGATACGTTATGTACTCTGTGGTACTTAGTTCCTCTGTGGAATGGAAACTCACAGTATTTTTGTATTTTGTTAGTTACCTAGTATTTATTTACCATCATCTCCCTGAAACTTACGCTCCATATGTTTCTGCGGTGTAACGGTGGTTACATCAACTAAAAACAAAAAATAATTACAAAAAGAAAATTGTATTGCAGTCAAATTCAATTACTGGCTAGTACGTTTACACAATAAACAGTCTATTACTTTTTACTGAGATAGCACCACTGAGGATGACATAATAATAATTTGGTAGCGAAGAGATAGTTTAAGTTTCGAACACTATGTAGTTACGTAAAGACGGAGCGTGGATGGTAGCTGTTGGGGCGTCTAGGAGGAGTAAAGGCACCTAGATTCCTCAGTGATTAATCACTTTTTGGTAGATAGAACTCATCTTTGTTACGAGTATCTAGGGTAAGTTTTCTTGCTGACTCATTTCTACGCCCAATATATTCCTATGTAGGAAAGCTCAACTCAAGGAAAAGGACGTAATGTAAAAGCAAAGGATTATAAAACAAAACAAATCGACTGTTAAAAATGTATTAACTGAAAAAATAAAAACTAGTACTAGATATAAATTATACATTAAATATGAAGATGCCAGAGTAGTGACAAACGTGGTTTTGGTAGGTTTTTCTATAATTTGTGTTTGTCGGCCAAAACGAGCTGTATTACCCTCCCGCAGTCAGGTAGATAGAAAACGTGTAGCGTTTGCGCCGACCCTATGTGAAATGGGACAAGGGCAGGATGTGTAGATGATGAGAAAGCTCAACTCAATGTTATCAATTGACCTATTCAAGTTACTATCTTTATTTATTAGCTGTAGGTATAATCGATATATAATAACTTGTCTTAGTCATAATATCAAATATAAATATAACGGCTGAAAAAATTAAACCCTTTAAATTATATTCATAAGCACGTCCACAAGCAACATTTTTTTGCAAGTACAAATAGACCTTGATATAATAAACAAATTCTAGTGGTTACTTACGGTACGTGACCACATTGAATAGAATAAATATGTGCAACCACAGAATAGTAAACAAATGGAGTAATATGACATAGCATCCATGCAACCAAGAAACTCAAAATACAGCGCCGCACCACATACCACGACTTGCAAATATGGATAACCAATTATCCAGTATCTAATACATTTAACAGACTTACAAATTTAGAGATAATACCCTCAGATCAAATAAGAAGTCAATGAAACTACGCCTGAGCTTGTCAGTCGAGTTTTTTATTTGATATGAGAGCCCGACTAACAAGCTAAGGCGTAGTTTCGTTGAACGTGTGTGCGTGTAATTGTGTATGTAAGGCGTAGTTTTAACCGGCATCACCTTGTTGTTTGCAATGTTCCATCTTGACTTTTTACTTGATCTGAGTTAATACCATTAAGTTACAAGATGAAGTTGTGTTGGGCAGCTTCTCTACTTGGTGTATAATTATTACAATGTTAAGACCATTAATTATAAACTGTAAAATAAAGTTAACAGAAGGAAATAATTTGTGAGAAAGGCAATTCATTATTTATAAACAGCTTTAACAAATAGGGCAAAGTAGAAACAAGGATATTTTTAATAAATTACCCAGGAGCTGCTTAGAAAACAAAACCAATAAAACGTCTGTTTCCTTTTATTTCATTGCAGACACTCCATTTATTTACTTCTCCGGTTATACCGGTGAAGCGAAGCGTTGAATAAACTATGAAGTTATTTATATTCGTTATGTCAGAGGCTTCCTTTTTCCCTTTCCGAGGTTACAACGTTGGATATTGCTTACTTAATTGGTTATGAATTATGATCGTAATCATAATTTATGTCGTATAAGTATATGGCCGCGCTGCGGATTAGAACTCGCGGAAGAAATAAATAAACGAAAGTCTTGCCGAAAAAAATATTATTTTTCTATTCTACGCTCTCCCACATGCCCCCCATTACACTTCTACCATTTTGTGCCCTTTGTTTGATGATTTTATTATCAAGTCATACTATATCAGATGCAGTGCATTAATATTTCACATTCCTAGCCAAGGTATGTCAGACACTCAGACTGCATAATAAAGAGCCATAATAGTCTTTATTTATTCAGAGATTTTAGCGCTGACGACAATATTTAAATTCAAAATGATTTAATCACATTTTTGGTCTTTATATCCGTTTTAACCTTTTCTCAAATATCTGAAACGGCTGTTTCTCTTAGGTTAGTTTTTAAATACCATTAATCTTATGTGTATGACTTTGGCTGTAAGAAACGATTTCATTGCAAATCTCTTATTGTTGAAATATTTCATCAGATTACGAGCCTATTTAAACTTGGACACGTTTATTCTTAAGGATATGGCAATTCTCTTAATGTACGTACAATTTATACGGTTCCCAATCATACTTACTTCAGGTATACCTAATATCTGTGACAGGCGCAGACAGGCCGTTAAAGTTTACGAAACCATAACAATCAATAATATTGGACTGTCATGAGCTGGAAATTGTCCAGTTTGACATGACGAAAGCTGATCTATATTCGTAATATAAGTACTAAGATTAATGTCCATAAGTGCAACATTTATCGGGCCATAATTGTATACCTGCTTTGGGTTAAGTAACTTCTGGTATATAATAACAGTCGTGTGCAATTTACTCTCCTTCAATAGGTAATAATATTTCTACTATAGATATTGGCAGAATGTTTTATATTTATTTTGATGATATTATTTCATATAGCATTTATTATGACTTAAATGTATACCTTAAAGTCCCTCCTCAATATATCAATATAAGGCTCAGGTTTTATCCTTCCAACACTTTTTTAGACAGAGAGAGTGAGTCATCCATCCACCTAAAATCAATCAATATTTCAAAACGTTTTTGTTCCCTGTCAATCATCACGATCGATTGTCCGCCGCTCTTTCAACGACCCGTTCAGAAATATCGAATAGATTTGCAAACTCCGTAATTGATTTACGAGACATCTAACCGAAGTCTGCGTGATCTCATCAGGTATGAACCGTGACCTTGACTGAGTAGTTACATAGGAAGGTCATGCGCACGATTTGTAGACAATCTTATACATAATACTGTTAACTTCAACTACTTCTCATTGACGGGAATTTTCTCGTAATTGATCAGCTCCTTCCTTATTTGAAAGTGGATCGTTTTTACTCTTTAAGTGCTCTTTTGTATTGTTGACCGTGAACTCTCACTTTTTCTTAATCATCTTTCTTTACTTCTAGTGCCTTGTTTACTGTGGTAATCTTAATCCATATAACAATTTAACTTTGAACGTGGAACTTGTTACACGACAGGCTTGATGATTTCCAAATGTAAATTAAATTTAGAAACAGTAAGTGTTTCGGCAAAATGTTCATTTGTTCTCACTAATCCTCCAAAACTAACAGTCAAACAGTCGTTTGCACGCACAACTATCTCATAGTTTCGCGTGTTTAGTTCTAGAGTTGCGAAACCAAACAAAACCAAAGCTGTATTATTTGCTTCAATTATCTCTCTGCCAACATTTGGTAATATCTGTGTAGATAGGCCTGTATGGGAAACAATGGTGCCAGGCTACTGGTACTCCACGCACGAAATAATGACCTTACTGTTTACTTCAAATATACTGATTCCGTAATATTTGCTAACTTAGCTTCTTCAGGTGGGTTGTTTTCTAGCCAGTTACTTCTAGCATACTAATCAATAACAACTTCACCGTTTTTTTTTCCGAGGACAGATTATTGTATTAGCATATCACTAGCTTAATGATTTAATGACGTTATTTGATCACTGTGGCTGGGCGACGGGTTGCTCCTGCAATGGCTGCAATATGCTATGTCATTATATATTATTTTCCTACTGCCATTCATATTAGTAATCATGGCTTAATGTTAGATACAGTATTTATTGTTTTCTTCGACCACACCAACTATGTATCTATATATGTCATCTTTCTTCATTTCCAAATCTATTCACCTCCTTCAATCATGATCTCCCTAGCATTCGTATTTATATTACCTGTGATTTTAACCCTCCTAAAGGAAACAACAACTTGTAAAGTCATAAACCAAACACCTAAAGTAAAGTAAGTAAATTTAGCTGAATTTTCTAAACTACCGCTTCCTAATGATTTATTTCAGCTATTTCCCTCATTATTAAGGTTTGCAATTAAACGCCTATCTGTGAAACAAATTATTTCTATTAGTATTTTAATGAAGTGCTCAACGGATGCGATTCGAATCTAATTGCTCGTACGATGAGCTATTTACGTAATACAGAACGTAAACACAGAACATATGAAATACAGCGTAACACTATTTCGAAATGGGCCGATAATCAACATGTTTTGGAGATAAATTACTAGTTTGAATATTAAGCGAATTAACATGTTACAAATTCGGAGTTGCTCCTATTAATGCTGTGCGATGGGTACTGTATTTTTTAAAATTGCATGACTGACCTACTTTTTCATATTTCACTAAATCGTCAATGCAGGTGGTCGATTCGTCACAGCTGAAGTCAGCTGGTTTAAAAATTTGCGGTTTCATATTGTGAAAATACTTGAAGAATCTACGTGCGGTTTGAAGAGAGTAGACGTATTGTGTCACTATTATTTCTTAAACGACTAAAATTGTTTCTAACCGAAGGTTTTACCTAGTTTCCTTATTTGTATAAGTCCCCCAACCGTCGGCAGAAGTTTTAGATTTGTGTATAGGTACTATCTCTTCTTCTATAATATACTTGTTGGTATTCTTTGCAGTACCCCTAAAGAAATCTTCAATTTCAATATCCCCCAAGATCTCAAAAATAATATGAATTCAATAGATACAAACATTGTCAAAGTATTGCATGACACTGTAACAAATTAAGGTGTGTTCAATACATTATGGCGTGTCCATCAAATCAGTTTCCCCTTGCACTTATGAATTGATAAGTAACGACCTTCTTGATGCGATGGCATGAAGTCGGCCTCGGAGCACATTGAATAGTAATGCGATTCTACGAGTTTCCATTGCTATATACGAGACGTCAATATAAACTGCTTTCTAGGTTTTGCATTGGTAATTTTATCTCGAGAATTTGCATATCTTCACCGTTGTGAGTATTTATTTAGAGATTTTCAGATGCTGTGTTGATGTTAAGTGCATGATAGCATTTAATGTTGCTGCATGTTTTATTTGCTTTGCCGTTACTTTATATGCTAATGGATTATTGTGTAATATTTGCAAATGCGTGCATAACATAATTCTTATCACAAAATCTTGCTTCTCTAACTGTTCAGTGGTTCAGTTTGCCAGTTTCCGTCATTTCGCGGAAGTGTTGTTTACATAAAATTTTGTTGTAACTGAAGAAATATGTGGTTTCGAGTGCAATGGAGTTGTGTAAATGTTCATTTGTTTGTAAACACTGAGCGTCCGTCAAAGACAATTGACCCACTTCAATCGAGCATACTTCTTTGCCGATATCAATAGTATTGAACAAACGATTTTCAACCTTATGACAACTAAATAAGAAAGCATCGTCGAATAAATTTGTTTTAACGTTGACAAAAAGATTGTGGCAAAGAAAATTTGGTGGGTGAAAGTAACACAAAGTGGTATGATGATTTGGTTCGAGTGCATTTTTAAAGTGACAGGTGTGAAGATGGATTATCTGATTATAATATTGAGGAAGAAACCCAGACCATAGAATAAATATTTAGCAGTGCTGTCTTCATTAGTTTACAAGTTACTGACGATTTTAAAGAACCCACGACAGATTGTAACACTATTTCTGATAAAGCCATGCAAACCCCGTGTATAAAGGAATTTGCAACAGCTCAAAGAAATGATGTGTTACCAAACCATTGTGTACAAAGATTACAATAACCCACTTTCTAAAGCCGACATTTGTGAGTTCCAAAAAACATGGCTCACACTGTAGCATGTAGCATATCTATATACGCTACCTACATTTGCTTTTTTGCGGAAACCAACATTTTTATCTACCAACAAGACGAAAAATTACTGAAAGATGTATACTTAGACAGAAATTACCGATATAAGATAAGCAATTATTTTATGTTTATCATTTTATGTGATATTGTTTTATTAAATCAGAAATGTGTGTCTTAATAAATTATTAAATCTAATAGGAAATTAAGGAACAAAATATAAGTTTACTTTTCTTATCTGCATTCTTAACTTCAGTTTTTTACTGATTAGTCAATAAGTTGAAGTTTTTAATACCAATTTTCATATATACTGCGTAAAATATCCAATTATTCCGTCAACGTAATTACTAACCAACATGTTCCATTCGTAACATTAACTGTCAGTTGTTCGTAAGTAGCTCGTAGCAATTAACCGAAGGTTCGGCGACGTGTCGTAACACCGGTTAGTTACAGGAATGTGATCATGATTTACGACTGTGTGTCTTTACGTCTGTTTTACGACCGTTGCCGAACAACTGGTTTGGTTTGCCAAGTTAGTTTTACGTTTTGGTCAGATTTGTTGGTTGGTTTGAACTGATTTCCTTGTTTTTCGTGGTGGTCAGCTAATTTATAGGTAGGATTTTTCACTTGTTGCCCATACAGCTAACTTGGAAAAATAAATGTTATTCCAGCATAATTTCCATATTTCAGAATTGGGTGTTGTAAAATTCAATCCTATTTAAATGCAATGCAAGCTTTTTGAGTGTCAATATCGTGGTTACACTTTCGTATATATTAATAAATGAAGCTAGCTTTAGTAAAAGATAAATGTTTTTGATTTGATTTGATAAATGTTTTAAACGATACAGCTGGTCCATCAATTTAAGGTCGCTCAGCGAGCAATGGAAAGGGCTATGCTTGGAGTCTCTCTAAGGGATCTAATCCGAAACGAGGTGATATGGCAGAGAACCAAAGTTGTTGACATAGCACATAAGCAAGCTTAAGTGGCAATGGGCAGGCCATATAAACTGGTAAACGTAAGCGAAGATCTTTGCAGGATGGCTGGTAGCAGCTGGGTGAGAGATTCCCGAAGATCATAACAAATGGCGTCTAATTGGAGAAGCCTATGTTGCAATGGACTGCTATAGGCTGATGATGATGATAATGATGAAATGTTTTAAATGGACCATAGTGTAAAACCAACAGCACCGTTAACAACAACCAACATTTTACAATACCATAAATCCCCATAAGCCGTAACGCATAATAAGTTGGCAACAGAAATTTTCTTAATAATAAGTGGTATGCCGTATAACAGGAAGCAACGGTTGGCAGTAAGGCGCGATACTACAAAATGAGTAGGTTCAGAAACTCAACTTGAAACAAAACTGCTCTTTGTATTAATACCTAGCTCCTAGAGGATAGACGAAGAAACTTATCAAAGTCAAATGATACGGGAAAACTATATTTTACTAGACAATAAGACAAGTTTCTCAAGCCCAAAATAAATAACGTTGCCTAGGCAAAATTTATCACTGCTATAATTTACTAAGTCATGGATAAGAAGTCTGTTTCAGCTAAAGCACGAAAGACACTTTCTGATACATTATTTATTTATTTTATTTTTAGAATAGACAATTAATATGTATTCAACTTTTTCTCCTGCTCTGCATTTGGTACTTCTAGCTCTTGTCATATCAATAGTAAGATTAAAAGGAATGTTAAAACGCTATCTGATGTCTCACCATCAGCTCTCTTTATACCAAGTCTAATGCTTCAGTTCACAGTGAACCTTCTTTTTATCTTTATTCGACGATGTCAGTAACAATTTCCTAGCAAATTGAATGGTGACGTGAAGCAGGCGTCGCGTGACGACTCCGTAACGATGTTGACAACAAAATACTGTTCACCAACACTCATTGAGTAAAGAAATTTATGGAGGGATTGTTTCCCTGTTTGTATTACTATTTATTTTTGTTCTGGTATTTTTTTTGGTCAACAACTTAAGTTGTTTGTGGAATTACTTTTTGCCTAAATTCATCGGCTTTGTTGATAAGGAATACTAATTTAATTTTCAAAATCAGGCCATCCATAAGGGATATTTTTTTTTTTTAATTTTGGCAAAAGTTACATTTACGGCCTCCGAAATCGAACAGTACAAAATAAATAACACTTTACTGATAGAATCAACAGACTTCCAATATGTAATTTAATTTAACATAGGATGTTCAAGCTTACACCTAGGTATATGATACTTAGGTAACGTCACGCTTCGTTCATATGCAGAGAGGGCAGAAGACCAAGCGGAAGCGGAACAGAACGTGCGTTGCATTGCACTTGATGCTAGACTTATCTAATATTTAATCTAGCTCAAGATAATCTCTTAACAGATTGCCTAAAATAATCACAAGAAGTAAAGTAAGAAAATAATTTACAAGAACTCAAAAAAGTTTGAAATCCAATCTACTTCATCAAATTACCCTCGTGTCAAACATTGCATAGCCTGATGAAATAGTTATGTTCTCGCGACTCGTAACATAACTGGTCTTCAAAATTAAGAAACACACACGAAATAAATCATAAAAACCTGCACCTGACAGACAGTCCAATCAAATATACGTGTATGTTCTCACCTGTACAAATGCCAATAAATTGTCAAACTTTACAACACCTAATTTTTTTTTTTTTTTTTTTTATATTAAAATTTGTTTATAAACTAGCGGCCCATATTTCTAAATTTATTTATTTATTTATTTATTTATTTATTTACTCCATAAAATTGTACAAATTGAACAATATCATTATTTTTAAAGCTATTAAGAATATGCACAAGAATGAAAGATGAGCGACTGCGCCTGAGCTAGGCCGAGCCTGTATTTCAGGACGCAGTTCACTTTACAGAAATTTTGACCAACAGTAGTTTCGTTTAACATAATATTATATAGCTTCAAAGCAAAATAAGGTTTTACAACAAACAGAATAAGTGTAATGTTGAGCGAGTGTTGTGTGTTGTATGCTTGTGTTGAGTGTGTTTGAGTGAGTGTGGTGTGCTTGTATTAGGTGTGTTTATGTGTTTATCTTTATCTTAAGGTTTTAAGAAGATCTTCTGTAGTTTCGTAATCACAAGTAAGTAGGAAGTTCAATAGTTTGAATTTGCATTCTCGTTTACTTAATGTATAGATGTTAAGAATAGTATTTAATTTATGGTATAGAAAAGGACCGGTGCAGCAGAAAAACCTATTTGTAAATGAGTGTTTAAATTGAAGGGGCTGTGGAACTACAGCATTTCGACGACGCTTATGAACAATATTCCTGTCAAGAGGGGTGAGGGAGTGTTGTTTCAAGACTGTAGCTATGATGTAGAGTTGTCGAACAGTCGGTAGGTTCCACGACTGATACAAAAGATGTGTAGGGTAATCTATGGGTCGGAAGGAGCCAACTTTTAGTTAGTTTTAATTACATGCAGAAAAAGCCACTGCAACGAAACAATGCAGCGGCCAAAAAAGAAGGCATTGTAGTCGATCATAACGACGCTCTATTGGCAAGACTCAATCTTAGTAGTGACTAGTGGCTAAAAATACATACTCTATTCCTTTGTGTATGAGAGGCAATGAATGAATAAAGGATAATGTCAAACCGAGGATAGTTTTGGTTAACGATGGATAAGAAAAAAATTGAAGAGGATATAAGAAACTGCAGAAGAACCGTACTTGACAGTGATGAAAGAGACCTTCCAGCAGCGGAAATTTTTCGATTGAATGATGATCATGATATCAAAAATGAAACATAAGAGATTCTTATTCCATTCACTCAAAATATTTAAAAACATATTACATAAGAAGGTGCCTCATATTCAGTGGACGTATGCTCCGATAAATAAATAAATAAAAAATATGCTCCTATGCACGTACACTATTCAACTGTTTATGGCTATGTGAAGCAAGGCGATGCCATCGCAAACGCAAACGACCTTGGTTCCATATTTATAATTGCACGTAACATTGTCCCACGAGGTATTTCATTGCTATGCCGATAGAATCGCTGATCATTGATAACACTTACACCGACTTACATCCCTAATAGGCCATATTATTATTATGACACCCTGTTCGTGTTAAAGATGATAATGATTATGATATCAAAGATATCATAGTTTACGTTGCTTTTTATGTCCGTTGCATTCTTCTCAAGATATTGTATTGTTTTATTTTTCCACATGTAGAGGGGCTTGTCCATCTTTCGTCGGAAAAAAATCATTCCAACCTTCCCTCATTTTCGACAGTATATTATCTATACCCTTGTAAATCCAGTGATTTAGGCTGTGCGTTTTCAATCAGTAAATATATTTAAAAAAATACTGAATGTATTTTAAGTTCCAAGTCTACCAATGTATTTATTTATCTATTTATTTAACTTAAAAGAAAACTATAATTGAAGGTATCATAAACTCAATGTCCAATTCAATCTCCTCTTAATGTGATATAACATGACTTCACAATCTTAAAACATATCGAATCGAGGTTACCCTTGTTATACCATCACCTTTACAGTCAAAAGGTCATACGAAATAACGGTATATGACATAAAACGTTCCGTTATTATTTTCTTCGCGATACCAGCTTATATGTTATGGAATCTCTCGATGACTTTGTCGTTTTCATTTCCATCTCCGTTTGTCGCTATTTTTTGTTTAAATTCAATGAATAGAAGTATTCTGACGGTAATGTATAGCAACATCACCGTGGGAAGAATGTAGACCTCTATGTAATACAATTCAAATTTTATTAACTAAACATAACTTGTGAAGATGCGTGAGATAGATTTAAACGAAGGCCTATATTATTATAAGCTGGCTATACACACTCGCGCGAGAGCCCGCGAGGATGATATTAGCAAAATAGCTCTCAGTACTGAATTAAACCATGAAGTATTTTGTTTAAAAACTCAATGTAAAGCGTTTCCTCGGGCTCTCGCGCGAGGTGTACTACTGTACAGCCGGCATGATATTTAATGTTACAATACAACTGAATAACAAAGTAATCCTTGCTCAACAGTAATACCCAAAATATACAATAGATAATATATCAGAATAAAACTGAATGCATTTATAAACATTGGCTTCAAGTTAGAAGATAATCGTTCCTAGAATGCTTCCTAAGTAAATACCTCTTTAGGTATCCATCAATTACATTTGTTCCTCTTAAGAACCAGTGAGGTTCAGTAAGTTATAGGAAACGTATTTCAGCGTATATGCACTGCAATTTACAGCAATTTGTCAATTGGTTCCATCTATTATTCAATTAATCACTCCGCTGGCTGCGTCGAATTAGGTCACCAGTAGCTAATATCCTACCTACGGAAGTATGAACGATTTGTCATTTTTAATTGGATATCAGAGGTTTAATACCATAATATTTACTAACTAAACCAGCGTCAGGCACCTCCCAGTTGTCTGGCATTTTGCTGAACTAGAACTTTTTGGCGCAGCCGCGAGGCGAGCCGCGAATTACACACTATGTATGTAATTGTTTTAAAGTTAAGTTCCCTTTTATTTGTACCTACATTGTGTGTATCTGTGTGTGCCAAATAAACTAGTTTCTTACTTTCTTTTTTTTAGCTAGACCCTATCAATAAGGTCCCTTTTCAAGGTCTGTGGGAACTATCCACCAGATTTTTTAAATGGAATAGAATTGGATTGGTATGTTTTGTAACATTTTTATTAACTTGTATTAACCAAATAACTGATTTGATTTGAATTTGTCTTAAAATGTTATTGAGATTGACTTCAATAATAAGGATCTTCAAAAGTGCGTTTTTCTGACACCGCCATTTGGTCATACATAGGTCATAATAGACCTTAAATTGTCGTGTTTCTTGTTGGTGAACTCGTACCTATTAGCAAGCGTTCGGACAGCCGAACCTTTACTATTTAAGGGAGCGATACCCCTCTGTAATTGATTTTAAAATGCACATCACGTCTAAACGGCTAGTCGCAACTTTAAAAAAATTATATATATTATATTCCAAAATTCACACAAGTGTCACCACCACTCGACCAAGTTTTTAGTACTATTATATCCTTTATTTATCTGTTTTCTTATTTTGTACATTTTAAATATTTTTATAAAATAAAATAAAAAACAAAAACATTTAGAAATATTTAAAAAATAATATTATTATTATTCTTTGACTTTTAAAAAAAGCCGTAGATCAAAAATATCCTTTGTGTTTTTGGTGTGACTGTCGTGTTTTGTCAGAATTAGAAATAACTTTGCAAATTATTTTTACACCAAATTACAAAAAAAAAAATTAAGTAAAATCGTTAAGAAAATGGACTAATGTAACATATATTTTTTTTAATAGTACTTGCAGCATAGACGCAATTATCTTTTTAAAATCAGTCACAGAGGGTTATCTGCGCCTTATGTCTATGGTAATTGAACCCCTTCTTTAAGGGGTGACAATGATTTGTCATAATGCCACACTCCACACAGATTAATCAATGTTTACCGTATCTTGTCACATGTCATTAGAAACTGTCCTCCTACGTAAATGATGGGGTCATATTCATTGACAGGACCACACAACAAGCTTATATTTATCTTGTCTAAGTCAGCAATAATATTGATATTGACACGTTATTATTTTGATTAGGAATGTTATTTCTACGGTGATATATCTCCCATACTTTAACATAATAAATTTTCAAGGTGAGAGGGTCTAAATTTTTGTCTTAGCTTTTTATTAAAATCTACTTTATTTCATTACCGGTTTCTTGAATGTGACCTATGATTAAAGAAACAGGTATATTATGTTCTTTATGCAAATGTAAAAGTATATCATTCTAAAGATAGTGATTTCGTAATGGATGATGTAGTTACGACAACATAACTATTTATTGCTTAAAACTTGCAATTGACCTGTAATTCATTAATAATTCGCTCGTTAGTTTAAATTTTATGGGAGCTGTGCTATACATTACCAAATAATGACTTTAAATTAGGCCTACGAGAGATTCAAGAGCAATTTAATATAGAATTAGGGCCCGGTTTCTGAATTGAGAATGTTGAGTTAAGAACGTGTCCCTACTTTTATGGCAAAGTTTGACAGGTTTTAAGGCAAAAGTAGAAGTTGACAACTAATCGACTTCAAATTCTTAATTCAGACATCGGTGGTTAATTAAATTGCAAAAGTCTACTTTCCAAGTCTATTTCGATAATAAAATTCTATGTAAAAGAGGTTCATTATATGTCAATCAAAGATCTTAAGCATTTAATTCATCTCATTTTATATAAAATATCGTTTAACACCTAAAGATGAAACATCAAATCAAGCCCTTTCAATGCCAACTAACTACATATTTTTCCCATATACAATTCAAGTACATAATTATCGGCTAGTGAGACGCCGCTCCTACATATTTAACCTACATACAAGACGTTACGCCTAAGGGCATGCCCTTAAGAGCCTCATGCAGTTGAAGGCAACACTTCACATTAATTATACCTCTTTATCGCCTCACTGATTTGTCGGCAATATGCTGCGTAGACATAAGATTTAATAATATATGTTTGTAGAGAAACACACTAGAAGGGATACTATTAGTGGTGAATAATATCAGTGATAACCATTGTCGTAAAGACGTATTGGATTGATCTGCGCTACCAGATTTACCGTAGTCAATGCCAAAATTTTCGAATTTTGTCAATCGGTACCTCGTATAAGATCTTAGCACTTAATCCATCTCATTTTACACAAAATATCGTTTAACACCTAAAGATCAAACATCAAATTACCACAGCCATTTTATCACTTTGATAGCCCAAGGTAGTTTATTTTGTTTAAGAATAGTACAAGAAGGGTACGAAGAAAAGGAAAGCCAGAAACAATAATTATCTGCCTGGATGAAGCCACTGTCAAGTATTGTAACAGGGACACATGGGTCACAGTAGGTATAGAGATTACAGGGGTGAAAATATATTCCCATTTAAGGCCATGGTGGACATGCTGAACTCACAGAAGAAAAAAATCTCAATAAATTGCTACCCATTGCTCACAACAGTACATTCTCGTTTGTTCCCCATGTCGTGGCTAGATCGTAGAATTAATCATTTGATGATGTGGCCGATCATTTCATAAAATCGAAAATACCCGCTGCCCATATCATGATATGCTCTGGCGAGATCAATGAATAATAATCAGCGTTTGACGAAAATAACCGCTAAACGCACGGCTACTTCATGATATGGTTTACTTTATGATTTGGTTTGTTTGTGTGATTCAACATTCGCAACGTATTAAAATCTAGGAGTTCAGAACTTTAATGATATGGCCAAATGTAGATTGACATATCATCAAACGTTGAGGTTTAAACGATGTGGTGAGTTTCTGGTGGTCATTTCATGAAATGATCAATTCTAAGATCTGGCCACGACAGCCACATTACCATCACGTTTAGTATGTGTGTGATGTGTGTCGTCTATCGGAATGTATGGGAGTGGTACGTTTGACTCGGAGCGACCGCTAACAGCCGCGCTAAGTGTTGTATCACGATCCATACATCATTCTTGCTCGGCACGCGAATTATACGTATGTGGACTTGTTTGAAGGTAACGGGAAATGTAATGGGGAGATTATGATATAGAATATTGATAAGTATCTAGTAGATACGAAAATGCGGGCAGAAAATCTATCACAAATAGCTGCCATCAAAGGTTGGAATTAATTGAGCCGGTAGTAGGTCCCTACTTTAAATTGTATACTTGACCTAAAGCAACAATGCACCACCGAAGAGACGACTGTAGAACAGAAATAAAGTAGAAAATACATGGAGAATTTGTAAATAGATAGGGTTTTTCTAATTATTTTAGAACACTTAGAAGAAGGCAAAGAAATGTATGTAAGTTGTTGCCACATCACCGAATAAAAAATAAAGACGGCGAGAAAGTTACGCATCCACAACATAACATAAGCGCCTACTAAGTTGAAGAAAACTTTTACAACCGTAGTAAATCTCTCTTGTATCCAAAGTTGTACAATCATTCTCACATTGTGGACAAGTCTATAAACTTAACAGTCACGTTGCCAGGCAAAATACCGATGTTTTAAATGTCAATTTGATTTCAAACATCGAAGATTCCTCAGACCTTGTAAAGTCGAACCTTATGGCTTACGAAACCTGTTTGATGTGCAGTAAATATAAATATTCTAAGTACTACTGTATACATAATCGACACGAAGACGTAAATAATTATGTAGATAATACTCGACGGACCTACAACAATAAAGATGGCGACGGCATGAAGTCTCATAGGACAGAAGGCAAGTCTTATGTAATGTATCGGTTAATTTTGACGCAACTATTGGCACTGTCCTCAAGAATAACCTAATTAGTGTTGATCTGGGCAGAAACAATTTAGATTACCATCGCACACTAAACGAATTGTGGAAATATATATCTTTAATAAAACTGCAGTGTTTTAGAGCAGAGGTGGCCCAGTAGAGCTGTGGTGGCCCAATAGAGATGTGGTGGCCCAGTGGTAAAAGCTCCGACTTACGTGTCGTAGGTCGTGGTTTCGAACCAAGGTAGGCGCTTTACTTACCACAGCTCTAAAAATGGTGTAGAAAAACATTTGAGGAAACCAGCATGTCCTAGAACAAAAATTCGAAGACATGTGACATCCACCAAACCGCACTGGGCCTGCGTGGTGGATTAAGCCCCATTCCCTCTCTCACAGAGAGGAGGCCTGTGTCCCAGCAGTGGGAAAATTAAAAGGCTCATGATGATACCTATATACAGCATATACATAGCATCTGACAAAGATTGTTTTGACTATACCCGCGTATATATTTGTAATTTGATGATATGGCTAAAAAACGGGTGACATCTTATTGAAAACTAATAAAAACGTATGGAAGAAGAAAATACGTTGTATTGGATCCAAATAGATTGAAATAGAAGTGAAATATAACCACCAACAGATTTTTATTTCATGCTACATACTTATAGTAGAAACGCTTCGATCGACAATCTATTGAACATGTAATTATGACACGATATCTTGCGAAAACAACTCGATTCAAACAATAAAACGCCCATAACTTTGGAACGGCTGAAATTATTTTCATCTAACAAAACTAAGAACACTTTAAATAAAGTAACCTTTCGACCAAAAAAAAAGCAATCAAAATCGGTTTATTCGTTTAGGAGCTATGATGCCACAGACAGATACACAAATACACACAGGTACACACGTCAAACTTATAATACCCCTCTTTTTCCAACGGGGGTTAAAAAGGAAAAAAGACGATAATACCGGTTATGACACGCAAACTCTAGCCTTAGAAACATCTTTTTATTCTATTCAAAAAAACATTTTATAAGTAGAATAAAAAAGATCGTTTCTAATACTACATTTTATACCGATTTAATTAATAAACCTGTAGAAAGCACAACAACAGTTGATTGTTAATTAAAATGTCTATAAAATACAAGTTAGAGTTGCCCAGTTTTTTTTTTAAATTATATCTTTAAATCGTTTACGCTTTCGAGGCAACAGCAGATCAGTAAGTGGTACAAGAATGTCCCGTGTCTGATTAGTATTAGTATTAAACGTAGATATACTAACTACCAAGTAACGTGCAGTTAGCATGCTAGACTAATCCACAGACTAGCGGAAAATTAATAACATAACATGAAGCTGACGTGAAGAAATCTTCATCATTTGTTATTGTCGGTAAAAAGATATTTAAATTCGTAGCGGTCCCAACAAATACAGATCTAGTAAAACGTGTATCAGAAATGGGTGGTCTTAACAAAAAATATCTATTTAATCCTTCAATCAGATAATCTATATATATTGGACACGTATTTTTCTTTTGCCACGTAAACAAAAAATTACGACGATACAGTGCGTTGAAATATCGTGTGACGTCACGGTATGCTACACTTTATACTGACAAAATGACGTCACAAGCCCCTACTCCTGAATTTTGATGCGCTTTATTTTTGTAAATTTTTATTTATTTGATAAACAATAAATACGGGTCTAATATTATTTGATATATACACTGACGGACTAAATATAATTGGGTATCATTTTTCTACCCTTCTTGGGTCATCCCTTGATCCCTATCAAATAATTTTCCTGAGATGGTATAATAATTTACACTAACGTAATATAGCTATTTACTAGCTATATTACTAGCTATTTATTAGCTTTTTTATTTGTACTATATGTATTCTTCTGCATTATACCTTTACCTAAAGTAGACAAAGAGACAGTTGAGTTTAGCATGTGGAATTTCTAATCATAGTCTTTAGCTATCCAACCAAATCCTCCTTAGGTAAGAGGTCGTGTATCCTTGGCGCGTGTGCCGTAATCTTATGATTTTTGCACCAATTTGAATATTTTACTGCCCAGCTCCCACTATGCTATAATAGCGCAGATACACAACTTCTTCTTTAATATAAACAATGTTTCATTACAAACAATTACCATACCAGACTGAAATCAAACCCAATTTTCACGTCACTTATTGTCTATCAACCCGTCGAGAAATTAACTCGTTATTCAAAAAGCACGTTAATGCAGTATAATCGACGGACTTACTATTAGTAGTTAGTGGTAGGTGTGCGGTCAGCGTAGTCGCCATTACAGTGTGTGGGCACAAAACCGACCATTACACGCTGTTTAAAGACGATAAGCGACGCAAGAGCTGCTTTTCTTTTTCAAGTTGAATGCCTGGGGTGTACGCACTGGCTGGTTAAATGGTAGTTGATTAATGAGCAGCTTGATAAGAACAGCCTAGCAGATTAATTATCTGTTAACAATATTTGAGAATATTTTTTCAATAACATTTTATTTCCATGTAGAGTTTGCAAATACACATCTCACATTCACAAACACCTTAGGCCTGGTTCTAAACTAAAGCAGGTTGATGGCTACTATAACATATCCTTTCATTTATTTATTTATTAAAACTTTTAGAAAAACTCACAATACCTGCCAACCACAACCATACTGCCATCGCTGTTGTCCTAGGACTGGAGATCCTGCAGCCTTATTGCGTAATGAATTCGCAAAAGGCAAAGGGCAAAGAGTATGAAAAATCGACCAATCACATAGACGGAAATCCACATCGCGTCATTCAGCTCGCTTGTGATTGGTCCATTTTTCATACAGTTACAATAAGGCTGCTGTAATATGCGAGTCAATCATAATGCAATCTCTCTTGGGGGAATATATTTTGATGTGATGCCTTTCTTTCTAATACAGGCTCGTATTTTGCCTGTTTCAATATCTTTCAATTCAAATTGATGTACATCATCGTTTGTCGATGGTTAATACTGCAGTACACCTAAGAAAAACTGGTGCAATTCATGATAGATCATCGAAAATAGATTATAATGCTACTTCTTTTTTATAGTTACATCAAGATGTTATGTCATTTGTTTGATGTGTTCATCAGCGACACGTGGGTCTAATTCTATTCAGTTTCCGCTCTAATGCAGATACCTCGGCTACCATTAAGAGATGGAAGGTACGTTCATTCATTCATTGTACTTGTGTAGTGCGTTATAGGTAGATTTTAGTAGACACATAGTTTTAGTAGTGTTTGAATTTGTTTCGATTCTGTGAGATAAATAGACAGCTTTAGTAGCTTTTAACAGTTTTATCGACCATATTGTCCGATTCAGATCCCTAGGAACCTGTACGACAGATTTTGCTCTATCTTACTCTGGGTACAGAAAGTTTCTAATTTGAGATTTGTCGGTAACGGTTGCAGGTGGATATAATCAAATTAATATATTTCAGTGTCGAAAGCAAACATCTTCACTACATATTATAAAACAAAGTCCCCCGCCGCGTCTGTTCGCGATAAACTCAAAAGCTACTGAACGGATTTTCATACAGTTTTCACCAATATAAAGAGTGAGAAACGAACAAGGTTTTGTATATAATTCGTCACGGGCGAAGCCGGGGCGGGTCGCTAGTATATTAATAAATGTATATAATTTCCTAATGTTTATAATATCTACTTGCAGTATCTAAAATTATACTTGAGCCATAAAACTTTCTAAAGCGTTTGTACTTCAAAGTAAGCGTTTTTATTACTACTGCACGTCAAATCTTTGATGTTTTATAAACGGTAGTTAACTAGCTACATGTTTAGGAACCATTAACTCTATTGGAGTTTTAAAAACATTTTTAAATACCACTACGTTTACGTAGTTACAAAAAGGATTCTGAAAAGTTTATATGCCAACTACGTATCTAAAGTTGAGTAAATTGACAACTTGGGCTCTAGACAAAGTAATGTCACGAGTTCTTCGAGTTCTTATGGCATTTTGAAAATCGCTCTCGATGATATAATGTCGCTTAGAAAATTTATAGATGTGTTGAACAGTACTCAAGTATTTGACTTTTAAAATAATATGTGATGTAGAAGCAGTGTTGATCAAATTAACGGCAATCTCCTAAACGGTAAACGAAGGTCAAACGTAAGTAGTAAAAAATATTTGCAATGTAATTAAGGGTATGTAAACATTGTAAACTGCACACAGATTTTAAAGATTTCGAAATTCTTTGATATAATAAAATCGTGATCATAGCCTTTGTCTGCTAAGTGATAAAGGCCAATTAAAACATGGATGGGTTATGTGAGGAATGATATTATGAAAGAGAAGGGAGTGAATCATCGCGGTATTGTTGACAGGGGAGAATCCAAAAAGGAGACGCGTTGCGCTGCCCCAAGTAATATGGGACAAAGGCAAAAATTATGATATAAAGTATAAGGATGTAACACATGCAACACATTGGCAGATATAACAATAAAATCTAGAAACCCCTTATCTTATATTTCAATAAAGATATCATTCTTGTTCCAAACCCGTCAGACTGACAAAGATGTGAAATAATGTGTTTGAGTGACAACGAGGAATAGTGACATCCCCGGTGAGTGACTCACCTTTGGTTGTATTTCTTTGATGAAACGTATTTCTCGGTTTCGTGAAGTGCTGTTATGCAGCTTGAAGTCTATGCTATGTGACTTTGTTATTTTAAAGTTTTATTGCGATATTATCTACACGGTTTAATCGAATTTAATTTATTTGCTTTGAAAGAACGATGCAGAAACCACAGGTATTGACATTCATGTTTCATTTGTCATTACATTGAATGTTTATCCTTAATGATAACACTATACAATTTATTTCGTACCTAACCATTGAGATTGATTAAATTGAATTACATCTGAATCTGTTAAATTGGTTTGCTAAAACGTCTTAGAGACATTGAACACCGTATTGCTCGGTTGTTTGTTGCAATCTTATATTTCAATAAAGATATCATTCTTGTTCCAAACCCCGTATCCGTTCATTGTACTTTATGAAACGTATTTATTATATACTAAGTACATGGTCCATTTCCTCCGATTCTTCCTAGCCCCACCCACACTTCGGAGGACGATTACCTCTGTGAGGTCATTGAACCTCACTCTCTAGAAAGGACGGATACAGGCATTTAGTTACAGCCCGTTCACATTAGCTGTCCGATTTTTCAGTGTCGTTGATTGAATTATCCGTTTTTGTTTTGACTTATCCGGCAAAGATATTTCCTGCTTGTGGAAATAGGAATCTTAATGACTGTTGCTTGTGAATATTTTTTTTTCTACTATTATAGATCATCCAATTTTAATCCAAATAGTATTTTGACAGATTTTTTTTAAACCTGTTGAAAACATAACTTTTATTTTGCATTAAAGCAGAAAAGCAAATGGTTTGGCAAGAAGTAAAAAAACCGGCTAAATGCGAGTCGGACTCGCGCACGAAGGGTTCCGTACCATTATCGCAAAAAAACGGCAAAAACATCACGTTTGTTGTATGGGAGCCCCACTTAAATATATATTTTATTCTGTTTTTAGTATTTTTTGTTATAGCGGCAACAGAAATACATCATCTGTGAAAATTTCAAATGTCTAGCTATCACGGGTCATGAGATACAGCCTGGTGACAGGTAACAGTTAGACGGACGGATCGTGGACTCTGGTCCTGTTTATACCCTTTAGGTACGGAACCCAAAAACTGTTTATCATTAATTCTTCCTGCAGTGTAAAGAGGCTTCCATGGTTCGGTTCGTGATGTAGTCTTATTTTCCTTGATTTTTTGCAGTCTTTCTTGACACTTATGAATTGAATTGATTTTGACAGTAAAGAAAAAGCTGCATGGCAATATGCAAACTCATTGTGATGTAGTTATTAAAATTGTTATTGACTACGTGTTGGTCAAATAAATAACTTATTAATAATTGTATTGAATCTCATAATATAATACAATCAAATAACAAATTAATTAAACATATAATTGGAAGTGCAGTCAGATATCTTTGTGTAGCTTAATAAATTCACAATAATTATAGATTATTATCTATACTAATATTATAAAGCTGAAGAGTTTGTTTGTTTGAACGCGCTAATCTCAAGAATAACTGGTTGGAATTGAAAAAATATTTTTGTGTTGGATAGTCCATTTATCGAGAAAGGTTATAAGTTTTATAAAATCACGCTACAACCAATAGGAGCGGAGCATAAATGAAAAATGTTGCAAAAACGGGAAAAAATATTCCTTTTTGAGAGCTTCCGTTGCGTGCCGCGTGGGACAGCTAGTAATTTATAATCATAAAGGATATAGAGGGGATCATAAAGACAAACGTAAAAACAAAGTACGAGTTTTCTAATATTTGCTTTCGTGCATTATGCATTTTGGACATAACTTTCTATTGAATCGTGTGTCATCAATTCCATATGAAGAGTTCGGTGAAAGCGAACCATTACGTCACACAGTAAGTAAATATTACATCGAATGACTTGATCGAGTTTTGTTGACTTTAGTTACTGTTCTATACGATATTTGGTATTTTTATAAAACATATTTTCTAAAATAATTATTTATTGCCAAAAATATTGGACGCTTTCATTGGTGAAGATAATCTTTTCTAAAGAGTCTAATAATATTTGGCAATACCTAATTATTTAAAGATAATTTGTATATATTGTATATATTTGTATACTCTTTCATGGGATCATGGGATCAATTCCTTTGCCTTTCCGAATTCACTTACGCAGTTAAGCTGCAGATCCAGCTGAATGCCAGTATTTTACAAGGAGCGTCTAGTTTTCTTAACTTTGTTTCATAATAGGTAGAAAAAAAAATCTCTTCATAAACTCAGTGAACAAATGCTAGAATAAATTCACTACTTTGAGAACAGTTACTTAAATCCAAGCTAATAAGAAACTCGCCTATAGAAGCTAACTCCTTGAAATATTTCTTATCTGCTAAGAACCGAAGCTGAAAGCAGCGTTAAAGAAGTTTCTTACATCAAGAGATAGTTTTGATAAAATATCTTAAAACTTTAAAAATGTTTCAAGATTTTCATCCTGAAAGTTTTAAGACAAAGTAGTACAAAGAGTTTTAAAATGTCTAAAGACTTGGGTACGGAACCCTAAAAACGTAATTTTTAGGGTTCCATACCAAAAGGGTAAAAACGAGACCCTATTACTAAGACTCTACTGTCCGTCTGTCACTAGGCTGTATCTCATGAACCGTGTTAGACAGTTGAAATTTTCACAGGTGATGTATTTCTGTTGCCGCTATAAAAACGAATATAAAAAACAAAATAAAATAAATATTTAAGTGGATATTTTTGCCGTTTTTTTGCGAAAATTGTACGGAACCCTTCACGCACGAGTCCGACTCACACTTGTTTAATGGCTAATAACCTTTCAAACCTAGGTAAGTATGTTTATTTAACAGTCAAAAAAAGAAAACGGTGTCTGATAAAACAACGTTTTGCCGGGATTTGCACACACACATTCACAAACGTGCACATTCTAATTTCTCAATTTCCTATAACACATTCTCTCCATTTTCCCCAGTAAATCAATAATTCCGTCCACAACCACAACATTTACTAACACTATCTAAAAGAAAACGCGACACGGCCGTACATTGTCCCGCAGAAAAGTCGCGGGTCCTTTACTTTCAACTTTCACTGATGCGTCGCGACACACGAGTTGCGGGCACTCCTATTGACCTTACTGAATGGACACAATATACTATGAACTTACTATAATAATATATTCTACTAGCTATATTGCTATAAAGCGTTGCTTCCGCTGCCTAGCACTAGGAGCGGTTACACACTTCATCTGACCCGTGTCCGTGAAATTTCGGTTCCAAAGTAGCCGTAGTACTTTTTGTAGGGAAGCTTGCGCACTAAATCCGAACTCTATCCGTTATACTCATAATATGTCATAATACAGAGCATTTTGAATTAAGGACATGGACTTAAATTATGGACACGGATCATGGGCACGGACGTGTAGTGCTTAAACTCAGCAATCAACGGACTAAATGGGTGTCTCATCATCACCATCATCATATTAGCCGAAAGACGTCCACTGCTGGACATAGGCCTCGCCCAAGCGTCGCCACATTGATCGGTTCCGTGCGTCTCGCATGCAGCGGATCCCTGCAACCTTCACCAAGTCATCGGTCCACCTGGTGGAAGGCCTTCCAACGCAACGTCTTCCAGTTCGCGGTCGCCACTCCAGAACCTTTCTGCCCCATCTGCCATCAGTTCTGCGAGCAAAGTGCCCAGCCCACTGCCACTTAAGTTTCGCAAATCTTCGGGTGATGTCGGTAACCCTGGTTCCCTTGTGGATCTCTACATTTCTGATTCGATCACGCAAGGAAACTCCGAGCATAGCACACAAGCTTAAGCTTAAGCTTTCTGATGAGGCCCATTGTGAGCGACCACGTCTCAGAGCCATCAATAACGTAATAGCTGATTAGCTGTCAAGGGGTGTCTACATGTGGAAAATGAAGTCCCTACAATTATACTAACACTATATATACTAACGTAGCTTTCTAGAAGTGAAAAAAATGCTGTAATCGGATCAGTGCTTTCTCAGTACCTTTAGGGTGTTTACGCACTACATCCAATCCGAATTCGAGAAATTTCGGTTCCGAAGTAGCCATAGTACTTCTTGTAGGGAAGCTTAAGCACTACAACTGAACTCTATCCTTTATAATTCAGAACATTTTGAACTCGGAATTCAAATCCCGGACACGGATCGGATGTAGTGCGAAACCTCCCTTAGAGGTTACTCCACTTACTCCTGATAATATTTTTAGAGATAACATGAGTTATGCTTCTTCTCACTTAAATCACGTCCATTGTTTCGTTAGTGAGGAATCCGTGGATTGCCGTACGACAGCGAAAAGAAACTTCATCTCGGTCCGCGTAGAGCCTATTGAGAAACCAGTTCTGTCTCGCTGGATAGACCCGCTTTTACTCAAGTAGATACATCATGAGTTACGATGATTTCATGCTGATTAGCTTACGTAATGTTAAGGTAACTGATTTGTTTTGCAGGATTACGCACTAGGCACAATTAACATACATTAACATAGGCATCTTTGAGATACGAGTAGCTAATGATGAAGTAAACGAACTGAAACTAAGCCAAGATTTGCAACCTTCTA
This sequence comes from Anorthoa munda, assembly GCA_945859665.1. Taxonomy (NCBI): domain Eukaryota; kingdom Metazoa; phylum Arthropoda; class Insecta; order Lepidoptera; family Noctuidae; genus Anorthoa; species Anorthoa munda. The sequence goes on from OX243910.1 coordinate 14,849,266, forward strand.
GCAATGTAACTAAAGATTTACTAAAATGCACTAAACGACAACCCATAACCTAAACCACTCGGTTCAGGCGGAACACGGAAAACAACGGACACAATAAAAATGAGCAACAAAAGGGTCAATCAAATAGGGGACGAGAGTTGTGGTTTCCAAAACATGGCTTGTTGATAATTGATAATAAAAATAAAACTGAACGTAATTCGTAAGGAATATTAACAAATCAACAATCTTTCTAACCCCAATTTTCTTCGCTACTATCTTAAAAATAACCAAACTTTTTCTACCTGTATAATTAAAAAGCAATTTAATACAATAGACGCTGGACAATGTTGAGATGATAATCTCAACACACGATTACGAAAACAATGGATTTTTGAAATTGTTCGTAATTGTAATAAATTGTGCGATATGCATCAACATATTTTCTATTTACTATGCAATTGATTGCAGTAACTTAGGATGTTCTAACATTCGGACCAAGGTCTGAAATTAAAAATGTTTTAAATTGAAAATTATAAGTAGCACGAGTAACCGGCGCGGCGTTTTCTAAATGTAGATATTGTACGGGGTGGACGTGATCGCTGGCGGAGGATAGGGCTTCTGGAGGTTGTAAGGCTCCAGCACCAGCGCGTTGACACCCTTGCACCTATAGTTCAGTTGTCATCAAGAATTCTCGCCTCTGTGAGCTGCTTGAGGTCTGCCAGATGTTCACGGGTGAAGATATGATGTCCAGGAAATAAAAGACTTTATTCTTCTTAGTGTTTTGCGATGTTTTCACAGGGTCTTCGTGACATAAAGTTGCGTGGATTCTTCTAATACAAATTTGGCTACCGAATTGCTCGATGCGCATGCGCACTATCGTACTACCAAACTTTACCGTCACGAGGACCCTGATTTTTTAGTCGCACAAGTTTTTTATTTACCTAATTTTTTATTATAAACTTATGCTATAAATCAGCAGAACCTCCCTTCCCGATGTCATGACCATGGCATGACCTATATGGTTGGAAGCGCCTTGAAATGGCCCATCCAACGGACCTTGGTCCAGGTCCCTGACTATCTCCTCCGAGGAGTTCTGCTAGGAAGAACGAGTGATGAAGGGAAATTCTGCTGGTTTTTCGAACTTATGGCTATTACATGCTAAAGTATACATTTTTCCACTACTTTCATCGCGGGGGTTCGAAAGCCCTTTCCCTAAGCTATAGGAATCCAGTGTTTCTATAGCTATATCTATAACCTTCAGGCGTGTAGGTGCCTGGAAGTGTGCGTGAGTAGTGAAAGATGTTATTTTCTAACATAAAGTTAGTTTGTACTCAAGGTATTCGTGGAATCCACGACCACCAGGCATTAATCGATGGCCATCATGACAGGCCACCCTATGGTGCCACTCTGGTGGGCGCGGGTTCAACCCTCGAGTCAGTATTCACCCTGAAGTGTCCGAAAATGAGAATGTCCCGGGGCCGGGCAATATATTTCGGTGGTTATCTCCCTGGTCACCAGAGCTGGGCTCCTTACAAGTGTGATCAGGGAGGCCAAGAAACAAGGAATCGAATGGTGTGTGTAACTAGGGTATACCACCAGCCCTTCTGGTGGTTTTGGTGCCGGGAAGCGGCCGAAAAGGGAAATATTTGCCAGACCCAGGGAAACAAACAGGTTTTATGATATGCCCGAAGGTCAGAGGACCTGGGGCCTATGGGAGAATCCGAGCGCCTGCCTGCCAGTCCCCGAGGGTATTGCTTCAGTAAGCAAATCTATATTCCTTCAGGTTCAGAAGGTACCTGAAGGCGGGCGGGCCGCCGACAAGCGCTCGAAAACCCTTGTGTTCTATGTATACAGACACATCATCTCAAGCAAGTGGCCTTTATGTACTAGAACTATGTGAGTACTATCTGTTTACATGTCCTAGGCAGATATCTAGGTTACCTAGAAGTGCTGAATCGCTTATAACGAGTTCATCTTACCACTTACTTGAGCAAAATGTGTATGCATCTAGTGTTTCAGGGTGATACTCTATAGTCCCTGGCTATGTACTGTTGTTAGGTATCATTTTTCAGTCATAGCCTTAGGGCATCCAAGTTAGAACACCTAGATTGTGTTTCCTAACAGTGTAGTGTATGTAAAGGTAAATAACATACATTGGTGCGTGAATATGTCGCACCCGGCGCTACTTGCGCTCCCGCTTTTTAGGGGACCCCTAATCGAAAAGAATTAAATTCTTTATTTACCTATGCTATTACATACATTGCTTACTTAAATAACTTAAGTATTTTAACGGTATATAGGCAAGTATATAGACTATATGCTATGTGTCGCTTCGTCGCGAACAGATATTAATGTTTATTTTAGCACTGATCTTGAAAACTTTCAATACATATTTATGATATTGTAAATATTAATAAATGAAAGTTTACATATACTCGTACTTAACAGGATTGTGATTTCATTCTTAATATAACATTTTTCTTCAATACGTTCTTAAAACTGATTTATTTCACTGCTTAAAACCAGTAAACTCCACCATAATTATTACCAAGATCGCTAACTTAGGGCATGCGCTAACAACTTACAACAATAATTCAAGTGATAATTAAGTAACACCCGCTTATACGTAGATTTTCATACTTTCGCGGTAATTTCACTTTTACTAAGCGTATTTACATTTAATTCAGGTAATTGGTCAGGGTAGCGGTATATAGAGGTAATTATTTTGAAGCTTACACATAGTCACGGTCAGTAAGCGAGTGTGTTTGTTCACACATTAGGTAATTGAATAATTGCACACGCGGTTAATCTTGCGGTTGTATAAAATGGCGCTTGATTTTGCATAAAACAAAATGGCTGAATAAAACTGGCTATTGTATTTTGTTTTGATGTAATTTTTCGCTAACTTTAATCGATATATTCGGATATATTACAGTATATGATGTAGGTAAATATGTAAGTCAATATATACGGCTAAAATATTTGTATAAGAACGCGGCTATAGACCATGGCCTGTATTGAACATAATTATGATACTTTTTATACCGGTGGTCCGTTCCTCATCATCATTATATCAGCCGAAAGACGTCCACTGCTGGACATAGACCTTCCCCAAGCGTCGCCACTTTTACCGGTCCCGTGCGTCTCGCAAACAGTGGATCCCCGCAACCTTCACCAGGTCATCGGTCCACCTGGTGGGAGGCCTTCCAACGCAACGTCTTCCGGTTCGCGGTCGCCACTCCAGAACCTTTCTGCCCCATCGGCCATCCGTTCTGCGAGCAATGTACCCTGCCACTGCCACTTAAGTTTGGCAATTCTTCGGGCTATGTCAGTTACCCTGGTTCTCTTACGGATCTCTACATTTCTGATTCGATCACGCAAGGAAACGCCGAGCATAGCCCTCTCCATTTCCCTTTTAGTGACTTTAAGCTTTCTGATGGTACGTTCCTATAGCATAATTTTCGCCTTTCACGTAGACGAAGGCACGACAGGAGCTAGAATGCTGAAAAAAAAATACTGAAAGAAAGTAATGCGTGTGCTTATTTTCGTGACCATCGCACATAAGTTACAGGTGTTATTACCAACAGTGTATCATTGCCTGTCAATTACGCGTTCTTATTATACGTTGAAGCGAATTCATTACACCAATTTCACTGAACTAGAGTGGCATTTATTGATAATATAATAGAGCTTCCAGGATTCAATTAGCTTTGCTAGATTATTGTAGCGTGAATGTGAAAGACACAAAGGCAAAATATGCTTATTTAATACTTAGGTTACCAGTTTAAATTAAGAACTTAGCCCAAATTGTCGAACGGAAATTATTGTGACAAATTGTCAAACGCTGCTTAGTCCGGTCAAATTAGACTTATCAAATTGCATTAATTCGCATAGAACTGAAAATTGGTACGAATTTATTTATTTATTTATATATGCTTTATTGTAGGTACACCAAGTTAAAACATAGAACAGGAAACTTAAAACTAAAATACATACAATGGGCGGCCTTATCGCATATCGCGATCTCTTCCAGGCAACCTGGAACGAATGTTTGGAACACCATTATAAATGAAATGTAAAAAGTCCCCATCGATCCCACACTTGCAAAAAAATTTATTCAAGGTTTTGCCGAACGGTAAGTTTTATAATAAAATAGGTCAGACAAAAATTGTAGATTATGCAATTATAAATAAAAAAATTCTCTACAATTTTTCTCCTAAAGATCATTGTTTCTGAGATATAATGGTTTAAAAAGTTGGGTTGACCTTGAATAAAAATTATTGCAAATGTGGGATCGATGGGGACTTTTTACTTTTTATTTATAATGGTGTTCCGAACATTCGTACCAATTTTCAGTTAGCTCTATGCGAATTACTGTAAACCTACCCCTATTTTTTGATTAATTTGACCGGACTAGCTGTGATTGATAGAATGAATTTTTAACAGCCAATCACATCATTTGACTTGCGTTGATAATTGCTTTTTAGACACTGTGGTTTTCATAAATGAACCATTAGAAGCGGAACACGACATGACTCAACGGCTCGAAGGTGACAAAAAACAGAACCGATGCACTACACATTCCCACACAAAACTAAACGAAAAAATAAACTCACAGCAGCATTTTAAGCCCCTTAGTTACACCACGCCTTATATTTGGATGCGCTCGGTCTCTTTCAACTTTTTGTGTGTTTTGTGGCCGAAAGTGAAACTAAACAATCGCACAGTCGTCAGTTACGCATGCGACTAAAAACGCATTAAGTTTGACGTATTAGGTAAGTTATGACCTATTAAGTTATCACTTAAGACGTGGTGTTGCGTGTATGTTTACTTATTATGCGATTAATGACTTTAGACGTCATATAAGCTGCTTATCGCAAAGAGCTCTTCCCATATTAAAGGTAAAGCAAACTTTTAGTATTATATTATATTATGTATTATATTATATATATTATATTATGTATTATATTATATATATTATATTATATAACGGTAATCTGTGGCGCTCATTTCCAATCCTCTGAGTTGTTATATTGGTATTGACAGTTACTGTATTTTATATTGTCTTATTATATATATTGAGATTTTGACACACACCGGAGGACTGGTTACAGAATTCTCTATTATTTCTACCTTTATGCATCTTTAACTCCCGTTTCTCATATGCAAAAACAAAAAAAAAATAACTAAAATGAAATTGCTTAATTACTTTTCTATGAACCAAGAAATATTTATTTATATTTATAAACAATCTACTGTATGTAATAAATAAATGCATGCAATAAACGACCATGTCAGATACATGCGCGTACAAAGATTAAAATAAATTCGCAAACTAACGACTACCTACAAAAAATTAAGTACAGTTCATAACACAAATCCTTACTCACTCAGATTTGCATTTTACATTAGCTCAAATAACGTATGAAACATTAATAGAACACGTTTTCCGGATACACAAGTTTTATCAACGTCTACCTTGGAAATATTACGCAAACATGTCTGTGTCAAAAAACGTAAAACATATTTTCGCATACAGTTATGCAAATATTGAAATTCTGCCTAACATACGTGCTTAATCTTGTCAAACGATAAAGTAAGCAATCATTTCGACAATATTTTACAGCTATAGCTTGTTCAGAAAACAATGGGTTACTACGACACATGGCAAACTTATCTTTTAGAGCTTTGGCAATAATTTAATTTCTCGAAAGTCTGTTTCAATTTATCAGCACACAGCACAGACTTGCTCGAGAATCTTAACTCAGAATTAGTTGCTTAAGTCGTCACAATCTATTAAGTCCGTTGACGTTTCTTATTTTACATCAAATTCATATAATTCAATTAATTACTATGTTACCCATACACTATAACAACGAGTATCATTAGCAAGTATCAAGTTTAATTATTATTAAGTATTTTTATAGCTGTCAAAACGGGCCTTTTATTTTTTGACATCTATAACACGGTGTTAAATGAACAGTTCGTCATACAATATTGTATCTACCTAACTCCCGTTTGACAATTCGTCACATTCATTTTGCGATACATTTTGTTCGAGAAACTGGACCTAGATATACTAACAATCTGGATGTATCTATGCAAGTTCTATAAAAAAAGTCTCTACTCTCTTTGCGCTGTAGCATGGTGCGTCACATTTCGTTTCACTCTTGAAAGTTGCCGTGATTTAACAAATTATGGCTTAGTATTTCAGCAGTACCACATTCGTAATATATTAAATCATTAATAACTAGTAAATTAAATTACACCCAACTAGAATGTTCTAGTCTACAAATAAAACACCACTGTCACCCGCACCAAGCTACAGCGCAAAGAGTGTAACAGTATTTCTTAGGATCTGTCACACAAGCCTTCACAAAATGAACACCAGTACAATTATACCAAGCACCTACTCGAAAAAGAAACGTCTGGAGGTAGCATAACAATCGAATCAGTTGTGAAATCGAATCACTGCGATAATAGGGTATCACACTCTAATGTGTGGGCGATGGTAGCACGTCGGGTGAATATTAATAACTGTCAAGGGTGCTTATACGGGTGACGGAGGATGGTGTAAGTTAACAGACGTGGCGTATGATTTATTTTCGTAGTTAAAGTGTAGCCTTTTGTCTCAAGGAATAAATTACGCTGTTTAAATGCTTGGTTAGTCACAACATAATAATGTTTGACAAGCTCTATAAGGCATCAATACAAGAGAAGAAGACTGAGATGCTTTGTCTTTAAATTACATTGACCCCATAGTTTCTTAACCATGGGGTAATTTTTACTTCTTGTTATCACACTACCACACTAATATTATAAAGGCGACAGTTTGTGAGTGTGTGTGTTTGTATGTTTGTTACTTCTTCACGCTCAAACGGCTGGACGGATCTGGATGAAATTTGGCAAAGAGATAGATTATAGAATATGGAATAGCAATAGGATATTGTACTTTTTATAATATATATGTTCGGGAATATGTCCGCTTGGGATAATTTTCGACATTCACGCGGGTGAAGCCGCTGGCAGAAGCTAATTGTTAATATAAATGCTAAGGCGTTTATTTTAAGTAATATTGAAAAAAACTTCGTGCACTCCAATCGAATCAGTCGTCATGATAATAAACCGTCGTTATAATGATAATAAATCAATAAATAAAAAGATATACCTAACCGTCAATTCGTATGGAAGAAATGTCTAGAATCTTTGAGTTAAACTTTTGTTATAAATGCTGTGCATGACGGCAACATCTAAAATCCAGATACCTCATTTAAGTTTTACTGAAAATAACGAAGTTTTCTGCAGATATTACATCGATATTTAGGTTTATTTTAAATTATATTTATTCTCAAAAAAGACACAGAGTTACTTACATGCGAACAATGCTTAAAGTAAATTATATAAAGTTCGTCACAGACGTCACGGCAGCAATTATGATGCACCCATCCAATGCATTCAGCTTTAAAGAAGGGTGATATTTCCCTTTATAATTGGAACAGTCTTCAGAATCTTGAAGAAGGCTACACCCAATGACCGACTTCTAAAAATCTCTGCTAACCGCTCCACCCCACTACTTGCACCCCGTTGAGTGTGAGGCAACGGTAACGTGTCTATAACGAAACGGTCCGCAACGCTTGGCCAGCGCGCATTACATATCGCATAGACGTGTAATAACTAATAGACTGTACTTATCTATCATTTGCATCGTATACCAACGGTTATACATTGGGCGAGGCGTTTCATTCTGCTAAAATTGCAATAACATCAATTTCGACAATTCAGTCGAGTATCGTCAACGCCGTTATCATAGTTTAACATCAGTCAGTGTGATACATTACTATAGTTGTGACCACAGATATAATAAACAATATTTCTATGGTTGTGACAATCTAAGAAGTCGTATTTGACAGCTACGAGTATAAAAATACATTAATAATAATTAAACTTGATGCTTACGAATGATACTCGTTGATATAGAGTATTAGGATTACGAATTTGATTTTTTTATTTCTTACGTACAAAATTATCGCGGCTTATTAGCAAATCACTAGATTCTCAACTCACTAGATACTCAATTAACCAGATTCGCAACTCAACAGATAATGTACTATCCAGCAAATAAATAATATAACTTTCAAATAAATTATGTAGGTACTTCTATTTTACTGATAGACAATCTCGTGACATAAACTGATAAAATCGATTCAATATATATATCAATTCATTTGAAGTTCATCTACTGCGTTATGTTTCATCAAACTCGAATTATTTATTTCCAAATCATTAGGACATAATTTCATTACACAATACCAATAGTGAAGTTTTATCTCGATTCTTCCCTTTCGTTCATTCTTTACAAATATTAGTAATGGAAAGGAGCATAACCTTTCCTTTTCAGAGTGTAATATGCAATACGTAAAGTCGTTTTTGGGAAGGTTCCGACTTGTTTGCTTTGCAGAATTCACTTGTACAATTAGGCTGCCGTAAGCCGTAAGTAACGCATGTCTAAGATTTAAAAACGACAGCCCGCTAACATGTTGGTCCCCAACATGTTAGCGTGCTTTCTGAGACAAGGAGTCTCGGTATAGTTCTCGCCAAACTTCTGGGCTGCCCTGAGGTTGGCTTTCCGAAGCGCAAGACGCCGATCGGTGCTGTTTTTGTATGAGATTTACTCCTGCGCAGCCATCGTAGCCAACTTCAGGGCGGTCAAGAAGATTTACCGTGAAGATCTACACTTGCCGCTCTTATTATATACAAATTACCAATAAAAAATATATTTTTTGTTAATGTAGTTCTTTAATAATTTAGCCAGTACATTACTCTCGTAAGATAGTTCCTGTGGGAAAATTATAATTTCATCCACGTCATACTACAATATTGATATTAAAGCTATCTTCCTAAACAATACATCCAATTGGTGGCTGTATTGTTAAACATACGAACACAGATCACAATACTTCATTCAAAAAACACAAAGAATCATTGTCTGATTCAGTCTAATGTTTATTGATATTTGGAAAGCTGCCTGCTTGTAAACATTATATTCAAATATTAATAATAATTATAAATTATTATAAGCAGAGATGACACAAATCTGGGGATAGAACTCATCTAAGATTTTACTTTAATTTCTTACACTATTTCAATTATATTTCAATTCAATGAAGTAGAGAGATTTTGTTTGTTATTTATTGAAATTAATCGACTTCTTTTCCGTTTTCATGGGGAATCTAGTGAAGTGGAGGAAAAGGATTTAGAATAAGACGGTCTTCTTCAGCAACCCCTGATCCCGATGCTTTTCAATTATATCAATATATATCATTTCTCACACAATCCATTTTATCTTTACCTCCCCGTCCCCTTATATTCCTAAATCTGTATCCATCTCACGACGATAATATTTATTATGATCGCCATCTTTCTTTCTATTAGTTCTTCTGGTTGATGGCATCGCTATGTCTTCTCACGTAATAGCACAAACTGTTTAGGAATTGTTTACCAACGATTATTGGCAAAATAATTTTCAGTAGGCAAAGTAATAGTTGGAACATGATCGAGCTGATTATGCAGTTATGCTAATCTAATATAATCAATGACGTTATGCTTAAGCTATGCTAAGATGGTAAGGTGACTCCCAAAAAATAAAGATTAAAGTATCGCCGCATGTAGTAGCTACTTTTAGGAATTAACTTAGATGTGATGCTGATGACATGACTTCAGATGACATCCATTCTCTAAATGACTTCATGACAACTCATCCATGACAAATAATGGGAAACAAAGGAAATACAGAAAGGAAATCGTAGTCACACAGTAGTCACACACATAGAACTAGCAAAACATACGAGATAGAATTAAATATTCCTATTGAATTAGGTCCATTTGATTTTAGACTTGAAGCTTGAGTTTGAATTTATATAGATAACTAAGTTACTTACACATACACACACACATACATTATTATTATATTTGGCCTGATTAAAGACACCCAGGTCTTTGAAAAACCGTTTCTTTACAACTTAATCAAAGCCATTGACTCTGAAACAACCATCAGCTGTAATAATTCGTCAAGCATCATAAGACGTTATGACAAAATACACGTAACCGATTCCAATAACAGTCTAAATCCAGTCGCCGTACCAGTTCTGAGAACATATTTAAATGGTACCAGTACTCGTATTTTATTGCAAAACGAACAACACAGTCGGGATGAATATCTCGCGACAGACTCACAGGATATGCTAATTTTAGCGGCATCCATTTCAAGATCTTGCTTGGAGCGCTTTATAGTCAGGACTCAGGAGCGATTTAAGAGCCGGTTATGTAGGCTTGTAAAATATTATTCATCGACATCACTAATGTTTTGTATTAATATAAGTCTTTGAACAGACCGCCAAAGCATGTTGGTCTAATCTTAGATTTGCTAGGCGTAGCGAAGATAAAGTGCAACCATTGCTGATATTGAAATGTGGTTCTTTGCAATTCAGCATATCTTTCTTAGATAATTTTTCTAGATAATTTTATAGATCTAGAGATAGACCACAATTTTTTTATGCAACAACGCAGCCTGAGACGTGTTTGTTTTTTTTATTTTAGATAAGTTCGCGTAACGAAATCAAATCAGATATGGACCCATTATACGTCCCTAAGAGACACCAGCATTCTATCGTGAAATACACACCTTAAATTGGCCTTTATTTTGGATGGTATCTTGTCTTACATCGATATCATATTATAAACTGTTACCATCCAAGGCACATCCCTAACTAGCACTCGAACTTGTCTTATTTCGACTACCAGAGCGAATGCAACTCAGTGCTGCTTAATTTACGCAACTGTATCAAAGGGACATATAAAATTCGAGGTTTCGCTTTAGAACCGAAACAACGGTTTAGTGCACTGGAATTAACTTTATTGGCCTCGACAGATTTAGATCGGAATGACTAAACCTTTGGTTTATCGGTTTTAGCTACTTTAGGCACTCGGTACTACCATTATAAGTGCACCAACAGAAGAAGTTGATGAAAAGAATGTGCATAAAGAAAAAAACATCTATCCAGTAAGTTCTAAACTGACAAATACAAACTTACTTGTTCAACAAATCATGATAAGGTCTCAATGACAACTTTGAAAAAGTGCTAAACGACATAAACGTATCAATCATTACGACATTTAACCTTGATCTTGTGTTTATGATACATAACAAAAAGAAAAACACAATGCATCTCCCACGTTTTTGTTCGTCGGCGTGGATGCGATCATGACGCGTAATGATAAACATCGTCTTCATTTAACTATGTATTAAGTATCCTGCCATCGGATTAACAGCATCTTGTTAGATATTTTCTGAGCATCTTGCAGTTTATTATGTAATCAATGGAATGTCCTGTTTCTGTCATGCAGGTTTATAAAAGCAAGTAATAATTTCTACCTATGAGATTTTTGCATATTGTCAAAAATCTAAATAATTATAGATAATTATGTAGTTAAAATATAAATAAAGCATGCAGCTGAACTGAAAGCACTAATAGGATAGTTGACAAAAATATCTATTTAGTCCTTAAAAATATTGGACACGTATTTTTCTTTTGCTACGTATACAAAAAAATACGACGATATTTCAACGGACTGACGTCATGATGGTGTGCTACAATTTATACTGATAAAGTGACGTCACAAGCCCCCACTCCTGAAGTTTGATTCGCTTTATCTATGTAATTTTTTATTTATTTGTTATAACAAAAAATACGTGTCCAATATTATTTGATAATGTCACTGACGGAGTAAATAGAATTACCATTTTTCTACAAGGAAACATTCCTATTGCTAAACTCTACAAGGAAGGCTATAAAGGAACGTTTGCCAATGTTATAGATAAAGAATCCATTCCTATTGATTATGACAACCACAGTTCCAGTCGATAAAACGGTAGCACACTACCACTTTATTAACAAACGTAAACCAGAAACCACCTGTCAACACATACCACAAAGCAAGCACCAATCGATCTAAACAGACGAATAAAGACAAATGATCACCACTTACTAACAAACACAATAGCACCCCGGTAACAAAGTTCTAATGTTTTTTATACACTACCTTTCATGCGGAACAGACCAGACAACAAGTAGAAAAGGACTTTCTTCTAATAATAGGGGCCTATTACAAGAGAAACCGCACAGCTGCTCAATGTAATGGCCGCTACATTGATATCGATTATTTCATTCGATTGAACATCGATAAAAAAGTTGTGGTTTCGATCTCTCTACCCATTACTTACGTTAGATACTTTATTGCTAAGAATAAACAAGTTTATGAGGTAATTAAATGGTTGTATGCCTTTTAGAAATCTTTAGAAAAGATACAGTAAACTTAAGCTAAATAAGTTATTAAAATAATAAAGACTGAAAGCTATAGTATTTTAAATGTGTGACGAGAAACTCCAAAGTATTTTTTGCCGGACGAAGGCAAGAAAAACTAAAAGAATAATCAACATCAACATCGTCATTATCATTGGAAATTTTGTTCCACTTCCCTTATGATGTGCCATGCTTTCCTCGTCTATGTGAGTCTAAACCAGGGTATTACCATCATCATTTTAGCCGGAAAGCTTTACTGCTAAACACAGGCCACCCCCATGTGTCACCACATCGACTGTGCTTCTCACATCCACCGCATTCTCGCAGTCTTCAACATGTCGTCAGCCCACCCAGCGGGAAGCCTTTCAATGCTGCGACTACAGAGTCTACCACCAGGTCTTACCCGTGATAATGATAAAATCAACTTGAACAAAAACGTAACAATGAAATGTCTTAATTGAAACCATATTGCTACTAGCTGAGACACAAATCCATAAGGTGTATTAAAATACAAATTTTACTTAGTGAATGTGCTTACTTACTGGCAATTGGCATTGTTCCATGTTAAACATAAGTATGCTTATAGACGTAGAAACAATGGTGGAAACCGATGGGATTAGTACAAAAAGTCTCTATTTCCTTTGTGAGATGCGAGTCAAGGATTCCTTCCTACATGTAGTAACATCAACATCCGGCAAATGTTCAATACCGACAGTTGCTGTTAATAAATCATTGTTAAGGATAGAGGACATACATTCAAAGCGTTAATAAAACTGTAAAATATTCAAGATAGTACTGTACACATCAGTCAAAGGTAATATCAGTACTAGAATAATTACTAAGTAGATTTTACGTGGCTTTCAAACGTATTCATGAATATAGGGCCAGTTATATTAAATTTGGTTTATTTTACAATATTCGACGGTTCGAGGTTCTACCTTTCGCGGATACGGGCCGCGGTCCGCCGCACGCCACCGCGGTCGTTTGCCGACCGCTGTGTTATATATAACATATTCCGTATTAGGGATCCCTTGATCCCAATTTGAATTGGAATCTCCACAATTTTTATAATTCAGTTACCTATCCACTTCGTCTTTCTATTACAAAACCATAACAATAAGAGCAATTTTAAGCTTATTCTTATTTAGTAGAACCTCTATAAATACTCCATTGATAAAATCGAAAGGAATGCTGTTGACATGACACCAAACGATGGGAAGTACATTGTTTAACCGACAGACAATAACAAATACGGTGGCAACCATTGTGACCCGGTGTTTATGAGTCGCACGTCAGACACATTTCTTGATAGCTATAAACAAACTAATACTCACTCAATTTATATTGTTAGTTTACTGTAGAACTTTGAAAGGAGTTGTTTGGCTTATGTCAAAGGTAAAATGTAGAAATAGGATAACAGAAATGATTCTTGAACATGACAGTGAAGCTCAGGATATGTTTAGACGATGAACTCACTATGTTTTCGTTTGTTGAAAGATAACAACCAAACCTAACAGTAGCAAATGAAATCTTACAGAAACATACTTGAGCAATAACACAGCTACAACCTGTCCAACACAGAATAGTGTAGACTACTTAGGTACCTGAAATTCATCTATGTACCAAACTTCTAATAATTTCTCCCATATCAAAAACAAGGAGAGACCTAAAGATGGATCAACATTTCGATAATAATCGAAGATATCGAAAGTAAGCCACTTTTTGTTTTCAAATATATCGAACATAAAACTTACCTTGCCATTGTAATCTTTACAGAAGACAATAACTTCACCTGATCTGGTGTTCTTGACATTGACATTGCGAACAGTTATACAGAATTCCCCACAATCGTAAAATAACGCGTGCTCCCACGCATTCTCAACCAGGTCAAATATTTCTGATTCTTCGTTGCGTGGGTTAAGTACAAAGGTATCTACTTATTGTGATGGAATGTAATTCTTCGCTGTAATCAATTATTCATAACCTAGATTCTATAATTCAATAACGTACTATAAGATTGATTAGTTACGCGATTTTATGAAATGATCCATGAGACCATGACTACTGTTGATCAAGATATAACAGAAATTTTAAATTAGGCATGTGATTATCCACCCATATATGATAGGTACCTTCACGTTGGCCTCCTTCTGTGAGACCGTGATGGTCCAGAAGGAGGCCGCCGAGCGGAATCGAGAGCGAGCCGATCCCGCTCGGAGAAGAAGGCGTCGGGGAGACAACCGCCTCGACGACTAAAACGCCGAAACCCCGCCTGCATTTAAAGTAGGCGGAACTCCGGGGTTGCGGGTGGTCAGATTGGGGACTCTATCGGCCCACCAAGTTACTCCAGGAAAGACGGTGGCACAGTGATCACGTGCTGCCCTGCACAGCGAGGCTCAGGGCAGGCGCTTTTTCAGTCTCCTCAGGGATGTGCCCTAACTGGCGTTGCACAGAGGGGGCTCCGGGGTGGTCTTTGAGAGGTCACGGGGCCTCTTCTACGTGCTAAAACGTGGTAAAAATCCCATACTCCCTGGTCTTTTCCCCAAAAGTCCAGGCGTCTTTTGAAGGTTGCCCCCCGAAAACAAAAATAATAAAGGTACCTTCACGTAAAGAGTGGGTATGTAAAATAACAAACAAATTATAAAAAATATAATTAATGGTAACTACGCCTACCTAGATGGTGTAATTAAATTGCTAGAACAATGGGATGACGCAACTGAAATTACTTAAGAGAATGAAGATGATTTAAATGCTCTGAGATTACTCAGCAGAAGATTCTAACAAATAGATATAATAATATTTTAAGTAAACGGTTACCTACCTACTTAAATCATCGAATCAGAGGCGTTTTTACCCGACTGCCGAAGGAGGGTAATGTGTTTATCAGTCTATGTATTTATGTAACCATGTATGTAGTATGTTTGTTCCTATGTGGTTTTTAGAGACCAAACGCCTTAACATTGCGAGTGTCACTGGCTACATTAAAATTGTAAAATAGAAAAAACCAGCCAAGTACGAGTCGGACTCGCGCACGAAGGGTTCCGTACCATTATCGCAAAAAACGGCAAAAAAATCACGTTTGTTGTATGGGAGCCCCACTTAAATATTTATTTTATTCTGTTTTTAGTATTTATTCAACCGTCTAACTATCACGGTTCATGATATACAGCCTGGTGACAGACAGACAGACAGACGGACCGCGAAGTCTCAGTAATAGGGTCCCGTTTTTACCCTTTGGATACGGAACCCTAAAAATGGCGGCTTTTGGGCGCCATATTGTGGGGGCCAAATATTTTGTTTGTAATGTCAGAATAGATTAACCCAATAACATGAAACTTAAACAAAACCGCTGGAATGAGGGTATGCCAGGGTGTTCAAATCTGCGTACCCGTTTAGAGCGTACCAGTGTGATGATATGTTATGAAATGGTGTAAACAATAAACAGTCATGCGATTGCTACCCCGAGTGATTAGCCGTCATTTATTGAAGAGTTCTGATGTATATCGCCGAAGTTCTTCATCAGATTCTATTCATATATCTTCTGCAATTTAAATGGGACCACATGACATACACCAGCTTTAAAATATAAAAATCTAATAAAAAAATAAAAAAACCCGACTGCTTGAAAAGCGAACTAAAACGACGTAAACAAGGAGAAAATCATGCTGTGCTGTCGGAGTATACATCTTCGCGAGCTGGCTGACCAAAACCAGACGTATCCTCCGACAGCACAGCATGATTTTCTCCTTGTTTACGTCGTTTTAGTTCGCTTTACAAGCAGTCGGGTTTTTTGATTTTTTTAATTAACTTTTTTTATTTATAACTTTTTAGTTCATTATTTTTTCGAATTAGGTACATTTAAACATATAAGTGTTATAAATTTATGAAATCAACTCTTAAAATCCTTTATTTTGATACCCCACACGAAAGGTTTGGAAGAAAAAAATAATTTGGGCCCCCACAAAATGGCGCCCAAAAACTGCCATATTCCTATTTTCCAATTTTCATGTAGCCAGTGACACTCGCGGGGTTAAGACGAATCGATTGACGTAAGAACTATCAAAATCGGCCCACGCGTTTGGTCTCTAGAACGCCACATAGGAATAAACATACATACATACATACTTACATACATACATAGACTGATAAACACATTACCCTCCTTCGGCAGTCGGGTAAAAGGAATCATCAAATCGGTTGACCTAAAGTAAAAATTTCTGAGGTAACACATAAACAATAAAAATATACAGAAATAAATACATACAAAACAAACACATATACAATAAATAAATACAGTCGAATTGATAACCTTTTTTGGGAAATCGGTTAAAAATCAAAAAACCCTAACAAGAAGAAAGTCATGCTGTGCAGTCGGAGGATACATATTCGCGAGCTGGCTGACCAAAATCAGATGTATCCTCATGTCTTTTTAGTTCGCTTCTTAAGCCGTCGGGTTTTCTGATTTTGTGAATTAACTTTTATTTAAGCTTACTTTTAATATTTTTACAATTATACATGGATGTTAGTAGCCGAATACGTAGGAACGATCTAAAAGGCTTACATACAATTATTGGAGAGATTATTACCCTACTCCTGGACTTTTTTAGCCACAGAATATATAAACGAAAAACAATATATCACGGGAATTTAACGCGATGATTTCGATAATTTATTTACTTATTTCACCCGACGTCGCCCGTCGTGTTTTTCAATTACGAAACGCGAAAGTTTTAAAGTTAATAGAATATATAAATGTTGACAGCTTGACGGGCTGCGCGCGCCGGTCACATCCAATTAATTGCTCTGTGGTTTTAGTTGATAGTGATAACAATGAGATCCCCATTTAAGCTTATAATAACGATAACTTAACTTTGGAGCAATATTCTTGTATGGTTAAAATTTCAGCCGCAACATGAACATTAAGCACAGCATCGTTACAGGAAAAAAGCCATAATATACTCATGCAAATCCATCTCTTGTTACAGATCAAGTTAGTAATAATGGTCGCGCACTGAGCCTGCAATGGACGCGCTCACGTGGTTGTCGCTCGGGCTCCAGTTCGCGGCACTATGCTCCATCGTCGGGGCTCTGCTGCTGTACCTGTTGAGGAAGGTCAGGGTAGCCGAGGTGCTGCCTGTTGAAAGCGCCAAGACCGTGCTTGTCACATCCGTTGATACGGCACTTGGATTACAAGTAAGTTGACAAACAGACAGTATTCCTAGGGTGGATTGGATAACAGCAGCCTAATTGCGTAAGTGAATTCGGTAAGGCAAAGAGTTTCACCGCCATCAATCGACCAATAACAAATATGGAATTCCACATGACGTCTTTCATCTCACATGTGATTGTCTATTGATGGCAGCCAAACCCTTTGCCTAGCCGAATTTCCTTACGCAATTAGGCTGCAGCATATATATAAAAAAAAAAATCTAAAGAAAATGCCGTGTTCTGCAAAAAACAAGGGGCTAAGTCGGATTCCTCCAACTGGCTGAAATCCCATTATGTTTAAAATGCATGCTATAATGATTCCAGGCCCAGATTTTTTGGGAATGCTGGGTATCGTAAACTCCCTTCAGAGCTCACCAACAATTTCCCAAGGTTCAGAGAAAAATCTGTACATAATATCATATCGTCCAACCTAATGATAATAAAATTAATAGATGGATGACAAAACCAAAGACTACTTCAAAGAAAACCTCCTTAGCTAAACTATATGATAGAATTATATTATCTGTGGCTAAACTGACCTCTCCAGACGTCTAATATTGTGGGAGGATCAAAATACATAGTTCCACTTGGCACGAAGATTTGTGACTACCATAAAATGTTATTGCTTGCAGTTAGCACCCACCTAGCCAGATACCACTTCACGCTGTACTGATTTATGTCATCTCTTGCAACACCGGGACCAAACTTGTTAGATCCTCTTAACCAACGACCTATATAAAACAAATAAATGATCATAATCATTATATTTTAATTGGGTGACATTTAATTGTGTATTTTATTGTTGTTGTGGTTTGTCTGTACTTTCCGCTTACTCAAAATTATAAAAATTAGATTAATAATTTATTAAACCCCCGACACAAAACCCCTAAAAAGCAAAAAAGAACCCTCGTAGTCGCGTCGGGAAACCGCCAACATGTACAGCAGTTTATCTTATTGACTTTGCGGTTCCCCGACGCGAGTACGAGGGTTATTTTTTGCTTTTTAGAGGTTTTGTGTCGGGTTTTTTTTTTATTAGTTTTTATTTATTCTTCTTAATCTACATATAATATACCTAGTAGTAGATCCGCTTCAATCGACAATCTATCGAAACACGTAATTATGACACGATATCTAGCTAAAAAACCCAGATTCAAAGAGTAAAATGCGGATAACTTTTGAAGGGCTGAACCGATTTTAATTAAACATAGCTAAGAACACTCTCGACAAAGTCACCTTTCAAACAAAAAAGTACAGAACTAAATCAAAATCGGTTCATCCGTTTAGGAGCTATGATGCCACAGACAGACACACAGATACACAGCAACAAACGTCTAACTTATAACACCCCTCTTTTTCCGTCGGGGGTTAAAAAGGAAGACAGTCATAGGATTAACATATTGCCAGGCAACCCATGAAAATTAAGTTTAATCAAAAAACCTTATTGATTCCTGCAATCGGATCCTAGGCTATTAGTGGGTTTTCAGCAGAACATTTCTTCACGCTTGGATCCGATGTGCATCATGAATTCATCATTCGTAGTCCTGCCTACGAGAGAAAACCTAAGCACGAGCTTTCTTTTTACCATCTTTTTTTTTTTAATTATGTGTAGGCTCGCGCTTGACCACTATCTAATCTGATGGTAAGCGATGATGTGGTCGACGGTGTAAAACGCTTGCCTAGAAGAAACCTATTTACTCTTGACTTAAAGACCCCCAGGTTATAGCTATCGGGAAACACAGACTCCGGCAGGGAATTCCACTCTTTAGCTGTTCGCATAATCCTAGATTCATCTTCTTTCCTCAGATCGCAACATACCTAAGCAGTAAAGGATGGCGAGTCATCGCTGGCTGCAGACCAGGAGGTCTAGGTGCCCGTCTGGCCGACTCCTGGCTTCAAGCCCACATCGCCTCCACGCCCGATGACCAGCCGAAGCCAAGGCTCGTCACCCTCGAGCTGGACGTAGCTAGGGAAGATCTGCTGGAGGAAGCCGCTAGGGCCACTGCTCAGCATTTGCCAGCCGGAGAACATGGTATGTAGCAGAGGTTTATTCCAACTATGACAGAAATGTGGAATTCTGTATGTAGTTTAATCAATAACCCTTCAACGGTTGAACGGGTATGGCTGAGACTTGGCAAACGGTATACCCCTTGTATCCTTGTACTGGATTAGAGCAAAGTCCGACATATTATGATACTTTTTATTCCGGGGGTAGATAAGTTCCTGTTGAATATATTAGCCGATGGCATAAGCTTAGTACTTTATAAAAATAAAAACCAGCCATGTGCGAGTCGGACTCGCGCACGAAGGGTTCCGTACCATGATCGCAAAAAAATGACAAAAAGATCACGTTTGTTGTATGGGAGCCCCACTTAAATATTTATTTTATTCTGTTTTTAGTATTTGTTATTATAGCGGCAACAGAAATACTTCATCTGTGAAAATTTCAACTGTCTAGCTATCACAGTTCATGAGATACAGCCTGGTGACAGACAGACGGATCGTGGAGTCTTAGCAATAGGGTCCCGTTTTTACCCTTTGGGTACGGAACCCAAAAACGAAGTTTGATAATTGGGTAGGATTATTTCATCGTTTCGTAGTAACTCAACAAGCAGATCAATAATTTACTGAAATTCTTTTGCAGACTTTACAATCCAGTTTATTTTTTTAAGATGTTGGCTAACCAAAAGTGAATTGAATTACCTAATTATTTATCTTTTTCTTTGCAAATGCGTTGCCGTATTGCACTTATGATTAAAGAGATATACGTAAGTGTTACGCAAAAGACCGTTTTATAAGACAAGTATGCTACGAATATAATTTTCAGATATGAACTAAGTAAAACGATGATAAAAAAATCCGGCCAAGTGCGAGTCGGACTCGCGCACGAAGGGTTCCGTACTATTACCGCAAAAAACAGCAAAACAATCACGTTTGTTGTATGGTAGCCCCTGTTAAATATTTATTCTGTTTTTAGGGTTCCGTACCCAAAGGGCAAAAACGGGATCCTATTACTAAGACTCCGTGGTCCGTCTGTCTGTCTGTCCGTCTGTCACCAGGCTGTATCTCATGAACCGTGATAGCTAAACATTTGAAATTTTCACTGATGATGATACTGTTGCCGCTATAACAACAAATACTTAAACCAGAATAAAATAAACATTTAAGTGGGGCTTCCATACAACAAATGTGATTTTTTTTGCAGTTTTTTGCGATAATGGTACGGAACCCTTCGTGTGCGAGTCCGACTCGCACCTGGCTGGTTTTAGTATTTGTTGTTATAGCGGCAACAGAGATACATCATCTGTGAAAATTTCAACTGTCTTGCTATCACGGTTCATGGCCTGGTGACAGACAGAAAGACGGACAGTGGAGTCTTAGTAATAGGGTCCCATTTTTTACCCTTTGGGTACGGAACCCTAAAAACACTACTTATGTGAAGTAGAATCCGACAACCATAATTTTCTGCGATCTAAATATTGTGTTTCATAAATTTAATTGTTAAAAAATTAACATGAAATGTGGCAAAACTTGATTGCTCCGATATAAGTCAAAAATTTAAGTGCACTGCCCGGGAATCGAACCCGGGTCGCAAGAATGGGAATCTTGCATGATACCACTACACCAGCAGTGCTTCGGAATCTAATGCCAAATAACGGTTCAATACACAACAAAATCCTTTCTGATTATATTACACTCAATTTATACAGAGCAAGAATACAATACAAGAAAAAATTTACTCGTTATAAATAAATTACGCAGAAACAAAGTTACGGTAAATTAGCAAAGGGTAAATTAGCGCCATCTGTTGAAGTTTACAATAGCTACTTACATTTCCAGCTGTCAAACGATGTAGGTAACGTGATCCTTAACATGATACGCCATGATGGATGACGTAATCACGTGTCACTAGGCGCGTGGATAGGTGGCGCTTTCCCGCAGTTTTAGTACGTAGCTGAATAAAATTTAATGTATTTTTCCTGATAAATAAATACAATAGTAAATTAGTAAAATTTCTTTGCATGTTAACACAATAATTACATTGGTCCTTTACGAACCACAATTTAGTTAGGTATTGCAAAGAACATGATAGATTTAAATAACTCTAACCGACACTTTCTGATTATCATGCATTGAATCAAAGAAGTTATTTTTTTATGTCATTATCTATTATGAACGCTGGTTTCCTGAGGATGTTATCATCGCCGTTTGAGCTCCGATATCGTTTCAATTTACATTGTTTTCAATAACATTCGCTAATGTCCACTTGATACGCTAGTCAACTCAATAATATAAACTTTATTTCATCAACAACCTTACACAGAGCATAAATTAGGTGGGTAGGTAAGTAAATTTATTATAGCATCTACCTACCCAACTGTGTCCGTTTTCATGAACACAAGTTGACACCTAAATGAATGCATAATTAAAAGCGTGCTGTTCAACCCTTAGCTCTGGGACGAAAGTTGAAAATCCAACAGCACGCTTTTATTTTAGTTACATTTAGGTGTCATCACTAGAATCGTTGCCGAAAACGGGCAATAGACTTATTATAAACCCTTGTTTCCAGGAATCTGGGCGGTGATCAACACAGCAGGAAGCAGTGGCCGTGGCGGGGCTTCGTGCTGGGAGGGGGCTCTAAGAGGCAACGTGCTCGGAGCCCTAAGGGTCGCGAGAACCTTCTCGCCTTTGCTGGCGGCTGCAGCTGCCGATCATCCACATGCTGGCAGGCTGTTTTACATTGGTATGTAATACTTAATTTTTATAGTAGGTACCTATCCAATAGAGATGGGTGGGAAATCATCCAATATTTCGCCCGCTCTGGGTGAGGCGGGGGGGCGTGTCAGACTTTTACTGACTAAAACACACCCGTGTTCCCTCAGTTCTTTGAGCCAGGGCCGCGGTAACTCTTTTTCAAATTTATCCGCGATCCAGACAGGCATCGGCCCTCGCGGACTACCCACATACCTACAACAGAACCAGAACTAGCCAGAATTTTATAAAACCTGATAACCCCCTGAGTTGATTTGCCTGCCCAATTTAGGCCAGGGTAGCCTAGCCTAAGCTGGACCTCTCATTGGCATAGGTAGTGTAGGTACCCTACTTATGCCAATGAGAGGTCCATCTTAGACATCACGTAGTCCGCAAGCAGACAATAACACTATTATTCTTCTGATTACACTGCTTTCAGGGGAAGTGTCTCAGTACCTCCGCTATGACAATAAAAATGTATAACAAGAGATGCATAAATGTTACGAAACTCGGTTCACTGCTCTTTAATTCTATATATCCCCATTCAGATAAGGATCTCAAAAAACTGTATCTCCTATTCTAGGATTAACATCAGACACAGCTTGCGAGAGTCTATCCCGCGTCGAAGCAGGCGAAACGGGCGAGAACAGCGCGGGCGCAGCGGCCGCTCGATGGGGTGTGTGGGGCGCTGCGCGTGCACTGCGCACGAGCCTGCGCGCGCGTCGGCTACACGTCGTGTTGCTGCACGCGCCCGACCTAGCGGCGCAAGAGATTTACTCGCCGCCGGCGCTGCTGCAGCCGCCAAGCCAACCAACCAGGTAAAGCATTTTCATAGGTTTCTGGAATCATGGATGGAGCTATTCGTTGAAAATATAAAATCATAAACGCTTGTAAATATGTATTTATGTCAGCCAGAAAACATTCGTAGATATCTAAAATTGTCACATTGGTTGAATTTCTGGCATCCTTAATAATTAAGAAAGTAGATCTACATTGACGAAACATTTTCTCTGTAGGTAGGTACCTAACTTTTCCTAAGACTCCCAGTATTCACTCGCTATCTTATCTTTCAGTCGTCCCGAAACTCCAAGCTCGGATATAAGCGCCAGCACCGCCAGCTGTGCGGTCACAATGCCAGGAGAAGCAGCTGAGTACAGCGCCAAGATCCTACCGACCAGCGCACTGAAGGTTCTAGAAGACGCCCTCACAATACCCTCACCAAGAGACGACTACTATCTGAAGGTCAAGCAAGACTCCTGGTTTACCAGGATGCCCTCATTGAGAGTTGCGCACTGAAGGAAAAGCGCCCTCTTCAATTTGTACACTGCCAATACAGGTCGCATGTCACACCCAAGTTATATTCTGATAATGTCCGCACAGAATGCATGAACGTTTGCTTAACTAGAGAGTTTAATAAATCATATATTTTTGTAAGTTTTACGCGTGTCCTTTTAATAATGTTGTTGTTAAGCTAACGTTGTTTTGTTTAGGATTTAATCAATTAATTATTGATGTTGAATGAATATTTCTTGTCTGATTTTTACACACGATCACCAATATTGAGGTGAAGGGTCTAAAACTTTGTCACATCGAAATTCTAATCATTTTAATGTTATTTCGTATGCTTTAATCGAGTCAGTTTTTTATTTTATATTTTATTATGTTTGCCATTCGGGCTGATTTTGCAATTTATACTCATTTATCTGTACTTAAGTATAATATATAATCGTATGTTGTAAGTTTTAGCGACCCGTTATTCCGAGATATATCGAAGGTTCGGGAGGACGGAGGTAAAGCGCTTTGCGGTGCTTAAATACATAAACGATGTTTCTAAGAGTAATATTCCATGTTTTACTTGGAATAATGCCTTGTCTTACACGGTGACTGAAAATCTTTGCTTAGCGGAGCATTCTTATTTCATAAAGATTTTTTATTTGTGGGAATTGTACATAAGTATTTTCAAGCTCACATGGTGCCAATTAGAAAACTTTTTGTTTCATGAGTGTTGAAACTGTATATTATACACTGTAATATCATAGATCCAGTGAAGCCAGTTTATAATAATAATGGTTTCATATATATTTTCTGTAGTGTTTGTACGATTTTCTGAGTTGTTTGTTTTTATGTCGTCACTTGCGTGTTAAAGCGATATGAATCATAATCATGTAAATAATGTTTGTGTTGTATAATAAACATTTTGTCTATAAATATGATTTGTTTATTTTAATTTACACATTTTCACTAAGCATTTATGGGACAGTCAAGAACACTAAAGGAAAAAAGGTCTTAGAATCTGTTTGGATCTTGACCTTACCACAGCTTTTGACATTGTCCTCAGGAAAATCTACAGTCTTTGAAATAATAAATAGTTTTCTTATATTTTCCAAGACCTTAATATTTTCCACCGTAACATTACTCTTCATACAATATAGTAGAACTCATAGAACTAATGTAAAGCCAACCATTTTTTAAATGGTCCCACAGGGAATGGTTCTTGGGCCTATTTTAGTAGCTAAATGACACACATCAAAAGAGTGTTAAGTAAATTAAGGGTGTGAATTGAAGAATAAACCATTTTAAATATATTCACCTATATTGCAAATAGGTTCCTTTACTTTTAAATTATCAAATGCAAGCCAAACGATAAAATGAATGACGCAAGCAATCATTCCGCCCATCGAATTGATATGTTGGTTTTCTATGTTGCCAGTACATGTCCAATATTGATTCTTACTGAGGCCTGTTTTCTGCCATTTTGCCGCTGTGCTTACGGCAAACCCCATATTATCTGTTGAATTATTTATGTAGTAAATAATATCTTTAAACTTTAGGGATATTGAGTTTATGTTGCGTATGCTGAAAAAAAAATATATCTTATAATAATTTTACCGAGGTTCTGGCTTAGCTTGTTATAAACGAGCGAGATTAAAATTCATAAGCTGTTATCAAAGTTAGTTGACCGCGAACTGTGTAGCAATTAGGTATATAATCAAAACTTAGCTAAACTAACGTAGCTCTTGATCTGTCACAGGAGTAAAAAGCGTAATACTAACAGGCAGATCAAAGAAAATTATTATTGGATTGTGTGAAAAATATGTCTAGAAATGGAATTGAATATTGAGAAGTCGGCGAATAGATAAGGGGAGGAATGGGGGGGGTCACATAATTGTGGCCGTAAGCAAAAAGGCTCCAGTAGTGGGAATTGAGTTAAGACTAGATTCGGTATCTAGAATACTCAATTGATAACAAGGATTAAAAAATATTCAAAAACTGGCACATTTTTATAACATTTGAAGTTAAAACTGTACTTGTATTTGTATGAGGGCAACTTGACAAAACTGTGTAGGTATATTTCGGAAACTAAATGCCGAGAACTGGACCCTTACGCCCACAATTGAATCTGAACAAGCCAATATGGTACAACAATGTTAAACTAATAAAAATCACCTGTATTGTTTACTACAAAAAACATTATCATGTTCCCTGTGGCCGTACACATCCAAGACGATTTGTTTGGTCTTAGCAAAACTATTGTATAAGCAGCGCGAATCGCCAGGGCTTCGGGCGAACATTAAACCGCGTAGAGTCTTGCTTCTTGTCATAAAGTGCATGATTTTGGTATTCCTTCTGAAAATACAAATAACTTTCTTAGATTATAGTTGAAAAGTAAGTACATGATTAAGTGATATTCGTGTAGTTGCATTAGGCCTGGTTGGGTTCATCGAGGCGGTCAGGCCAGTGCTCGAGCGCTGGCTCGGGACGAGGCACGGTTCCCTGTCGTTTCGGGTGACGCCGAAAGGAAGAGAAAGATCTCGTCCACTCACCCGACTCGCAGCAGACGCACCGGGCGTCGGCGGAGGGTGGGCAACGCCAGCCCCCTAAATTGGTCCAGGGGCAACGGACTCGGGGACGTCCATCACCTTCCACACATTAGGACTCGCCCCTCTTAGACGTTGTGGGAGGAGTCAAACACCTCACTCTCGCTTCCGACCCGAGGTCGAAGCCCGCGGATGCGGGCCTCACTAGCCGGAGGTTGCGGAAGGATCGTACGTTCCCGCGACCCCCCGGCGTAGTTGTATAGAGCACCGGGATGATTTTTAGTCAGTAGGAGTATGATAGACCCCTCCGCCCTGGAAGGAAATCCAATGAGGATTTTCATTACCGAACAAATAAAAGGCCTGGTTGGGTTAAATTAGAATTAGCATTCTCAGCCTATAATGTTCGCACTGCTGGGACGCAAGACTCCGCTCTTTAACAGAGAATGGTCCTTTATCCAGCACACGGACCCGAAGTGGATTGGTGTGTCGATTTTTTTGGTTCTAGAACATACTGGTTTCATTTACCGTTTTGAGAGCAGCAGTGATGAATTAAAGTACCTACACAACGTAAAGTGCCTGCTTGGGTTCGAAACTTCGAACTGATGAGCTGCTACTCGTTAGCTCAATACACTGGGCAAGCACTGCTCTACAGTAAGTTTGAGCTATCCTTAAATCTTATTATTGTCCCACTACAAGACAGTGTCTTCCAACATAGATAAAGAAAGGATCTTATGAATTTGAAATAGTCCCCCAAGTAACAAAAACTAGTTGTAAAAGTGTGTTGTGTAATAAGCCATAGAACGTTTTGGGAAACACTGTTTTTGGTTCTATAAAACCCCAAAGAAGGTGTATTTTATTCGAAAGTGGCGCATTTATTTCTCTATTCAGTGTTAAAACGAACCAATAAAAATGTTACACATGACAAATCAGAATGCATGAATGTAATAATGTGAAGTAGTAAAGAAATTATGAACTACTGTGTCTGAAAATAAATGAATGATATATATATATATATGCCAAGCGCCATTATAGCACGCCGAATAAAAATGTCTGAATATGGTTGTAAAAGTGAGATAAAAAAATCTTTTTCGGGACATAATTCTGTCCATGCTGTGAGATTGTGGAACTCACTTCCGCCTAGCATCAGAGATCTAGATACTAGGGCATGCATTTCGAAATTTCGAAATTTCGGACCATAATTGCATGTTTATTAATTTCGAAATTGAGAGCCTTAATTTCGAAATTTCGAAACTGGATTTAATTTAAATATTATGTTATTTTTTATACAATAATTAAATTTAGTATTGAAACCAAAAGAGGATCATCTGAAAATGAGTCTGAATACGGATCTAAAGCTAATTAGACCGTTGCGTTGGGCCATTTTGTGACCATGTGTGCCAACATTACAATAAAACAAAGGCTAACCATGGTGTTAAATAAATAAAGAAGAGTGAAAAAAGCTCGACCATTTAAAAAAAACGAGATTTGTATTAATGGTGGCCAGTGAGGGGAATACTTTGACAAGGTGTAAAATCGTTTGCTCGGAATGCCAATATTTTATTTACTATTGGAGGGAAACCTTCGCCTGAACTCGCGCCTGAACTTTTGGGCAAAAAAAAACCAGGTAGTGTGGTATTTTTACCTCATTAAAACCAAACCGGTAATCCCATCAGGACTTCTTAAAATACCACATCCTTGGGGAGCCTACAAAGGAGTCTCCCTTGAACCTCGCTGTGGATGGCAGCACGTGATCACTGTGTCACTGTCTTTCCTGAGGTTACTTGGTGGACGGACAGAAATCCCACTCTGAGCGCCCGAAACTCCGGAGTTCCACCTGCCTTAAATGTTAAAGGCGGGGTATCGGCGTGTCTACATCGAGGTGGTTGCCTCCACGATACCTTCTTCTATGAATGGGGTTGGCCTTCTTACGATTCCACTCGGTGGCTATTTCACTCTTGTTTTCTGTCTCTGCTAGCATATTCCTCACTAATATTGGCAGAGACAGGGCTCGCCCGATCCCGGCGACTAAGACCCACCGCACAAAGGCCTAAGAAGGCACTCCTCGAGCGTGTGCCGTGCAGAATCCAAGTTACCTCTATAATGATGGCAATTTACCGTGACCTATCATCTAATCCTATTCAGGTACTTACCGAAGCAACCGTGACCGATCAGTACCTGAATATGCCTGTAGGAGATGCACTCCGCTCTTTTCAGCCGTACGTGCTATTCAAATGACCATTTTCCGCTACAGGCCGTTGATTTTAGTCCTGCAGCATCGGACATCTGACAGTCTAATTCTGCCTTCGAGATTAGGCAGCAGTCTATGCAAAGCACCCACTGGCCTCCCAATTCGGGACAAAAGGAGCTCGAAATGTTTTTCGAAGCCCCGACGTACATGGTTAAACCAAGATAGTGGACTTGCGCATCTCCTATTGTCACTAACGAGCTGGATGGCTCTCTACTCTTCGGCAGCGCCTTAATTTTATGAGGCGCTATCTGTAACTATCTTTAACCCCAGCTCGCTAATCAACGCTGACCGAACGCCTCTTGCCACTCCGAGCTCGGAAAGCTGGTTGCTATCGTCGAAGTATTTGTAGAAGAAGTCTTGAGAAAAAAGAATCACTTTGTTTGAATATAAATTGCACTGAGGCACCTCTCCAGACAACAAATTGTGCGTTTTGAGTTTAGTTCAAGTATTTTTGATTTTCCATTATAGTTGGCTCCACAGTTTCGAAATTTCGAAATTTCGAAACTGAGAAGACCAATTTCGTAAGCTAATTTCGAAATTGAAAATGTACGAAACTGCACGCCCTACTAGATACTATCTCGCTTTTTAAAAAACGAGTAAAAGAGCATTATCTTTCCTCTCAAAACTGATATTTATATATTTAGTATGTATATATATTTAGTATCTATATATTTTAGAGTTATGTATTTATTTAAGTATGTATCACTTACACTATATGTATTTATATCTTAGGTTAGTCGTTCACTTTTCTTCTCTTCCTGTTCTCACACACTATTTGTCTACATTTCTTCTTCATTTCTCCTTTTCGCGGGTCTGCTGGTAGAAATTTCTTAAGAAATAAGCAGTACCTTTGTACTCCAATGTCATGATGTGTTTTCTGTATGTATTTTCTGTGTGTACATTAATAATAAAATAAATAAATAAATTAAATAAATAATTGTCATTTAATAGCAACATTTTTTCACTTTTACGTGTCAAAGAAACATATACTCTGTCATGATACAATAGTCGTCACAATCTAAGAAACCCGTCGACGTTTCTCATTTTACATGCCACCTTAACTTTCTACGTAAAAAATTAAAAATCAAATTCATAATCCTAATTAAATACTATTTTACCGATACATTATGACAACGAGTATCATTTGCAAGCATCAAGTTTAATTATTATTAAGTATTATTATAGCTGTCAAAACGGGCATTTTATTTAATGACAGACTTGGAGCTTCGCAGAGCAAGACTAGACCTGTACTGGTACGCTTTAATGAGATGGAGCATCGTCGTTTGGTCTGGGAAAGCAAGACCTCACTTAAGGGCAGCGGGATCACTATCTCGGAATTCCTGACCAAAACACGGCATCAAGTGTTTATGGCCGCCCGCAGGCACTTCAGTGTTAATAGTTGCTGGTCTGCGGAGGGCAAGGTAATCGTCATGACGCCGGACAAGTCCCGCCGGAAGATAACATCCATGGGTGAGCTTCGTACTTTAATCGCGCTATTCCCCACTGCAGCCACTGCTGGGGCATCTGAGGACCCTGGGCCTGCTGCTGCAACTGCATTGCCTAAAAACGCAACCCCTAGAGCGAAGGTTGTGAGGAAGGCCCGTCGCTGAGTCTGCGGTTGCAGGCTACCTCTCGAATTGTTTATGTTTACATAGTAAGCGAGTAATGTAGGTATATTTTTAGATAAGTTTTACCTGTGTTCTACCCATTATTGCAATTTCTATTGTATTTTCATATCACTATTAGTCTGCCGGTAGATGCTCTAATTTATTTTGTTTACTTTTCTAATTTTCTTTCACTTGACATTGACATGATGACATTTGACGTCTGTCAGTCTCATGACAATGTTTTACGTTTCGTTACACTGTTCGCGTTTGTATTTGTCTGTACCCGTTTGTTGTGGTGTGATATTCTCGAAAACTTATTTCTGTTTTTCCTTTATTTCTTACTTAATATAACTGTACTTTAAGTTCTGAAATTTTGTTAAAATCTCTTCCAACGACAGCGTACAGGTGGCTTTGTTAGTTGAGCGAATTTTTAATTGTATTTTTTTTTTGTCTGATATTCTGTTTTGGATATATTTATTTTTAGGTATATATTTTTTATCACTTTAGTAAGTACATTATATTTATATATTATTATATTTATTACCAACTATGATCGATGGTGATTTTGATGATGTCTTTTTCTCCTGTTCTTCCTCTCCTAGCAGCTCCCTTAGTGCGGCAAGTAGTTCTTTCTCTCCTTTGACCCTTGGTGATCAGATTGCCGCGTTGTTTTCCCAGTACCCCAGTAACCTCAACATAGCTCACATTAATGCCCAGAGTGTTCCTGGCCATTACTCCGATCTTCTGGCTTCCATTAACTGTGCACATATTGATGCTTTACTGATCTCTGAGTCCTTCCTGAAACCTTCTCTTCTATCTGTTCACTATGCCCTCCCAGGTTTTGTTCTCATTCGTAATGATAGAACAGGGAAGGGTGGTGGTGGTGTTGCCATATATTTGCGGGCTGGTATTCCCTTCAAGGTTATCAGTACATCACCATCTTCCTACTCGGGGTCAGCAGAGCATCTTTTCCTTGAAATCTCTTTACATCACTCTAAAATGCTTCTTGGAGTGATGTATAGCCCTAACCTAAGTATCGATTATTTCGATTCTTTTGACTCGCTTTTAAATGACTTTTGTCCAACTTATGACCACGTGGTCTTGATGGGCGATTTTAACACTTGTCTTCTTAAAAATGACTTGCGTTCTCACAAACTTCAAACTCTCCTATCTTCTTTCAATCTCAGTATTCTGCCTCTCTCCGCTACTCATCATTTTCCTAATTGCACCCCTTCTCTTTTGGACTTAATGATTGTGTCTAAAGTTAATAATATATCTGTTCACGGTCAGCTCACTGCTTGTTTCTCCTATCACGATTTAATCTTCATGTCTTATAAGATTCGCCCTCCTAAGCGCAAGCCATCATATATTTTCCTTCGGAACTACAAGGGCATAGATCTGGACGCACTGTTGCGTGATGCTGGTGCCATCGACTGGACGGAAGTTTTGGAGAGCTCCAGTATCAACGATATGGTAAGTATTTTTAACTGTAAGATACTCAGCCTTTACGATAGCCATGCTCCTATTCGTCGTGTCAAAGTAAAGCATGTTCCGGCTCCTTGGCTCACGCCTGCCATTAAGGATGCGATGGTAAATAGAGATCGAGCCAAAAGGAGGTTAAAGCGCCGTCCTTCCGAGCGCAACCTGAGCTCATATCGTGAGATGCGTAATCACTGTGGTCGTCTGTGTAGAGATGCAAAAAGACGCTACTTTCATAATTCTCTGGACAACAGGAACTCCTCTGAAGTCTGGAAGTTTCTGAAAACCGTCGGCATTGGTAAGTCCCCTGTCGTTGCTAGTAATGATACTGACGTGTGTGCTCTAAATAAGCATTTCTCACTTCCACCCGTTACTTTGGATCCGCACGTCAAATCAGCTACATTAAATAAGCTTTCCGCCTTGCCGATGCCGCGGTGTTCGTCTTTCGATTTCAGTCCTGTGAGTGAAAATGATGTCAAGAAATCTATCTATGCTATCTCCTCCTCCGCAGTTGGTAATGACGATCTTTGCTCAAGAATGATTACTCCTATCCTCTCCTCATTACTGCCCGTTTTAACTCATATTATTAACTACTCCTTGTTTTCTTGCACTGTTCCTGATGCTTGGAAGCTAGCACATATTATTCCGTTACCCAAAAAACCTAACCCAGTCACACTAACCGATTTCAGACCCATTTCCATCCTTCCTTATCTTTCCAAAGTTCTTGAGCACGTTGTTCATCAGCAACTGTCTCTGTTTCTATCTAGTAATGATCTTCTCAGTCCTTTTCAATCTGGTTTCCGTCCTGGCCACAGTACTGTCACAGCTCTTTTAAAGGTGACTGATGACATCCGCTGGGCCATGGACCACAAATCTCTCACGTTACTTGTGCTTCTTGATTTCAGCAGTGCCTTCAACTCTGTCGACTTTGACATCCTTCTTGGGATCCTTAAATCTTTTAATTTCTCCTCTTCCACTATTGATTGGTTCAACTCATATCTCAGGGGCCGCTCGCAGCGGGTACGCCTTGACGAGTTTTACTCGGATTGGTGCCCTCTTGCTGCGGGTGTGCCCCAGGGTGGCGTTCTCTCTCCTCTTCTCTTTTCTATTTTTATTAACTCTGTTTCTAGAGTTATCTCTTGTAACTTCCATCTCTACGCTGACGACCTGCAGCTTTACCATCATTTTTTGAGCCAAGACGTGGAAGCCGCTGTGGCCGCCGTAAACAGGGACCTGGAGTTGATTGGGGAGTGGTCGCGGTCTTTTGGGCTGCAAATTAACCCTAAGAAATCTCAGGCCTTAGTTATCGGCGGCAGGCACATGCGGAACAGGCTTAATGTTGCGTCGCTGTCTCCACTCTGGTTGAATGGAGTTCAGATTGAATACTCGGGGTCTGCTAAAAACCTGGGGGTAATCTTGGACTCGTATTTGTCGTGGACTGCCCATGTCGCTGAAGTCAGTCGCAAGGTGCACTACACATTTCACTCGCTGAAATGCCTCCAGAGCTTCTTGCCCTTGAACACCAAAATCTCCTTAGCTCAAACTCTCATTCAGCCCATCATCGACTACGCCGACGCCTGTTATTTGGATGCCACCGAGGAGCTTTTAAATAAACTTGAGCGTTTGCAAAATGTATGTATTCGTTTTGTTTTCAATCTTAAAAAGTATGACCATGTTTCTGGATTTCGCAAGATTCTCAAGTGGCTCCCAATTCGACTTCGCAGGAACTCTCGGATTTTGTGTCTGCTATTTAACATCCTACATAACCCTAAAACGCCATCCTACCTCCGTGAACGCTTCTCCTACTCCCGTCCTGCGGATGCACCTTGCAGATCGCATCTTAAGAATCTTCTTGATACCCCTTCCCACACAACCGACTTCTACTCCTACTCCTTTACAGTGCACGCGGTGCGTTTGTGGAACTTGCTGCCGCCTGACATTAGGGACTGCCAAACTCTTACAGTTTTCAAAAGAAGAGTGAAAGAACACTACCTTTCCATTCCGTCATAGTTGCATATAATATGTATATTATCTTTTTATATATTTTAGTATTTATTTAGTATTTATTGTTATGATATGTATACATATATGTATGTATATGACAATATGTTTTAATTGTTACATTGTATATTACTAAACTGTGAATTGTTTTATGTCTTTATTTTTCCCCTCCACACACAATGTCTACATCTCTTTTTTTATCATTTTCCTTTCGCAGGTATGCTGGAAGAGATTTCATTAGAAATAAGCATCACCTCTGTACCTAATTTTCTGTTCCTTCTTCTTGTCCTTGTATTATGTGTGTGTACAAAAATTGTTAAATAAAATAAAATAAATAAATAAATTTAACAACTATATTAGAGGAACTGAAAAGTCATTATACAACAATTCTGCTCTAAAAAAGTGTTTGTGTTATATGCTTTTTAGTAAAACTATAATAATCATCATCCAGTCTCTGACATGACACTCCCGAATATGTAAATTTGTGGACGCGTTCCACTGCCTCTGTGCCAATCAGCAACGGTGAGTGGTTCTTCACACCAGTTCTCATTTCCTAGGTCTTCCGTATGTTTATTTTGAGCCCCGTTTTTTCCGCCTCCTGACGTAGATCGTTCAACTTTGCTTGCATATCTGCGTGGGTATGACTCAGCAGGCATATGTCATCGGCGTAATCCAAGTCTTCCAAGACGTTGGATAATCCCCACTCTATGCCGCGGCGCCTGTTATCATAGATGCGAAGCATAATTCCGTCAAGAACGATTAGGAAGAGGAGCGGCGACAGGAGGCAGCCTTGGCGGACACCCGCGTGTACTGCAACGTCATCCGATATGAGGCCGTCATGAGTAAACTTACAGGAGTAATTCTTGTAAATACTATGCAACAGACGGACTATTTTCGGCGGCACTCCAATGTCCAGTAGGCGGGACCAGATACTAGACCACTTCAGCGTATCAAAGGCCTTTTCCAAGTCTACAAAGGTTTGATAAATCTCCCTCTGCCATTCTGATGCCTGTTCCAGTATGATACGGAGAGTGTTGTTCTGGTCCGTACAGGAGCGGTTCGAGCGGAAACCAGCCTGCTCCTTGCGTAAAAAAGGGTCCACGGCCTTTGACAGTCTATCCAGGATGATCTTGTCCAGTTAAGTCCACTGACTAAGATCACGTTTCTTAGGAATAGTTATTAGAAGACCTTTGTTCCATTCGTCTGGGAGTTCTTCGGCGATCCAGATCTTTTCAATGAGCGGCGTCAGGACGTCGACGGCGGTGGTTAAGTCGGCTACAAGCCGACTTAACCACCGCAGTTCCGCAGTTATCAGGTCGAGTCCTGGTGCTTTGTCTGTCTTCAAAGAGCGGACTGCCACCGCAACTTCAGAGGCTGACGGTGGTTCTGTGTTAATGTCAAGAAGCCGGGATGGTGGGAAACTGACTTGTAGTGCGTCAGGCGTCGATGTAGCTGACAAACAGAAGACCTCTTCATAGTGCTGACGCCAGCGAAGTAGCTGCTCTTCTGACGTCACAATGAGCTGACCATCTTTGGATTTCAGCGGCTTCTTCTTCGACTTGCTGTTACCTGCCAAGGTTTTGGTAGCTTTGTAAAACTCTTTT
This sequence comes from Anorthoa munda, assembly GCA_945859665.1. Lineage (NCBI taxonomy): Eukaryota > Metazoa > Arthropoda > Insecta > Lepidoptera > Noctuidae > Anorthoa > Anorthoa munda. Next base: position 14,884,318 of record OX243910.1, read on the forward strand.
AAGTTACCGGAGTTTGCAGCTTGTTGAGCATGATCAGCAATACCATCAGCCCACCGTCTCTTATCTCTGCGGGTACTGCGATAGATTTCCGTGCGAGCAGACCTTAACAAGCAATACCGTTTCTGACGGTATTGCTTGTTAAGGTCTGCTCGTATGGCGTCGTTATGGGTCTCAAGCAGTCTCAGATGAAGATGCCTTCTATCTTTGATCAGGCTCCACGTGCGTTGTGACATCCAACCCTCCCGAGAATGAATCAATTTGTGCCCTAGAACGACGGAGCTGGTCTCTGTCTAGGCCACTTTGATGCGGTTCCACTCCTCGTCTAATGAGTCCGTAGCGGCATCAAGTACAGAAAAGCGATTGCGCAATTCCACCTGGAAAGTTTTACGCGTCTCTGAGTCATGCAGTTTGCTCACCTCGAACCTTCTTCCTATCTTGCCAGGTCCTCGAGCCGCACGGGCTACTGCAATCTTGAGCCGGACTTCAGCAACTACCAGATATTTAGAACTGCCGCCTAAGAGCCTTCGGATTTGCTCGGTTTTATTTCGGGTGTCCTCCCTAGTGAGACGATTCTGTTTTAAGGTGCAGAATATTCACCCTTCGCCCTGCAACCGTTAGCTCAGCTGCAACTCGGGGTGGCGGATGCGCAGCGGCGCGGTTGCAGCTGGTCCCAGGGAGAACGACGGGGACGTGGATGACTCGGACTGGCTAGGGCTCTGCTTTATACGGTACTCCGCCACGAGTACAGCAGAAGGTATTTTTGGCATTTTGTAGGTAATGCTGTTCTCATCAACAGCAATTCCCACCAAAACATACCCTAGCTTCTCTCCCCATACAGTTACACTACATAGTAATAATCGGGAACTAAACTACATCACAAAATCACTCTATTCTAGTTTTTTGTAACTACTAACGTACTAAGTACTATAGCAAAGAAACGAATATCCTCAATACGACAAGGTCGCCATATAGTTGAGTGTTCATCACTGCTAAAACGAAACGATTATAGCAGTTTTTTAGTAATCTTTATTACGCAAATCAGATGAATAAAAGCATTTTTTTACAATTTTATAGAGCAGTATTATTCTGTACTAATGATATTAGCGCTTGCTATAGCACATTCTCGGTTGTATAAAATGGTGTAGTAAACGTTTACAGCCTTTGTTTATGGGTCATTTTTGCCCTATAAGCTTATGGGGCAAAATTCTGTTGTCGAACGCTTTTATACAACACGCTGTCACCGCTAAAACCTTTATAACTCATTTATGTCTTTATAGAGGTATAGGCTTAGATTATAGGACTGCTTTGCTGGTTGGGGGCCCCTATTGGGCCCTAGAAAGCTCCGTAAATTATGAGGGCTATGTTGTTTAAACCAAAGTTAATACTTACACATTGGTCCTGAATAACTTCGGAAGTGGGGCCAAGAACATCCTCCAGTCTGGAAGGTGTGAGACAATTTTCTGAGGTATGAAAACCCTCTTTACATACGGCTCTGTCTGTTTAACAGACGAAGCTAACGCGTTCAAAGTGGGCAAGTCCAATGATAGGCACATAATCATATGGCCATCCCTTAGCTGTTTCGGCGGAAATATTGGGGCACCATCTAAAACACAATATCTAATAAATAAACCGAGTCAAGCTTCTCAGTTGTTGAACAAAACATAAAGGGGTTACGGACGATCATAGAATAGAGGTTAATAAAACATATTTCCTACCCTAACGCATCGCCCTTAAATAAAAGTATGTACAAACTGGTTATATCCGGAAATCCAGGGACTGTATGTCCGATCCAAATTCCACCCATCGAATTGGCCATCATTAGGCCACGGGAGGCTGATCCCATAAAATTCCGCATGGGCGTTTTGCCTTCATATTCGACTATCGCCACATAATCTGCGTATTCTTCCTGTAAAAAGTATTTACAATCCGTTGACAATTATGTTGTGTCTGATTTTGCTTTACTTACTTTGATTTTATTTATTGTCTTACCTATAAGATTGGTGTCGGCTGCAAACGGACTGTATGGATGTCGAAAAGTGGCTCTACTAAAGATGCATTTTGGCCGTTTACTAAAGAGGCCATCATCATCTTCGTCTGTATTCCCCTAATAGTCAGGCAGAGTACTTATCCTACACAAACCCATTTTGCCAGCCTCATGTTTTGGGGGCGAGCCATTACCACAGACCCGAACTCCGGACTGCTATCTATAACTTTCAGATGGATAAACCCAATAACATTTTAGCCGACCCTAGAAGCGAATACAGGAATTTCCCATTCTTAACAGTAAGTAGCGATTGCAACCACCAGATCAATGATGCAGTATCTCAATTTATATCTCGGCCTTGTGTTACCATGCAAGATGATAAGAATATCCTGATATTCAATGAAAGGTTGGTAAAAGGAATAGGGGATCAAGGGAAGAGATGGTAGTATGGCATACAATTAACAGCCAGTCCCAACTGGAGAAGAGTGGCTAGAGATAGAAACAGACGTTCTGTAAAACATTGCAATATTTTAGACAACAATCTTAAAAGTTCAGGATGAAAAGCTCATTGATTGATTGATTGATAAAGGATGCATTTTACTTCGTTGGCAAGGAGTAAAAATATTCATGAATTTAAACAACATTTAGGTACTATGAGATAAAATCTAAATGACGAAGTAGTAGTTAGTAAATGTTGGGAATACCTGCTTTTTGTTTTCACCATTTTAGGGTGTTTTAGTGTCTCGCGGATTTGCTCACGCACGCGGGATTGGCCTGCATTTGGCCCCGCACGCTTTTTTTTAATATTTTTTTTCTCTTGCTCAGTATGTACAGCCCGCGTGCGTGATCAAATCGTCGTGATACTAAAAACACTCTTAAGACGTATTTTTGCCCGCATAGCCAAAGTTGTTCATATTCATGCGTACTTCTCCCCATGAACATGGATTAAATGTCTGAATAAGAGTATTAAGAAAACTCACATTTAACATAGGATCTAACGTGTATTGCAGCATGGAGTTGGATAAAATATCATTTGCGGCTGGGCGCCATCGGTCAACAGTGCCGTGGCTGATGTAAGAGAAGTTGGTACCGGCCTCCATGTACGGGTCCGTGCTTCTCGGAGGCTTGTATAAGTACCACCTTCGTAATAAACAGTCAAAAATAATACGTAGGTACAGGAAATAGGGTCAAAAGTGTAGTAGCAATCCCAAAGCTAAAGAGTCTATATACCTAATAGAAAAATGTTCATGGTCCACGACTAGTTTAGTATTCTACACGATATATATTTAACTAGCTGCCCGCCCCGCCCTCGCACGGGTGGTCTAATGATGAAAATGAAGCTGTTTTTTTACCCGACTGCGCGACGCAAAGGAGGGTAATGTGTTTATCAGTCTATGTATGTTTGTTCTTATGTGGCGTTCTAGAGACCAAACGCGTAGGCCGATTTTGACTATTCTTACGTCAATCGATTTGTCTTTACCTTGCGAGTGTAACATGGCTACATTATAATTGAAAAATAAGAAAAATGGCGGCTTGGGCCCCGTATAGTGGAGGTCTCACTTTTTTTTCTTCCAAACCAGTGTGGGGTATCAAAGTAAAAGACATGAAGAAATAAAAAATATATACTACTATGTTTTTTTTTTGGATATCCAACAGTGGCGAGTCGATGTCGAGTCATTCATATTAAAATGACTTCAAATTCCCAAACCAATTATGATGACGATTATTACAATTTTCACGTTCAGTTTCAGGATAACCCTTGCTATGCATATGCGTCAAGATCTGGACAAACCTAGGCGAAGTCCGCGCGGGACATGGAACGAAATTACTCCACGCTGATTTTGCCGTCTAAAAGCGGCAACAAAATTACGCGTCGTGGCGTGTCGTGGCACCTTATGATGCATTTGATTGGCTACAAGACTCTTTGCGATATGACGTAGGCTTGAATAGATTCGTATAACTGGTGTAACACGCGCCACGTCACGTCACGACATGTAAGTGTGTCAGCTGCTTCACTCGTATTGTATTTGTAGGTCTTCAAACTGGCAAAACGATTATTTGACTTCCTCGACAGACTACGAGTGAAAACGCGTCTCACGGGATTAGATTCATCATGAGCCCTTAATACGTCCACTTTTTTCCAAATAAAATATTAGATTTACCAGTCTACAGGCTCATTGTCGTTATCCCTGCATTGCAGATTTAAGTATTCCCATCCCTCTGCAAGTTGCAAGCAAAAATAACACTCCAGCAGAAAAAGACACAATAAATAATTGTGGAACATTATTTCATATTAAAATCACAAACATCGAAACCTAGTTACTTTATCTTATATCGATTTATTTTGAATTGAATTCTTTATCGAATCGTAAAAATAAATTCACATACACTATTTGTTACGAAGTGTTACTATGTTACCAAATCAAAGAATAAAATAAAAATGCATTTTTATGAGTATTTCGTTTTATTAAAAAATTTGCTTAAATACTTAAATTATGTAATTATAAGCTAAGATAATTTAATTTGGAACATGAAAATATATATAAAATATAAAAATCTATAAAAGCAAAACCCAGTGGCGAAAAAAGAAAATTCGTATTTTATTGAAAGCATTATTAATTATTTTATCTTTTTGCCTCGTTCTAGATAACAATTTAATCATACAGTATGTTCACCAGGCAAAAAATGCATCATCTTATGACTAAAAACAAAATCATCACAATCGTATCCAATGATCACAGATCATAACACACCTTTTGTACTAAAACTATATTTTATTGGCATTTTCACTTATTTCACTTAAGGTTGCTCTAGTCGACGGCACGAACTATTTTGTGCGAGGGGTTAAAATGTAACGCTATCTCATCCGACAACACGTGCGAAAGAGATAGACGCTTTGATGAGCAGTAAGAAGCTAGTTCGCTTACGAATTGGCACTTTTGCAAATTTGTAGCGAAATGGATGATGATTTAGAACAGAAACGAGCGCGCGAAATTTTATAAACAGACCTTTGAGAGTCTGGATATTATGGAAAAACGACTAAATGTATCTGTTCAAAATAAAATTGTATTTGCATTGTTGAAGTAGTAAGTAAGTAAGTAATTTATTTCAGAACAACATAAATTGTGCAGTAATTTTGTAAAAAATAACATTAAGTAGGTACCATTAAAAATTACAATTGTTAAAAAGATATTTAAAAAACTACTAATCTATCCCTGTATGGTGGCTGTTTTACAATTTACCTTCTTCTTATGGTATTTATTTTCGCCCAAAGATGCGTTAATATTGGTGGTGTGGTTTGAAATATGGAACTTTCGACGCTCATAACTTTCAAATATTCTTTATTTTACTTTTTTGTTACCATATAGGGCTAGATAATGATGAGACAAATTGATATCATTTTTTAATTTGAACGTACATCGTCAAACAGTGGAGTAATCGCCATACTACGTTTATATGGAAAAATTATCGACTAGTGTAACCTTAATATATATTATAAACATAAGGGAATAATATAATAGTTTATGTTTAGGCAACAGTCGTAAATATTAAATAGGCGCATATCGTACTTAGTCAGAAAAATACGCAATACACCATAGGGTTAGTTCTAAGTTCAGACCGTTAGGCGATACCCTAATAGAACGTAATTAAGGTGGAAACACATTATTAACACCCGACCCGACGCCACGCCACCCGACTCCTGCTGACGCGTTGAAGTACTAATCCATCCCATACATTTAGTATGGTCAGAGACACATAGTCAACACGCCATGTGACGACACGCAATCACACGCGACAACACCCAGTCGGTTTGGATCAGCGTGTTGCCGGGAGAGGGGGAAAACACGCCACCCGACGCTTCGCACACAGTGTGTCTCTTGTTAACACCCGACAACACGCGTCAATCAATCGAGAGCATGAGCAGTGGTGCCAACTTAGGGTAATTTACCCTAATTTAGAGTTAAGTTTCATCAGCACGGTAATTTTTAGGGTACAAACTCGGTGAGGGTAATTTTTATGTTTATGCTTTAATAGAAATGATTAACTTATTTCAGTCAAATTTGTAATGATGGACTTAAGTTTAAATATTTCCTTTGAACCCGCAATTTTCGGTTTTTATTAGTCAAGTATTTGGTATGGTACAAATCCCTAAATAACCAGATTTTTTTTAATGGTTTTAAATATTCTTATAGTAAAACTGATCTGTAATTATATAATATATTGTAATGTTTCGTCTAATGTATGATCTTGCATGAAATGTCTCAAATATAGATGGTACGGCGAGTGAAAGCATATTTAATAAAAAACAGTTTTTTTTTCATTAAACTTAAAATCTAGGGTAAATTGAGAGCAGACTTGGGATAAAACAAAAACGAGAACTGGCAATACTAGCGAAGCGTGTTGTAGCATCACGTGGGGTGTTGCATATGTGCACGGTACGCGTCGGGTGTCGACACGTCGGGTGGCGTGGGGTCGGGTCGGGTGTTAATAATGTGTTTCCACCTTTACGCTATCATCGCAAGTTTACGCGAATTTTGTTCTTATAAACACGCGATCATACAACAAACTGTCATATGGCTAACGATTGAATATACGATATATCTATCTTACTTCTTATAAATCCTACTACTATTAAAAACGTGAAAGTTTGTTAGAATGGATGGATGTTTGTTACTCTTTCACGCAAAAACTATTGAACGGATTTTGATGAAACTTTACAGAAATATAGCTTATACATCAGATTATCACATAGGCTATAATTTATAAAGATATTGGGAGAAGTACTAATACAACGCGAGCGAAGCCACGGGCAGCAGCACTTATTATAAAAAACAGACCAGAGCAAGAGCAGCGGCTATTTATAGATGCGGGAGTTCGGATGGATGTGTGTTTGTGACTCAATGACGCCAGAACGGCTGAATGGATCTGGATGAAATTTAGCACAGAGATAGATTATAGTCTGAAATAGCACATAGGCACATACTTTTTATTCCGGAAAAATGTACGGCTTCCGGGGTACAACATCTGACCTTCACGCTGGCTGAAGCTAGTATAAAATAAGTTTACTTGTTGTATCCCTACAATATGGCGTAATAAGTAGATTTAGCCGATCAAGGGTAAGCCTGGCATGTTCGAACATGTTCTTTGCTGTCAAATAACTACTGTAAATATACGCGAGCATGAACGAACACACGCGTCAGGGCATCAGGTATTTTGAACTCTATTTCAATTAGAGTTAGATCATTTTCAATTTATTTATGAAAAACGATTGGAGTATTTTACTGTTATATCTGCTCTGACCCTAGTGATCAGGTCATTGTATTAAATATTATATTTTTATACTACAATATCAAAAGTTCTTCTTTCATCAAGTTATAATCAACACAACAAAAAATCACAACATTCTTAATATTTACACATAAAACACAGAGATTCCATTTTAAGGGCCATATTAGGCTACCATTCTATTAATACTGAGTTTTCAAAAAGCAACAATATAATATCGTTAATTCGTGAACCTCAAGGTATGACCCAAAATTAATTTTGGAAAATTACTCGTATTAATATATTAGCTAATTAAAATACAATATTGATAAAGTTTCAGCCCTGTTACCAAGCATACTGAATAAAGTCGACAGGAACAATGTAATTCAGGGACTTCCAAAAACCGGCGATAAACACTCACCGTTGGAATTGGTTGTTTTTAAATAATGTTAACAAGAGTACAACACCCTCTAAGTCAGTGTATATTACTATAGTTTTATGGCAATTTCAACAACTAAAATAAATAAATTAGCTAAATTAAAAACATTGAGATGTTACCTGAATTTCGGACATTATTGGTAACAGCTATATTATGAAGTGGTGGTCCCAAGATGAGCTTAATATTAAGGGTTAGTTACACGTCTGTACAGATTCTATGAGATGAGCGAAGTTGCCCCATAGGATTGGACCCGAGGTGCACACTGTCCCGCCGCCGCGTGACTCTTGCGGTAACTGAAACAAGAAAATCATAATTTGAGAAAAGGGATGTTTCCTGGGTAGGAAAATTATAATTCTTCCGTCAGTGGGATTATCAAATAATATTAAGACACGTATTTTTTGCTTTACCAAATCAATCAAAATTTACAAAGTTAAATCGCGTCAAAGTTCAGGAGGGGAGCTTGTGACGTCACTAAGGCAGTATAAAGTGTACTAGCAGCGTGATGTCACACGATATTTCAACGCATTATATCGTTGTCACTTTATGTTTACGTGTCAAAAGAAAAATACTTTTCCAATATTTTTAATTAATCTACCTGACGGACAAAAAACAAATTTTCAGTAAACTACCCTATAACATTTAAGGTTTAATTCGCCAGAATCCAAAGATTAACCAAAATCGATAGTCAATATGCATGCATACCAGTGAAGTTCAGAACTTATTATTTTCGTCAAGTTAGCAAAGAATGAATCCAAACAAGGGCCTTCCCCGTTCTTTGTCAAAAAGTGAAATAGGGTAAACCACCTTAGCACTGGCACACCTCCAGTTATTGGCACTTCTGAGTTTATAGGCTAAATTAAGAAAACAAGATTAAGCATTTTTAGCATTTCTATGCCAGTAATAGGGTTTCCGATAGCTTTTGTATAATTTAGTGAAAATATATGTATAAAAATATTATTTCACTGGATGAAACAACTATTAAAATAAGGATCAGAATATTACCTTCAATGTCATCATAATTTTTGTATGCTAGTGCATTTCAATATGATTTTCTGGGCATTTGATAACGAAGCAAGGGCGGGCACACTCTTAAAGTGACAATAACTGGTCATCTTACCCTATTTATAATTCGAAAAGGTAAGAATCAATTCTAATATTAACTGGAGCCCGCATTGAAAGCAAGCTGTGCCATACCACGGGGTTTCATTGCTAAGAAAGAAAATTTGGTTCAAATAGATCTCTCTAGATGGCGCGATATGCACCTCGGTATCCACCTATCTGTTATTGAATGTGCGTAAAATTAATATTTTCTGGAATTGAACACAAAAATTGTATGTTCTTGTTTAATCAACTCTCCTAAGTACAAAATTATGGAATATTGGGCTCTTAATTCACATTTCAAAGATATTTAGAGACGGATCATTTAAAATTGATGCCAATAGATGGCGCATTTTTAAATTTCTGAGGCATTCCACTCGATTCTTAAAGTTTGCAATTTAACACATTTTGGTGCAAAAAAAAAACTGTAAAAACGTGCATATAAATACTAGAAAACAAACTTTCACTGTATTTAAAGGAAAAAAACATTCACGAACCTAGTAAACCCTTTTACTTGCAAGTCGCTGCTAACACCATCTATCTATCACCGTGAAACAGAACCGAATACGTTCGATGTACAAAAAATTGCCAGAATAAGCAGTCGAAAAACGCTAGTTACGTTGGCACGGTTTCTTTGTATGGGATGAGGTATCTGTATGCTAGTATTATATTATCTGTGGCCATACTATGACACGTTAATGCCATTACTATTCCACTATGAGAGAGAGAGAGAGACGGGACGATACAGGATAAGTAGTACTATCCCTTTTTAACAACGGAATCATGATTACATTTACCAAGTCATAGTTCGGCCCTAGAAGTGGCGGTCGGCCGGCCAAGTCAAAACACCGAAACCCTTTGTGAAACGACCTTAAAATGGCGCCTGGGACAGACTGAACGAGTTATGAATAACTTAGGAGAGCCATACCTCCTGCATTGGATTTCGATAGGTTGTGTTGATTGACGAGAGGAGCTCGCGGCTACATAATAACAGCCGCACGGGTCGATCTTCAAGGTTAAACAACGCTTGGTGAGGTCGGTCCGTGAATGGGTGACCATCTTTACATAGCGATTTTAATTCGTGCCTCGGAAAGTACGTTAAGCCATTGGTCCCAGCAGTCGTTGTCGTTGCGGTTAGGCTGCTATAGAAATATGTATAATCTAGTTTACTCTTACTTTTTAAATGGTACCGCGAAACTTAAACTCGGCCATCATTCCAAGCCTCTTACCATGAAATGTCCTTAAGGTTCGGTTATTGGTCCGAATTAGTGGAATTTAGCTTATGATGATTGCCTCGCGATTTCACTTCCAAGCGGCTGTTCATTAAACGGTTACGCGGATCACGGTCTTCTGCTCATTCAAACAAGTACTCGAGCTGGACTGGAGAATTTGGCTGACACTGACACAATATCTCAGTGGGGCGATCGAAACCGTCTGACCATTGCTCCGCACGAAACTTATCAACTCATTTTGAAAGGTAATATTAAATCGTGTCCTACTATAAAATTTAATAACTTTTCCGCAAAATGATTCAGTCCGTTTGCTATCTTGGTCTCATGTTAGAGAGGAATTTTATATTTATAGATCATATTAAAATAGTTGGTGAAAAAGCAAAACAGAACTTCTTTTCCTTAACGAAAATATCTAAATCTACGTAGGGTCTGTCTTTTTTAACTTTAAAGACTATTTATGGGGCTACTTACTTGGGTAGTATGTGCTACGGGGCACCTGTTTGGGCTGATAGGGCCAGTATAGGGGCGGTACGACGTAAATTACTTCAAAGTCACCGTTTAGCTTTGATATTCTTATGCAAAGCATACAGAACGGTTAGTACTGAGGCCTTACACCAGTAAGGCCTCAGTACTAACCAACAAGTACCAACTTGCTAGCGAATTTCCGGTCGACCTTGAAGTGCAGCAACATGCTGCAATGTACTATTCCGCACGAGAGACCATGGACGCGGACTTTTTAACGCGGATTGACCGTGAAAAAATCTCTAGATTATTTAAACCACATATTGACGTCGTCACTTATCTGAATGGCAATGTAGGTGGGATAATTCCATCAAGGGCCGACACATTCTTTCCATCCGTTCGCGAGCGGCAGGCCAGGACGTGGCTGGAGGTGGATCACTGTGTTGCCCAATTTCTCACAAGGCAGGGTAACTTTAAAAGTAAATTATATCTATTTTCCTTCCAGCTCGTTGCCTCTCCTTTATGTCAGTGTTCTACATCTGACTGCGAATATGTACAATCTGCACATCATATTTCGTTTTCGATTTTGCCTTACTTATTATTGGAATCAAATATAACAGGTCAGAATGTTAGGGCCCATTAATATTAATGCTAATTTTTATCCGTGGTGCTAGGCAACTGGGCTTATGCCAGTTGTAAACAACCCTTTGTGCCTATTGGCCTTGTTTGTTCTGTCTCCTGCTTGATATGGAGGGAAGTGAGTTTCGGGATCCAAGACAGTTAAATTCATTCTTCGGGACTTCGTCGAGCTTCATTGCCTCGGCGCTTTTGTAGTGGTTGTGAATGTTGATTCTGGCTTTCAGGAGTTGCAGTGGTTTGGGAATAGTGCGGGGCGATTGTACAAAACAAAAGGTCGTTACGGGATGTCAGAAGCCTGCAATCTGACATAAATCTTGCCAAGAGGTATCGTGTTACCCAGTTACTGGGTTGTGGAGGTCAGATAGGCAGTCGCTCAATGTAAAACATTGGTACTAAGGTGAATCTGGTAAGACTGGAAGCCGACCCCAACTTACTTAGAAAAAGGCTAGGCAATTTGATTGATTTTGATTGACTCCCATCAAGGTTTATGCCAAGCAATTACCACTCTGATGTGACAATGTATAATGTTTAACTTACCGCTCTATTGATATCGCCGACGCAAACCCAATAATCTGCAACCTTCGTGTCCTGACTGTTGTGCATCTTATGCGCTACTGCCACGGCCCACTTCGAATGATCGTTGTGTGAGGTAAAAGACATCTTGGCTATCGGGAACTTTAGCCGGTCAATGTTTCGTACTCTGAAAAAAGAAAACATGAATATAAGTGACAGAATTTCTAGGTCAAGGTCAAATGGCAGATAAAGGCGGCAGTATATAAAGGAAGTTAATTTCTGCTCTTGAATATACTAACTTGCACACACACACACCACACACACACTGTTACACACACACACACATACAGACACTTTGGTAACAGTGATGGTATTACAGTTATTGCTAACTAGCAATGCCATCTCATGGGAAATTAATTTTAACTTCTTTTGACTATAATTCTCAGTAAATAGAAACTTCACTTAGGTTGATACTAACTGTTACATAAATAGACCTTGTCGATTTGTAACGTCCAAGTGACAATTAATTTCACATATACCACTTTTTCAAGTGGAACTTTCACCAATAAACATAGGTCACTTTTTGGGAAAAAAAATATGGTTCCCGTAGAATTCGCTATCCGGTAAACTACGGTTCATGGCCTGTTAGTTGGATACAAAAATAAGCTAGGCAAGGGGCAAAAAAAAGACATAAATATGCCTGTCGAACACACTTCACAATTTCAATAATAAATATAGGATACACTCACTGGAAGTTTCGAGTACACTCCGAGTCCAGTGTTCCAGGTCCATTCGTCCAGGACTCCACCAGAAGATCTGACTGTAGTACTTCTGCCACCAAGCCGCTGTATAGATCATCGTTGAACATCGCACTCTTCGCAAACGACAGGAATTTTCGTCCTACCAGTGTCTCGAAACTCTCTATGTGATACCTGAAAACCAAAAATATATTGGGGTCTTTAACTATGAAATTGCCGTTTTATGAAACAGGTCACTTTAAACTCTCAGTACTTCGGTAGTGCTTGGAATTATAAATTGAAATAAACTTTGTAAATGGGGCATCTTATTCCTTTTTAATAGTACATTTCGTGTCGAGCATAAAAAGTCGAGATTTTAACACGAGGGATGTAGCCAATTTCGAAAGCTACATGCGAGTGTTAAAATAAAGCCTTTTTATGCGAGATACGAGCGATTCTTTTTCCACTACCTGATGAGCTTACGTAATTAAATGCAAATAAGTTCCAACAACAATTTATTAGAAACGTTCAGACTAAAAACCACAGACTATATACACACAATCAACGCACGCTTTTTCGAGAGGTAACAGGTTCAGTATCATTCTGCCAGTTACATAATGATATCAAAACTCTATCTGTTATCTCTCTATCTGTTATCATGTAATTTTGTTATTTTTTTTAATTTTTATTTTATAATCTTGTGTCTAAATGTTCATATTTCGAAACAAATTTCATGGACTGCTCTTATGGACTGTTTACATGTCTTCATTAGTCAAACCTTTTTCAATTATGTGAAGTTCAGATTACTTTATAAACATTCGCAGCTATCATCTGACTTGATCTGACCCCATAACCCATTTACCTAACGTGGGTTAGAACAAACCGATTGTAGATGACTGAACGTGATGACTAAATAATATTCTCCAAGTTTAGAAAACGTGCACTACGAAGCACAAAGGTCGGCAAACGCTGTTAAGTAGTTTTGCAGTACGAATATATTAAATTACGGATAACAAGAAGATATGGATATTCGATATAATAAAATGCCAAAAACTTAAGTCAGGCACGCACAGAACAGAAAAAAAATCGTGGCGAATTGAGAAGCTTCTCCTTTTTTTCGTCGGTTTATAATGAAAATAATTTAATAAAATCCGACTGCAAAGATGTAAACAAGAAGATGCTATGCAGTCGGAGGATATATATTCACGGCTGACCAAAAATATAAATATCCTCCAACTGCACAGCATGATTTTCTTCTTGTCTACATCTTTGCAGTCGGGTTTTTTTTTATTTTATTAACTTTTTTATTTACAACTTTTTAGTTAAACCTTTTTTTTCGAATGACTTTTAAACATATAAGCGGTGTATATTTTTGTAATCAACTCTAAAAACCCTTCATTTTGATACCCCACACGATGGGATCCGAAGAAAAAAAAAATTGCTACCCCTACATTATGGCGCCCAAAATCCGCCACGTTCCTTTTTTTTAACGCCACTTATCTAAGAACACTTGGGCAGCCAAGACCTATCTAACGATGTCTTAATTATAAAAATCCGCCATGTGGTTTGAAAGATACGAGGGAATAAAGAATATTACATACATAAAGGGCCTTTCAACAAGGACGGGTCGATGTTAAAATTGAATAAAACACGATGTGTGTGAGATATTAACGAAATTTATTTTTTATTTAAAAGGCCCATTTATGCCAATTATGGATGGAATATGACATCGGTCAAATGTCCGCCGCGGCTTCGTATGGTAGCACGAATCCGAGAGGTCCAATTTTTAATGACTCTGCTGCATAGATCGAGCGAGCGCTACAGATCAATGATAAACAATTTCTTTTGGCTTGAATTGAACAATATGTACGTGAACGACATGTGGTTCCAGCAAGATGGCGCTACTTGTCACACAGCGAACGACACAATCGACATTCTGCATGAACGGTTTGAGGGTAGAGTTAGAGTTCCGCTAGACTTTTTCTTGTGGGGTTTTCTGAAGTCGCAGGTCTATGCCAATAAACCACATTCGACCGTTGCCCTGAAAGCCAACATAACGCAGGCCATCGCTCGGATTCAGCCGGATCTATGCAGCAGAGTCATTAAAAATTGAACCTCTCGGATTCGTGCCACCATACGAAGCCGCGGCGGACATTTGAACGATGTCATATTCCATCCATAATTGGCATAAATGGGCCTTTTAAATAAAAAATAAATTTCGTTAATATCTCACACACATCTTGTTTTATTCAGTTTTAACATCGACCCGTCCTTGTTGAAAGACCCTTTACATACAAGATACGCGCGAAAAACATAATCCTTTCCTTGCAGCCGGGTAAAAAGACAACATCCTGCCAACTTCCTGCCACGCATCATTCCAAAAGTACCGAACTAAACATCTGGATCATCAAACAACCGGAAAAAAATCTATCCTACTTTTTTCACTCAATTGTTATGATCCATTGTGTGACCAAATATTTTGTAAACAAACTGTCATATTATGGTTTACAGTTGCGGTTGATGATTCATAGATGATCCCTTTGTTTATACATGATCGCATTATTACGCAGTAATTTAATACATTGCAATCAAATTAATAAATGATTCATTCGTTTTATAGTTTACAATTTAAATAATTGTTTGTTAAATCTTGGACGTCAATTGTAATTGTATCTTAAATATTTTCACGTTTTCCTTCGGTCGTTATGCAAAACAACGCTGTCGAAGTTTGTATCCATAAAATCAGTATTACTACTGTAATATTATATTATCTGTGGTATTACATAACATAAAAGAAATTATATATCTATTCTATAAAGGGAGCTTAGCTAGTACAACAGCATTTCGCATTATTTTTTTAGGTCCCATGTCAAAGAGGTAGGGCTTATTGACATCATCCGGGTACAAAACCCAGACCTCAGGTTGCTTATGAGAAACCCGGTACTCGAATCCATACACATTACATCCAGTTTTCCCCAGCCGCCTTGTAAGGGGTTTACTAATGATTAGCATAAAACATTACCATAATTTACTTTGGCATAACCAAATTCAGAATAATGATTATTACGCATAATATTATTAGGCATCAATGTTTTGCTGTAAATAATAATAATGAAGCATAATAGACAAGAGCCTCGACGAAAATCTTAGGAGGCTCTCGTTGGGCAGCTCGTTCAAGGGCTTGATCCAGAAAGCGTTACTCCTGGAAACGGCGTGTATAGTCAGGAGTTTCCGCTCTCAGGAGCCCTAACCACCGGTAGCTTGGACCCTGTACCCGATACCGGTGGGCTACTATTTTTGTATTTTTAAATGTTTTTTTTATTTTATTTTTTTACATAAATATATTTTGTTTTTTTTTTATTCAAAATTTTTAAAGCTATCTTTTATCCACAATGGCTTGTCAGCCCCATCATAACTTAAACTTGTTCGAATCTTCACCTACCAATACATTATACATTATTAATTTTAAACAAATCAGTAAGTAGGTTTGCTATCTCAGGTGAAGGTTGCGCTAAAACTTTTGATATGGACCAATATTATATTCTTTTACTTTTACTCTGCTCAACAGTATCTCTATTTCCTTCTTATTCTTTGTCGCATTATTACGCAGTAATTTAATACATTGCAATCAAATTAATAAATGATTCATTCGTTTTATAGTTTACAATTTAAATAATTGTTTGTTAAATCTTGGACGTCAATTGTAATTGTATCTTAAATATTTTCACGTTTTCCTTCGGTCGTTATGCAAAACAACGCTGTCGAAGTTTGTATCCATAAAATCAGTATTACTACTGTAATATTATATTATCTGTGGTATTACATAACATAAAAGAAATTACACATGTATTCGATAAAGGGCTTAGCTAGTACAACAGCATTTCGCATTATTTTTTTAGGTCCCATGTCAAAGAGGTAGGGCTTATTGACATCATCCGGGTACAAAACCCAGACCTCAGGTTGCTTATGAGAAACCCGGTACTCGAATCCATACACATTACATCCAGTTTTCCCCAGCCGCCTTTTAAGGGGTTTACTAATGATTAGCATAAAACATTACCATAATTTACTTTGGCATAACCAAATTCAGAATAATGATTATTACGCATAATATTATTAGGCATCAATGTTTTGCTGTAAATAATAATAATAAAGCATAATAGACAAGAGCCTCGACGAACATCTTAGGAGGCTCTCGTTGGGCAGCTCGTTCAAGGGCTTGATCCAGAAAGCGTTACTCCTGGAAACGGCGCGTATGGTCAGGAGTTTCCGCTCTCAGGAGCCCTGACCACCGGTAGCTTGGACCCTGTACCCGATACCGGTGGGCTACTATTTTTGTATTTTTAAATGTCTTTTTTATTTTATTTTTTTTATATAAATATTTTTTGTTTTTTTTTTATTCAAAATTTTTAAAGGAATCTTTTATCCACAATGGCTTGTCAGCCCCATCATAACTTAAACTTGTTCGAAGCTTCACCTACCAATACATTATACATTATTAATTTTAAACAAATCAGTAAGTAGGTTTGCTATCTCAGGTGAAGGTTGCGCTAAAACTTTTACATATGGACCAATATCATATTCGTTTACTTTTACTCTGCTCAACAGTATCTCTATTTCCTTCTTATTCTTAGTCGCATTATTACGCAGTAATTTAATACATCGCAATCAAATTAATAAATGATTCATTCGTTTTATAGTTTACAATTTAAATAATTGTTTGTTAAATCTTGGACGTCAATTGTAATTGTATCTTAAATATTTTCACATTTTCCTTTGGTCGTTATGCAAAACAACGCTGTCGAAGTTTGTATCCATAAAATCGGTATTACTGTAATATTATATTATCTGTGGTATTACATAACATTAAAGAAATTATACATGTATTCGATAAAGGGCTTAGCTTAGCTAGTACAACAGCATTTCGCATTATTTTTTTAGGTCCCATGTCAAAGAGGTAGGGCTTATTGACATCATCCGGGTACAAAACCCAGACCCCAGGTTGCTGATGAGAAACCCGGTACTCGAATCCAGGACCATACCTCAAAATATGATGTTCAACTCGTCAGATATAGGATCCAATGTACAAAATATGGGTGGGATACTAATTCTGCGAGCAATTCATGTCCTTAGCATCAACAGATACTCTGGTTTATTCTACTGGAGATTCATGTACTGAACTAGAAAACTGATTAACAGTTTTGAGTTGGCATAACATTGAGTAACCCTACACTTATGTGTAAATAACCCCATATTCTGCCCCATATACAAAAGCTGCATAATGTTAGATGCTGTTTTGATTGAGTAATCAAACACAAAATAAGACGACACTCTAACAACGGTTTGAATTGAATAGACAACCAGAAAACAATAGTTCACACAGTTAAATGTAGGCAATTGTTTTAGCATTGCAATAAGGCCAAGGTTAAGTTTATATTTACTTTTCCTTAACACAAAGGATATCGTTGCTGTCAATAACCATATATTTTCTTTTATTTTTATTTATCGATAGGCTCGCGTTTGACCACGATCTCGCCTGATGGTAAGCGATGATGTGGTCGACGGTGAAGCACGCTTGCCTAGAAGTAACCTATTCACTCTTGACTTAAAGAACCCAAGGTTGTAGCTATCAGGAAACAAAGACTCCGGCAGGGAATTCCACTCCTTAGCTGTGCGTACAATGAAAGTATTCGCAAAACGTATGGGTGGGATGTCCACAATGTACCGGTGGCGCATTGCCGCACGTCTTGTTGTCCGGTGATGGAAAGGCGGAATCAAATTGTGCAGTTCCATCGCACACTCCCCGAAATGAAATATTAAAGGTATGTTTCTTTGCAATAGGGATATGGAACTAAACAGTAAACAGGATGCAAAGCACCACCTCTGTTACACAGCAAAACAATGATAGCTTTATAGAAGCACTTAATACAATAGCCCAGGAAGTATTATTGTTGTGCTTATGACAGACTAGTTAAGTCATGAAAACAACAGCAAAATCGATTGAATGAAACTAGTACTATATACATCCGTATCTAAACTTACCACGGCGATGCGTCGATCGTCTTGTTTCGGACAACATCGACTAAGTTCGGCAGCTCGTTCTCAAACTCCTGAGGGATGTGAGACCAGATGATCAGAGGCTCGTTGTATTTCAGCTGAGTTGCGATCTGGTTTAAGGTGGATGTTTGAACGGACACGCAGAGGAAAGTCTGGCCGTATTTCATGCCGCTGGATGGATAGTCGTAGGAACTGACGTTGAGGCCATTCGCCACTGGAAAAGGGAGATTTTTTGTTAAAATTCGATTGTTTTTTTCAAATACATTAAAACCATACCCCAGGCAAGGACTTATTTCTTGTTGAACCAGATGTTCGTTTTCTTTTCGATCCAATGGAATACTCTTTAGATATTTTGGGACCTAGTTAAACTAAAATCAGACGATGAGAAAGTAAAAAAAAATCTATAGCATAAGCAGTATTGCTAAGTTTATCATTTGCTTAGTCTCTAAATAAACATGCCAGCACATGAGTGCTTACGTTTCTCAGTAATAAGTTGTCCCGAGCGGTGATTACATGCCAGCACTTGAGTGCTTACGTCTCTCAGTATTAAGTTGTCCGGAGTGCTATCTACTTACTGATAAATCTAGTTGTTACCCCAAACCCGAACTAGTGATACTAGTGAACACCACACCTACTACAGGGTCGACTTCCAGTCCGGACCGCCGCTGACTACCAGTATTTTAAATGCAGCGACTGCCTATCTGACGTCCACGACCACAACCCATTCCTGGGTAACACTTTACCCCTAGGTAAGACTGTTTGTCAGTTTTTCGGGCTCTTGACTACCCTTAAAGACCGTCACAGATCTTCTAATTAGCCAGGATCTTCGGCTTAACGAGCCAGAAAACGGAGGCAAAGTTCTGGCACAGTGCAAACAAAAGGTACCTCTTCTTTACAATCTTTAGAAGAAGAGTCTTGCAACTAAGTACATGAATATTCTACAGCCAATAAAAATACTTACAATCTGGAAGGGGAGGGAACCTTGGCACAGAATGCACCAACCACAGCGAGGTGAACTTATCTCCTAGTATAACACCTTTGGTGTGTCCACTCTCGACCCTGGTTTTCATGTACTTGGAGTGCATCTTGCACATCTCGGCCAAATCATAGTCGTCATAGTACTTGTCTCCCAGTTTGAACTTCTTGTATTTCTTTATTCCTTGTTGCTTCAATTGGCCTGAAAAGGGAAATACGGGCTTTTTAGAGTGGTTTTTCGAGGATGGCGTAAAGTCAGATTTTTATCAGCTAAAATTCGTTTGGTGACTATTTTCAGCAAATGCATGAAAAGGACCAAAGGTCCCTTTAAACTTTGTGATAAAACATATTTTGCGGACAAGGATGAATGATTACCTCTTTTGCTTTTGGAGTACATATCAGCAACCGATTGCAGGATGTCTGGCTGATTTTCTGAAGAAGGTGGTTGATCATTGTAGATCAGAGAAATTATGTTTTTATCCTGTAAGGGCATAATGTTTCATGGTAATATTAAAATCCACTTCAATTTTAGTGATTAATAACAATCCAACATTTTTGTCCGGATTTAGTGTTTTGGCATACAACTGAGTCATTCATTTTTGTTAACTATATTACCTGGTAAAGCGGTGATAGCGTCTTCCCCACCATGGAACGTGTGTCGCTGATGGCCATATCCGACATAATCCAGCCTCCTCTTAGTTTTGAAGGCGTTAGATGCATGTACGCAACCCCTCGACGAACCAACGGATTCAAATGGTTCTTCTCCCTTGGTAGCTTGTAGACATAGAACCTGTAATATCGTTATGGATAACAATGTTGCATAACCACATACAAATCGTTTGTTGGATTAGAATCCAAGAGATCATTAACCCCTCGTATGCTCTTATGTCATATGGTCTTGCCGCGGCCAGAGTGCGAGGAATACCGCGGCAATAGGCGACTTAGCAAGTGCAACGGTGCTACAAAGAAGCGCGCCAGCATATCAAGCAGACCAGGAGCGTCAATAGTGCTACGAAGCATCTTACAGGCTATTGTGTGCTCCAGCCTTATTGCGTTAGTGAATACGGCAATGCCTTAGATAAAGTACCTATAGATTAAGCACTGGCGTGGCCGCACATGAGACAGCAATAGTTAGTTCTGGTGTTACATCAAGAACAAGAACACTACAACCCACCATCGAACTGACACTTATTATTTATAAATAACCCAAATTCCTTGTCTCAACTAACACATAATACCACGAAATCATAGAAAATCAAACAAAACCGAGTTTGTTCGTCAAACCTGCCGTTGTTTTAGAGTTTGACAAACAACAAAAACCGGCCACGGTGACAAAGACAAAAAATAATCTTTTTGTCCTTATTATTTACATGGAGCTGCCAATTAGCCATCTCGCTCTATCAATCAAGGTCATTTTAAGGCTTAATCTATAGGTACTTTATCTAAGGGCAATGCAAAGAGTTTGACCGCTATCCAATCGACCAATCACTTGCGAGATGAATGACGCGATGTGGATTTCCGTCTGTGTGATTGGTATTTGGATAGCGGTCAAACTCTTTGCGTTGCCGTATTCACTTACGCAATATGGCTGCGGGTCTCGTGCTTGCCTTACCTTTAGCGAGTTATATCCGAAACTTAGCAAAATACAGGACTACTCTGTAAAGGCCTCTCCACACATTTTAGTGGCAACAAACAGCTCGTAAAGGCACATCATAGTGACAGCAAAAGTTTGCTTGCATTCGGCTCCTGTCCTACTAAGCTGTTTATAGGAACAGCCAGCAAGGCGTGGCAAACTGTCTAGTAGTCTAGGATGCCATAACTAAGACGTAATTGAATATCGTCCCCATTAACTCGTGGAGATTATGCCAGGGATCCAACGTTCCAGCCTCCATACACCTCCAACCAAGTTCATGCATTTTGTATGAACTTGTCCCTCATGCTTTTAAAAGTGTAATTCGTAATGACTAAGCAAAACAGGAATTTCTTGCTATGTTCCACTCTACCTTCCATATGCTATAACGGCCCGGAGTATGTTAGTCTCTGGCCAGAGCAACCTTCGTTTGATATCAATATAAACACAAAGGGGTGTTTATGAACGAGTCTTCATCTTGTTAGATGAATGTTTACCTACATAATCTATTGTGCTGGTTAGACAAAGTACCTGTACCAATGCAATGACACAGTCATACTCGGAAATATTCTAATCATTATTCATACCTTGTATACCTACTGCCGGTATTGAACCATGTACAATCACGAACAAAGGTTAAAATTTAACGACTGAATTATCAACGAAAATGAAAATACTATTTCTAAATTTTGCAAAATTCTGAAATGATATTTAAAATTAAAAATTATATTTATAATTATAATATATATATAAATTATAATATTCAAAATAGGTAATACGTATGAGTTAGATATTATATTATGCACTACAGAGTTAGCTAATGAATTAAACGAATACATAAAGAGGTATTCTATCGATCTACGTATATTTTTAACCGACTGTCCACAAAGGAGCAGGTTCTCAATTCGGATGTTTATAAGATGTTTATTGTATTTTTTATTCTTTATTCTTATTATTTACATTTTTAAATATTTTAATAAATAAAATTAAAAGAAAAACATTAAAAAATACACAAAAGAGGCCCACCGGTATCGGGAATAGGGTGCAAGCTACTGGCGGTCAGGGCTCCAGAGAGAGGAACCTCCGAACAATACGAGCCGTGTCCAGAAGTACTGCTTTCTGAATCAAGCCCTTGATGCAGCCGCTTAACGAGAGCCTCCTAAGGTTTTGGTCGAGGCCCGTGGCTATTAAACCATTGGCTGACACAACTATCAGTACAATGATCGCTGAGTCCACATCCCACATGCCGACAACCTCGCTAGCCAAGTCAAGATATTTGATTTGCTTATCTTTCTCGGCTTTCACGAGGTTTCCGTCATGCGGGACGGTTATGTCAACAATCATTGCACGCCTCTTGATTCGGTCCACCACCACTATATCAGGCTTATTAGCCATAATAGTCCTGTCTGTGATGATAGACCGATCCCAGTACAATGTGATATTGTCATTCTCGAGAACTGGGTCGGGCACATACCTGTATTACGACACCTCCGATGCCACAAGAGTGTATTTCTGATATATTATATATTTTTTATTTATTATTATTGATAGGCTCGCGTTTGACCACTATCTCACCTGATGGTAAGCGATGATGTGGTCGACGGTGAAGGACTCTTGCCTAGAAGAAACCACTCACTCTTGTCTTAAAGACTCCTAAGTTGTAACTATCAGGAAATACAGACTCCAGCAGGGAATTCTACTCCTTAGCTGTACGTACAATAAAAGTATTCCCAAAATGTTTGGGTGGGATGTCCACCATGCTCTGATGACGCATCACCGTTCGTCTTGTAGTTCGATGATGGAACGGGCTAGGAAAAATTAAATCATGCAATTCCACCGCACACTCCCCAAAAAATAACGGATACAAAATCGACGGGCTGGCAAGCGACAACGATGTTCAAGGCTCTGGAGCCTTGACTCGACCAGTGTCTCATTGCAGAAGAGCCTTTTAGCTCGTTTTTCGTTCGATTAAATATATCAAGCTTGTATTTGGAAGATCCTTCCCAGAAATGAGAGCAGTACTCCATGCATGATCGAACTTGCGCTTGATACAAGTTGAGTAGTTGTTCTCGGATGAAGTACCGTCTCACCTTTGCAAGGATCCCTAACTTTTTTTGGCGGCCAGCTGAGCTTTTTCAAAAACGTATGGACCAAAATTTAATGTCAATGTCAACGTAACTCCAAGAAGCTCAAGATGGTCCGTTATCGATACGGTCACACCTCGGAAAGAAGGAGCCCGGTGGAGTTAGCTCCTTTTACCGGAAAAAGGACACGCCTGGGTCTTAGTAGCATTAAACTTCAACAGATTGCCTTCGCCCCATTCAGAGTCTGCCTTTAAGGACAGGATCAAGCGCTCAATCCTGGCCTGGACCGGATTTGAGGCCCAGTAGCCCGTGTGTCGGACACGTACTTATCTCTCAGCAACAGTGCTTGTCGTCAACATAGCTTAAGATTTTAGCAGATCGTTTATGTGCAGCAGAAAGAATGTTGTTGAGATTATCGACCCCCCCGGCATTAATATCCAGGTATTCAGACGAGCAGCCATCAATAACCACTCGGATGGACCGATCACTCAGGAAGAGCAGACTTAATGAAGGAAGCTTACCAATAAGGCTTTCGTGCCAGGCTCTGTCAGAAGCTTTCGAGATGTCAAGGGAGACGACAAGCACTTCCCCTTGCCTCTTCATGGCCTCACTCCAGATGTGAATTGCATACGCTAGAAGATCCCCAGTTGAACGATTTGGCGGCAGCCGTATTGGCGGTCACTGAGAACGTCGTTAGCTTCTAGGTATACCAGGAGCTTACCGTTGAGTACCCATTCCATACTCTTACAGAAGATGGAAGCTACTGATATGGGTCTGTAGTTAGTCGGGTCAGCCCGACTGCCCTTCTTGAGCACAGGCTGGACGTTAGCTTGCTTCCAAACATTCGATACTTTTTCAGTCTCATACGAAAGGCGGAATAGATGCGTCAGGATCGGAAACAGTTCAGGCACACAAGTTCTAAGAACAATTGCCGGTATCCCGTCGTGTCCACTAAGTGTTGTTCACGTCGAGGTTGCGCAGCACCTCGGATATCCTTTTGATGGATACGAATGTTTGACATACTCGTATCAAATACACCAGAAGAAGAAGCAGGCCGCGCATCACCAGAATTCAGACGCGAAGATGCCGCAAAAAGAAGCACACAAGTTTGCTGTCTCCTCAGCAGAGCGGGCCAGCGACACGTTGGTTTCAGCAGTGGTGGTAGTGAGGGACGGCAGTGGTTCGGTGCAACCGACTTAGCCAGGGACCAAAACGCTTTGCTACCTGGTTTTTAGGGTTCCGTACCCAAAGGGTAAAAACGGGACCCTATTACTAAGACTTCACGATCCGTCTGTCTGTCTGTCCGTCTGTCACCAGGCTGAACCGTGATAGCTAGACTGTTGAAATTTTCACAGATGATTTATTTTAGTTAACAACAAATACTAAAAATAGAATAAAACAAACGTGATTTTTTGCCGTTTATTGCGATAATGGTACGGAACCCTTCGTGCGCGAGTCCGACTCGTACTTGGCCAGTGTTTTTATTTTATTTTTGCAAGTGATTGTACCTGTACAAGCCCGTGGCTTGTCAGTTGGCCTGATTAATTAAAATCTATTGTCATTTGACGGCTTACAGTATTTTGGTAAATCAATCTTTTATTTTAATTCTATAAAGTATTAGTCCGGTCAAAATAGACATTACCCCTTGCATAAATTCCAAAGAAGCTGAAAATTTACGTGAATGGTAGGGATACCATTATAATGCAATTGTGAAAAATCCTCAGCGATTCCATGTATGCAACTTTTTTTTTTCAAGGTCAAAAAAAATAGTTTTTTTGCAAAAGTCTCGGCAAGTTATGGTTTTACTGCAATTTGTGCTAGGGTAAGTTTGTTCCTTGTTCAATTAATGTCCACAAAAAAGTCCTGCATAAGATTCTCTAATGTTCATTACTTTTCGAGATATGTGACAAAATATATTTTTTGTCAGTGACAAGCACTGCAATGATATTTAATTCAGTGCCGTTAACTTTCAGATTTTACGTATTTTAAGTAACCAAAATTGATAATATTGCTGTCAAAACATGAAAATATACCAGAAAACGTCAATTTGAATTTTGAACGACTATCTTGAGCATACAAATATATCTTAACTTGCCTAAATTACCACACGCACAGATTTAGTACAAAAATAAACAAAACTAAATTATTTTGGATCATATCTCGAAAACTTATGCATGAGCATATCTAAAATAATCTCAAACACAAAAAAACATATAGTGCGCGACACGTAAGTTGACCCAAAATGTATTATCGATATATTGAAATTAAACGATTTAAACCGAAATAAATCCCTTTTCTACGACCTAACCGTTTACAATATACAAATTGTCAACGGTTAGGACTTAAAGAAATGATTCAATTCGGTTTAAATCGTTTAATTTCAATATATCGATAATACATTTTGGGTCAACTTACGTGTCGCGCACTATATGTTTTTTTGTGTTTGAGATTATTTTAGATATGCTCATGCATAAGTTTTCGAGATATGATCCAAAATAATTTAGTTGATTGACATGATTTTTTGTGCACAATTGTACAAGGTACAAACTTGCGCTATCATAAATTGCAGTAAAATCATATTTGCCAAGAAATAAGCAAAAAAATGTTTTTGTGCCATTTGACCTTGAATAAAAAAACGGCAATTTAAAAAAAAAAAGTTTTTTCAAAATTTCATTATAATGGTATCCCCTAACGTTCGAGGAGCTCGTGGCTAAATAATATCAGCCGCACGGGTCGATCTTCAAGGTTAAGCAACGCTTGACGAGGTCGGTCCGTGGATGGGTGACCATTTATTTCAACATTCCGAGTTTCCTCCGTGCCTCGGAAAGCACGTTAAGCCGTTGGTCCCGGCTGTCATTTGAAGATCTTTGACAGTCGTTACGAGTAGTCAGAAGCTTGAGATCTGACACCAGTCTAGCCAAAGGGTTCCGTGTTACCCAGTTACTGGGTTGTGGAGGTCAGATAGGCAGTCGCTCCATGTAAAACACTGGTACTCAGCTGAATCCGGTTAGACTGGAAGCCGACCCCAATATAGTTGGGAAAAGGCTAGGCAGATTGATTGGTATCCCTAACGTTCACGTACATTTTTAACTTCTTTGGAATTTATGCAAGTACTCCTATTTTTCGGGCTAACTTGACCGGATTATAACGCCTTTTTCTCAACGGCAGAACGTCACCTATTGCGATCCCTAAGCCCTCGACCGAACTCCAAATACTTAAATAATAATAAAGCTATTGCATGAACTAGTAGCCATGTTTATTATTAATAACTTTTAAAAATATTAACTTAATGGGAACTACTTATCCATTTCAACAGGAAACACAAAACCACAACTACAGTGTAAATGTAAACAAAGGAACGCAATTCAATAACAATATATTATTTCTATAATTTTACTCAAAAATAATAAAAATACTAACCAATCCACTGGTTCTCCCTTTTCGTTCCTACATTGCGGAGTTAAACCCGTACAAACACTCACAAAAGTGAAAAACACAAAAAGTACAATATAATAACACATCGCGACGCGTGTTCGAACAACGACTAACGACATCGAAGTAACAAGAGACGCAGGAAGTCTCCGATACTCGTTTGTTTATGATGTCATTCAACACGATCGCATCACTACCGGCAATGTATCAAACAATCGCTTTGTTTACACAACATTCCCAATTATTTCCCTTCGATTATTACGCATATACTGCCAAAAACTGCTTGATTATCATTCCACAGTTACGTTTTAACGTCAAACCGTTGCATTGACAAAGGAATCCTTGAGCAAGGATCGACGCTTCCAATAAAATGTTACATAATCTTTATTTGTAAACACATAAGACCCGTTTTTGTGATTATTAGCTGCAAATTGTATCTGCCAATGACAGATGATCTCACTGACGATTGGTCCATATTAGATCAGATGCGTACGCGCATGTGAAGCGTTACGCGGTTTATTTAAAGTTTGTACACAGAATATAATATTGACAAATATTAGATTTTCGAAGATAGTAGGAAGAGATTTGTTTAGAAATAAGTTTTAGTTACCTTTTGTTGTCTTTAGTATTCTGTTCTTCCTTGATTGCTTCATGTCCTATTTTGTTTTGTGTGTGTAATTAAATAAATAAATACTACAAAGTATTTTAACAAGTAATATTTAATATAATTTATATAAAAATATAAAATGAACAGTATGCTTAAATTTAACATGGAAGACTTAAATTACATGGCATGATATAAAAATATTTTGGTAGTACAAAAATAAATGCTTGAACATTTTTGACACATAAAAATTAATATTATTTTTCTATTTACTGTTGAGTAGGCATGGAAACTGCAGCTTTAGCGTGAGATACATCACTCTGTCTCCAGTAAGACACAACGGTTTTCAGTTCAGTGAAGAAATCAATGCCTTGCTTGCCGCAGAAGTGGTTGGTACCCAGGAAACTGCCTCGGGAACCGGTGAAAGAGAACATGGAAAGAGGTACAGGGATAGGAACATTGACTCCAACTTGTCCTACATCAATTTCGTTGGCGAACTTTCTGGCTGTTGCTCCATTGGTAGTGAAGATAGCTGTTCCGTTTCCATAGGGGTTCGCATTAATCATTTGGATGGCCTGATCCAAGGTATCGACGAAGAGACACACAAGAACGGGCCCGAAGATTTCTTCCTTGTAGCATTCCATGTTGGTCTTTACATCAGTAAGGATGGTTGGGCCGACGAAGTTGCCCTTTTCGAAGCCAGGGACTTTGACGCCGCGGCCGTCGAGAACTAACTTGGCACCTTCCTTTACGCCTGTTGGAAGAATGGTGTGATTAGTTTTGTTAACAGTTGGATGTATAGTTATATATGTCTATCATGATTTTGTCTATCACGATTTTCTACATGAGATCTTCATTCATTCAACTCCTAAGTTATCTCTACAAAAATCTACTATCTACAAGACTTATTTCTAGCTAGCTTTAAATAAATAAAGTTAGATTACATCTATCAATTAAAAACAAGTAAAAAGAATACTAACAATTTCAAAAAGTTATGAGGAGAACTCACTAGCTCATTCTCTTGTTTGATAGTGGTTTTTTTTTGTGGTTGAGAATGAGATACGCTCATGCGGTGGTTTTTCTTAAGCGTACATTGTGTATTTGTTATTAATACTTGTGTACGGAGTCAATAAATAAATAATTTCGGGGCCCTGGGGTCCTGGACCTTTGGCAAGACGTACGAGGAGTAGAAGCCATCTCGCAGACACCCGTTAGATATATTTACGTGAAACAGAACACCAACTAACAATAACCCAAGGACATTCTCCGGTTGGTGCAGGACTATTGTAGAATACGGAAACCAAGATTTTGGTCTATGAGTATGGGCGGCCGCAGTGAACTGGTCACCACTGTGAGGACCCTGCCCCTTGGCTGACTGCCACAATTCGGGGCTTTAAAATAGCAGGGTATGTCTTGCACACTCAATAAATGAGTTTCCAAAAACCAGTCATAAGCACTTTAGTGACGTAGCGTCAAGAGAGCATCCCTGAATTATCATTGAAAGGAAATTATTTAGCAGAGGGCAAATGAGCAACCGACGTAGAACGTTCTTGAGTATCTTAGTATGCAAGGGCGTCGCCAGCCGATGGCCAAGGGGGGGGGGGGGGGGGCAAGTTGATATGGCGAATGAGAAAAGTATGAATTGTAGGTAAAGTCGAGAGCACATGAAGCTTTTCACTTGTAGTACGAGCCTTACATCTACAGCGATTGTAATAATAACGGTACAGAGTCCACGAGTTCTTGACTGTACAATACATAAAACTTCTAAATAAGTTATTACTGTTAGAAAGCCAGCTGCCCCTCCCTGCCCCCCCTTGGCGACGCCCTTGTTAGTATGAAATTTTAAACGCGGGGTGCAAACAAAATAATAAATACTTTTCAACCAAAGATTATTTATAGATTAAGAAAAAAAAAATACGAGTACAATATGTAATATCACTGATGAATTGTAATAGAATTTATTATAAACCTACCCATTTTATTTTTTTAGAAGAATCATGCAATAATCTTTTACCTGATTCAACCAGTCGTTCGATCCTCTGCTTGGCCTTGACGGAGATGACGGGTCCCACATCAGTGGCGGCAACGTGGCCGGCGTTCACCTTCAGAGCCTGCGCCCGCGCAACCATGTCGGGGATCCAGTCCTTGGCTTCGCCTGTGTGAACAAATGCACTATTTAGAACAATATTATACAATAACAACGGAACACAGAGAAATGTATGGTCCTTCAAATAAGCGTAAAGTCTCCCTGATCCATGGAAGATCCATAGAGATCCGATATCTGAAAGTGTTTATGGAGATGGAGGGGTCCCGGCAGGGCAAATGAACCAAAATAGTTTCCCATTAATTTCGAGACACCTCCGTGCCTCGGCAAACACACTAATCCCCGACGGATTAGTGTTTTCCGAGGCACGACTTTCATTCGTAGATCTATTGGGTTTGGCAGTCTATACAGGTTGGGAAAAGGCAAGGCAGATGGTGATGACTTTCTGTTCTTCTGACAGAAAACACCGCTGTACTTGAGTGCCCTGGGCACCTGCTCGGAAGTCCTGATAGCGGCGCCAGCGAACTGGTTCAGTGTGTGTTCTATATCATTCGCTTATAAAAAAAAGTTCATCGTCATCATGTAAAGGGATATAAAGTTTGTTTTATTACCTAGATCTGCTGTTTGTTTCTTATTCTTAAATTATGGACCTATCTTATTGTTATTAAATTATTTCTATCGAATAGAATTTATGCATTCTATTTACATATTTTTAAATTTTTAAATATTGTTATATAAAAAATAAAATAAAAAAAATCATTAAAAAAAAACAAAAATAGTAGCCGGTGGTCAGGGCTCCTGAGAGAGGAACCTCTTGACTATACGCGCCGTGTCCAGGAGCACCGCTTTCTGGATCAAGCCCTTGATCACACTGCCCAACGAGAGCCTCCTCAGATGTTCGTCGAGGCGCTTGGCTATTATACCATTGGCCGTCACGACTATCGGCACAATGACTGCTGTATTCACATCCCACATGTCGACAACCTCGCGAGCCAGATCAATATATTTGCTTTTCTTATCACTCTTAGCCTTCACGAGGTTCTCGTCATGGGGGACCGCTATATCAACAATCATTGCGCGACGCTCTAGTCGGTCTATCACAACTATGTCAGGCTTATTGGCAACAATAGTCATGTCAGTGATGATAGACCCATCCCAATACAATGTGACACTGCCATTTTCGAGAACTTGGTCGGGCACATACTTATAGTAAGGCACTTCCGATTCCACAAGATTGTATTTAAGAGCAAGTTGCTGATGGATAATCCTGGCTACAAGGTTGTGTCTATGCAAATAGTCTCCGTGAGCCAGACTAGAACAACCGGAGATAATGTGACGGATTGATTCCCCCGGCCGGTGACATGCACGACAGATGTCAACTGTGCCGTCCTTCACAATGTATTTCCGGTAGTTGTTCGTCACCATAACGTCGTCCATAATCGCAAAGACAAAACCTTCGGTTTCCCCGAAAAGATCACCAAATCGCAGCCAGGCCACGGACGCTAAAAGATCTACATCGGGTCCATGTCAGACCCGGTAGAAGCGTCCGTGAAGCTCCTTGCGGTCATTAGTATCTAATACTATAGGTTTGCGCCATTTCTCGTTAGCCAAGGAGA
Organism: Anorthoa munda; assembly: GCA_945859665.1. Taxonomy (NCBI): domain Eukaryota; kingdom Metazoa; phylum Arthropoda; class Insecta; order Lepidoptera; family Noctuidae; genus Anorthoa; species Anorthoa munda. The sequence continues at coordinate 14,915,129 of OX243910.1, forward strand.
GCGGGGTAAGGCACTTGTCCACCGCTACCACATCTCGATGCATACCCACGTCGGCAGCCTAGAAGTATTCCCTGAGACTGCATACCTCGTGGTTGTGCAGGGTCTTAGCATTTAAAAAGCAACGACGTCCGCACTTCTGCGGGATATAAAGTCTCACAGCCGATGACCGTGGGTGATGCGTACGATTTGCGGTAAGCAATGTGCGGACTCTCCTATCCAGGGCGTCAAGTTCTGTCTGAGTCCATTTGACATGACCCAGCCATTGTATGCGCGCACCTTGTTCCCGCCTGATAAAAGACTATTTAGTACTTGTTTCAGGCGGCCAAAGAAGCGCTCCTTCACCGACTGTTTCACGTCAGTAGCATTGATTCCTAGTGCTTCCGACATACCCAAACACTTGAAAGTTTCGGTTGAGGAAAGGGATCTAAGGTGTATGGAATCCGAGAGTTGTATTCTCACCACCAAATTCCATCCTGATGGCGTCACTGAAGGTTTCTGTTACCTTCAGTAGCTTCATCAGTTGCAAGTTGTTTGGGACAAAGAACTTCAGATCATCCATGTAAAGGAGGTGTGATATGACCTGACCACCTCTCCTTAACCGATAGCCCAGGCCTGAACCCTCCAGTAGTGTACTGAGAGGGTTCAGGGCTAAACAAAATCACAGAGGACTCAGACTGTCGCCCTGAAATATGCCACGCTCGATTCTTATAGGTTCGCTGTTTTCCTGAATCTGTCGGCATCCTGGATAGTGAAATACCGTCCTCCACTGCTCCATACATGACAACAGGAAGGCGCGCAGAGTTATATCAATTTTATACAACTCCAGCATCCTCATGAGCCATGTATGTGGCACTGTGTCATAAGCCTTATTGTAATCTATCCAACATGTCGCCAGATCCTTGCGGGAACGGTGAACCTGTTGGCTAATGGCAATGTCTATGAGGAGCAGCTCCTTAATACCGCGGGACCCGTTCCTACATCCATTCTGAGAAGCAGACATGATGGCGTTATTGATTATATGTTGATTAATTTTCGCTCTCAGAATGGAAGTAAGAACTTCATAGACGGCCGGTAAACACGTTATCGGGCTATATTTTTTAGGCTCCGCAGTACTACCTGATTTGTCGAGCAGGTGGGTTATTCCTGTCGTTAGGAATTGGGGCAGCGATCCTGACTCTAAGGCAGACTGGAACTGAGTTGCCAAACGAGCGTGCGACCTTTGGAACTATTTAATCAAAAAGTTGAGCAGTCCGTCCGACCCTGGAGATTTCCAGATAGGCAACGGACAGACCGCATGAGCTACATCTTGGGGACTGATGGTAATTGCCCCTATTTGTGGTATCGGATCGTACGCTTGTTCGATCTCCCGAGTCCAGTCACCCTCGAATTAAAATTATTATTTGATTATTTGGGCATTGTAATGTTTCCTTGATTATGTTGTTACTGTTTTATTATTCTAATTGATGTTCTAATAATATGTAATAGTGAAATTGTTGACTCACTGCACGTGTTCGGTCAAACTGTAATTGCAGAGAGTAACCACATTGAAATGTGAATTAAGAGCCCAATATTCCATAATTTTGTGGTTAGGAGAGTTGATTAAACAATTATTATGTTCAACATACAATTTTTATGTTAAATTCCAGAAAATGTTAATTTTACTACAATTCAATAACAAATCGGTGCATATCGCGCCATCTAGTGAGATTTATTTAAACCAAATTTTCTTTGTTAGCGCTGTGACCCCGTGACTACACTAAGCGTCCATGAAATATTGCATTTTATTGTCTATGGTTGCCTGCAATTGTGATAAATAAATAAATCATCCATAGCCTCATCCAGGTTCTGGTCAGCCCACCTTGACGCCGGACGCACAACACTTCTTCCAGTGCTTGGACGCAAATCGGTCACTATGCTACTTCATATATCATCCCCGCACCTTGGCGGGTGTCGAACCCAACTTCATTTGAGTTCCGCAACTCATTTTCCGGTGTCAAAAACCTCCCAATTTCCATCTCGACGTCTTATAAATTTAACATAGCATAATGTTGTACTGACCCACAAACACCGCAGTACTGAGCGCCATGCACCTCTGGCCGGCGGCCCCGAAGGCGGCACCAGCTAACTGGTTGAGTGTGTGCTCCTTGTTGGCATCAGGCATTATGACTCCGTGGTTCTTAGCGCCCATGTTGCTTTGGACGCGCTTGCCTGGAACAATGAAAAGGAATGTTACATAAAGTCAGTAGAGATCCCATTACTAAAGCCATCAATAATGAAAATGGACATAGAGTAATGGGCAAATACAGAGTGTTGGGACAGTGTTGCTCACAACACTGTCCCAACACTCTGTAGATAAAAAATTGCTTTTTACAACATTATGTAGATAAAAAGTTTGCTTTTTACAACACTATAAATGATACTGCCTGTGGCGTAGACCAAGCAGAATTCTAGAAACAGGCATCATCATCAGACTATGTCTTGAAAATGAAATACAATGTACACGCGCGTTGCCGACATAAATAGGATCCAATATACAATTTTAATAGATTTTCTTATCGACGACCTTCATTGGAAGGACCAACCTTAATTGTAAATCTTATTTATAATTACATTAATATTATGTAACAAATATTCCATTTACAATGCGATATTTACTGCTACGTAAATTCGAGTTAACTGTGAATTTTTAATAATCGGAATAACGGAGCTAAAAAGCACGTCGCTTCATTACAGTAAGCGTCCATGAGGTATTGCATTTCATTGTCTATGGTTGCCTGTTAATTTTTTATAGGCTTGCATCAGTCAAAAGTTAAAATAATTGGCTGGACGGGGAGTAGTATGATGAGTACTGATAGAAAATGCCTAAGGCATTAAGGCCGCCTCTGTACGTTTTTGTGCATGAAGTATTATATAAATAAATAAATACACATACCGTTAGCAGAAGCCCTGGTGTAGATGTGTTTGCCAGCCGCGTCACCACCGACGAACGAGACCGCCTTGATGTCAGGGTGGTCGCAGAGGAAGTTTACGGGGTCGTGGGTTCCGTGGATCACCTGAAACGATACCATCAAGTTAGTACTGAATTTTAGTAACCAATTATACTCGTAATTTAACCTGCATAGGGCATGTAATATCGGAACGTTTTCAATTCCGATATTGATCTCCGATATTAAATCTCAATATTGAAATTTCGATATTAATATCGCGATCGGCATTGCGTACATTCATTAGATATTGCAAATTTGTGTTGTTAGTTCCACAAATTTGGTATGAGGTTGAATTAAGAATAATAAAAATACACTTTTATGCCGCAACATAATATGATTTTCTATTGTCTCTTTAACAGGGCCCGATCTAGCAATTTCGTCGCTCCGGGCATAAATAATATTTGCCGCCCTTTAAAATAACGCCTTATGAGGAGGTAAATGTTTCAGGATATTATCTATTGAAAAAATATGCGGTTTATAACCGTCGGATCGGACAAAGCCGCTTTTTTTATAGTCTATTGGTTCGCGCTTGACCACTATCTCACCTGATGGTAAGTGATGATGTGGTCAACAAAAAAATCTTTTCTCTTTATAATATTAAGTATAGATTAACTATAGAAAACCAAGCAATACTAACGTTAACGAGACCGGGAGGTGCCCCAGCTTCGTTGAGCAGCTCCATCATCATGAGGGTCGCGCCAGGATCCTGTTCCGAAGGCTTGATGATGCACGTGTTACCGGTGGCCAGTGCGGGCGGGAACATCCACAGCGGAATCATCACGGGGAAGTTGAAGGCAGCCACACCTGGTAAATTGGAAACAGAATTAATTTTTATCTTGGTCACTATTCCCTAACTGCAATGTAGCTTCACCATGGGTCTAGGCATTCCATCCTTGTTCCGGTAGAAAAAGAGCATGATGCTATTATCACCCCCCGTGCCATGGCGTGTTAAGACTATAATGATTCGACTGAGAAAATGGGACAAAGTATACAAGTCATGTACATATGTCCCTTACGCACACGGATATAACCTTGCTCTAAGAGGTTATGGTCACCCCCTTGCAGCCTAATTGCGTAAGTGTATTCGGCAAGGCGAAGGGTTTTGACCCCACATCACATCATCATCACATCATCAGCCTATTAATGTTCCCACTGCTGGGACACAGGCCTCCTCTCTGTGAGACGGAATGGGCCGTTATCCACCACGCCGGCCCAGTGCGGGTTGGTGAATGTCACATGTCTTCGAATATTTGGTTCTAGGACATGCCGGTTTCCTCACGATGTTTTCCTTCACCGTTTTGAGAGCAGTGGTGATGAAATAATTTACACAAAGTAAAGCGCCTGCCTGGGCTCGAACCCACGACCTACAACTTGTAAGTCACGGCCGATACCACTGGGCCACCACTGCTCTCTCACTGGTTTTGACCCCATCAATCGATAATTACATGCGAGATGAAAGACGAGATGTGGATTTTCGTCTATCTGATTGGTCGATTGATGGCGGTCAAATCATTTGCCTTGCCTAGAAGAAGAAGATTCTTCTTTCTCTCGTACTGGAATAATTAAGGCATTAAAACCTCAGAATACTGGTACTGCCACGGATTTTTTTTTTGTAATTATCTTTTGCCCGCGGCTTCGCCCGCGTAAAAAGTGTTTTTTCACCCCATGTTATGTCCTTTCCAGGGTCTCAAACTATCTCCATACCAAATTTCATCTAAATAGGTTCAGCGGTTCAAGCGTGAGAAGGTAACATACAGAAATAGTTACTTTTGCATTTATAATATAAGTTAGGTTTAGGATAGTTAGGATGACTGAGTCGTACAAAATGCATATTGTTTTTCTACAATGTATTTAAAGCAACGTCAAGAAAATTAATTGTTTATCACTTTTGACCACAATTTACGGTAAATGCAAACTTCACTAAGGTTGAAACTAACTAATTTACACATAGACAAATAGGTTTTGTAGTAGTTGTAGTCTTTGTGACGTACAAGCGACATTCAACCTTAACGTTATTATCAATTAATTTCGCCGTCTTTACATAGAAAAAGTGCAATCTTGCCATGTTACCTTGCCAATAAAAAATACAAGAATTACATAATATGAAGTGCATTGTTTGACCTTAGAGATAAGAAACGTAGAGAAGTAAAAAACGTTTCTCATTGTTATATTAGACTAGCTACTGCCTGCGGCTTCGCCCGCTTCAAAAGTGTGTTATAATATAATTCCAAAGTATGAGAACTTTATTCTGTTAGGTCATTATCTAAATATAAGTCTGAAATAATACTGAAATACCGAGTTTATTAAATCATAATAATATATTTCAACTAAACCATTTAAAGGCACTTTTGAATTGTCAAAAAAAAAAAACTAGCCAAGTGCGAGTCGGACTCGCGCACGCAGGGTTCCGTACCATTATCGCAAATATCACGTTTTTTGTATGGGACCCCTACTTAAACATTTATTTTATTCTGTCAGTAGGTCTATGGAGAAGAACGTGCACGAAACTTCAGGGACACTCTTTTCTATCAATAAATTTTAATCCAAGTAATACAAGTATTTGGTTACATCATTCTTGTTAGAAAATTACGTATTACGCATGTGAGAAGTGAGTTTTTTTTTATTATATTAAATAATAAAAATATAATAAATAAATAATAATAAATATTAGGATTATGTATCATACGTATGAACAATAACAATTTATTCTTATTATCTTAATATATATAAATCTCGTGTCACAATGTTTGTCCTCAATGGACTCCTAAACCACTTAACCGATTATAATAAAATTCGCACACCATGTGCAGTTCGATCCAACTTGAGAGATAGGGTAGGGTAGGGTAGGTAGGGTAGGTAGGGTAGGTAGGGTAGGTAGGGCAGGTAGGGTAGGTAGGGTAGGTAGGGTAGGTAGGGTAGGTAGGGTAGGTAGGGTAGGTAGGGTAGGTAGGGTAGGTAGGGTAGGTAGGGTAGGTAGGGTAGGTAGGGTAGGTAGGGTAGGGTAGGTAGGGTAGGGTAGGTAGGGTAGGGTAGGGTAGGATAGGTAGGGTAGGGTAGGTAGGGTAGGTAGGGTAGGTAGGGTAGGGTAGGGTAGGTAGTTAGGGTAGGGTAGGTAGGGTAGGTAGGGTAGGTAGGGTAGGTAGGGTAGGGTAGGGTAGGATAGGGTAGGTAGGGTAGGGTAGGGTAGGTAGGGTAGGGTAGGGTAGGTAGTTAGGGTAGGGTAGGTAGTTAGGGTAGGTAGTTAGGGTAGGGTAGGTAGTTAGGGTAGGGTAGGTAGGGTAGGTAGGGTAGGTAGGGTAGGTAGGTTAGGTAGGGTAGGTAGGGTAGGGTAGGTAGGGTAGGGTAGGTAGTTAGGGTAGGTAGGGTAGGTGAATGTTTGGTGTTTTTATGGCAAAACAAAGTTTGCCGGGTCAGCTAGTTTATTTATAAAAAACAAGTTGTTGTCCTTAAACTTAAACAAAGCACACTATTAGAACTCTGGGATCTGTCCTGGCATGCCATGATCTGGCAATTACCTTCTCAACCCGTTATGACAAATTAAGGTAACATCGAGGTGTAGTATTCGTTCAGCTTTACGTTTTTACTGTTAATTGAGTTTCTAATTTCTGGATGTTTTTGGTTGGTCAATAAAATAGTAAAATAATGGTTTCATCATTATTTGAATCGAAAGACGTCCACTGCCAGACAGTCTTCACCCAAGTGTCACCAGTTCACCACATCAACCAGACCTGTACTTCCCGCATCCAGCGAACTCCCGCGGCCCTCACCAGGTCATTGGTTCACCTTGGAGGCTTTCCAACACTGCTTGTCTGTGTTTTGTATGTATCTGTGCTGTATGCAAGTGTACTGTATTGTGTTACCATAATGCGAGGTCACATTCATAGTTATTTTTAAACTGTATCACACTTGCAATAGTTTAATACAAATAAGATAATAAATTGTGACGTATTGTCGCTGTCAAATAAATTATATTCATCCATGTAATAGATATACTTATTTATTAATCACATGTTATGTTATCTTGTGTGTGATATTTATTATTTTGTTTTTCATAGCAGTTATATCAGTAACTATTATGATATCTGTATTAATCACATTATGATTATTACTTGAATCTAAAATCAGTTTTATCTTTTTAATAAAACATTTATTAAAATAGCTTTGAGGACATGATTCGTTATTTTTCTTTTTATGTGATTTTTAGGGTTCCAAAGGGTAAAAACAGGACCCTATTACTAAAACTCCGCGGTCCGTCTGTCCGTCTGTCACCAGGCTGTATCTTATGAACCGTGATAGCTAGACAGTTGAAATTTTCACAGTTGATGTATTTCTGTTGCCGCTATAACAAATACTAAAAACAAAATAAAATAAATATTAAAGTGACGAATTAGACGTCTATCTGAGGGATTGGCCAGATGTAGCAAGAGACAGGGAAAAATGGAAAGACGGAAGGGAGGCCTTTGCCCTGCAGTGGGACATAACAGGCTCATAATAATAATAATAATTAAAGTGGGGCTCTCATACAACAAACGTGATTTTTTTGCCGTTTTTTGCGATAATGGTACGGAACCCTTCGTGCGCGAATCCGACTCGCACTTGGCCGGTTTTTTGTATTTATTTAAAATTTGAGCACAAAATATTATTACGATGCAGTAGATAGACAGTAAGTACGTTAACAACATAACAGAATAAATTAGTGTCTACTATTCAACCCTGAAAATCATTCATTTTGATTCCCTAAAACACCGAGTCGATGCGTTTTCGTTTCTACACCGAATATGTACAGATATGATGTACGCGTATACGCTCGGTAAAGAATTTGTACCAAAACGATTCAGTCAGGAAGTCGCCTAAATAAAAATGTTTGCTTATTGTCATTGTTTAGGAAATTTCTTTTTGCCTTCCCTATTTTTGTAATAAACAGTACTTTTTAGGGTTCCATACCCAAAGGGTAAAACGGGACCCTATTACTAAGACTTCGCTGTCCGTCTGTCTGTCTGTCACCAGGCTGTATCTCATGAACCGTGATAGCTAGACAGTTGAAATTTTTCCGGATGATGTATTTCTGTTGCCGCTAAAACAACAAATACTAAAAACAGAATAAAATAAATATTCAAGTGGGGCTCCCATAAAAAAACGTGATTTTTTTGCCGTTTTTTGCGATAATGGTACGGAACCCTTCGTGCGCGAGTCCAACTCGCACTTGGCGGGTTTTTTTTTAATTATTTGTTGACCCCACACTCCAAGGGAGTGTTGCAGTGTACTCACCTCCGACAACGCCCAAGGGTACTTTGTAGCTGTGTGTGTCCATGTCCTTAGCAATGTTCTGGATGCAGTCGCCCAGCTGAAGAGTTGTGATGCTGCAGCTGTTCTCCACTGACTCTGAAGATGATAGAAATGAAGCCTTATAGTATGAAATACTAAGTACTTACAGACTGGCCAAATGTTGCTCTTAATATCAGAGATTTTGCTGGAATCTCTCAAGGTACTTAAAAAATAAAAACAGCAAATCATTTCAAGTCCGCAAACACGCTTGTGTATATGCATGTCGTCTAATGTAAACTGCACGTTCAATAAAGACTTTTTCTCAACTATAGATTACTAGAGACCCGCCCCGGCTTCATCCGTAACAAATTATACACAAAAACCTTCTTCGTTTCTCATCTTTCTATTGGTGTAAACCGTATAAAAATCCGTTCAGTAGTTTTTGAGTTTATCGCGTATAAACGCGGCGGGGGACTTTATTTCATAACCAGATTCTGCCAGCGGCTTCGCCCGCGTGTAGGTTCGAAAATTATCCCGAGGGAACATATTCCTGGGATAAAAAGTATCCTATGTGCTATTCCTGACTATAATCTATCTCTGTGCCATATTTCATCCAGATCCATTCAGCCGTTTTAGCGTGAAGAAGTAACAAATTTACAAACACACTCACAAACTTTCGTTTTTAATAATATTAGTGTGATATGCAGTGATCAGTTGGGTATAGATTAATATCATCTGGTATACTTACGGATGCCTCTGAGAACATCGCCCTCAGCATCAGCAAGGGTCTTGCCTTGCTCTTCAGTGATCTTGGCGGCCAGTTTGCTTTGGTTCTCTCTCAATAGACGGGCGAATCTGAAAATTAAGTCAAACTCGAATGTGATTCTCATCAATGTTATTATTGCATACTAAAATGAGCAGGCATTGATTTTGAATTCTCTTCACCATCGGGCCTGCCTACATTCTCTTCACCTTCCGGAAAGCGGTTGCCACTTGAGGGCTTTTCGGCCCAATCATTGCACAGAGAGAACACACGCGACTCGGATTTGACCTCTCAATCTGCCTTTATTTTAAAATGCCGTCTATTTTTTCTTAAGATGCTTAGATTTTTTAGGAATGTCTTCCTGTATCGTGGGTGCGTTTACAAACATTTAAACCCACATACACGAGACACCCAGAACCGGAGCAACTATCTGTAGGCCATAAAAATATTTGTTCAGTGCGGATTAATGAATCAGTACCAACCTGAACATGAGCTGTTGTCTGGTCATGATGGTGCTCTGGCTCCATGATTTGTACGCCTTCTTGGCTGATTCCAACGCAGAGTTCAGCTCATCTTGAGTGGCTTCTGGTACCCTGTAAGTAGAAAATAATAATTATGTACTAATCTGTCGGGATCTGAACGTAACGAATGACATCGCTCTCCAGGTAGCTAAATACTGGTCGGACAAAATTTTAAGTTTGAATAGTTGATACATAATTTGAGTTCATTGATACGAAAATATATGTGCTAAGACATTGAACATCATCATATTTGTCATTGTTGTAATGCTGCAACTGTTCTCCACAGACTCTGAAGAAGATAGAAATAAAGCCTTGTATCAAATACTAAGTACTTACAGATTGGCCAAATGTAGCTCGTAAATATCAGAGATTTTGACAGAATCTCTCAAGACTCAAGATACTTTAAAAATAATGACAGCAGTGTTTCAAATTGTTTTTGAATTGAACTTCACCATATTAGTCATTGTGTGATAGTGAATAGGTATGCAGTTTTAACATCTGGCCTTTAATCTCTAAGTCTAAGTTATCACAAATACAAGAAGCGACAAAAATAATAAGTCAATTATCAGTATAAAAATATTAAGACGACTTTAGAAAATATGCATTGATACTGGTAAAGGCATGTAGTTTTCTTGGCTTTAAGATCACTAAGGAAAAAGTAAATGTTTCAATGCGAGCAGCCACTATGAAAACGCCAATCAGAACATATTCTGCTTATTCCCTTGAGTGCAATTGGGAACTTTGGTTCCCAGAAACCATTGTTTTTCTATAGTATCTGCATTTAGGTATTATAGAAATATCAGGCAGTTTTATTTTCTCTCAACTCCCAGTAAAAGTTTGTTAATTTTTTTTCGTACGCTAAATACGCTCTTGGTCGTGGAGTTGCGGATACCAGCTCGTTTTAGCCTAATCTTAACCTAATTTTGGTTTACTTTCAGCCTGTTCTGTACAAAGGTTTGCCAGGATCTGCTGCGATGTCACCGGAGTTTTTCCGGGACCCCGTTGTGGTTGATTTAGCCCATGAACCGTTTGAATAACGGTCGTTAGTTTTGGTTAGCTAGGTTTAAAATGTACGAGTACCTACCTATTAAACACATCATAAAACAATATACGATCTTGTATAATACCAGTGTATTCACTGTAGAGAAGTCTTATTATGTATACCGTTACATAACTACTTAAGATAAGCAATTACACACGTAATGGCTCATGGAGGCAAATAATACGAGATAGCAACTAAAAAAAACTGTGTTATCAGTAATCAAGTCACACATGAGGCCAGATTTGGCAGTCGTGATAAGAAATTAGTGGGCAAACTTTGATTAAGGTGTGTCGCCATGTCACAATTAACGAAAAGTAGGCAAACAATGCTATGATGTAGTTAATGTAATTACATATTCTGAATATTCAAGTTCATTCAAACTTTCTTCCAGGAATTCATTAAGGTGGTTAGTGACTAATGCAAATGCAGTTTTTTTTATTTTCAACATAAACCTTTGTATTGATGAATGATAATGGAGTAATTATCATATTATAATTTTGATAATTGAAGCATCAGAATGAATACTGAAGATGGCACAGTTAACATTGATTGCCTGTCATCATAAAATAATTTTATTTCATCAGAATGTTAACTAAATATCAACATTCATCAGTGACTTTGTTTTACAATAACCAGACCCCCGATACTCCATACAACCGTAAAAAGTTAGAACTATTGGAATTGTAAAACGATTAAGCCTACAATGTGAGGCTGCAACTTTTTATAGTTGTTTTGTGCAACACCAAAAAATTTTAACATGTTCCCTTTATGCTGTGGCTACCCATATTTTGTACCTAGATGAACTAAACATACAAGACATGGAAAAATTTAAGGAAAACTTTCTTCTTTTAAGACAAAACACAAAAGTAATATTTGAAATACCTGTTTTACAATGTCATCCACATCAGAATCACTTAGTAATAAAAACAATAAATGATGCTCTAGACAGACTGCACTACTTTTAGCAACTAATGCAGAGACACTAGGTTAAAATTGGTAAGAAGGTAAAGAAGTTACCAAAAACTTATCCAGAGATGTTAAAGAAAGAGGCTATTTGTTTACACAAAGCAATACAAGACTCCCGGTAGTCTCGCACCAATAATTACCATTCCCAATATATTATTAAGACTCCTCGTTAAACTCCTAGTTAAACATTCAATTTACCTGCCAATAACTTCATTGGTAGCTGGGTTCGTGAGGTCAATCCAGTTAGTAGTCTTTGACTCCACATACTGTCCATCGATGAAGAGCTTTGTGGTGGGGGCAGCACTGCTGTAGCTTCTACGCAGAACCAACTGAGACTAAACAAAGAAATAAACTATATAGAATGTAGTCGATACTACTAATATTTGTTATACTTTACTCAATTTACTACATAGCATATACATGTTGTGGCTTCATGCTTGCAACATAATGCTCGCCAAATCTTATGACAAGTATGAATTTTTAAAGTTTATTATTCTCTCTTTCAATAGCAGATTTTGCATCTGGATAGTTATCCTTATAAGACTACAAGGAATACATTTCAGAAAACATATAAATATCACTTTAACAATTAGAAAATATTTGACGATGGTGATGACATTTCAAATTTAGTGATAAGCATAGTTGTCATATAGCTTCTTCTGCTGAACCAAAGCTCTTATCAATCTTTTTTATGAAGTGTCATCATCATTTCAATCGAAAGACTTCCACTGCAGGACATAGGCCTACCCCAAGCTTCCCCACACTGATCTCCTCCTCCGGACTCCTGCAGCCTTGACCAGGTGGTCCCTCCACCTAGATAGAGGCCTTCCAACACTACGTCTTCCGGTAGGTAGTCAGCACACTAGAACTTTTCCGCCCCAATGGCCATCCGTTCTTCGAGCAATGTGCTCTGCCCACTGCCACTTAAGTTTGGCAATTCTTTGGCAGTGCTTTGGAAGTGTAGAATGAAGTATTGTAACACTCGTCAACTTATTGCTTATGCAGTTGGTAAGTTATTTACACTGAAAAATGTATGCTTCTGCTCATCCTCTTGACATAGTTACACATATTGTGTTAAATCAATGAAATTTTCAAAAATGAATAAATGAAAGACATGTTGAAAATAGAACATCAACATTCAACTACGCAACAGCCTATCGGTATCAGTTATAAATAATGTAGCACGTTTAAATACCAAATTATGTGAATGTATAAACCACCTTTGTTTGTCTATAAAACAGCTACTTACTGTCAGTAAAAGGGAAAAGAAAAATCTTGTACGACATACTGAAACTATTTTTGTATCATATTAATACATATTTTAAATAAAAGACACTTATCACAGAATATGTACCAGACATTTCCGACAAGCAAAAAAAAAATCAAAAATCCAATAAAGATGTAACAAAAGCATTCAATTCGGTACCTACATTAATAGCTAATACTCAAAAGTAATTGCCTTGAACACAGTACGATATTATGTGCACAGTGCTAAACACTTTTATTTTTAAGTTATGGATACTGGTACTGTAATTCCTATCCCATAATTTATTACACTGGTCAGAGCAGTTCTTGTTTAAATATTTATAAGGCGATAACGTGACTGCGCACAACGTGCGGCGTATAATATAAATGTTGAATTAATAATAGCTATCTATGAATAAAAACAAAAATTAAACTTACTTCAGTTTTCAATAACTTCAGCATTGCAGAGGCCATGGTGTTTTTAATTTTATCGTGCTAAAAGTAACCAGCCAGATTTGTGAGCGGCCCTTAGACGTGAAGGGGGCAAAGCCAACTGATTAAAATACATATATCTGGCCTTGAATTGATAAACTTGAATTTCATTTGTCGTCATGCATCGTAGTTGATTTGTTTTGATTTTCAGTTCGGTTAAATAATTTGACATTAACGCAACGATCCGTTTTAATTGGTTATAATGTGGAACCGGACCTTTTTGAGAAAAAATGTATGTAATATCAATGAATGCATGTTTTAAAACACGCATTCTTTAAGGTGTTTTGTAAAAAAACTAGTTTTAACATGCATGCAGTAAATTATAAATATAAAAAGCAAGTGTATTGAAAAGCAATAAAATTTTTCACGTGCAATGGAACGTAATTTTTCTTGTTGACTTTGACAATGACATTTGTAAAACTGACAGTAGTGACATTAATGGTGTTATCAGAATTGATCTCCATTTTATAACATAAATAATTGATAATTAACATAAATTTATAAATAATTATAATTTGCAATATAATATGAAATCAATATTATATAAAAAAAATATATATACAGTTACGTTCGTGTCAAATATTTTTGTAATTGATGAATAATACTAGCAACTCTGCCAATACGTACGGAAATTAATTATACCGATCATTAACAGAGGGCGCTGCTAGTACCAAATTGTAATGCAAATTATACAACTTTTCGTTTACTCTACCCACAATTTATCATAATATCAGTCAAAACGCAAAAATGTAATAAAAAAAATTAAAACAGCGTTAGCACCCATAAACTAATATATATAGATTGAGAATAGCACCTACTTAGCAAACTAAACAACTGCTTCTTTTATTGTTATTTTCAAACCGTCTTTTACTGGCTCATTCAATATCAGGAGGATATCTATAGGATGTAGATAGGGGTTAGAACACAAAGTAGGGTGTAACAAAACTCAACAAAGGACATAAAGATATGTTGCGACATGTATAATATTGATGTTATTTCAGAAGCGCGTTTTGCATCCGGTGGGGTTGCCAGGGTGGCCACAAAGACCCCGTTGATGGCTGGCTGGAGCACAGCGTACCACTGTGATGATAAGCCGACACTTGATCAAACAGAGACATAGTAACTCTTCTGTACGAGGTATTTATGTATTATAAACATATATTCTACATACATTCTTATGACAGTAATGTGGCAGTAGTTTCACATAAGTAGGTAGATACGTCTCTGCGTCAGTTCCAGATCCCAGAGATTAGGTAAGCAAGTAAGTACCTAACTTATCAACAAACTACCTTCTTCATAAAATTATTAGGTAGGTACCAGCTGCCGCCCACGCATCCGCCCGCGTGGTATTAGCACTTCTCTCAATATCTTTATAAATTATAGCCTATGTGTTATTCTGATTATCTATATTTCTGTAAAGTTTCATCAAAATCCGTTGAGTAGTTTTTGCGTGAAAGAGTAACAAACATACATACATTCATCCATCCTCACAAACTTTCGCATTTATAATATTAATTTTATATTATTATATATAGTAGGACGTAGGATTAGTATGACTAGCGGACGCCTCGCGGTTTTACCCGCGTAGTTCCCGTTTCCGTGGAATACAGGGATAAAAAAAAAAAACAAAAAACCCGACTGCTTAAAAAGCGAACTAAAAAGACGTAAACAAGAAGAAAATCATGCTGTGCAGTCGGAGGATACTTGTACGCGAGATGGCTGACCAAAACCCGGGTTTTATGATTTTTTTAATGTTTTAATTTTTATTTTTAACTTTTAAGTAATTTTTTTTTAGAATTAGGTACATTAAAACATATAAGAATTATATATTTTTGAAATCACCTCTTAAAACCCTTTATTTTGATACCAGGCATGATGGGTTTGGAAGAAAAAAGATATTTGGTGCCTCACAATATGGCGCCCAAAAGCCGCCATTTTTTTATTTTCCAATTTTAATGTAGCCAGTGACACTCGCAGGGTTAAGACGAATCGATTGACGTAAGAATCATAAAAATCGGCCAACGCGTTTGGTCTCTAGAACGCCACATAGGAACAAGCATACATACATACATAGATTGATAAAACACATTACCCTCCTTCGGCAGTCGGGTAAAAAGTAGCCTATGTAACCCGGGGATAGTGTATCTTTCCAACGGTGAAAGAATTTTTGAAATCGGTCCAGAAGTTTTTAAGTTTATTCGTTACATACAAAAATACAAATCTTATCTCTTCATAATATTAGTAGGTATATAGTATAGAAGTACCTATAGATATAGAAGTGTAGATAAGCTATAGAGGAAAGTAATATAGGGATAGGTACTTACCTACTATTAAGAGCCCGTACAAGTTTCACGAGCCAAAAACAGAAAACAGCTACTTTTTCAGCGAAAATTTCTCAATAACTCCTATGTGCTATTCCAGGCTACAATCTATCTCTGTGCAAAATTTCATCCAGATCCGTCCAGCCGTTTGAGCGTGAAGAAGTAACAAACATACACACTCACAGACTTTCGCCTTTATAATATTACTGTGAAGTGTGATAGTATCGTTTTATTTTCGTAAATTGTACTATAGTATATATAGAAAAATAATATTGTACGAAAAATACTATATTTTTATGACTAATTAGGTTTGATTTTAACCAAACTTACGCTTAACCAATGCAATTTATTGGATGCTTTGAGTTTAGTTAATAAATAAAACAATATTGTTAATGATATGTATCTACCTATTCAGAAATAAGGAAATAAATGATATTATTTAAAAAGTCAGCTTCCAATCTAAAAATAATGATGAAAATTGGTTTTTACCAAATATATTTACCTATTTAATAATCATTTACTTTCTTGTCTACATTTTCACTACCTCCGCTTTTACTATTTGGATATTTTCAGTAGGTAAATAATATAAAATAGAGAGAACAAAGGAATACATAATCAATTAATTAGATTAAAACGAATTATTGATTTATTTGAACCTATGTTCAACGACATGTATGTGTGACTTGTTGTTATTGTTGGCTTTAACCATCAAAGCTGTTTTGTTTTTACATATGTTTCTGAACAATTTAGGTGTAGACCTAAATTATTCAGAAACATATGATAACGAAGGGAGGGCCCTACGTTCTTTCAACTTCTCCCGGTGTCCAGCGATTTTGGGTTAGTCCATTACGAAGAAGTCCAGCTCACCATCAACCATCTTTTTCGGAGCCTGTAGCGTCATGCAATATAGTGAACTAGACACCACACCATAAAAGCGTGAATTATTTTAATAATCGACCTAACTACAAGTATACGATTTCAGACATCAGTCTACATGGTCTTCACATGATCTAACCAAGATTTTGTCTGGACTTTAAAAGAGACTGTGACCTCTGAGTCTGTTTCGGCCTTTCTTCTCAGAGTAGTCAGACAGGAAACGCCGACCTCATCTAGCTTAAAAAAATATGATCGACATGTAAAAGTGTTTATACAAACCGACTTACAGAAATAAAATCATTTATCATTTATAACAAAAGTAATACAGCCACAGATTTTGTTTCAAATCAATTCTCTGTTGACCCGAAATTTACTGATAACACGTATCAAATAAATATTCATTCATGCAACAGCTACGTTCACAGAGGCACGTAGGATGATTTAATTGCTAATGTCGCGAATCTAGGAACACTACGAAAATATGTAAATGTCTAACTGCCTAGGTGTTCCAGTGGAAAACATCATGCAGTGCAACGCGGAGGCGTACGTAGGCTGATAAGAGGGTCAACGACCGGCCTATCGGTCATGCACACAACGACTCACCGGAGCGAATGAGTCTACACACACATGTGCTGTTAGTGAAATGACTGATTGAAAATGCGGATGAAAATTTAATATCGCAAAGCATTTTCCATTCGCAGCTTATGGCCGTGATAAAATTACCAACGTTACACAGATTCGAAATAAAAACTCATTAGAAACGTATAGAGCTGCGTAACTATGTATGATTCATATCCAGCTTGTGACTAGACAAAGAAAAATACATTTTGAAACTAAAACAAAGAGCAACGTCCGTGTAAATCATTAAGAAAATGCATGAAACTACGCTTCAAAGGAAAATTTTTGACTATTCAATAACCATTTCTGTAGGAAGAAACCCAACTTTCCGTAAACAAGATCACCTATTTTTAAATCAATAAAACAATACCTCATTACAGAAAATCAAAGCGCGGTCCAAATACGAATCAAATAAACTTTGTGGTTAGCCTTCTTTTGAACTATCCTCGTTTGGTGTTGACTGAGAAATGGATTAATCCGTAGATAGATAGATAGTTTAAACAACATAATGAAATCGTTCTTAAAACATGCTTATAAAATAAATAATAATAAAAATATTTATTTCATAAAACAATAGCACATTGCACTCTATACACATTGTAGATTATAAATTTTACATAAGTCCCACTAAAAGCACAATTATATAGACTCTATCCCTTAAACTAGGTCTAGCCTGTATCTTAAGAGATAGGGTTCAGCCATACGGGTACAGTGAATAATTGACATTACGTAACAAGTGGAACAGTGTCGATGTTACATTGAAGCTAAAGTTATAAGTTATACTAAATAATCAGGGCATTTATCGTATTTTCTTTTACCAGCGATTTGACCTACGTGAAAGTCGGTAATTATCCCAAGGGTACGTAAATACTCTTGGGGTAAAAAATACCTAAGTATTTTCAAGGTTCTATATCTATCACAATACTAACCAAAACTCATCAAAATTGTTTCAAACGTTTTGGCGTGAACACGTCATCATCATCATCGTCTTATCAGCCAAAAGACGTCCACTGCTGGACATAGGCCACCTCCAATCGTCGCCACATTGACCGGTCCCATGTGTCCATCCAGCGAATACCCGCAACCTTCACCAGGTCAATAGCGTGAACACGTAACAAACAAATATTCAGACAGACATAGTAGTACTTTTATTAATATGAGTAGTACGGAAGCATAGGATTTGATTTTCCATGTGTTTCAAGTAAAATAGGTTATGATACGTACATACATGGTGCGCGCGTAAATCTAACAATCAGCAATGCTGTTGCGCTGGATTGGTCTCGCTACTTCAGCTGAACATAAACTATTTTATCTCACTTTATTATTTCACGGCTGTAAATCAATTTAGACGCAAGGCATATTAAAATGGTTACGAGCTTAGCTATATGGCTGCAGAAATATATCTATCTACTGAGTAGAACGTTGAGAATCCTAACTGCTGCTAAATTTATGATGGGACACTACATTATTATCACACACCATGGGGTAAACTTTTATCTAGAAATAAAGAAGATGCGAGTAAAATACTGCAATCTAACAGCAATAGGAGCCTCCAGAATCGATGTTGTTAACTGGTGATTTATCCCCAATTTAGTGGCGCTCCCGTTGTGTAGACTTGCAGTAGAATATATAAGGATAATAACTTAAGACAAAACCCGGCAATTCTTATGTAATTATTATCTTAGGTATGCGCAATGTAGTTACAGAGGTCATAAACGACAGATTTATACGTGGAGACCCACGAATAAATCTCGTAATTTCTAGTTAATTTACCAATGCACATGCACGTGTACCTACACGTAAAGTAATCAGAAGTGGAGAATGTTTGAAGGAAACAGTACCTCATGCTATACCCAGAAATATTCGCCAACAGAAATGGATTAAAGGAAAAATATAACAATGTTTATCTTTCCTATAATAGCTTAGGGAAGGTTAGGTGTCGTGCCTACAACAATACTGAAAGCATTTATATAGTAGGTAGTGGGAAAAAGTGTAAATGTGGTTGGGAAATCCATACTACATTTCAATGGTCTGGTTTTTAATTAAAACACGTTTCATTAAGCTAAAAGTACATAGGTACACATGGTCGCATTGTAAATAGATGTGACTGGTATATCCATATCGCCCGATAAGGGAATCAATGCTGTAATTATATACTTTGTGCACATATATTGCGCAAGTACAAATTGCTATTAACAATACACAATAAATATGACAATGTTTGTGAAATATCACGTAAACACAGCTTCTACGTAGTTGTCATACGTATGTAATTAATAATCGCCTATTTATATAAAATAATGTCATTGGCAATTGATTTTTATGTTCGTTTGTTGTTTGTGTGACGTATTAATCTGGTATGCAGACTTTCAGTCAGATCCCACTTCTGACGTCTTTCAATGGCCTTTTTCTTGATTCAACAATGTGGTAGTACCTACTTAGAAAAATATATTTAAATAAGTATTGAATGGTTTAAAACATATTTTAAGACGACGACTAACGCCAACGACCTTGAGGGAACAAAACGCGCACTCGTTTCACACCCGCGCGACCCAAAATTTAGTAGTTTTTTGTACTTTCCTTATTATTCTATGACTTTTAAAAAAAAGCCTCAGGTCAAAATGTAGATAATTAAATTGTCTTTGAGATGGTGTCGATTTCATTAAAATACGCCCAGCGGTTTTGGAGCGACTGTCGTGTTTTTGTCCGTTTTAGACATAACTTTACAAATTACTTACACTATGTTATACAAATAAAACTCAAAATTTTCTTAGATCAAATTATTAAGAAAATGGTCTAATGTAACATATTTTTTTCCAAAAAATTACGACTTAAGACGTGATTCTCATTTTAAAATCTAACAAATAATAACACAACCACTCAGCGTTCACAAATCGTTAGTAGACAGACAGACCGCAGCCAGTACCTACTTTGTTTAAAACTTGTATCCCTGTCTACCACAAATTATTACCTCATTAGAATAATGATTTTCTCGACAGCATTGTTATGGAGTCGCAGGATAAAGTTAGGTCAAGGAGATAACCTCTCCCGTCTGGTCTGAAGGTACTTTCAATTCATACAAGAGTGTGCAGACTCGATTGATCACGATTATCATGCAAATATTTCACTGTATATATGTATTTAACTGTATATAAGATAACACGTCGAATGTTTGAATCAACAGCTTGTTTTGTTGTTGTGCCTTTTTTTAAGTATAGCGTCATGTCTGTGATTCTGATTAGGTATACATACCTACGGTCTTGCTTACGTTTCGCAGCTACTGCGTATTACGAATTTAAAGGCTTACGAGACGTTTTTCAGAGAAAAAATGAGAAGACGACTATGGTCACGTTCAATTTTTACTCTTCCATCATGCGTAGAATGTCTTGTCTCTGTCCTACCTGGTAGCATAAGAAGGACGACATCGACGCTGACTAATATTTTTCATAAACTATTTTACTTTTTTTGGTTCCTATCTTTACTGTCTGTCGCGAAGAACTTCTCTCGACTACCATTGTAAATGTGATGGCCTGCCTGGAGTTTTCAGAATACAACTCTTAAGTACAAGTCTTAAAAAGGACTAATTCGATTCTGACGATATTTTTATATAATAGTAGATATGTTTCCGTTTCCAGAGGAAGGTCCGGTGACGTAAAGCCGCGGCGGGTTCGCGGTGAGTGTTAACACTTGCTCGTGCTCCCACCATAAGCTGCACAGGAGGATACCGTGGAGTTTTAGGGGATTGGAGTCCCACATAACTGCGCTATCTAACTATCCACGAAAAAAATAACCGGCCAAGTGCGAGTCGGATTCGCGCACGAAGGGTTCCGTACCATTATCGCAAAAAACGGCAAAAATAATCACATTTGTTGTATTACTTACACTTCAATATTTATTTTATTATAGTATTAGTATTTGTTGTTATAGCGGCAACAGAAATACATCATCTGTAAAATTTTCACCTATCTAGCTATCACGGTTCATTAGATACAGCCTGGTGACAGACAGACAGACAGACGGACCGCGAAGTCTTAGTAATAGGGTCCCGTTTTTACCCTTTGGGTATGGAACCCTAAAAAGGTATATATTCGTTTGAACTCACCTTTTTTGTGAAATTGAGGCTTTTTTTCTCTCCTGAATCATACTTAAACAAGCTAGGTAGGTACAATCTATTAGGTACTCGTATATTATTTACTTTATCATACTATCAGCTTAAAATAGATAAAATCAATTTGTTTGGGATGAATATCCAAACGGAATTTTATCACGTTACCGTAAGCCAATCATACCACAGCTAAATGACGCGATAGATTGCTGTGATTGGCCCATTTTTGTTCCCGTACCTTCTCCCTCGATAGATGTATACTTATATAAAAATATATTCGCTAACGACCATTTGTAACGACAACTTGTTTTATTTTAATCTCAAAAAACCCCATCAAAACGCCAAAGTAGTAGCTAAACAAGCAGTTCTGAACACCACTGGAACACATCTAAACATATTTGGACCTTCAGAGCCATATTTCGAGGATTTGAAGCATCAAAACCAAATCGTCGAGTCGAGCGACCTTTGGACTGCCACGCTACTACGACCACGCAGATACATAAAGACGAGCGAAATTACACTTAGAAGCGAAGATTCAGCAGCATATTCACGCAAGGGCCTTCTATCCTACTGATGTGAAAGGACAACCGAAGATTTGGAGGAACGAGCGGACATACGGTGCGTTTATCAAGTTCCAATTTTCAAGACCTGCTGAGTTCATAAGTGTAATACCGTTTTGTGATCTGATTCCAGTGAGGGTGTTGGTGAGGGTTGCCCACTGCGCAGAGCGACAAACCGGCTGATCGTGTCACTACTACCACCAGCCGTTTTCACACGCAGTCACTTTGTTCGTAAGTACTCCACTTTTCACAAGCCACCGGGATGCCGTTATCGGCTGATGATGGGAAGGGTCCTAGCAAATCACGCGATAGGTCCCCTTATAGAACTATTAGTGATGAAAAAACTGAGCAAATCATGCGCGATTTGGTTAGGAGACGCGGTATCGTTAAGGGCAGGTTAACTAAACTTTCTAATTATTTAAATACTATCAGTGTAACAACTATATCTAGTGAGTTAAAAATAGATTTAAAATTACGTGTAAAGGGTGCTGAGATATTATTTAGCGAATTTAATGAAATACAATCAAAACTTGAAGAGCTAGTTTCCGATAGTGGTATAGATGATCAGTTAGATCAGCGTCAACAGTTCGAAGACGGCTACTATAGTACTATTGCCCGAGCTGAATCCATCCTTAGCGTCAGTGAAGAGGTCACTGATTGTTCCAAACCGTGTCAGCATATGAACAGGCCAGTGTCCGTTAAATTACCAACCATCATGTTGCCTACGTTCGACGGCATGTATGAACACTGGCTCGAATATAGGGACACGTTTATATCGTTGGTGCATAGTTCGACTGAGATAAGTAACATTCAAAAATTCCATTACTTAAAGTCTTCGCTCAAGGGAAGTGCCGAATTAGTTGTAAATTCTCTAGAGATTTCTGCAGCTAACTATTCTGTAGCATGGGAACTACTCCTAAATAGGTATGATAATGATAGATTATTAGTGAATAGTCACCTAAAAGCATTGTTCTCAATACAACCATTGAAAGAATCACCTTCACTAATTAGAAAACTTATAGATACAATTATAAACAATTTACGCGCTTTAAAAACCCTTGACGAGCCAACAGATACCTGGGATACGCTTATAATATATATAGTTGTTTCTAAGCTAGATAGAACCACGGAACGAGAGTGGGAACAACACAGAGGTTTATTGTTGGCAAATACCCCTCCCAGAACTAAATTGAAGGTTGACAGTTTGATTAACTTCCTAAAATGTAAGGCTGATTTGTTGGAAACATTAGCATTATCACACACAAAAGATCACCATAAGACAGAAACAAAAAATGTCAGAGGTAATGTAACACACTGCAATGTTTCCTCAAGTAACCCACCGTCAACACCGGGCCGTAAAGCACGTAGATTGTGCGTGGTATGCAAAGGTAAACACCCTATTTACACTTGCACGCAATTCATTAATATGAACTTACAAAGCAAATTAAAAGTTGTCAAAGATAATAACTTGTGTGAGAATTGCTTGCGGTCCGGACACACTTTAGACGGTTGTTTGTGGGGACCTTGTAAACAATGTAACGTGAAACATAATTCACTTATTCATCCTAATGATTCCAGCCAATCTAGCTGTACCGTGTCGACGACTGCGGCGGCACTGGCTAGCGCGCCATGCGTGCCCCCACCGCGCATCTCTGAGACAGTACATAATCCCACTAACGGAAAGCAATTCATTCAAGTTAGCAATGTTCACACTGATACACACGCACACACGCAATGCATAGATGTGCAACCGGTTCTCTTATCTACTGCGTTAGTTGAGATTCCTGATAAACATAGTAAATATCATGTCGCATGTGTATTACTCGACAGCGGTAGCCAGAGTTGCTTTGTTGCACATTCGTTTTGCGAATTGTTAGATATTCCGCTAATACAGTCCACTCATGAAATACGAGGAGTAGGTAATTTCGTATCACACTGTACACAAACGTGTGATCTAGAAATTAAATCACGTATTAATTCCTACTCAACTCACATTAAATGTTTCGTTCTATCTGAAATAACGGCTACATTGCCGGCTATGCAGGCACAAAGCACACAGTTTAGGATTCCTGAACACCTGCAGCTGGCAAATTCGCGATTTTTAGGGCCGCAAAAGATAGATGTTTTAATAGGCGCGGATCGATTTTGGGACTTGCTTATCGATGGCAAGATGCGTTTACCGAACGGTCCGTTCTTACAGAACACGAAGTTAGGTTGGATAATATCGGGTCCTATTTATAATACAAATCATAATAATGGACATGTCCAATGTAACTTCACTCAATCCATGGACAATCAGCTACGTCAGTTCTGGGAGTTGGAGGAGTTACCCAAGCTTCGGGATACACACACAGACGAAGAGCAGGCCTGTGAACAGTCTTTCATCACAACCACTACGCGCAATAAAGATGGACGATTTTGTGTTCACATTCCTCTTAAAGAGTCACCCGATACTTTGGGTGAATCATTTCCCCAGGCAAAGCGGCGTTTTTTGTCCTTAGAAAATAGGTTATTACGCGCACCTATCAGTTATAAGAAATTATACACTGATTTTATACACGAATATATCAACTTGGGTCACATGACTCAGGTTGATTCTTATACGAGTCCTTACTATTTTATGCCGCATCACGGTGTTTTTCGAGACCACAGCACGACTACGAAGCTTCGTGTAGTGTTCGACGCCAGTGCTTCGACTAGTAATGGCAAATCTTTCAACGATATCCAGCTTGTAGGACCTCCAATTCAGGGAGACTTGCTGGGTATTTTGCTACGGTTCAGACAATTTAAATTCACAGCAATTGCAGATTGCGAGAAAATGTACCGTCAAGTCCTAGTTGATCCTTCTCAACGTGACTTGCAACTTATTATGTGGCGCGATGATCCGGAAAGAGAACTCAAGTTCTATCAGCTGAACACCGTAACATACGGCACAGCGTCCGCGCCCTTCCTCAGTGTTAGGTGTCTTAAGCAATTAGGAGCTGAGTGTACGGACCCCGAGGTTCAAAGGGTCATAACTGACGATTTTTACGTGGATGACCTTTTGACCTCGTGTGACGACAAGGTCAAACTACTTGACATATGCAAACGTACATCAGACATCCTTAAGTCCGCCTGCTTTCCACTCCGCAAATGGACCTTTAACTTTGAACTCGACGGTACATCAGCTCCAACGACATCACAATCTGATCACAGTATGTTTCGTGACTTAAATCTAGGTGATAATAGTCAATGCAGAACATTAGGTATAGGTTGGTGTAGTAACGCGGACGAGTTTTGTTTCCATACGCAATTTCAAAACAGCAACAATCCTGTTACTAAACGCATGATTCTGTCAACTGTTTCTCAGATATTTGACCCATTGGGATTGTTAAGCCCTTCTGTTGTCATCGGCAAGGTATTATTGCAAAAACTTTGGCTATTAAAATTAGATTGGGACGATCCGCTTCCCACAGATGTCGTGCGATCATGGACCCGGTTTGTTGACAATCTTTCTTATCTTCGCACTATCAAAGTTCCACGACACGTCTTTCAATGTGATTCTACTCGTACTGAGTTACACATTTTTACAGACGCTTCACAGACTGCATATGGCGCGTGCGCGTATGTACGCAGTGTAGGTGTTGGTGGGGTGACAGTAAAATTGCTTATTTCTAAGGGTAAAGTAGCTCCATTGAAACCCGTTAGTATACCGCGTTTGGAACTATGCGGTGCGTTGCTGGGTGCTAGGCTGTTTGATAGGATTAACGGTTCATTTACTCGTAAATTTGATGACGTCATATTTTGGACAGACTCGACTATCGTATTAGGTTGGTTACGTATGGCACCTAATTTGCTTAAAACTTTTGTGCAAAACCGAGTCGCTGAAATACACGAACTTACGAGTAAGTTTTCTTGGCGACATGTAAGTGGGAAAGATAACCCTGCTGACCTGGTTTCGCGTGGTGTTAGTCTTGAAGACTTGTCTTCATCGACATTATGGTGGGAAGGCCCTAACTTTATGCACAACCTTGACTTTGATAGCAATCTAAATTTGCAATTAGTTTCGAATGTTAATGACATCTTGCCTAAACAGTTACCTGAACTTAAAGCAAATGTTATAAACTCATTATTAACAAATAATACTACGCTCGAAACATTTTTTCCATTCAATAAGTTTTCGCATTTTAATCGCATGAGTTATGTTGCTGCTTATGTATTACGTTTCATTCACAACAGCTGTGCGCGCAACAAAACAAATCAGCTGACAGGTATGGTCACTGTTATTGAGTTAAGACATGCCATTAATACACTTGCACGATTATCACAAATGGAATCATTTCCAGTTGAGTATAATTTACTAAAAAATGGAAAAGATGTCAAATCGAGCGTTAGCCTTGCGAGTTTAAATTTGTTTCTAGATAGTGAAAATATAATTAGAGTGGGAGGTAGGTTAAAGAACTCGCCTGATTTTAATTATAGTAAGAAACACCCGGTTCTTTTGTCTTCTAAACATCACTTTACACTTTTATTGTTTAGGCACGAACACAACCAATCTATGCATTGCGGACTTCAAGCATTACTATACCGTTTACGCGAGAATTGGTGGCCTCTGTCGGGTAGAAACCTAGCTAAGAAGGTGACGCAACAATGTGTTGTCTGTAAACGCATTCGGGGTAAAACATTAACCCCACTCATGGGCAACTTGCCTAAAGAACGGGTAACCGCTAGTTTTCCTTTCTTTCGCACAGGTGTAGACTACGCTGGGCCGGTGTTCATACAAAACCGAAAGGGCAGAGGCGCGAAACTAATCAAATCATACATTTGTCTGTTTATCTGTTTTACGACGCGCGCAGTACACTTGGAATTAGTTAGTGACCTCTCTTCTGATGCATACTTACTTGCGCTTAAGCGTTTTATTTCACGGCGCGGGAAACCATCAGAAATATTTTCGGACAATGGACGCAATTTTGTAGGCTTAAGCAATGATTTTGCTCAGTTTTTATTAAAATGTAGAAAAGATATTATTGATTACGCGAGGGGTCAACAAATACAATTTTCTTTTATTCCCCCATATTCCCCGCATTTTGGTGGCTTGTGGGAAGCTGGGGTCAAATCATGCAAGTACCATCTTCGCCGAGTAGTGGGCAACGCTCATTTAGCCTTCGAGGAACTCACTACGGTGTTATCTCAAATCGAAGCTATGTTGAATTCTCGACCAATGACTCCTTTGTCTTCGGATCCTCGAGATTATATTCCCCTTAGCCCTGGACACTTTTTGATCGGACGACCACTCACCGCACCAGTATGTGAAGACGACCTGCGAGACTTACCTGTTCATCGATTGACTCGCTACCAGAGAGTGGAACAGATCCGACAGCAGTTCTGGTCGCGCTGGGCCAAGGAATACATCTCGGAACTACAAACTAGAATCAAATGGAGGATAAATACGGCTGACCTGAAACCTGACACGCTTGTCATTATAAAGGACGTCAACCTTCCGCCGCTGAAATGGCAATTGGGTCGAGTCATGAAAACGATACCTGGCAACGATGGTATCTCACGAGTAGCAGACATTCAGACATCATCAGGCATCGTGAGACGGCCATACACGAAGATCTGCCCTCTGGTCGACCATGAGTAAACTTGATTGTAAGCTGAAGCTTTCAAGGCCGCGGGCATGTTTGGGATGAATATCCAAACGGAATTTTATCACGTTACCGTAAGCCAATCATACCACAGCTAAATGACGCGATAGATTGCTGTGATTGGCCCATTTTTGTTCCCGTACCTTCTCCCTCGATAGATGTATACTTATATAAAAATATATTCGCTAACGACCATTTGTAACGACAACTTGTTTTATTTTAATCTCAAAAAACCCCATCAAAACGCCAAAGTAGTAGCTAAACAAGCAGTTCTGAACACCACTGGAACACATCTAAACACAATTGTTTCAACTTTGTGTACGATTAGAAAAGAAAGAACATTAGTTTTCGATAAAGAGGTAGGTAGGTATGTAAAGATTAATGACCTTTAGTGTTGCCAAGGCGACTTGCTTCATTATTATGTTTATTGAGGCGTCATAACATCAGATTGCTTTGCATAAATTAATAATACCATTTATAATTTAGCTGCAGGCGACTAGAGGAATAAACCATAAAAAAATAACAACTTACAATGTAATTGTTTGTGATCAAACATCGCATTATCTCCAACGATAGTAGGTTTAAATGAAAGTCTTTGTCTACAAAAATACATATTAAATACGTACAAAACAATGTCATAATAATACATTATGGTACAAGTGTGTAATCATCAATACACACGTGTATCATACGACGTTTTTCAACACACTTGTGAAGAAAATAATACTAAAAAATAATTTTATTTAGTAGATAAAAAGTTTATTTCTTTAAATATAATATATTCTAATCTTATATTGGTTATCTGGAAAGAAAAAGCAAAATATATAAGATGCTTATATAAATTTTTCAATGTCGTCAGAGGGTAAAACCTTTGATTTCGTGCTTCTAAATCCATTGGATAGTCTATTTTGATAAGCTGACAAATTAGAGTTAGTATGTTTTAAAGTCCACTCCATTCGTTTTAGAGTCGCCAGAGACCACAAAGGGCTAGGGTTTGTACTTAGAAGATAATTCTTTAAAGTACGCCATGAACACGTTTTCTGAAAAAGACTGCGTATTCTTGTTGTTTTGCCATTGTATAACATTTTGGTACGCTAATAGATATTTTTCCTTGGAGTTTTCCGGTAGTAAACTTTTCATAACGTTAAGGGCTTCACATCTTATATCGGGCGGTGTACAACATAAATCATTTTCTTCATTATTAGTACTTGTAGACATTTAAATTAATAAATAACTGTAATTTCAACAGTGAAAACGAGTTGTGAATTTTTTTTCGCAATGGCGGGCCAAATATAATCAGTTTTCCTATACGCGCGCATCTAACAATGGCGATCGGTCATAGACTAAAAGAATGAGGTTTTTTTTTGGCGTTTCGTGGATAGCGTTTAAGCCACGTACAAAATGGGGAATTTCAAGTTTTCTTTATTACAGAGAAAACAAAAGTTATATTTGAGTGAAAGTTTTATTTACTAAACACGTACAAGTTGAAATTATCTACATATTTAAATACGAAATTGCATGAAATCAGCAAGCAATAGGTACATTAATTTATTTATACTATTGAGCACAATCTTTTTTGTATCGAAACTTTTTTAAGAACAAAGCAACTCAACAACAACTTGTGAATAATAGCAATAAAATGTCACAGTTTGATTACAGGTGTCATTATGTGCCTAATTGCGATAAAATTAGAGCCGCTTTATGAGCAAGTGTGATGAAAAATATTTTTCAACACACTTGCTCATAAAGTGGCTCTCCCTCACCTAACGGCTCGGGTCTCAATGACGCCTCAGCGGTAATCACCAACATTACACACTTGTACCATAATGTACTATTGACCGATTCTAGCGATAGACGTCCTATACTATACCTCGATATGCCTAGCCATTCTCCAGTAATGCTAGGGTTGGTTTTTAGGATACCGTACCCAAAGGGTAAAAATGGAACCAGTAATAGACTGAGACTCCGCGGTCCGTCTGTCTGTCACCAGGCTGTATCTCATGAACCGTGATAGCTAGATAGTTGAAATTTTTACAGATGATGTATTTCTGTTGCCGCTATAACAACAAATACTAAAAACAGAATAAAATAAATATTGAAGTGTAAGTGATACAACAAATGTGATTATTTTTGCCGTTTTATGCGATATTGGTATGGAACCCTTCGTGCGCGAGTCCGACTCACACTTAGCCGGTATTTTTGATTTCTATTGAAAAAGCCTGAGATTTTCTCGAAGACGCAATTTTTATGTAATTCTCCATAGTTACATTGTGGGCAACCTTTTTTAAGACCATCGGAGTTTCAAGATTATCTGCGTATTTGTCAATACCTACGTATTTGCTATTACAGCCCCAATACAAATGCAAACGTAGAAAGAGTTTTTTATATCATGGGGGCTCAATGCATACATGGTATACCACAGTCATGCGTGTTCAGTATTGAGGTATGGGATAATCATATGGGCGAAATCTACATACGCTGTATGATTATGATGTGTATGACTAATAATGACTAATGACATTGATGTAATTTCATGATATTATTATGCATGCACTACTAGAAATATTTGCACGACTGTTAAGCCGAATATAGTGAAACTAAAATTATTTTGCCATAACATTATGTAAGTAGGTACCTATATTCTTAAATTTCATTTTATTTCAATGTTCGAATTAGAATAGAATAGAGTAGAATAGAATAAAATAGATTATAAGAGAATATAATAGATTATAATAGAATAAAATAGACTATAAGAGAATAGAATAGATTATAAGAGAATAGAATAGATTAGAATAGAATAGACCAGATTATAATAGAATATAATAGAATAGATTATAAGAGAATATAATAGATTAAAATAGAATAGAATGGAATATAATAGAGTAGAGTAGAATAGAATAGATTATAATAGAATAGAATAGAATTTATTTATCCATCTTAGATACCTACAGTACTAAAAGAAAGCAACTAACGATCTTCAGTCCGATCTTTACTTATACCACAGTATAATTTGAAGAGTTTAAAAAAAGTGTGCGAAACATTTATATAGAACAGTGTTATAAGACAAAAGTTTACTTTCAAAGCGATAGAGCGTTGCCGACTTATATAGTTATATGCCGACCAAGTGCGAGTCAGACTCGCGCACGAAGGGTTCCGTTCCATTATCACAACAAACGGCAAAAAAATCACGCTTATTGTATGGCAGCCCCACTTAACTATTTATTTTATTCTGTTTTTAGTATTTGATTTTTAACGGCAACAGAAATACATCCTCTCGGCAAATTTCAACGGTCTGGCTATCACGGTTCATGAGATATAGCCTGGTGACAGACAGACGGACCGCGGAGTCTTAGTAATAGGGTCCCGTTTTTACCCTTTGGGTACGGAACCCTAAAAAGTATCATCGCAAAATAAATGTGATAAAACTGATGATTAGAATAGGTTTTATACATTTTAAGTGTTGATTTTATTTGTGCAATCCACATGACCAAAGATGATTTTAAATTAGTTTCTGTATTAAGAAGATTATTATTTGTTTTTGTAATAAAGAATTTCTGAAAAATCTACTCTTTTATTGAAATGTCTAAAAATCCTACGATTGCCAAAATCCGAAGACCGGCCTGAGATCTCAGGACAAATCCTGAAATATGGTAACCCAACGGCTTAAAGAAAATTCTTGAACATTACAAGTACTTACAGTGAAAATGCAACGTTAATTTAGTTAAGAAGCGGATACGTATGTTTATTGTGTATTTAAAACAATGTTATCAAAACGTCTGACAAGCACGGTATCAGTCAAGTCTCAAGTACCTAGTAATGAGATGATACGGCGTTATCTACAAAAGTCGCGCATTTTGTAAGACGTACTGAAATGTTTCATACGGATTAGGTAGTAGTAGGTGTGTTGCCAGTGATGACATATGGCTCTGAAACGTGGTCGCTTACAGTGGGCCTCATCAGAAAGCTTACAGTCACTCAAAGGGCAATGGAGAGGGCTATGCTCGGAGTTTCCTTGCGTGATCAAATCAGAAATGTAGAGATCCGCAAGAGAACCAGGGTTACCGACATAGCCCGAAGAATTGTGGCAGTGGACAGGGCACATTGCTCGCAGAACGGATGGCCGATGGGGCAGAAAGGTTCTGGAGTGGCGACCGCGAACCGGAAGACGTTGCGTTGGAAGGCCCCCACCAGGTGGACCGATGACCTGGTGAAGGTTGCGAGACGCACGGGACCGGTCAATGTGGCGACGCTTGGGAGAGGCCTATGTCCAGCAGTGGACGTCTTTCGGCTGAGATGATGATGAAGTGAGGGTATGAGAACTCGTAGCTAAGTAATTCAAATTCATTTATTGCTCAACACAGAACACAAAAATACATTATAATTAAAATAATAAAATGTTAAAATTTTCAGTTATATTTGTCAAATTTGTACACTTGAGGTTACGCCAAGTTTCCCACCTTAAAATTATCGCAGAATTAATGTGACATATTGTCAAGCACGTGATATCTGCTGTGATTGGTTGAATGAATTTTCAACAGCCAATCACATTTTAGGGTGGGAAACTCGGGATAAGCCTCTGTTGACAGCGCAATTTTGAGCATTTTTTGAGGGTTCTAGTGCTTCTAAAGATAATGTATCATCAAAACCGGCCAAGTGCGAGTCGGACTCGCGCACAAAGGGTTCCGTACCATTATCGCAAAAAACGGCAAAATAATCTCGTTTGTTGTATGGGAGCCTCACTTAAATTCAATTCAATTCAATTCATTTATTTGTTCTCTCTTTACAATAATAGGTTATCTTAAAATTAACAATGTTTTTGGCTAACGCTATATTCCACCATTGTAAGAGACTGGTGCCTGAAGTAGGTTTTTTAAAAAAGCCTGTGTTACAGGTCACCAGGGAACAGAACAGAACCAGGGAAGGGACTTAAATATTTATTTTATGCTGGTTTTAGTATTTGTTGTTATAGCGGCACCAAAAATACATCATCTGTGAAAATTTTAATTGCCTAGCTATCACGGTTCATGAGATACAGCCTGGTGACAGACAGACAGACAGACCGCGGAGTCTTAGTAATAGGGTCCCGTTTTTACCCTTTGGGTACGGAACTCTAAAAAGGAAAACATAGGGGCATAGTATATATATATCTTTAATTTTCAGTTTATGGAATAACTTTTAAATTGGTCCAATATTGGAATAGGAAATAGGCGAGAGCCAAACCTCGAATTATGACTTTTTACTAAGGAAAGTCGGCACTCTCTGCCCCCGAGTCGGGTTTTTTGATTATTTTAATTAACTTTTATTATTTATAACTTTTTAGTTAACATTCTTTTTTTGAATTAGGTAAGTACATTTAAACATATAAGTGTTCTATATTTTGAAATCACCTCTTAACATCCTTTAGTTTGATATCCCATACGATGGGTATGGGAAAAAAAAATTGGGCTACCACAATATGGCGCCCCATATCCACCATTTCTCTATTTTCCCATTTTAATGTAGCCAGTGACACTCGCAAGGTTAAGACAAATCGAATTGATGTAAGAATCATCAAAATCGGCCAACGCGTTTGATCTCTAGAACGCCAAATAGGAACATACATACATAGACTGATAAACACATTATCTACCCTCCGTCGGTAGTCGGGTCAAAAACGACTCTACTTAAGATCTTGCTTTAGGTATATTCTTCTTAGGGCTATGTAATATAAAAAAACCGGCCAAGTGCGAGTCGGACTCGCGCACGAAGGGTTCCGTACTATTATCGCAAAAACGGCAAAAAAAAATTTTTTTGTATGGGAGCCCCACTTAAATATTTATTTTATTCTGTTTTTAGTATTTGTTGTTATAGCGGCAACAGAAATACATCATCTGTGAAAATATCAACTGTCTAGCTATCACGTTTCAAGAGATACAGCCTGGTGACAGACAGACGGACCGCGGAGTCTCAGTAATAGGGTCCCGTTTTTACCCTTTGGGTACGGAACCCTAAAAGTATATAATAACCAGAAAATCAGCCTTCAGACAGAGACAGTTGGTTAAAATCTTGCCAAAGGATATCCTGTTACCCAATTACTGGTCACTCCATTTAAAATACTCTGTTGCATGCATACCGTTAAACTGAAGCCACCTCCCCCCCCTCCGACCCCTCAACATAGTCGACCAAAGACTAGGCAGCTCGATTTAATAACGTTCGTGAAACAATTGTTCGCGAAATTTCTGTGAACCTTGCTCGTTCAGTTTGCACAACTGACAATGTCTCGTGTTGATTTATCGAACAAGCTTTAGGAATTTTAAATAATATTATCTCCGTATGAATACCTATTCAAATGATTCTGAAGGTGGTATTTTGTTAATGATCAGCTGTTTTCATAAAATAACAATATTGAGAAGTTTTATGAAGTATTATCAATACGGTAGTTTACTGAAAAGTTGGTTTTTTGTCTGTCAGGTAGATTAATAAAAAATATTGGTCACGTATCTTTCTTTTGACACGTAAACAAAAAGTGACGACTATATAATGCGTTGAAATATCGTGAAACGTCACGCCGCTAGTACACTTTATACTGCCTTAGTGACGTCAAAAGACCCCACTCCTGAACTTTGATGCGCTTCAACTTTGTATTTTTTTATTGATTTAGTAAAGCATAAAATACGTGTTCAATATTATTTGATAATCTCACTGATTGACTAAATAGAATTATCATTTTTCTACCCAGGAAACATCCCTATTATATATTTATCTCTTTTTTGTTTTGGGGTTTTTATTTAAACAAATATGTCAACCTTATCGTGCCTTTTACCATTTAACATTATCACTTATAATTAACACATAAACTATACTAAACCTTTAAACAATATCTAATTCACTTTGTGATAAAGATAGAAGTCACTGTTAAAGGACTTAAATGACATAACTTTTTGGCACCTTCAGAAGTTGGTTGGGATAAAAATTGATGGTATTAATCCCAAGTGAAGCCTATCTCTCAATAGTGACTCCCTCTCACGCTTGTTGCGGACAGAATCCATCAGCAAATGATGCACGTCCTCTTTTCAATTATTATCTAAGGACTAAGGGACTAAGGGGTAAGGTTTCCTTGATTGGGATTGGCCTGGCTTTTTTATTAATGAATGATCCACGTAGCAATAATATAATTAGCAGCAAGCTCTATTGGTATCCGCTCTACATTGGTAGCTAGGTATTTAGTTATTTTAATGGTTTTGATGGTTCCGAAAGTTACCGAATGGGAATTCGGTAACTTTCGGATAGATTCTTCTTAGGATAAGTCTACAAACATTGACATGTTCGATAAATTAGGTAGGTAAGTCAAATAACAGTCTAATAAAAAATACCTAATACTAAACGTTTGTCCTGGTATGGTCATGTGATGAGGAGGGATGAAACGCATGTTAATAAAGGAGTTATGAATTCAAATGTGGATGGATGACGAAGGAAGGAACGGCGAAGAAAAGAAAAGATGGATGGATTGTGTGAGGAGTGACATGAAGGAAAAGGGAGTCAGTGATGTCGTGACGGGGGACAGGCCGGTATGGTAGAAGAAAACGTGTTGCGCCGACCCCAAGTAACGTGGGACAAGGGCAGGAAGATGATGATGACTGACACGACATCTCTTTCAGACAGAAAATTATTCCACATTATGCTGTGGGGTGGGGTAATAGAATCTGCACTACTCATCCTCTTGGTAAAACCAGGCAGGACCGCCAATGTGTTTGTATAAAACAAATGATTTATAAAAGGGATCCATCAGTAATTGTTACAACAAAATGTTTTATTATTTGAACACGATCTAGTCAGTCGCTGAGATTTCCGAGAACCGAATGATTCATACATTGCACTGTATAATGTGTTCGATGCAAATTATGAGTCTTCCTGCTAAGAAGACTATATTATACTTTAGTCAGCGGAAATAACTATAAAAGGAGTACTATAGCTGTAGGAGTCGAACAAAGCAATTTTGAGCTCAGGGTGGTGACCATAAGCTCTTAGAGCAAGGTTATTTTGAATATGCGTAAAGGACAGATGTATGCCTGTATGATGTGTGCCTTGCATACCTCTGTACTTTTTCACGGTTGATGGTTCCATACCACATACCATGACGTGTCAAAACTATCATGGTTGATAGTTTTGACACGTCATGGTATTGGGGCAGGAGAGTGTAAAAATACAGATCCAACGCCCAGCAAACGCGGCATCTCTCGCCTCACATCATCAGCCTATTAATGTTCCCACTGCTGGGACACAGACCTCCTCTCTGTGAGAGGGAATGAGCCGTTATCCACCACGCGGGCCCAGTGCGGGTTGGTGTATGTCACATGTCTTCGAATTTTTGGTTCTAGGACATGCCGGTTTCCTCACGATGTTTTCCTTCACCGATTTGAGAGCAGTGGTGATGAAATAATTTAGACAAAGTAAAGTGCCTGCCTGGGCTCGAACCCACGACCAACAACTTGTAAGTTGCGGCCGATACCACTGGCCACCACTGCTCTTCTCTCGCCTCACCATCGGATATTACCCGTACTTCCGTATTTCGCGTTTCTAAATTAACATAAAATGTAAACGTCACAGCATTCAGCAGTTATCCCGCAGAACAATCTCGTAATTGGTGCGCGAACGCATATCGACGAACAATCTAAACTAGGGCTGGCCAAATTGCGATCTGCGGGCAAACTCCAGCCCGCAAAAAGTTTCAGTCTGGCCCGCCAACGTTATTTTTTCAATAAGACTCATCGGTTTCTGAATTGAGTCAACGTGTCGAACCCTACTAAAGCCAAAGTTCACAGGTTTTCAGACTATAGCAGTGTTTGATAAATTATTTAACAATTATAAATTCAACGAAATAAAACGTCATCAAGACATTATTTACGAAACATTTCGTAGAGATATATCATTTAGTGCCAGACTTCATATTTTAAAGCTTACAACTCGATTAATGCCTTAAGTTCTTGTTCGACGGGTCCCACCACTCACCGGTTTCTGAATTGAGTCAACGTGTCGAACCCTACTAAAGCCAAAGTTCACAGGTTTTCAGACTATAGCAGTGTTTGATAAATACTCAACATCTTCAGAAATCGAGGTATTTTATTATGGCCCTCGATTTGTTTAGGCATTCTCAATGTTTTTCATCAACACAAATAGGTACAATTTTGGGTATAGCTATACATTGGAATTGCAATACCAAGCAAAATTTTAAAAAACCCCGGCAAATTTTTATTGTACGCTACATAGTTTATCTAGTAGTAGACGCGCTTCGATCGACATTCTATTGAACACGTAAAAATTATGACATGATATCTTGCGAAAACACCCCGATTCAAACAGTAAAACGCTCATAACTTTTGAACAGCTGAACCGATTTGCATCAATCATAGTTAAGAACACTCTCGATAAAGTCACCTCTCAAATAAAAAAGAAGTTCATTTAGAAATTAAAAACCGGCCAAGTGTGAGTTGGACTCGCACACGAAGGGTTCCGTACCATTATCGCAAAACACTGCAAAAAAATCACGTTTGTTGTATGGGAGCCCCCCTTAATTTATTTTATTTTAATTTAATAATTATTATTTTTTGAAGTGAATATACCTACAACTAAACATTCTGTGAATATTTCAAGCGTTATTAATATCGAGCAAAAAACGTCAAAAATATCACGTTTGTTGTATGGGAGCCCCCATTAAATATTAATTTTATACTATTTTTAGTATTTGTTGTTATAGCAGCAACAGAAATACATCATCGGTGAAAATTTCAACTGACTAGCTATCACGGTTCATGAGATACAGCCTGGTGACAGACGGACAGACAGACAGACAGACGGATCGCGAAGTCTTAGTAATAGGGTTCCGTTTTTACCCTTTGGGTACGGCACCCTAAAAACTGAATTAAAATCGGTCCATTCGTTTAGGAGGTATGAAGCCACAGACAGATACACAAATACACACATACACAAATACAACAGGTACACACGTCAAACTTTCCGTCGGGGTTAAAAACAACTGCGCTCTGAGGTGTCCTAAAAAAACTCGTTTTGTAAAGGTGTATCATTTTAGCGTCTGAAGCTTCATAAGTTAAATTGTAACATGAACAACAAAACCTTAAATTTTTATTCTGCCTCTCCGCAGAAAATGACGTTTCCGATTTTTCTGGCTGGTAATAAAAGTTTTCCCACCCCTATCTAAACGCAGTACGTTCTCTATTTGAGAGCTAGGTCAACGCACGGCGTATCGCTCATTTAGCCATAAACAAAGTTTATCGAACGCACAACACAATGGCGCTGAGCGACATTAAAATCACCTACAGTACCGTGCCTACACTAACCGCAAAACACATGGTAGTTTCAGAACGCACTCAGATTGAACTGAAACAATACCATTAAGTTTTAATGGGCATATAAATTAAATTTAAGTGTAGGTATATACCTAAGTACTAACTATTTTTAAAGGATAGGTATTCAATAATAATTACACACAAATATCCTTAGGTTAATCCATTTTAGATCAAAATGCTAAGCTATGACGTCACGTGGAGATAGTTCTCGCATCTTTGGAAGCTCACTCAAAGTACAGGTCCAAGTATGTCTTTCTTGCTGATCTGACCTGTAAATTAGACATAATTAATAAGTATACTTAAATATAGAGTGATATTTATTTTATCAATGAAAAACAAAGTCGAAATGTCTGTCAATCTCATGATGTCATTTTAAATAGGTATCTATTTCATATTTATTAATGCAACTTAAGTGGCAGTGGGCTGGGCACATTGCTCGCAGAACGAATGGCCGTTTGGGCCGAAAAGTTTTGGAGTGGCGACCGCGTACTGGAAGACGCAGGCTTGGAAGGCCTCCCTCAAGGTGGAGCGTCGACCTGGTCAAGGCTGCGGGAGTCCGGTGTATGCGATATGCACATTACCGACAAGCGTGGCGACGCTTGGGGGCGGCATATGGGCTCCCACACATAACTGCGAATTCGCAACGCATCGCAAATATCTGCGAGCTTGCACGTACTGCCCTATGTCCAGCAGTGGACGCCTTTTAGCTGAAATCATGATGCTGATGAATACAACCTGACATAGTGTAGGTAATTTTTTTCAAAAGCCGCAAATATATGCAAAATTGCTATGGTTTTCAGTAACAGAATTCCTGCCAAATTGTATCCCCTTCCTCTTGATTAAATCCACGAACAGCGCGTGTAAGATAAGCCACAAAAACATCCGGTAACCAGTTAGGTATATCACAATTAAAAACCTACTAGATAGGCGAAGCTTATCAAAAAAAAACTAGCCTCAGTCGACCTCCTTATCAGTATCTTCAAAAGAAATTTGAATTCAAAATAATAAGAGATTATAAAGTCGATGACGGAAGCACAAAATGTTGACCGATAACAACTTATTTTGTTGTTGTAAAAAAACAACACTTTGGACCGTGTACGGCACTTACGTTGTTGTGGCACATAATTCATTATTCATATTATAAAGTTAATACAAGTGCTAGGACAAATGGCATACACTTGAGTAAATATCCGTATTGTCCTCAATTCGATACCTGGCTGCCACTTGTGCCTATTCTTCGCTATCTACTGCATTTATTAAACGAAAAAAACTTGGTGTCACACGATAATTCAATACTTTTTTTCACAATGCATTCCTAAAGGTGGCGCGACCAGTCGATTTCAGAAATATACCTAAAGCACCTGCTTTTTTTAGCGCCTTCTGTTATCAAAAACCGGTAAATTGGCGCCGATTAGTTAAATTTAAATTTTAGTGGGACCCGTCGAACAAGAACTTAAGGCATTAATCGAGTTGTAAGCTTTAGAATATGGAGTCTGGCACTAAATGATATATCTCTACGAAACGTTTCGTAAATAATGTCTTGATAACGTTTTATTTCGTTAAATTTATCATTGTTAAATAAATGAAATACTTCAGAAATCAAGCAGTAGGTATATAGGCCCACACACCACAATTGACTATTATTGTGTTCAATCAAAGGGTGTGTGTGTTGACTTACAGAAATGAAGTGACACAGGTGTTCCGTCTATTTAGACAGTGCATTCCATTTTCAAATGTTGCCATGTTTGCCACGAGCAAACACATACACATTTTATTATGTCATCCTGACATTTGGTGTCGTTTGTTTTACGGGAATTCTCGTACAAATTCATTTCTTTCCCTACATACTAATATCTTTCCTCATTCCTCACTCGCGTACAAACAGTGAATCATAATTGACTTCTGATGAAATTACCATAACACATTGAATTCGTCATTTTAGTACACAGTCAGCCTTGAAAGTTAAAACTGATGTTTCTAGAATCTGAATAGCTAAAAAAACCGGCCAAGTGTGAGTTGGACTCGCGCACGAAGGGTTCCGTACCATTATCGCTAAAAACGGTAAAAAAACACGTTTGTTGTATGGGAGCCCTACTTAAATATTTATTTTATACTGTTTTTAGTATCTGTTGTTATAGCGGCAACAGAAATACATCATCTGTGAAAATTTCAACTGTCTAGCTATCACCGTTCATGAGATACAGCCTGGTGACAGACGGACGGGCAGACAGACGGATCGCGAAGTCTTAGTAATAGGGTCCCGTTTTTACCCTTTGGGTACGGAACCCTAAAAAGAACTTCAAACTCATCGTTATTGACCCCTTGTTATTTACTCAACGATAAAGTCACCATTATCATGCCTCGAACAATAATCTTTTACTGGATAAAACATCGGAAAAAAGTCGTGCTATCTTATCAGAAGTTAATTATGACTAAACAAATAAACGTATGATTCTTTGTTACGAAAGAGTTCGAACTTTCAACTTGGTGATCGAAATATATCGTCACATCGCGTTCTGTTCTAATCTAACAATGCATGACATAAGACTTCATAACGCAACGGATAAACTTACGCTGAAATTGCAGATAAATTGTTTCAATTTCATAATATTGTGTAAGCAAATAGTGATGAATGTTGCAATTACAACTATTATTACACGATATAATCGTAATTAACGATGATTGCGTGTCTACTTGTTGATATCTTCGTTGCGTGTGCGCAGGGGACCACGGAACAACGCGAAACACATAGCGACGATTAACATTATAAATAAATAGAGTCACCGGAAATAGTACTTAATAAATCCGTACTTCCATACCTACTAATAAAAAAAATAGTAGAAAATAACTATCTGTCTGTCTGTTTGTTAGCTTTTCAGTTTTTCGCCTAAACTGCTGAACCATAGTTAATGAATTTTTGTAGTAGAGATATACGCTGGACCTTGGAGCAGCACATAGGATACTTCTTATTCCGCAAGTACATTAAACGTTTCTTTGTGATAACTGACGATTTTAATGTGGGCGAAGCCGTTGGCTTAAGCTAGTAAAAGAATATTGAGTCATTTTTCGTAAATATAGTCGTAGAAGACCCAGTTTTTGCGGTATCACCAGACTTTAAGTCCCCAATAACCATGTTAATGGAAGGAAATAGGTATTGAGACGATTCGATTACACTTATATCGAGATTACCGCTATCGGCCATAAATATTATCATTATCAATAAAAGCATACCTACCTACAACAAATTTTCCTTCACGCATCTGGTGATTGCTGATTCATTGAAGATATCATTTGGAATTGGAAAATAATGTTTTCACCACAAATTTTATTTCAAGCCTTTGTATGTATCAGTTGATCCTGGAAACGGCGTATATATTCCCCAAAGTGAACACGGCCGTGCGCCTACGCAGAGTCAGAATATCAATATTGGACCGCCTTTAGAACAGTTTTATTTACAAAATATTTTTGATGGTACGTAAATCCATAAATCATAAATGTAATGAAATAGATAAAGATAAAGTTAAATGACTTGTTCTAGTAAAGATATAAGGAAATAAACCCAAAAAAATATTAAATAAAATAAAAAATCCCAGATAAAAATATAATTTATTTAATTCTTTTAAACTAAAAAACCTATGTAGATTAAGAAGAAATTCTAACCATAAATTATTCTCGGTAAAAATATTTTTAAACATCCAAGTCGTTTAGGAGGAGTAGGCGAAAGTAGCGAAAAAATATCGTGCTATTAATAATTTTTTTAAAGCATAACTATTAGTTGCACGCAAAAATCATTTTCCACAAATAATGTACATGAATCTATAATAAATATATTTTCAATACAGTTGTTAAACATGGCGTACTTTCAGAGGCTATAATTATGATTCGAAAATTACGCAATTACGCATAGGCATCTTTCTGTTACGCGGTCGTGACTTTTGTTTACGAGCTCGATCATTAGTTTTGCAGTTTAGTTTTAAATTTATAAGTCAATTTAAAAAGTTTAGTAGCAAAGAGTTTTCATACATAGAATAAAATGGGATAGATTTTATACGAGGAAAAATGAACGATTCCGTACGTTTTAGCATTGAACACTCAAAAGTCTTTTTAATGGTTGTTTAATATATTTAATTACCAGTTTTAATTTAATTATTTTCACATCAACATTTGACTAAAATCGAATAGGCTGTATAGGCTGTTTTCGTTATAAAAAATGTCCAGTTGCAAAAACGCGCCTTTAGTTAAAAGACAATTTAAAAAAGTTTAGTAGCAAGGAGTTTTCATACATAGAATAAAATGAAATAGATTTTATACGAGGAAAAATGAATGATTCCGTACGTTTTAGCATTTAATTATCAAAAGTCTTTTAAATGGTTGTTTAATATATTTAATTACCAGTTTTAATTTAATTATTTTCACATCAACATTTGTCAAAAATCTAATAGGCTGTGTAGGCTGTTTTCGTTGTAAAAAAAATATATCCAGTTGCAAAAACGCGCGAAAAATTTATTTTTTTGTGAATTAACAAATATAATTCTTTGATTTGTTTTTACTATTTCCCACAACTGTATTGAAAAATATCGTGTGATACACGGGCGTGTAGGTTATTGCAAACTCGTGTCATTAAAAAATTAAGACAGCTCGTTTGCAATAACCCTCTTTCCACCCTTG
This sequence comes from Anorthoa munda, assembly GCA_945859665.1. Taxonomy (NCBI): domain Eukaryota; kingdom Metazoa; phylum Arthropoda; class Insecta; order Lepidoptera; family Noctuidae; genus Anorthoa; species Anorthoa munda. Next base: position 14,957,528 of record OX243910.1, read on the forward strand.
TATCACAATGTACTATTATTTTACAAACCTTCAAACCTAGCTGTTACTAAGGAGTAGGCTTTAGAAAGAAACCGGTTTACGCCACTAAAGCGGAGTAACTAACCTAAAAACCTAGCTGTTACTAAGGAGTAAGCTTTAGAAAGAAACTTGTTTACGCCACTAAAGCGGAGTAAGTAAACCTTTAAACCTAGATGTTACTAAGGAGTAGGCTTTAGAAAGAAACCGGTTTACGCCACTAAAGCGGAGTAAGTAAACCTAAAAACCTAGCTATTACTAAGGATTAGGCTTTAGAAAGAAACCGGTTTACGCAACTAAAGCGGAGTAATTAAACCTTTAAACCTAGCTGTTACTAAGGAGTAGGCTTTAGAAAGAAACCGGTTTACGCCACTAAAGCGGAGTAAGGGCCTCCTATATCAAGTTGTCTCGCAAGCTGGCTGCCAAGTCATTTCTCAAAATTGTTTGGGTTGGCTTTAAGTTTAACTGGATGCAGCTAAATATAAGTATTTTACATGAAATTATTGCTTATTATGACCTCCACACGTGACACGATCACGAACTTACTGTGCAATGATAAAGATATCCCTTATTGATACTGGTTGACAGACTTTCGGGCTTCTGACTTCCCGTAACGACTGTCAAATATATACAAATGAAAGCAGAGTTCAACAGGCAGTCTTGGAACCGGTTTTCTAATAACCGGTTATTAAAAATTATAGCGGTTTTATCGTTTGTTTTGTTCGGAGTCTAAACTTTAAAAGAGCGTTACTGAAAACCCTAATTAACCGATTTAGCGCGCCTAAAACTGAATCATTTTTGTACTTGCGCATTATTGAAGGTAGGCGATGCAAACCGTTCATAACCGGTTAATTCCAGAAATTCTATTTACGAACTTGGTTGCCTTAAACCGTTTAATTATGGTTAAAGGTAGAACAAAATCGAAAGAAAAGTTTCTTATGCACTTAGGTGTGGCTGTACGACTTTATGATGTACATTCCGTATTTAATGGATGATCACTCGCATTCACGGTCTGACATTGGCAAGTGTTGCTTTATCCTGATGACTATCCCATGCGGCTGATTTAACTTAGCCTGAGCCAAGAATACTATAGTTCTCGCCAAACTTCCTGGCCGCCCTGAAGTTGGCTACAATGGCTGCGCAGTAATAAAACTCACACAATAACAGCACCGATCCGTGCCATGCGCATCGGAAAGACAACTTCAGGGCGGCTCAGAAGTTTGGCGAGAACAATACCTCGAATTGCTCAGTTTGGACCCCCTAGATTAGGCAGGAGCCGCTTGAGGGCAGCCCCGGCCCGCTCCAGTCTAGGAGCCAAACGTCGAAAATGCTCCACGAAATTCCACCGGCTGTCGAGGACGAGTCCCAGATACTTCATCGTCAACCCGACGCCGATGTGAACCCCTCCTACCGTTACTTGGGAACCCGGCGGTGGCGCGTTCCGAGGACCATGAAAACACATGGCCTCGGACTTGTGCAGGGCCACCTCGAGTCAGTCGAACCGTCGAACTTGTGTTTTGAACGCTCATAGAGTTTAGAAAAGTACGAAATTTGTTCTTGCTTTCTCAGTTTTCCACCACCCGCATGTCTGAGAAGTACCTAAGTGTTAGGTTTCTATCTTGAAGTGGGTCTCTGAAATTATGTCACCAAATACTTACATTAGATTGTAACAATCACATTTCACAAGTGATACTTGTTCATTATTTTTAGCGAAATATATCTGATAACTCGCAATGTGGGTTACTGTTGTCGATGATAACTGGCAAGCCGACGATAATGTAGCTTTAAGTACTATTTCGGTTTAGTTTTAGTTTCTTGTGTGCATTTTCTGCTAGAATTTTCATGATCATTCTAGATTTCTAGATGAATGTTAACATTTGTTAACTCTTTATCTCGTTTATACAAACTTAATATTTTAGTTTCTTACGACTTATTGTCGGGCCTGCTTTGTCCCCCCATATCTAAGCACTAATGCTGTAACATGGAAATATTGTAAAAACAAACCAATTTTTTTAAAAAGAGCGTCCGTGGAGTTTCTTGCCGGTTCTTCTCCACAGGAAACGACCAACCCGAACCGTGCACCTTTTGTCGACGTTTTATAAGTGCCCATGTAGGCCTATGTGAAATAAAAAACATTTGATTTTGATTTTTGATTCATAAGCCATAAGTTATAGCCATGGCATAAGCTGTGAAGTCAAGACTGCTCTTTAGTTAATAAACAAACGTAAATACCTGCAATAAGCTTAATACATTAACTTTTGACCTTGTCCGTGTTCCAAACAAAATATTAATTAATACGTATTAGCTTTTTCAGAGAGCAGTGGTGGGCAGTGGTAACGGCCCTGACTTACGTGTCGTAGGTCGTGGGTTCGAACCCAGGCAGGTGCATTAATTTGTGTAAATTATTTCATCACCACTGCTCTAAAAACGGTGAGGGAAAACATCGTGAGGAAACCGTCATGTCTTAGAACAAAAATTCGAAGACATGTGACATCCACCAACCCGCACTGGGCCCGCGTGGTGGATTACGGCCCATTCACAGAGAGGAGGCCTGTCCCAGCAGAGGGAACGTTACGAGTAAAAGGCTGACAATGATGATTAGCTTTTAAATTTTCAACAGAATTTCAATTGCAAGAGAATTTCTTAACAATTATTCTTAAATATGATTCAGTTTCAAGATTGAACAACCCCTTGAGTCATGAAAGAGCTTAATGTAGGTTAGGCACACTGGCTCACAAGAAGTATCTCTTGTTTTTTTTTATTTGATATAGGCTCGCGCTTGATCACCATCTCACCTGATGGTAAGCGATGATGTGGTCGACGATGGAGCACGCTTGCCTAGAAGACACCTATTCACTCTTGACTTAAAGACCCCTAGATTGTATCTAACGAATTCCCAATTTCGTAGATTATATAGTCCAAGACAGCTCCTGCAAGATGAGGTTTACTAGCCGGCTGGGTGCTGCATATCTACTTCATCCATATAACTATATTAGCCGTCATCTCAGAATTCACCTCCTTTCTAACTATAATATATCAACTTTGGAAGATTATTATTATGTTACGAATTTGTTACATGGAGTCTCTCAAGCGTCTCAAAAAAAAACTGAACAAGATAAAATTACAAATTTAAAATAAGCCCGATTTTAATTTTTATTTCATGCTTTTTAATCTACATATAATATACCAAGTAGCAGACACGCTTTAATCGACAATCTATCGAAACACGTAATAATGACACGATATCTTGCGAAAAAATCCAGATTCAAAGAGTAAAATGCGAATATTTTTTGAACGGCTAAACCGATTTTATTCAAACATAGTTAAGAACACTCTCGACAAAGTCACCTTTCAAACAAAAAAACTTCTTCATCCGATTAGGCGCTATGATGCCACAGACAGACACACAGATACACAGCAACACACGTCAAACTTATAACACCCCTGTTTTTCCGTCGGGGGTTAAAAAAGCCGTGATTAATGTTTTTCCTGCTTAGATCACTGATAACTACATAGATATAGATATGTACAATATGTTCTGCCGTAAAATTCCAAGATCTAACAGAATAAAAGTAAATAAGATTTTCCCTACTCCAACATTATTAAATTGAATGACTGGTTTGCTCACTATTTATGAATATTTTTTCTGCGAACATCATGTATTCTTATATTGATGTGACGTCAAACAGACTCACGATCGAATATATATTTTTTGTGTAACTAAAGCAATTATCTCGAAGCGTGTGAATGATGTAAAAAAATGCAATATTGTAACATTAAGAACTGATGAGTCAAGTCAATCTAATAACATATTGACCTTTCCTTATGTATCCTTATTTAGAGTGATTCACTTAATGTTTAAGATGTGAACACGTCATAAATTAATTTGAGATTTTAAATTATTATTAACCGCAACATTTTCTAGAACCGTCTCCTTATACATATTAATTGTAGTATCATCATCATCATTTCAGCCGATTAATTGTAGTATATTAATAAGTAATAATAGCCTTACGTGTCGATCTTGAAGGCTAAGCAACGCTTGCTGAAGTTGATCCATGGATGGGCGACCACCCATTGCATACTGAGATTAATTCGTGGTTCGGAAAGCGCAATAAACCCATGATACCGGCTATTACTAACATATTACCTATGAAATTAACGTTTTATATGTATCTTTGTTTTGTTTTTCGTTGCGCGGTATCTTCTCGTCCAACCTACCACAGTGTCTCAAGACGAAAGTCTATGACCAGTGTGTGTTGCCAGTGATGACATTTGGCTCTGAGACGTGGTCGCTTACAATGGGCCTCATCAGAAAGCTTACAGTTACCCAAAGGGCAATCAGAGGGCTATGCTCGGCGCTTCCTTGCGTGATCGAATCAGAGATGTAGAGATCCGCAAGAGAACCAGGGTTACCGACATACCACATATTATAAAAATACTACCTACCCTACCCTAACTACCCTACACTATCTACCCTACACTACTTACCCTACCCTACCTACCCTACTTACCATACCCTACCCTAAACGGGATAAAAAGTATGTCCTTCTCCCTGGTTCTTAGCTACCTCCCTACCAATTTTCAGCCAAATCGGTTCAGCCGTTCTTGAGTTATAAATAGTGTAACAAACACGACTTTCTTTTATATATATAGATAACGTAACCAAAATAAACGGCCAAGTGCGTGTCGGACTTCGCACAATTAGGGTTCCGTACCAAACCGCAAAATCAAGTTGGTTGTAATAGGAAAAATGAGGGAATTTCAAAGAAAAAACCTGATTTATCAATATATTGGTATTTGTTAGAAAAATATGCGTAATAATTAACATTATCACCTAATTTGAAGTTCATAGATCAATGGGAGGTCAAAGAATTCTGTAAAAAAATCTGACTTTGGTGGCTTCTCATTCCTTTGTTTTCCAATATTTTTTAAACAAAAAATACAGTATATATCTACTCAACGAGCTCTAAACAACGATACCCAACTAGTTGGGATAGGTCAAATTTTGTTTTTCGCGTCCCCTTTATTATTGTTTTTTTTTTTATGGGACGTGGGGCGCATATTCTTTGTCTTTTTTTTTGTTTGGTGAAATGCTCATGCATACTGCGCTACCACGGGGAGATAGCGCAGTTACGTGAGACTCCAATCCACTAAAACTCCACGATGTCCTCCTGTTCTGTTCGCTTATGACAGGAACACGGGCACGCTTTAGCAGTCGTCCGTGACCGGGAGTCTCCCTAAAAAACGTTTAAAAATATTATTTAACAATTTGTATGCCTTTGGGTCAACAAGATGCCTATAATGTGAAAATTTGAACACTGTAGCTCCAACCGTTTGGCTGTGTGACAGACGATGGACAGATAGACAGACACGTGAGTGACAGCAATAGGGCTCCGTTTGGACCATTCGGCTACGGAACCCTAAAAAGACAAGTAAAAAATACAGAAGTTCCTAGCTATAGTTTTGACAATATATGGAGTCTAAAAAAAATACATAATAATAATTAAACTTGATGTTTACGAATGATACTCGTTAAACCATTCGATAATATATTTAACTATTGGTTAAGTCTCAGATAATATAATACTAGCATAGTTAAGTTAACTAAGGATCAAAAAACTGGGCCTAAGAGCTTCGTTTCGGTGACTAGCCAGATCAAACAGACGGACAGACAGACAGAAATTTTAAAATAATTAGGTATAATTTTATTTATTTATATTCTAACATCACATTTTATTAATTTCCTATTATAGTAGATATGTATTTATTGACAACTAGCTTATGCCAGCGGCTTCACCCGCATTAATGTCGAAAATTATCCCAAGGCCCGGGATAAAGTATCCTATGTGCTATTCCAGACTATAATCTATCTCTGTGCCAAATTTCACCCAGATCCGTCTAGCCGTTTGAGCGTGCAGAAGTAACAAACACACACACACACTCACAAACTTTCGCCTTTATAATATTAGTGTGGTACTGACATAATCGTGTCAGCACTTAGAAATTCTACTACTCCCCTATGGAAAAATACTTAAAATACGATACGACAAACATAAATTAACGGTCAACTATAAAAAACACAATGAGTAGTTCCAAGTATCAAATAACGTTGTTTTAGTAATGTCACAATTCAATGTTATATGATAAAAATATGATGTATTATGAATATTAATACTATCACACGAGTAACGACGTGTTGCTAAGTCAATGGCTATGGTCTACGTGATCACACGTCAACGTATTTTTGCGCAGCACTCGTCCCTGGCCGATTCTAAAACGTGACCATAGTAGTTTACACACTGCTACATAGAACAGCTATTGTCCAGTAACCAGTCAATGGCACAAACAAAGAGAGGGCACGCGCCCAGCTATGGGCAAAGATGGGCTGTGATTAGGGCATGAATATCGGAATCTCGGAATCTCGTAATATCGGAATCTCGGAACGATATTACCGATATATCTATTCCGATATTGAGTGATCCAATATCGGAGTCTCGGAATCAGAAAAAAGCCTTATTTTAGCTGCTTGTAAAGCGTCGAGCGAGAAAGCGCGGTTAAGCCCATTGACTACGGTGATTAGCAGTGGTCGCATAATCTGTTTACTGATTGGGCGTTTAATTTCTTAAAGTTCACTTCATGAAAAAATAATCTGTGCCTTGATGAATTCCGGATTTATAGTCCCAGGATTGTTAAAAATGTTAGAACTCTAAGAGTACAAGTAAATACACAGATTCATAGAACCCGTTGTAACTATTACATTTCCATTGATTAATGCTTAGGTAACGGGTATCCGCAGGATTTGAGACGCACGGCCAATGTGACGACATTTGGGGGAGGCCTATGGTCAGCAGTGGACATCTTTCGGCTGATATGACGATGATGATGATGAATGCTAAGATAGTTTTTCATGCTTTTGAGAGGGCTGTTTCGAAAGCTATCCAAATTAAACTTTATTTCAAATTTATAATGTGTTACTTGGAAATCTTAATAAATTAAAGCTTGATATTTTTCTGTCTTCTGCTTGTTTTGAATACACCAAATTAATCTATCCTATCATTAATCTGTTGGATAAATCAACTTCCACTGCTTGACTTCATTGTGTAATCATCATTATCATTTCAGCCAAAAGACGTCAACTGCTGAACATAGGCCCCTGGAGCAGTGGCGTCGCCACATTGACCGATACTTATACTGGCTTTATAAATCATTATTACACTTATCGGGGCTACTTTTCAGATTGGTCGATAAACATTTACTTTCTGGATTTTTTTACATTAACCTTTTTCAGAGAGACATGACTTATATTCTTTCTTGGGCACAACTGTGCAGTTTAGATAAATAAGCGCCCAATTACAAAGTCACTGGTGATTAAACAGAGACACAATAGAAAATCCTATTATGTGGCGGCATAAACTTGTTTTTTTATTGTACTCATTCCAGCCTTATACCGAATTAGAGGAAATAACAAAAAAAAAATGCGATATTTAACAACAAAGTGCGCAATTCCGATATTAATATCGGAATTCCGAAATTGAGATCTAATATCGGATATTAATATCGGAATTGAAAAACTTCCGATATTACATGCCCTACTGTGGATGATGATGTTGAAATACAAAGATAGTCGACTAAAAATAAGAAAGAACGAATGAAAACAAAGATTCTGTATAAATTATTTTTAACAAAAAATTAAACCGACTTCCAAAAAAAACACTACAAATTCGAAAAATAACTTTCGTTACCGAAGCCGGTGTTGAAATATTAAAAATAATGGGTACCAATACCAAGGTACCAAAGACACAGACTTCGGAAAAAAATATTTTTTTGCTTTGTAGTGTTTTTTTATGGAAGTCGTTTTATTTTTTTTGATAAGTAATAAGTTTTATTAACATTTACGTACGTATGAATAACAACAAAAATTGAATTCATAATTAATAAATTAAAACAATTTCTATTAACTAAATGCTATTATAATGTAAATGACAAATTTTAAATTAAACTAATTGCAACCTAATAAATAAATAAATACTTAGTCAAATAAAAGCCCTCTTCCTCTCTCCTAATTTTGCAGTTCACAATGGTCTAAATTTGTAAGCAATAAATGTATTGAGTATTGAATTTGCCGTAAGTAAAAATAGAACATTAATTGATAGGAGAATATGGCCGACCACATTTTTATTAACGTCTAGAAAAAACGCAAATATAAAACGTGAATGACGATTGTAATCTCCCGCACCCCAACGTGTATAAACTTTCAACAAGGCTAGTATACAAGCAGCTATAGAAAAAAATCTATAAATTCTATAGTCATCACGCGTCAAGGGCTCTGCACTTAGTATGCCAATATACCATTTATTTGTTATTATTAGGAAACCAATTAATGTATTACAAAATATTGTTACGTGGATATCACAAAGAGCATTGACAAGCCAATTGTATGGTAGAAATAATAAAAGCAAGGAAGGAAACAGTTTTGACTGACAGTAATACCTGAGGTAATGCTGGGGTTGCCCGATAGAAAATTGATATTGACTCTGAACAAATTTACTGCGTTTTTCCACTACTTCGTAGACAGCCTGGTAATCAGTGACCTAAGAATGTAATACACTATTGTAACTACACCATGTTATTGAACTAAGTTGGAAATAAAAGGGAGCTGTTCTATATCTCAATTTTAGCTGCTAAATCGGTTTTCAAAATAACAAAATAATTGAAAATGAGTAGGCGTCCAAGAAGCATAATAAATTCATCAAGTCCTTGAAATAATTATGTAAAGTAGGTACAACTAATTTTATTAGACATACCGCCCTAATGCAAGTTTCGATGCAATAAAGGAATTACGAAGCAAACTAGCAAGTACTAAATACTCGTACTAACAATATCGACAATCAATACTGATTACGGCAATTTATAAATATATTTCTGCCACATTAACGAACGCATTTACCGCAACGCTGATCAGATATTGTCTTAAACAATAATAAGCTCAATTATGTGATATATTGAGTAGGTACCTAAAGACCAGTCCAGGCTCTATTCAGGTGGCAATACTAGATACTAAATATATAATCTGTGTATATATTGATATAAATTTTATAGTATTTAAATTGATTAGGCTACTTTTTTATTAAGTTTTATGACATAGACCTCATCGCAGAATTATGTTAGAAAAACAAATAGCTTTATCTAAACACTGCTTGGTTGATCGGTAACCTAAGTAGTTGTAAAGTAAGTACTAAGTACCTATTAAAGACAAGAGAAACATTAATGTAATGTTCCTAGAACATTCAATTATAAATAATAGCGATCTAAGAGACCTTGTTGAAGTTAATTAAGCTTTTATACGAAATTCAATTTTAAGATCAAAAGAAACGTATCTAAAGCATTCCCAAAAACCTTACGGTCAGGCAAACCCCGATATTTTTAGAAAATTGTCGGGAAGACAAATTATACTTTTAACGGCCAAAGATGGACTGTGTAAGGAGTGATATGAAAGAAAAGGGAGTCAGTGATAGCGTGACGGGGGACAGGACGGTATCACATAATCACATCATCAGCCTATTAATGTTCCCACTGCTGGGACACAGGCCTCCTCTATGTGAGAGGGAATGGGCCGTAATCCACCACGCGGGCTCGGTGCGGGTTGGTGGATGTCACATGTCTTCGAATTTTTGGTTCCAGGACATGCCGGTTTCCTCTAGATGTTTTCCTTTACCGTTTTGAGAGCAGTGGTGATTAAATAATTTACACAAAGTAAAGCGCCTGCCTGGGCTCGAACCCACGACCTACAATTTGTAAGTCGCGGCTGATACCACTGGGCCACCACTGCTCAAGGACGGTATGGAAGAAGAAAACGTGTTGCGTCGACACCAAGTAACATGGGACAAGAGCAAGAAGATGATGATGATGATGACTTTTGCTAAGACTATCGAAACTGTTATATAACTGTTGATATTACAACAATTTAAATAGGAACAAGAAAATGATTCAATGATGAACTTTCTAGTAATATACCTATTCCAAATCGAGTGCCGACGCCGACATGCAGTCGAAACTGAACGACCTGCGCCAGGAGGCGGCAAAAACTGGACACAAAATTAACATCCGTAAGACCCAGGAGATGCGTACAGGTGTGATGAATCCTTCTCCGATATTAATCGGCACAGAGGTTGTGGAACGCGTCCACAAATTCACGTATCTCGGGAGCGTCGTGTCAGAGACTGGAGGAACTGAAGAGGATATCACTTCACGGATTGCCAAAGCGCGAGCTACTTTCGCACAGCTGAGACCTGTGTAGCAATCACGGAAACTGACCCGAAGGGTTAAACTAAAAATCTTCGGGTCCAATGTCAAATCCGTGCTGCTCTACGGGTGCGAAACGTGGAAGGTAACAAAGGACATCTCGCGCCAAGTCCAGGTCTTCGTCAACCGATGTCTTCGTCGCATCCTTGGAATTTACTGGCCCGAGATCATCTCTAATGTAGAGCTGTTGGAGAGATGCCACGAGACCCCGATCGACCGCCAGATCAAGCGGCGTAAATGGTGTTGGATTGGTCACACGCTCCGGAGGGATTCCGATCACATTCCTAAACAGGCCTTGGATTGAAATCCTCAAGGAAAAAGGAAGCGAGGCCGTCCCCGTCAAACATGGCGACGCACCGTATTGGCTGAAGCGACGAGTATCGGAATGGCGTGGAGCGAGGTGAAGCGCGAAGCTCAAGACCGGTCTCGATGGAGGACTATTGTGGAAGCCCTCTGCCCCAGCTAGGGGCCATAGGATCTTAAGTCAAGTAAGTCAAGTCAAATCGAGTGCCCTTGTTTTACTACTTTTCCCAATGGTTCCAACGATACAGAAATTACACTTTACTATTAGTTCAAAAGTTTAAGTACTCGTAATAAACTTAAACTACCACAGAGGTGAATATTTAAGTCATCATGATTCGTTAAATTTAAATACTAATTAATACATGTACTCTAAAACCTTGAAATCTTTAATTGCTCGTTATCATTAGTCTTTAGATTAAAAGTAACACATGTGTTACTAGCAACTAGATTAAAATGTTATTTTTTTAACTGTTCACTTTTACTATTTGGTCCTCGTTTAGTTCAGCCATTGATATGTTTATTATACGCGAGTTTTGTATTTTTTGCACGCCATTATTGTTTGGGCGAGGCAGACTGGCGGGCGTTACGGACAAGGAACCAGTTTGGTTGGGAATCAGTCGGCAAAACCCGTAGGTGTATGGTTCGCAACAAACTGCTTGAAATATCTCTAAGTTTGCTGCTTTTTAGGGTTCCGTACCCAAAGGGTAAAAACGGGACCCTATTACTAAGACTTCGCGATCCGTCTGTCTGTCTGTCTGTCTGTCTGTCCGTCTGTCTCCAGGCTGTATCTCATGAACCGTGATAGCTAGACAGTTGAAATTTTCACAGATGATGTATTTCTGTTGCCGCTATAACAACAATATATATACTAAAAACAGTATAAAGTAAATATTAAAGGGAGGCTCCCATACAACAAACGTGATATTTTTGCCGTTTTTTGCTCGATATTAATAACGACAACAGGTAGACGCTTGAAATATTCACAGAATGTTTAGTTGTATATTTACTTCAAAAAATAATAATTAATAAATTAAAATAAAATAAATTAAGGGGGCTCCCATACAAGAAACGTGATTTTTATGCAATGTTTTGCGATAATGGTACGGAACCCTTCCTGTGCGAGTCCGACTCGCACTTGGCCGGTTTTTAAACATAACATGAAACAACTACGGTTACATATAAAACAATGTACTTTATAGCATTAAGTTTATTGAAATTGGTGTCCATGGGTCACATGGACATATAAACTATATTTAACTCAACATTCGCTACGAGCTGTTAACACGGTGTACTTGTCACATAAATACGAGTACGTTGGTGTATTGTGTAAGCGTTTTAATATAAATAGCTAGGAAACACGAACATAAAGTACGTTTAAGAACATAGCGGGATATTATTGAAACATTTGAAATGTGAAGAAGTATGTTTCAGAAAATTATTATTGTGTTAATTTTTTTAATTATCGGATAGTGTGTCGACTGAGTTATATATTAATCACAATCACGCTTTTTAGTAAATGGAGAAAGCAGAGGTGTGTATTACCGTCTCTCTCGCAAGGTGGGTAATACCGCAGACATGAATAGCAAATCACTTCACGCAATACTGCACAAGTGACGACTTGCAGCTCATTGCATACTAGCACCATTAAGTAACCTGTTCCCTTACATGCATCCAATCTTACCAGTCTCGAAGGAAGATAGCTTGATATAATACGGACAGTAATTAGCAATTACTATACAGGGCAAATTTTCTATCGAAGGATTAATGAAGGAGTCAGGGGTAGGTATCCAGTGGTTGGTCTTATATCTATAATAATAATTGTAAACCGAAGTTGTAGACGATTATGGCTACCTGGGACAAACGGTCCAGTTAGGTAGGTCCAACTTCGAGAAAAAGGTCAACATGAGTAACACCAGATTTAAAAAAAAAAACATTAAAATCAGTTCATCATTGTCAGAGTAATCGCGTAACAAACATATACAAAAACATACCTATAAAACTTATCAAATTCCTCACTGATACCACCAATAAAAATAATCAAGATTCAAAAAAGGTGCAAAAAATTTATAGCTATTTATTTGATATTTCATAGTCTACATTTTACTAAAAAAATATGTTCAATGAGTGAAAATCGTTTACTTAAAGCCTAATCGCTTCAAAACTTTGGAAATAATTAGCCTTCTACACAACGTGAAAATGAACTACCAGTCTAAGTAATTTTCTTTTGTAATGCTATAAAATAAAACGGTAATTTTAGGTAGGTACAGTTAAGGATTAAAAGTGCAGTCACCGTACACCACCAAAACAGCAGCGACATTTTTTTTCTGCTAGTAAAAAAATAATGTCGTGCAACAGGCCCACAGGCCTCTATCTTGGCTATTTCAGACTTATATTAACTATATAAGACCAGGTTTCCTCACAAGACACGATGTTTTCCTTCATGGTTGCCTGTGATATCCAAGATAAACTTAGAAAGAGCATATGAATTTGAAAAATTCACATTGGTACGTGCCCGGATTTGAACCCAAGACCTCAACCACGAGAGGCGTGGTCTTAGCTACTGGGCCACCACGACATCACGGACAGTTAGTAGATATAATCTTTAATTTAATTTCTTTACAACATATCTAATACACCATGTATTGTGTGGTTAATTATACTTCTTCTACAAAAACTAGGCATTTGAATTTTAGGAGAGTAAGACTGCAATTTTGACCCTTGACTGTACTTACCTATGTGTGTTTCTATTTGAATAAAAAAAAGTTAATTAAAAAAATCAAATAGCCCGACTGCTTAAAAAGCAAACTAAAAAGACGTAAACAAGAAGAAAATCATGCTGTGCAGTCGGAGGATACATATTCGCGACCTGGCGGACCAAACCCAGATGTATCCTCCGACTGCACAGCATGATTTTCTTCTTGTTTACGTCTTTTTAGTTTGCTTTTTAAGTAGTCGGGTTTTTTGATTTTTTTAATTAACTTTTTTTATTTACAACTATTTAGTTATTTTTTTTTAGAATTAGGTACATTTAAACATATAAGTGTTATACTCGTATATTTATGAAATTGCCTCTTAAAACCCTTTATTTTGATACCCCACACGATGGGTTTGGAAGAAAAAAAAAATCCGCCATTTCTGTTTTTTTCCAATTTTAATGTAGCCAGTGACACTCGCAGGATTAAGACGAATCGATTGACGTAAGAATCATTAAAATCGGCCAACGCGTTTGGTCTCTGGAACGCCACATAGGAACAAACATACATACATACATACATACATAGACTGATAAACACATTACCCTCCTTCGGCAGTCGGGTAAAAATACAAGCTGTTGCTTAATGTTCATGTGCTTACTCACAAAACTCATTAAGTAGATATCTAGAACAGTTATAATAATATAAACAGTCAAATATTATGATTAATTATAATTAGCAAAGATAGCCTAGGAATGGGCTATCAAAGAAAATACGATAGCCATTATTTCTTCGAACTCCGTGTGCAAATATAATGCGTTTGTACTTGGAACTTATACAATTCCAATTTCTCACTACGTCGAAACTGTCGAAATAAACGCAAAGAGGAAATAAAATTAATGAAAAGAAATTATTAATGTTTCGCCTGAAGGCCAGTAGTCATGTGTTGGTGTATTGCACAGGATTTGAACGGGCACTGCAGTTCACCGCTACTGCCAACGGCTACGCGTCTACTACGACAATTAATGAGTACATGCTATAATTGACAAAATGGACCTTTTATGACTAATAACTTGAGAAGTTTATAGCAAGAATAAAACCGGCCAAGTGCGAGTCGGACTCGCACACGAAGGGTTCCGTACCATTATAGAATAGAATAGAATATTATCGCAAAAAACGGCAATAAAATCACGTTTGTTGTATGGGAGCCCCACTTAAATATTTATTTTATTATATTTTTAGTATTTGTTGTTATAGCTGCAATTGAATACATCAACTGTGACATCACGGTTCATGAGATACAGCCTGGTGATAGATAGACAGAGGGACAGTTGAGTCTTAGTAATAGGGTCCCGTTTTTAACCTTTGGGTACGGAACCCTAAAAAGTCAGGCATTAAGAATACAAAGGTCATTGTCAATGTAATACAAAGTGCAGTAACAGTAATAGGATGGCAAGTAATGAACAATAGCAAGCTGAGTCAAGTTGAGGGATGAGTAAGAGGCAGCCACACAGACTGGTCGGCCCGTCGACTGCGCTGCGGTCGCACAGAACTGGTTCAATCCATTAAATTTTTATTTTTATTAATGAACCTACCTCTTGCTTGGTCGGTAAGAAGGAAAAAACACACCATTTAATACGCAGTAGGTAATAAATACATTGTTTATTGATTTTACTTTCCTTTGAGCTTGTCGAAAGACAGATATAGCCATAGCTAAGGGATTTAATTGCCTTTAATTAGGCTTAACGACTTTTAATTCTCTGTAATGCACAATATATAGGCAATATTTAATATTTCATTAAATTGTTATTTCCAAGTTGGTTACGTTGTCTTATAATTATTTGTTGCGATAATGGAGAGCGAATCGACGTTGGTTTGGACCGGTTGCGTGTGCCATGTCGCGATTAATAAAATAATATAATTTTCAGATAGCATATAAATTAAAACGTGAGAGGAGCTCGTGGCTCCTCCGCCGCACGGGCCTATCTTCAAGGTTAAGCAACGCTTGACGAGGTCAGTCCGTGGATGGGTGACCATTTCAACATACCGAGTTTCCTCCGTGCCTCGGAAAGCACGTTAAGCCGTTGGTCCCGGCTGTTATTTGAAGATCTTTGGCAGTCGTTACGGGTAGTCAGAAGCCTGAGATCTGACACCAGTCTTGCCAAGGGGTATCGTGTTACCCAGTTACTGGGTTGTGGAGGTCAGATAGGCAGTCGTTCCATGTAAAACACCGGTACACAGCTGAATCCGGTAAGACTGGAAGCAGACCCCAACAATAATTGGGAAAAAGGCTAGGCATATGATGATATAAATTAAAACGTGAATTTAATTTCGTTATACGATGCCTCGTAAAGATAAACAATTATTGTGATAATACGTACAGATGAACAAATGGACATTAAACGGCTGTCGCTTGTACCTATTTGGAGTTAAGAGTTACAAATACGCAGTATCGCATGATGCATTAAGTTCGTAAATCGTGATAACTTGCCAATTATTGTGTTCTTCGTACGTTTATTATAGCAATCGCGGTAAACAGGAAAATAATAAAGTGTACGTTTAATGTTAATTTTCATTCCATGCAACAGCAGATGTGATCAATTTGCCATACATAACTCCAGGGACAATTTGTGCTCAAGGCGTCAATGGCGTTGTGTACAGATAGAAGCAAAAGTTTTGAAATAATAAATTGTATTTCGTTTAATGTAATTGGAACTACAGACAGATGGAGGGACTTGTGTAATCTAGTTAGATTTATTCTAACTAGATTACACAAGTCCCTCCATCTGTATGAAAACCAAGCGTGCCACTTTTTCACAAACAATTTAAAAACAAATTTACTTACCAATGATAGAAAAAATTTCTAATGCCTCGGCCATCTTTTTCTATACATTCTTTACAGCTCAAATGGCATAAAAACTCATTTATCTAGATTTCAGTGGATTTTCGGTGCCGATAATGCTAAATGAAAAGCTCAGATGACGATCATTGATCGTACGTAACTTCACTCCGTTTTTTGACACGCGAAGTACATACAATCGCGTCATCTAGAGTTACATCTGTGGTTGGAACGATGATTTCGCAGGGTGGCTGGTAGCAGCTGGATGAGGGTTGCTGAGAATCGAAATGATAGGCGTGCATCGGAGGACTTTTGTCCAGCCGTGGACTAATGATGATGATGAATGCAGTTGCAGTAGATTACTGCTCTTATGTAGATAAACAGGAACTTACTCTTAGGTACTTCATAGATAATATTTTTACCCGACTTTGAAGGAGAATAATGAGTTTATCAGTCTATATATTTATGTATGTTTGTTCCTATCTGGCGTTCTAGAGACCAAACGCGTTGGCCGCTACATTAAAATCGGAAAATTAAAAAATGGCGGCTTTTGGCTGCGATATTGTGGGGACCCAATTTTTTTTTGCAATAATTACTTACACTTAACTTTACACTTAAGTTTCAAAAAAACAAATTTTAAATAAAAAGTTATAAATAAAAAAACCCGACCACTTAACAAGCGAAAAGACGTAAACAAGAAGAAAATTATGCAGTGCAGTCGGAGGATACATCTGGTATTGGTCAGCCAGCTCGCGAATATGTATACTCCGACTTCTTCTTGTTTACGACTTTTTAGTTCGCTTTTTTATTTTTTGATTTAACTTTTTTCAATGAAGATATTGCTGATTTAGTCGACAATTGCTAAGAAGAAGACATTTATGTAATTCACGTGTTCAATTTCCAGTTATATTAAAAAAAAAACAATTTCATTATTCGTTTTTTGCTACTGGATAACAGTGCCGTAAGTAGGTCAATATTACGAATACATTTGCAAAGTAATAAACAGCGATAAAACATTTGAAACATTTATTCACATTGATATTGTAACTGAAACAATTCTGTCCATAATTCACAATATCATAATAATATAAAGTAGGCATTTAAAGATAAACGACGTTATCTGACACCGCACAGGATTATTAATAAACATGACCCAATTTGAGGCCGAAATTGGAGATTTAATTATTGGTGTTTACTTCGATAATTTTTATGTTTATGCTCAGATAAGCCATTTCCTTGACATTTTTATATAGGGTAGAATCAGAATCAGAATATTTATTTGTGAAACATAGGTAATTACATAAAGATCTTAGGTTAATTATAATGTGTGCTATGTTTTGCCGTACAAATATTGAAGAAAATAAAAGCAAAAAAATAAAAGAAAATAAAAAATCTAACAGAATAAAACAAAATTAAAAACTTGAGTACAAAAAAGTAAAAAAAAAACTATTAAAAATTATTTAAAAAAAGATTAAAAAAAAAAAGTTAAAAAGCTGCACTTCTATGTTGTGGGAACTCAAGTGTGATAAGGTTACTTCTACGCAAGCGTCATCGCCGACCACATCATCGCTTACCATCTGGTGAGATATAGTGGTCAAACGCGAGCCTATTAATAATAATATTTAACGTCTTTGTAAATGTGTCCATAGGTCTGCCAATCAACATCTTGAAATGAACCACCAAAAACTTTTTAACAAAAAAATCAAACCGACTTCCAAAACAAAAGACTACAAAGCGAAAGTCTTTAGCACCTACCTGTTGCTTTTCGTTTTGCGACACCAACTTCGGAAAATAAAGTAATTTTTCGCTATGTAGTGATTTGTTTTGGAAGTCGGTTTGATTTTTTATTAAAAAGTTTTTAGGGTTCCATACCCAAAGGGTAAAAACGGGACCCTATTACTAAGACTTCGCGATCTAACAACAAATACTAAAAACAGTATAAAATAAATATTTAAGGGTTTTTTGCTCGATACTAATAACGGCAACAGGTTGAAATATTCACAGAATGTTTAGTTGTGTATTTACTTCAAAAAATAATAATTTATTAAATTGAATTCAAATAAATTAAGGGGGCTTCCATACAAAAAACGTGATTTTTTGCAGTGTTTTGCGATAATGGTACGGAACCCTTCGTGTGCGAGTCCGACTCGCACTTGGCCGGTTTTTTATTTATTTAACACTTTTAGTTTTGGTACATCAAGTTACCATGAAAATCATTTACTTATAGCCAAAGTACACGTCATGACTATTCCAATAAGCCCAAACACTACTAGGATTCATTGTTTTATTTCGGAGTTCCATGCCTATCATCCGGCTTCATCATCAGATCAGTTCGATGGAACAATTTTCATCAGTATTATTTATTTATAAGAATTTGCTTCATAATAGTCGGTTAACTATTCGAGATATTATCTTTTACCCATGACATTCTTATTATTAAGGAGTTCCTGTGGCCATCTGTGGTCTTCTTCATCAGTTCCACTTCACCAAATGATACTATCTTAAAAAGCTGGGCAACCAGTAACTCACGTAAGGACCATCCCACTTCAGACAGCATTATCTATCTATCTATATATATAAAAGAAGAAACTGACTGACTGATCGATCAACGCGCAGCCAAAACCACTAGGCCTAGAAGCATGAAATTTGGCAGAAAGGTTCCTCGAGTGACGTAAGTGAGCACTAAGAAGGGATTTTTGGAAATTCCCCCCCTAAGGGGGTAAAAAGGGGGTTGAAAGTTTATATGTAATTTCTATAGTTTGTAAATTGGACACGTGAAAGTTTAGATTTACACTCTTGGTTGATAAAAAGAATGAATGTGTTTACTGGTTTTTGGAAATTCGACCCCTAAGGGGGTAAAAAGGGGGTTGAAGGTTTGTATGAAATATTTACAGTTTGTAAGTTGAAGACGTGAAATTTTAGATTTATGCTCATGGTTGAAAAATGAATTAATGTATTTATTGTTTTTTGGAAATTCCACCCCTAAGGGGGTAAAAAGGGGGTTGAAAGTTTGTATGTAATTTCTACAGTTTGTAAGTTGGACACGTGAAATTTTAGATTTATGCTCTTGGTTGATAAAAATAATTCATGTATTTATTAGTTTTTGGAAATTCTACCCCTAAGGGGATAAAATAGGGGTTGAAACTATATATGAAATTTCTTCGGTTTGGAAGGTAAAACATCTGAAATTGTAGGTTTACACTCTTGATTAATAAAAAAAACAATGAGTTTAATCATTTCCGGAAATGCCACCCCTGAGGGGATAAAAAGGGGTTAAAGTTTATATGAAATATTTACAGTTTGTAAGTTGGAAACGTAAAAGTTTAGATTTAAGCTCTTGGTTGATAAAAATAATTAATATATTTATTGGTATTTTGAAATTCTACCCCTAAGGGGGTAAAAAGGGGGTTGAAAGTTTGTATGTAATTTCTACAGTTTGTAAGTTGGACACGTAAAACTTAAGATTTACGCTCTTGGTTGATGAGAAGAATTAATGTATTTATTGGTTTTTGGAAATTCCACCCCTAAGGTGATACATAGGGGTTGAAACTTTATAAGAAATTTCTTCGGTTTGGAAGGTAAAACAGCTGAAATCGTAGGTTTACGCTCTTGATTATTAAAAAAAACAATGAATTTGTTGATTTCCGGAAATTCTACCCCTAAGGGGGTTAAAGGTGGCAATTTGTTGGGCTTATATATTTGAAACTTCGCATACATACTAACAGCAAAAATAGTAAAGGTTGTCATTACAAGTTTTTCAAAACTACTCCTAAAATACGATTTAGGGCGTGTTAAAGATTTTTGAAGAATTTTACTGGACAAGGTTTCTTTTTATGATGTAGGGGAGCAAACGAGAGATATTTGTTTGAATGAAAAGTCTAATTCCTTGGGAAAAATAATAAAGGTAACATTAGTTATGAAACTTATCGGACACGTCATTAAAGTTTCGTAATCCTAAATTAAACAATAGCTTATTTTTAGTCGCCTTCACTAACCGCACATAATAAAGTCATCTGTACCTACTTAGTTGAATAAAATACGATATCATGCGAACGAAGTCGCGGGCGGAGTGCTAGTTTTATAATAAGTTATATATTCTTTAATTCATTTATTATTCATACAGTAATAAAATGGAAACCTTATTTAATGGTTTTATTTAATTCTTAAGTTTAATTTAATTTTTATACTTTAATTTAATTTCACTTTAAGATTTTATGCAACATGACTTTGACTATGCTTGAGTGAAAATTAAAGGTGCATGGAAGCTCTCATCATCATCATCATATCAGCCGAAAGACGTCCATTGCTGCACATGGGCCTCCCCCAAGTGTCGCCAGATTGATCCCCGCAACCTTCACCAGGTCATCGGTCCACCTGGTGGGAAGCCTTCCAACGCAACGTCTTCCGGTACGCGGTCGCCACTCCAGAACCTTTCTGCCCCATCGGCCATCCGTTCTGCGAGCAATGTGCCTTGCCCACTGCCACTTAAGCTTGGCAATTCTTCGGGCTATGTCGGTAATCCTGGTTCTCTTGCGGATCTCTACATTCCTGATTCGCTCACGCAAGGAAACGCCAAGCATAGCCCTCTCCTTTGCTCTTTGGGTGACTGTAAGCTTTCTGATGAGGCCCATTGTGAGCGACCACGTCTCAGAGCCATATGTCATCACTGGCAACACGCACTGGTCATAGACTTTCGCCTTGAGACAATTTGGTAAATTGGTCGAGAAGACACCGCGCTGCTTCCCAGACGCTGCCCAGCCGAGTCGGATTCAACGGTTGACCTCTTTCTCGAAGTTGGCCCTACTCAACTGTATCGCTTGTCCAAGGTAGACATAGTCGCCCACAACTTCGAGTGTAAAGTCTCCGACCTTGATAGGAAGGGATGTAACATGGGCATTTAACATCACCTTGGATTTTTGAGACTAAGACCCACTCTTTCGGAAACGCTACTGAGGTCATCGAGTATTGTACTGCTCCATGGTCTCATCCATGACCACTATATCGTCGGCAAAACGAAGGTGAGTGAAGTATTCGCCATTGACGTGGATGGCTAGCCCTCTCCAGTCCAGAACATTGAAGACATCCTCCATTGCAGCGGTGAACAGTTTCGGAGATATGACGTCTCCCTGCCTCACACC
Organism: Anorthoa munda; assembly: GCA_945859665.1. Lineage (NCBI taxonomy): Eukaryota > Metazoa > Arthropoda > Insecta > Lepidoptera > Noctuidae > Anorthoa > Anorthoa munda. The sequence goes on from OX243910.1 coordinate 14,978,821, forward strand.
TCGCTGCAGAAGGACGGTTCTGAAATCGAACTGACGTGATGGTGTTTTTGTACAAAAACATTAACCCTCTTACAAATAAACGCGGAATAAAGTTATACCAAGTATAAACCTATGAAAATGTATGGTTATTCCTTTGTTATACCTGGTATAACTTTATTCCGCGTTTATTTGTAAGAGGGTAACACTTTAATGTACCGGTAGTCAATTTGGCATCGTTGGAGAGACTGCAGTACAGCCTGAGTCTCGATCGAATCGAAGGTTCTTCGTAGTCCACAAACACTAAACCTCTGTTTCTCTAGGCATATTGTACTCTTCGGTATTCTGTACAACCTGCTGCAGCGTATGTATGTGGTCTACGGTGCTGAAGCCTTTACGGAATCCGGCTTGTTCGGAAGGCTGGCAATCGTCAAACCTGCGCGCGAGACGATTCGTGATGACTCTTGAAAACAGCTTGTAGACATGGCTAAGAAGTGAGATGGGCCTATAGTTCCTCAGTAGTGTATTGTCACCCTTCTTGAAGAAGAGTACCACCACATCTCTGCACCATGCCTTTGGCGTTTTCCCCTCAAGTACAACGGAATCCAACAGCTTCTGAAGGGCCTTAAGTACTGGTTTTCCACCCGCCTTCAGGAGTTCGGCCGTAATTCCGTCATCATCCGGTGCCTTGTTGTTCTTAAGCTGTTTCAGAGCCATCCTAATCTCATACAGGCTGACGTCTAGAATGTCTTCGGTATAGTGTCGGGTCAATCTAGCTCTAGGGTCATTTGCTAGATTCGCGGAGGGTTTACTGGTTGACGTGTACAACTGCCCATAGAATCTCTCGATCTCCCTCAGAAGCTCCGGTTTGGCGGATACGATCCTGCCATCATCGGTCTTCAGTTTCGTGAGCTGGCTCTGCCTAATGCTTCGGCCGCATCTGGCATCTGTGACCGGCTGTTATCGGCTATCGTCGCGAACATTCGGGCTGCGTGTCTGCGTGTGCGTGCGTTATCGCGCGGGTGGCGGTACATCAAAGAGTTTTAGCTCGCCAACATATCGCACTACGTGGTCAGACGAGCGTTGTTCATTTGGCCGTTGTTTTAGATCAGTTCAGATGCATGCGGGTGGCTGTGTAAAAATAGAGTGGAGCGATGAAATAGTACTGGAATTCCTCCAAAATTATGAAGCTGACCCCATCTTATGGGATCCAAAAATTTTCTTCTTTTTTGCATTATGTAATTGTTAGCACACATGTAGAAGTAAAGAAAGTCGTTGTCCATAGTTAAACGTTTGAAAATAATTTCGGCCATCTTGGATTACTGCACAATAGTTCAAGCATGTTAGTTGCAATATGACCACAGCTTTTATCGCTTTAATTTTTTGTGTCAAAACGTACGAAACTTCGGCACGCATTACTTCGGGACAATACACGCAAGTGCGGCCGAAGCATAATAGACAGAGCCTTTATTCCGCTCAATCGCGTATTTAATACTTTCGGTATTAAAGCGGCGGCAGTCGCTTTTCAAAGACTTTGAGATCCATCTATTTAGCCGTCGGTATTTCAACGCATCGTCTGAAGACTGCAAGATCATCTCACGCCTCTCCTTCATGAGCTTGAGAGTAGGATCAGAGAGCTATTCATGCACGCTCTATTAAACATAATTTTTAATTTTCTTTCCTGGACGGACGGAATTCTAAAATACAAGCATCTGCCTAGTTTGTTAGTAAGGGTTATCATTTGTATTTCACCTTATCTTGTATTTCTTATTTGTCAACAATTTTTGATATGGCTTGATGAATGAATAAATCTATACAAATAAATAAAATTGAAGTGTCTGTATGTAATATCAAAATAACAACGTTTTATTGAATGCACGTGAAAATATATACGGTACTAACAACAAATAAGCAATTTTTAAGATTTTTGTCTGTTTGTCTAGCTGTCTGTCTTTTTGTTCCGGGTAATCCCCGAAACGGCTGGACCGATTTTGACGGGAATTTAACTGGTAGATAGCTGATGTGATAACGCGTAACATAGGCTACGTTTTATCACGAGAAAATTCATAGTTCCGGCGGGAAACTAAAAAAATAAAAATATATTTTTTACGAGTTTGACGCGGACGAAGTCGCGGGCAACAGCTAGTCATTTCATAAACCAGTGTCCTGTAATCTGAAGACGAGATAAATAATAGTAGATAATTGTTTATGTAGGAAGCAAACAACTATTTTAAAGGATAGGGATTCAAAGTACGTCACTCGAGCTTAAAATAGTGTTGCTCCCGAGGTGGACACTTTACTTTACACCCTCTATGAGAAAATAAGTAAGTGCAACTTATGAACAAAAACGTTTTGTTTATTTATTTACATACAATTATAAACCATAAGATATAACACAGAAATAATTAGAGGCTAATATTTATATTTCAACAATTATGGAAGTGAATCTTAGCAATTTTATTAGTACCAACCGGTACAGTTGTAGATTTATTTTTTAATTTAGTTTGCGCGCGGTTTTCCAGCCAGTCACTTGTTCAATACAATGTTCTCGTGCGGTTCGAAGTAAAATTACAATCGCTTATTAGCACATTCGTCGTAATCGATTTTAACGATGTAATCCCATTTTGGACCGCATGTTTTGTGATTCATCTCTTTGCTGTTTGGAACATTTACTAGTGATTTGAATTTGGAATGTGGATATTGTTAATATCCACATTCCAAATTCAAATCACTTTTAGTCCTTAGGGATTAATGAGCTTTTTTAATCCCTGATTACGAAGAATAAACTAGCTCTTTTTGAATATATGTGATAAAAAGTTATATTATAACTTACTAACTTCATCTAGTGGGGGCGAAGCCACTGTGAAAACTATATCAAGGGGACATAGGTACTAATAAAAAATATCCTATGAAATTATGTACTTACCCAGAACTATTTAGGACATTATAATGGTTTCATACAAATCTATTTAGCCCAATTCAGTCGTTAAAATGTGAAACAAACAAACAGAAATACTTTTTCATTTATAATATTAGTATGGCATTGGTTTTTCCAAGAATTCAGAATTACAACATTGACGGAAAACAGTTACGAAAATGCATTTCCTTTTTTGCTGGCCGTCGTTGTTTTGAAACATGAAGTGCGAAATAATAGCATTTGACGAACATTCAATACTCGTTGAAACACCTGTTAGCTTTTGTATATCCTGCGGTTTTGCTTCATGCAAAAACGAAAGTGTACGGTATCCTTGCAAATAAAATCGAGTAACCAATACAATTTTAATATTTTGGTAATTTGAAATTTTTCTATAATGAGAGACATTAAAGATGAGGTAGAAGACCCCGATCCGGATAACCAAAGAATCTATGGATTATAAGAGATATGAAATGGCTAGAAGAAAGGGAGTGACTATCAAAGTGATGACTAATAGCAGTGGTTTTCAAACTGGGGGGCGCGACAATGGCTAATTGGATAATATTGCGTCGCCCGTGGACATCAAGCCTGTATTCTTCTCAAGATACTGTATTCAAATATGATTTTGAAATAATAAAGACATAATTAATAAACCTAGATTTTAGGTAAATATTAAAAATTATATCCTTTGGTACTCGTATATAATTTTTAATAATACTGTTTTTATCATTTACAATTTGGAACCTACTTATTTGTGCAAAAAGGTGTTTTCAGCAATTCTAGTTTTCAAAGAACAGGAGCAAAATCGATATTGCTTGTGATTTACGTTATGTATATTCTTCTATTTAACCCAGATTCAGATCTTGTGAAAAATATGCAAGCTCTATCAGATTGCCTATTCCTGGGAGTTTTTCGTCTTTCTTTCTCAACCATCTGAATCTACCTTTAGTTGATTTTCGAACTTATTGTTACCTTTTTCCAATTTGTACAACAGTTCTACTATGTGGGGTCACAGTAATCTAGCTCCAAAACAATCTCCACCCTTTCTTCCTTAATCTTTTCCTTCCCCTTCTTTAACTTAAGATTTTTTGTATAGACTGTTGGTTACTTAAATACAAAGATGTGGGGAGCGTGGGTAAGTCATTTTAGGCAGTAGAGGCGTGATAAAAAAATACTTTGGGAACCTCTGAATAATAGAGAATTATGGACGAATGAGTACCTTATAATGTACTCGTAAGACTAGAAGAGACTCAATTTTGCAGAACTCTGTTCCATAATCTAGGCAGCCTATCACCTAGCACGGAATGGTACGGAACCCTTCGGACTCGCGCACGAAGGGTTCCGTGCCATTATCGCAAAAAACAACAAAAAAATCACGTTTGTTGTATGGGATCCCCACTTAAATATTTATTTTACTCTGTTTTTAGTATTTGTTGTTATAGCGGCAACAGAAATTTATCATCTGTGAAAATTTCAACTGTCTAGCTATCACGGTACATGAGATACAGCCTGGTGACAGATAGACAGACGGGCAGTGGAGTCTTAGTAATAGGGTCCCGTTTTTACCCTTTGGGTACGGAACCCTAAAAATAAAGTAAAATTCTGCCTTCGATAAAAAATGTCGTAGCTGTCGCGTAGCAAATGCTTCGCCTACGTAGACCTTTCGTAGGCTCGCGTATTAGGTGAAACTATATCTAATGTCGCTATTATTTTACCGTGGGGTCCTTTGGTTGAGAAATTCTGTAGTAAAATAGTATTTCAGTAGACAATTTTTAAGTACCATACCTGTATTCCAAAATATAAGTCATTATACAATTCTGCCAGAAAAAATATTCGATAGTTTTTACTGCTTGGATGTTAACATTCCTACCACGGAATTCCTTCTGACCACAAAGTTGCCTAAACATTTGCAAAAAAAAGCATTCGATCTATTCAATCACTGACAAATCGCTGAGAGACATATTGGCGTTGTTGTATTTGTTTTTCACGGATTTTTCTAGAAGATGTCGAAGCCACTTAGCGGTTACAAAGTTGTTCTCGTGTATGTAACTTTACCAGATCTGTTGCTAGTGACTAATATGGAATTAAATCATTTCATTTTCCGTTATTGACTTTAGTCTAAGGTCTTTTACTCCAAGTGACGGAACTCCATTCGACAAACTCATCTTGACAACGGGACCCCCTTGATTAATGTCCATTAATAACAAGCGATAGTTGTCAATTGGATGATAAGAGCTGGAGTCGCAACTAGGAATATAGGAGCAAGGGGCTGGAAGACTATCTTGCCAATTTTCCACTTTGAGAATGCTTCTACGAAGTTAGGATAAACACAGAACTCCGATTGAGTCTGATGTAGAGTTTTGTTAGCTTGAATTGTTCCAGTCCTGGGCAAAGGCGAAATCTCATAATCTCGTGATATGAATTTCAATTTCAGGCTCCCTAAACCTCTTTCCCAAAACTCACCTTACCTCTCCAGAACCAGACACACAGTCATTATCCAGTTTTAAAACCCACACAGCTACATAACATTCTCCGTTCTCATTACCACACCAAAGCAGCCAGTTACTGGCATCGGTTATCAAGCCTCCTTGTTTTTTCGCGCCAACGCACTCAATCAAGCATTCACTCGTCGTCGTCGTAACAGTCGATATGCTAACAGCGGCCCGAGCACACGTATACAATGCGTTCATTGCGTTCCCCACTTATCGCGAGCCACGTAAATGATCATGCAACCACTGTATGGCTAGGTGGCTACTGTAGTTAGTGGCTAAGTGTTGCTTAACTACAGTGATCTAACTCGGTGACGATTACGAATGTTAAGCTATTAACTAGCCGATAACTACACTTTGAATGCAGTTGTTGGGAGTTAGAACACCCGGATATTATGCTATTGTGTATTTTAGAACGTTTATTTCAGTTTAGCTTCAGTTTTGGACTTCGGTTTTAATGCTTTGTTGAATATAAAAAGTCTGCTCAGATTCTATATGGCTTACAGTTTTGTGCTTCAATAAAAATAGCGTAGTAGCGCATTACATAATTGTTGAAGCAAACAGAGTTTCATGAAGGATTTTCCTGTAGATAATGTAATTTCAGTTATCTTTCAGAAATATATAAAAATTACACAACAACAACTACTGACATCATTGTGTTCAAATTCAATAAAGACTCTTTGAATCCGACTCTACAGACAACTCAAGATTTTGCCGTTGAATTCCGGCTAGCCGACCGAACCCTTTATCAGTGAATATAAAAAAATCTTTATCGGTTACTTACTGTTGTATTTCAAACGCTGTTTATCATATTTATCGTTTGCTGGTAATATATTAAAGCGTTATTAATGGATCGGGATTATTCAGCGATTATTTCAGTGTAAACAAACTGTTTGTAGGCTGGTATTGTTAAGTAAAATGTTAACTTTTGTTTAGTCTTCTTTATTATTAAACTGGAGCTATGACCGCGGTGCGACATTTGCTGTAGCTGCAGTGCGAACGAGGCTAAAGGAAAATTCGGAATAAACATGTTTTTTTACAAAGAAACGTTTACGAGGATGATAAAGTTTGTGAGAATGGATGGAAGGATGTTTGTTACTCTTTCACGCAAAATCTCTTGAACCGATTTGGTTGGAATTGGGCATCAGATAGTTTATAACCTAGGTTAACAAAATAGAAAATTATATCCAGGTTTAGCGAAGCCACTAGCAAAAACTAGTTAAATCATACATTTTTTTTTTTATTTATTTTTTTTATGTATTTCGACTTCCAAAAAGAAAGTTATTTTTCACTTTGTAGTGCTTTAATTTGGAAGTCGGTAGTATTTTTTTGTAATAAGGTATTTTTATTTTTCACTTTTTAGTTGTACCTAATAGATAGATTACCCGAATATCATGAAACCTGAACATAACCGGTGGAATGAGAGTGGTACACATCTACGTACCACTTAAGATCGTACTAGCGTGATGTTATATTAAGATTTGCCGTCATTTATTGATGAGTTCTGTTGTATATCTCCGAAGTTCTTCATAAGATCAAAAGAGAGAGAGATCCCAAATTACAATGGGATCAATTTGGGAACATATACAGCTACTCTTTCAAACAAAAAAAGTCGGAAAATCAGTTAATAATATAATTCAAGCTGAAATCGGTTCGAAACAACGAATACCGCAATTTTGCATTTGTAATGTCTATGTAGAAAATTGGATTGCAGTGTTGCAGGGAAATCCCTTCAGTAGCAAATTATACAGGGGTTTTATTGAACAAGCTAAGTAATTTGTGATGTCCATAAACCTAACATCTTATCATTCTGATCGTCAATAAGAAAATTGCACCTAAATGTTAAAACTGACAGTACGAGGGACGAGGGAAGGTGACATCATCGATAGTGTTGTAAAATCGCGGGTTATCGCTAACAACACGGCCCACACACTTCGCTTGATTTATACTCAAGTTAGCAATGGTTAATACTCGTATTCTTCTCTTGACGATCGCTGAGAATCTGACATTTTATTAAATGCCTCGTCCGGTGATCACATCAGCAAATTGTAAAGTAATTTTATAGTGTTAAACCTGCCTCGTTGTCTGGAATCACGTGTTAATTGTTAACTCACGGCATAAAATTATTTGTTAACATGACGGTCCCTTCAGAAACCCATAATTTCGATGATAATAACTTGATTTCTTCCTACCTTATAAATCTTTAATGGCTAACGGGCACACAGTGTCGTTGGCACATTTTAGAATTCATTTACGGTATTTTAGACTTTGATTTTACCTTTTGCATGAACAAAATGGAATAGAAATTGTATTTATATCTGACATACTTTTGGACTGATTTGGGATTTAGAATAAAATGGACTGTTATCTTTTACCACGTGTTAAATACTGATGTCTACCTTTATAAGATAATTTGGCAAACTGGAAGTCAAACCCAAGGAATTAAGCTTGCCAAGCATTGACTTATCTTTCTAAAGAAGAGATTTGCTGACAGAGTTGATCTTTTAGCTGGACTTAAGACTAAACAATGATATTATAATAACATATGACAGTTATGTCAAAGTCCATACTACGAACAGACACGTAAGTATTTCCTGATCTTAATATAGGGACGTTATAAAAAAAGAAAAAGACTCTTAACGCCATGATAATACATATAATTTTGTTCTATGGTAAAAATACACCGAAAAGACAAAAAAGTAAAAAAAAACACTTGATTATTTAAATAAATAAAAATGCAAACATCGATAACTTCAATGTTGAGTAAGAAAAAACTTAGGGATGGAATTTTTTGTTAGGTTTGAAAGTATTACTCTGAAAACACATGCCTATCCTCAACGGAGTAGCAACCGGTTAAATTCTGGCAAAAATTCAGGTGGAAACGAATCCTTAACGACATAAAGCTAAGTTTGAATCCGTGGAATTAGAAAAATAAGTAACAACTAAAAAAAACAAAAATATATACTAGGTTAATTCTAACACAAAATTATATGTAACTAGCTGTTACACGCGGCTTCGCTCCCGTGGACCCCCCCAGCACCCGTTTTCGGGGTTTTCGGGAATAGCCTATGCCACTCAGGAATAATGTAGCTTTCTATTGGTGAAAGAATTTTTTAATCGGTCCAGTAGTTTCGGAGCCTATTCGGTACAAACAAACAAACAAAAAAAAAACATTCCTCTTTATAATATTATTAGTATAGATAATAAAAAAATATACGTCGGCCATTCGTCGGAGCGCCGCGTCTGACGAAACGATCCGCTGTCAGTAGCATCGCTTCAGTGCTGGATTAAGCCTGTGCTACACGGTCGCCGACCGCGACAAAAACCAAGGTCACCTTGGTCGGAAGCGCGTCGGGCGATGCCGGCTACACGGTTTGCGACAAGCTCCCAACCTCAGTATGTTTAGAATGCCGCGCAGAGAGGACGCATTTACGCTCGTACCGTACTTTCATTACAACGACTTCATGGCGCCTTGCCTATCAAAACTTCAAAAAGAATATACTAATAAACTTTAAAAACTAAACTTTAATCTTACTATCTTCTTATTAATATTATAAATGCGAAAGTTTTGATGGATGTATGTATGTTTGTTGCTCAATCAAGCTAAAATTGTTGAGCGGATCAGGATGAATTTTGCCTCAGAGATAGATTATAATCTGGAATAGCACGTATGCATCTTTTCATCCCGGTATAATGTTCCCTTGGAATAAGAAAACACTTTTCACGAGGGCGAAGCCGCTGGCAGAAGCTAGTATATTTAATATAGCTACATTAAAAGTAAAAGAATATACTTTGAAAAAATTATCTCATGCATTTTTTTTTCAGTTGCGTCTATACATGACTCTGATGTCAAATCCCAAAGACAGGACAAGTCTCTGTATATATCGATAAGTTCCGTTATTACATTGCGTTCGCTCTGTTGAGCCATTTTTTGCGTGCGTCTGCGCTCGCCGCCTGCAGAAGCGCGACTGTCATACGCGTGGTTGTCAACAAGCGTCTACACGGCATCAAACAAGTCGCCGACCAACTCGTCGGCAACGCACGCACGCCGACCAAGGGCGTTGGAAGGTCATGCTAAATTCGGTTGGCAATCACTGTCTACACGGACGGAAACGGCCACTTCCGACCAAGGTGACCTTGGTTTTTGGCTTGGTTGGCGACCGTGTAGCACAGGCTTTACGGGCAGAAACATACCAGCAAATTTCAAACCGCAGCGACTTTCACAACCTTCAGACTCGGCAGGTACACAACGGCTCACGCCCTTAGCCCGTACGATGTAAGCACGGCATCAAGAAGTCTGCTAGCTCACATGGGCTCTAGCGCCCTGCCAGTACGGTGGAGCCGGAGTCGGCTTCTAATAACTGGTATCTACTGAAAAAGATGACTAAGCAAAACCACGTTACAAAAAGAGCCTGAGATAACAGAGAAAGTGAAACTCCAAATAGTAATTAGGAAGACACCTCGAAACATACCAGATTTTATAATATAACGCCTTAGTTGTCACCAGCCTTTTTTAAACGAGAGGTTGTACTTTGCCCAAAGAAACCGGTGTCATGACTAGACCTTTCTGGCCATCCTGCTCGCAATTTCAAATAATATCGACGCTTTTAACAGCTGCTATAAAAATATCAATAATTTGGTTGAAGATTTCTATGTCATAAAACTATGAATGACATTCGTTCAGAAAAAGAACTTGTCTTCTCTTTTGTTGTCAAACGAAATTTAAATTTGAAAAACTAGCTTCTGCCAGCAGCTTCGCCCGCGTGAATGTCGAAAATTATTCCAAGGGAACATATTTCCGGGATAAAAATCCTATGTGCTATTCCAGACTATAATCTATCTCTGTGCCAAATTTCATCCAAATCCTTGCAGCCGTTTGAGCATGAAGAATTAGGAAACAAACATACAAACACACACACACATACACACCCACAATCTTTCGCCTTTATAATATTAATATATATATATATATATTATAGTATGATGTAATGTAACTAACCAGTTTAAAAAAAGAGGACATACCGAGTAGTCTTATTGCGAATATGCGAAAAAAACCTTTTTACAAAAAAATACAACCAACTTCTAAAAAAAACACTACAAAGTAAAAAATAATAATATACAAAGTAATAAATACACTCTTCGGGGGAGTATATCGTGATTTTATGTGTGAAATAAGCTATGATTAAATTAGGCATTAGTCATTACCCAATTTCTTGTCATTATTCGATTTAAGTGTCCATTGCATAAAAGGCAATTGTATAAGAGTTTCAGCAGTTTTTGATAGGTACAAATTTCTTGATCAAATAATCAATTCTTTCAGAGAAAAGCTCTGAGAATTGTTTCGAAATCTAGGTTACTTCTGATTGTTAAGGTTCGAATTCAACATCAACACCCGAAACAATGCTTCATAACGGGCAATTAAGACCAAACAAAAAGTTCATGAACTCAGAGCTAAGTGCGTGCTCGGTGCATATGTGAGTGAGTGAGTATGAGTGCGAGGTGAGTGCCTGAGTTACGTAAAGCGAACGATACGTCGCGTATCTTTACGAGCCTTTGTCTCGATTCCTGCCAACCGTATTGCTCGAGTACACTCGCCCACAAAATATTCAATTAACTTAAATGTTATGAACATCTGTTTGGGTTTTTCTTTTCGACCGTTTTTCGTTGAGCGTGATGATGTGTTGGAGTTAATAGCTTGCCACTTTCCACATCTGAAGGGTTCCGTTTCTGTGATGTCACCTGAAATAGTTGTATTCAGTACTCCAGGAAAATAACCCTGATACAAGGCTATTGATTAATACCAAGAATCAACAGTATGTGGGAATGACTAGATGATTGAAGAATTCAAGCTCACACTTGACCCTTTCTATCAGATTCCCAGGCCTGAGCATGAAAATGAATTTGCACATTTGTATTTTAGATTACTGCGGCTTTAAATAACAATTACTTGATTAAATAATTACCATACAAATTGTTTTGATTTTAGCCGATTGATGCCATGGTCTTAGAAGCAACTTTTGTTTTTAATTGACGAAAAAAGGAGGAGGTTCCTAATTTAACATCATGTGTGGGGTATCTATGGATAGGTCTTCAATAATGATATTGAGGTTTCATATATATTTTTTTCTAAACTGAATAGTTTGCGCGACAGACACTTCCAAAGTGGTAAAATGTGCGTCTCCTCCCCTGTAGCTTCTAAAATAAGAGAATGATAAAACAAAAAAAAATATGATGTACATTACCATGTAAACTGCCACCGAAAATTGGTTTGAACGAGATCTAGTAATAAGTTTTTTTGAATACGTCATAATTCGTAAACAGCAATTTACCAAGTACGGAACCCTTCGTGCGCGAGTCCGACTCGCACTTGGCAGGTTTTTTTTTTGGTAGATTTGGTTTTTTATGGAGATTTATCGCTTGTGTACTCGTTAGTACAGGCATCGAGCAGTAAAATTTATATTGCGTTCACCCGGTAGCGGGTCACTTGTCGTCGTGCCTAACCGTTGATACAGCATTCTGTAAGCTAGGCTTATTGTAATAGAATACGCGCCGCGACGCCCCTAGGGCTACCAAGCAATCCTCCTAGCATTTTACCAATTGTGTTAGGGTTTTTTTTTCTAGTTAACAGTATTTTTCACGGAGTCTTCTTCTTTCCGTTTGAGGATGAGGCCACCTCTGGTGTTAGAGTTAATTAAGCCGCCTCTGGGTACCCCACAGGCCTCTGACTTGGCTATTTCAGACTTTATTAACTACTAGCTGTTCCCCGCGGCTTCGCTCCCGTCGACCACCCCACAGGACCCGTTTTCAGGATAAAAAAATAGCCTATGTCACTCAGGAATAATGTAGTTTTCAATTGGAGAAATATTTTTTTAAATTGGTCCAGTAGTTCCGGAGCCTATTCGGTACAAACAAACACATAAACAAAACATCTTTCCTCTTTATAATATTACGAGCTGTTGCCCGCGGCTTCGTTCCCGTGGGCCACCCCACAGGACCCGTTTTCAGGATAAAAAAATAGCCTATGTTACTCAGGAATAACGTAGCTTTCTATTGGCGAAAGAATTTTTAAAATCGGTCCAGTAGTTTCGGAGCCTATTCGGTACAAATAAACAAACAAACAAAAAAATATTTCCTCTTTATAATATTAGTATAGATACTAGCTGTTGCCCGCGACTTTTATTTTTTTAGTTTCCCGCCGGAACTATGAATTTTCTCGTGATCAAACGTAGCCTATGTTACTCGTTATTACATCAGCTATCTATCAGTGAAAGTCCCGTCAAAATCAGTCCAGCCGTTTCGGGGATTACCCGGAACAAACAGACAGACAGATAGACAGACAGACAAAAATCTTAAAAATTGCTTATTTGTTGTTAGTACCGTATATACTTTCACGTGCATTCAATAAAACGTTGTTATTTTGATATTACATACAGACACTTCAATTTTATTGTGTGTATAGATATATATATGTCAGATCCAGGTATATAGAATCAGGATTTGACCTACTTAGTGACATACCGGTGTTAGATTATAGTCGTGGGCGCAGAATGTGGGATAAAGGTAAACTAGAGAAATATCTCCTGTAACTTCTACACAGTTTTAATTCGTTACAGAGTACTATCACCATGATACTAAGTAATACTCTGGACTCAAAAGGAAACACGGGCAGTTCCCAGGCCAGCATGTTGCCACGGCCATGTTCGAACGATCACTGTCGCTCTAAAATGAACAATATCGACACATACCACCCAGACTCTACCCAGTACCAAACAAGGAACTTGTGTATCATTTTATGTAAACAAACCGTTCGGTCATTCTGACTTCAATTAACTAAGAGAAATCCTTAGACTCTCACAGCCAGCCCTGTGGCTTCGGCAGTCATCTCAGTGACCCAATCATAGTCAACCAAATGACCAAGTCTCGTAACCATCCCTGTGGCTATAGCAGTCATCTCAGTGACCCAATCATAGTCAACCCAGTGACCAAATCTCGTGACCATCCCAGTGGCTACAGCAGTCATCTCAGTGACCTCTCACACAACCATAGTCATCATGACCAGGTCTCTTAACCATCCCAGTGGCTACAGCAGTCATCTCAGTGACCTCTCACACAACCATAGTCATCCTGACCAGGTCTTTTAACCATCCCAGTGGCTACAGCAGTCATCTCACTGACCGCTCACACAACCATAGTCAACCCAGTGACTAGGTCTCGTAACCATCCCAGTGGCTACAGCAGTCATCTCTGTGACCTCTCACACAACCATAGTCATCATGACCAGGTCTCGTAACCATCCCAGTGGCTACAGCAGTCATCTCACTGACCACTCACACAACCATAGTCAACCCAGTGACCAGGTCTCGTAACCATCCCCGTGGCTACAGCAGTCATCTCACTGACCACTCACACAACCATAGTCAACCCAGTGACCAGGTCTCGTAACCATCCCCGTGGCTACAGCAGTCATCTCACTGACCACTCACACAACCATATTCAACCCAGTGAACAGGTCTCGTAACCATCCCCGTGGCTACACCAGTCATCTCACTGACCATACAGTCTAGTCATCTGTGTGATCGTTCACAGTCAAGTCATCTCTGCTACATAGTCCAATCACTATATTACATTCAGTTACATTAATGGGTACCCGACTTTTCGGCTTCCCTATAATTCCACTACAATGCTCACGATAGAGCGCATTTGTAAATACATTTCGACTACTAAGTCTCTCGACGTATAGTTAAAAGACCTCATCAACTTAAATGGTACCTTTAAACTAACGTTTCTTTTTATTTCATTCTTTATTCTTAATCAAAACTACAGCACAAAAATCTTTCGTCTATCTGTGCTCTATCAAACCATCTTTATCTTACTCAACAATTTGCCTACCGCGCTTCTAAATAACAACTTCCATTTCTACCTACTAGTCATGAAGAACAAGAGCCTCGCTTCTTGTCTATCGTCAGTTCAAGTGTTGTACTTATTTACACACACAAACACAGTCGTCAATTTTTTTTTTTTTTTTTTTTTATATACCTTAAGGCACGGTCGTATCTTTATAGGCTTCAGTATGCTCAATATACTACATTCCAGTTGCACGTATAAAACGCAATGAGTTAAAGGTTAACTTTTGTTTATCACTCTTAAAATTCCTTCGATAAACCTCGACCTTAATCAATCACAATACTGAATGGGACTCCAATAGTGTTTACACTATGAGCTATTTTTATTTCAATCAAATTGGTGGCATCATATCTTAAGACAGTAAAGTCATGTCGTTATCTGTCTAACGCATTTTTTATTTTATTTTTTATTATTGTAGTACATCTTCATCATCATCAGCCTTATTAATGTTCCCTGTGACAGGGGATGGGCCGTAATCCACCACGCGGGCCCAGTGCGGGTTGGTGGATATCACATATCTTCGAATTTTTGGTTCTAGGACATGCCGGTTTCCTCACGATGTTTTCCTTCACCGTTTTTGAGAGAAGTGGTAATGAAATAATTTACACAAAGTAAAGCGCCTGCCCGGGCTCGAACCCAAGAGTCACAACTTGCAAGTCGCGGCTAATACCACCACTGCTCTAGTAGTAGTACGGAATTGAATAAAATGAATTTGCAGCTTTAATTATTTTCAAAAAAAGAAAAGCTAAATCCTTGAAGGCAATATTCTAATTTGTAATAAATTAAGTTGCAATATTGAGGTCAAATTTTGTATGTCAATGCAACTCTATTTTTTTTTTTTAATTTTTCATCTTTACTTTAGTTAATATTTTTTTTACACATAACATGCCTTCTTAAGCTGATGGTGACCATTCACCTTCAACTCCAAAAAGTATCTTCATCAAAGATAAACAAGTGATTCATCAATATTGATATCATCACAACATAAACTACTATAAGAACATCTTGTTTCGCCATTTCACTCTTTTCTTCAATACAAAGTGTTTACATTGAAACTCGGAAGAGCATATTTGCAACAATCTGCTCTGCTTTCATCATCAAAAATTCCTTACAATGTCGTTGTCGTACAACTGTCTTTAGGCGTAAGGCCTACGTAACATTCGTTCGGCCTTTTGGCAATACTTCAAAATAAAAGGATTTATACCAAACCCACTACCTACGTACTCAAGAACTCAAATCTACTCTAAAGTTGACTCGTTAAGTTGTTCCATATCCAACGGATAGATTTATTTTTTGAGTTAACTATCTGTCGTCACAAGGCATTTTCATTGATGTAAAATACTACCTTAAAAGCTCAACAGCAATCACCACTCTAAAACGCCAACTCAATAGTACCAAGACTCCGCAACATAGATTTACTATAATAAGTAACACCAAGTAATAACAAGGCTGTTTCAGCTCCGCATCATCACGATCATCAGCATCAAACTGAGTATCACAATAGATTACTAAACTCAATTGTTACTGTTTATTTTTGATATTTGGTCCTAGGATAACCTTGATATTTGGTCCAAACCAAGTCATGTACGAAGTTAATTTACTATGAACAGGCATATTTTAAATCAATTTGCCAAAAAAAAGCAACTAGGCCTAAACTGTCTTAAGCTTTGTTACAGTTTCAGGATATGGTAAGCAGCTAGTGACTATCCATTCGACATGTGTTTTATCATCACTACCGTATTCTATCTCATAGTCTTAAAACTCAATAAATACTTTCAGTAAAAGAGCAATTTGGTTTACAAACCATGTAAATACGTCGACTACACCAAGTCCCTCCAAACCATTGCTCTATCAATGCCGACCCGACAGTCTCACGGTTCAACTAACGTAAACACTTACGTAGTCTAGTTCCTACGAGTCCGCAACAATAGCTCTTTGAGCTAAGGTAGTCAAGTTGCTTATCTGGTGTTATGAAAGTTAAGAGCAATCGATTCTACAATGCAAAGACTTAAGCCGCCATAATAATCAAGCTCTGTAAAACTTTGTTTAGATTAGGCATTGAGTTCTCAGTGGTTTCACATTCATAAACAACGAACGTTTGTTATTTTTATAACCACTCACGATAACGTAGCTGAAACCTAATACTCATGACTTTACATTATTCATTATCTCAAAATGAAATCTGTTATGCGAACTTTATACCTTTCCATTACTGGTTCAGTAAACAATTTCATAATAATGCTTTCTGACCGGGCTGCCACTGAGTAATTTCCAACGGAAAAACCCAATTAAATCCTGTCCAACCCTGGAATCGAACCCAGTACCCCGAACTCAACAGTCGCGCCAGTTGGTAAGAGGCCAAAGGGGCAATTAACAATGTAGTCGATGTTAGCTATACATTACACACAACCAACCATTAACCACAAATTAAGTTGACGTACTTTTACTTGACGTAAATTTAGTTGTACGCAGAAGCTCAGCTCACCAACATGAATATCCATCCTGGATGTACGGCAAATCGCCATATCCTACTGCTTCTTCAAGCACTAAACAGTCGCTTGCTCGTTAATCTGCTGAGTGGCTTGTAAAGGCTAGATCAGCGCTCACATTGATGTTATTTAATTTTTCCCATCCCTATCACTTCCACATCGATGTTTTGGACAACTTTAATTGCTTGGCTGACAACGACGTCATCATTACACTCTAGGTACACAACTTTTTGCTTTCAATACGTAAATGCTCGTCAAATAATAAAAAAACATCACGCCCGCGCTGTCCGCAGGGGAAAGCAGAGTTACTCAAGCAAAACACAGACAGTACAAAACATATCACCAAACCTTGTAAGTGACTATTGTTATAAATCGCCTGAATCTTACAGTGAAGATGAACTCTCAATTTCTGACCAAGCGTGATAACAACCGAGCAATACTGTCTCCGGTGTTTAATGTCTCTAAGATGTTTTAGCAAACCAATTTAACAGATTCAGATGTAATTCAATTTAATCAATCTCAATAGTTACGAAATAAATTGAATAGTGTTATCATTAATGATAAACATTCAATGTAATGACAAATGAAACATG
The DNA here is from genome assembly GCA_945859665.1 of Anorthoa munda. Taxonomy (NCBI): domain Eukaryota; kingdom Metazoa; phylum Arthropoda; class Insecta; order Lepidoptera; family Noctuidae; genus Anorthoa; species Anorthoa munda. The sequence continues at coordinate 14,996,186 of OX243910.1, forward strand.
AATGTCATTACCTGTGGTTTCTGCATCTTTCTTTCAAAGCCAATAAATTAAATTCGATTAAACCGCGTAGATAATATCGCAATAAAACTTCAAAATAACAAAGTCACATAGCATAGACTTCAAACTGCATAACAGCACTTCACGAAACCGAGAAATACGTTTCATCAAAGAAATACAATCAAAGGTAACTCACTCACCGGGGATGTCACCATTCCTCGTTCTCACTCAAACACATTACTTCACATCTTTGTCAGTCTGACAACATAGGACAAGATAGCGGTTAGCTATCCCCATGGTATCATACTCTCAAAATGGGAATCGAACCCAATCAAATCGATTGAGCTTCTCAGTAGCTCTGGCCAAGTAATAAACACGCAAATAGGTATCCACAACAATGTAGCAACTCTGTTATTAAAGAGTCCACACGCTAATAACAATTCTCACTGTTTTCACTCATCAGGAGATTTCTCAGCCCGCTCGTATCTCACTTCTGATGTCAGATCCAGGTATATAGAATCAGGATTTGACCTACTTAGTGACATACCGGTGTTAGATTATAGTCGTGGGCGCAGAATGTGGGATAAAGGTAAACTAGAGAAATATCTCCTGTAACTTCTACACAGTTTTAATTCGTTACAGAGTACTATCACCATGATACTAAGTAATACTCTGGACTCAAAAGGAAACACGGGCAGTTCCCAGGCCAGCATGTTGCCACGGCCATGTTCGAACGATCACTGTCGCTCTAAAATGAACAATATTGACACATACCACCCAGACTCTACCCAGTACCAAACAAGGAACTTGTGTATCATTTTATGTAAACAAATCATGACATGATCCGACATATAATATAGAAGTATAGATATAAGTCCAGGTTTCCTCGCGATGTTATTCTTCACCGTTGCCTGTGATTGCCAAGATAAACTTAGAAAATACCACAGATTTAAATCTAACTAGATGACGCGATTGTATTTACTTCGAGTGTCAAAAACGGACACATTTTCATTTAACATTATCGGCGCCGGAAATCCACCAAAATCTAGAAAAATGCCTTTTTTATGCCATACTGAGATGACTGTATAGAAAAAGTTGGCCGAGGCATTGGAAATGTTTTTTTTCAATGGTAAGTAAATTTGTTTTTAAATTGTGTGTGAAAAAGTGGCACGCTTGGTTTTCATAAAGGTGGAGGGACTTGCGGTAAGTATCTAGTTAAATTTATGTCCGTGGAAAATACATATGACTTTGAAAAGGTCACATTGGTAGGTACTTGCTTGGTTGACGACGGTTGAAAAAGACCTGAAAGAAGAAAATTTGGACAACAGCACTGCCCAAGACCGTGCACAATGGAGAAAAAAAAAGTTAATTAAAAAATTCAAAAAACCCGACTGCTTAAAAAGCGAACTAAAAAGATGTAAACAAGAAGAAAATCATGCTGTGCAGTCGGAGGATACAAGTTCGCGAGCTGGCTGACCAAAACCAGATGTATCCTCCGACTGCACAGCATGATTTTCTTCTTGTTTACATCTTTTTAGTTCGCTTTTTAAGCAGTTGGGTTTTTTGAATTTTTGAATTAACTTTTTTTATTTATAACTTTTTAGTTAACTTTTTTTAGAATTAGGTACATTTTAACATATAAGTGTTGTATATTTTTGAAATCAGCTCTTAAAATCCTTTATTTTGATACCCCACTCGATAGGCTTGAAAGAAAAAAAAAAATTGGTACCCCACAATATGGCGCCCCAAATCCGCCATTTTATTTTTTTCCAATTTTAATGTAGCCAGTGACACTCGCAGGGTTAAGACGAATCGATTGACGTAAGAACCATCAAAATCGGCCAACGCGTTTGGTCTCTAGAACGCCACATAGGAACAAACATACATACATACATACATACATACATAAACTGATAAACACATTACCCTCCTTCGGCAGTCGGGTAAAAAGGATAAGAAGGGCCGACCCCAAGTAAATGGGATAAGGTCGCGACTGATGATGATGGTAGGTACTGTAGGGGATGTAGCCAGGGCGCTACGTAATGAAAGACAAACTAATTACTTTTATCTGATATATTCATATTAAATTCAACAATGTGCCTGCCCTTAGGTGGCTTCGGAATCCGCGACAAAGCACAGAGGAGCCTTTATATACACGGAAAAAGTCTAGCAAAAACATCTTCATTTATTTTATATTCGAAATTCAGTTACCTTTCAAGACTATTTATCTGTTACTAGTCTTAATATAGGCAAGGAGTTCTCACAGAACTTGCCCGTATTTGAATCCATAACCGCAAGCAAGTGAGGCGAGATTTTAATTAGCGACTGGGCCATCACGACATTTACATGGAGTGACTGTCTATCTGACCTCCACAACCTAGTAACACGATATTCCCTGGGAAGACTGGTGTCAGACTTTCTGCCCTTTGACCACCTGTAACTACTGTCAAAGATCATCTTAGTGCTTTTCGACAACGGAGGACTCTCGGTTTCTAAAGATGGTCATTGACACCCATCCACTGACCGAATTCGGCAAGGGTAGATTATATGTAATCTTAAAGATCTACTCGTGCATATGTAATACATTTCAAGCAGTTATTACACTATCCAATTTATTGGAAACATAGTTAGGAGCAGTTAGGAACGTAAATTGTTAGCTAGTGATCACACCACTAAATTAGACTCTAAATCGTACAGACCTAGGGTTGCAAGATAGTCGGGATTCTGCCGACATTTTAAAGGATCCTTAATATTGCAGTTAAAAGATTTATAATCGCATTCTGTGTAATTTAAAATGAGAACAGAATTTGACTAAACCGCTAGAAAGAACCACTAGCCACTAATAGAAAATATTTCGCCACTAAATAGGAGGTTGAAACTACCAGTTTTAGTGGCAAATCCACTAATTTGGTAACAATGAAGCCGACTACTCGTTCTAAATCGCAGCGTCGCGATTACACTGTCCTAAATCGCAGACATGAACTTAGGAAGTAGAGCGGTTGGACCTCCGATTTAACTAAATCGGATCCAATCTGTTCCTAACTACGATTACCTACATCTTCGGATTTCCTAGTTAGGTTTCCTACAAATAGGTTATTGTAATAACAGTTTTACTCATCTAACAACGAGCTTCTCGATTTCCCTAGGGCTACCACAGCCCACGATTTGTTCAACGTCACTCTAATGAAAAAATCTTTACGCTAATTCAACTGTAAAATCTAAGATTATTTCGCTTAATGAAATCGTTTAAAAATTTCACTTCATTGTCGAGGCAGATCTTTAATTTTGTTTCGAGAGAAAACAGTGGCGTTGTGTAATTGTGAGACGAACTCGTAAACTTTTAATTTAGTGAGCATTTACGTTTGTCGATATTGTGTATTTAACGATGGAATCGTAACACATATAAGCAGGCAGCAGAGCAGTTACTTAGTTAGTTACTTACAGTTCAATTTTGTAAAGCAATCGCATTGACAGATATTTTTATCAAGTTATGTATAAACCTCTCAAGTGTCCTGTTTAATTTACTCAGTTTATCAGTTACCTTCACATTATCCGAAGCTTGTATATTTGTGGATACAATAGTACCGTCAAAATCTTCTCTTATCACGTCCGTTTGCCCTTCTGTTAATCCCATAAATAAACACGGAACGGGCCGGCCGCTTGACGTAGCGGAATGCAAATCTTATGATTTCCTTTTTTACAACTACCCTTGAAAACGTGACTTTCCAAATATTTCGCGGTATTAACAGGGCAGGAAGCGGACGTGCGGTAGTGAGGCGTCCGTCATTCAGTTTCACCACTATCTGCTTTATGTCAATATTAATAACTTTCAGTTTAATCCGTCCGTGTGAATTTACTGTATGTATGGATGCGGTTTCGTCGCTGCTCGCTTGCAGTTTTAAGCTTCATTTTTCTTCAGCCTTTTATAATTACGCATATTATTTATTACGCCGCAAGAGGTTCACTCAATTATGCATAATATGACTTCCAGTTAATTCTGTAATGAAAATAACGCGGAAGATGAAGCTTCTGAGTCGATCGAAGCATTAAAAGTAATAAGTCATTATAACAGAGTAATTTATTAAAATATATATTATCGGTCATAAGATGCAAATCAGGTAGAATATCTTTAATAGTGTTCCTGTTCGTGGTGGTTGAGACTTTAGTTTACTGTTTACATTTTTTCGAACAAAGTGCCTTCTCAAATTGCCATAAAATTAATCGGTTTAGTGACTCCGCGCTGATGCCTATTTATACATCTCCCGCGTTATCTTATCAGCGTTCTGTACAAATATTAGATAATGCTCGCCCTCACACATCCAGCAGTACCTACCTAATTATTATTATCGCTGAACCAATATAGAGTTAAGTATTTACTTTCTAAGACGTGATAATGTCGGTTGATATACGCACGAATGTATATGGTTAAATTTCACTAGTTATGGAACATCGTAAAAGAAAACATCGTGAGGAAACAGGCATGCCCTAGAACTATAAATTCGAAGGCACTATTGAGACATTTACCAATCAGCATTGGGCCCACGTGGTGGATTACAGTTACAACCCAGAGCCCACTCCCTCTCGCAGAGAGGCGTTCTGTGTCCCAGCTGTAATAGTACATTATGGTACAAGTGTGTAATGTTGGTGATTACCGCTGAGGCGCCATTGAGACCCGAGCCGTTATTTAAGGGTCTTAAGAGAGCCGAGGACGGTGATCATCAATACACACGTGTATCATACGACGTTTTTCAACACACTTGTGAAGAAAATAATACAAAAAAAACATTTTCAACAGTGAAAACGAGTTGTGATTTTTTTCTGCAATGGCGGGCAAAATTAATCAGTTTTCTTATGCGCGCGTATCTAACAATGGCGATCGGCCATAGACTAAATGAGTGAGGTTTTTTTTTGGCTTTTAGCGGGAAGCGTTTTAGCCACGTACAAAATGGGGAATTTTAAGTTTTCTTTATACAGTGAAAACAAAAATTATATTTCAGTGAAAGTTTATTTATTAACACGTACAAGTCGAAATTATCTATTTAAATACGAAGTTGCATGAAATGAGCAAGCAATAGGTACATTAATTTATTTGTACTATTGAGCACGATCTTTTTTGTATCGAAACTTTAATAAGAAAAAAGCAACTCAACCAATAAAAAAAAACTCTATAACTCACTTGTGAATAATAGCAATGAAAAAATCACAGTTTGATTACAGGTGTCTTTATGTGCCTAATTGCAGTGAAATTAGAGCCACTTTATGAGCAAGTGTGTTAAAAAAATATTTAATTATGCTTAAATATGCTTAAGCTGTGCTTATTGCCCACATTCCTTATGGTTCCATCAAGTCCATGATCGTTTTGTCCATACAAAACTGCAAACGGTATTGTTTTGTTGACAATAGGACGGTGTCAAATTAATGGCGGATGATCCTAACGCCACGTGTTGCGATTATTGCAGGTTTTACATAGCAGTTGTGGAACAAAACAAACGTACTCTGTTGGTCATACCACAGATTACTTAATTGTTACTGTGTATGCTGCATTATATTATTTTTAAGGAAATAGTACAAGCTACGTTCTACCTGGACCCAGAATTCACTGATTTGGCATCTTCTGGGTTTGAATTTAATTTAATAATTTCTTTCTTAAGGGTCTAATTATTATCTTATGGTTCCAGCGGAGTAACCAGGATTTCAGGAGTCACAAAGAGATGAATTGAAATGAGAAATTATAATCACTTAGCAGTTTTGTAAGCTTTTATAAAACGAGGGTATATCTACCCACTTGCATAATTTTATAAAATTTTTAGCCATAAATATAAGTACGTAGAAATGTTTTAGCAAGTTTTTGGTATTTGGTTAATATATAGGTAACTAGCTTCTGCCCGCGGCTTCGCCCGCGTCCAAACTTTACAGGATTATCCGCTGGGATTGATCTAAAGATTGTCTGAAAACTTCATTAAAATCGGTCCAGCCATTTCGGAGTCTTTATGGAACATACATACTTTCTCTTTTATATATATAGATTATTTCAGCGATTATAATAATTAATTCTGATAATTCAACACCACGTGGTCTTTATTCTTCTGCACTTATTAAACTAAATAATTAGCTTCCGGCAACAATGCGTCACTGTTCCTCCGTATTTTAGCATTATGTAGCTTTATTATTGAGCTAGCTACCTAATTAAGAGACTGATCTTACGACCCCTGTACAAGCCCGTTCATTATTTTGTTCGTCGAGCACCAGATTATAACATCCGTTATACATTACTAACAACTCTATCGTTGCGTTTGTGGTAATTATTCTATGGGATTCTAAACCTTATCTGGTTGGTTTTAGAGTATTTAAATTCGTGAAATGACTATTGGCTGTCGTTAGTATATACTGTTTTGTCAAGGCCAATCCTTATCTTCGTGTTGGGTTACAAGAGTCGCCGACTCAGCCAGAGAACTCGACGCCAGGCTTCGTTTTATACAGGATCAATTTACTTGCTTACTACGAAACGAACCACTGTTCTTGAAAGTTGCGCATGATTCGTTTTGTATTTAATAAAATATAATTATATCCACGTGTAGATATTGTACGATCTACCAACCTATTGACTCACTTACTGTAATTCCATAACCTATATACTACTGCTGTGTTTTTTTCACATATCCAAAAGCATGCATTTAGCTGGAGACACTTGACTCTAACAAAAATACGTAAACGGATCCCTGATTGAAAAATGGTTTTCACAGAACCGCAATATTTTAGAATGGTCTATCCAACGATCCTCCACACCATGGGATAGAGGCGAATAAAAAAAAACATCCCCACTTTATGAGCAGGAGGAATATTTTTTTTTCCTTATTTTATTTTACCACTTTATTGGCGTGATTAACATGTATATCCATGCCAAATTATAGATTTCTAGTACTAGTCTGACTAAGCTGCAGACGGATGGACAGATACCTTATTTATCGAATTGCCCAACAGTTACGTAGCAATATTCATAACTAGCTTCTGACAGCGGCTTAACCCGCGTGAATGTCGAAAATTATCCCAAGGGAACATATTCCCGGGATAAAAAGTATTCTATGTGCTATTCCAGACATTATTTCATTTTTTCATTATTTCTATCTATCTCTGTTTCAAATTTCATTCAGATCCGTGTAGCCGTTTGAGCTTGAAGAAGTAACAAACATACAAACACTCACAATAATAGTCCAGATGTTCAGACAATGTGATCAATTATGAAGTTTAAATTAGTATTCATGACATTGCCCGATTTGACTTGACTTGCCTGGGCATTATGCATAGAGCATAGTGCCTTGTTTCACTTGGCTACATATAGGTACCTAACTTTAGTAAACCCATCAACACAGCCTATTGCAGTCCACGGCTGGACTTTCATGTTCTGCCTCTTTTAAGTCAGTTGCGCCACGAGCAAATCAAACCCACACTAAATGAAGTAACTAAAGAAACCTGGATTCGAGATAGCCAGTATCTATACGGGATAATTGTGAATTACGTATATTGCCTATGAATAGTTAGTTTCCTAAAGAGCAGAGTGTGCAAATGTGTCTGCCATGTGTGGGCCATTGTATTATGGTGGGTCAGCTTAGAGCAGTCCATTGCTGGACATAAGGCTCTCCAATAACACGTGATTTACTCTGACCGCCCTAGGAAGATGAGCTCTCCATCCAGCCTGAGAAAGACTTTCTTACGCACAAATTCATCGGTCCTACGGCTAAATGCAGTGATAGCCGCCCCATTGCTATGGGTAAATTGTAGTGTTCTATGATTTTATTTCTTCTCGACTCTATTGTGCCAAAATGCTACGATTTGCTTTAACCTAATTACATAGTGAGTCTTAAAACCAATTTTTAACCGACGTACCAAAAAGGAGGAGGTTCTATGTTCGACTTTATGTTTGTTTTTTTTATTTATGTTCACCGATATCTCCGTCAATTATAGACCGATTTTGAAAATTCTTTTTTTGTTTGAAAGAGTATGTTCCGAAATTCGTCCCATTTTAATTTAATGAAGATCTTCGGAGATATAGAACAGAACTCTTCAATAAATAATGGCAAATCTCTCGGGATTGCTGCAATCGCATATCTGTTTATTGTTTATACCATTTCATAACATAACATCACGCCAGTACGCTCTAAAGGGGTACACAGATGTGTACCCCTTTAGAGATGTGTACAGTTCACCTTGGTACACTCTCATTTCACCGGATAAGTTCAGCTTTATGATATTCTGGTAATCTATTCTGGCATTATAGGTACCTTACTTAACTACTTGCCTCTAAAAAGTGAAAAATAAAAAACTTTTTTACAAAAATATACTACCGACTTCCAAATAAGTAAACTACAAAGTGAAAATTAACTTTATTTTTGGATGGCAGTGTCTTTGGTAGGTACCATTTTTAGGGTTCCGTACCCGTAAAAAAGTTTTTTATATTTATTTGTTTAACTTCGCACTGGAACGCCTTGAGCAATTAGACCAATGGAGCACTATCTTATAATAAACACACTATAAGGGTTTCCTCACGATGTTTTCCTTCACTGTTGTTAGCGATGTCCAAGACAAACTTCGAAAGTACATATGAATTAAAAATGTCACATTGCTACTTGCCCGGATTCGAACTGCCAGTAGGCCACCACGCATCTACAGATTTATGTACATACTTACAGATTTATTCTGTTGTTTGTCACCTGAGGTGGCCGGAGCACAGAATAAATAATAGTACAAGCCGGAGTTCGCAGATCATTGCGGAGACAAAATGTATGATGTAAGGAAGTAATGTATCCACTTAATATGCTCATCCATATGGCTTGATCTTGAACTTTAAGACATTGTGTTGAAGTTCCTTGTTTGCCAATATAATGTATGACATCGCATATCTCGGCATTGTTGGAATGAATGCTTAATAATTACTTTTAGTAGGTATTGAACATTATTTTATCCTCATACATAAACAGGATTTTGTATGGGATAGAAGAGTGTACCCCATTGTTACGAAGTTTATTACCGCGATGTACGTTACTGCGAAAGTTTATCATCGCGACGTACGTTGTCGCGAAAGTTCTTTACTGCGATGTACGTTACTGCGAAAGTTTCCCATCGCGAAGTACGTTGTCACGAAAGGAATAAAAATTCACGAATCATACTTACTTTAGGCTTGGTAAACTTCTGCAGTTGAGTCAGTGCATTTGATAAACACGTATCAGTCACCTACAATTTTAATTACTATCTACCCTCAAATATGTACTGCGCAGTGAGCTGATCCAATCATCCATTGCAAACCTAAACAATAGTAGGTATTGCGACGTAGGTAATATTCTTTGTCCGACATTTCCTTTATTTTATCGCAACTGTTGTCTGTTAATACAATGCAGGTACTACTTACTGGCAGACTCGGTACAAAATATTCTTTTGCTATTCACTGAATAAATAGGCAACACAAGTAAATTAATGGCGTTCTGTAATTTCGCTGCGTTGGTAGGTAGGCACTATCTTTTTCCTCTTAGATACGTAGTATTAATTATTCTGTGATGTAGGTACCTAGTGTTGAATTCTAGAATGATACTCAGAGTAGGTAAGTACCTACTAGCTAAATTAATTATTGGAATGTCTTAAGGTAAGATTCCGAACCACGCTGCAAGCAGCAGTGCTGCCGTGGTCCCCATACAATTTCATTACATTGCTGCCGCGACATTGCTGCCTAGCTCGGAATGTAATCTCATATAACCTTATAGAAACTGTATGGGGACGAGTAGTGTCGCAGCAGCACTGCACTATGGTTCGGAATCATACCTTTAATTAACAAGTGCGAGTTGGACTCGCGCACGAAGGGTTCCGATCCATTATCGCAAAAAGCGGCAAAAATATCACGTTTGTTGTATGGGAGCCCCACTTAAATATTTATTTTATTTTGTTTTTAGTATTTCTTGCTATAGCGGCAACAGAAATACAACATTGTGACAATTTCAACTGTCTAGCTATCACGGTTCATGAGATACCGCCTGGTAACAGACAGACAGACAGTGGAGTCTTAGTAAATAGAGTACCCTTTTAACCGTTTGGGTACGGAAACCTAAAAAGGTAAATTATTGACTGGCTAACCAACAGACATTCTTTACCATTTCCTAAGGAAATTTAATATAAACCCCTAGGTTTACTGTTCCCTTACCTTCATAGTTAAGGATTTTATTTACTCGTAAAGAGGGATAAGGAATACCCTTATGCAGCTCTGTTCGGGTTTGTTAGCCCATTGACGATGTATGGTATGTATGATTGGCTTGAATTGAAGGGTTAACCGGTTTGTAGGTAAAACTGGTGTAAAACATATGGGCGTATTTTGAAACCTATATCGTAAACCCCTTATTTATTGGGTAAGCCAGAACGAACCCGGGTTTAAAAAACCGGCCAAGTGCGAGTCGGACTCGCGCAAGAAAGGTTCCGTACCTTTATCGCAATAAACGGCAAAAAAACTCGTTTTGTTGTATGGGAGCCCCACTTAAATACTTATTTTATTCTGTTATTAGTATGTGTTGTTACAGCGGCAACAGAAATACATCGTCTGTGAAAATTTAAACTGCCTAGCTATCACGGTTCATGAAATACAGCCTGGTGACAGACGGACGGACAGACAGACAGACGGATCGCGGAGTCTTAGTAATAGGGTCCCGTTGGGTACGGAACCCTAAAAAGTAAGTGAGTATTTTTTATACGGGTAGGTTTGTAGGTACGTACGGTATACGTTTAATCACACAAGTGGAGAGATTAGCTTAGATCGTGTAGTTAGCTGCGTATACAACTAACTTAGCTTCGCATATTTTAGTTACAAGTATGAAAAACTGCGTCAGCTTATGCGAGCTAAGCTAAATTAACTTAGCTGAGCTAAGCTAAATTAACTTAGCTGAGCTCTTGGTCTGCAACCCGCTAAAGGATACAACAACGCCAACCGAACCCATTGCCAGCATTTTAAGAATTTTTGTCTGTTTTGTTGTGCACGCATCTCGTAAAATGTATGAAACCAATGTAGATAACTTTTATACATACAAATTGTGCGTAACTTGAAGTATTACCTACTTGGTAAGTTTTTGTTTCATCCTATCAAAAGATAACAACTATAATATGAATTTAGTGTTCAAGAAGTAAAATATCACAACACAAGCAATTCAGATACTCGGACAGTTGAACTTCATATTCGATACAAATTGCGTTGTGGACTTGACGTAATTTTCTGAATGGTGGTGTTAAGATTCTCCGCGGTAGAATAACCCTAGAATTTTTTTTATAGGCAGGTAGGGTAGGCAGTTGACGAGAGCGAAGCCGCGGGTACAGCTAGTAATTCAATAAAAATGTACCTACTCTCTAATAATCTTAGGTATAATAGGTACCTAGACATCTGCCAAAGTCTACACATTTTTTTTATTGTTTACCTACCTACTTCATACAAAAATTACGCCATTGACTAAGCTAATGTTTATTCATTAGCAATTTCCGTGTCTGTCAAATTTGTTAATGTGGGTTTTCCCATAATTTCTGAATCCATTCATTGATTAAATCTGTTGGTGATTCAACTTGCAAAGAATTCCAAAGGATCATTAATAATTTTTGAATTGTTCTAGAGTCGGAAAAATGTCAAGAAGTCGGCACTGGTCGAGTCACTGCTCAAGGGAGTCTTGAACATCGTCGCCGAGTTTCCAGCTTGTCGGTTTTTCATCGGTAGCATTTCGGGAAGTCTGCGATGGAATTGCATAATCTAATTAATTCCGCCTAGCCCGTTTCATCATCAGACTATAGTTCTCACCAAACTTCTTGGCCGCCCTGAAGTTGGCTACAATGGCTGCGCAGTAGTAAATCTCATACAAAATCAGCACCGTTTCGTGCCTTGCGCATCGGAAAGCCTACTTCAGGGCGACCTAAAAGTTTGGCGAGCTCTATACAAGAAGTACTGCGATGCGCCATCACTTCATGGTGGACATCACACCCATACGCACTATACATTTTGGAAATACTTTAATTATGCGTACAGTTAAGGAGTGGAATTCCCTGCCGGAGTCTGTTTCCCGATAGCTACAACCTGGGGGTCTTCTAGTCAAGAGTGGATAGGTTACTTCTAGGCAAGCGTGCTTAATCGTCGACCACATCATCGCTTACCATCAGGTGAGATAGTGGTCAAGCCCAAGCCCATCAATATTTAAAAATTTCATTTGAATACCTAACTTAAGTAATTGTTTGTTTTTTGTTTCATTGCCTCGGCGCTTTTCTGGTGGTCGCCACTGTTGATTCTGGCTTTCAGGAGTTGCAGTGGTTTGGGAATAGTGCGGTGGGATTGTCCCAATAAAAAAATGTTTTTGAAGTAGCTTGTTAAGTAATTTTGTGTTCTATGTATGTATGTGTGATGTGTATGTAATTATTGATGCATTAACCTGTGTGTATACAGCAATGCTGAATGAAATAATAATAAGGATAGGGATTGAAACAAAGGAAAACAAAAAATAAAAAACAAAATAAACATTATTTTGACTATAATTCAATAAAAATGCAGATGGAAATAAGAAAACTTACAAGAAAAAAATGTCATAATTAAGCTTTATACTTAATTTGTTTGTCCATAAGAAAAAAGAATACGTAGGTAGTAGTAATTTTTTGGAAGATTAACTTAAATTTGAATTAAATTAAAAAATTAAATACTTAATTACAAGTGTCGTAAATACTAAACTAACCTGTTATATTATATGACTCATGATATATTACTAACATTAAGTTACAAGAAATCGTACAACTTAAATGTTTGTTTAAATACAAAAGAAATTAAATAAATCAGTTTTTAATGGTTTATAATTTGTAATGAACTGATAATAAATAATAATCGTGATCTTTATGAACGCTTAAAACTAAATTTCCTTAACATTAGGTACAAAATTATTATCTTGTGGTCACCATGCAATGACTCTCTTAGAAAGGGAGAAAAACTGAAACTAAAAATAGTAAAACAAAATAAAAAATACCATCTCGGTTCTATAAAGCTGAATAATAATTAAACACAAAACCAGTATTGGTCAAATGTCGTTTTATTGTAATATATTAGATATAAGAACTCGTAGATCAGACGTGTAACAAAAATATCATCAATATGTGGCGCGAGGATACAGTCTCTTGGTAATATTCGATAGCATACGATGTTTCTATCAGAATTTCTCCTAATCACTTACATTGGTCCCTTAATTAAAAGTTTAAACTTTGTTTTATATAAATATTATAAAATATCACACTTTAAATTCAAAAGAAAACTATGCTACTTGGAAACTAATCACTTAGCTCTGTCAAAGTAGGACTAACGTTAAACTGTGCCAATTTGAATATTATATTCAAAAGGAGACAATAAATAAACAATAATCTATTTCGATCAACTAAAAATTAAATAAATCGATTTATCTCGCGTTATAAAGTAAAAGGCACACTTTAGGCGGAGCGCGGGCGAGCGCTGGCGTGCTGGCTCCGCCCGCACCCCGCGCGGCGACCGCTCGCCACGACAATTGTATAAACATGTTTCATATATTATTGTGTCATATCTTTATATTATACAGGTTCTGTACGAGAGCTGGGCACTGGGGAGTTCGGCGGGCCTGCGCTCGGGAGGCTCGCTCCCGGCGGTTTTTGCGAGGCGGACGCGAGCGCCGAGAGGGACTCGGCGCGACCACTACAAAAATAATCACCAAAACTTGGAACCGGTTTCGGGCCGCATCTCGTCCTCCTCGCACGAGGTAAAATGAAAAAAAAAATCCTTGGCAGACTAGTCGAGCGCGGAGGAGCGGTCGTGCAGATAGTTCTCAGATGGGCCGCGGGGGAGATCGCTAGCGGTGTCGGCTAGCCAGAGATTATCGCAAGGCACGCAGCCACAAATGAGCACTTTCGGTGTTTGTCTGCCGAGGTCGACTATAATATTCGAGATTAATGAAACTAGAATACTTTGATCCGCAAGCCCATCGAGCTCCCGAGTTGTAGACTGACTGATTCTGTCCGTAGCGTGCATACCGGTGACTGTATTGAAATATTATAATTTGTGTGCAGGTCCAGAATCAGTCGAGTTTGTGTATGGTAACGAGCCACGTCCCGTTGACGCGGGCCTCGTCCGTATGCGGTGCGGCATCGCAGCTGCTAGCTACATAATAAAATAATATTACAGTTAAAGAGACTCAAAATAAATAATAAATTATTATCTTAAACCCTTAAAAATAGATCACGAGCGCCTTCTCGCGGCACAGTACCGAGCGCGGATAGGCAGTACGAAATAAATAAAATGTTCTATGCTAACTTTACAGAGACCACCGCTCGGCGGAGGATCATCGGGAAGACTTCCGCGAGCTACACAATAAATATCTAATATTATAAGGTGCCATTTACAAGTGCGTGCCGATAACTAAACATGTATGTAGGTACCAAAACCATTATACTTCACACCGCAAACTTTCGAGACGCCAGAAAACACTTCGTTTCGTTAACTTTATAAATTACAAGGCGAAGTAGCAAAATAGCATCGACAAACTGGAGATCATTTGTTGAGCGGGTGTGCGTGTGCGCGAGGCGCTGCGAGCGGACGCCGCTCGGGCGCTGGCTGGAAGACGTCGAGTAGGCACGTAGGTGACGGACGATCCTTAAGCTATGTTCGGTATAAGTTAACTTAGACTAGGCGGCCGCGGGGTCTAGGCGATCACGAGGTCCCCAAACGCCGATGACAGACGGTTGAACACGGGGAGCCGCTCTTCTTCAGGGTCGGGAGACTGCGCGCGGCGGAACGCGAACGCGGTCGCGTGCGCGGGAGGAGACATAGCAGGCGGCGAGTGCGGCGCCATGGGCGACTGCGGCGTCATCGGAGAGTGGGGCGAGCGCGGCGAGCGCGACCCGTCACTCATGTACGACGCCATGGAGCCGGAGCCCGAGCCCGAGCCTGAGCCTGAGCCCGAGCCCGAGCCCGACGACAGCGACGCCACGGACCCGCCGGGGGACGGCGGCTCGCGGCGGCGCGCCTCCTCCGCGTTGTGCACGAAGTGGCAGCGCGGCCCGTACGGGCAGAATCCCACCGAGTGGAACGTGCGGCACAGCTCCGTCTTGTACTTAGGGTGGCGTTGCAAGTTGCGCAGCTCGCGCATGCCGTGCGCAAATTGACACTTGTCGCCGTATTTGCAGACGCCGGCTTCTTCGAAGGGTCTGCAGAGTTCGGTCTTGTATCTGCTGGTGGCAGGCGGGGGCGGCGCGGGTTCGCTTGTGGTACGCTCGAGCCTGCGGTGGCCCAGGCGGTCTAGCAGACCGGCGAGCGCGCGGTGTGCGGGCACGGACGCGGCACGGGCCAGCACGGGGTGCTGCTCCCAGTTGACGGCGCCTGTGACCGCTCCGGCTCCCACCGGCCCAAGGGTCGCACTCAATGTGGTGTTCATTGTCTGCACTGGCCGAGATTGGTTCTGAAAAGTGACAAAATAGTTTGTTACTAAAAGTTTTTCAGGGGCCATTTTGCCATGGACAAAGAAAAGTAAGAAATATTTCTTGCGCCTCTATAGTCTATTTAGACATGCAAACAGGGATCGTCCACAACAATAAAAAATACTGCCAAAAGGTTTAAACTTAAAGTAAACGTTATATTACAATAAAAATGTATTTGTGTAGTAGAAAAAAATGTACACTATCTGTCTAGAAGGGTCGGGTACCTGCTTAAAAGGTAACAAAAAAAAACTACCCCGAGAGCTGGTTGGGTCGTCTACCTGCTCAGATTCATCTCGTTTTCACTAATGGTCTACATGTTGAAATGGTTAATGCTACCAATTAACCGAGCTTCAAAGCAAAAAAGCAAAAAGCTTCAAAATGGTGTTTTTGATGCCCGAGGGTGAGTCGAATTTTAATGTTAAGTTTTTAACGACCAACGGCCGTCCGGAACCCTACCATGAATTATTTATTTGGGTAAATTTCCCAATTCCCATCAATATTCCCTTTCTAGAGGAGTAAGGTTTAGAGATGCAAATGTGTGGCGCATCTTTTGTTTTCACAGAGCGTCGAACCTGAAGCTACAGAGCATCACCATAACAATGCTGGTGTTCACGCGAGAGGCAGTTGACACGGGCGCGGCGGCCACAATCGCGGTGATTGTGCACTATTGTTCAGGCATCGCTTGTCGCCTCGCCACTATGACGAATAATTGTCGCCGAGCTATTTGACGACACTTTTCTGCGCGAGGGGCAACGGTCGGCGCGTGTTGAGTTAGATAACAGTATTCCCATACTGATCTATTCGACGCCTAGTATTTTGATCGGCTGCCATGTTACTGGAGTGCTGCACATTAGTGTTGACTGGACAAACGAAGGTTCGCAAGAAGATTGAAAAAAGGCAAGCAGTTTTTTGCTGTTGGAAGTTGTGACTGGACAAATATTTGGTAAGACCAGAGCAGCATGAAGATCGGATGGGATCGGAGTTGGACGCGGAACACGAGCTCTATACATAATGTATGATACGCCGCATCTTGTATGCGGCCTCAATCGATGTGAATGACACGTCATTGTATATTCTATTCGCCTCCGCCTCGTCCGGGGATCGTAAACACGCAAACACTTGTGTTTTGGAATACAACGGACAAATTATTATATGATACTGCGCTCTTTGTTTGCACGATACGTAATAGATTTTTCCTGACCTGCCCTATCTATAATTCTATTTCCTGTATCTCAAAATGAATTACTACTACCACGGAGTTTAGTCGAAAAAGCCTCGTATTAATGGCTCATGCCGACAAAGTCTATACTAGACGTTAAGTCTTGCGGTTACCAGCAAACGGTAGGTAAACAATTACACACGAATGCTTTTAGTGGTGTATGAGCACCTATTGTTCGCTATGTGGGCAATAACCGACTACTCTTAAGGCTGCGTCTGCGCAGTAGCTATTTGTCCTTCATGAGAGATTATTTCTGCCCTGTTCACATTACCAAAAGGCAAACTTTGGAAAACTGACAGACGTATTAATAACAAAGGAAAGTTGCTTTTTGTCCTACTCCAAAAATGTCGAAAAGCGAACTGTTTTGTAAGGAATTTATCGTTTGCAATATATTTCTGCTTAATGAAACAATAACGTCAAAGGCGAAAGTGAAGCAAACAAATGAGCGTGTCAGTACAATCGCGGGTGAAATGTTGCAGTGAAAAGGCAGGGGTTAAGTTGGTGGCGGCCAAGTGTCGACGGAAAACGGTCGAGGCGTAATTAGAGAGTTATCAGAGCGGAACATTGGTTAAACGCTGCTTTCCATCGGACGTTGCGCTCGCGCAACCGAGCTCCAGGGAAAATTGTAATCACTGTCGATTTCAAATGGCCGCGGTCGTTGCGTCCGAAGCTGAGGGTAATCAGCCGGCAGGCAGCGCGTACTCCACGACTGCGGCTCGCGTATTATAATAAAACATGTTTAGACACTGGCTCTACGTCAACAGTTTACACGTTCGGGCCAACAAACTAATCCATAACACTGTAACGGGTGTTTGTTTGGTAAATATAATTTTGGGTAAAGGATGGTGTAATGAACGTTTCCAAAGATCCGGCGGGCACAGGTCGCGACTCCGCGCCTCATGCTGCGATGTGTACTGTTTTCGTTAGCGCGCGATGTTGTCAACGTGACAAACACGCCGACCGCTCGAGCCAAAGTGTTTGTGCTTCTAGTTATGATGGTAGCAGCAGGTTGCATAATGTTCTATGGCGAGACTATTTTAAGTCTAGCTCAAAGTACCGATTACATACCCATTTAGGCGGAAAATTTAAATACAAGGAAGTCCAAACGCTGATGGCTCCAGACGAAAGCAAGATTCAATTCAAAGAACATTTCGTTGCTAAGGAATGACAATAAGCATTTCAATTTACAGTCGTAAAATATTGAAAGAGTAAACATTAGTGTCGAATATTCAGATGTTAATACCAGAACGTACAGAGGGCAACGACTTTCCGACTAATAAACAGAAAATTGTTGTCACTCCGTGGCAATTTTCACAAAACAAAATTGTAGCCAGTGAATTTAAGTTTATTTACATCTTTTCGATACTACCCCCAGTAATTTTTACTTTACTGGGCTTGGACAATTTCCTTCGAGATGATTTGTAAATTGAAAAATTGTGTAG
Organism: Anorthoa munda; assembly: GCA_945859665.1. NCBI lineage: Eukaryota > Metazoa > Arthropoda > Insecta > Lepidoptera > Noctuidae > Anorthoa > Anorthoa munda. The sequence continues at coordinate 15,014,330 of OX243910.1, forward strand.
TCAGTAAGGTTATCGAACTCGGAGCATCGCTACGCGTATGCTCGCGTATTTACGTTGGCAATCACTGAAAATTTACACCTCTAGTATACTGCCGATGCTTTCCGAACTCGAGGTCTCGCTAAATATATTCTCTTTCCAGATAACCTCCGAGGGCAACGGCATCGTACAACAAAGAACGCGAATTTAGGTTACTTATTTCCAGCAAATTCAAAGACATCGAACTTAACAATTCAAATGACTTGCTATTGTGAATAAAAACTATCAACTGTTTGTCATAGGCTGTTTCTATCTGTGACTATTTCGGTCATCCGAACCGGCTGTTCAGATTTTTTAAATCCGGAACAACAGATAGGTTCTTTTTTTAAAACTTCATCTCTATACCCAGAATTTATTCGAACATATCCCTTTAAATAAATCAGGTATTAAATACGGGTATCCCATATCCAATATCAAACCCTTTCCTCGAAAGGGTTCAAGGCATTTTAAAGGTCTCAATAGCCGTCAAGTCGTTCATCAGCAATATAAGGCTAAACCTTTCGTTATGATTTAGTTTATTTTCCTTAATTGGGTTTTCAAAGGGTTATATGCTCGACAAGGTTGACCTAACTCCGGGGTTGTACGTTCCCTGGTTTCTACACAGTTTAAAACCTTAACCTTTGTCTGCACATTCACAGAACCACAAAGACTTAACCTGACCTTTATTGCAACCATTATAATTATCTATTGAGTGAAGAGTTTCTTTGTGGTCATTCTGCTAGGCCGTCGTAACCGCCGTCAGTAACATAACGAACATGAATTCGAATCATTAAGACTGCCTCGCGACAATTGATACAACAATTATAACTCAAACAAGAGAACTGCTTAATTGAACGTTAATTGGTTCTAATCAAATGCGTTCTATATTTAAATGAACTTTTAACGAATTAAAACTCTCGGACAATCACAATGCTCTCATCAGCAAGCAACCATGACAGAAACAAGTACCTAGATAGTTAGTCACAATCACAAAACTATAAACCATAGTAAAAATTAATTCAAGACAATGACTTCAAACTACAAACGACCGTTGTGCATTGTAGTATCAACTATTAGAAGTGGTACATTTCTTTGAGGAGTCAAGCGAGGGTCTTGGCGATTGATCCCATCACGTTTATTGAATGATTGCGCGAAAACGATCACAGTCGAGATGCTGCGGTCCCCTCTGACAGAGACCTAACAACAATCTCCCAATAATGACCAGAGTAGTCATTAACCTTTCAGTGAGTGACGTGGTCGCCCCTGGCTGCACATAAAGTAGCAGTGCATTCAGTTTGCATACAAGTCTCTGAGAATATTGTTCCCCTTCATTCATTTTCCTGTTGTTAAAATAATGGACGTAATAGAGATTGCCCTCAAATCATTGAAATAAAGAAATTACCGCTTAGTGAGCGGTCACGCGAAATCGTGAACAATGGATACGTATTATGTGATTCACGCGGTGTCACTGCGTAGTGACTGCTTTCTGGTGTATCTAACACTTATGGTTATTTAAGTGCTACAATTAGACTGACTGTGCCACGAGGCACATTTTACGCCGATATAATTATGATGAAACACATTAAAATAGCGGCGCAAGCGCAACAAATAACAACGCGATTCAATGCTCTCCCACATAGTCCAGAGTTCCAGACATCCGTTAAATTAAACCGTTACCATATGATTTGAAACAGCCCGATAATTTGTGTCGCTTGATTGTTCATATTAAAAGTTATTATTACATTTATTTATCACCACGCATTCACTAGATAAAGAGAGTAAATAACGATGCGAGATGTGAGATTTTTTTATACTAGCTCAAACTACCCTCAAAGAAAACGATGCACAACTACGTACCTGATGCTAATTAGCCAAAATAAAAATAGAAATGATATGCTAACAATAATATCCTTATTTATCGTTGCCCAGCTTGTGTATGTACAGCATATGAATATGGTAAACGTACCCACACAGTTCACATAGTTAGGGACTGTTAGATGAGTAAGACCGGACGCCGGGCGTACCACACGCATGCAGATGGGCACCACTCCGTGCTTGCAATGCGAGAACACACCGGCTAAGGTATAAATGCCATCACATGTCAACCGCTCCTCTTTATTTATATTACGAACACCTACCAAACGATTGTCTACTGGTTTATTATATTAGACGAAACAATGGAAATGTATTTGAAGAAGTAAGTAGGTAATCATTAACATAGCAAAAAGGAAATCACGTAGTGCCGGAGACAAGTTTCGAGAATTTGTAAAATCGCCTGTTTGTATTATTTTCCTGGTAAGCTTAATGTAAATTAAATGCGTGGATATTAAAACGATTGTCGTGAAGAAGGTTCTGGTAGTTTTAGTTTGTTACAACCCATGAGTAGAGTTTTTCATTCGAATAACCTTGCGGAGCATGTTACAGCTTGTACGGCTAACCCTTTCAACCTTGAATTTTACTTTAAAAGGTTTAGCTTTAGTATATTGGTTAGCCATCATTGAGACACTAAAAACCCTTTCTCAGAATAAAGGGGTTTTGATAGCATTTACTATCCGGTTCATTGGATAAAGGTCACCCTCATAAGTGTTTGATTTAAGGGGTTTACCTGCTAATCAGTTGACAATATATTATTATGATTGGGGTTGAAGGGAAAAAACCGGTTCGTTTAGATTACCCGTTCACTAAGAGTTTTTGAAAAGCCTTTGCCAACAATTTAAAACACTCGGCTAACCGAAATGATACCTGGGTTTTAAGCTCTGAAGATATTGGTTTTATTAAGTCGGTGTAAAGGGCTTATTACACTACACGGTATTCAGGGCCCTAAACCCTAATATAGGGTGGTGTAATAACTGTTAGGGAGTTAGGGTTACCAAAATATAGACCTTATTGAGTCGAAAAGGTGAAGTGACCCGGTATTCAGGGCCCTGAATACCGTGTAGTGTAAAAAGCCCTTAATGTTGTAGTAGTGACTAGTGAGCGAGACGTGATGCGAGTTGTTATGGCAATGGCAGGTGGGCTGCGTGCCGCTTGCATACAGACGTTCACCTCTTCGTTCGGCGCTGTCGTCGCAACGGGTGCTGCGTTTATTGCGCGCGCGCCATAAAGCCCGCGACTCGAGGTGAGACGGCCGTAAAGCAAATGTCAACAAAGGGCTTCGTTCAACTCGAGTATGTTTACCTCCCGGCCGCTCAAAGCGGAGGAAGCACGTCCCCCGGTCGGGCCGCTTTTAGCACCTCCTTATTTATAGATGCAACAAGACAACGCCGTCTCAGGGTTGATTTGCAAAACCGGACAGGTAAACAATTTGTCCCTGATGATCGCAGTTGAACAGAATTAGAAAACTATAGAGAAGATATATATGGCATGGCTAGCTAAAGCGTCATGACAACGGATCATTGTGTAGCGGTCATTAGTGACAAGCTGTTGGCCCTTACGTCACACAAGAGTCGCGGGTCTAGTTGCAGCAATTTCTTTGTCCATGTAATTTTTATTGTTGCGTCACTACCGGGTTATACTTTCCCCGCAAATCGTTCGACATGTACGAGTATGACTCACGTAATAACATAGATAAACATTTTCTGTGACTAATGCATCTTTGGCCCTTTTTGAGTCACTGTTAAGTTTCGACAAGTATGGCTGTGTTGACCAGTCTATTATTTGGAATGGACTTCGAAAGTTATGAAACTTGGGTGGCTACTGTCTAATTGTATATACAAATTATTATTGTAAAGTGTTCGATTTTAAGTCATGTTTTCTTGGCAGCAATTTTAACGAATTGAACGGTTAGAACAGTACCATGCCTACCAACGGGTTAGGCAATAATTGCGAACATAAATTCTGAACTACATTGTCAAGATTAATCATAGCTCTAACAAACGCCTGTCTGTAAAACTTCGCATTTGTTTTTGAAAATTATCCGACTTCTTGAACTGTTTCTCAGTTCCCTTGGGGTGATAGGTTGGGTACGGCTTTTGGTTCTTTTTGGGGAATATTGTGGTATTTATTTCATTGCTCTCTGGTCAAATAAAACGGACGAATTGTAGAGAAGAGAAAACGAAACGAACAGACAATGTAGACTTTTGATTAATATGATGATTAAAGAAACTTACAATGATTGTCATTGCATCCAACTCGTAATCAGGACTCACCTGGGAAAAAAGAAAACAGAAATAAGTAAATGTAGAAAGTTATTAAAACTAAAACATAACAAAACTTATCTACCCCAACATAGGAATGCGGGAGCCAAGTATTGCTTAAAGTCGCATTTAGCTGGAATGTTCAAAGTTTCTTAAAAACCAAAACGCAATCAGCAACGATTGCTTCACTATCTGTTTGTTTAGCTTCGGTATTTGCGTTTATGTAAATGTGAAGTATTACGGAGCCTTTTTAATTGTAAAACTGGAGGCTAGGCTTGAGAAAGACCAAAACCACAAATATGATTTGCCAACCGGTTACAAATCAAGAAAAATCAACAGTGACCGCAGAAGGTATAGTTCTCGCCAAACTTCTTGGCCGCCCTGAAGTTGGCTACAATGGCTGCGCAGTACTAAATCTCATACAAAAAACAGCACTGATCCGTGCCTTGCGCATCGGAAAACCAACTTCAGGGCGGCCAAGAAGTTTGGCTAGAACTATAACAGAGATGTGGCATCCTCTTGATAAACGGTGGCAGTATTTGAATGTCTATTCATTATTAGATTGCCACCAGCGGTGTCTGGACGTCCCATTCAGTGCTGTCAACTTACTGATAAATCTTGTTGTTTTATAATAAAACCCAAACCCTAACTAGTGTTACTAGTAAAACCACAGTAACAAACAACAACAAGATAGTAACAATATTTGTTTACAAGCTTATAGTATCCATCCCCAATATATCCAGCGAGTAGATACTCCTAACCGGTCTCCGTTGAAAGCGATAGCACTTCCTACACGAAAGTAAAACGTACTCCGCTAGTCGTCCGGAAAACTTGCACAGACGGCCCGATATAACTGAACTGATTTTATTAGACAGAATACACTTCTCGACGTTCGTCAAAGCGATGGCCTGCTTATAATTGAAAATAATTGCGAGAGTAATACAGCAATTACTGCTTTAGTGGCGTTTTATGATGTTTTTATTGCAACTGACTACACTTCATGGTTATTAGCCATCAGAAGTGTTACACAAGCGTCTAATAAATCAGTTATGAAACTATTACGTTCGGTATCGACATTGGGATGTTTATGTATCAGGTTCCCGACTTTATTGGTAAGTTGTTAACGACCTATTTGTATGGTTTTACTAGTTCACGTTGGTTGATTATGAACAAAAGATGTGGAGGTGATATAATTCTACGAGTTTTAACAACAATACACCACAACAGTAGAATGTGCCTATAAAATACAGTGTGAATTTATTTCGTCATCATCATTATGATTATCAGCCTTTTAATGTTTCCACTGCTGGGACACAGGCCTTCTCTCTGTGAGAGGGAATGGGCCGTAATCCACCACGCAGGTCCAGTGCGGGTCGATGAATGTCACATGTCTTCGAAATTTTGGTTCTAGGACATGCCGGTTTCCTCACGATGTTTTCCTTCACCGTTTTGAGAGCAGTGGTGATGAAATAATATACACAACCTACAACTTGTTAGTCGCGGCCTTTACCACTGGGCCACCACTGCAATTTATTTCTTGTCTAGATCCAATGTGCATTGAACAATGAAATTTCGATAGTACACATAGATTTAATTTGTGTTTGTCCTTCACATTTTCAGCTCCTAGTGACGTAGCAATAAGTATAGTTGTGTTAATTCCACACAATTAAGTTCTAAGTTCGTGAAAATTACTGACAACAATGGTGATATTACGCCACCGCGTTTAATACGTGCGGTGTCACGACCCGAGCCGGTAATGGGAGACTTCGTTTCTAACGCAACTGGGTGATCTCTAATTGAACCCGGCAGCGCGCGAAGGTCTTGTGCGGATCACGAACTTAGCAACACAATCTTATTGACCGAATGAGCTGTTGTTAGCGAGATTTTTGTGCAATGAATGGATTTTACTTCAGCATTACGTAAGAGGAACTAATTCTAAAGAGCATAGAATTTGTAAAAGCTGGAGAATTTCATTGTGATTTGTTTGCTTTTCCGGCTTTTTTACTTTTGGTTCTTTCATTTGCTTTTTCTTCGGTTTCATGTTCATTATTGCTTTTTTGTATGTACCACCATATTATCTCTACCACTCTTGGTTGACTGGTAGACAATGACAATGCCTCAGGCATTAAGTCGTATGCCTGAAAAGCCTATGTACAGTGCGTGCCACGAAATATGAGACTTGACCGCGCCTCCCGCGCTCTAATTCCACCCCTATGACGCCCGGTTTTTCCCTCACTCAGACCTCATACCGCTAAAGACACCTATAAATCGTCTACTGCGCAGGTCAAACCAAGTGGTGTGTAAGTCTCGTCTTTTGTGGCACTGTACCTGCACAGTACCTGTATGTTGCATGAAGTTTTAATAAATAAATAAATATACATTCGATTTCAAAGCACAACATTATTTAAACTGTCGCCTTGTAGACCCTAATTGATCGTCCTCAAGGCGTCGCCATATTGGCTGCGAGTCATAATCGGGTCGACAGGGATTTGACGATGCGTCCTTTGAGTGGAAGTATAAAGTTACAGTATGTTTTGGTTTAGACTATTTAGACGCTCAAAACTTTAAAACGCGTTTGAATCTTCCATAAAAGGTTGGTTAATTACCTAAAATTGTATGTGATACAGTCAACAGTGATGACTAAAAGACTTCAACGGAAATTATTTTATATGATGAATTATTATCTCTTGTCATAATTCGTTTTAGGCTTACTTTATAGGACTTCCTTATTACAAACACACATCTCATGTCTGGTTCTGTTGCAGCAAGTATTCATGGCGCCTCAGTTTTGCGACGATCGTCGGGCAGGCTCGATCAACGAAGCAATCGGGGCCACTTGTGCTAATGAAACACTTCAATTGAATTGGGGACATTAATTCAGCAGGCGTATCGCGCTGCTGTTTACATTGGTACTAAATAAAAATAGTTCTGCATTGCACATGGAAAAGTACCGAGACAGACAGACACGCCATTATTAATATACTTAGCCGCAATTAAGTGTTTTACTTTACTCACTTGGTTTATTCAGTCTTGTTTAAATATAAGAAATGTAAAACAATATTTATTCAACTATTTAAATGGATGATGAATTAAATAAATATCCTTTGTGAGAGCTTTCATGATATCATCGCTACATTCACAAAGTAAAATTAGCTTCGTTTTAATAAGGCTTCTTCTACGAAAAGTTTTTTTATTAGAATGAATCCATTGCATTCTGTTTAATAAGTTGTTGGTTCACACATTCACTGTTAATAAGACGTGAGATTAGGTGAAGTAAGACAATGAACTCGCCAACAAGGCCGCGGTGGCAGAAATCACTTATGTATTTAAATTTAACGTCTTTTGTGCAAATGGAGGCCGAGATTCAATTATAATTTCGAGGCAGCATTATATTTGGTGAAAATTTTAACTGAGTTAGTGGTTTGTATGTCATTATTATAATATACGTAGTATTTGAATAATAATGCAATATCAACAGTGTAATTCTTTGGTATTTAATATCTCGAAGGTACTTATGACTTAATTTATCGATCATATTGTGATATGAACTTGCTAAACTATTATCTGCTTCACAAGCGATAAATAATAGACTTATAATAAGTCAATTGCATAAAGCTATGTTCACAATTATTGAACATTATCTAATTTATTACGAGATTATCGCTGAAAGGTTCGCCTTGTAGCAACCGAAGTTCGATTTAAATATTCCAAGTTTACAAATAATGAAATATTACTTGATGAAAATGAACTTGTTGATGCTGGTACTAACATTGTTGGCATTTGTTAGCTTGTATTATAATAATAACGAATGTAAATTATATTGGTTGAATTTGATAATAATAAATTCGATCATTCAGTGTATTCATGCAGGTGACTGGTGATGTGACAATAAAATAGAAAATGAGCGATGGTTCAATCCATTTTCCTATTTATTGCTCATGGTGCAATCTTAACCCGTGACCCTAATGGTGTAACATTTACTAGTGACCAACATAAACATCTTAAAGTTAATACAAATGAACATTAAGTACCTTCTAGAAATAAAACGACCGCAAAATAGAAAAATAACACAGAGAACAGAACACAAGACACATAATTGAAATAAAAACATAACTTTAATGAACAGCAAGATCTAGAATTCCGTAACACTACAGATAACAAAAAATATCCTAAAACAGATCTGCTAATTATAATAAAATATTTCAAGTTCAAACACCAAAAGCATTTGACACAAATTGGTATTCAAATAAGAATGAATCTACAAAAAACTTGAAAGCCAATTGAATAATATTGAAGATCAGCTGCCACGACCTTGAAGCTACAAAGAGTTCGCCGTCCAAATATTAATTAATTATTTATAACATAACTCGTTTGGCCAGTCCGTGGCTTGCGTGTTGATTCTCCACTCCGCATTAAGATCCGGACACTGATCAATAATATAGAATCGACAACACTATGCTTTTAAACTATGTGTCTATACTGTCTATGCTTATCAGTCATCATCAATGTTTGTGAATAGCTGATGTTTGAAAACTTAATTGCCTTTAACAAAGCCTGCAGTCTCGAACACGATGCAATTAAAAGTAGGCCGCATCCTGTCAATTTTCTCAGTGGGAAGTCTGGACTGGATAAGGATGGTGCAAATGTATTATTTTTTGTGAAAATTCTTTATTAAAATTTTACAGACATAGAAGATGAAGAAGCACTGAATGTTGCGGGGCCTATGTCTAAATTGGACTGCTAAATAAATGCTTAGTTAAAAGTAGAGAGACTAGAGATGAGGCTTCCGATGCGTCAAAAACAATGTTACTGAGACATTAGGTTACGCGGATATACGGTACGGTTACTACAGCGTGATGCACGCGACTGTTGATGTTGGCGTTGTTGCAATCACAGGTAGAGTAGAGACTGTCACGCGACCTCTGTTTAGCAACCGATTTAATCATCGTTATGAATGTTAGATTCCCTCGACCTGTTTTTACACTATAGAACACCCATAGCATACAATCGAGACTATCATCATTATCGTGCTCTACAAATGCCAAATATATATAAGGTTTTATAAGCGGTTTGTTTTAAGTGAACGGCAAAATTGTAAAGCCCTATTAGCCACTTGTAAGGGTCCCTGGATATAGAGAGCCTCATGACGTGTTGATGTTAATGAGTGCACGACCAGTGTCCTCAACCAAAACGGACCTTGACACTAGGCCGGGAAGATTTAAAGGTTAGAGACAAGGCAGTAATTTGATAGGATGAGAGAGGATGCAGATTACACACCACAGCTACTCATTTGATTACAACTTTTAACATATTGTTTAATTGCTTCATATTTGCAGTTTTAACATTTATTAGGAAAGTATCGGCTAATTGCTACATGCAGAGGTCGAAAGCGGTTAGAAAGACGAGTATAATTATTATTACGTGATATTTAATCGACCCGTTCTTGATTATTCGATTTCATTTGTAATTAAAGACTTGTGAAACGATGCCGTTTACGCAAAGCTATTAAGCAGATTAGGGCTTGTCGATGGAAGACCTTCGAATTGTCTATGTATGTGCCACAACCGTGATAGTATACGGAATGAAAGGTATAATCAGAGTTGTATAGTGAGTGATCAATTTGAATGGTCCGGCCCCGGAAATGCATATTGGAAGGTCGGGTCCGGACGAGACGAGACGGCCTTGCCGCCGGCTGTGCCACTTTCTCCGCTGCAGATCAAGAGCCCACGTGCGTTACGTATACTCCACAAAACAATACATGTTCCACAAGCTCTGTTACGCCGACGCATTCTTTGGAACAGCTGACATAATCACCCAAAATTACTGCGTTTCTATACGGGGACAATGCGAGGACAATTCAGATTACATTAGCGTTGGTATCTTCAGCAGCTTTGTTAATAAACGAAGCCTTGGTCTCCAACTGTGACGAGACATTCTCTTTCCATAATAATTATGACCCACACTGTTTCGTAACATTATGCGTATCATGTAAACATTTATCTAAACCAAGATTTGGAAGGTTCCATGCTTACATAAAAAGTTTTCCATCCGTGGGTAATTTGCCCGTGCCCAAAACCATATACATTTCTAAATGAATACAAGTTTGGTTTCGATAGCCTTACTTTGCTTAGATATCAACACTTAACCTATTTCACCATAATTGAGTTTGATTGAATCTAATTATCTTATTGTGAAGTTGCAAACCGGTTTTAAAATAACAGGCTCATTGTGAAAAGGTTGTTTATAAACAAGATAACTTACTGCACAACAGTTTGAGTTGAAATTCTTGCCGTTCACTTAAATTGCAAAAAGATTATTATTTAATTAGATATCGTAATTAAATTACTTTTCATATTTGACACTGATTGGAGCATCGTCTATGGAAGACAGGCACATTTAACTCAAGGTAGGTATTTTAGCACAGCGTGATTCTTCAACGGAGATCTCAAAAGTCAATCATATGTGGCACAAGAGCGCATGTGCGAGGTCCGAGAGGAATAATAGAGCGTTGCTTTGAATGCAGTTGATAGCGGCGCGACGATGGCGAGCAGGCTAGAGCAATTTGAATACATACTAATAACATTAAATGCGGCCACAAAAATATAGGCCTCTTATGTAACTAACCACAGTCGGCCACATCTAGGCAAGTGTGAAATTGCCAAAGAGCGTAAACCGTGATTTACGTAAAATCTGACAGACGTGGTGATCGAAATTGGTTTTGACGAACAAACGCTATGTTGTGTTAAAATGGGAGAAATCGAAGGTTATCTTACGACGCAATGGCGTTGCAAGCTAGTTTCGGCAAATGTTAGCGGTAGGCAGGTAACGTGCCGCGCCACCAACCGCCGTCGTTAAGCAACATTTTCACAATTGACTGAAATAGTGGATTAGCCACATTTGCTACGCAGCCGATACGCCCACTACGTTGCGGACTTATTGGCATAACATTTAAATTAGAATGTGCTGTTGAAAAGGATATATCGCCAAAAACGTTATGGCCACATCACTTATTTGGCTTCATTCAATCATCATTTGCCCTTTGCCCAATTTATTTGGATTCAGCGCAACTTGTCTTATTCCAATCTTCTGAATTAATTGTCAGTCATCGCAGTTCCTTTTCTAGAAATATCATATTTCAGAGTTCATCCATATTTTCTTTGCTCTTCCATACCCACGAGTTTTCAACATTTTGGCATCATTCAATGATACAAGAAAAAAAAAAAAGTTGCTCCTTGCGCGCAACAATAATCAGCACTACAATAAATTTTCAGTACGTAGAGCCACGTATGTAATTGTATGTACTCGTGAATTAAGTCAAGTCATAATAGTTAATGAGCAAACACACTGTTGGCTGATAAACTTGATGAACAACAAACTGAATAAAAACATGAGCGTGTTCACAAGATTTTATATAAAACGCCAAGACTGGTATTTGAATCTGACATTATGTGAACAGTTCGACATTTATTTAAAAATTAAAACGTTAATTTATTACAATATCGCAATCAGCTACAGAAATAATATAAGTTGAACACAATCAACGGTCGGCCGCGTCGTGGTAAGGTAAGTAGGTGTGTGAGCGGGTGACCTTGGCAGGAGGAGCAGGCGAATGGGCTCATCAACGCCGCTCCACCACTCTACGTTCAAAATGGCTTTAATTAATACCACTTTTATGTTAACGTATACAAAAATGTAAGGCGATACCTTCTGTTTTTATTGTTATGTGAGAATATCTTGAACATCAATTTTTAAATTATTTGGGTGTGTCGTTTATAAATATTAATGTATTATGGTTACAATTAGTTTTTTTTGTTCCGGCCCGAGTTAATAGACCCTCGTCTCGAGTGGTGCTCATCAATTGATGAATTGAGCGCACAATAATAATTCAGTTCGTTTAGGGGTCTTGGCGCTGGTGTGTGAGGGGTAAGAGATGGCGGGGGGCGACGGAAGCGGTCCAACGTGCGGGACACATTGTGCGAACATGGCCGCCTTCGCTGGACGTCTTCCCTTGCTAATTACTTGTTATTATGTCTCCAACAACAGATGTGCAACATCCGTTCCTAACGCGCTTTAGTCTTTTTTCAGCGCAAATTCATTATGTCTTCGTAGTCATAATTCGCTATGGGTAACGACTCTGACTCATCAAGGGCTTCCGTCACTCGAGGAAAACAAAATTAAAGTATAAATGACTCAATACTTATGTGTTAAATCATACGGTTTGCAATGTAATTCATTCCGAAGCGCGTTTAAATCAAATTATTTATGGCATTTAATTCAAGATGGCGGCGGTTGCAGTCGTCTATGAAATATGGAAAACAGTTTATCAAAGGTTTTAGTCGCACGTTGTTCATGTTAAGCTTGGATGACTACAAAAAGTAAGGAATGGTAAAGTTGTCTGTACAGTGAACCGGAGAGCGTGATACTTAGCAAATCGAGATATAGGTAGGCAGTGGTTCAAAATGAACAAAGCTGGCTGGGCAGACAAGTAGTAATAGCGAGCGGTTCTATTACAAACAAAAATAGACAACAAGCGGGTGATTACATCTAGTTTCACTTTCGTTCGAGGCGCATGCGGGTCAGCGCAGTGCATCGATGCGCCTGCGCAGGCCGCCGCCGCCCGCGCACGCCGCCGCCCGGTGGCCTCGAGTTGCGTTCACATTGCGTGCACTCACTATTTAACTTGAATAATACTAATTTACTATTGACACGGCATTAATTTACACTATTATTTATTGTAACAATAAATAATGATACTCTGGTGTGGTGATGATAGTTAGATGTTTGCCCAGCCGCTATTTGTAACAGCGATTTGTTAACTGCATTTTTGCTGGCGTATTCGCAGAAGCAGTAAAACAAGTTGAAGCACTTCTTTACAAGTATTTCTAGGTGAAGCTAATTCGACAGGTCTTTAGTTAGCCATAACAAACAGTAAACAAAAAACATTGTGATGAAACGTAACAAAAGTTGAACAAACTGTCATAAAGTAAGCTCTCGGAGTAGATATGGGCCGTCCGTCGCCGGGTCAACGCAGATAACTTCTGAACCGACTGTACTAGTTTCGGATAAGTTATCAATGTGCGTCACAATACGATTATTTTTAAAAGCTAGCCTACATTTTTGTACAGGTTTTTTTTTAAATATTTCGTGGTCATGGAAAGTCAGTTACAATTACGTGAAACTTGTACGTTCGTTATCGCAACCGTTTTCCACGGAGGCCGCTCATCGAAGCATGGCTTTCCACGCCATGGCATAGACCACCCCATTTGTCACGGTGATGCCTCTGTTCTATCCACTCGGCGGGGTCTGCAGCTTCGTATGGGTTACACAATCTTTTAACAATGCTTACGATCAGCAGTTTGTTGGACGGGAGTTTTTGCATTAATCTACGAGTTTTTGAAATTACACGTGTTATTAACATATTAATGTGTGTGTGGAACATGGAGGGACTTTGCATCATACTGGCAATTATGTCGAAGAATCAAGAAATCGCGTTTGTTGCAATGAGCTTAATAATGCTATCCTAGTAATAAAATGGCAGGTAGAAGGTTAATTTATTATTTGAGGGCGGGGTTTTGTAGTGAGGTAGGTAGAGGTGTATTTCACGGGCCCTTGAGCACGCAGGTACGTTCCGCGGGCAGGGAGCAACGATGCGCGGACGCACCGATTTGATAATGCACAGTATTGTTGCACAGAATGCAGTTAGGGCAAGTTCCACCTGTTCCTAACCTGTTATTTAAAATATCACGCTCACTGGGCTATTACTTATGTTCAATGAATAAAACATTTCTTACTAAGTAAAATAACACAAAAACATCGTCTGCAGTTGAATGTCTAGTATTCTAGACTTAATTTGATGATTAGCAAACATTCTAGATTACTCAACAAGTTTATTAATGCAAAAAGCAACTATATCTTAAGTTTAGAATTGCAGAAATGTGTGCCAAGGAAAAAAAATAAAAGAAAATAAACGTCATGAGGCCTAAACAATATATATCTGCCTAGCCTTTTCCCAACTATATTGGGGTCGGCTTCCAGTCTTACCTGATTCAGCTGAGTATCAGTGTTTTACATGGAGCGACTGCCTATCTGACCTCCACAACCCAGTAACTGGTTAACACGATACCCCTTGGCGAGACTGGTGTCAGATCTCAAGCTTCTGACTACCCGTAACGACTGTCAAACATCTTCAAATGACAGCCGGGACCAACGGCTTAAAGTGCTTTCCGAGGCACGGAGGAAATTCGGTATGTTGAAATGGTCATCCATCCACGGACCGACCTCGTCAAGCGTTCCTAAACCTTGATGATCGACCAGTGCGGTTGTTATTATTTAGCCACGAGCTCCTTAATGAGACCTAAACAATGACAGCACTAATTTGTGATTCGGACAATTTCACCTTTGCATAGTCCTAGTATAATTAATAATAGGTTCAAATTTAAATGAATAAATGTAAATGTTGAATAGCAATCAATTGGTGGCCGGTATATGATTGATAGACATGCATGACTGGCCAGAATTGAATAATCTTGGCTAAGAAGTGTTACGGCACGCTAGCCCCAGCTCATGCTTGTATCGGACGAGGCATCTAAGCTCGGATAGTAACCGCATTACGTAATTAGGTTTTGTGGAGCTTTTTATATCATCTATCGAAGAGCGGATTAAGTCATGCGTTGCCTATTGTAACTTGAAGTTTTAATAAAGCTGTATGTATACAGGTACGTTAGTTTAGCTTTTATTTTTACAATATTTTAAGTGGGTATAGTTCTTGCCAAACTTCTTCGCCGCCCTGAAGTTGGCTAGAATGGAAGCGCAGTAGTAAATCTCATACAAAAACAACACCGTTTCGTGACTTGCGCATCGGAAAGAGCAGTGGTGCTGGTGGCCCAGTGGTATAGGCCGCGACTTACAACTTGTGGGCCGTGGGTTCGAGCCCAAGCAGGCGCTTTACTTTGTGTAAATTATTTCATCACCACTGCTCTCAAAACGGTGAAGGAAAACATCGTGAGGAAACCGGCATGTCCTAGAACCAAAAACCACCAACCCGCCCTGGGTCCGCGTGGTGGATTACGGCCCATTCCCTCTCACAGAGAGGAGGCCTGTGTCCCAGCAGTGGAAACATGTGATGTGCATCGAAAAGCCAACTTCAGGGCGACCCAGAAGTTTGGCGAGCACTATACCTCTATTAAAAAATTATAAGCAGGCCAGATGTTCTATTAAGCTCTAAAGTCAACATAAACCTAAACAGCAATACAGTAACAGTACCTAACGTAATCTTCAATTATTTCTTCATGTTTCATTAATATCAAGAAAACACGAACAAAAAGGCCCAACCTCAAATGATTTCATTAAGTATAATTTCGAGGCGTCAAGATTATAGTGTAGACTCCGCCTAAATAGACGTTTCGGTTCGTGCTCCGAGCAGGAAGTGTTGTGGCAGACCTTGCTAAGTTCAACGCCTGCGCCTTCTGATGACAAGACCCACGCACCCACTACTGAGGCAACACATTTTATATTCGCTTCCGCTACAAGAGAAAACTGACCTACGAACCTTGCTGCATGTTGCAATCAAACGTTTGAGAATCCCTGCATTATGTAAGTACTGTGACTAGCTTGCAAGACCCTTACTTGCACAATGTTATGAAAATTAGTCAGTACTAGCGAACACCTCGCGGTTTCACCCGCGTAGTTCCCGTTCCCGTGGGAATACAGGGATAAAAAGTAGCCTATGTCACCCGAGGATAGTGTAGCTTCCCAACAGTGATAGCCTTTTTGAAATTGGTCCAGTAGTTTTTAAGTTTATTCGTTACATACAAAAATACAAATCTTTCCTCTTTATAATATAATGTATAGACTGGCAAGCTTGAAATTGCTGCAATCGGTTTGCCGATAACATTTATGCAATCGATAACACCACCTACTTTGAATCGTTTATGTATTCCGTTATTATGACTGGAGTGAAGTTAGCAATACACTGAGACGAATCATTAAGTCTGAATTTGGCACGATGGATGTGCACTGTGCAGTATGACATGGGTTACGTAAAGGCGAGTGGACCGACACTGACCTACCGTCGACAGCGGCCGCGCTACTTTCCTTTCATTATTGACACACTATCTATAAACGGACAAACGGACAACCACAGACTATCGCTAAGCTTAGCTACGTGATTGCCGATATAAACACGACCAACGCCATTGTGCACAAAAAATGGATACGGTCCAAAAACACGTAAAATCGCGTTTGCTCGCCATGTTGGATAATATTTACAAGTTTACAACGGATGTGTGATTTTGGTTTGGGTGAAGCTTAACCCAAGTTTACACTTAAGAATTTGTGAAAAATAAACAATGCCGTATCCAATGTTTGTATCGTGTTTTATTGATCGTTGTTTTTACAAGGCAAACAATCTTGGTCTGCGGGTGGCGGGTCTTCGAGTGTTGCGAAATGTTACACAGCAATTATAAGTGACGTGACTTCCAACGTAATGAGTATTGCAGCCGTTTGATACAACGCAACGTGTGTGAACGACACTTATCTAAGCAGGCGCGGATCCAGAATTTCGCTCAGGGGGTGCAAATGGCTCTCTAAGTGTCATTAAAAAAAATGCTATTCCTGCTTTTCGGATCGTATTAATAACCTCGTTGTTTTTTTTACGTACTCGAAAACTTTAGGACTTCGTTGATAGATATTGGTCAGGTTTTGACCATTCTTTAAAAGTATCAGAACGTAGACAACTACTGTTGCGAGAGCGAGCTAAATTTTAGCGCCCTGCTTTATCGAAGATAAATTTTGTGTACACCATTCATACTACTAACTTGGACGTGGCTCAGGGGAAGGGGGTTGCTCCCGTTGCACCCCCTGTATCCGCGCCTATATCTACGCTTCGGGGAATATTCAGCACTGGCTGCTTATCCTTTTCGATAAAATACTATTGTCACAATATCGTATCATTCACGCCATACCAGCAAACAATCATACACTTATCTGGACACGATAGCGGATACAAATACTATTTATTGCGTCCGCAAATTGTACGAGCAACAACAATCACTTTGTAGTTCCATATCGAATTGAATAAATATCTGCCAGGTGCCCTAGAGCTACTTGAGTCGAGCAGACCAATGTTCAGCTAATTATACTGGAGCTGTTAAATTCAAATGAGCCTGTGCAATGACTAAACACTTAGTAAGTAAGGTTAGTGGAACCCGGACACATAGTTAGCTTACAATACAATAATATATCGGGTCGGTGACGCATCCTGCGCGTACCTCGTAAGGTCGTCCGATAGCAACCCGGTTGCGCAGCTAATGTTTTAAATGTTAATACGAATACATACAATACACAGGGCAATGAGTTGTGCCACATAATTATTCTACATGTACACACCTAATTACCTAATAAACAAAGATACGTGTTGAATGTTGAATAGCTGATAAGCTGCTAAAACGTTCAAAATGTACCTACCTAAAGGAGGTACATTAAGATTCCGAGGATGCAAAATACAATTTTTACAACGCCAGCAATCTATTATCCACTTACAATGTACATCCTATGCTAATTAAGTACCATGCTTAAAATTAAATATTGATTTGTCAATAAAGGTAGACGCAGAGTGAAGTAACATTGGAGTAGGTCGGGGATTATGATACCATAAAAAGTGAAAGAGTTCGAAAGTTCACTTCCTGCAAGGCGAGTACAGGGCATAAGATACAGCGGCACGCACGGATTATAATCACATCGCGGTACCTAACTCCACGTTTGTGCAACCAGCTTATGCAAACTGCAATCGCGCGAAACATGCGCAATGTATGACAATTAGGGCTGCTGCTTCACTGCTTACCAGTTCAGAGCACTACAGACGGACAACGTCGTCAAAGATGCTGCCTGACAAAGGGATGGGAGACCATGAAATGACACGGTGACCGATTTATTTAGTTCCGCTCGAAAGGCACGATCTGGGTCCCTAATTTTGAAAGAAGTTGCTTTCCTACCGTGAAATAACAAAATACTTGACGGTGAAGAAATGAAAAAGTTGTCGTGGGGTGGATGTTGGTGGCAGCGGCGCCAATGCTGATGTTTCCAGCGACAGAGTGGCGCGGCGCTGGTCCGAGACAGCTCCTCTCCGCTCGGCCGTGTTATTACGACACAAGAAAAGAAAGTTAAGTTCGTTTCGGCCGAGAGAATGTAGCTCCAGTGGGCTCGCAGCCAGCACTGCAGTGTTGTGCCATATTACATCCTCGCTGTCCCCGCTCCGCTCGTGACGCAATCGCGGCTTTACGGCAACTTGCACTTTTTTGTTTGTTTACCGAGTAACGAGCACACCTCGACTCGTTCTCCATTCGAATTGAGCACAGCATCTCATTAGAATGCTTTAGTTTATTACTATTATGAAATTAATTATTTAAAATGTCTTCCTAGGTAGAGTCAGTATGCTTCAAGAAATTAAAAAGATAGCCCATTTCAGGGTAGACACGATCACAGCAACTTTAGTCATTTGGTATGAGCTGTCGGTACCACTTACTATAAATTGGAACAGATTGAATAATAATCCAACAATACGGATACGACGCTAATTTACCAAATACAACCAACGTCTAACAGAATGCAATTGCATAAAGCCTGTTAACTAAATTGTGCAAAACCTAGTTCTTCGACCTAGAAAACTGACCCTCTTAAACTTAACCAGAATATCAAAATGTTTTGCTATTGCATAACTTGATGTGTTCTTTACGAGCAATTATGTAAAGCAGTGGATCGCGTCGAGCGTCGAGCACAAGTAGGTAGGCGAGAGGTTGCCGGCGGTAAGGTAATGGTAAAAGTGTTACGGCTGTGCTCGATTCTGCGCGCGCGCCGGTGACGCAACGCCGAGCGAATGTATGCCAAAAGTGCAGTCAAACCTTCGATATTAGCTGGCGAGATGAAACACATGTCTTCTTACCTACAACTACAAACTGCACGGTAAGATCTTAGCGTCAAATAAACGTTTGTTGAATGATTGCCCTATTTCTGGATAACCTGCGTGTTGCAGGAAAATTTCGAAATTGCTAGTATTCCAGGATAACAATGCTTTACAGCTCATTATGTATTGGGATTATGACTAGACGATACTATTTGTAGGTTATGAATAAAAGTAGGCCAACAAAATAATGGCAACACCATGTGCATATAGTTAGGTAGGTAGCTAATAGGTACCGGTTTTGATAAACCGCGTAAAGTCACCTTCAGTTCGACATTTAAGTTACGTTGAAAAGTAAAAGGAAAAATAATTAGAAGTTGTTCTTTTTTTAATTTAAATAGCGCGTTGTTTTCTCTCACAACTCTATTAAATGTTTCCAGCCGTTTATCAGCGCCGTGATAAGATACAGTACAGTACCCTTTGTTTATGCGTTGCACTCCAGCATAAGACCTTAGATAATGCATTATCTACATAAGCACAGTAACTAATTATTTGCTTACTCACCCGATGCTTATGTCTGCGAGTATTCTTTGTCTGGGAATGTATAACATTTGAAATGAAAATGAACTCCGACTGCACAGCATGATTTTCTTCTTGTTTAC
The DNA here is from genome assembly GCA_945859665.1 of Anorthoa munda. Taxonomy (NCBI): domain Eukaryota; kingdom Metazoa; phylum Arthropoda; class Insecta; order Lepidoptera; family Noctuidae; genus Anorthoa; species Anorthoa munda. Next base: position 15,034,039 of record OX243910.1, read on the forward strand.
TTACGTCTGTTTAGTTCGCTTTTTAACAGTTGGGTTTTTGATTTTTTAATTAGCTGTTTTTATTTATAACTTTTTAGTTAACTTTTTCCAAATTAGATACATTTAAACATATAAGAACCATCAAAATCGGCCCATGGGTTTGGTCTCTAGAACGCCACATAGGAACAAACATACATACATAGACTGATAAATATATTACCCTCCTTCGGCAGTCGGGTAAAAAAAATCTACCATCATTGAAAAGAGTAATAATATGGATTTCAAAATTAATTTTTAAACAACTCTATTGATCATCAGAGGTCGCGGATCAAGGTAAGGTCAGCAAAATAACTTAAACCTAGTATGTTAATGTGCCATCAAAAAATAACACAAATAAATATTAGGTGTTATTTTATGAATTATGACAAGGACTTGTAACAAAACTCTTATAATGTAGCAAGAAACGCTTGCTTGAATATATTGGGCGTATTATTCATAATGTGTACTTATCATTAACTAATCAGCTCAGACATCATGCCATGTTGCAGCACTTATCTATTTCAAAGAAAAGTAAAGCTACTAACTAATAACTGTTACCATTACGACTCTTATCAAAGATTCAATAATGTAGCTCCACACGCAGATATACAATACAACAGTTGCCTGCGATGATTGAATACTAAAATTAAATTAGGTAACGTTGTTAACTAAAATTACAGATATTATAGTTACACAATAAGATTGCAAACCGGTTTGTACGTTTCAGTTTGTATAGTAAAAGTGAAGAATCACTTTCTACTTTGGTTACCTCTCTGCCTTGACCCACAAAGTCGCCGCAGTCCGAATGTCGGTCAAGGTTCAGGAATCAGAAGCAAATTTAGGAGTTGCATTTGCATGTATGCAATGTTAATGCAGTTCTTTAGTTAGGAAGTCCAGAATACTGCCTTTTTACAACATTCTATATCACGAGTCAAATATTTTTTCTACCTGAATGATCCATATGAAGGTAGAAAATTTCTAATTGAAAAGGAATTTTGGATACCATCGACAAAGTTACAGAATATTGCAGGATTCAGACATGCATTGGATTACCCCGACTAAGGTGTTGTTTAGGCTCAACAGAATCGTAAAAAGCACTGCCCAGAACTCAGGGATTGTTTTATTTTATGATATTAATTAAAAACACATTAAATAAAACTCATCAACGACTTGTTTGGAGATACACAGCGTCGGCCGAGGGCAGGCTACGACAATGTCGATTGGCCGGCAATGAACTCTCGCATTTGCTCTGCTGAAACAATTAGCGACGAGTCGCGAATCTAACGAGATTATTTACATAGCAACGTCTTCACGACATTGTCAAGACCCACTACGGCAAATTCCAACACCGTAGGACTAATGGGAAACAATAACTTAGCAATAAAACATGTTATTTCTAAAGGCAGACAGATCTTATATGAGTTGTGTGATGTTATGGAGTCTAGACAATCTTAGATTCATCGGTATTGTGCACATAACTGGTTCTTAACGGTCAAAAGTTAATCGTTTAGATGTTTATTGTGTGTGCGACCTCTTTATTTATATGTTTACCTTGCTCTATGTATGCAGTGTCTTTGTTACAAAATGTCTATTTCAAAATGCGGCCTACTTGGAAGAATTAATGATGTATCCAGTTTATCCATAGTATTTACAATGATTCTGTTGCGTTTTAAATTAATATACGCTCACATAGCTAACATTATAATTACATAAGTTTTGATAGACTGTTTCCGTGTTTATTATTCTTTAAAAGTATAAATTCTTGGCTGTATTGTCAGAAGTGTCTAACAAATTGAATAGATGTCGTGTGAAGTATACAGCATTCACTTTTCCTTGTCTAAACAATTGGTTACGAAGGGGACTTAATAATGCTATTCTCAAGATTATGGTTACATGAAGTTGCTCACAGAAACGGATCTAGATACTGATTTCGAAACTGACGCTGAAGATACTGTAAAGCCTTGTCAATACTTAGCAATGGGTTTGTTAAACAGTGACATTATTAAGTTTATTGCATAGCGACCAGATTTTATAACCATAAGGTGCAAAGTCTCATAAATATTCTATTTGGATTCAAAACGTGTGGGCAGCGAGCGGTGCGTTGTCGCAACTTCAATGACAGGCTGTAGTTTGAAACCTCTAATCTTTACGTCAAATTAAGAGTCTAGTGTTTCTATGAGCATCGGAACATAATGTCATCTCCACATTGAGCAATGGAACGTTCAAGGCGAGCTACATATTAAAAGTCTAAACAATATTGAGGCATGTTTGGAAAGCGACACCTTGACGCGTGTTGACCACATCATAGGGACGTGTGGTGAAGTAATCGGCAAGGCGTCCTCAGTTGACTTCAGGACGTTGCGCTTCGGGGGAACAAAGGGTTGACTCACGTCCGGGCCCCAGCCCGCGGAGAAAGGAGCCGGGCTAAAAATAGTACGCTGGCAGTTACGAGTGCGGCCGTTGGACCTGGCCTACGCAGATCGTGTCTTATATACTCTTTCTTGCCCTGACACTGGCCACCCAATTATCACGCCACGGCTTAACACATGCAACAATCATTAATCTTAAGGCAGACTTTTAATTGAATTGAAAATGCATGGCCATCTAGGAGGAACATAAATCCTGGCAGTCTGGAACCTTTACATTCAGATTGAAAACGGCTCTCTAAATAATTTAGACGACCATAAAATAGTACCATGAATGAATAGTGAATCTAAAAGCAAGATAACAAACAAGGCATGCGGTCACATGGCCCACGCGGCGCGGCATCGCATTTCGCCAATAGAGCATGCGAGGAAATGCTTTTAAGTAACTTATTGTGTACAAACGAATGCTGCGCTAGCACTACTGAACTCCCACGATCGACACTTATTGTTTGCGTTGCACTCCAAGATTTCTGCAACGTCTAGTGTTGGGAAACGGCGGAGGTGTCGACTTTGAGGTTAAAACCGGCTGTTTGAGAAACCTTTCGAGTTTAGATTGCGAAAAGCGTGGAAAGCTTGTATTTACTTGCATAGAATTATACAGAAATTGTCTAGTAAGGCATGACCAAACATTTGGCTGAAATCTTGAGATTTTGCATAAGCTAATGTTAGGAGAAGCAAGGCCTTTGAGCGTCCCCAGCCCAAAACTTCGGTGGGAGTTACCGTATGACGTCAGACAACATTTCAGTTATACAGCAGGTTGCCATTTGCCACACAATCAGCCTTTATCAGCAATTCAGCACACGTGGAGAGCTAATCGCGTCGCGTGACGACCTCCACTCCGTAACTGCCAACGCAATTTTTGTTTATTTTGGCTGCAATTAAACATATTCTGTTTCGATGGCTTGGATTTACATCGCAACTGAAGATAACATCTTGAAGACCAAATAAAAAGTATACAGCAACCGCTAAACGTAATAGCGTTAAAGTACGAAGATATATAAGATATTCACGAGTTTATGCATGCTCAAGCGCATGTAGACCGCTATATATGTTCTGCCAATCGCATACAGACGTTCAGAAAAAGGTGCACACAAGTAAACAAGGTAATAGGTGAGGTGATGTGTTGCGATTTTGCGAACAATATCGGGTAGTTGTGTTGCGTGCGACTTGAGAGCGTGGCACGAACACGAACAGTCGAGCACGGTCCGCCGCCCCACGTGATTACACGGCTTACTGACCAACTAACTACCTACTAGCGAAATACTTAATAGTCGCTAGCATTACAAACACAACATGTATTTTTTACGTAGTCCATTGAAAATGTCAAAGACCTGCCAACAACACACATGGTCTATCATGTGCCTACTAGGTGAAGGAAGGTCATAGTAGTGCTTCCAGGAAACTGTCAAGAAAGTCTTCAACAGCTTTACAATATTATAGTGTTCATTATCAGACGTAGACGTAGGCCCAGTTTTTTTAATCCGTAGTTAACTCAACCAATTATTAAATGTGGTAACGTATGGTTTCAAATTTCGTTAAAATGCGTTTTCATATCAATTATTAGCCTCACAAACGGACAAATAAGTTGGAGTCTTAATTATTTGACCAAATGGTTAAATAATTAAGTCTCCAACTTATTTACAACTGATAAATAAACTTGTTTTGCCCAAAATTGGAAACCATTGGTTGAGTTAACTACTGATAAAAACACTGGGAACTAAATTTTAACACTGGTTTAAAGACTTAACCGGATTGGGACGTTTCGGAGAAATACAGAATTATGTTCTTTAAAGCTCAGATAAGAATAACCAATTGGTGTGCTTCTAGCTACTATACTTAACAAGAACAAAGTATGTATTAAAATTTGCACAAATGGGTTTTTCAAAAGGTCGTTTAATACCTAAATAGATTTTGATAAATAATTGTAAATCGTATAAAAATAATAGGTCAACGACTAATATTAATGAATAAGGAAAATAACACAGAAATCCATTACGTTTAGCATAAATGTATGTGTTCACGTTTGGCAGTTGCAGACAAAATCTCCGAAAATAAAATATTATCAGGGTCTTCCCACCAGCAGTTTTGGGACAAAGGGGAGAGATGGAACAAAAAGCCCTTTATCTGATTCTCAAAGTGGCACAAAAAAAAGCAGCGGTTGTATTTGTAAATAGACGGCAGGTAGAAGGTTGTAGGTGTATTCAACGGTTTAAAAAGATTTTTTTGGAAACGAACCTCTAGGCACGTAAAAAAAAATGCCACACGATGCACCTTTCAAAATTCCCACTGCAATTCTATACGCTAGATTTTATTGCATTACAAATTGCAAGCAAATGCTTGGATTGCAAAAGCGAATTTAACGGCGTCATTTCACCCTGCAAATTGGCATTTATTTAGTAAAGTATCTTTTAAGTTTACAAGGTTTTAATAACAACTTTAACTGCAACTTCAATTACCTAAGTTAAATGAATGTAGTTTGCGGTTTTCAAAATACTGATGGTACCTATTTCTCAGAAGTTAACAAGAAAAGATAATATAGGCAATATATTCTAAACCTAAGTCACATTTGGTGAGTAACTTCATTAATTTACCTACATAAAAAGGATGACAGATTTAAAAATCACTTGTTCGAAGCATATTATGTACAACTAACCCTCGTCCCTTTTCACGTGGTCTTATGTGCTACGGCCATACAACCCAACACAAAACAGAATATCCCCGAGCAACAAGTGTCTTTTACGCAAAGTAAAAGACCACAAAAACTTCGAGCAGGTAGCTTATGCGAGGGCCAAACCATTTACAACCATACCGCGTAACCAATAGGACCGGTTTTTCTTCATCATTACAAATAGCTTCAAAAACTGGCTTCGTTAGTCGATTTTGATCCCTATCGGGATTGCTTTAGATACGTTTCATGGAATTGACGAGCATGCCATGCCACTTAGCTTCGTCTGTAACTCACCCCTGCCGAGATTTGAAAAGGATCGAGCATTTATTTAAACATGCCAGATAGGCATGACTATTATATTAAAATCTTAACTGAAATATGACCAAGATGAAAACAAGTTTATTTGAATCAGAACCCTGACAGGTAGGCTTCAGGGGTTCCTGCAAATATTATTATTTACCTGTTTGCTAGCGTTAAGATTTTCGTTTACTTTCCTATAATTAAACTGACTTATTATATGACTGACTGATTTGAATATGGAATTGTCATCTAATTTGATGTTTGAACCCTCACGATTGCATTAAATTGCAGTGAATGATATCATCGGTTCATCATCGATTTTTGGTATATTGAAACATTGCATTTTGAAAAAGATTTTTGAATGTTGGACGAACGAAACTTGTTGTTGATCAAGTTACTTATTTTTACCAAAATTTGGTATTTATAATGTTGCAATACAGGCTAATAGATACATCTGAAGTTAAACTGATGATTATAATACCGCTGCCTGTGCGGTAATCAAACGTAACCTTATATTAGTTACTTTTACTTTCCTACGGAAACTGCCTACTGCGAGTCGACTCGTGTTAGATTCTCGGGTAGACTACCGCACAGCTTGAGGACTTATTCTGTCTTTACCTCGATTATTTATAATCAATATGATAATCTTTTAAATAAATGGATGTCTATCCAAAATAAATGGCATAAGGGTGAGGCCGAACTAACGTAATTTTATGAGTTGTGAGTGGCGTTTTTAACATTTACATTCTACTGAAATATTTCACTCATTTTGCGTCGCCGCCGAGTGCTACAAACAGGACTTGAGTACGAAACCGAATGCAGCGTAAATTCCGCGACTCATTTTACGCGACTCACAGCTGAAAAAAATACGTTCATGGCCGCATCTTTAAATCGATAATGTTTGTTAGGCAGGGTAAATGTACTTACTTAATTTTATTTACTGAGTTGGTAGTTATGTTTAAGTAAACTATTTCAAACAAAGAACTGGAATGACTTGATTACATTGACTTGGAATCGTAAATAACTTGTAGGTACGGTTGGTCATGTACATTTTATCGGTTTCGAGAATAAGCCCCCGTCTTGCAACTTTAGTAGCGACATCATGCGGATACACGCAAGTCACAGCAACTGGTTTTACTTATTTTCCGTATCTTGTAATTATGTTGGCAAGAACATTGACTTAGGCGGGAAATAAACCGCTTTAGTGATCACTACGCCAGAAACAAATGGAAATATAGTTTTATTACGAAACATTATTGCAATCAACGATAAATATAAACGTGGATAATAGTCGAGTTCTCAGAATAAACGTTGTGACAATTATCCCCATTATCCCAGTCCCAAATTATAATTTATGAGTTTTGTGACCCCTAAAAGCTGATTGAAGCAGGCAAACTACTATAGGCTTTTGTCTTCACTTTATAATTTTTAATCTCTAGAAAAGTAACCTAAAAGTTACGAGTATAAATAACCTACTCGTAACTTTTGCTTTTCCTACTTGCCTAAACGACGTGTATACCTCTAATTTCTAGGTATCAAAATATTTTTCAGTTTGAAAGCGCGTTTTTTTTTAGAATTCGGTAGGTATTCAAAAAAATACCAAAAACAACAATACAATGCTATGCTACACAGTCATACTATTAAATAATGTTATTGTTTTAGTGTTGACTGTATAGGCAAGTTCGTTATTGTATTTTACGTTTAATACCCAGTAGATAAATACGTTATCTGATTTATTGCTGTGTGGATACCTACTTCTTTGTTAAAATAAAAGTGTTGTATTTTTTCGTAGGTATTCTACAATTTTGAATGAATTGTATCAGATAGTTTGAAATAAGAAGGTACGTTGCTTCATAAACCACGTTTACCATAAGGTTGATATTGTGGTTACTTACTGCAGTAGTTAGTAAATTCTCTCAAGCAGTATTTTCTTCGTATAGGCGCGTAATTAAATAACAGGTTCAGTGGCAGTAAAATTACAAGTTATTTACTCGAGAGGTTTTATAAAATAATAACGAAGGTATGTTACACTAGTACCTACTTGGTAAGAAACTGCTGAATACTTCTGCTGTCATAATCATTATTAATTTTGACAGATGCAACAATGTTTTGGACGATGGAAATTTTTATTAAGAAATTATTAATGGGAATTTTCAGTCTGGAATATGTATCACTTTGGTTTTTAAAGAGTCGGATCCCTCGCTTTTCAATCAACAGATTTAATTTTTATACATTTTTGAATGGTTAAAATTTAAATGGAGTCCTTAAGGTAAAGTGGGCAAGTGGTACTTTAAAGATTTAAGTACAGCTAAGTTTTTGAACTAAGCACACAAACTGCCGCTGGTGTGAATTATGTTGTGGTAGGTAGGTAGGCACAAAAATAGGTAGGGTAGGTACCTACAATACCAACCATGCGTACAGGCATCAATTACTGGCATTCAATTAATAAAATACTGATAGAATACACAAATACTGTAATCAGCGAATACGTATCTTATTCTAAGATAGTCTTGCAAATAAATAATTCAAACATACCTTCAAGAACAGATCACCAAAGTCGTACAGCGCAGACTGATGCATTATGGCAGTAGACATCATGCAACTCGACACTTAATCCAGGTTTTAGTGCTATTTCTCGTATCAAAAATCTGCAAACTGACTGATCCACTGAAGCACGAATTTGTAAGGTCGTCGAACTCACTGTAATTTTTAGGTTAGCCGATGAAAAGTTCACGATACTTTTGACGAGAATTTTATGAAAACCTTTATAAATATGGTCCTTGTAGTAATCTAGTAAAATCGCTGCGTTTTTGTTTTGTCGTTCGGTGACCACAGATTGTGTCCGAACTAGTTGGCCAGGGGCAGTTTATTTTTTATTATGCCCTCCACGATTGAGCCAGATCAGTATTTTTGAACACAATTTCGCAATCGTTGCGAAAATGTACAAAACAGTCCTTTGTTTCGAAATATCTCCTTCACTTTTTTCGCGTCTATACGGAAATTCACAGATTTTGGTCAAATTCTGCGCGAACTATCACGAAGTCAACTTTTATGATAAAAACTCTTTTTAGTTTATCGACTGTATACTCCAAAACTTTTTAATTCTGGCCGTATAAATCGTAAGATAAAAAAATTAATCGCCGAGTTAACGTCCGCGCAAGACGCACCACACGTACATTCCGTATAACGCTCGCTCGCGCACTGAACTGACTGAGCTCTTGTTGTTTTCGCCTTCGCCCGTGAAACGCCGGCAGCGGGCGGGTGAATTTTGTTTTCAATTCAAACAACACTGCGATCACGTTTTGGAGCGAGATTCGTTTTTCGTTCGGGTGAGTTCGGCTATATTCGGCTATGTGTTTTGTTGTTGCTCTGCCAGCCAGCCAGTCCCGCGACCGCGAAGTTCGCCCGCCATGCCACCCCGCCCGCCGCGCCATCAGACAAAAACTTTGTCAGTCATCCATTTAACTTCTAGATATTATACCTGATTTATTTGAATAGAAACCTAGATATCCTACGACAACCATGGACCTAGTTTACTTATTTGAGGTAACTGTTATAAGTGAATAATTTTAAAAAGTACCTAATAAAATCGGATGAAAATGAAATCTATAGTTACTTTAATTTTAGTACTTACCTACCTAGATAGTTTGGAATTTTGACAAAGAACTAAGTAGGTACTGCTGGCTGTAGCTAGACACCTAGTAAGGCGGCTACCTATTATATCTATTTAGTTTCTAAGAAGTTACCTACTTATTTATTTGGAACAAGGAGCCTTCGATTATTTTATGTAGTACCTATACAAGTAACCTTTTAATTATTTTTAGTTTTACGTAGACATCTGGTCCCCATTCAACTTCTGACCTTGCCTGGATTCTCCATGTGGAGTTGCGGTAATTTAGATAAGCATGGAAATAGTATCTCCTCTGTTAACTACATTATTATAATAAAAATCCTAATAATAATGAAAACCTGAACCAAACGCAGACGTGCAGTTTTGGTTAGTTGTTTTGAAAAGTTTTAGTTAAAACATATTAGATTTCTAAGAGGAATGTTGTACCTAAATTACTGTAGCCAGTAACCTAGTAACCTATACCTACTTAAAAATACTTTCCTAATTATGTACTTATAGGTAACTTTACCAACTGTTATCATCAATTTCGAAACACTTTTATTAGGTACATGTCAATTTTAGATTTTTAGGGAGGAAGTCGGAGCGGATACTAGTAAATATGAGAGGTTCAAGCCCTGCAGAAAAACTTGCGATTTTAATGCTGGTTCCAGTTTCCACCAATCGAGATGTCTGCCAGTCACTGGGCAAGTAGCGACCATAGGCATTAGCGGAAAAATAATCTTCAAGTCGATACAGACTCGTTAAATTTATAGCTAATTATGGTCCCTACTAGTCCTGGACACAGGCTGACTGACAATACCAGGTACCTAGTACCACGTGGGTATTGTAAATTGTGCGATGGCTGAGTGGCCAACAGTGGACTGCTAATGACTGATTGATCGAAGTACACGTCCCAATTACTTCTAAAAAAGCAATTACACGGAATACGAAACGGACTACGGTATTTTCAACCGCATTTGGACTCCTCTGACTTCTTGTAGGTAGGTACTCTTTAATTTTCTACTACATTATGATGAGTTTCTAAAAACTTCACCAAGGTTAAAAGACCTTTCCGCAAGTTATTATTGACTGGAGCTTACGATTTCTGTAAGAGCTTGAATGCAAGCTCGCCGCTCGCTAATTCTCAACAACATGGCCAAACCCCTACCGGCCCGCGTCCGCGTCTCTGGAACAACTTTTTATTATTGCATTCGTTGGTTGCAAACCCGTTTGACGGTTTTAGTGTTATGCGCTATGTTGCACACACCAGGCTAAGAAATCAAGCCCTGAGTGCAAGCCCTTACATTGTTGAGAGAATGAAACTATATAGCACGTTATTGTGATGGCGATACGCTTCGTACGAGGTGTGAAACAGACTTGTTTGTTTGTTTACTTAGACGTTTGCTGAGGGGTGGTATCCTAGGAAATCATTATCAATCAAATAATCATCATTAGAACGGAGGACTCCGTGTCTGCAGACCATCGATATCTTTATTAGTTTGTGACGATCCTTGGCCTGTTGTTGTGCATTGGGGCTTTTGGTGTCTATATGTTGTTGCTATTCTTGATCAGGGGGGTGACCACAAGCTCTTAGAGTAAGGTTATTTTGAGTATTTGTTAGGGACAGATGTATATGACCTTTTTTATATTCTATAGGCTCGCGCTTGACCACTATCTCACCTGATGGTAAGCGATGATGTGGTCGACAGTGAGACACGCTTGCCTAGCAAAAACCCATTCACTCTTGACTTAAAGACTCCTAGCGTGTATCTATCGGGAAACACAGACTCCGGCAGGGAATTCCACTCCTTAGCTGTAAGTACCTACGCATAATAAAAGTGTGCCAAAACGTGTAGGATGTCGTGAAAATGGGTAGGATGTCCACCATGTACCGATGATGCATCGCCTTACGTCTGGTAGACTGATGACGGGCTGGGCGGAATTAAATCATGCAAATCCATCGCACACTCCCCGAAACGAAACCGATAAAAAACCGAATTGTACATATGCCCCTTTTTCCCATACGCACCATGATTGTTTTGAGACTTCATGGTACGGGGTCTGGTCTTAACTTAGGAGGTTGTCTCTGAGTCTGTATCCTTCCATCTTTCCGATGACCTGGGGTGTCTCTGTTTTTGCACTCCGTGTTCCTTCTTGCTTCCTTTAAAAGCAAAGTGTCTTTCTAACCAACAAGATTCTCAGCTATATTTTAGCGGCTGCTAAAATGTAGGATCCAAGTTTTCGCAATCCGATGCTATCAGTGAAAAGGTGGGTGCTACTGCCCATTGTCCTACAGACATAATCAGCTATTACGACACCCACGACAATGGATGGGGGATGTCTGTTCTAAACAGAGGACCACGTGGATGCTTCTTGTTCAATTTCAAACAATTCCTCCATAAATAAAACTCAGTGGCGAGAAAGGAAACCGTTACACTTATTATAATTAAGTTAATAAACTAACTGGAGCTTATCACAGGAAATACATATATGCCGACAAAATAACAACGCACCTAACTAGCTCATATTTTTAATCTGCTTACATTATTAACGCGACCCGCAATCTAACTTCCTGTAAGAATTTTAATTAATGCATGTGTATTCCTCTCCTGTATTTTTTAAGTTTTGTTTGTTATAAAAAGAAATTGTTGACTCATAAAAGTAGGTCGGGTTATAAGCTGAGACGTTAGGAAAAGAGAGAAATATAATATTCCTTCAATTATAATATTGCTGGCTGCAGGCTGGCAGTCTCTCATGGGAAATATTTTGAAAGGCGAGCTGAAATATAAACTGAAGCGATGTATTTAGGGGTCTCTTGATCATAAGTAATCCCACAAGGAGGTACGGGCTTATTTAGTACCTTTTCTGAAACTCCTCTGATAAATGTTGAATTGCTAACTACAAACTTAACTTTTGAAACCTTACGTCACCAATTCACCATCATTGCAATATTATGATTACATTGCGCAAATTGGCTTCCTCTATACTGTTATGTTTGTGATAATAAGTAAAGGAATTGGTTAACTAATTACACAATGTGTCGCAAAAACAAATAATCATTTTCGTCATTACACATTTTTTGATGACGTCTAGATACTTACGTTTTCGTCATTTTAGGATTTCTGATGACGTCTAGATACTTACGGGTCATGTCGTTGTCTAAAATTGAAGAGAACTAAATGCTACAATAAACTGATTTACATAAGTGAATAATAATTATGAAATATAATATTAGTCATGCTTGGTTTATGCTTCCGTAAGAAGCGATGATCTCAATATTGGGTAAGTTAATTGTTGGTTTGTGGCTGTCAATCTTCTGGGCAAAATCCCCTAGTTTGTTTAATAACACGTCTTATTTTTAACCCCCGACGGAAAAAGAGGGGTATTATAAGTTTGGCATGTGTTACTGTGTATGTGTGTCTGTCTGTGGCATCATAGCGCCTAAATGGATGAACCGATTTTGATTTAGTGTTTTTTGTTTGAAAGATGACTTTGTCGAGAGTGTTCTTAGCTATGTTTGAATAAAATCGGTTTAGTCGTTCAAAAGTTATTCGCATTTTACTCTTTGAAACTGGATTTTTCGCAAGATATCGTGTCATTATTACGTGTTTCGATAGATTGTCGATTGATGCGTGTCTGCTACTAGGTATATTATATGTAGTTTAAAAAGCATGAAACAAAAATTAAAATCGAGGGTTTTTTTAATTTGTAATTTTATCTTGTTGAATAGATTGTTTACCCTTATAGTTTGGGACCAGTTGATGGCCATATTATAAAGCGGTATCAGTAACATTAATTAAATCCTCAATGGTGCAGGTTTATGGGGAAATGGGGCACTGCAAGAAGTGGGTCAAGTTTTGGACACTGCAGTCACATTTGGTATCGATCTGTAAAATGGTTTACAACACTTATTACTTCATAAGCTATGCACAGGTCAAGAAGTGGTATCGAGGCAATTGTTTTAACGAACTGCATAGTCAAAATATTCAATCTAAATTATTCACGGAACCCAACGTCAACAAACATTTGTTGTGCCTCCGTCTTTATACGTTATGGGTCAGTGTCATGTGTCGGTCACGTAGTGCTTACTCCTAAACTTATGGCGCTTGGTAATACAATACATTGTGTGCAAACACTAGGCGATAGCACTGTTGACAAAGCATCTATACGTACCAACATTAGTAAATCAGCACCCCACTATTATTTCATATTGAACCTTGGAATTAATCAATGACACAATCTCCTCATTTGTTTTTAGAATTAAGATCCGAACGGACAGCATATAATTTAGAGAACCATTAATATGCATACGTAATACTTTTGATAGGTCGAGATGTATTTGTATTCGTTTCATAAGTAACGTTCCGCAATTAAAATGGTAATCTCAATCCACTCACACACTGAACTAATTCTATTTTCAAAACTAGTTTTATCTTTGGA